>CAMRHE010000012.1:4830000-7245000 GCA_947044405.1 Leptodactylus fallax
AACATTGGACTATTCTGAAATGGCCTTCTATGAGCCCTGACCTAAATCCTATTGAGCATCTTTGGAAGGAGCTGAAACATGCCGTCTGGAAAAGGTACTCTTCAAAGCAGTTTGCTCATGAGGAGTGGCCAAAATACCTGCTGAGAGGTGCAGAAGTCTCATTGACAGTTACAGGAATTGTTTGATTGCAGTGATTGCCTCAAAAGGTTGTGCAACAAAATATTAAGTTAAGGGTACCATCATTTCTGTCCAGGCCTGTTTCATGAGTTTTCTTTTTTTTTAAATTCTGTTGAAGCATGCTTGAAAAGCAATGTTTGACTTTCATTTGTTCATTTTCATAGAATTTTTATATATTATTACTTTTGTCATATTCAAATTATTTCTGTGACCATTGTGGGTTTTTCTTTCATTAAACGAGGGGTACCAACAATTTTGTCCACGTGTGTATAACTGTGACCTATGTTAGGAACTATGGGCAGAAATCATGTTTCATATTTAATAAGACGTATTGCAATCGTCACCTTTGTTTGGGGTTTGTGACAAGTTACTAACTATGAAACCTAGGGTTGATACTTGTTGGTGGCCCCTTTGTCCCTCTGGAGGAACACAGAATAGATTTCTGGGTCATCCATAGGATATACACCAGAGTGCATACCTCAGAGACATCCATAATAAATATGGTTGGAAGAGATGGCCAGTGGTGGGCCTACCATCAGTATCCTCATGATTTGGAGTTATTTATAAACTCATAGCATATATTTATGGCATATAGTGCCTTGCTGTAACACCATTCTATTGTCCCAATTGTAGACTTTATTAATAGTTCAGACATTTTTGATTCACTTTTTAATTTTACTTTATCATTTAATTGTGACAATTATACTTACCTGGTTAGTGCTAATCATTTACTTACCAAATATTGCCCTTTCTGTATTAGCCCTATTGACCATTCCTCATTAGTTAATTAGAGCTGTATAATAGTTGCTGGTTTGTTCTTTCAACACCAGGGATTGCAATTATCGATGCTCTTTGGCTATGCTTTGATAGATACAAATTTCTTGATATCAGACAGGCGAACACTTTTCATTGTACATGCATGCAGCGTTGTTCACTATCACATCACAGCATGACTGGTTGTTTTTATTAAGGCCAGGCATATGTACAGTACATATTATTAGACAGGTAGGTAAATCAAATGGACGTTCCAGCGTCAGAATGGAGATCTGCGTCAGAATGGAGATCTGCACAATGTGGTGAGCGAGGTGCACAACAGGGGTTGTGGCACACATTTGGTGCAAGAAAGAGCCTTGCACCTGTCTTAGGGGGATTGATAAAGTGTTTGTTGTTTATTATTTTTTACATTCATTAACACCTGGGGTAATTTATCTAATGTACTGCATTCCATCATGTTTATTGTTATAAGGATTGCACTGGATTATATTTGATCGTGTACATTATATTTGACATATTTACATTGCATGATATATATTATTATTATATTTACACTTGATTGATTGTGTCACTAATTGTTACTAATCACTCTATTAAGCATGCATTTATACATGAGCCACTTCTGTTATACTGTTTATTGCTTGAGAAAAGCTTAATGTGAGCTGAAATATGGCACTTGGAATAAAAGAACAACTTTTCTTTCCAATGAGTACTGTTTGATTCTCCTAATTTTTTCTGTGCACA
Source organism: Leptodactylus fallax (assembly GCA_947044405.1). NCBI lineage: Eukaryota > Metazoa > Chordata > Amphibia > Anura > Leptodactylidae > Leptodactylus > Leptodactylus fallax. Next base: position 4,831,696 of record CAMRHE010000012.1, read on the forward strand.
TTGAACTTGGGAACTTGGTTCCTCTAGGCATGCGCCTTGGTATCCTGTGCTGCTGCCAATATTTTCTCAATTTAACAAAATGTTTATTGTTATTTATATCATATTATGACATGCAATAATAATACTTTTTTTTGCCTCCCCTTAAAATTATTTGAGGGTAAGGGTTAAAATTAAAAAAAATAAATGATACCTGCCTCTTCATTGGGACGGCAGAGCCCCTTTCATCTGCATCTTCCTGGTTCTGGTGCTCCAGAGATGATATCATTGGCCTTCATGGTGGCCGCTGCAGACCACTGGCCTCAGTGCTTATGTGTGGTAATCACATTGCCAACTCAGAGGAACACTGAGGAGAAGACAGCAGAAGAAAAGGTGAGTATAACGTAATATTTTATTTTACCTCCTCTTTGTCCATTTTTGGAGGGGCAGAAGACTTCTTTAATTTATTAGATAATATCATTGTTTTCAGTTTGTTTATGTTATTTAATAATTATGATTTGATTTTCAAATATTAACAAACACACCCATAAATTGAACAATGTTTTTTCTTTTATAGTTTGAATGACTGTAACAGTTCTCTGTGTGCTACCAGTGTGAACTTGCTTCACTTGTTACTGATCTTCATTTGAGGCATAGCCAAAAAGAAACAGATAGTTCAGCTGTAGTCTTCCAAGTGAGTGATGTGGTAATGATAGCTGAAAATCTGATATCTCTTACCAATGAAACTGTCAAATTGTCTTTTCTTTCAAATATATTTTATGGCAGTGGGCCAGTATTTCTCTTTTTACAAGAACATTGTCATCTTATGTGAACAGTTCAATAAATTTAATTTAAATAATTGTGGTAACCTAGAAATAAAATCAATGTTTAATACTAACTAAGAGTGGCAATACCGACTAAAAACTGTAGATGGATAGGCTGTTGTAGAAAAACATAAAGATAATTCTAGCATATTTTGTATTTATTTATTTATTTGAGAATACACAATAATGTCTCAATATCTTATGAAGAAGTGTTCCAGTTCCATTTTTTTAGCATGGCTAAACTGGATTTATTTTAATATGGAAGTTACATCGCTTGAGGTATACAGCTATAGCAGCATATAACATTATAAATACCATAATAACTGCATTGTAGCACAAAGTTTTAACTTTATCACTAGACTTCAATGTTTTTTGTTGTCTTCCATAACAAGATATCAAAGGGTAGCTTATTATCAGTGCAATGTTAAACTTTGCTGAACTTTGTGTAAATAAATAATAGAAACCAAAGAAAGAAAAACAGAAAAAGAAAGAGAAGAACATAAGAGAAAAATACAGTACAGCTTTTGCTATTTCCGCAGAGAAAGAATCAGGGAAATTAATTAGTCCGGACTAGAGATGGACAAATCTCTCAATATTTGTTTTGTTTCGGGTTCGGGTGGCTCAGGTACCCAGTTTGTTTCGGGTCAAACAAGTTTGGTATGAACAACACTTTAAATTGGCGTAAAACATAGGAACCTATCCAACCAATTTTTAGTTCTCTATTGCAAACACAGCCGAATTTATGCCAAAGTGAACGTGACATGTATGTCTATGGAAAAACTAATGATAGGCAGAGGATTCAATCTCCAAGTGTAACCATACACTGCACTGACACTCGCTTTTATGCATTTAACATTTAAAACCCTCCAAAAATTATCCATTTATTAGGAAAAGGTGTATGCCTGTGGTTATTAAGACACACATGGCAGTTATATTGCATAAAGCAATGGTTTTGTAAAAAAAAAAAAAAGAAAATAGCCCTTTTCATGGCTTGTAAGTGCTACAGGGGCTTATTGTTATTTGGGAGAAAAATTATGTCTGTGAATCACTTAAAAACTGATGGAGAATTGGCTTTCCAAAAAAAAAAAGCCACCAAAAATTATCCTGTGATGGAAGCAGATGTGAAATCAAAATTGTTTGCATGTACAGTGTGCTGTAGTGATGTTGTGATGGTGCAGCAGGTCGCAGAAAATGTCTGCCTGAGTGGTGGTAGCTGTGGCAACATATGTGGCAGTGTGGCAGGGCATAATATGATGGACCAGGCTGCAGGACATGTCTGCCTGAGTAGTGGCAGTGGTGGTAGGCAGTAGGCAGCTGTGGAAACAAGTGTGGCAGTGCGGCAGGGCATATGATGGACCAGACTGCAGGACATGTCTGCCTGAGTAGTGGCAGTGGTAGTGGTTATTTAGGAGTAGCAGCAACCAGCATCACCAGCAGTAGAGTAAATGAAGGATGATGATAAAGTGACACCACTATTCGGAGGCTTCAGGTGTTTGAAAATCCTCACAGATCCATGTCTGATTCCTTTTAATAAAAGTAATTTTTTTTCATTATACCTGTGAACAGTTTCTTCCTTTTAGGTGTTACAACGTCACCGGCAGCACTGAACACCCTCTCGGGCATAACACTTCAGGTCGGAAAAGATAAAACTCCAATGGCAAACTGGGCCAACTCCTTCCACTACTCTAACCGATTGACCCAGAATTCCATGGGGTCAGAGTTAACTGCTGGGCTATAGGTAGGTATGACTGTTTCTGCTAGTTCAGCCGATAGGTGTCTGCCATGGCTCCAGTTTGCATTGCGAGCTGAAAGAATTTTTGGTTTATTATCTTTCAGATACTGTACTGAGCCTGGTTGCTCTGCTTTTACTCCTGGCACTTGGAGCTTTAGCACTGGCAGAGGTGGTGGACTGGGAGCTGGCAGAGGCCACCTGGTGAGCAGTTGAAGTGCTCTCACTAAAAGCTCGGGAAAGCTGGGTATACAGCGTATCCTGATAATATTCTAATTTTTCTTCCCTTTGGGAAACAGGTAAGAATTCCCACATTTTGTCTTTAAAGCAAGGGTCTAAGAGCACAACTATCCAGTACAAATCCCTCTGCTTGATATTAATAATACGCTTGTTGTTGTGTAAGCAGTGGAGCAAAGAGTCTGCCATGCTTGCCAGCTTATGTGCGGACCCAGTAGCCTGCCATGGTCGGTGTTCTTGGACAGCTTGGTCATCGTCATCGTCATCATCATCATTATCATTTTCTTCTTGAAACAGTCCTTCCCAGACTGGCCTGTGACATATCAATTCCTTCTCCTTTAGTTTAAGTATCCCAGTTCCTCCATCATAATGACCCTTTCCTGGATCCTCATCCTCCTCCATCAACATAGGGTGATGACATTGACTAAGAAGTAGAAACTGTTCCTCATCTTTCATCCCTTGTCGCATGAGTATAAGGGTTTCTCGAAAGAGTTACAATAGAGGGATCACATAGCTGATGTTGCAGTCATCCCTCTTGACAAATTTGGTGGTGTCTTTAAAGGGCTTAAAATTTAGGCAAAATTCCCTCATGAGCTTCCAATGACGTATATAGAAGTAACACATTGTCCCTTTTGTCTACTGCAAGCAATAATCATTCTCCATATTCTGCTGCTCACACAGATGCTCCAGCATATTTAAGGTGGCATTCCAATGAATTGGAACATCACAGATAAGGTGGTGCAAAAGCAGACCATTTTATCACTGAATATTGAGCAGGGTGTTTTTTGCAATGTAAAAATGACTGAAATGCATGAAATGTGATTTTTCTGGCCATGAGGAGCACCTCTTTTAAACCACTATACAGGTTAATAAAGCAGCAAAGTACCAGATGAAGGACATGTGCCATACAGGGACAATTTGTTACTCATCCTAACTGCAACACAGCAACAATACTGATGCAATTGTTACTGGCAACGCAGCCCAGTTGGAGTTAATGAGGAGTTATCTAGTGGGATACTTACTGCAGGATACAGCCTTCTCAATAAGGATAGAGCCTGGCTTTGCTGTGTTTCTAGATTGTAGCTGCTGATGCTCAAAACACTAACCCAGTAGAACGTGAAAGCTATGTATTGTCCTTGTCTATAATTGCTGCTCCTTGTGTCAACTGTGGCATGCACCTTTCCCCAGACTGACGTATCCAAGGAAAGACCCACATTTTCCGACATATTGCGATATAAAGCAGGGACAGCTTTCCTAGAGAAATAATGGTGGCTAGGTATCCTCTACAGGTTGAGCACATGCCATGAGTTGGCAAAACGCAGTGGAATCCACTAAGTGGTACTGCAGTGATTGTACCTCCAGCAGCTTGACCAGGTACGAATTAAATTGCACAACTAAGGGATGACTGGGTGCATATTGATGTCGCCTGCCCACACAATTCTTTATGGATGACTAACATTGGTGTGGAAGAGGAGTAGGAGGAGAAACAGCTAGTGATAAAGTTTATAATGACGATCATGTGGTAGTGCTAAGTGTATACGTGGCCTGCCTACCAGGACGATCACTGGGAGGAGTAGGAGAACAGCTTCCCCCTGCCAGTGCCACTCTCAAGTCTATTTTTCCAAATTAGAGAGTGATGCTTTTTCATGTGAGTACATAGAGATATCATTCCTACATTTGTTCCTAAACAGCCACGGCTAGGTTTCTGCTTGCATGGATTTATCATTTTGCAATGTACAAAAAAAATTCCCACACGGGAGATGTGTAGTTGCTGCCCTCAGCCTGTTACTACTACCAACAATGCCACCACCCCCACCGCGAGAGGCTCACCTAGCTCTGCCCAGAGCAGGCTTTTTGGATGTTAGGCCTGCGCAATGGCTGGAATTACTGTCACCCTGACCCAGTTGCAGGTTCTATCCGCAAAGGAATAATTGGAAATCTCATCATCATCATCTTCCCCACTTTTTCTAACATATTATCATAGCCATGCACACCCTTGGAATTTCCACCTCCAGATATCCACTTAGCTTCCCTAACAGAACAATTACCAGTGGAAGTAGTACCATACCCCTGCCACTACTACCTCCACCACTAGTCATCATGTATTCTTCCTCTGCTTGCAAAAAATGCTGACTGTTCTCTTCCATCTCATCAAAAAGAGGAAGACTGCTTTGACTAGGAGAAATAGATTTCTCATCAGGTGCCACATCAGTAGCAGGTGTCAATAAAGAATGTGAAGGAGACACAGTTGACAGTCCAGAAAGGCTAAAATGGTAAATTACATGTTATATAGAAGGAGGAGGAACAACACACAAAAGTCTGACCCAAGATCACATCACTTTCAGATGCAATATCCTCCTGTGACTGAGATGAGCCTGCTAAATAATCAAAAACTTCATCAACATTCTCAGGAAGTAAAATAATCCTACAGCTACTGGCGCTGCCACCAAAATCAGAAGCAGTTTTGCTCTTGCCACCCACATTCTTATTGTTAGTAGTAGTAGTATTTGCACAAGTGTTTCCTTTCTCCCCTCCTTTTGTGTGTCACCTGCCCTGTTTTTTTCCACTCATTTGTTTAATGCACACAGACATTGCTTAATTATTAACCAAAAGAAATGCTGAAATAATGAATCTTTTTTTAGATTAGTGAAGGATGCACTGCTAGCTCCCCAGCCGCCACTATTACTGTACAGTACTACTGTGCGTAACATATATCTATAAATATATATGCTCAAAATATTTTGTTCAGATTCACAACAATGCTCCTTCACACTGTGTATGGATCAGACCAGACCAGAGCAGAAAAACCACTACATGAAATTCCCCCTTTTTTTTTTTTTAAGAAAAGCACAGTCTAAACTGTATTGGGTGACCACACAAAAAAAAAACAGCTGAAATAACAGATTTTTTTTACCTTAGTGAAGGATGCACTACTTGTACAACTACTACTACTGTATTATTGTGTGTTATGTAGATCTTGAATTATATATTTGCACTTCTGCATACAGAGAAACCCATAAAATATTTTGTTCAGATTAATAACAATGCTTCTTCACATTCTGTATGGGTCCAACCAGACTGGAGCAGAAAAACAATTACATGAAGTTCACAAATCTTTTTTTTAAGATTAGCACAGGCTAAACTGCATTGGGTGAAGACACCAAAAAAAAGCTGAAATAAAAGAGATTCTTTTTTACTTTAGCGAAGGATGCACCAAGTACCAAGGCCACCACTACTACTGTACAGTACTATTGTATGATGTATATCTAGAATTATATATGTACACTTGCGCATACAGTGAAACGCTTAAAATATTTTGTTCAGATTAACCGCAATGCTCCTTCACACTATGTAAGGGCCAGCTTTGCACAGGGCTGTATATTGGGTGAACACCAAAAAATGCTAGTATATTAATTAAATCTGCAGCACTTTGCTTTTAAAAGAGCGTTTTAAAAATTATATTTAATGAAAACTTTAATTTAATAAAAAATTATATTTAATGAAAAAGAAACTCTTGCCTCAAAAAATCCTTGACAAACAAAATATTTCACTAACAGGATTGTCTTCAGTTCAAAAGTATGTTTAAAGAATGTGCATAGAGATGAAATTGCTCTTTTTGTAGCCAGTACTGTCAGACAATATAGATTGTTGCCTGGCAATGAAAAGGTTAACAGTCTGAGTAACACAGATACCAGCAAGACTCACTCACTGAACCCCTTTTATCTGTGTCTGTCTATTAAATTCTATTCTAGCACTACTAATCTGGCTGTGTATAATTATTGCTTGATTATCTAAGTACTCCTATAACTATTGTTCAATTTTCTGATTTGTGCTGCCTATAGCCTAACTACTAGCTATGCAGTAAGATAGAACACAGATGTGTTTGCATGTCCACCATTTATAGCAAGTGAAGACTGATCAAAAGTGTACAACCTTATATAGTCCATATGACATCAGCATTGTAAGGTTCTCCTACCACTGTCTATTGACTGAGAGGCTGTCAAATGTTGCTATCATGTGATGTGTGAGTCACTGCACACATAACATTGTCTGCTCTCTATTTCCTGGTCTTACATGTGCTGGTGGCCATTTTCTAGTCGAGTGACAATTTTTGTTTGTCCAAAGTAAATCGCCATTTCTTTAGTTTTGTTAAAAACCAAACAATCTGGAATATTCGGGATGAACCTGGCTCCTTACAAACCGATTCGCCCATCTCTAATCTAGACATAGGCTTTTATTCTGCTTCTCAAAAATAAAGATCAACACTACTAGCAGCATCTACAACAGTAAATAGAAGTACAAAAAAATGGAATGCAACAGTACCAACAATAAGGGAATATCTGTACGTACAAAATGCACAGCAGTACTCCATCTTCACATTCAGAGTTGCATGTAAAAGAAAAAAATCCAACCTGCCAGCATTATGCAAAAAAAGAAACCTTTTAATGGAAATTGTGGTTACTGTGTATCGACTTTTGCAGGGGTGTTTATCAAGTGTAAATAGGTACATTCACTATCCTACTATTTATTTACATACTGTATAATAAACCATCATGATGCATATCCATATAAATATATAATAAATACAGAAACTGTCATAACTAGTTACAAAATATACATAAATAAATGATTGTACATAAATAAGGTTCATCTGTGTACATAAAACAGTGCTGAGTCCAACACAAGTCCTCCAGTGTGTGTTCTACTGCACATGGGGCCCTCAACCCCAAGGGCATCATTGCCACGCGGAGGGATGTCATCTTCTGTGTGCAGGACTTTGAGTTCAAAGAGGCTATAATGGCTCAGGCCCAATCCAAGAGAGACTTTGACTTTGACAGTGATAAGGTCCAGCTCTACCCTGACTTCTCCTGGATCACCCTCCAGAAACGGCAAATGCTCTGACTTCTCCTATTGGTCCTGTGGGATAACTATCTCCCATACCCCTTTGCCCTCACTGTCAGGAAGAATGGCCACATTGCTACTCTGAAATCTCATGCTGATCTTCAGGATTTCTGTACCAGCCTGGACATTCCCCTGCCTACCCCAGAAGATTGGGAGGTTGCTGCTGTGCCTCCCCCTCTGGTTTGGAACACTGTACAATCGAAGCGGAGGCACCTGCCCTCCATGGACTCTGTTCTTACCTCCAGGTCCCCCTCGCCTGCATCTTTGGGACTCTCCTCACTGACTGTTTTTTTTATAATATTTTTTGCCTTTTTTCCATCCAGGACTCATCCTGCCTAGACCCTTTTTCTGTTGTGTACTCTTGAGTCTTGGCCATTTTGCATTTTTCTTCTTCCCTGCTACTCTATTAGCTCAGTTGTTTATTACAATGTGTTTTCACCCCGAGACAGGGAAGGCTGTTGTGAATCGGCTCTGGCCTGACCAACCTGGTTCTTTCTCATCAGCCTGCTGGACTTCCACAGCCTTGCCTCCCATCCTATAGTGGCATATTGCCGTGGCTGTTACTGACCTTACACGGCACACCACTATAGTTGAATCTGCATTGTTTTTTTTATCTTTGCATTTTCTCCTAGCCCCTACCAGAAGTATCCCTCAATGGATATATTTATGCTCTTTCATAAGCTTTATTTGTTGTGTGTCTATGTCTAAATCTCTCCCCCTCCTTCTTAGTTCCTCCCTGTGTCTTCCAGGATTTGCTTTTGTTCGCCCTGCCTGCCTCTGCTCTCATGACTTCCCTGGACTCTACTCCACGCACCTGTGAGGTCTGCAGCTCCTAAGTTCTGCCGTGGTAAGCCACATTATTTAGGTGTTTTCTCCCCTACACTCCAACATGGCTAAGATTATGTCTATCAATGTTAAAGGTCTTGACTCTAATGTGAAACACAAGATGGCCTTGGTGGAAGTGCGGGCCATTATGGCTGACACAGTATTCCTCCAAGAGACCCATTTTGATAGCTCCTGTACTTTTAATTTTGCCCTTTGCTTTTATCCCAAAGAATATTCTGCTGCTCACTCTAAGACGCAAGTGGGGGAAGCTATTCTTATTTCCTCATCTTGCCCTTTTGAGATAATTACCTCCATTCTCAACCCCCAGGAGTGGTATGTTATTCTTCATGGGAAGCCTGAGGGCCAGCCAATCATGCTCTGTAACCTTTATGCCCCTAACTCCTCCCAACCTGATTTCCTCACTAGGGTCCTCAATAAAGTGGCGGCCCTCCCTCCTGCTGCAATCTTTGTCGGAGGGGACTTTAATATGTCCTTTTCGGACTCTATGGACAACCAGTCTCTCTTGGGCTCTTCCTGTCGCCTTGCTCAGCGTAGACTCTCTGCTCATTTTTGTTGCATTGTCTGTAGATAATCTCTGTATGACCGCTGGAGAATTAACCATCCGACAGATCATGCTTTTTACTCACCCCTGCACCAGTTCCATGCTAGAATTGATATTTTTTGGGAACACTCTTACCAACCACCATGTATCTCTCTCCAATCTCCACAGCCTTCTCTCCCACTTTGGCTGTCTGTCCAACTATAAGGTCAAATCTCCCTATACAAATCCCCCCTTCTAGCTTGGCTAGCCTTCGGGTTTATTTCTGGTATAAATGTCAGTCCTCCCCCTGAAGTACCTGGGAATTTATCTGACCGGGTCCTTTCCCCAACTGTATCAGGCAAATTCCACCCACCCCCCTCCCCTTTAGACATAATCGAGTGGCTGGTGCTGCCTCTGTCTCTTTTCGGCTGAATAGCCGCGGTAAAGATGTCTATTTTACCTAAGCTACTCTACCACTTTGAGAATCTCCCCATACCGGTGCCCCTTCGGGACCTCAGTGAGCTGCAGTGCTTGGTCCTGCGGTTTGTCTGGGCCAGAGGGAGACACAGGCTTTCCAGACACAATTAAATTATTATTAACTTATTAATGTTGTATTTTAGGGTGACCAGTTGGATGATTGTCCATGTAAAAATGGAAGTCTGAAACCCATCAGGTTAGGATCCACTTTTACAGAGTGTCTTTATGTTCTGGTTCATTAATGGAGGTCTGTGATGTTCATATGTACAGTTGTGCTAAAAAGTTTACATACTCCGGCAGATTTTTTTTTTTTTTTTTGCTCTTTTTTCAGAGAATATGAATGATAACATAAAAACTTTCTTTCCACTCATGGCTAATGGTTGTTTGAAGCCATTTATTGTCAAACTTCTGAGTTTTCTCTTTTTAAATCATAATGACAACCAAAAACATCAAAATGACCCTGTTCAAAAGTTCAAAATGATCTCCCCAGAGAGGCTCAATGATATTGAGGTCAGGAGACTGAGATGGCCACTCCAGAACCTTCACTTTCTTCTGCTGTAGCCAATGACAGGTCAACTTGGCCTTGTGTTTTGAATCATTGTCATGATGGAACGTCCAAGTTTGTCCTATGTGCAGCTTCCTGGCTGATGAGTTCAAATTTGCAGCCAATATTTTCTGATAACGTGCTGCATTCATCTTTTCTTCAACTTTGACCAAGTTTCCTGTGCCTTTGAAGCTCACACATCCCCACATCATCAGTGATCCACCTCCGTGCTTTACAGTAGGAATGGTGTTACTTTCATCATAGACCTTGTTGGCACCTCTCCAAATGTAATGTTTATGACTGTGGCCAAAAAGTTAGATTTTTGTCTCATCACTCCAAATTACCTTGTTTCAGAAGTTTTGAGGCTTGTCTCTGTGCTGTTTGCCATATTGAAGGTGATATTCTTTGTGGCATTTGTGCAGTAATGGCTTTCTTCTGGCAACTCGACCATGCAGCCCATTTTTCTTCAAGTGCCTCCTTATTGTGCATCTTGAAACAGCCACACCGATAGTTTTCAGAGAGTCCTGTATTTCAGCTGATGTTATGTGTGGGTTTTTCTTTGCATCCGAACAATTTTCCGGGCAGTTGTGGCCGAAATTTTGGTTGGTCTACCTGACCGTGGTTTGGTTTCTGGGCATGCTATCAGGCCAAAATTGCCAGGGTATGTGAACTTTTGAACAGGGTCATTTTGAAAAAGAGAAAACACTGAAGTTTGATAATAAATGGCTTCAACCAACCACTAACCATGAGTGGAGAAAAAGTTTTTGTGTTATCATTCACATTCTCTGAGAAATGGCCAAAAAACAAAAAATCTGCCGGGGTATGCAAACTTTTTAGCACAACTGTATATATATAGAGAGGAGTTGTTTTTATGGGACAGAGACACTATTATTAATATGATAAAAAAAAATATGACTAAATCCACCCCATCCCTGAAAAAAAATTAAAACAACTGATACCAATTTTCAGGATTTTCTGTTTATTTACAATAATACTGTGTTGCTCTTTTTTAAGCAGAAATAACAGGCCCTTTTAAATAGCATAAAAAGATGTTAAAGACTTATCAAAAGAAATAGTTTTCAATTAATATGAAAACATTTGTAGTATCCATAAAATGAGTTGGGTTGCCTAATCCATTTTCTTTGATAAATTATTCTAACAATATCTGTGTCATCCACATGAATGTTATTACTCAAATGAGGTTTGGAAGCCTATTCAGTCTTTCTCACCAATATAAGATTAATGCATACAAATCGCAATCCACTTGTGCATCTGTGAATCAGGCTCCAAGGGTATTACTCTTTATTACTTCATCCTGTTCCATATCATAGCACTTTCCCTCTGGAAAATAACTCATTTGACCAGGCCAATATTTGAATCGAATTCGATTTTTGATGTTTTCTCCATTTCAATGCATTTGAAGTATTATTTATTCATAAACACTGCAATTTATCTAGAAACTTTTATACTATAAAAATATATTAACCCTGCTATTCTGCTCGGGTCTATATGACCCGAAATGAAATTTGAGACCCTGTAGATTATTGTTTACTTTTTGCCACACGCTAATTGTTACACTTGTACTGTTCGGGTCAATATGACCCGAACAGTTTTACAGGTCACTAATTATTTCTGCCTGCAAAATTTCAGGATATGCAAGTTGTTCTCGATTTGACTCATGGACTAAAAGGACAAAATGTCACATGTGACAACTTTTTCACATCCTACCAACTGGGCCAGATATTGCGAAAAAGACAACTTACCATGCTGGGTACTATAAGGAAAAACAAGCCAGAACTGCCGCACGGTATCCTCAGTAAAAGAGAAGTGTATAGTTCTACGTTTTACTTTAGTGGAGATACAACAGTTGTGTCTTATGTTCCCAAAAAAAATAAACAGGTAATTCTAATGAGCACAATGCACCATGACAATGCAATAAGTAATCGAGAAGACAAAAAGCTGAACATGATATTAGATTATAATGCCACAAAAGGGGCAGTTGATACACTAGAAACACAAAACTAATCGTTGGCCAATGATAATGTTTTACAACATTCTGGATGTTTCGGCATACAACGCATTTGTTTTATGGAGAGAAATCGACCCCAATTGGAACAGAAATAAGCTGCATAAAAGAATGTTTATTGAAAAATTAGGAAAATGCCTAGTTAGGCCATATAGTGAAGCCAGAAAAGTAAACCCCAGAAGTGAAGGAGCAGCCGCCATTGTGAAGAGTGTCCAGCAGCATGCTCAAGAAAGAGACTCCATGGCCTCCACCAGCACAGCTACCAGCCAAAAAAGAGATGTAGCTTCTGTCCATCTTCTTATGACAATAAACAAATCTGACATGTGCTGGGTGTGCAAAATATCTTTGTAAAGGACATGTGTTTTATTATTGTGCTCAATGTAAAAATGAATGAACCTGGTCAAACTTTTTATAGATAAAAAAGAAAGACTGATGTTTTCATTATTTTTCATTTGTTGTTTTATAAAATATGTTAAGACAAAGTTATATTTAGTTAGATTTAAAGTTATAGTAAATTAAAATAAGAATGTTTGTTTTTTGTGTGCAGAATGCTATAAAGCGAACATCATTGCAAACAGCCCGTGTAACCTTTTCTGAAAAAAATAAATAAAAATTAAGTTTTAATTAAATTTTTCATTTGTTTATGATCAACCATGTTCACATACAGTTTAATAATGAAATAGGTATTCAAAAAAAAAACACAGTAGCTAAAATCAACATTTTAATAGGTCGGGTCATCTTTATAGTAAATGCGAACAGTACAACAGGGTTAAGTTATGTTGAAAGAAAATTATACACAGTAATTTTAATACAATGCATTCTCAATATCATTATAGATTATTACTAGAGATGGGCGAACTGTTTCATCCCGAGTCGGGTTCGACCTGAATATTCCAAATTGTTAGTTTCTTAACAAAACTGATCAAATGGTGATTTGTCCCGGACAAACTAAAATTGTCACTGTGACATACATTGTGCAGTGAAAATACAGAAGACATATGTGTCTGTGAGTCACTGTGACGTCCTTGTGTCAACTGACATCATCTGACAGCCTCTCAGCCTGTAGTCAGTGATAAGTGGACATCTTACAGTGCTGATGTCACATACAGTGTATAAGATGCAATAAGGTATTATTCATCACTGCATGATCCAAAGTATTTACTCCATTTTCTTTAGCAATACACTGCACGGAATGCAGCAAAATGTGCAATAGAAAGCAGTAGGAGAAGTAGAACACAGATTAGTCAGATTTAATAAATTACAGGCAGATAGTGATAGAAATCATACATAGGAGTGTGGGAGAATATCTGTGCTGTGTGAGCCAGACTGCTACAGTAATACAGACAAAGGACAATTAATTCTTTCATTGACAATAATCTAATTTTTTTGCTAAATTTCATCCATTACTGTTCACCGAGTGTTTTACATTGGCTTTACTAACAAAATCAGTCCAGTTAGTGAAAAATATTTTTGTGCAAAAATTTAATTTTTTTTTGCTAAATACATACAGACTGCTGTCAACAAAACACTGATTCCAGCTGCAATAATCTGAAATATCTGTTTCTTAAGGGTTTTTTGTCCCTCCTCTTTTTGATGAGCTGGATGAGAACAATCTGCATTGCTTGCAAGTAGAGGAGGAAGACATCACTGTTTGTGGTGGAGGAAGTAGTGGCAGGGGGTGTGGTACTACTACTTGTAGTCATTCTGGTAGAGAAACTAAGGAGAAATCTGGAGGTGGAAATGATGAAGGTGTGCAGGAATCCCATGGCCATGATAAGTCAGAAAAAAGCAGGGAAGATGACATTTCCAATGATGATTATTTTGTGAATACGACCTGGCAATCAGGTCAGGGTGACAAGGTGACGAGGGGTGATCAGATGAAGAAGGCGGTCAGTAGTGATGATTCCAGCCAATGCACAGCACCAACATCCCAAAGCCTGCCCGGGGAAGACCCAGGGAAAGCTCATGGGGGTGGTGGTACTGGTGATGGTAGCGTCTGACACATTTCCACTGCTGCTGGTGTTGGCAACAGCAACTACAAATGGTCATATCCTGGGTGGGAGTTTTTTCTACATTTTCAAATGATAAAAGCATGGCAATGTGCAAGATCTGCAAACAAAAACTTAGCCATGGCCATAGGAAAGCTATCCCTGCTTTATATCACCATGTGTCGGAGAATGTAGGCCTTCCCCTGGATATGTCAGTTAGGCAAATGTGCACGCCACCATCAACACATGAAGCTGCAACTATGGACAAGAACATTGCATGCCTTTCATGGCTTACTGGGTTAATGTTAATGTTTTGAAGTGGCCACAGTCCAGAATGGCAAATCATCCAGGTTCTAGTTCCACCCTGCTTGTGCAAGCCTAGTTCCAACACCATGTAGTGCCTATCCTCCTCCCCTGGATCCTCTTCTCTGGACTATTTTCTGCCCCTTCTTTACCAGGGCAAGGTGTTGCTTACACTCCTCCTCCCTCCTCATTTCCTGCAGCAAGTATTCCATTGGATGGCTCCTAGCCAATTACAATTGGGCAGTTTTGCCAGCAACAATGGCACCAATATTGTTTCTATGCTGCAGTGGTCAAATAATGCATTGTCTCTGCATGGTGCATGTGCTGAATCTGGTGGGTGGTGAACTGCTTTATTAGTATGTAAAAGAGATGCTACTCCTGGCCACAAAAGTGTCTCCACATTACAGCCATTCTTATGTTGCAAAAAACACCCTGCTCAGTTTGCAGCGACAAAACGGTCTGCTTTTGCATTGCTTTATCTGCAACTTAAACATAGTGGTGTGTCTGTATCAGCAGCAGAAGGTGATGCACTCAACAAACCACAGGCACAATGTGATATTTCGAGATCAGATATTGGAGGGAAGGGTGTAAACTCCTCAAGCCCTTTGAAGAGGCCACCAAATTTGTCAGCTGAAACAGTACTGTAATAACAAACTCATCCAACAAGGAATGGAAGAGTAGGAACAGGTTTCACCTCTTAGTTAACGTCATCACCCTGGATTGATGGAGGGGGAACTGGAGGAGGATGATCTGGGTCAGGGTCATTATGGTGGAGGAATTGGGACTCCTAGACTGGAAAAGGAGGAGGAGGATCAAAACTCTCGTTTGGATGCAGAGGGGGTCATTGATATGTTACAGACACAGCCAGGGGAGGAGCCTTACCCTTATCTCTTTGAAGATGATGATGATGATGATGACAACACTGGCCAAGAACCAGCCTGGATCTGTGCATATGCTTGCAAGCATGGTAGGCTGTATGCTCTGCTGCTTACACAGCGATAAGCATATTATTAGCATAATGCAGAGGGATGAATACTGGATGGCAGTGTTTCTACACCCTTGCTATAAAGTCAAAAGGGGGAATTCTTCCCTGCCTCCCAAAGAAAGCTAAATTGTATTATCATCAGGATAAACTATATAACTAGGTTGCCACAGATTTTAGGGAGACCACTGCAAGTGTCAGTCGCACGCATGCCTAGGTAGCCTCTGCCCACTCCCAGTCCACCTCACACAGCCATCACTCCATCTCCTCTGCCAGTGCCACAGTTACAAATAGCAGGAGTAAAAGCAGCAGCATAAGCAGTCAGTACAGTATTTGGAGCATGATGAACCAGAAATTTTTTCACGTTGCAGCACCAACCAAACACACAACAGGTAACTGACACATAACGGCTGTACTAGCAGTTACAGTCATACCTAAAGTGCACCTATATTCCAGTAGGTAATGTTAAAACGTTTAAAAGGCAGTGTCAGCGCAGTATATGGTTAAACTGGGAGTTTATATCCACTGCTTAACATCTGTTTTTCCATAGACATAGATGTTACTGTCATTTTGACTTAACTTCGTCTGTTATTCCCTTACAGAGCTAGAAATGTGGTATTGATAGGGTCCTAGGAGCCCAAACAGTGTTATACACTATGTTTTAAGCCATTTTTACTTAGTTTGTTCGACCTGAAATTAATCTTGGGACTGAACCACCTGAACCTGAAATGAATCTTGAGAGGTTTGACCATCTTTAATTATTATAATGAATGCATGTGTACAAAGTTTATAACCTACTGTACAACAAATGAAAATGCTTTTATACTTACAAGGACAACGAACTGAAATGAGGATGAAACCCATAATTACTGAAAAATGGTGAAGTATTTAGAACGACATGATGTTGATCCCTTCTCGCCGGAGGAATTTTTCGATTTTCGTTTTTGACTCCCCCTCTTCCAAACCCCATAACTTTTTTATTTTTCTGCTCTCAGAGCCATATGTGGTCTTAATGTTTGCGGGACAAATTTTTCTTCATAATGCTACCATTCTGTACAATGTACTGGGAAGCTGGAAAAAAATTCAGAATGGGGTGGATTTGAAGAAAAAGTGCATTTGTGCGACTTTGTTACAGGCTTCGTTTTTACAGCGTTCACTATGCAGCCAAAATGACATGTCACCTGTATTCTATGTTTTGATACGATGCTGGGGATACCAAATTTATATGGTTTTATTTACATTTTTTTTTATAATTCAAATATTTATTGCATTTTTATAAGAATACAACAAGGTTCAAAATAAACCAATACACAAAAACACAAACATACAAAAATAAACAATGCGGACCACGACCACCCGGGGGACCCCCCAGATGGACCCAGCCAGCAGGGCAACAGGAGTATGGAAGAAGAAGAAGAAAAGGGAGGAAGAAGGAGAACAGAAAAGGCGACAAAAGCAGAGAAGAGAGGAAGAGGAGGGAAGAGAAAAAGAAAGAAAAAAAAAAACACATAAACAAAAAACAAGGGGAGGGGGAGGGTAGTTAAGGGGGTGTGAATAGGGGGGGGGAACAGAAAGACATACCATATAAGAGTCCCAAAGAGGGTTCAGAGAACCATCCATGTCAGGTCCTCAGCAGCCGGACCTGCAATGCCCAACATAGGGGCAGATATTACCATAAATATGCGTTTATAGTACCGAGGCCAATAGCAGAAACCCTGTACAAAGCACCACACCCAGGACTAAGAGGAAAGCCCAGAGCCCAGAAGCGCCTGATACTCTCCAGAGCGTTGGAATTCCAACCAGTAGTACCAAGTTTTGTTAAAGACTTCAACCGTGTCATGCAGGAAGGAAGTGAGGTTTTCCATGCGCATAATATCATTGACCTTTAGAATCCAGAGGAAGAGAGGAGGAGGTTCTACTCACCTCCAGTACTGCAGAATGCAGGCACGGGCAGCGAGGACCAAAAAGTGGAGAAGTGAGCGCTTGTAAGTTCGCACCGAAGACTCGCAATGGTGGAGAAGAAACAGAGCTGGGCCCAAATGTTGAGACGTCTCAGTAAGTTGCAAAATGATCCGTTTAACGCCATCCCAAAACAGGGATAGGGCAGAACAGGACCAGAAGACATGAAGCATATCACCTTCCTCTCGCCCACACCTCCAGCATGTCGGGGACACCTGCGGGAAAAACATATGCAACCTTGTGTGGACCCTATACCAACGGGACAGGATCTTTATTTACATTTTAACCCCTTAACAAAAATCCAAAACTGTGGAAAAAATTTTTTCTTCTAAAAGTCATCATATTCTGATACCCGTAACTTTTTTATACTTCCATGTACTGGGATGCATAGGACGTCTTTTTTTGCGGGGCCAGGTTTACTTTTTAGTTATACCATTTTGGGGAATTGCTATTGCTTTGATCACTTTTTATTCAAATTTTTATCAGAGGCAAAACAGTGAAAAAACAGCAGTTTGGGATTTTTGATTTTTTTTTTCCCTGCTACGGTGTTTATCGTACAGGAAATATATTTTTATAGGTTTATAGACCGGGCATTTTCGGACACAGGGATAACTAATGTGTATATGTTTCACAGTAGTTACTTTTATATGTGTTCTAGGGAAAGGGGGATGATTTGAACTTATAAAAATTTTTTATTTTTATATATTTTTTTTACTTTTAAAATTTTTATTTTTTTTGCTTTTATTAGACCCCCTAGGCATCTTGAACCCCAGGGGGTCTGATCACTAATGCAATGCATTGCAATACATAGCAAAACAATGGCATTTCTATTGCAGGCTTCATAGAGTAGCCTGCAATAAAAACTAATGAAAGACAGGCCTGGGAGCCTTCAAAAGGCTCCCGGCTGTCATAGCAAGCTGCGGGGCCAGCAATTCCCGGCAAAATGGCGGCACCCGCTCGCCGCCGGTAAAATGGCGCCTCAGTCAGCTTTGACCGAGGTGCCAGAGGGGTTAAAGCCTGCGTTCAGTGCGGGCACCGATCATGGGCATTAGCGCCGGTTCTCTGCCATCCTTTAAACACCCGACATCCTAACACTACAATAACCTTGCCTTACCTTGATACATGTGAATCGCAGAAGGAAATAACCCAAAAAAGTAAGCTCCTATACACCAAAAACACATTTTTTCATTTTAGCTTACAAGTGGTTTTCCCTGAATACCTAAAATGTTTGACATGAGAGGACTAGTCAGGGGAAAACGCAAGTATGTCATTAAGATCCACAATTATAAAACATCCAATAAAATTCCAAAAAATATCACAAAATTTAGAAAAGCAGCAGGAGCATTACTCAAACCAAATGACATAATGACCCTCTGGGGTATTAAGTTTCAGATGAGCGAAAGAGGGTACCTTTTTTAACTGTAATTTTGTTTATATTACAGTAGTCAATACATGGTCTCAATACTTCATCTTTTTTCTTAAAAAAAAACAGCATCCACCAGTGATGTAGAAGGACAGATATGATCTTTAAAAAGCTATCTTTATTATAATCCTTCATGGCCTGCCTCTCCAGACCAAGGAAACCCCATCTGTAGGTAAATTCTCAAGTACAAAAAAGAAATGGACTCTAAATGTATAGTACTTACAATAATAATCATCAGAGGTGAAGTAAATTTAACTGTACGCAGGAAAGGGGTTGTGTTATCAATTGCAATCAGACTGACTGGACTCGCAAGAAGTATCAAAGTTATAGCTAACATTTGAGCAATCCGCAGAAGTCCAGAAAGTTGTCCCTGAACCACAGTCAACAAAAAAAAATTATCATGGAAAATAATTTTAACTGGTAAGATAATTTTCTTTTTAGAAATGATGGGAAAAATCTGACCACCTAGGTAGTCTTCCTGAAAACCACCTAGGTGCTGGAGTTTTCTTGAACCAGACGCTTGGGACAGTCTT
This sequence comes from Leptodactylus fallax, assembly GCA_947044405.1. Lineage (NCBI taxonomy): Eukaryota > Metazoa > Chordata > Amphibia > Anura > Leptodactylidae > Leptodactylus > Leptodactylus fallax. The sequence goes on from CAMRHE010000012.1 coordinate 4,850,965, forward strand.
TAAGATCATGACCAGAATCTCCACAGTAAAAGAACAATTGACAATCTTCTGTCACAAATTGACATAGTGGATCCTAGCTGCCTCTGGAGTGGACTTGAGTGGTGGCAGAGGAGTGGAGACCAAAGATCATTCCTTCATGCGTTAACATAAATGCCGTTCTAAACAAGCTGCAGGTTTCAGTGTCCAATGCTGAGGGTTGTGGATAGTTGACTAACAAGTCCTTTATAGCGTTAGATGGGCCTTGACAAAACTGACAGCAGAGAGCTGGTTCATTCCACTGAGAATATACCGATCACCTTCTCAACTCAGAACAGTAATCCTTAACAGTACAGCAGCCTTGGCGGAGGAAAAGTAGATCAGAGTCAACGACAGTTGTAAGATCAGGTTCATCATAGAGTAGACTCAGAGCAGAGAAGGAGCATGAAGATTTAATGAAAAGGCCCATGCTTGAGGGTCTCCATGCAGAAGAGGAATAATAATGCCAATCAGTTGCTGCTTATCACCTGAAGAATGGGGTCGCAGATGAAAATACAATTTGTAACATGGAAGGTGGCAAAAGATTTCCAATCACCAGAAAACCTGTTGGAAAGATTTATTTTGTATTATATGGGAACAGCGGATGCAAATGGAATTTAAGGTTGTACAGGGGATTAGAGGTCCCAGGTTCAAGTCCTGTTGTGGGACAAGGAAAAAGTAAAATAAATAAATAAATAAAAAGTATAGAAAAACCACCTTTACATTTAAAAAACACATAACATAAACATAAAAAATAAACATGTTAGCTATCCCCATGTGTGTATAAACCCCCACTATCCAAAAATGAGTGAACACTGTAAAATATATATATATATATATATATATATATATACTGTATATATACCGCAATACACAAATTAACGTATTTTGGTCACTTCACTTTCCCCAAAACATAGCAATAAAAAAAGTCATACATACCAAACATTGGTAGTAATAAAAGTACAACTTACCTCGCAAATAAAGAGCCCTTACATAGCTCCGTGAACAAAACAGTAAAATAGTTATAAGCGTCAGAATACGGTGATCCCAGGAAAAATGTCCATTTTCAAAAAGTGATGTTTTATTTGTAAAAGCGGTAAAATCTAATAAAACCAATATAAATATAGTATCGCCGTAATCATAATGACCGGACATAGTAGCCATGTCCTTTTTAATGCAGAGTGAATGCCATAAAAACAAAATGCAAGAAATTATGATAGAATTGTGGGGTTTTAAACATGGACATCCCCAAAAATATTAATAAAAGCTAATCAAAACATATGTACCCCAAATGGTGCAAAATGAAAGTACAACTCGTCACTCAAAGAATAAGCTATGACTTAGCTGGGTCAACAGAAAAATAAAAAAAGTTACGAATTTTGGAAGACGGAGAAGGAAAATATGAAAATATTTAAAAAAAGTCACCAAGTATTAACGTACAAACTACCACATTGGGCTTGCAAAATCTCAACTCTTCACTATCCGGCAGGGCAAACGCTCCGCCGAGGAGTATTGCTCGGAGACCCGCAAGTGCAGTGTAACAGCAGGTTGGTGTGAGCCTGCTTTAAAGGCTCTCTTTAAACAAGGCCTGTGTGATCATGTTAAGGAGGTCTGAGTAGGTCACCCAGACCCTCCTACTCTTGAGCAGGCCATGACTTTGGCCATCCATATTGCTCATAGACGCCGGGAAAATCTTAAAGAGAGAGTAGGGCCTGTTTTCTTTAAGACTTCTGTCTCTTCCTCTCTCTCTTCTGAAAGATCTACTTTTCCCACTACCACCCCTGGTGATAAACCCATGCTACTAGGAGCTGTGGACACCAAGACTAGACGATAGCATTGTCTCCAGAACAATCTCTATCTGTACTGTAGTAAACTACTATCTGACACTGCTCTATCAAACCCCACACACTGGTGGAAAGACTTCATTGCCTGAGTGCTAGTTGGAAGAAGCACTCAGGCAACCAGGTATTTTCTGACAATCGCAATAAAATGCTGTTATCTTTGACTCTGTCCTTTGGCGGACAGATCTGTTTCTGGCCAGGCCCTAGTGGACTCTGGGGCTGCAGCAAACTTTGTTAAAGTTTCGTATATCTCACCTTTAGGCATTGAACTTTTGTTACTGGATACTTCTCTGTTGGTTACTGGAGTGGATTTTGCCCCACTAGCCAGGGGTGAGATCTGATTCAAGACCCCTTAATCTCTTTGCAAGTGGGCTCTACACATTCTGAGCTCATAAGCTTTTTTGTTATGGAGCACCTGTCTTCTGATATTATTTTAGGGCTCCCCTGGTTGGACCTCCATAACCCTATTTTTGATTGATCTAAAAGAGAGTTTGTAAAATGGGGAGATCAGTGCTCATCTCATTATATTGCTGTGCACACCTTAGATTGTGTCAGTGAGGAGATGGTCAGGGCTGTTAAAGATTGGGAACACCCCTCCAATCTTAAAGCCCAAGAGTATCGGCAACGCCAGGCAAGTAAAAGATGCTTACCTGGTCCTGATTACAAAGTGGGATATCTAGTATGCTTATCCACTAGGAATCTGCGCCTTAGTGTATCATCTGCTAAATTTGCACCTCGCTACATTGGACCGTACGTCATCACTGATGTCATTAATACTGTGTCGTTCAAACCCCAACATCCTAGGTCATTGCATATTCATAATGTTTTTCATAAATTCCTTTTGAAAAAATATATTATACTTGTCATAGCTTCATCTGGCCCACCAGCGCCTCTTGTTGTTCAGGGGGAACTGGAGTATGAGGTGGAGAAAATACTGGATTCTTGTTTGATACTGAATTCCATCCAGTACCTCGTACACTGGAAGGGATATGGCCCTGAGGAGCGGACATGAGTCTCTGGCAAAGACCTTCATGCTCCACATCTCATTAACCTGTTCCATTGTCAGAACCCCTCAAAACCTGGTCTATCTGGCGAGGGTCCGGAGGCCCCTCGTAAAAGAGGGGGCACTGTAACGTCCACATCTGTTCAGACTCCTGCGCTATCCTCCGGCCGTAGTGTATGTATATCCTCCAGCGCAGGAGGTGTGTCCAGCTTTGATTCTATGCTTTTAGGTTTCTTGTTGTACTCTGTCTGAACACAGCTCTATCCTTTTCCCTCTGCCCCTCAAACAGTTAACTTCAGTCTTGCTTATGGGATTGACATCCTTCCTTTCCACTCTCACTGATCTGGCAGATCAGGGTTCGTTCCAATCAAGCCTGGGGCAGATTCTAAACCTTACCTAAGGTTTTAGGGCTTGCTATTAGTCTCTGTTGAGCATGCTAGCATTTTTCTCCTGTTTTTGAAAACCTGTCCATTCTTCCAGTTCTTGTTTTGTTCCTGCTGCCTAACTGGTTCAGACCCCTTGGCTTTTTCCCTACCCGTTCTTCTTTGTTTGTTCTGTGTTTGTGTTTGTACTTGTGATATAGGAAGGGACTGTTGTCCAGTAGTCCTCTACCATTTACGGTAGCTGAGGCAAGCAGGTAGGGACTTCGGGGTGGGTCTAGTATTAGGGCTCACTGTCATTGTCTTCCTTTTGTGCTTCTGGGATGTTTGCAGCAGATGAAACCTAACTGGATTCGTAACAATATCATAAAGTTATACTATCCTATTTGTTTCTATTTGTGTGACCATCCAGCGGAGAAAGGTAAATTGTAGGCTATCATGTTGTGATATTTTGTTGAATTGGTTTCAAGATAAATGGAATCTTTAACCAAATTAGAGATCAGGTGAGTGGGCATATATGTATATACACATGCAAATATATTACATTATTGCATTGATGAAGCCATTTGACATTTATGTGCATTATATATTAAAATGGATAATTTGAGCTTCATTTCAGAATGTACAGAAAATGGAAACCCATTCTTTACTGATTTGTGTGGTAAAATATGTTACCCATAGGAATATATCAGTTATTGCATTTGAATATTTTAATTATTTTCAGATTTAAAACTACTTGATGTATGAGGTTAATAATGCCACCGAGACACTTGTGACTGATGAAAATTTAAAAGAAAACTAGATTACATCAAGATAATATAATTGTATTTTAACAGGACACAGTAGATAATTTGCATTAAATAACTGTTATTGTAATTTTTCTTTTTTGGACATTTTTGTCATGGCACAAATTATTTTAGAGCTTGTGAAATTTTGCCTTATAGCAATCCATATCTACAAATGTAGCAAAGTTTAACTTGTACACGTGTACAATATTTAAAGGAACATTTATATTTCTTTAAACACAGTGTCTGTCCACTGGATCATATAGCTTTATTTATTTGTGTTACCTAATCTCATAAAAATGGATGAATCACTGTATAAGCACTTTTACCTCTTGTGTCATCCCTTCTACCTCATAGATTGCAAACTCTTGCAAGCAGGGCCCTCTCTTCTATATACCCAATTGGATGCACAATTCATTTTTTTGTTTGTTTGTTTAACACCCACTGGCAAGAAAATATTTTCTTTTTTTATAATATGTAAAAGCAACGAGGGATCACTCCATATAGATAAGGCCATTGCTGCCTAATCTGTCCTGCAATACCAAGCACAACTATGAAAAAGTGTAGCTATTTCTGCAGTAAATATCCATGCTTTACTAATCCTGAAGGACCCATTTAAGAAGAGTCTAGCCCTTCTCCAGATTAATAGTGCATTGTGGGTCTACACATTGGTTTCAAGCCAAGAGAAAAGAAACTGCAATCCAGACTTAAATGTACCCGTTGTTTCATTTGATTTTTCAGAATAAATTGTTGTGTGTACATGAGGAGTAACATTATATCTGGGGTCTGGAATTTAAATATTGGTACTCTTCTGTGCAGTTCTGCTGGGTGAGATTCTGTACTCCACCTGCATTTGCCACATGGCTGTTGCTTTAAGGTTGCTATGCCTAACAGCCAAAGTTTGGCTGGGTGTGTTCAGCCAGTCAGAGATTTGAGATACAGAGCCAATCAGGGCTGTAATCCAGCATCCAATCAAGCGCTGAGGCAGGGTATTTTACCCTGATACGTTCCTTACTCAAGTGTCTGTGACTACATTTGTGTCAGGCTCTTTGTTCTCTGTAGTAATTTCCAGTAACTTACCCTGTTTATTGCTTATTTCCTGGTTTACTGTTTTTGGCTTGATGTCCTGGTTATCCCCTCTCCTGTTGATTTGTTTTTATCTGTTACCTTCTGTTCTTGACCATGGCCTGGTCCTCTGGTTTTCTTCTGCTATCATTTTGTCTATTCCCCTGCTCTCCTGGTTTTTGACCCCGACTTTTGTATTACTCTCTATCTGCCCACCATAAGGTTTTTGTTTGGACCTTGCTTGCAGGTGCACCTGTTATCTGAGGCCCTGTTCTGGGGTTTTAAACTGGGTCCTGAGCCACCAAGTCCCTCCCACCTCAGGGTAGCCTTAGACTTTATGAACCAGAGCAATGTTGAATTATAGGCAGATTATTTTTTTCTACCTGTTGGTCTGTTGCCTGTGGCTTATTAGGGACGTGCTTAAAGAGAAAGTCCACAATCACCTGACCATTATACTGTATGAGTTATATTTTGTCATTTTTGTACTTTTCCCCTCTGTAGTTTGCATTCCACTCAGAACTGGAAGGTGGAGACTAGCTGCCATATCTGCTCCATAACTGTACATCTTTCACTCAGAAACAGCTCCAAGACCATGAAGAACATGTAGCTCCAGCATCAGTCTAGGCCTGCTCATTTCTTCCCTCCCCTTTGTATAGACTACTATAGACCTGTCTAATCTCAGTTATGTGATCTGAAGTCTGTCTTGAGATGGATATAGTAGTGATTTTCAGAGTGAAAGGCAGTTTAGCAGAAATAAGGTAGACCAGGGAAACAGCCAAAGAGAAGAAAGAGGCATTTCTCTGATAAGATATATAATCACCTGTGTTCTTCATTTATGGGGTGTTTGTTGTAATGACAGGGTTTATCCCCTTCCAGCCGGTGACATTTTTCTATTTTCAATTTTATTTTTTGACTCCCCACCTTCCAAACCCCATAACTGTTTTTATTTTTCTGTTCTCAGAGCCATATGAGGGCTTAATGTTTGTGGGACAAATTGTTCTTCATGATGCTACCATTTATTATTCTGTACAAAATACTGGGAAGCTGGAAAAAAATTCAGACTGGGTTGGATTTGAAGAAAAAGTGCATTTGTTCGACTTTCTTACGGGCTTCATTTTTACGACATTCACTCTGCAGCCAAAATGACATGTCACCTGTATTCTATGTTTCAATATGATTCTGGGGATTCCAAATTTATTTGGTTTTATTTACATTTTAACAAAAATCGAAAACTTTGCAAAAAAAAAAAAAAGTTTTCTAAAAATTGCCATATTCTGACACCTGTAACTTTTTTATATTTCCGTGTACGGGGATGCATGTAGAGGAATGTCTATTGCATTGATCACGTTTTATTAAAATTTTTTATCAGAGGCAAAACAGAGTTCACTCTGATCGTGGGTATTAGCGCCAGGTCTCCGCTGTAGAATACAGCGGAGACCTGGTTGCTATGGCGGCTGCACTGCAGGAGAGCACCCGCCATCTTTAAAGACCCATCATCCGCCGTAATAGTAAAAAGGGAAGGGGTTATTTAAAGTGTACTTAAAATTTCAAGAAACTTCTGATTTTCTTCATTTGTGTAATTAATAATGTTTGTAATATATTTATTATTAGAAGCTCTCCTTTCTGTCAGATCCTGCACTGAAATCCACTTTCTGTCCCCCTATGTATTAATTCCCCTATTATTGAAATTAGAATTTATTGAGATTAATGAGATTAGGATCTCATTTTTCATATGACACCAGAAACACATTTCTATATTTAATAATACCTGAGAAATAAGCATCTGAAGTGATCCCCTTCTAGCCCCAGCATTCATGTATGACAAAATCTGTTCATAGTAGTTTGATTTAAAACAGCAATGTTTTATGGTCAATGACTGATCTACAGTATAAAATCAAGAGAACTTTACCTTCCAAATAGAAAACTCTGGCCATCAGGCCACATTCTTTTGAACAATTATTATAATATTTCAATTGGTGCTCATTCTTTCAAAGATGTAATAGCTATTTATAGTCTCTTTAAGACGTGAAGCTAAGATCTTTACAGAAATGTTTTTTTCCTACTTTAGGCTAAGGTCCCACATTGCGGAAAAGCTGCTTTTTTTTCAGATTTAGCTGCACTTTTTTTTAGACAAATCCAACAGTGGCTACCAAAGCAATGGGAAATATATTGGAAGTACTTATTCTTATCCCTTATGCTCAATCCACTACTGGCTTTAGCTAAAAAAAACTGTAGCAAAATTTGCAAAAAAAAAGTTGCTTTTCCCCAACTTGAGGCCTCAGCCTTAAAATCACTTTATGTCTCGCTCTATTGATTGCTAGACTTTGTTTAATTGTACATGTAACAGCATTGCCTTATTTTGTACCCAGATTCAATCGTAAAGATGTAGCCTTCTTTAACTATCTGACAACAAACTAACAATTAAAAAGTCAAGTTGAAGAGGGCTGCTACTGTTCATTTATTTAAACTGTGGCAGATTTTTTCAGCTAGAGGGGAAAAAAGTCATGGCCTATCTTAAGGCGGATTCTGTCTGAAACTATTACAGAAACTTACTGAGAGGCAGAGGTTTTTAAGGCTTTGTAAAAATGCTAGAGGTTTTAGGAAGGAGATTTTGCCTGGCAAAAAACTTATTGTGAAGTTATCCTAATGCTATTTCTAAACCTTTTTAACTTGTAGTTATGCAAGTTGCGTTGTTATGCTTTATTTTTTCCTTTCCCATCTTAGCTTAATTTTGGCGTTTGTTAAATTTCTATTGGTTTTTCATACTGAAACTTACTAAGGATGCACCTACAATAATAAATAACATGTAGTATTTCACTATAGATATTGCAAATCTATTAAATGGTTATAAATCCACAAAAATGAATTGGATGCTGAGGCTATTAAGAATAGAAATTTTAGAATGTGAAAAGTAAGTTCTGTGTACTTGATTATTTCAGCTCTGAAGTAGTCTGTACAGTATTACAAAATCATATCAGTTCCAAAAAAATAAATAAATAAAAACTGTGTCTTTCATCATCAGGTGTTCAGTTTAAAAGCTCATTTCAGCTAGTTACAAAGGATCCTCGATATATGCAAGTTCAAAAGATAAATATTTCCTTTGAAGATGATTTGTTTTGATTATCTACTCATGTGTGCTTTTTTGCTGCATGGTTGCATGATATGGTGGTATAAGTACATATTTCAAAATAGATATGCTTTCATGGATAGTGTTTTGTCTGCATTTGATTTTTCAGTATGAGTCCACATTTGTAGTGATGTAGTCACAAAAAGTGTAAATCAAAAGATAAAAAAAACTTAAGATGCTTTTTGCTAACATTTCTGGATCAGCAATTATTTATTAGAAATATGAAGGCAGTTATTTACAACTTGTAGATTTCCATCTATGACGGGAATTATAACTCCTGAGAAACTGTGAAATTCTGGGAGTCAAAGTTTGTCAGCGGCTGGAGAGGTTGTATACCACTGATTAATATAATGTTTTATAAATGAAAAAGAACTACAGATGTAGCAAAGTTTAACAACACATAGATAGCATGCTGTTACAATATCTTGTCTCAAAACACAGTGAAATCTATTGAAAAAGTTGAGATAACACTCTGAGCCACATAGTAGATAACATGTTATTTGTAATGTTAAATTTTCCTATATTTGCATAATCATTCATGTATGCTATAAATTTGACATATTTAAAGAGAACTTGATAAACACAAGTAACCCCCTATCCACATACAGTGGGGGAAAAAAGTATTTAGTCAGCCACCAATTGTGCAAGTTCTCCCACTTAAAAAGATGAGAGAGGCCTGTAATTGTCATCATAGGTAGACCTCAACTATGAGAGACAAAATGAGAAAACATATCTAGAAAATCACATTGTCTGATTTTTTAAGAATTTATTTGCAAATTAGGGTGGAGAATAAGTCACCTACAAACAAGCAAGATTTCTGGCTCTCACAGACCTGTAACTTCTTCTTTAAGAGGCTCCTCTGTCCTCCACTCATTACCTGTAGTAATGGCACCTGTTTGAAATTGTTATCAGTATAAAAGACACCTGTCCACAACCTCAAACAGTCACACTCCAAACTCCACTATGGTGAAGACCAAAGAGCTGTGTGTGTACATGAAAGAATGAATGGGGCCATGTATTGTGAGATTTTGAGTGCAAACCTCCTTCCATCACCAAGGGCACTGAAGATGTAACGTGGCTCGGTCTTTCAGCATGACAATGATCCCAAGCACACTGCCAGGGCAACGAAGGAGTGGCTTCGTAAGAAGCATTTCAAGGTCCTGGAGTGGCCTAGCCAGTCTCCAGATCTCAACCCCATAGAAAACCTCTGGAGGGAGTTGAAAGTCCGTGTTGCCCAGCGACAGCCCCAAAACATCACTGCTCTAGAGGAGATCTGCATGGAGGAATGGGCCAACATACCAGCAACAGTGTGTGCCAACCTTGTGAAGACTTACAGAAAACGTTTGACCTCTGTCATTGCCAACAAAGGATATATAACAAAATATTGAGATTAACTTTTGTTATTGACCAAATACTTATTTTCCACCATAATTTGCAAATAAATTCTTAAAAAATCAGACAATGTGATTTTCTAGATATGTTTTCTCATTTTGTCTCTCATAGTTGAGGTCTACCTATGATGTCAATTACAGGCTCCTCTCATCTTTTTAAGTGGGAGAACTTGCACAACTGGTGGCTGACTAAATACTTTTTTTGTATTTAGCCATGATTTGCCTTATTGTAGCCAGGATATCTTCTGAGACATGTAATGTCCCTGCCTGTTAAACTAGCTACAATAAGAAAATCATGGCTGGGTTCCTGACAAATTCCAGACCATAGAAAGTTTCTGTATACGTGGTTGTATCCATTGGCAACCGATCAAGACAACAAACTGTCACCACTAGCATAGTTAGAGGAAATCTTTAAAACTCTGCAGAATTTTTAGCTACTTATATTTGCAAAAACCTTTAACTTTGCATTATCTACAAATATAAATATGATTATGTTCATGGGAATACCCCTTTAAATACTTTCCTCCTCACCCCCGATATTAGCTCATTACAGGCGAATTTCCCCTTCATGTGGCAAGCTTCAGATATAAAATATTTGAAGCTAAGTTTGTGGATGTTTGTTTGCTCAAACATTAACATTTCTATTTTTGGTCCACTTCTAGCTTTTTCTTTACCTTGAAAGTTACAGCATGTTAGTCACATAAAAACATGCCTGGCCTCTATTAGCTTGAGAACATTCCAGGATACATGTAGATAAACCTCTGTATGGTTTCAATACCTGGACTTTGGGAACAGTTTTATATCTCTTCCTAGATTTTGCTATAAAGGACACACATCTTGGTGTTCTAATTATACAGACAATGCAGGAAGTTTATGTATATGACACCCTTAGCTGTGATGGTGAACCTATGGCATGCGCACCATCGCCATGATCGCTCACTAACGGGGAATCCGGTACAGGATTACCGGTTTGTGAGCGATCGCCTCTTTCAGCTGTATGTGCAAATGTACATACAGATGAAAGTTGTCACTGTAGGCCGCGGTCCGCGGAACCGCGGCCTTCACTGACTGCAGAGTGTGACCTCTGCCCCGACGCAGGCGCGATGACGTCATTCATCAGCGCCTGCGAACAGAAGAAGAAGGAGGACGTTCTTCGTGGGACTGGGTGAGTAACAAACTACTGTGTGGGGGCTACTGTGAAGCATATACTACTGTATGGGGGACACTGAAGTATCTAATACAGTGTGGGGGACACTTAAGCATCTAATACAGTGTGGGGGACACTGTAAAGCATCTAATACTGAGTGGGGGACACTGTAAAGCATCTAATACTGTATGCGGGACACCAAAGCATCTAATACTGTGTGGGGGACACTGTGAAGCATATATTACTGTATGGGAGACACTGAAGCATCTAATACTGTATGGGGGACACTGAAGCATCTAATACTGTGTGGGGGACACTGAAGCATCTAATACTGTATGGGGGACACTGAAGCATCTAATACTGTATGGGGGACACTGAAGCATCTAATACTGTGTGGGGGACACTGTGAAGCATATATTACTGTATGGGAGACACTGAAGCATCTAATACTGTTGGGGAACACCAAAGCTTCTAATACTGTGTGGGGGACACTGTGAAGCATATATTACTGTATGGGAGACACTGAAGCATCTAATACTGTATGGGGGACACTGAAGCATCTAATACTGTATGGGGGACACTGTGAAGCATCTAATACTCTATGGGGGACACTGTGAAGCATCTAATACTGTGTGGGGGACACTGAAGCATATATTACTGTGTGGGGGACACTGTGGAGCATATAATACTGTGTGGGACAATTCTGGAGCATATAATACTGTCTAGGGGCCACTGTGGAGCGCATTGTACTGTCTGGGGGCCACTTCGGAGCGCATTGTACTGTGTGGGGGCCCTTCACTATTTATATCAAAGTATCTGTTTTATAGCAGACATGTGATATTATTACAGGTTGTAATAACATTGCACGGTCAATATAAAACAGATCCTGGTTAATTTAAGGTTAAATTGCAGTGTTGGCACTTTGCGATAATTTAGTGGGTTTTGGGTTGCAGTTTGGGCACTCGGTTTCTAAAAGGTTCGCCATCACTGCCCTATAGGTAAGCTTTAAAATTAAATGGTACCATTTAAAAATAACCTTATTTTACGTACTCACCTAATACGTAGTTACATAGTCAGTATGGTTGAAAAAATACATATGTCCATAAAGTTCAACCAAGGGATGGGAAAGGACATGGCTAAAGTGACAAATGAACATGCTTTAAATGAAATTCATTATGCATTCCCTTCAATGGTACCTGAGCAGTTTGTTTGCAAGGTTAGTCTGTTAGAAAAATCAATCAAAAAAGGTGGAAACCATGTGGCCTATGAACGTATTCATTTTCTGTTGCACTCAGACCTAATGTCTGAGCTTGTGTCAGAGCTCCTCTGTCCCACTGAAAATAGTAGTGTTACTATTTCCTGTTAACTGCAATTAGCTTTCACCAGAGGGTGTACAGTATGTATGACTGCCATAACTAGACAAAAAGAGTGAAGTGGAATGATGGGGGTCACAGACGTCAGACCCCCACAATAGAATATTGATAGCATGTCCTAGCAATATACCATTCATGTCTGATCTGATTCGATCCTTTTAAGTACCCTCTTCTAATAGGTAAAACTGTCAACCTGCACTTTCTTTACTTTATACAAAATGTCTTTTACTTTTAATTTTGTGCAGTATAGTGCATGGTTTCTTTATATGCCTAGTAAAAACGAGGGGAAACAATTACCTATTTTCACGCTGCATAGTCTGCATGACCTTTTGATTTTCACAACATAGTGCCTGCTAGAATACATAACATCACAAATTTGGCATTTAAAGATATTAACATTCAAAATTATAATAATACAGTATGTTACTTAGTACAAAGTAGTTTACACATATACTTTGAATAGTGTCTCATCTTAATAATGAGTGATAGAACTTTTTTCAAATGTTACATCAATCAAAATAACTGCTTTCTAAAACCTTAGATTTCCACTATTTATTTATCTGGTTCATGATTATTTATTACTGGCTAGCCGAGATATTGAACCATTTAGGTGCATTCTATTCAGTCATTTAGAATTGACATTTTTATTATTTAAATCATATGCTATGCATTTTTTAGAGTTTTTTGTATTATTATTTTTAGGTATTATTTGTCCATTTGCAATATTTCAGGTATTGTTATGGAACTCCTTTTATATATGATTTTTGCTACTGAAGAGCAAGTGGTACAAATATTTGTAATTTCCTTATTTTCTTTTCACTGAAAAATTTAAAATTTTTTTGATCTTATGAAAATGTCCACATTTAACTGATCTCCAGTTTTGTGAAGGATTCCAATTTGTACTGAAACAAAATCAGCGCAATATGACAACATGCTTAAAAAAAAAGCATTAACAATCTGCAATTTGCCCCCAATGAGTAATTGCACATTGACACAAACAGAATAGTTAGTACATCACTTTTTGATAACTTGCTACAAAAACAGCAAAAACATGTTGTGTTTAGAAAGGTTTTGTTACATCCGCACCCGTTCGAACTTCTTCGCCATCCGGCCGCATGCTGCGATGCAGGAGGCGGGTCCAGCTGTGATTCTTTACTTTGGGTTTTTCTTGTATTATCTGAACACTGTCCTATTCCCTCACCTCCTTAATTGATTTTCCACCACACCCATCTCCTTCACCTTGGTTTTCTTCTGCTCCACTAATAGTTAATTTTAACCTTGCCTGTGTGATTGACAGCCTATCCTCCTATCAAGTCTGGGGCGGGTTTTGTCTTCCTATTTATTCTTTGCTCACTTTCACATTGGTGCTGGTTATTGCTTCGTGCATTTTGGCTATTACTCCTTGCTGTTTTTGTTATCTGTATTCCTATTCCTGACATCTGGCCTTGACTTTTGACTATACTCTTGGATTTTGATTCTTTACTGCATTGCTCGTCTGTTACTGAACCCTTGGCTAGCTGACCTCCCTTTTTGTTGTTTGTCCTGTCTGCGTTCTGTGTTGTCACTTATATTAAGAAGGGACTGTCGACCAGTTGCTGGTTGACACCTAAGATAGATCAGGCAAGTAGGCAGGGACAGTGGGTGGGTTCAGCTTTAGGGCTCACTGTCTTGTTGTGCCCCTCCCCCCAGGGTTCTGCAGCAGCACTGGGGAATTGCTCAACTGGCAATTCCCTTACATGTTTCTTAACTTGTGATACATGTATCTGGGCATTCCCAGCCAAGGGGATAGGTAAGGAAGGATACATCAATATGTTACACTGCTTGGTTTTTTTAAATTATCCTTGTGAATTATTTTCAAGCTTCCATGCATATCAGCTGATGTATCAAGATATAGCCTACTTCCGCATGACAGCATTTTACAGAGAAGTAAGTCTGATTCTGTCAGTTAGATGCTGTGATCTTATAAGGGAATTGCCAGTTGAGCAATTCCCCAGTGCTGCAGCAGAAACAAGGAAAGAAAGGAATAACAGAGACAGTGAGCCCTAGACTAGACCCAGCCCCTGTCCTTGCCTACTTGCCTGACTGTCCTAGCTGACAGCCGACAACTTGGAGCCGATCCCTTCTCTAAAAAAGTGACACACAAAACAACACAGAAGCAGAGTCAGCAAGCCAAGGGTCAAAACCAGAGAGACAAGCAGTACCAAATCATAACCCAAAAGAGTAGTCACAGGGGGAGCCAAAGGTCAGAAGTCAGAAATAATACAGCAAGAGCAAGTAGGAAGCTAGCAAGGACAAGTCACAAGACAGAGTACAATAGCCAGCAACCATGTGTGGGATGAGGACCTGTATAAAGGAAGTCCAGGACCTGCCCCAGACTTGATTGGTAGACAGGCTGTCAATCACACAGGCAAGGCTAAGATTAACTATTTGAGGAGCAGAAAGAAACAAGGTGCAGGAGACAGGTGTGGCTGAAATTCAATTACATAGTAGTAGTATTAGGACAGTGTTCAGACTGAGCAACAAGAACCTTAAGCAAGGAATCAAGCTGAACACGCCTGCTGCGCCACAGCGTGCGAGCAGAAGGTGGAGCAGAGACCCGAACAGGTAGAGACATTACAGATCTCTTATCTTCATGCCCTCCCATGTAGAGGTTACAGGATATAAGGGGTTGCATTGGAAGCCAGGAGGCATAACATCATCCTCAAAACTGCCAAGTACAAAGGCCTTGTGACTCTTTTAGGACCAAGCCTCATTAATGCCGCAATGCTCAGTCCAAATGTAGCACTTATGCATGCAGAGATTTACACAGCAATATCTTTGTAATGGCTTTGCATATCTCAACCATTTTACCAAGGTTTTTCAGGCTACATAAGGCTTAGTACATAAGTAGCCTTATTTATTAAATAATTTTAATATTTTTTCACTAGAGGTAGGAAAATGGTATAAAATATGAAAAAATTGTAAATTTAGCTTATTTTCCCTAAAACAAAATTGTTTCTATATATGCTATTGCACATAAACATATTAAATTTGATTTTCTAGTTCTTCTGTTTACAGGGGCTACACATTTACTGTATATATTTTTTTAATAATAAAAAATAGGTTTTATATTCAGCATGGCTTATTTTTCTGGACCTCTAGTCCATGTGTAAATTAACCAGTAGTTTAGAAATATAGATGGCTGCAAACTGTTTTTATCATCACTAGCCAGGCTTCCTGCTGACAGAAAAGACCTAGGGGAAGAAGGTGAAGGGATGGGCTGGCAGGGGAACAATTTCTGTCAAATCAGAAGGCTGTTTCACATAACTGTGGTCACCATAAAGAGTTAAATTGTGTTGATAAATGTAATGATAAAGGTTCTAAAAGCTTCCCTTATCACAGTGTAACTCCAGGATGATAACCTCAACATGGAGATGCCGGCACTTATCACCCCAGACTAGCGACGTCTAGCGGTTAAGCTCTGCCAGTACAGAAGTATTGCAGTTTGTCGTACAGACAATCAAGTGATTGTATATTCTAGTACCCTTTTGGGACTGCAGAAAAACATAGTTTAAAAAATACAATATTTAAAAATAAATAGATATTAAAATAAAAATCACTCCTTTTTCTATTAGTTATGTAAATGAAATAAAATAAATAAACAAAAACTATCACTGGACTTAAAAAGCACTTTGGCAATTTCAACAACCGGACGTTTTGGTCTATAATGTGACCTTTATCAACTGATATCAAGCCATCATAGGTGAGAGAATGACATGTGCCATACTTCTCTCACCTATGATGGCTTGATAACCGTTGATAAAGGTCATATTATTGACTGAAACGTCGGGTTGTTGAAATTGCCATCTGGATTACTAACACAAAAATCTATGTATTGATGCTACTGAAGTGTTATTCTGTGTATATCCACTAATGAACTTTGATATTGCATTATTGATGAGTGATGTGGATTCTCCACATTTCCAATGTCATGACCGATCTAACCATGTTAAGATAAATCTTTAATCTCACCCAGTTATTCCCATGAACCCTTTGATCTCAACCAGCCCCTTTGTGCCCTCATAAAGTAATAGTGTCTACCTCTGTATAACATAAAGTGATAAGGCTTTCTTGGTGCCCCCATAGCACCCCTACACATTACGATGCCTCCATAGTGGCCCCAAACAATATAATGCCTCCTTTATTCTCTCCTCACAGTATCTTGCCTCCCCATACACACAGTATAATGACTGCATACTGACCTACATATGATATAATGTATTTGAAGACACTCTGCAGGGAATTTGTTATAAACATCTTGGGGAACAAACAGCAGATCGCCTGTGGGTGCGAGTTTACTCAAATACTTCTTTCTCTTCATGACAGACAGACAGACTAAATTATACTAAGATCAGAGCTCAGTGGTCCCATATCATCAATTCCAGAACTCCTCTTCCTAAGCATGGTCACACCAAATACTGATTTGATTTAGATTTCTCTTTACTTCACTTAATTTTGTTAATTGACAAAATGAAACAAATAACACTTTTGAAAGAACTTATACCTTGCAGCATTTCCATTCCTGCCTAAAACTTTTGCATGTTACTGTATATATACAGATGTACCAAACGGTGAAAACCGTAAAATTTCAGTATTTGTTTTACATCAGTAGTGATAGGGAAAATAGAAAATATTTTTTAGACAAAACAATTTTCTGATGATAAATTCACATTAAATAAAGCAAAGTAACTAAATATGACTTCCCCAAGCATTACTGAGAAAACTGATGAATCTGTGGGTGTCCTGCCTTTTTAGCATGAAACCTGCAGGTATATAAAAAGCTAATCATTAGTAAATGACAGGAATGTCTTTTGGTAATTACATATGAATTACAGTGTTTCCATTATATTGATAAATGTATATGTGACATACTTTATGGTAAATACTATGGTATTTTTTAATGTTTCCAACATGTTCTTATTACATTTAAATTTTTGATTTTAGTTCAGCATTTGTTAAATATCTTATATACTTTACTTAAAAATCAAAATATAATTTGTACAATGACTCAGTGATAAAACAGCCATCAGACAAATGTAATCAGATTTAGGTAGTATAATGAAATCATGAATAGTTCTCTACAGGTGATAATTTTACAACTCGAGCAAAATTAATAATACTCTCAATCAAGCAGTGGGAGTTTTTTTTTAGATTACACAAGTAATCAGTGAGAAAATTTATTGTGATTTCATGAAGCGTGATAATGTTTGTGTAATATATGCAAAATTAGAACTTTGTTCTCAGTGGTAAAGAACTCTAGGTCCTTATCACTGAGACATATTTAATGGCTTGACAAAACTGAAGGAATAGCTCTAAACAGTCATTAAAGAGTGATTAATTTCTCCTGCAGAAGTCTACCTTTTGTGAAACATGCAGCCATAAATGGAATAAAGCTGTTTTATCTGATTTATGATAATTACTTAGTGTAATTAATTTAACTATTTCAATTGTAATTCTACGTTTAATGGAAAATGTTATATAACAAGCTAGTAAATGTTAAATGTATATAGCTATGTAGTTATTTAAAAGAGGAATTTGTCTAAAGCAGGTCCTGTTTGTAAAATATAATTGCAGACAAACTATTAACAGCTTATCTATGCATGATAGATGGAATTTACAATGTGACTCCAGCTTTAGATAGGTTTATATTTGCTCACTGAGAGTCACACTTCACAAAAATTTGTTTAAGATAGTACAAACTATATGTATACACAACACGGTATATGCTGCAGCCACATACAAGTACATTGCAATAAATTAGAATATCATCAAAAGGTTTTTTTTTTTTAGTAATTCAATTGAAAAAGTGAAACACATATATTACATTGAGTCATTACAGAGTGAACTTTTTCAAGTGTTGATTTATGTTAATGTTGATGATTATGGCTTACAGCCAAGGAAAACCCAAAAGTCATTATCTCAGAAAATTAGAATAATTAACCCAAAACAGTTATAAAAGCTTCCTAAGCATTTAAAAAGGTCCCTTAGTCTGGTTCAGTAGGCGACACAATCATGGGAAAGACTGCTGACTTGACAGATGTCCAGAAGGCAGTCATTGACACACTCCACAAGGAGGGTAAGCCACAAACGGTCATTGCTAAAGAAGTGCTGTATTAAAGCATATTAATGGAAAGTTGAGTGGAGGGTAAAAGTGTGGTAGGAAAAGGTGCACAAGCAACCGGGATAACCGCAGCCTTGATAGGATTGTTAAGAAAATGCCATTCAAAAATTTGGGGGAGATTCACAAGGAGTGGACTGCTGCTGGAGTCAGTGCTTCAAGAGCCACCACACACAGATGTATCCAGGACATGGTGCTACAAGTGTCGCATTCCATGTGTCAAGCCACTCATGACCAATAGACAATGCCAGAAGCGTCTTATCTGGGCCAATGAGAGAAAGAACTGGACTGTTGCTCAGTGGTCAAATGTTTTGTTTTCAGATTAAAGTAAATTTTGCATTTCATTTGGAAATCAAGGTCCCAGATTCTGGAGGAAGAGTGGAGAGGCACACAATCCAAGATGCTTGAGGTCTAGTGTGAAGTTTCCACAATCAGTGATGGTTTGGGGAGCCATGTCATCTGCTGGTGTAGGTCCACTGTATTTTATCATGACCAAAGTCAATGCAGCCGTCTACCAGGAAATTCTAGAGCACTTCATGCTTCCCTCTGCCGACAAGCTTTTTGGAGATGGAATTTTCATTATCCAACAGAACTAGGCACCTGTCCACACTGCCAAAAGTACCAATGCCTGGTTTAATAATCACAATATCACTGTGCTTGATTGGCCAGAAAACTCGCCTGATCTTAACCCCATAGAGAATCTATGGCGTATTGTCAAGAGGAAGATGAGAGACACCAGACCCAACAATGCAGCCTAGCTGAAGGCTGCCATCAAAGCAACCTGGGCTTCCATAACACCTCAGCAGTGCCACAGGCTGATCGCCTCCATGTCACGCTGCATTGATGAACTCATTCATGCAAAAGGAGCCCCAACCAAGTATTGAGTGCATTTACTGTACATACTTTACATTTGGCCAACATTTCTGTGTTAAATAATTTTTTTTTTATAATATTCTAATTTTCTGAGATAATGACTTTTGGGTTTTCCTTGGCTGTAATCCATAATCAACATTAACATGAATATACACTTGAAAAAGTTCACTCTGTTTGTAATGACTCAATATAATATATGTGTTTCACTTTATCAATTGAATTACTTAAAAAAAAAATAAAAATTTTTGATGTTATTCTAATTTATTGAGATGCACTTGTAATTGTACTGCCAGAGGCTTTTGATCACAGGGGAATTGGGAACAACAAAAAAAAATAACGCTTAACTTTTAATGTTAGTTATTAAAAGACTAGAAGGCAATACACCACAGCCAAAGTGATGTGACTTAAAAATGACTATAACTATATAAATGACAAAAATCCTGATATCAAGACAGAATATTCATGGCTATGCCGCTTATTGGACAAGGAGTACAGCAATTAGATATGTAGGTTGCACCCCATGTCCATATTCATTAACTGCTAATAGTATGGGGAAATACCCAGATTACTGCCTCGTTTGCCAGTTCCTGATCTCATGTTCTACACTATTTTAACCCTTCTCATGAAGAGAGATGTATATAGAATAAGATGGTAAAAACCCCTGAATTCTATCTGCTTCTTTTGGTTCTGAGGAAGAATATGGAACGGAAAACTTTTACTCTGAGGAGGGGGCTTTGGTTCTGGTGACATCCCTGATTTTGAGGAAATCAATTGTAGTGATTTTGATTCTGTTGATACCAATGCTCCAGCCTTTCTCCTCTACGGTCTTAAGAAGAGGAGGCTTAAGGGAGGAGTACTGTAATTCATTGCTCTGCACTGTGATGCTACTACTCACAGCAGCTTCATCCCCTGGTTACCTTGGTTTCTTGATATGGTTTTGTGGTTCTTCATGTAGCCATCCACCTGCTGCTGATGCATCTGGCCCTGTCCATATGGAAGACACAACCTCTCTCTCAGCAACTTGAGGGTTAACATGTACACCTGTGTATCTCCCTGTTAATCACAGAATACCCTGATCTTCTTATACCTGCTTTGCTCTCACCACATCGTGTAAGCAATATAGGTCTTTAGCCTGGCTAGTTCCCACAAGGGTTTCTGTATTCTGTCCATTTATTTGTGTATGATCTTTGGCTTGTTCTTTGACTCTGTTCCTGCTTGTTTAACCCCCATCTGCCTGATTTCTGTGTATGACCTCTCCCTGTCTCTGACCTGTGTACCTGAGCTGCCCACCCCAAACATTTGGCTTGTTTTATGACATTGCACACCTGCTGCTTGCCATAGACCTTCATACTGAACCACTCTTTTGCCTGAAGTTCTGGTGCTCCAAAACGGCATCTCTCTGGCCTTTGGCTAGCTGCCATCTACCCCAGGACCACTTTGAAAGTTAGTGACCTGGTAGTCTCTGTCTGGCGAACACCAGTTGCCCATACTGGGGTTCAAGGATGAAGACTTTAGAGGCTACTTAGATAATAGCCTTGGGAGTGGCCGAAAGTCAAACTGATTAGGTGGCACAGTGGGTGCACATCCGCTGTCCGTAACAGAGTGTATTTTTCTTTCTAATTTCTGACATTAATATTCTGTGCTCTCCTTTGGCAAATTTATTCAACATTTGTATGTGAGCAAACACAATTTGAATAAAATGTATTGCATGCAGTATTTTCATTAAAATATGCACTTTTATAGTTTTCCAAGGCTACAGTATAGTTCAGGTTATCATCGAAAGAGGGATAGAGGTTGCTGTTTGCTACATTATCTTGTGTTCATGTTACACTTGTCTGGCTAATGTAAACTTCCCAATAGAAATCCATTCTTATGAGAGCTATATGTTTGATAAATCAAAATTCCACTGGAGAGTCTTTTATAAAATTTTGTTACAGTAAATAATTTCTATGGTACAACTGAATATTTACTATCTGGCTATGTGTGCTATGTCTTAAACTTAGATCTATAGAAGTTGCAAATCTGAGTTTGTTCAATGAAAAGTGTGTGAGGAATAACTACCAGTGCATGGGGTCAGAAGATGGTAGTGGTCCAAGTAGCTGAAGGCCATCTCCCAGTGCACCAAATGCCTTATCTGCATAAGCCTTCAAATCTACAAAAGTGACACACATAACAAAGATATGTTATGTATCAGTGCAATGTACTCTATAACACAGTAGAGACCGTTGAATATGCATGGGGGAGATCGTATACTTCCTTTACATATTGTGACAGAAAAGCAACATAAACATATAAAGCTCAAATGTCTGGCTGTGTTTTTAACTAGTCATATCTGTTTTTTTTTTTTTTTTTAAGCTAACACTGCATATGAAATCTTGGAATAGAAGCTTTCGTATTATACCAGAACCACAACTGCAACCTTTCAAGTCTTTAGAAAGGGTATTGTGATATTTTGTTAAACTAGTTGTTAGGGTTGTGATGTCTGCTGTGGCCCTTTAAGACTGTCGGGTCCAGAGAGACGAATTCCCCTTTAAGAAATTGTGCTTTAATTTATGTGCCGATACGGGTCTTTATAATTCCTCCATTTCTCTCTTCCATGCCGGCTATTGGTTTCACTTCGGTTTTGGCTCCCATCCCTGTTGCTTCCTATTCCTATTGCTGTTTGTGTTTCTCTGGCCCTGACTATGTACCTGGACTTCTCTTTGGATTATAACTCTGCTCTACTTACCCTCTCTGTCTTTTTGACTCTGGCAACATACCTCGACTTCTCCTTCCGTCACTCGCTCCTGTACTTCGCTGCTATCTCCGCTGTTGACCCTGCTCTGTCATTTACTCTTCCTCTGGTGAGTTGCTTGCGATTCTGCTCTCTGGCTTCCTGCTCGCGGTTAAATCAATTTGTGACACATTCCTCTGTGTTGTCAACTTCGGTCTGGGATTCTGCCAAGTCCATCTCCACCACTAGGAGAAGACGTCCTGAGACTTGTTTTGGCTCATACTGGGTGTGTAGCAGTTTGGTTATGGTTTTTCCGCTAGCGGTCGTTCATTTCTGCTGCTTCTCTCTATTCTGACTACTCTGGACCCTGTACCTGCATCTGAGCTACTAACACTAGTTTCATTATATATTGGAGTCCCTAACTAAATTGTTACTGCTGGACATGTCAATATTTAACATTTAAATTGTACTAATCTATAGTAAATTTAACATATTGGGGCAGATTTACTAACAGTGCAAACTTACACTAGACAATCTTACACTGCACCAGATTTACCAAAATGTTTAATAATTTCAAGAAAATCTGGTGAGCACCCACCTGTTTTTTTGCGTTGTATGCAACACTGTCTATACAGTGCTGGCCAAAAGTATTGGCACCCCTGCAATTCTGTCAGATAATACTCAATTTCTTCCAGAAAATGATTGCAATCACAAATGTTTTGGTAATAATATCTTCATTTATTTTGCTTGCAATGAAAAAACACAAAAGAGAATGAAAAAAAAGTCAAATCATTGATCATTTTACACAAAACTCCAAAAATGGGCCGGACAAAAGTATTGGCACCCTCAGCCTAATACTTGGTAGCACAACCTTTAGACAAAATAACTGCGAACAACCGCTTCCGGTAACCATCAATGAGATTCTTACAATGCTCTGCTGGAATTTTAGACCATTCTTCTTTGGCCAATTTCTCCAGGTCCCTGAGATTTGAAGGGTGCTTTCTCCAAACTGCCATTTTGAGATCTCTCCACAGGTGTTCTATGGGATTCAGGTCTGGACTCATTGCTGGCCACTTTAGAAGTCTCCAGTGCTTTCTCTCAAACCATTTTCTAGTGCTTTTTGAAGTGTGTTTTAGGTCATTGTCCTGCTGGAAGACCCATGACCTCTGAGGGAGACCCAGCTTTCTCACACTGGGCCCTACATTATGCTGCAAAATTTGTTGGTAGTCTTCAGACTTCATAATGCCATGCACATGGTCAAGCAGTCCAGTGCCAGAGGCAGCAAAGCAACCCCAAAATATCAGGGAACCTCCGCCATGTTTGACTGTAGGGACCGTGTTCTTTTCTTTGAAGGCCTCTTTTTTTCCCTTGTAAACTCTATGTTGATGCCTTTTCCCAAAAAGCTCTACTTTTGTCTCATCTGACCAGAGAACATTCTTCCAAAAAGTTTTTGGCTTTCTCAGGTAAGTTTTGGCAAACTCCAGCCTGGCTTTTTTATGTCTCTGGATCAGAAGTGGGGTCTTCCTGGGTATCCTACCATAGAGTCCCTTTTCATTCAGACGCCGACGGATAGTACGGGTTGACACTGTTGTACCCTCGGACTGCAGGGCAGCTAGAACTTGTTTGGATGTTAGTCGAGGTTCTTTAGCCACCATCCGCACAATCTTTTGTTGAAATCTCTCGTCAATTTTTCTTTTCCGTCCACATCTAGGGAGGTTAGCCACAGTGCCATGGGCTTTAAACTTCTTGATGACACTGCGCACGGTAGACACAGGAACATTCAGGTCTTTGGAGATGGACTTGTAGCCTTGAGATTGCTCATGCTTCCTCACAATTTTGCTTCTCAAGTCCTCAGACAGTTCTTTGGTCTTCTTTCTTTTCTCCATGCTCAATGTGGTACACACAAGGACACAGGACAGAGGTTGAGTCAACTTTAATCCATTTCAACTGGCTGCAAGTGTGATTTAGTTATTGCCACCACCTGTTATGTGTCACAGGTAAGTAGCAGGTGCTGTTAATTACAAAAATTAGAGAAGCATCACATGATTTTTCAAAGGGTGCCAATACTTTTGTCCATACCCTTTTTTATGTTTGGTGTGGAATTATATCCAATTTGGCTTTTTGACAATTCTTTTTGCGGTTTTCCATTGAAGACAAATTAAATGAAGATATTATTACCAAAGCATTTGTGATTGCAATCATTTTCTGGAAGAAATTGAGTATTATCTGACAGAATTGCAGGGGTGCCAATACTTTTGGCCAGCACTGTATATAATTTAAAAGGGTTTTCTAGAGATATTCTATAAACCAAGATCACTTATTGGACAAGGTGCTTAAACTGTCAGAAAGTGTCTAAACTTAATAAAAGAAGCATAAAGCATGTACTCCATTTTTTTGGTTGATATTACAGAATTCTTGTGCATCTTCATTTGTAAATCTGCCCCGTGCCTATTGCATATGGTGTAAAAAAAAAGAAAAAATCACTAAAATAATGGTGTTCTTTATATTTTTTCCATCTTCAAAATATTAACTATAACATAATTAATATGTATTGAGAATATATGAGTATGTGCCCTATAATAATGTAATTGAAATTTATACTTCTGTTCACAAAAATTTAGTATTGCTGCAATCTTAGCAAACCTTTAAATGTTATTAATACAGTGCAACATAAAACATATACATAAACCTAAAAAAGCCAGTGAAACCAGGATTGATTAAAAATTTTTACATAAAACTTGATTCTTATATGCCTCTTTTTATTAACCTGTTTTCAAACTGTATTAAAATGTAGCTCTTTTCAAAAAAAACAAACAAAAAAAATAGCAATTAAAATTTAGCTTACTTCCATTTTTAAAATATTAAAATCATTACATTCCATCGCAGCATATTTTAGGTAATCACCTTGGTGGGAGTGAGAAAATGATTAATTATTATTCTTTTTAGCTACATTGTTTTCTTTATGACAGTGAGACTCCCTTTTCTTTCATCTGTTTAAATAAAACAATAAAGGCATGAGAGTTAATATATTTTAATTTACAGTACAATATAAAAAGAATGAATTGTAATTATAATATTTAAAAAATGTTCATTCAGCTTGCTTATCCACAAAGTTTTGATAAAATGCTTCTCCACCATAGTAATAAAACTTACATGTGCTCATAAAAGATTATCTTATTTTGCACAGTGGACCAAATTTCCTAAGGCCCTTGAACCAGAATTCTTGTAATATGTTGCACTTTTTTGGCTTAAATGATTCGAGTCTAAATTATAGCAAAGGACATGGAGTGGGGAATTATCTACTGCACACCAGATATGCATTAAATATCATTGACTGCCGGGGGTGCTAGCCTTTAACTACCATCCATGAGAAAATAAGCTTGCAAAAAAGGTTGGCAACCCTGTTAATCATACATGTTCATCAAGAAAAAAGTCAAACATACTGTACTGTAAGTAGGCCAAATTTTGCAACTTAACATTAAATTGAATGCATGGGTGTGTTCATTACCTACAGCTTAATATTTCTAGACAACACATTAATGAAAGCCACACGTAGGTAGTGATTGTTCAGGTATGTATTTATCTTGCAATAATATTATTAGTTATCATCTTCATTGTGGTTTGCTTCACTGTGTGGTACCATTTAGAAGGCATAAAAGCTGTTTTGTATTAAGTACTTGAGGTGGGATCCCCATGATTTTTGCTTCTTAAATTTGAAGGGCTTACAAATAGCCTAAACATGATTTATATAGACATAATCATTTCTAATTAAATATATTGTGCTTTTATAAAAAATATAATACAGTTTAATTTGAAAAAAAATAATCACTTGTCATTGCAGACATCACAAAACGTTAATTATTAAAATATACTTGATCAACAGGTTAAGTTTTGTGGCGATACAAAAAAAAAAAAAAAAAATAGCAAATGTAATAGTAAGTTCTGCAGAAAAATTGCCTGGTTGGCTTTTTCTTCCTGAGCAAAATGTAACTGTTTGCTGGGTTGACATGAGCAGGACCTGGGAAGATCAGATCATTTTGTATTTAAGGCTAAGGCCCCACGTGGTGTCCTGCATCATAAAAGCGCTGCGGGAAAAACCACAGTGACAACATATCACAGTTCGTCCCACAGCTCTTTTGACCAAAAGTTCGCAGAGTTCGGCGTTTCCGTAACCGCAATGGTATTGGAAATCGCCTCATGTCTGCAACGCGTTTTTTAACGCAAAGTGGGGATGCTGTAACTGTAAAATGCTGCATTTTTTTTCCGCGGAGTTTCCGCCACGTGGGGCACTGGCTTTACTAGACTTTCTGCAGTGTGATAACTTATTACAGGCGACAACAAAAGTCATTGAAAACCCATAAAAAGAGTCATTGACCAAATGACTCATGTCTCAACAGCATGTAGGCTTAGGACCAGATACCAGATATAAGACAAGATTGTTTTTGTAGAATTTAGTTAAGAGGGCACATATTACAAGGGGTTAAGTCATGTGCAGGCTTTACTTACAGCCACGGTTCTTCTGTAACACCAGAGATGTTAACCTGGGACAGACCTTCACAGGGTGATTTGAAAACAGCAGATCACAGCAGTGGTCTTTTCAAGGGGTGTGGTATTTATAAAAATGCATAGTTACATATATTAAGACCCCATATAGTAATAGTAGACCCAAATAATGGTAGACCCAAAATAAAATAAACAATTGCACCAATTTTATTCATGCCATTTAGTGATCAATATATTAAAAATTGTATTAATTTTTTTTCGTGTGATTCATAACCCTGACAGTGATAACAAATACGTCTGTTATTATGTTTTGCAAATGCCATTTAGTGTTAAAGCTTTAGTAATTTTTAATTTAAATATATAAATATTTAGAGAGAGAGAGAGAGAGAGAGAGATAATTAGTATATACATATATATATCACAAAAAAAATTATAAAAGCTTTCAGAAGGTTATTGTGCAGATTCATCCATCTATTTAAATCTGTGTTTCATTAAAGGTATAAGCAGGGATTGAACCACGGACAAATGTACTACTACTGACTGAGCCACGAGCTCTATTGGCATTTATAGAAGTTTCAGATTCATTCTTTGGCCTGAGAAGTGTCATTAAAACTTCACCTCCATAAACTCAAAATGCTGCTGGAGTAGGTCTGTCCCTACCCTATAGCAAATCAAGTAACACGTAGTACCCATAAATAACTATAAATGTAGTATCATGATAGTCATACTGGTCTTACAGAATAAAGGTAACATGTTACTGAATGATCTATTGCATTAAATTTGTAATGAAAGAAACAATAGCTGAATTTCTGTAACTTCCATTTGCTAAGAAACCATTAATAAAACTTAAATATTAAATTGCACAGTGAAATCATAATCTTTTTTGGGGAAAATGTAAGCAGAATGCAGGATATACTGTGTTATGGAGGCAACTAACACTTAATAATACATTTAATAATGCATTTTATTTATATAGCGCCAACATATACCGCAGCACTTTACAAATTGTAAGGTTCAAGTACAGACAAAAAAGACACATTACAAAGAAATAGTCAATTCACACTATGGGACTGAGGACCCTGCTTGCAAGAGCTTACAATCTATGAGGTGGAGG
Organism: Leptodactylus fallax; assembly: GCA_947044405.1. Classification (NCBI taxonomy): domain Eukaryota; kingdom Metazoa; phylum Chordata; class Amphibia; order Anura; family Leptodactylidae; genus Leptodactylus; species Leptodactylus fallax. The sequence goes on from CAMRHE010000012.1 coordinate 4,878,452, forward strand.
GGGTGACACAAGAGGTAGCAGGGGCGGCATCGGAGATTGCTTATACAGTGGTCTAGACATTTTTGTGATGGCGGTTACTTTCCTTACGCATCAATAAAGCTCTATGAGCCGTCACAGCTGTGTCCTTTAACATGCAGATGGTGCCTGGACATATAAAGTTACAGTCTGATACGGCATCATATCCTGTGGGGTAATTCGGGAGCATGAACAGAGGAGTGTTTGTTTTAGGTAAAACTAACTGCAGAAGGGTTTGCATTAGGAATTGTGACAGGCCTGTCTGAAAAGATGTGTCTTAATTTTGCACTTGAAGCTGTACAAATTGGGAGTTAATCTGATTACCCGGGGTAGAGCATTCCAGAGAAGTGGTGCAACTCAGGAGAAGTCTTAGATACGGGAGTGGGAAGTTCTGATAAAGGAGGATGTTAGTTTTAGGTCATTGAGTGAATGGAGAACACAGGTTGGGCGATAGACAGAGATGAGGGAGGAAATGTAGGGAGGTGCAGCATTATGGAGAGCCTTGTGGATGAGGGTGATAAGTTTATATTGTATTCTGTATTGAATAGACAGCCAATGTAGTGACTGACACAAACCGGAGGCATCGCTGTATGATCTAGACTGATAGATGAGCCTGGCCTCCGCATTTAAAATAGATTGTAGAGGGGAGAGTTTAGTAAGGGGAAGACTGATTAGTAAGGAGTTACAGTAGTCAAGGCGAGAGTGAATCAGGGCGACAATAAGTGTTTTTAATGTATCTGTGGTAAGGAAAGGGCGGATTCTGAAGATGTTTTTGAGGTGGAGATGACATGAACATGCGAGTGATTGGATATGGGGGGTGAAGGAAAGGTCTGAGTCAAACATATCCCAGAGGCAGCGGGCATGCTGCCTAGGAGTTATACTAAGGCTGGAGACTACAATGGAAATATCAGGGACAGATATATTAGATTGTGGAAACAGCAGTAGTTCAGTCTTTGAGAGATTCAGTTTCAGATAAAGCAAAGACGTGACATTTCAGACAGCAGAGAGACAGTGACTGGTGTTCTGTATTAGCACAGGGGTGATGTCACTGGATTACATATAAAATTGGGTGTCATCAGCATAAAGATGGTACCGGAAGCCAAATCTGGTGATGGTTTGTCCTATGGGGGCTGTGTAGAGAGAGAAGAGAAGGGGACCTAGGACCGAGCCCTGAGGAACCCCGACAGAAAGGGGAAGAGGAGAAGAGACAAAGCCCGCAAATGATACACTGAAAGTGCGGTCTGAGAGATATGAAGATAACCAGGAGAGCGCAGTGTCCGTGAGGCCGACAAAGTGGAGCATAGTGAAGAGGAGTTGATGGTCAACAGTATCAAATGCTGCTGAGAGATCCAGAAGAATAAGAAGAGAGTAGTCACCATTAGATTTAGTTGTCAGGAGATCATTGGAGACTTTTGTGAGGGCCGTTTCAGTAGAGTGCAGAGTCTGGAAGCCAGATTGTAAAAAGGTCAAGAAGAGAGTTAGCAAAAAGATAGCGGATTAAACGAGAATAGACCAAGAGGTCCAAGATTTTGTAGATGAAGGGGAGGTTAGAGACGGGTTGATAGTTACAGCATCCCGGAGGCTACTGCTTTTAATTGTTTGTCTTTTGTGCCTCTGGGATTGTGTTGGTATGTTCCATTCTAAGTTAAATGTGATTGTTATGCAGCTATCCTCTGTATTTTCCCCCTGAATTGTTCAAACCTTGCCTTGGTTCAGCCCTGGCCTATCAAAGGCCACTGGGCGGGGCTGTAAGGAGACCTAGTCTCCCCGGCAATGGTTGGTCTTCAGTCAAGTGTGTGCAGTTAGCTGGAGAAGCTGCGCAGAGTTTCCCTGCCACCAGCTTCTGGACTGAGGCCCAACAGTCAGCCTACAGCCTCAAGGAGGGATAACATCAGCCCTAGGCTCATTCAGAGACAGCCCTGAGCAAGGGAGAGAAGCTATCTAAGCTGTTGGACATTTTCAGGGCTATGCCAGGAGGAGCAGGAGAGGACCCTGACAGGAGTACAATGTTCGGGCCTAGTCTACAGGTAACCAGATCCCTGTCAGGACTCCCTGTGACTCCATCCTCAGTATACTTGGAGGGGAGAGGCACGAGAGGAGGAACAGTGGTGGACTATTTTGTGGAGCCTATAACATCCCTGGGCACCCTCCTAGAACCAAGGCTGAGGGGAATTGGACATTGTACTACTACCCCCATTCAGAAGCTGCCATTACCTGTTTCCAGTTGTTTCAATAAAAACTGTTTTCCTGGTTCAACTGCACTGCTGACTCCTGAGTCGTGCTTGCTATAAAATCAGGGCCCTTCCGACCAACACCACACCAGCTCAGAGAGGAGAGGTCCTCTCTCCAACTGGAAGCACCCCGGGGGAAACAACTACTACCATCATCCGATAGTGCTGCAGGACCACCCTCGACTCTGTCTGGCCCCGGAGGTTGGTGAGTGTGCTCGGCCTAGTAGGTGGCACATCCTCAGCCACTACAACTCCCATCCTCCAGTCTCCTCCATCTGGGTTGTGGCATAGTTAGCAACACAGGATGGGTCAAGGAAGGATTTCTTCAATAGCAGGGTTATGACAGCATGTTTGAAAGAAGATGAAAAAAGTCGTGACAGCAGGCGACAGAGACTGGAGAAGGTATGAGGGGAAAGGGTCACTACTGCAGGTTGTAGGATGAGAAGAAGAAAGTAGCTGAGAGACTTCCTTTTCTGTAACAGGTTCAAAAGATGAGAATGAACAGCGTGAAGTGCGGTAGGTGAGGGGATCAATGCAGCCTGGGGATTGGGCAGTTATTTCTTGACGGATCTTATCAATTTTATCATGGAAATAAGTGGCCAGGTCCTCTGCACTAAGGTCTGTGAATGGCGTCAGCACCTTGGGAGTGAGTAAGGAGTGAAAAGTTTCAAAGAGCCTTTTAGGGTTGGAGGAGAGAGAAGCGATGAGAGCGGTGAAATAGGTTTGTTTGGCAAGGTGAAGGGCAGAGTTATAGGTTTTAAGCATAAATTTGAAGTATAGGAAGTCTGCAGGTGTACGTGATTTTCTTCACAGGTGTTCAGCACACCTAGAGCACCGCTGAAGAAAACATGTCTGCGGCATGTGCCAGGATTGCTGCCTCCTGCGTCGAACTTTACAAGTGGAAGGGGGAGCCGCCTCATCCAATGCACTTTTAAAGGTTTCATTATAGTGACTGGTGGCCAGATTGGGACAGGAGAGTGAAGAGATGGGGGACAGAGAGGACTGTAGAGTATCTGAGAGGTGCTGGATGTTAATAGCATGTAAATTCCTATATGTATGATGGGGGTTAGGTGTGTCATGTGAAGGAGAGGAAGCGCTGATGGTGAGAGACAGAAGGTTGTGATCACAGAGAGGCAGAGAAGAGTTAGTAAATTTAGAAACTGTAAGGAGCCGATGGAAGGCAAGATCGATCTTGTTACCATCTACATGTGTGGCAGAAGAGGAAAGTTGTGAAAGACCAAAAGAAGTGGTTACTGAGAGAAACTGTGAGGCAGCTGGGGAGACAGGGGTGTCAATGGGGATATTAAAGTTACCCATGATGAGGGTAGGAATTTCACTGGATAAAAAGAGGGGAAGCCAAGAAGCGAAGTGATCCAGAAATTGGTAGGGTGAGCCAGGTGAACGGTAGATCGCGGCTATGTGTAAGGAGAGTGGGTGGAAAAGTCTGATGGCATGGACTTCAAATGAGGGGAATGTGAGTGAGGGTACCAATGGGATGACCTGAAAAGTGCACTGTGGCTACAGAAGTATCCCTAACTCTTCACCTTTCCTGTTGTCGAGCCTAGAAGTGTGTGAGAATTGTAGGCTGCCATGAGACACAGCAGCAGGGGAGGCTGTTTTAGAAACCTGCTGCATCCAGGTTTCGGTAAGGGCGAGCAGGTTTAGAGATTTACTAAGGAATAAGACATTAATGTATTAATGAGAGGGCGTTCCAGAGAGAGCAGTTAAAAGAGACAGAAGAAAGCTAAAGAGAGGTAATATGGTGAATATTGATGAGGTTAGTAGGATTTCTATGTGTGTAGGAAAGTTAGGGAAAGAAGGTGGGCCAGGGTCTGGAGAGATGTCTCCAGCAGCAAGTAGGAGCAAAATGGACAGAGACAGAAGGTGGTTCAGTGATTTATGTGGATGTTTATGTTTGGTTTCACTGCTAAAAGAAGTATAGGGATTAGGGTGGTTAAAGAGAGTGAAAAGTTTGTGAGAGCTGTACATGGGAAAAAGAAGAGAGGGACTGATATGGATAGTGTGCACTGGTGGTAAAGATGGAGGGGAGGTCTGCAGGAAGACAATTGCTAAGATAATAAGTGACAGTGCAGCTCTATCATACCATGTGTTAAAGCTTGTTGTTTTGGGTTTAAAGTTACCTGGTGGTCTTCCATGGTTTGTCTGTCTCATTCCCTGTCTAAGTGCAATGTATAAATGCACTTTGTTTAATATGCACTTAGGTTAAGATGGACGCTGCATTAGTAAATGCCTCCCTGCATTGGAAATACTTCCCCCATGAGCTGTATCTACTTATATAGGGAAGCAGAGCTTCAAAACTAGCACTAATTTAAGTAATTAACCAATTAATCAACAAACTGTGGCACATGAGGAGACTGGGCTATGGAGATACAAACAAACACTACCCAAAGAACTACCATAAAATCACTGACCATCAAAAGACTGACAGAAGTACAGATAAGGACACATGGAAATTGCAAAAAATACAGCCTGGATGAAATGCTAGGATAGAGTTCAGTAAACAGGCAGAGTTGGGTGGAATAGAAGATATACCACTTACAGCTAAACATATAATGAATGATGAAAGTACCCAAAATCTATTTATTTTATGTTTGGTATTACCTAAGCATATCACACAGAACTAAGTCCAGCCTAGGACTAATAAAACAACTGAGGTACTGCAGTTTTCTCTTATTTTTTCAGTCCCTATGGTAACTTTAATCCTTGTTCCCAAAAGGCTCCACCTCTTAATCTGAGTCCCCAACACAGCTCATCCTCTCATTCCTGGTCCCTAGCATGACTCCCTCTTATGTGCCTTGGACTCAGAATACATCTTCTCTCATTTCTAGACTGCAACATTGCTTTGTCTATTGCCTCCATATATTGCTAACATTGTTGACCAAAACTAAATCTATTCTAAATCTAGAAAGGGGCAAACCTTTCTCAAGAGTCATTTCATTTTGGGTGTCTGAGGTCCAAGATGGCTTAAAACACAACTGAAATTATGTCAAAGTGAAAGTGACATGTACAATCATGGTCGCAAGTGTTGGCACCCCTGAAACTTTTCCAGAAAATGAACTATGAGAAAAAAAAAGAAATTGGATATAATTTCACACAAAACTCAAAAACCTGTCAAGTTCACAAATACAAGTACAGAAACTCCAAACTGTGGCAGAGGTAAGTCCTATGCAGACACCCCCTTACATCCCCAGCCTTTCTGGATTTTATAAGGGTGGATTAATCACTATTATACTCAGTCAGATGAAAATTAGAAACGCTCTACAAAGAATAGGTTTTCCATGAGTTCCTTATAACCTCATATCTCACTGGTGGCTCTGCAGTAAAAATAAATAAAATTCCTGTTTCCAGGTTGGGTATTTTGCTACTTGGTTAGAGCCATATGTTTCTTCTTATGACGGTATTATAAAAAAAAATAAAAAATTGGAATTTCCTCGAATAGCTTGTGATTTCATGACGCCAAAAACTATGCTTTTAAAATATGGCGTTTTAGATTGAGCCTAAAAAATTGTCGTACATGGTGGTTAACCCTAAATACAGGGACTCCTTCTGGTTAGAACACTTTCCTTGCACTGGGGGTTACCCATGGTTAAGTTTTGACCATGGATAACCCCTTTCCTTATGGCTCTGCGGTAAAAAGAAATAAAATTACTTTTGCCAAGCTGGGTATTTTACTACTTGGCCATATGTTTTCTAAGTCAACTTATGGCGGTATTATCAAAGAAAAAAAAAAAGGAATTTCACAGAATAGGTTATGTACTCATGAAGCCAAAAACTATGCTTATAAAATATGGCGTTACAAGAATATTACATATATACAAGCAACCTCAGAGGAACTCTTAAATGAAAGTGGGCAAACGAAATCCATGCAGTGATTGAGTTCTGATTTTCATGTATTCAATCCTGTTACAATATTGCCTAGCAATCAATGCAAATCTATTACTGTTTATAGCATGGAAAAAATACATTATCAGAACACAGAATCCTGGGGTAGGTTGAGCCTAAAAAATTGTCATACATGGCAATTAACCTTAAGTGCAGGGGCTCCTTCTGGTTAAAACGATTCTGTGCAGTGGGGGTTAACCACTTCAATACCGGGCCAATTTCTGGTTCAGGACCAGACACATTTTTGGGTTTTTTGTATGTGCAGTTTTGAGGGCTATAACATTTTTATCATTTGCGTTATTCATCTAAATTTTTACGTCTTTTCTCGTTGACACATATGGCTTTATTTTTATGTTGTTTTTATTTTTGCATTATTTTTTTTTATATCTGGGTAAATATAAACAAAAGAGAAGGGAAAACGTGTCTGTTTTTTACTTTTCTTTTTTTTTTTTTTTTTTATAGCACTAAAAAACTTTATAAAATATTTTTTACTCTCCATTATGGTAATTTTTATTTTGTATTGTGTCCTCGGGGGCGGGCTAGAGCCTGTAATAAGGGCGTGTTATTGGCTTATTATTTTATTTATTTTTTTAATTATTTTACTTTCATTTTTTTTTTTCACTTTTCTATTGATTTTATTTATTTAATTATTTTTTACATTGTGTCCCCATAAGGTCGTAATAGACCTTTGGGGACATCTAACCACTATTTTTTTTTTTTTTGGTGGGGGAAGCTGATTTCCCCTGTAACTTGGGCTAATACCTTAGCCCCAGTTGCAGGAGGAATGCAGCCTTCTGCCCACGACTGCAGAACTGATCTGGGTCTTCTAGGATCCAGCAGCTCTAGCAGTCTCTGATCCCTGGCTGATCACATGTACACAGCAATCGGGAAGGCAGGGACAGTAATAAAACTTCTCTGCCTTCTCTAGGGGAACTCCAGCTGTAGTTACAGCCAGCCCCCATTTCTGCAGCTGCGCAATTTCATGCAGCTGCTGAAAACTGCAAGGACGTACCAGTATATCCTTGCAGAACAAAAGAGGGACTGACCGGACGTACTAATATTTAAACATATTAATTTAAAGATGCACACAGAAGTATTGTTTGTTTAAAGGGGATTTTATATTAGAATTGTGGGCAACAGCGGAATGGAAGCTTTGTGTAGGTGAGGGCAATTTGGGTTGGGTACCTGGAAAAGTGATGAAAGCCAATGAAGTCTGTGTGGCAAACTTTACAGAGACAAGTCACAACCTGAAGGAAGTGGTCATAGCGGTACAGATGGAAGAGGTGGAAAATGTGAACAGTCGTCTGTAAGTCACTAAATGTCTTCTGTACTGTATTTGGTTAAATTGTTTTCAGAGTCCTGGTTAGAGCCCATATCTATCACTATATAGTCACCTTATAGTGATAATATCAGTATACCTGGGCAGGGGGCCACTCGGATGTGTTTGTTCTCGCTGTGATGTCTGTGAGTAAAGGTGAATAAAAGAAAGTTTGTAAAATTTCTTATTTAAGAAATCGGTTTTCTTCTCCATTGATTAAGCTGATTTAGATTTTACATATTATTCTATGGAAAGGGAAAAAAGAAAGAGGATGAGGCTGCTGGAAAAGACATACATATAACCGCTGTACTGTTCTGTGAGTCAGGTAGCTTTTTTATCACTGCTATGCTTCAAGATAACAGGCTACCATTGCACAGAATGAGACGATAATTCAATTAAATGCATCCTAAAGGTGGAGAAGGAAACAGATTCACTTAATAAGATGTATTACAAAGTTCTCCAGCAAAATATGGACACTCCATTTCTACACTCTTATGCCTTTTGTTGGTATATACTATATACATATATATGCAACAGATAGACTTATTTGTGTGCAGGAGGAGTTTACATCTATCTGACAGTAGATGGCGATGTTATTAGTGTTATATGCTGAATAGAGTGTAATGGTATGCTATGTGAGACTTGTTGTACCTTGCTTTTATCTCTCTATTGTAAAAGGTCCTATTTACTTTCAAGTTTTGCTGTGTTAACGTTTTGATGCTGTTTACCTCATGTTCTAAGAAGTAAATGCTGATTATCCCATATAATCTACTCTCAAGCTTCTTCTGTGACACAACTATGCAACAGGTTATGGGCCCAGGCATAGAAGACAAAAAGACCCAGTGAATGCAAAAGGATTCTTCAGAACAATTCTCTCCAAACAAGTAAGACAAGTTAAAATGACCAGCAATTCAGAACTCAGACTTACAGTAGCTAAGCTGAACAATGAGAACTATCAGTTATGGAAGTTCAAAGTGGAGATGTTATTGTCTAAAGATGATTTATGGGATGTAATCACTACAGATAGACCCAATGATAATAATGAGACATGGGATAAGAAAAACAGACAAGCAAGAGCTACTATCAGCTTATTAGTGGAAGATGATCAGTTAATCCACATAAGGAATGAGAATACAGCAAAGGGAATGTGGGAAGCATTGAGAAAGTTACATGAAAGATCCAGCTTAAATCACAAATTGTTTCTGCTAAGGAAACTTTACAAGATGAGATTAAGTGCACAGGAAGACATGCAGGAGCACATAAATTCCATGATGGAAGTGATAACACAGCTGAGATCAATTGGTGAAGATATTAAAGAAAGTCATGTAGCAGCAATATTATTGTGTAGCTTGCCGGATTCATACACTGCTTTGATAAATGCACTAGAAACAAGACCTGAAGCAGACATTACACTAGAGTTTGTAAAAACACGACTCATAGATGAATACCAGAGAAGGAAAGAACAAACAAATGATTCCACAGAAAAGGACAGTGTAAATGCTCTTAAAATTACAGATAAGAGGACCTATAAAACAGAAACAAGAGAATGTTTCAGATGCAAGAAAAAGGGACATTTAAAGAAAGACTGTACTATATGGAAAGCAGAACAGAAGTTATACCATAAAGAAAGTAAACAGAAGGTGAAAAGCACAATATCTAACCCACATGCAGATCACTGGAATGGTACATTTAAAGTAACCGATAAAAGGTTATCAATGAGTTGGTATATTGACTCAGGAGCAACAAGTCACATGACAAGTAATAAGAGCTTCTTTACTGAACTTGATCTAAATAAGAAGGAAGCTATTTACCTTGCAGATGGGAGCAAAATAACCGCGGAAGGTACTGGACAAGGAATGCTAATCTATTCTGATAAATTTGGGCATAATTCAAAGATACTAGTAAAGGATGTGTTATATGTTCCAGAACTAGATGGAGGACTATTATCTGTAAAACGTCTAACAGCTAAAGGACTTACTGTAAAATTCAAAGATGATGAATGTACAATCCTAGCAGGAGACAAGATAATAATAAATGTAAAAGTAGGTGAACAATTATATCATCTAGACATATTAAAGGAACAGATGAAGTTATGATCACAAGAATTGTATTCACATGTGGCATAGACGCTTAGGACACAGACATCCTGAGAGTATCATGGCATTACAGAACAAAAATTTGACAAAAGATCTGTTGATATCTGATTGCTCAATTATTGTAAGATGTGAATGTTGTATAAAATCTAAAGCTACGAGAGTGTCTATACATAAAGAGAGTGAAACAAAAGGCACAAAACCACTTGACTTGGTGCATACTGATGTATGTGGACCCATGAAAGTAACCACATCAGGAGGTAATAGATATATGGTGACTTTTATAGATGACTACTCAAGATACACAGTCACGTACTTAATAAAGAACAAAAGTGAAGTTTTCAGTAAATTAGAAGAATACGCGTCAAAGTCGTATAAGTTTCAGAGGAAGCCAATCATCATTAGAAGTGATAATGGAGGTGAATTCACAGGACACCAAATAGAGAACTATTTAAGACAGAATGGAATAGAGCATCACAAAACTGTTCCATACACACCTGAACAAAATGTCGTACCAGAAAGGAAAAACAGAACTCTGACTGAAATGATAAGATGCATGCTAACAGATTCCAAACTACCAGAGAAATACTGGGGTGAAGCAGCAATGACAGCTACTTATCTGCAAAATAGACTTTTTTCAAGAAAACTGAAAAAACCCCATATGAACTGTGGCATGGTAAGAAACCAAGTGTGAATCATTTAAGAGTTTTTGGTTGCAAAGCTTTTGTTTTTGTTCCAGAAGAGCAACGCTCCAAACTTCAAAACAGAGCCATAGAAGGAATATTTGTTGGATATAGTGACAACTGCAAAGGATACAGAATCCTAGATCCTAAAAAAGACAGAGTTACGGTGAGTAACAGTATAACATTCATTGAAGATCTAAATGATAACATTATGACATCACTGGAAATGAGAAATGAGAGAGACAACAGTGATATAAGTGCAGGAACATCTGATGAAAAAGAAGTTGAAATTGATAAAGTTCAAAATACTGAAAGTGAAGAGATAGAACTACAGACAGACACAGAACCAAGACGTTCAATGAGAGAAAACAAAGGAAAACCACCTGTAAGTCTTTCATACAAGGCAAGTACAAATAAAGTATATGAACCTACATCTTGGGAGGATATATCTCAACTCTCAGAAGAAGAGGCCAATAAGTGGATAAAGGCTACAGAAACAGAAATGAAATCCATGCATGATTCAAAGACATGGACACTGACAGAATTACCAAAAGGGAGAAAAGCTATAGGATGTAAATGGGTTTTTAAAGTTAAATACCAAACAGATGGCACCGCTGAACAATACCGAGCAAGACTCATAGCTAAAGGTTATTCTCAAAAAAACGGAGAAGACTATGATGAAACATTTGCTCCGGTTGTCAAGCATACTACAATCAGAACTTTGCTTGCGGTTGCAGCTACTAAAGGAATGCAATTGAAACATCTGGATGTAAAGACAGCATTTCTGAATGGAGATTTAACAGAAGAAATTTACATGGAACAACCTCCAGGATTCAAAGATAAAGAGAAACCAAACATGGTTTGTAAGCTACAGAAAAGTTTATACGGTTTAAAACAAGCCGCTAAAGCGTGGAATGATAAAATCACTGAAGTGCTCATAAATGAACATTTTCTAAGAAGCAAAGCGGATCCCTGTCTATACACAAAGAAACTAGATGACAGATGGATCTATGTACTGATATATGTTGATGATATTTTAGTTTGTTTTGAAAGAGAAAGGGATGAAGCCGAAATACGGAAAATTCTGGATCAACACTTTGAGATCAAAGATCTGGGAAATGTGAAGCATTACCTAGGGATACAGATAGAAAGAGAAGAAGATGGGAGTTTCCAACTTAACCAAAATCACATGATCAAAGATATAATAGAAACATTTGGACTGAAAGATGCGAAACCAGTAAAGTCTCCAATGGAAACTAATTATCTGAAGGAAATTAAAAGTGAACAAAATATGTTACCAGATAATGAGCTATACAGAAAAGCAATGGGAAAATTACTATATTTAGTGACTGTTACAAGGCCAGACATTGCAGCAGCAGTAGGAATTATGAGCAGAAAAGTGTCAAACCCCAATGAAATGGATTGGAAAGCTGTAAAGAGAGTAATACGTTATCTGAAAGGAACTAGCAACGTTAAACTGAAACTACCTGCAAGTGATGAATGCGTTTTAACTGGATATGTTGATGCAGACTGGGCTGGAGATCCAATTGATAGAAAATCTACCAGTGGCTATCTTTTCTTACTCTCGGGCGGACCAATTAGTTGGACTAGTAAAAAACAATCTATAGTAACACTATCGTCTACAGAAGCAGAATATGTAGCCGCCGCTCATGCGAGTCAAGAAGTTCTTTGGTTAAGACAACTACTGACAGACTTAGGACAACAACAGTTAGGACCAACAACGTTACATGAAGACAATCAAGGATGTCTTGTTCTTGCTCAGATGGAAAGAGTTAATCCCAGAACTAAACACATTGATGTGAAGTTTCATTTCTTACGGGATCATCAGGAACAAGGAATTCTGAATTTAGAATACTGCCCAACTGAAGATATGACAGCAGATATTTTCACAAAGGCGTTGAGTGCTGAAAGACACCAGAGACTGATGAAGAGATTATATTTAACTGAATAAGTTCTTACTGTTGAGAAAGGATGTTGGTATATACTATATACATATATATATATATATGCAACAGATAGACTTATTTGTGTGCAGGAGGAGTTTACATCTATCTGACAGTAGATGGCGATGTTATTAGTGTTATATGCTGAATAGAGTGTAATGGTATGCTATGTGAGACTTGTTGTACCTTGCTTTTATCTCTCTATTGTAAAAGGTCCTATTTACTTTCAAGTTTTGCTGTGTTAACGTTTTGATGCTGTTTACCTCATGTTCTAAGAAGTAAATGCTGATTATCCCATATAATCTACTCTCAAGCTTCTTCTGTGACACAACTATGCAACACCTTTTAGGCCACTATTAAAGCTTTCTTCCACACTAACACTTAGAGGCATGAAGAAGCTGAAAAAACTCCTGTTTCCATAATCGCATGAGCTTGTGCAATGTCCAATATATTTTTTGCCTTATTAACCCCTTAAGGACTGGGCCAATTTTCGTTTTTGCATTTCCGTTTTTCCCTTCCCACATTCCAAGAACCATAACTTTTTAATTTTTCAGTTCACAGAGTCACATGATGGTGTGGTAAAAATGACATGTTACCTGAATTCTTTGGGTCAGTACGATCATGGCAATACCATTTTACAGTTAGATCCAGAAATATTTGGACAGTGACACAATCTTCATGATTTGGATTCTGAATGCCACCATATTGGATTTGAAATGAAACAACTGAGATGGAGTTGAAGTGTATACTTTCATACTTTAATGCAAAGGGGTGAACAAAAATATCATGTGAAATGTTTAGGAATTGCAACCATTTTTCTACCAATTCTCCTCATTTCAGGGACTCAAAAGTAATTGGATAATTTAAAATAAAATAACTAAAATGTTCATTTTTAAAATTTTGCAGAGAATCCTTTGCCAGCAATGACTGTCTGAAGGCTGGGACCCATGGACATCACCAACCGCTGGGTTTCCTTCCTTGTGATGCTTTGCCAGGTCTTTACTGCAGCTGACTTCAGTTGTGGCTTGTTTGTTGGTCTTTCTGCCTTAAGTCTTAAGCAAGTGAAAGGCATCGGGTTGATATCCGGTGATTGAATTGCAGAATATTCCACTTCTTTGCCTTATAAAACCCTGAGTTGCTTTTGCAGTATGTGTTAGGTCATTGTCCATCTGTACTATGAAGCGACATTCAATCGACCGTAATTCATTTGATTGAATCTGAGCAGAAAGTATATCCCTGTTCACTTCACAATTCATCTGGCTGCTTGTCACATCAACAATAAACAGTAGTGACCCAGTTCCATTGGAAGCCATGCATGCCCATGCCATCATACTGTCTCCACCACGTTTTACAGAGCATGTGGTGTGCTTTGGATCATGAGCCATTCAAAGCCTCTCCATACTTTCTTCTTCCCATCATTCTGGTGCAGGTTGATCTTAGTTTTATCTGTTCAAAGAATGCTGTTCTAGACCTGGTCTGGCTTCCTTAGATGTTTTTGGCAAAGTCAAAAGGGGTTTTTTCACCATGGAAAGGATTCTGCAATCATCCACCACTGTTGTCTTCTGTCAATGTCCAGGGCTTCTTGAGCTCACAGTTGCATTGTTTTACCAGAATGTACCAAACTGTTGATTTTAGCCTTCCTAACATTTCTGTTATCTGTCTGATGAATTTCTATTTTTTGATCCTAATGTTTCACTTCCATTGAGAGCTCCTTTGACTGCATGTTGGGGGTTTACAGCAACAGTTTCCAAATGCAAATGCAACACCTGGAATCAACTCCAGACCTCTTACCTGCTTAATTGATGATGGATTGAAAAGGGAATGGCCCATGCAGCCCTTTAAATAGCTTTTGAGACAATTGTCCAATTATTTTTGGTTCCTTGAAAAAGAGGCAGCTACATATTACAGAACTGTAATTCCTAAATCCTTTCTCCAATAAGGATGTGAATACCATCAAATTAAAGCTGAGATTCTGCACTTTAAGCCCATATTGATTATAGAACTGTATCTTGAATATGTTTTGGTATACATCTAAAATGCCAAAACTTGTCTCACTGTCCAAATATTTCTGGACCTAACTGTATATAGTATTTATAATGTTTTGATACCTTTAAAAAAATGAAAAACTTTGCAAAATAGAAAAAAAAAATTGTTGTCATGTTCTGACACCTGTAAGTTTTCATATTTACAAGTATGGACCTGGGTATGGTTTTTTTATGCGAAACAAGATAACGTTTTTGTTGAAATCACCTGGGGGAAGGTCTGATGATTTGATCACTTTTTATTCAATTTTATTTTATTTAGGAGGCAAAGTGTTGAAAAAAACGCCATTTGACTATTTTGATTTTTCCCAGCTACGCTGTTCACTGTATGGGATAAATATTTTAATATTTTATTATTTCGGGTGTTTATGAGTATGGGGATAGCTAAACTGTTTATGTTTAATTTTGTTTATTTATTTTTATATGTGATCTAGGGAAAGGGGGGGTGATTAGAACTTGTGTTTTTCGTTTTATGTTTTTATACTTTTATACTTTTTTTTTTCTTCTTTTACTTGTATGATCAGACCCCTTAGGTACCTTGAACCCTAAGGGGTCTAATTGCTCATACTAGTCACTGCAATACTAATGTATTGCGCGTGAATAGTAAAATCCCTGGACTTCTATTACAGAACCATAAATAGAACCATGCCGCAGTCGCATTTAACCGTGGCATCTAAAGTGTTAACAGCTGCGATTGGTGTCAGCACCGATCGCAGCTGTTAGCGGTGGGTCCTGGCTGTATTATACTCAGGGTTCAGCTCCTGAGCCTTTTCCATACATCCCCATGTGACAAAGGATGTACTATTAAGTCCTTGGTCATTAAGTGGTTAAACTTCTCCACTGTTCCTAAACCATACTTTGTGAGGAGGAGGGAAAACAAGCTTAATAGACAATTTAGACTATATTTGCTTGTTCATATGGTATTTACAGATGTGTTAAGATCCAGGAGAATTTGTTTAAATTACTGACTCGGTGGTACAGGGTTCCAGCCTCCCTCAAAAAAACAAAGCCACATCAAAAATACAAATGTTATTTTATTTTATTATGCACAATTGGTTATCATAAATTTTAAAAAAACATAAAATAAATGGAGGAGGGAGGTCATAGCTTGATTAATGGTAAGGAATCATGTGGTTACAAAAATATTCCTATGGTAGAAAGTTCCCATATAGCGGGAGATTTAGGTTCCAACAAAGCAACATCCCTTGTAAGAGCTTATTCATAGCCATGTGCTGTCTGTGTTCTCCATGGATAATACATGTTCCAATTGGGTGTTTAAACCCTCCTGCAGCAGCCATTTTCAATTTTTGCTTTTTACTCCCCAACTTCCATAACTTTTTATTATTCTGTTCACAGAGCCATATGAGGGCATAATTTTTGCAGGATAAACTGTACTTCATAATGGTATCATTTAATATTCCTTGTTATATACTGGAAAGCTGGAAAATTCTGAACTTGGAATTAGAGAAAAATTGCATTTGTGTGACTTTCTTACAGGCTTTGTTTTTATACCGTTCACTGTGAAGCCAAAATTACATGTCACCTATATTCTGTGTGTTAGTACGATTACAGCTATACAAAATTTATATAGTTTCTTGGAGTCGCAAAATTCTGACATCCATAACTCTTTATATTTCAGTGTACCAGGATGCATAAGGCATGTTTTTTTTGCAGGGCCAGATGTACAGCATTCCAAAGTGATATTGCTTTAATTTTTTGTGTTTTATGTTATTCTATTGTGCCTTGATGAAAGTATTTATTTTGTATGTATCTTATGTTTTGCAGCTTCCCTATTGTGTTCCCATTATAGTGTACACCACTGTTGGTCACCCATCTATATGGTAAGGCTTGATACATCCCTGGCTAATCAAAGGCCACTGCATGGGGTTTTGGAGACTGAAAGTCTCTGGAGTACAGTTAGAGTCTGGTTAGTGTGCAGTGAGTGTTGGCACTGTTACAACTGGGCACTACTTTGTTCCTATCAGCCCCTGAGGGAGAGGATTATTGTCCAGTTCTGCCAGAGACAGCCTGTCTTCTGTACAGACAGTGTGCCAGGAGGAGAGAAGGAGTCCTGTCTTCCAGGAACTGTTTTCTGGGACCCACCTAATAAGGTAACTGGGCCCAAATGACTTCCTTACTACCAGTCTTCAGAACCATCTTCTGGCTGAGGCTAGGTTACCTAGAGATTGTTGGAGTAGAGTACAAGGTGCTTAATAACCGCTACGGTCTGGGTATCCCTCATCCCCAAGGCTAGGTGAACCCAACAGTTGGGTGACTACTAACCCCATCGGGAAGCTGCATGTGCTCATGGATGCACAGTTTTCCATAGTAAAGTTTCAACTGCACCACTGCAGTCGTTCCTGCATTCACCTCCAGGGCCCTTCCAAATACCATCACACAACTCAGGGTAAGAGGGGACCCCTCTTCAACTGGAAGCACCCCAGGGGAACTACTACCACCGCCATCCGGTAGCACGCAGGCCCCCCTCATCATATGTCAGTGCCTATGAGGTGGGCTGGAGGAGTTCAGCTGAGAGCACTCAGCCTATCCAGTGACATCGCTATTGCCACTACTACTCCCATCCTCTGGTTCCCCCTATCTGGGTTACGAGAGATGTACCTTTTACTTATACCATTTTGGGGAATGTCTGATATTTTGATTTTTTTTTTTTATCCAAATTTTAATTAGAGGTGAAATGGCAAAAATAAGGCAGTTTGGCTATTTTGATGATTTTTCCTGCTATGGCGTTCACTGTATGGAAAAAAGATGTTTATAAGTTTGCAAACTGGGTATTTTTGAACATAGGGATACCTATGTTTTACTTTATTTATTTACTTTTATGTGTGTTCTAGGTAAAGGGGGGTGATTTAAATTTTTTGTTCTTTTTTATAATAACAATAGTACAGCGGAGGTTGGGAAAGGGTTAATGTCATGCTCTATTTTGGTATTTTTTGCTTACCAAACATGCCCATTAAAGTCTATGGGCCCAATGAAAATCACAGACAGCAAATGGATGCCATATGTGTGCTCTCTGTCAAGACATTTAAAAGTATGGCAATTTGTTTATCAAAAATTGTCTAATCCATTTTTCACAGACATTAAGGACAGATAATTTGAGAACAAAACTTAATTGGACTTGAAATGGAATGTAATATATAAACAGAAATGTGAATAAGACATAAGGCTCAAAAAGTTTCTACAGTACGTCCATTCACTTCAGTCTCCTGTCCTGCAATGTTATGTTATGTGTAATAATACAAACTTTAAAATGACAAACAGCTATACTCAACTTTCCTCAACTTTCCTGGACATTCTTGTGGCATCTGATGGTCCATCGGTGTCCTCTTCAGGCCTCTTCCAGTTTCCGGGTAACATCACACACCCCAGGGTCGAGGTGATAACATCATGACATCTGTGTGCCCTAAAACTAGAGAGGTGATAGTGCCATGACATTGGGGAACCTTGCGCGATTAGTCATCATCGGTGACTTCAGGGTGTGTGATGTAAGCTGGAGGCTAGAAGAGGGCACCAGGGGATCGCCAGATGTGCAGGAGAGGTGAGAAAAGGTGAGTATAGCTGTTTGTTATTTTGACTCACCTGAATTGGGTTTCCACATATTAAACTCTTGGCTCTGGGGAGTATAATAGTGTTGATGGTAATGGACCCCAAAAGTTTCAGGTTCTGGTTGATCCCAAAACTTTTGAGAAATTTGTACTGAAATGGTGCTCATCCCTAGTCATAATAGTATGATTTTTACACAGCATAAAGGTTGTTGTTTTACCTCCAGTAAAATTTTTTGCATTGGGATTACTTACAAATATTTTTCTCAGACTGAATGAAAATGTGTCTGCTTTAGCTAACCATAGTGATTAAAAAAAAAAAAAAAAACATTAGAAGCTGCAGAACAGATTTGTGGAAGTGGTCACTAAAGAGCAATGTGTGTGTATAGAGTACTTTGCCTTCTTGGTAAAAGAAGAAAAAATATATTATGTCTGTCTGTTTTTCATGAAAAATAAACAAGTAGATTTTTGTTCTTGATAGGTTTTTATGCATTAGAAATGTGTACAGGTTTCTTGGTGCATGAAACATTTTGTAATTGAAAAATGAAATTACACTTTTAGGCTTTAATTAATTTGGACTCTCTTTTATATGGATTTAAAACAAGAAAGCTCAGTACAAGAAAGCTAAAATTCCTGATAAAAGTACTTAAGATTAATTTAACACGCTCAGGATTTCCCAATTAAAAGTTTCACATTAGTGCTGAATTTTAACCAGTTAATCTTCTAATGAGACATCCCAAGCAATGAGAAGTGGATTTCTGAATTGAATATGGCCCAAAGGCTTACAGCTGGAAATTATTAAGTTACAAGAACTGGAAATATTGGATACATTCCAACAATAGGGATACACTGCCACCTACTGACAGCTTGTATCTCATTGTGTCATTGTTTATGGAGAAAATAGCAGGCAAAACCTCAGACTTCATTTCTTTTAAAACAATTATGAAGACCTAAATAGAAAGCAAATGCATAAATGAAAATTGCTGTAAAGTTTTCTTATCACCCTAGCTGTTTTATTTTCATTACAGTCAAACTTTGGGAGACGTTTTCAAGACCTTCCAGGATAAGTTCATATCTGGCTTGTAAAAAAAAAAAAATAATAATGATATTCAGAGAAAGGATCTTTTACAAATATAAACAAAATACATCATATGGACGAAAATATTTGGACATCTACACATACACCTAAGTGAGCTTGTGGGACATCTCATTCTAAATCCATATACATTAATATACAGCTAGTCTCCTTTCAGATAGGTTCTAATTTTCTGGAAAGACTTTCTAGAAGCTTTTGGAGTGTATTTGTGGGAATTTTTGGTCATTCATCCAGAAGAATGTTTGTGAGGTCAGACACTGATGTTCAATGGGAAGGTCTGGCTCTCAGTCTCTGTTTTAGTTCATCCCAAAGGTGTATAGGATTTGGGTTGAGGTCAAGGCTTTGTGCAAGCCAGTCATATCCTTGCACATTAAACTCATCCAATCATGGCCATGATAGGCCATCAATATTAGATTAGCTGTACTGAGACAGTGCAGGTCTCAGAAATGTCTATGTACCATGAGCTGCTCTGCTAACCTCAGACTGGGCCGAAGGTTCACCTTCCAACAAGACAATGACCATAAGCACACAGCTAAAATAACAAAGGAGTGGCTTCGAAACAACTCTGTCACCATTCTTGACTGGCCCAGCCAGAGCCCTGACCTCAACCCAATTGAGCATCTCTGGAGAGACCTGAAAATGGCTGTCCACCAACGTTCACCATCCAACCTGACGGAACTGGAGAGGATCTGCAAGGAAGAATAGCAGAGGATCCCCAAATCTAGATGTGAAAAACTTGTTGCATCATTCCCAAGAAGACTCATGGCTGTACTAACTCGAAAGGGTGCTTCTACACAATACTAAGCAAAGGGTCTGAATACTTATGACCATGTGATATTTCAGTTTTACTTTTTTAATAAATTTGCAAAAATATCTACATTTCAGTTTTTTTCTGTCAAGATGGGGTGCTGAGTGTACATTAATGAGAAATAAAATGAACTTTTTTTGCTTTTAGCAAATGGCTGCAATGAAACAAAGAGTGAAAAATTTAAAGGAGTCTGAATACTTTCCGTACCCACTGTAGATTATGAGCCTTATATGAGACAGTGATTGACAATTTCTATAAAGTGCTGAGGAATACTGTATGTTGGCAATTTAGAAGTAATAGTAATTCAGTAGTGATAAAATAAATTCAGCTAAAACTTAACTATTAATAAATAGCTACAGTGCCTTGCGAAAGTATTCGGCCCCCTTGAACTTTTCAACCTTTTGCCACATTTCACTCTCCACTTTTCAGTTTTTTATTTTTTACAAAAGTTTAAAATATCCAATAAATTTCGTTCCACTTCACGATTGTGTCCCACTTGTTGTTGATTCTTCACCAAAAAATTAAAATTTTATATCCTTATGTTTGAAGCCTGAAATGTGGCAAAAGGTTGAAAAGTTCAAGGGGGCCGAATACTTTCGCAAGGCACTGTAGAATAAGTCTATGTCAGACCCTATTTAAACACCATTATAGACACAATACAATCCCTTTGGTAGTTATAGTGGGGGAAATAGAAAAAAAAAGTTTGTAGACCGGGCATTTTCGGACATAGGGATACCTAATGTGTATGTGTTTCACAGTAGTTTTTTTTAGTTTTATATGTATTCTAGGGAAAGGGGGGTGATTTGAACTTTTAGGTTTTTTTATATTTTTTTTTTTTTTACATTTTTACAGTTTTATTAGCCCCCCTAGTAGGTTTGAACCTGCAATAGTTTGATTGCAAGTCCCATAGACTTCAGAAAGCTCCCGGCTGCTCTGGATACAGATCGGCTCTCTGATCTCGCTGCAACACAAAAAGGTGCGGGGCTGGTGGGGACTGGCCCTGCGGGAGATTTTCTTACTTGGGGGGGGGGATCCTGGCCTCCAATGCTCGCGATCAGAGTGTACAGCGGAGACCAGATAGCTATGGCAGCCGCTCTGCAGCAGAGCGGCCACCATCTTTAAAGATCCGGCATCCACCATACTATTACGGCGGATTTCAGGAAGGGGTTAAACTTGTCCCCCCTGGTGACTGGAAGCAATCACAATGAACTAATGTAGATTGTGAGCCCTATATGGGACAGTGACTGTCAATGTCTGTAAAGCGCTGCGGAATATGATGGCGCTATACAAGTAAGCATAATAAATAAGTAAATAATCTACATTCCCTATCAATATGTCTTTGGAGTGTGGGAGGAAACCCAAGCAAACACAGGGAGAACATACAAACTCCTTGCAGATGTTGTTCTTGGCAGGACTCGAACCCAGGACTACTGTGCCACTGCACCACTCTATGCATACTCCAAAATATTTTTGAACCATTTTAATATTCTATATGATGTTCTTGGGTACTAAGAATTAGGGAAAAAAATTGATTGGGGAGGAATTGGGGAAAAACACATTCACTGTGTAGTAAAAATGACAAGTTACTGTACCCTTATTCTGTAGGTCAGTAAAATTAAGATGATACCAAATTTACATAGATTTTAAAAAATTATTTGCATTGCTATACTCTAGCACTTGTAACTTTTTTACAATTCTGTTAAGGAGCTGTGTAAGGGCTTTTTATTTGTGGCGCAAGCTGTAGTTTTTATTGATATCATTTTGGGAAATGGATGATGTTTTGATCTATTTTTTTCAAATTGTTTATAAAGGTAGTTAAACTGGTATGAAAAGCAATTAATTGGTTATTCGTTACTATATTCACCATAAGGGATAAATAATTTATTTATAGTTATAGCTTTATAATTTTATTTATCATTTTTAAGAGTAGGAAGGGGTGTGAATTGAGTACTTACTTCTTATGATTTTTAATGTTTTTAAAACTTTTTTTATTTATTTATTTTTTTCAGACTCCTTGGGGCATTTGAACATGGTTACTTTATTGATTATACCATAAACTACAATACTATGGTATTGTTGTCTGTGGCAGGTCTGTAATCCTTCAAAAAGCTCCTGGCTGCCATGGCAAATGTACAGTTTCCATAATCTTACCACGGGGGTAGCTTCTTATTGAAGGAAAGAGCTCCCACTGCTAATATAACCTCTTGGATTATGTGGTCTGATTTGACCATGGCATCTGAGAGATTGTCCATGATTGAAGTTGTCACCAATCATGGACACTGCTTGTGGGTCCTTGCACTGTAACAGTACAGCAACTGAAAGGCAGGTTTTAGTCAAACAGTATCAAAAGGGGCAGGTTGGTGGATGAGGATGGCATTTTAGGGTTTTTAGCTGTCTATTCAGTCTTATAAGGGGTCAGTCAAAAAAGGTAGGAAAACAAGTGATTTACTCACCCCCAGATTTCACAAATACAAATGCTACTCCATACTTTTCCACATTTGCTAATGGATAACAGCAGGTGAAGCCAGGGCCGTAACCAAAGGGCAAATGGTCCACTTGCACCGGGCCCTATGGTTGCAGGGGTCCCCGGATCCGGGCACAAGTCTTTATGCCCGGGAGAGCTCCACTCACAACTGTTGAAGTTGATACAGTTGAAGCCTATGACAGAGCAGGGAGCTGGAAAGTCCTTGCTCTGCCATAGAAGGCTTACAGTTATGACTGTGCAGAACTTTGCAGCAGGAGGTATGTCCCGGTCTCAACTCTTCTGCGTCTGGAGGAGGACACAGATGAGTTGAATACAATAGTGAATGAAGCAGGAGCCGTCCTCAGAAAGCTCCTGCTTCACATTTAGAAGGAGTATAGTGGTGGAGCTATTATTTTTAAGGAAAATTATTATTAATGGATTAGTGGATGAACTATTATTTATAAGGGGGGATATTATTATAATGGGGAAATATTATAAATAATAGCCCCCTTAAAAATAAAAGTTTTAAATAAAGGGGAATTATTATTTATAACGGGGAGGGGGGCTACTAGTTATAAATGGGGACTATTATTTAAAAGGGGGAACTATAAGGTAGTTATATAAGGGGGGCCATTATTGATAATGGGGACTATTATTTATAAGAGGGAACTATTTAGAAGGGAGAACTATTAGTTATAAGGGAGACTATTATTTATAAGAAGGGACAATTACTGATAAAGAGCACTATTTATAAGCAGGGACCCTTATTTATAAGGGGGCATTATTATTTATAAGCAAGGGATCTTACCCCCCTATTAAATAATAGCTCCTGCTTATAAATAATAATCCCTGCTTATGAATAATGACCACCTTATAAATATTGTTAATAAGGGGGCAGTTACCTGTGAACAAGAACTATTATTTATAAGGAGGGACTATTATTTTATAAGTGCAGGGACCTGGACACATATATTGTATGGGGCCAGTAAGAAGGAATTATACTATGTGGGGGCCATTTTAAAGGGAATCTGTTAGGTCAATCTGGGACACTAAACCACCCAGAGGTCCTTATAGACCTGGGGTTTAGTGTCCCAGATCACCCTGTAGTAATGCAATCAGCAAGCACATTAAAAATAAAAAACCTTTATACTTACCTAGATAAGGGTCCGATCGACGCTGTTTGGTGAAAACGGTCTGGCTTATTCATGAGGCACGCCTTCCGACGCCTGCACTGTTCTTCAGTGAAGCCAAAGATGGACACCCCGGCTTCACTGCGTAATTGCGGGGCATGCGCACTGAAGCCAAGGAGTACTCCTCTGGCTTCATTGAAGAACTGCGCAGGCGCGGGGAGTACAGCGGCAGGGTGAGTATAAAGTTTTTTTTATTTTTAATGCGGTCATGGATTGCGTTATAATAGGGTGCTTTGGGACACTAAACCCCAGGTCCATATGGACGTGTGTGTGGTTTAGTGTCCCAAATTGCCCTGACAGATTCCCTTTAATTTGGGTAGGTCAGGTATGTTTAAGTGGTGGTGGTGGGGGGACACTTATGAAACCTTTGCACTGGGCCCACCAATGGGTTAAAACAGCCCTGGGTGAAGCATGTTGCAAACATTTTGGGCATGCCCTGCCTACCTTTTGCTAGCACAAAAATAAGCTGACCACACCTATTTTTGTGATGTGACCTACACAAAACATACCACATTATATATAGAATTACAGAGAGTCCTGATAATGTGTATCACTGAGCCCTGGTTATTTGCCAGCCCTTCCAAGTGTACAGAGGTTTCCCCCTATTTCAGGAACCCTTGGATTTTTTGTGAGACTTGACAAGTATTTGACATCATATGGCATTCATGAGTTCTGTTATGGACAAATGTGTATCATTTTAATGTTCTGTGTAATATACCTTAACATGAATTGCTTTTGTCTGCGTAAGAGGTATAGAAATAGAGCTGGTTGAGGTTCCAGTTTTTGATGCACTGCTGGTTTTGGCACACAATCACTGAAGCAAATCATTGACCAAAACACTAACATCAGAATAAGCCCTTATCTTGGAAATGGTGATCACATGACCTAATCCTGTTGCAGAATGTTTAAAATGCATTCTCTTTTTGTAGCATTTTTGGATGTACTGTGTTTTTTTAATACAGCATAGGTATGCATTTTTGCTATTGTTTTCATCCTTAAACTTCTTTATAGAACTATAGGTGTATGAACAATGCATCTGTATGATATGTGTGAGAAGTGTGTATGTCTCTGTGTGCATGAAAGCTGTGTGTGTTACAGGACTCAGACAATTTACCGCTGCTACTAAGGATGTGCTCTCCTCCTACTTCTTTCATGCTATTTCTCACTGACTGATTTTTTTTTTCTTCTGTACATCCTTCCAATCAATTCAGTGCTTGAGGAAAGAGAAATAAGAGTGATGGATAATAGGAATGAGCAGTTACTGTATAAACCCTGTTCTTTATTACTGTATACATTTATTAGTCCCTAAAAATTACATAAATATATGTTGGGAAGTTTAAGTTATAGAAGGTAGAGATAAGTAAACCAATTTGTTAACCATGTTCGACGCAAAAATTGATTTAAACGAAACCGAACAAGTGGCGATTTGTCTCAGACGAACTGAAATGGCCACCACCACATGTATTGCGCAGGAAAAATACAGAAGAGACACATGTCTTATGAGTCAGTGTGAAGTTGTAGCACAACCTGTCATAAGCTGACAGCTGGTAGCTGAACACCTTACAGTGTTGATATCAAATACAATGGCATCAAAGGCATTTGCAGTAATGGTGGCAATATAGAAGGATCTGTGATTCATCAAACTGCATCATAGAAAGCACTTCTATGATGAGTTCTGAAAAGCTTTCAATTGCAAGCAATAGATTTAGAAAATCTTAGGAACAGGACAGTTTAGTCAGATTTAATCAATTTCAGGCAGGTTAGTGATAGAATTATAGATAATAAGAGTGAGGGAGAAAATCTGTGGTGCTGTTGTGACTGTAAGCCTGACAGCAGCATTGCTGCACTAAAACACAGACAAAGGACAGTTAACTCTTTCATTGCCAATCAGCAAAACGCTGATTTCACCTGTGCTAATCTGAAAAAAATCTGTAATGTTTAAACAATTTTTTTGTTGTTCACCCAATATACAGTTCCACAGCCTGTGCTAATCACAAATAAAACTCTGTTATCTAAGTTTTTTATTATTTCTTCTCTGCTCACCCAAAACAGAATGTTCTTTTCACCAACACTTTTTTAAAAATTTTTTTTTTTTTTTTTTTTGCTACTCATAGGCTAATAAAAAAAACTAAGTTATTTAAAGCTGACAGACACAGATCTTTTCTAATAGTCACTGACCAGGTTACCTTTTTTGGAATTTTGCAAATTTTCTTGAAATAATTATTTGTTAAAAAAAAAAAAAAAAAAGACACACACAATGACAGGATTGTTGCCAATTACTGTTGTAGTTAGGTAGCGTGCTGTCAAAAAAAAAATTGGTATAAAACAGTAGGGGACAGGCCAAAGGATGGGGTTGAGGAAACACTTGTGCAAGTACTAACAATAAGAATGTGGGTGGCAAAATTTTGCTAATTGGAATGCTTCCGGTTTTGGTGACACCTCCAGTAGCCGCAGGATTGTTGTACTTCCTAAGAGTGAAGATGAAGCTCGCTCATCTAAGTCACAGGAGGATATTGCATCTAAGAGTGATGTGATCTTCAGTCAAGGTTCTGTGTGTTTCTCCTCCTACATAACACATAATTTACCACAGGGCCTTTTTAGGATGCAAGCATGTCTCCTCTGGATGAGACCAGTCAGCATTGTATGCAAGCAGAGAAGGGAGACATGACTGGTGGTTGTGGAGGTAGTAGTGGTAGCGGGTGTGGTACTACTACTGCTAGTTGTTCTTGTAGAAGAGTTAGGTGGAAATATGGAGGTGAAAATTATGAATTTGTGCAGAAATTCCATGGCTATGATGTGTCCCAAAAAAGTGAGGAAGATGATGACATTACCGATGATGATGATGATTCTTTTGTGGATAAGACCTGTCAACTGGGTCAGGGTGACAAGGTGATGTCAGATGAAGAGGGTGGTGGCAGTGGTGATAGTAAAAATTCCAGCCAATGCAAGCCCAAAATCCAAAAAGCCTGCCCAGGGCAGACCTAGGGGAGGCTTGTGGGGTAGGGGTGGTGGCACAGGTGGTGTTAGTGGCAGACACATTTTCACTGCTGCTGGTGTTGGCAGCAGCAACTACATGTGGACAACTCCTATGTGGAAATTGTGGCCATGCAGGAACAAATGTAGGAAAGACATCTCTATGTACTCACATGAAAAGGCACCACCATCTTATTTGGCAAAATAGACATTGCAGTGGCACTGGCAGGGGAAATGAGGAAGATTGTTCTACTCCCAGTGATCTCCCTTGTAAGCAGGCCACATCTACACTTGGCACATGGTTGTCATCATTATCTTCATCATCTTCACCAACTGCTTCTTCTCTTCCACACCTATGTCAGTAATCCATAAGGGAATGTGTGTCCAGGAAGCAGCAATATGCGCCAAGTCGCTATCTTAGCAGTTAATGGATTACACTGCATGGCCAGAAAAGTCTCTGCATTTCAGCCGTTCACAAAACTACCCTTCTTAATTTGCAGTGACAAAACGGACTGCCTTTGCACCGCCTTATCTGAGACGTTCCAACCTTAAACCATTACCATCTCTTCTCTCTCCAATAACCCTAAAAGACTCTTTGAAACTTTTCACTTCTTACTTCCTTCCTATGTACAGACGTCTATCACAGACCTTAGGGCAGATGACCTGGCCACTTATCTTCATGGCAAAATTGATAAGATCCGTCAGGAAATAATTGGACAATTCTCAGGCAGTATTGATCTCCTCACCTACTACACGTCATCCTGTTTATTCACATCTTTTGATCCAATTAAAGTAGAAGTAGACTCACAACTTTTATTTTGCTTCTCACCCTACTGCCTGCAGTAATGACCCTTTTCCCTCACACATCCAGTCTCTGTTGCCGGCTGTCACTACTTACCTTATTAAAATATTTAACCTCTCTCTTTCTTCTGGAATCTTTCCTACTTTTTCAAACATGCTGTTATAACTACACTACTGAAGAAACCCTCCTTTGACCTGTCCTGTGCTACTAACTTTCGACCCATACCTAACCTTCATTTCCAAAATCTTGAAACCCCTAGTCTAATCTCGTTTAATCCGCTATCTTTCCGCTAACTCTCTTCTTGACCTCTTACAATCTGGCTTCAGCACTCAACACTTACAAAAGTCTTCAATTATCTCTTGATAGATAAATCTAATGATGACTATTCTCTTCTTATTCTTCTGGATCTCTCAGCAGCATTTGACACTGTTGACCACTAACTCTTCCTTGGTATGCTGCGCTTGGTTGACCTCATGGACACTGCACTATCTTGGTTCTCCTCATATCTCTCATACCACACTTTCAGTGTATCATTTGCGGGCTCTGTCTCCTCCCCTCTTTCCCTTGCTGTTGGGGTTCTTCAGTACTCATTCCTAGGCCCCTTCCTCTCCTCTTTCGGCACAGCACATATTGGACAAACCATCAGCAGATTTAGCTTCCTGTACCGTCTTTATGCTGATGACACCCAACTATATACCTCATCGCATAACATCACCACTGCACTACTATGCAACACCAGTGACTCTCACTCTCTGCTGTCTAAAATATCATGTCTCCGCTTTATCTGAAAGTGAATCTTTCACTGAACTACTGCTGTTTCCACCATCTACTAACAGACCTAACCCTGATATTTCCATTTCTGTCTGTGGTCTTACCATAACTCCGAGCCAGCATGCCCGCTGCCTTGGGGTTACTGAGACTTTTCTCACACACTCATGCCATCTCTACCTCAAAAACATCTCCAGAATCCACCCTTTCCTTACCCTGGAAACATTAATGAACTTTAATCTCGCCCTGATTCACTCTTGATTTGACTACTATTCTGATCCGTCTTCCCCTTACCAAACTCTCCCCTCTAAAATATATTCTGAACTCTGTAGCCAGGCTCATCTATCAGTCTAAACGCTACAGCGATGCCTCCAGTCTGTGCCAGTCACTGCATTGGTTACCTATTCATTATATAATACAATTTAAACTTATTACCCTTATCCACAAAGCTTTTTATTTTTTCACCTTTTAGCTATTGACGTTTTTCTGATGACCATTTTTGCAAAAATATGTAGTCTAGCTATTGCCCTAACTTCTGGTTTTCTAATATAATGTTACATATAAGTTTAAGGTTTGTTTAGCCATTTAGAAATACAGTATTTCATACCTTTCTATTAATCATCGCTAAAGAAACTTTTTTCTTTTTGTGTAATGTCCTATCTATGCACTTAAAATGCTGCACAATGCTTTCTTACTTGTTCATCCTCTCTGATTTCAGTTCAGCTTCTTAATCTCTTTGAAGATTAGAAAGAGATCTTTTCAGAATGGTAAGAAGGTAATCAGAGTAGAAACACTTCAAGATTTCTAAATATCTAGCCTGCTTAATAATGGAGAAATGGACGAACACAAATCATCAAAAATGGAAGAAAAATGATACAGGCCATTTAACACATTGCCCAGTGAAAGGACATTTACAGAAAGAATGTATAATACCTTTTATCAATAATATATTCAACAAAAGCTTATCTGTATATATCACAAAATAACTACTCTTAACAATATGAAGAGACTTTGAATAAAAAACATTGACTTAAAGTCGGACACCAACATTTTGTGGCTAACATTTTGTGGCTATAATTATCACACTGGATTTTTATTGCTTGGCTAGTGATTCATATAATAATATTGATTTACTCATATATTTATCTTATAACATTTCGTTCAGAGAAGGGATACACAAAAATGAAGAAAAACCTTCTCAAAAACATTATCAAAAACTTTTTTTTAATTAAATCCCAATTTAACCCCTTAAGTACCTCAAAGACCAAATTCTCCCTTGCTCTTGAACAAGGCACTGTTTAACTAATTTTGTAGATTATTATAATGGAAATTGCAAAAATGCTTGTGTATATATATAGTATCTGCATATGTCTTTGGGTGGAAGTGATGCTACTGAATAACCAAGGAGGACTGACCAAAATGTCAAAAGACAAGGCGACTCTTTGTCTCTTAGTGATGATGAAACTGAAGATTTCTAGCATCAGGAGGTAAGCTATAGAGTAGAAATTGGGTAATGCTGTGGATGTGGTGAAATTAGAAATTTGATATTAGAAAACATAAAAGGTTAGTGTACAGTACAAAATGAGGATGTTGGGACTGGGGGAAAATATACATAAATAGGTTTGCAACTGGTTCAGTGATAGGTTGCATCTTAAGGGAAAGTACTCAGACTGCATCACAGTCACCAGTGGGGTACCACATCGTCCAGTATTGGTTCCTTTTTTTTGCAGTTTTACAAATTTACAGATGATACTAAGCTTTTTATAGTAATAAAAATTGATAGTGTGATAGATAGACTTGGCAAACAAAGTATAATATGGACAAATCTAAGGTTATGCATTTTGGTTGGAGAAATATAATGTATGATTATTAAAGATGAATGAATTTTCTGATTCGATCCGAATTAATTTGTGGCGAAACGCGTTAAAAAACAGCTATTTCCTGGCTGCAGAGAGCCTGTATAATGGTGTAGAACATTGTGCCTTACAGTTGTTCTTAGTGATGTCCCACTAGGTGACCTGAACCAGTGATGCACTGATTGCTGGTTCAGCACTATAGACTGCAATACACGTGTATTGCAGTCTATAGAGGAAGTCAGCTTATGCAGATGTGTGATTGGAGCTGTGCTCTGACCGGGGTTTAAGGAGCATTGTGTTAACTGTCAGTTACAGCTAACACCCGCTCCCGATGCCGTGGGTAGTCGCGAAAGAGTTAAAGGGCTGTGACATCACAGGGCTGGCTGGCTGCTGATTGGCTGCATGCATGGCATTGTGGGTGAGTCTGCATTCCCAGGGTTCCTTGCCCCACCTGCAGCAGCCATTTTAGGAAAAAATGCAGTTTGTTGGCATGAAGCGTGAGGAAATCCGGATTCAACGCGAATCAAATAATTCCTGAAATCCTGATCAAATTCCACTTCATCAGCTTCGATTTGCTCATTTCTAATGATTATGTGCTTAATAGTAAATTACTGGGTACGAGTGTCACTGGAAAAGACTTTGACAGTAAGCTTACCTTTAGCAACCAGTGGCAGGCAGCTGCTGTCAAGGCAAATATAATTATGGGATGCATCAAAAGAGGCATAGTTACTCATAACAAGAACATTGTTTTTCCTCCATACAAATCACTAGCATGGCTTCATATAGAGTATTTTTCACAATTTTGGACTTCAGTGTACAAGAAGGACATAGTTGAACTAGAGCAAGTGCAGAAGATTCAGGCACAATGTATGAATGCATGAAGGGACAGTACAAAGACGTTTGTAATGTTCTTTTTACTCCTAGGCATGTGACAGTGACAAGGGGACATCCTCTACGTCCACAGGAAGGAATGTTTCACTAGCAACAAAGACAGGGATTATTTACAGTAAGAGCAGCGAGGCTATGGAACTCACTGCCAAAGGATGTTGTGATGGTGAATTAATTGTATAAGTTCAAGAGGACACAGTCCTTGAAAGGAGAAATATTACAGTTTATGGGTATTACGTTTTGGAGATGACTAAATGATTGGATCCATGAAAGAATTTTTCCCCTTAGATAGGGCAATTTGAATCAGCCTAATAGGGTCTTTGCCTTCCTCTGGATTAACACTGTAGACTTGTAGATTGGACTGGATGGACTTCACTTCTCTTGGTCTCCATCCAACCTCATCTACTATATAAGTATTAACAACTTGAAAGATATGAAAGATGAGAGTGTTAGTATTAGTTCTATGATTGGGATAGCTGCCAAAAGTAAGTATGGGATGGCTAGTGGTAGTAGTGGTGGTGGCGGATGTTACATGGAGGATCATGTGTGAAACAATAGGAAGTGGTATCCATAACAAAAATAATGGTTTCTATTTGATTAGAAACGAAGTCTGATGTTGATGTGGAAGATTGTCATTGTGACACATATCAAAGGGAAAGGAAACAATAAAATTGTTGCCTAGCACAGGGAATCACAGCTCCTTCTACATCAGGCACATGAAATCAACAAGTAATCAACAGTGATTTAATCTGTGTTGCTTCTGACTTTCAGGGTAATGAATCCACAAAAAGAAAGAGCAAGACAGGTGGGTAGTACTGGTGACCCTGTGGATCATATTCAATGTGGCATTTGTTTTTACCTTACTGAGTAAATCATCCTACAGGCTGTACAATCAGAAGCTCATCATCTATGATAGGATAGGGGATAACTTGCAAATTGGTGGGGTTCGATTGCTGAGACCTCCAACAAACAGGACAACTGGGGTGTTTATCCCCTGTCCAGAATGGAAAAGAGAGCAGGCAGTGTGCCTACTGCTCCATTCATTTCAAAGGGGAAGATAGCTGAGAACTATACTTTGGCTATCTCTAGCATTCTGATCTAAGTGAATGAAACAATTCTCCACTACAAAGTTTCTTATGTTAACATGTACTTTTCATTTCTGAAAAGTTGTTTTAAAATCGGAGGTATGCTTTAAATAACTTTAATAGAACATACTATACCATATTTAGTTATGGTTCACAAAAGGAAAGTAACTCATACTCATGGTTTCTGAGTCCTTTTCATGTAAAAGATGAACCATATTGGTGATTGTAATAGACAGCTATCTATGGGGAAAAGATATTAAACATGTATGGGTTATTTAAATTCAGAATACTTTATAAGGGGATGATGATTGAAGTAGCTCTTTATCCAAACACTCTTCATCTGTACTGTATTTCATTGGCAGTCATGTGACATATTAAAGTGAAACCCCAGCCCAATTAGAAATAAAATACAACAATCCTAATTAACATTGTTTTATTTTAAAAGAAAAAAATATTTAAAAAACACAAAATTAACAAGTTTTAGTTCTGACTTTCTAACAAGTTTGATTTGACAGGCAGGGTAAAATCAAGCAAAGTAGTTATGATTTCAGCAAAGGAAAGAATTTCAGTTACCAGTGCATTAACATAGTTTTCCTTCATCAACATCAACCTTAACATCAAAGTTAATTAGCACACAAAATATAAGTCAATCTGACTATCCAAAAGTAATACATTCATAATGAGTGTTGTGAAGTGTATACTTAATCACTACTGAAACAATGTCATTACACAGAAAATAGTAATAATACCTGTACTACTTGAAAAAGAAAGAATGGCCATTGAAATTATTCTAGTGATCTCTTACAGTGCTGTAGTTAAAGCATGTCTCCAATTATTAAACAACTTTTCATAGATGAATACTACATGTTAATATAACAGACTTTTGCAATATATCTTAGTAAAGAAACATGCTTCCTTCACCAAATATTAGGCTGTTCTCCTAATCCTTATTTTTACTCACACTGTTTATTTGTATACAATAAATTTAAGTACTTATCTCATATACAGAAGCCTATGGAAAAGAAAGGGGAAGGAGGGGGTTGTTAATTTATTGATTGCCCCATACATCAGTACTGATAGCGCTCTCTCACTCATAGAGTAGCAGAATTTAGCAGCTGAAGTTACTTGTGTGTCTTTTCCGGGAGCCTCCTTCTCCCTCCACCCTCTCCATAAATGTCTGTGTAAAAAGTAACTCTTTCTAATAAGTTTAAAAGGAAACATATTTCTTTAATAATATATATTTAAAAAATTCTTAAATTAATCTGTACTATTCATTTATGAAAAGTTGTTTTATAATTAGAGATATGCTTTAAGTGCTTCAAATGAAGGGCTGCTTTCAGATACTGTAGGTACAATGTAGACTCACTTTAACACCCTGCAATACCCGGGCCTCCCAAGGTATCAAGTCATCTCTACTACATTTATATATGTTATTTCAATCTCCAAGGATGGTAAAATGATCAATATTAACAATAATGACATTTTAGTAAACAATTTAAAGTAGATGTATCTTTAGTGAACCTACAGATTCAGATTTGTCCATACTTAAGTGATCTCCAAGTTGATTGATGGCTCTAATTTATTATGAAACTATGTCAACACAATATCACAACATTCTGGATGGTATTGGAATAATTTATCACAACAGTTGCGTTTAGTTGCTTGACTTGTAAAACCCTTATTTAGACATGTCCAGCCAAGAGGCTACATAATAGAGGGCGCATCTATGAGCAAATATCTTAGATAATTTCAATAATTAAGTAAGTTAAGGTATTCTCAAATCCACTAAATAGACCAGAAAGTTAGCAGTTGTTGTCCTATGCCATCTTTGTATATACAGTAACACATAATAGTCCAAAGTCATCATTGTTCCAATAATTTGCAATAACACCAGCAGTGTCCTTTTCATGACCTGCATAAACACATATACTGCAATGGACAACATACATAGCTACTGTATATAGGCTTCTGAGGTGCCCAGCTGCTTCGTGCACCAATCAAAGTAGCAATTAACAAAAAATAAATAAATACATTGTGGCACTTATAGTACTAAGTGTTCTCGGATCTTTATTGTATCACTGTAAATGCAGGTACAAGAGAAGAATAGTAGTGTTCTCTTTGGTCTATGGTCACTTTTTGTTAATGAATGTTGATGTTTCTCTCTAGTACTTGCATTTAAATCTGATTCAATAAAATTTTAAGAATATTTGGTTAGTGCCAGTTTTTTTATTTTATTTTGTGCATCATGATTGATTTTATTTTCTTTGTGACATTTTGTTAAACTGAAATATTACTTAACCAACATCAAAATACCAACCAAATGGTGCATCAGTATCACCACCAACTTTTAATTGTAATATTCAGCATGGGCAGTAACATTTGATTTTTAATAAATATCAGTTTAAAAGGTAAAACAGGCCTATACACAAGAAAGGACAAACAAAAACTAAATTGTGACCACTCTATACCAAGTCTGCAGTCAGTGCTGGATAAGCCTTCTATTTACATGTTTACCAGTCATTACATCTTCTCTGTATGTTCTTTCTTCTACTTCCTCTGACACAGCTCTGGATCGGTGGTCTTTCACAAGAGGCGCAGTAGGGACCAACGGAAAATGGCGGCCCATCATGTGCAAGACCAAGATGGGAGCCACCACAAATGACTAATGGGCAGTGACAAGCGATGACTCGGGTGCTCGCTACCAAGGAGGAACTCCCCGGTTACTCCGTGAGGATCATTTGCATAATTGAAGAAACGGATTTGTACTGAAACAGCTGGGAGAAGACAACAATGAAAGGTAGGAGAAGAATGGCCTTTTTAAAGGCCATTCCAACATGCCATTAGCTTAAAAGTGTTTGTTTTTTTTTAATGATAGACTCCCTTTAAGGTTAAATTGCCGTATTGGCACTTTGTGATAAATTAGTGAGTTTTGGGTTGCAGTTTGGGCACTTGGTCTCTAAAAGGTTCGCCATCACAGATATAGGCAAATGTGAATTTAACCTCATTCCACATATATTGTCTATTCTCTATTTACCTATTTGTCTGCTCTCTGCAATTGTCTAACCTTTAAAGGACAACCACTAAGAATATTAAAGTATAAAAAAAACTAACATGACTTTCACCGATTAACAAATAATATAGATATGGCTTCATAAGAACAATTAAACTTTAAACTGGAACAGAATCAAATAACATGATCATTAAGGAAATGCCATATTAATGTTTAGCTGTGATATTAAATTGTTCCTTAAATAATTTTATAGCTTGAAACTTCCTGGCAAACAAATATATTATTTTCAGTCATTTAATTAAATATTTAGCTGACAATATGCATGCATTAGAAAATGTCTTCAATTGATAGCATCACAATTTATGGCTGTATGTGGCAAAAATTATATAGAGGCTTTAAAGGTTATATTGGCATTAGTGAGTCACAAGTATCCACACAGTTGAAAGCTAAAGCTGTGAATAAATGGACTTGCTATAAAAGACATTATACATTATATTTTTTATCATTTTGAATTCTACACAAGATTATTTTATATGTGTAATTATATAGATTTTTTGTTATTGGTACGCTTTGACCTTCTGTTCTTTATTGTTAAAAGAGAAAACACAAGATGCAATATTATGTTTAAAGCGCTGCAGAATATGATGGCGCTATATAAGTAAGCATAATAAATAAATAATAAATTAGAAACACATGCGTCATAATATTGCAGGGCAGTCAAGAGGGCTTAACTGGCATACTATTACACACATTGAGCAGGTGGCTTCCAGAGTGGGCGTTAGCTGTTATTCTGTTCCCCATTTCCCCCCATCCCCCACAGCAAATTCGGGGGGGGGGGGGGTCGATACCTATTTTGGGCAGCCTGGGGTCTGATCAGTGACTCTCTGGTCTGCCAGTGCCACATACCTGGTTGATCCTGCCCAGATAATAGGAAGTACTTTCTGTATACAATGCAACACACTTGTATTGCAGTGTATACTACTGAACTCTAGAGGACATAAGAAAAAAAAAAAAAGTGTAAAAGTAAATAAAAAGTGTTAACAAATATTTTAAATAAATAAAGGCCAAAAAAATGTCCCTTTCCTATATGAAATTAATTACGTTAAAAAAAAATTTGAAAAACAATACTTGTTTGGTATCACCATGTCCATAACAACACATACAATAAAACTGAAATATTATTTAACCTGCACAGTGAATGTCGTAAAAACAAAGCAGAATAAAAAAAAAGAAGTAATGATTTTTCACCATCTCACCTCACAAAATATGGTATAAAAACTGATCAAAAAGTCATATGTAACCTAAAGTGGAAAACACAATAAGCTATCAACCAGCTCTGTCAGCAGAAAAGGAATTTTTTGTCCAGCAAAATTAGTAATGCATAAAAAAATAATATAAGTGAATTTATAAATAAATAATATAAATTAGGTATCACGTTATTCATACCGACCCATAGAATAAAGGTAACATATTACTTATGCTGTACGCTGTATGGAAAAAAAGTTAAAATGCAAAAATTTATGTTTTTTTTTTTTTTTTAATCCACCTAGATTTAAAAAAATTTAGTCAATAAGTTATAGCCACCCCAAAATGGTGCCATTCAAAATGCATCTCATCCCGCAAAAATCAAGCCCTTATATGGCTACATCACCAGAAAAATAAAAAAAAAACAGGTTGCACAATGTGAAGACAAAAATCCCAAAAATTGACAAATCATTAGAACAAAACTGGCTGCAGCAGTAAGGGAATGTATAAGGTATGTGATCGTATATAAAGGTATGCCCTAGATTTAGAGCTTACGAGGGAAAAGACACTAGAAGTCAACCCCGGGGTGAACCCACAATCATAGGAGCTGCCTGGAAAATAGTACTGAATTTGTTGTTCCCAATGTACTCCACACAGCTTACATATTCACTTTTCACCATCTGTGTATTCACATCTGGGAAAACTAATGCTCACTACACCCCTTGATAAATTCTCTGAGGGGGTGCAGTTTTCAAAATACGGTAACTCCCTAGGTGATTCCACTTAATTGGCACCTCAGGAGCTCTGCCAACGTCACATGATATCCAAATACCAAAATTTTTAAATCTGCACTCCAAAAGCCACATAGCGCTCTTTCACATATGCGCCTGATGTGTACCCAAACTGCAGTTTATGCCCACATATGTGACACTGTTGTACCCAGAATAATGTACTTAATAATGTCATATATGGGTATAAACTGCTGTTTGGGCACACAGCCAGGCACAGAAGGGAAGGAGCACTATTTGGTTTTTGGAGCAAGATTTAATCTTTTCATTCCACAGAGAATTTTCGTTTTTGCATTTCCATTTTGCCCTCCCCCATTCCAAGAGCCATAATTTTAAAAATTTTCAGTTCACAGAGTCACATGATGGCTTATTATTTGTGAAACAAATTGTACTTTGTAATGGCACCATTCAATATCCTGTATAATGTACTGGGAAGCTGGAAAAAAATTCAGAATGAGATGGAATTGGAAAAAAAAACACATTTACGCCAATTTCTTATGGGTTTAATTTTTACGGCATTCACTATATAGTAAAAATTACATGTTACCTGTATTCTGCGGATTAGTACGATCACGGAAATACCAAATGTATATAGTATTTGTAATGTTTTGACACCGTTTAAAAAATTAAAAAGACAAGATGACATTTTATTGATACCATTTTGGGGTTTGATCAATTTTTATTCCATTTTTTTTTTAGGAGGCAAAAAGTTGAAAAAACTATGGGATAAATATTTTAATATTTTAATAGTTCGGGCGTTTTTGAGTGCAGGGATCCCTAAAGTGTTTATGTTTACTTTTGTTTATTTTTATATGTGATCTAGGGAAAGGGAGGTGATTTGAACTTTTATATTTTTTGTGGGTTTTTTTATACTTTAAAAAAAAACTTTTTTTACTTTTCTTTTACTTTTATTTTCAGATCCCTATGGACCTTTAACACTAGGGGGTCTGATCACTCACCAGTGGGTGCTGGTGATGTCACAGAAGCAGTATACACTCCAGTAATGGCTTGCAATATAGTGGCACAAACACGGCAAAACAGTTGCAACACACCACAGTCTTTGCTCACAAGATGTAGAAATTTTGTAGGATTCTTTCCACTGTAGTCTGTAATGTTGAAGGACACGGGGTCTTAATCCTGCCGACTATGTCAAAAAACAACTTGCTGCAACCCAGATGGAGGGAACCAGAGGATGAGGGTAGTAGTGACAGATGATATGTCACCTGTTACACTGAGCACGCCCAACCAAGCCCCCAGCCCCACTCCTGGGCCGGGCACCGTTGAGGGGGGTCCTGCAGCACTACCTGGATGGTGGTGGCAGTAGTTTCCCCTGGGGAGCTTCCAGTTGGAGAGAGGACCTCTCCTCTCTGAGCCGGTGTGATGGTGAATGGAAGGGCCCTGATGGTAATGCAGGCACGACTCAGTGGTAACAGTTGAACAGGGAACAGCTTTATTGCAGCAACTGGAAACAGGTACAACGGCAGCTTCCAAATGGGGGTAGTTGTAGTACAGAGTCCAATCCCACAGCCTTGGTTCTAGGAGGGTGCCCAGGGATAATACAGGCTCTGTGACAGACTTCTCCAACTACTCTTCCTCTCGTGCCACTCCTAGATGAGGATACAGGGGATAGTGGTGCAGGGAGTCGTGACAGGGATCTGGTTACCTTTTGGTTAAGCCCGAGTGAGTTCCTTCTGTCAGTGTCCTCCACTGCTCCTACTGGCATGGAATGCAAATGTCCAGACAGCGGTACTTCCTTCACAGGGCTGTCTCTAGATGAGCCTGGGGCCGATAACAATTCCTCCTGGAGGCTGTGTAGGTGACCGTTGAGGCCCAGTCTCAGTGCTGTATAAGTACCTCTGCACAGTCCAACATGAACTGTACAGGCTCACTGCTTTCACTAGACTGAGGTTCAATGGACACCCAGAAGACCTAGGTCTCCTACAACCCCGCCCAGTGACCTGTGATTGGCCAGGGCTAAACCAAAGGTAAATGTTTGAACACTGGGGGGAAAATAACAGGACAGCTGCATAACAATGTACATATAACATAGAACACAGAAGGCACAAAGACAAACACTTAAAGCAGTAGCACTCTGGGATGCTGCAATAGAGGTCGCATTTTAACGACATGAGGACAATATAGGAATGGGAGCAGTTTAATAGGTATGTGGACCTATCAATCCTAAAAGGGACACTTCCATTGGACACACAGATCATTACTAATTAATCAGGCTATATAAAACCCTAGTAATTTCTTCATACTTTTCAGTTTTGTCCCAAAACCTGAAAACACCGTCTGAAACATGTTGAGGGGACAACTTTATATATTTAATGTCAGTCAGACAGCCCTTCTGTAGCTAAAGATAAAAGCTCCAGGGAAGAAGGAGTCTGACAAATGTATGTCTGCAAGATTTCTGCTCAACTGCTCAGGCTGAGTTTACACCTGGACTTTTCTATCCGCATTTTTTGAGTAGGAACTGGGCGGAAACCCGGCGGACCCCATTGTAGTCTTTGTAAGCGGATTGGGTTTCTGTTTTTTTGGGTCCCCAAGTGGATGCAAAGAACGGAACCTGAGTGCAAGTGTGAACCTAGAGTCAGAGCAACAGTACATACCTATAAATACCTATAGATATAGAACTAAATTGTGCATATTTGTCATTTTATTAGGCAGTACTATTGCTTTACAACACTGTATAAACATAAACAATATAAGCATGTGCATGGAGTTTTTATGTTCTCTGTATGTTTGTGGGGGGTTTCCTTTGAGTACTTTGGTTTACTTCAACACTCAAAAAACATACAAACAATAATTGTCTCTATTGTTTACTTGTGTGTCTGGAAATGAGATTACAGACCTTGGGGAAAAGGACTGATGTGAATGAAGACAGAGAATATTTATTTATTATGCTTACTTGTATAGCACCATCATATTCCACAGCGCTTTGTCAGTCACTGTCCCATATAGGGCTCACAATCTACATTCCCTATCTGTATATCTTTGGAGTGTGGGAGGAAACCCATGCAAACATGGGGAAAACATACAAACTCCTTGCAGATGTTGTCCTTGGAAGGATGCAAACCCAGAACTGCAGCCCTGCAAGGCTGCAGTGCTAACCACTGAACCACTGTGCCACCCAATATGGCTTGCTGTAAACAATAGGAAATATTAACATGTGACATATTCAAGGTTGGATTTACACTAGCATTGGAGTCTCCATAGACTACATATATATACAATATATGTTACTTTTCCTTCGAATAATTCACTGTATATTAGATAAGGACAGTTGTGAAGATAAAAATTGTTAGCTAGTTAATGAAAAAAAAAAGCAAGAAACAGATACTTTGGTCTTGAAACGTAGCATATAATATTTAACCTCTCTCTCTCTTCTGGAATTTTTCCATCCTCTTTCTAACATGCTGTCATAACCCTGCTATTGAAGAAATCCCCCCTTGACCCGCCCTGTGCTGCTAACTATTGACCCGTCTCTAACCTCCCCTTCATCTCCAAAATCTTGGAATGCTTGGTCTATTCTCATTTAATCTGCTATCTTTCTGCTAACTCTCTTCTTGACCCCTTACAATCTGGCTTCCGCACTCTGCACTCTACTGAAACGGCCCTCACAAAAGTCTCCAACGATCTCCTGCCGGCTAAATCCAATGGTGACTTCTCTCTTCTTATTCTTCTGGATCTCTCGGCAGCATTTGACACTGTTGACCATCAACTCCTCCTCACTATGCTCCACTCAATCAGCCTCATGGATACCATGCTCTCCTGGTTCTCCTCTTATCGCTCAGACCGCACTTTCAGTGTATCATTTGCGGGTTCTGTTTCTTTCCCTCTTCCCCTTGCCGTTGGGTTTCCTCAGGGCTCAGTCCTAGGCCCCCTGCTCTTCTCTCTCTACACAGCCCCCATTGGACAAAACATCACCAGATTTGGCTTCCGGTACCATCTTTATGCTGATTACACCCAATTATACACGTCATCCCGTGACATCACCCCTACACTAATACAGAACACCAGTGACTGTCTCTCTACTGTCTCAAATATCATATCTTCAGTCTATCTGAAACTGAATCTCTCAAAGACTGAAGTACTGCTTTTGACTCAGACCTTTCCTTCACCCCCCATATTAAATCACTCGCATGCTCATGTCATCTCCACCTCAAAAACAGCTCCAGAATCCACCCTTTCCTTACCACTGATATATTAAAAACACTTATTGTCGCCCTCATTCACTCTCACCTTGACTACTGTAACTCCTTACTAATCGGTCTTCCCCTTACTAAACTCACCCCTCTACAATCTATTCTGAATGCAGCGGCCAGGCTCATCTATCAGTCTAGACGCTACAGCGATGACTCTGGTCTGGGTCAGTCACTACATTGGCTGTCTATTCAATACAGAATACAATATAAACTTATCACCCTCATCCACAAGGCTCTCCATAATGCTGCACCTCCATTCATTTGCTTCCCTTATCTCTGTCTATCGCCCATGCCGTACTCTCCACCCACTCAATGACCTAAAACTAACATCCTTTATTATCAGAACCTCCCACGCTCATATCCAAGACTTCTCCCGAGTTGCACCACTTCTCTGGAATGCTCTATCCCGGACAATCAGATTAACTCCCAATTTCTACAGCTTTAAGTGCAAACTAAAGACACATCTTTTCAGACAGGCCTATTAATATTCCTAATGTAAACCCTTCCACGGTTATGATCCCTAAAACGAACCCTCCTCTGATCACGCTCCCGCATTAACCCACAGGATATGATGCTGTTTCAGACTAACTTTCTATGTCCAGCCATCATCTGCACGTTAAAACACGGCTCATACAGCTTTATATATGTGTTATGAAAGTCACCTCTATCACAGAAATGGCCAGACCACTGTATAAGCAATGTTACCTCTTGTGTCAGCCCTTCTACCTCATAGATTGTAAACTCTTGTGAGCAGGGCCCTCAGTCCCATTGTGTGAATTGACTATTTCTTTGCAATGTATCTTTTTTGTCTGTACTTGAACCCTACAAATTGTCCAGTGCTGTGGAATATGTTGGCGCTATATAAATAAAATGTATTATTATTATTATTATTATTATTATTATACTTTAGGAAACAGTTAATGTATTGTTTATTCTACAACCATATCACCGTTATTCTAACTTACGAGAATTTCTTTATTAATTAGAAAGTCATAGTCTCAGTATACTTACCATTTTCCTTTGTCATATTTTGATACTTAAATCACTTTGTATAACAATGACTTTCATTGTTTGACTTATTTAGTAAACTACTCTCGCAAGTTCTATAAGTGTTCATGGTCATTATACTTAGAGAACCATGGAAATATATTATAATCCCATACAGCCTAGTCTAGACCCTACATAACTCAATGATTCAAAGATTTTTGGGCACTATGTGGCCTTATTATTTTGGCACTTTGAAAAACAATATTAACTTTATACTATTTAAATGTCCA
Organism: Leptodactylus fallax; assembly: GCA_947044405.1. Taxonomy (NCBI): domain Eukaryota; kingdom Metazoa; phylum Chordata; class Amphibia; order Anura; family Leptodactylidae; genus Leptodactylus; species Leptodactylus fallax. The sequence goes on from CAMRHE010000012.1 coordinate 4,920,719, forward strand.
GACGTTTTTCATAAGATGGCCAGATTTTCAACAAAATGATTGTGTGATATTTTATCACAAGAAGCATATCCTATATGTGTCTACAGTGCCTTGCGAAAGTATTCAGCCCCCTTGAACTTTTCAACCTTTTGCCACATTTCAGGCTTCAAACATAAGGATATAAAATTTTAATTTTTTGGGTGAAGAATCAACAACAAGTGGGACACAATCGTGAAGTGGAACGAAATTTATTGGATATTTTAAACTTTTGTAAAAAATAAAAAACTGAAAAGTGGGGCATGCAAAAGTGGAAACTTACTACATGCGGTCCTAATATTTTGCCTGGAAATACAACAGGGAAAAGAAGTGAAATAGCGCCAATTTGGTAGCTTAATTTGGACATTTGCATTGCATTGGTGGGCATTTGCAGAGGCCCTAAGATAAAATTAATAATTCACTCCCAAAATATGACCCCATTTTATAAACTACACACCTCATGGAATTTCTCAAGGGGTATTATTATAGTATTATTAAATATGCCATTTCAGTGCCCAATATATTTGTGCCCACTTTGTGTCAACAGGCAGTCTTAAAACTTTTAAGTGGGTTATCCTGAGTACAATAAAGTTGTATATGTGGACATAAATTGCTGTTTGGGCACACAGCAGGGCTCTGAAGGGAAGGAGAACTGCACTTTTTAGCTTTTGGAGCATAGATTTAGAAGGACTGGTTTTGGGTGCCATATTGTTTTTGCAGAGCTACAGAGGCTCCAGTAAATTGGAATTCCCCAAGAAGTGACGCCATTTTGTTAGGGACACTTTAGGGTCTCTGCAAACAAAACATGGTGTGCAAAAACCAAACAATCTACGGTATATCTGCACTCCCAAAGCCACACAGTAATTGTTCACATTTGCACCTAGCTGTGTGTTCAAACAGCAGTTTATGCCCAGTGGGATACTTGCTACAGGATACAACGAAGCAGCTCCTCAGCTGTGTGGCTCCTCTGATCCAGGCTCATTAATTTCAAAGCCACGTAGCTACTGCACCGCCAGCAGCTTGGCCAGATGCAAGTTAAGCTGCACAATTGCCAGATGACTGGGTGCATATTGCTATCTCCTTGCCACATATTCCCTTATGGATGATTGACTTTGGCGTGGAAGAGGAGGAGAAGGAAGAGTAGGAGAAACAGTTGGTGATAACAACGACAATGTGCTAGTGCTATGTGTAGATGTGGCCTGCCTACCAGGAAGATCATGGAGGGAGTAGGAGAACAGCCTTGCTCACATCCCCTGCCAGTGCCACTGTCAAGTTAGTGATGAGTTAGAGAGTTAGTTAAAGAGTGATGTGATGTGATTACGTAGAGATGTCATTTCTACAGTTTTTCCTGCACGTCCATGGCAAAGTTTCTGCTTGCAGATCTTGCAGGTAGCCATGGATTTATTGCTTGGCAATGTACAAAAAACCTCCCACATGGAAGATGATTGTATGTATTTGCTGCCGCCAGCATCAGCAAAAACAACACTGCCACTGTCAACACCAGTGCCACCACCACCCTGAGTGGTTCCCCTATGTCTTCACTTAGGTGGGCTTTTTGGATGTTGGACCTGTGCAATGGCTGGAATTACTATCACCACTGCCACCACTGTCTTCATCTGCATCACCCTGATCCAGTTGCCAGGTCCTAACCGCAGGAGAATTGTTGACATCAACAATGTCATCTTCCTTGCTTTTTTTAAACACATCATCATGGCCATGCACACCCTCAGAATTTCCACCTCCAGATATCCCCTTGCTCCCCTACCAGAATGACTACCAGTAGTAGTACTATCACTTCTACTGCCACTACTATCTCTACCACCACCACCAGTCATCATGTCTTCCTCCTCTGCTTTTACATAGTGCTGACTGTTCTCATCCAACTCATCAAAAAGAGGAGGGAGACTGCTCTGACTAGGAGAAATAGGTGCCATATCACTATCAGTAATCTGTGTTAGTGAAGAATATGATGGAGACAAAGTTGACAATCCAGAAAGGCTCTGTGGTAAATTACATGTTATGTAGTATAATGAGGAACACACAAAAGCCTGACTAAAGATCACATTACTATTGGATGCAATATCCTCCTGTGATGAGCAATCTAAATAATCAAAAACTTTATCAAAATTCACAAAAAGTACAACAATCCTGCGGCTACTGACAGTGCCACCAAAACCAGAAGCAGTGCTGCTCTTGCCACCCACATTCTTATTGTTAATAGTAGTAGCATTGCTCCTCCCCGTCCTTTTGTCTACAGCCTGCCCTATTTATTCCACAATTTTTTTTAATGCACACAGTGCTTAATTATTAACCAAAAAAAAAGAACCACTGAAATAATGGAGATTCTTTTCTTACATTAGCGAAGGATGCACTGCTAGTAATACCACAACCACCACTACTACTACAATGACATATGCACACGCAGTGCCCCTGCGCATACAGTAAAACACTTAAAATATTTTGTTTAGATTTACAACAGTGCTCCGCCTCCTTCATGCTATTCCTACATGTCACAATGACACAAAAATAACGGAGTTTCTTTTTTTACATTAACAAAGGATGCACAACTAGTAGTACCACAGCCACCACTACTTCTTTACTATTGTGTGTGATGTATATCTAGAATAACATGTGTGCAGCGCATACAGAGAAAGGATTAAAATATTCTGTTCAAAATTACAATGCTAGAATTAATGTGTTAAGTGTATAGAGAAGAGATAAAATTGTTCTATTACAAATACTATATAGTTTATTACCTGGCAATGAAAGGGTTAACTGTGTGTTCTGCAGACTCACTGACTAAACCTGTCCTATCTGTCTACCTATGTCTGTCTATTTGATTGTATTCTAGCACTGCAATATAGTCTGCCTATGTATATTGCTTGATTGTCTCTGAATACTCCTATAACTATTGTTCAGTTTTCAATTCTGACTTGTGCTGCCTATAGCCTAGCTAATATGATAGCTATGAGATGCATTGAGATAGATGTGTGTGCATTTCCACCATTACAGCAAATAATGGCAGGGTCACGAGTGCACAAGCTTATATAGTCCTATATGAAAGCATTGTAAGGTTCACCTACCATTGTCTATTGGCTGAGACTGACAGATGTTGCTACGAAGGCAGTCAATTCAATCATCACAAGGACGTAATCTAATCATGTAATAGAACTCATGAAAGCCCCCTACAGGAGACACAGAGTGGGTCTATTCGGGTGTGGATTTTGTGCCATTCAGGCCTTATCTCAGAGAGGGAGTTATTCAGGGATAGAGGGATAGATGGGGGTAGAGAGTCAGTTCTGGGACAGATGACTCCCACTAATGTGATGGAGTATCCCACCCCCTTACATCTGTGGCAAGACTGCTCCATTTTGCGGTATATCACAGGATTTATTTTCCATAGTGGTCAGCCTGTGTGTATATTTTTATTTCTTCTTTTGTGATTAGTTATTTTTGTTGATATTTTCATTGATATGGGATTGGTTCCCGATGGTTTCAATAGTTTTTGAAATTTTAACATATTTAGAGTAAAAGTTATATTTTAGGCTCATGCTGATGTCATACCTATATTATCTTACTAACATATCACTTCATGAACTAAGTGCTTTAGTGTAGCATCTTACCAGTGTTGTGCTGTCTTCTCAGTCATTGATTTGTAAATGCCTGAAGAATGAACCTCTGTGCTTTGAAAGCTTCCAAATGTAATTTTTCTGGTTAGCCAATAAAATTATCATACCTACAATACTTTTGTATCAAATATTGCATGTGTATCCCCACAAAATGGCAGTGTTTCTTGGTTGAGCCATTTTATAGTCGCTTTGACTCCCTGCAAAGCATATAGTGGCTTTTACTACTTGCAAAGGACTACTTGCAAAGCTTTATGGAAAATCCCATCTTGACTGAGATCATGCATTCCTCCTTCTCTATCCTATTCTGATGTCAAATGATTCATCTGAAATGAATCCCTAAACTTTTGCATTCACCAGAATCCCAAATTGTACAGATCTCAGTTTGTGCCAAATCAATTCACTCATCTCTTCTGATGAACCCATTATTAGCATGAGCTAAAAGTATAGTGCTACATAGCAGGTAATATATTTGAAATAAAAATGCCATTGTTTACATGATTCTACTATACCTTCAGTTAAATGGAATGTGTCACCAGAAAATTACCAATTTTTGAACCAATCTGTTAAATATATATATATATATATATATATATATCTGCTAAATATATTTATAAGAAAACCGCTTATAATTTTCACTTTGGCTACTAAGCTTAATGATAGACCAACAGTTGCCAATTTTGTAGGATTTTTAACCTCATTTACAGTCATGGCCAAAAGTTTTGAGAATGACACAAATATTATATTTTCACATGATCTGCTGCCCTCTGGTTTTTATGTGTGTTTGTCAGATGTTTTTATCACATACAGAAATATAATTGCATTCATATTATGAGTAACAGAAGCTTATATTGACAGTTAGAATGAGTTAATGCAGCAAGTCAATATTTGCAGTGTTGACCCTTCTTCTTCAGGACCTCTGCAATTCTCCCTGGCATGCTCTCAATCAACTTCTGGACCAAATCCTGACTGATAGCAGTCCATTCTTGCAGAATCAATGCTTTAATTTTGTCTGAATTTGTTGGTTTTTGTTTGTCCACCCGTCTCTTGATGATTGACCACAAGTTCTCAATGGGATTAAGATCTGGGGAGTTTCCAGGCCATGGACCCAAAATCTCTATGTTTTGTTCCCTGAGCCATTTAGTTATCACCTTTGCTTTATGGCAAGGTGCTCCATCATGCTGGAAAAGGCATTGTTGAGCGCCAAACTGCTCTTGGACGGTTGGGAGAAGTTGCTCTTGGAGGACATTCTGGTACCATTCTTTATTCATGGCTGTGTTTTTAGGCAAGACTGTGAAGGCAAGACTGTGAGAGAGCCGATTCCCTTGGCTGAGAAGCAACCCCACACATGAATGGTTTCAGGATGCTTTACAGTTGGCATGAGACAAGACTGGTGGTAGCGCTCACCTCTTCTTCTCTGAATAAGCTGTTTTCCAGATGTTCCAAACAATCGAAAAGGGTATTCATCAGAGAAAATGACTTTACCCCAGTCCTCAGCAGTCCACTCCCTGTACCTTTTGCAGAATATCAGTCTGTCCCTGATGTTTTTTCTGGAGAGAAGTGGCTTCTTTGCTGCCCTCCTTGAGACCAGGCCTTGCTCCAAGAGTCTCTGCCTCACAGTGCGTGCAGATGCACTCACACCTGCCTGCTGCCATTCCTCAGCAAGCTCTGCACTGCTGGTAGCCCGATCCCACAGCTGAAACACTTTTAAGAGACGGTCCTGCCGCTTGCTGGTCTTTCTTGGGTGCCCTGGAGCCTTTTTGGCACCAATGGAACCTCTCTCCTTGAAGTTCTTGATGATGCGATAGATTGTTGACTGAGGTGCAATCTTTCTAGCTGCAATACTCTTCCCAGTTAGGCCATTTTTGTGCAGTGCAATGATGACTGCACGTGTTTCTTTAGAGATAACCATGGTTAACAGAAGAGAAACAATGATGGCAAGCACCAGCCTCCTTTTAAAGTGTCCAGTGGTGTCATTCTTACTTAATCATGACAGATTGATCTCCAGCCCTGTCCTCATCAACACCCACACCTGTGTTAATGGAGCAATCACTGAAACGATGTTAGGTGGTCCTTTTAAGGCAGGGCTGCAATGATGTTGAAATGTGTTTTGGGGGATAAAGTTCATTTTCTAGGCAAATATTGACTTTGCAAGTAATTGCTGTTAAGCTGATCACTCTTTATAACATTCTGGAGTATATGCAAATTGCCATTAGAAAAACTGAAGCAGTAGACTTTGTAAAAATTAATATTTGTATCATTCTCAAAACTTTTGGCCATGACTGTACATTACAGAAGATCATAAAATAGAAGATGACATCACTGTGGATAACACCAAATAACTTACGATAGATAATGTCACAGCTTATCTACTTTGCCTCTCTATACAGAGCATGTCAAGAGAACTTTCTCATAGACCTCAATGGGTAGGCTACAGTCTATTGCTGCATTACGCAAGAAGACTGCTGTAAAGCATATCACTAATTTGTTAACAGAGCAGAGAGGCTCAAGCAAGATAGTAGCCTCATAATCATCTGATTTTAGTAAATAAAACATGGTGATACATTACCTTCAAATAAATAGCATTTTAAGTTTTTGGTGTGTTACTTTCTTCTTGATTTGCGTGGTCTCTGGTGCTTTAAGACAGTAGAATTAAATACATACTTTCTATTTTATTATGGCTATAAGTGTAATTATCATGTATTTACTGTAATCGTAGGATGAACATCACTCCAACATTGTACCAGATTTATGCACTTATAATCATCATGTTATATATGCTGGTTAATATTTTTAGACAATTCTATAGCTACACAAAGAAAGAAAAAATATTGAAAGCATAATTTTCTCACTCTATTAAATAAAATAAAGATCCCATTGTGTGTTATAAATGATAGCAATGTTAAACAATACACATTCCTCAGATTATTTTATTAGGTTAGAGAGACAGAGTAAAAATTTACTGTACACTGTTAAAATGAGACAGTCTACTGTATTTCTGGCTTTCTAGCTATTGCTATTTCCTCAGCTGCTTCATTTCATATATCAGTAGTAGTTGTATTACAAAGAATCATTTTCTATGTTGTTATTTTGTATCTAGTCCAATTTTGGAGTAATCATTCTAAGGTTCAGATAATGCCCTGACTAATGTTATGTTACAAATCAAAGCATTCACCATACCATTGTATTTTATAAAATACAGTATGGTAAGAACTTTAAGACTATCTCAAAACACAGATAAAATAAAAGGGGAATGGATTTTTGAGTTACAAGTTTTTATCAGCCATTATTCTCAGTCATTTTACATATAATCGAGTTTATTAAATGAAAATAGGTTATTTTAACCCCTTCCCTGTTATTGGTATAAAAATAAAAAAATAAAAAGATGAGACATTGCTTTACTAGAGATGACTAAAGCCATCCTTGTGGCTTTCTCCAAGATTTTGAATGTGACCCCAAATTCCAGCTTTGGGTACTTTAGCGTCTATGTTAATTGGACAAAGTCCCCCCCATTATGTATACTGTCTTGAATCTGTTCCCTAACCCTCTGTTGTCCCAATATGGTCTAGTAGCAGTCACTAAGTTTAATAACTGATTATCAACATGGTCCAAGGCCATACAAACATACAAAAATTACTGCTGTTACCATTATCTCTCTCCTTGACCTGATAAAAGCTAAATTTAAATTGTATGCTGTTTCCGTTATTGGTTACATGTAGTATAAAACTGGTTAAAATGATGGTACAACCCAAGCGTTTATACATATTATTTATACATTATTACATATTCCGATTAGAGTTCCCAAGTCCTTTTTTCTTGTTGAACTGTCTCTTTATTACTTTTGCCCCCCCCCCCCATCTTCTCTCAAACTTGTGTTCTCCATACTGTAAAGCTCAAATTACACTTGCAGTATGGTGTTATTGGATTTTCAGCTATTCTGCTTAGCAGGTTAATTGTGTGATCTTTAGGATTAGTTACTAGACATCACATTGCCTGTCACTAACTTTTATCTGCCCACCAAGGTTGCGGTTGCTGGACACCCTTTTCTTAAGAAATAACAATATACAAATATACCAGGCCCTTGAGGCTCATGCCTCTACATGTGTTAGCCCGGTTTGGAATATGTCAAAGGCAATAATACAATAACATCATACCCTACCAAACCTGCCATTGTGGTATAATCACTCAGGACTTTATCATCCCTACACTCCCTGCCAGACTTTCAGTTATGGTCCCACCTGGGAATCCTTGTTGTGAGAGATATGATAATGGATACCAAAATGGAACTTTCTTATCCTTTCAACAGTTATGTGAAGCAGATTAAGTGCTTAATTAATATATATTTTTTTCAGCTTAAACATGCCTTTAATGTATTATTCCCATCTACCAACACTGTTATTATTATATACCCCTTGATAGGTATTCTGAAATCAGAAAGCCCTAAGGCCTTGTTTCTGTATTCACATCTCCTCTCCATCAAGGCCCCATCCTTCTCACTACCAGTACATGAAAAATGGATTTCCTCTATTCATGAGTTGTACCTTGATAAATTGAAAGATGTCAAATCCTCCCATATATCTTTCTCTCCTGCAATTAACAATAAACTGACCCAAATTTACATTGTCCTCCTTGATGACAATGCCACTTTATCTTAGACAAAAATTATGGACACACCATGCTTGTGTATTTTTGAAATAATAATTATCCCTGGCATGTAAACCAATAGCTTTACATTAGATGGCTGACTAAGCTGTTTATAATGGTTGAGACTTAGTAACACCATGATGGCATACAAAAAGCTGGTTCAATGGTTGCCCTGACAAATTTGAAAAGGTACGAGGTCTTTGGCTAGACCACAACAGTACTATATTAACATATAACTTTTTAACACATCCTTTGTTCTTTTGAAACTTCAATTTCCAAAAAGTAAGGATGCTATATAAAAAGTAAATAAAACAAGAATGCAATGATAACCAAATTGCATTAACAATTGAACATAGAACACATATCAGAGTCAGGGGCGTAACTACCGGGATAGCAGCAGTAGCGGCTGCCTCCGGGCCCCCCCCGATGCATTTTTTTTTAATAGGCCGTTAGCTGCTGGAGTAACCCCAGCAGGTAACGGGACCTATTTACTTAACAATCCCCGGTTTGAGGGGGGGGCCCCATGTCAAATGTTCGCCTTGGGGCCCAGCCATTCCTAGTTACGCCACTGATCAGAGTTGAAAGTTTTAAAGTTGGGACAGTGTTAGCAAAGTCTGACTGGAAAATTTAGTGGTACTACTGAAAAACAGCTGGAGGGTCAATTGATGTCACATGATTGTGTATAAAAAGAGCTGGCTAGAGAGGCAGAGTTTCTCAGAAGCAAAGCTGGTCAGAGGTTCACCAGTCCATGAAAAACTATGTCTAATAATTGTGGAACAATTTCCCAAAAATGTTTCTTAGCATAACATTGCAAACACTTTGAATATCCCGCCATATACAGTATGCAATATATTCAAAAGATTCAGAGAATAACGGACAAAGAAACATGGCCAATGATCAATATTGGATGCTTATGATCTTCAGGCACTTAGGCGGCACTGCATTAAAAACAGGCCTGAATCAGTAATGCAAATAACTGGACTCAGGAATACTTTCAGAAATCATTGTCTGTGAACAAACCACAATCCAGAAATACATGTTAAAGCTGTATTATGCAAAGAAGAATCTATGTATCAACACAATCCAGAAATGGTGCTGCCTTCTCTGGGCCAAAGTTAATTTAAAATGGACTGAGAAAATATAGAAAACCATTCTGAGGTGAGAAGAATCTACAGTGGGGAAAAAAAGTATTTAGTCAGCCACCAATTGTGCAAGTTCTCCCACTTAAAAAGATGAGAGAGGCCTGTAATTGACATCATAGGTCGACCTCAACTATGAGAGATAAAATGAGAAAACAAATCCAGAAAATCACATTATCTGATTTTTAAAGAATTTACTTGCACAATTGGTGGACGACTAAATACTTTTTTTCCCCACTGCACATTTTTGTTTTTTTTTTCTGTCAAGTTGGGGTGCTGAGTGTACATTAATGAGAAATAAAATGAACTTTTTTGCTTTTAGCAAATGGCTGCAATGAAACAAAGAGTGAAAAATTTAAAGGGGTCTGAATACTTTCCGTACCCACTGTATGTTTTATATAGGTATAGTTGTACCTATAAAATAAGCATAATATGTTATTTATGCTATAAGGTGAATAGTGCAAGACTTATAAGGGGAAAAACAAAGCAAAAATTGGTGATTGCTTTTCATCCCTCCCTGAAAGAGTTAACCCCTTAACGACGCAGGGTGTAATAGCACGTCCTGAGTCGCATGACGATGTATGGAGAGCGCTCAGGAGCTGAGCACTCTCCATACACCGCGGGTGCCGGTTGTATAATACAGCCAGGACCCGCAGCTAACAGCAGCGATTGGTGCCTGCACCGATCGCGGCTGTTAACCCTTTAGATGCCGCGGTCAAACGCGACCGCAGCGTCTAAATTGCGGAGCCGACAAGGGCGCCGCCATTTTTACCTCATCGCCGCCTTCCGGAACGTCATCGGAGGGCGGCACTTGGTTGCCATGACAGCCGGGAGCCTATTGAAGGCTCCCAGGCCTGTCATTTCAGTATAGCTATTACACGATGCCAGAGGCATCGTCTAAAGGCAGTGAAGGCATTTTGCTATTCACTGCGATACAGTAGTATCGCAGTGAATAGTATGATCGATCAGACTCCCTAGGTTTCAAGGTCCCTAGGGAGTCTGATCATACAAGTAAAAGTATAAAAAAAAAAGTTTTTAAAAGTATGTAAAAATTAAAAAAAACACAAAAGTTCAAATCACCCCCATTTCCCTAGATCAGATATAAAAGTAAATAAACAAAAGTAAACATAAACACATTAGGTATCCCCGCGCTCCAAAATTCCCGAACTATTAAAATATTAAAATATTTATCCCATACGGTGAACGGCGTAGCGGGGAAAAAAAAATCAAAATGGCCAAATAGCGTTTTTTTCAACACTTTATCTCCTATAAAAAATTGAATAAAAAGTGATCAAACCATCAGATCTTTCCCCAAGTGGTATCAATAAAAACATCATGTTGTCCCGCATAAAAAGACGCCTTACCCAGCTCCATACATGTAAATATGAAAAAGTTACAGGTGACACAATATGGCGATGCAAAATTTTATTTCTATTTAGCAAAGTTTTTAATTTTTTAAAAGGTATCAAAACATTACAAATACTATATAAATTTGGTATCGCCGTGTTCGTACTGACCCACAGAATACAGGTAACATGTCATTTTTGCCACACAGTGAATGGTGTAAAAATTAAACCCATATGAATTTGGCGCAAATGCAGTTTTTCTCCAATTGCACCTCATTCTGAATTTTTTTCCAGCTTCCCAGTACATTGCACAGAATATTGAATAGTGACATTACAAAGTACAATTTGTTTCGCAAACAATAAGCCATCATGTGACTCTGTGAACTGAAAAATGAAAAAGTTATGGCTCTTGGAATGTGGGGAGGAAAAAACGAAAATGCAAAAACAAAAAATGGCCCGGTCATTAAAGGGTTAAAGGACCAGTGCAGTTCATTTTTATTGATGAACCATCCTCTGGATAGGTCATCAATAAAAAAAAAAAAATCTGTGGGATCCCCAATGATTAGCTGTTTGAAAGGGCTGCAGCTAATGTGCAGAGATGTTTGGTGAAGTTGCAAAAGTAGAAGTCATTTAAACAACTCTAACTTCAGACTCATGGGGGCTAGAGTGCCGATACTGGTCTTGTTTTAAAGCCATATATCTTGTGCCTGTATCCCCAGAAGACCCTGAGATGTCACTGGTTGAAGTGGAGCTGCATACAATCACACCTTTTAAGTCCATCCATCATCACTCAGAGAGAATACCTACCATTTAACCCTTTAGATGCTGCATTTATCCAACTGACCTAAAAAGTTGTCACGCTCTGGTAACAAACAAGCTATTTGAAAACACACTGCACTGTCAGATTTTTTTAGGCTTTTTTAAATTATCACATGAACTTTTATCTCTGTATTCTTCTGGCTTGTAAAATGGAAATCGCCATTTTGAGGGATTTTGGGGGATTGTGCAAGTTGTCCCACTTAAAAAGATGAGAGAGGCCTGTAATTTACATCATAGGTAGACCTCAACTATAAGAGACAAAATGAGAAAACATATCTAGAAAATCACATTGTCTGATTTTTAAAGAATTTATTTGCAAATTATGGTGGAAAATAAGTATTTGGTCAATAACAAAAGTTCATCTCAATACTTTGTTATATATCCTTTGTTGGCAATGACAACAAACTTTTTCTGTAAGTCTTCACAAGGTTGATACACACTGTTGCTGGTAAGTTGGCCCATTCCTCCATGCAGATCTCCTCTAGAACAGTGACGTTTTGGGGCTGTCGCTGGGCAACATGGACTTTCAACTCCCTCCAAAGGTTTTCTATGGGGTTGAGATCTGAAGACTGACTAGGCCAGTCCAGGACCTTGAAATTCTTCTTACGAAGCCACTCCTTCGTTGCCCTGGTGGTGTGATTTTGATCATTGTCATGCTGAAAGACCCAGCCACATTTCATCTTCAATGCCCTTGCTAATGTAAAGAGGTTTGCACTCAAAATCTCACGATACATGGCCCCATTCATTCTTTCATGTACACGGATCAGTCGTCCTGGTCCCTTTGCAGAGAAACAGCCCCAAAGCATGAAGTTGCCACCCCCATGCTTCACAGTAGGTATGGTGTTCTTTGGATGCAACTCAGCATTCACTATCCTCCAAGCACGACGAGTTGTGTTTCTACCAAACAGTTCTACTTTGGTTTCATCTGACCATATGACATTCTCCCAATAGTCTTCTGGAATATCCAAATGCTCTCTAGCAAACTTCAGACGGGCCCAAATATGTACTGGCTTAAGCAGGGAGACACGTCTAGCACTGCAGGATATGAGTCTCTGGCAGCGTAGTGTATTACTGACGGTAGCCTTTGTTACGTTAGTCCCAGCTTTCTGCAGGTCAATCACTAGGTCCCCCCGTGTGGTTCTGGGATTTTTGCTCACTGTTCTTGTGATCATTTTGACCCCACGGGGTGAGATCTTGCGTGGAGTCCCTGATCGAGGGAGATTATCAGTGGTCTTGTATGTCTTTCATTTTCTAATTATTGCTCCCACAGTTGATTTCTTCACACCAAGCTGCTTGCCTATTGCAGATTCAGTCTTCCCAGCCTGGTGCAGGTCTACAATTTTGTTTCTGTTGTCCTTCCACAGCTCTTTGGTCTTCACCATAGTGGAGTTTGGAGTGTGACTGTTTGAGATTGTGGACAGGTGTCTTTTATACTGATAACAATTTCAAATAGGTGCCATTACTACAGGTAATGAGTGGAGGACAGAGGAGCCTCTTAAAGAAGAAGTTACGGGTCTGTGAGAGCCAGAAATCTTGCTTGTTTGTAGGTGACCAAATACTTATTTTCCACAATAATTTGCAAATAAATTCTTTAAAAATCAGACAATGTGATTTTCTAGATATGTTTTCTCATTTTGTCTCTCATAGTAGAGGTTTACCTATGATGTCAATTACTGGCCTCTCTCATCTTTTTTAAGTGGGAGAACTTGCACAATTGGTGGCTGACTAAATACTTTTTTACCCCACTGTACAGATGAAATTATTTTTTAGAAACCACAAATCTGTCCTGCGAACTAAAGAGAAGAGGGACCATGCAGCATTTTATTAGCTCACAGTTCAAAACACTGAACCTCTGATGGTATGGTATTGCATCAGTGCTTATGCATCTGGAAAAGTACTATCAACATTAAGCAGAACATAAAGGTTTTTAGAACAACATATGTTCCTATCCAGACAACGTCTCTTCAGTTCAGCTCTTTTGATTTTTTTTTTTGTTGCTACCGTGTTCATCGTATGGGAATAATATCTTTATAAATTTGTAGAATGGGTGTTTTCAGACACAGGGATATCTAAAGTGTATGTATTTCACTTTATTTAAGTACTTTTATACATGTTCTTGGGAAAGGGGGAGTTGAATTCTTAATACTTTATATCAGGGGACCCCAAACACCAGTCCGTGGACTGGGATCGGGCCATTGGGTGTCCTGGGTAAATGCGGCTTCCGGAATAGCTAATGGTGGGGGACCTGGTCTACAGCGCTGTACACCAAGGTCCCGCCAGCACGGCCCCGGTCTACAGTGCTGTCTTGAGTATAATCCCGCCCCCATATGACCAAAGCCCCACTTCTAAATTGCCTGCCCCACCCCCCTGCCGGGCCGTGGCGGGGAAAAGTTTGGGGACCGCTGCTTTATATTATATATATATATATATATATGTACTGTACTACTACAAATATCCTATACTAATATACTATATATTTATTTGTATTTTTTTTTTTTTTAATCTTTTTTTTTTTTAACTGTAATTTTTAGACCCATAGGGGGTCTGATCACTAATGCAATGCATTACAATGCTAATACATTGCAATGCATTGCAAAATACTGGCAAAGGAATAGGGTTAAAGTCACTCTTTATCAACTGTTTGCAACAAAGTAAATAAACTGAAAAAAAATAGTAATATATTGGTTAAGACCAGTTTACCGAGGGGTGTGGCCTGAACATGGTACCTTGCTAGTCGCATCTTACAGTAGCTCCTGGACCCTGAGTGAAATTCCCTGGTTATCTTGGGTTGATTCTAGCCCAAACTTCTACTGAAGTCATGGTTCGGCGTGTGGGTCAGAGGGGCTCCTCCTCGCAAGTCCAGATCTCCAAGTTTTTGTTAGCTGCAGATCCTGCTACCCTGCCAGATGGTAGTCCCAAGATGGTGCCTGCGCACGCTCTGATGCTCTCCTCTGTACTGCTGTCTCTCCTGTACCCATCGCCTGCAGCTCCTCCGCTCACTCAGGCTTGGAACTTGGCGGCCTCTCTGCCTCCACAATCACCTACCAGCGGGACCAGACGGACCCTGGCTCCCGCGACACCAACAGAGCTGCCTTGCCTGTCTCCTGATGGTAGCCCCGAAGCCCAGCGTCCCCTCCAGCTGCAGGCTCCTGACATATGGTCAGTCTCCCCACAGCCTGCACATTACAGCTCTCCCACAGCAGCTGTTGCTTTGGAGAGCCGCAGCCTCTCTCACAAGACTTGCCCTCTGGGTACAACTCCCACTAAGCTGTCTCTCCTATCCTCTGCATTGCCAACAGGCTCCCTTCCTCTCCAGCCTCCCCCTGGACCTCAGGGACTTTCAACACCTCCACTTTCTCTGCAAGCTCCATCCATCGTACGCACAGTGGACACCGGCCCCCTGTGGCCATCACGGCTGGGGGTCCCACTCACCATCACCCTAACTGAAAATTCCCTGGCAGTCTCCACTATGTTGCTGTCCAATGATCCCTTACAGGATTTGCCTGCACGGCCAGGGGCTCACTCCCAGGAAATGACAGTGTCTGCCCCAGATCCTGGGCCCTCGGACTGTGACTTGTCCTCCACTTTGGTAGTCTTCTGCTCGCTACCCTCTTCAGACTCATCTGACTCCTCCATGCTGGATTCCGCCTCTGTTGGCCGCAGGTCGAAGCACCCAAAGCTGGTGGACATTTGGAATCTTCTTGGTTCTCTTACCACTAAATTGGACTTTTGTGCGTAGAGTGGAGCGCATCATCTCTGAGTTCAAGTTGGAACTTAAATCTCTGTCTGCTCAAATTTCTACTCAACAGCAACAGTCCACTCTGCTTGAACAGCAGCTCACTGTAGTGGAGCATTTTGTGACTACTCAGAGAGAGTTTAATAGATCCCTTCTTTAAACAGGATAACCAAGAAAACAGAGGTCAGTGAAACAACGTCAAATTGAGAGGTGTCCCTGATACTGTCCCTCCGACTGAGCTTCGTGCTGCAGTGACCTCCATCTTCAATGCTGCTCTTTCTTGTCCTGCCGATACAGAGGTCGACATCGACAGAGTCCACCGGGTGCTGGACCCCCGCCGCACTGACTCCACAGAGCTTGAGGATGTTCTCTGCCATATTAATTTCTTAAAGGAGAAGGAAGATATACTCCAAGCGGCCTGGCACACAGGCCCTATCCCGTTTATGAACACTCATGTTCAGCTCCTCCCCGATGTTTATCGCCGCACCCATGTCTTGCAGACTGTTATGGAGGCTGGAGCCACCTACAGATGGTGCCATCCTTTCCATCTCCAGATCAGACGCAACGGGATGTTATTTGCTCTTCATACTCCAGATCAGGCAACTGTGCTAGCCATATTCCTGGACCTGCCTGACATTTCTCTCCCTGATTGGCTAGTATATCCTCTGCCCTCTTCTTCTGATGGTTGCTCTTCCTCATCTACCTTGCCTCGCCAGTGACATAAAGCCGGAAACTCAACACTGCGACCCTCCTGAGCGGTTGCAACTTTGGTGACTGTCACCTATCCTGACTTGTCCTGTTCCGCTGCCTCTTCGCAAAATTCCTCTGTTTGCCTCTCTCTCTTATAGACTGTTCCTGACTTGTTGATTTGTTTGCTCACCTCTCCTGCACTACTTCTTTAAGTTTCCTGCCCCGGTGTTGGCCCCCAGTAATCATGGCTCTGGATGGGCCCTCGCTGGTGTACCTCCCCTTTGGTTCATGACTTCCATTACTCCCCTGCCCACTGGTTCATAGTGCCCCTTACATTGTATCACCAGGACACGTTAAGGCCACTAGTACTGTCCCCCGTCCCTTGGCTCTTGCCTATTGTTAGTGGCACTGACTCTATGTGTTAGACCGATTGTGAGCTGTCGCTTTTCCATGGTTCTGACCCCAACCCTAGTCACCTTTCTTTACTTGGCCCCACTCGGGGAATGGGTAGCTCCCCATAGCGGTTCTGCCCCTCTCCCGGTAGTTATTTGGCAGATCTCTGGTCGTGCACTGCGGTGTGCTCTGGAGACGTGCTTTAAAGAGTTGTTTCACTGTTAGTGTTTCTCCGTTCATAGACTAGCTTTGATTGGAGTTGCTTTTTTTCTGTTTTTTGTTTCTGTTCTTTTGTTTTTGTCTTTGTTTGTGATTCGCTTGTGCTTCTACTGTGTTGTATAGCAAAGGTTCTCCCTAGTGGTGACTCTGGCCGGCATCATGTATGGGTCCTTCTAGTGGGCCCTGTGGACAGAGACATGTTATTATCTCATATGGATTAGGCTCTCCCTAATGGTAACTGCGGCTGGCGGTATGTTACTATGCATTATGGATTAGACTCCCTCTAGTGGTGACAGCGGTCTGTCACTATATACAGTACAGACCAAAAGTTTGAACACACCTTCTCATTCCAAGAGTTTTCTGTATTTTGATGACTATAAAAATTGTAGATTCACACTGAAGGCATCAAAACTATGAATTAACACGTGGAATTATATACTTAACAAAAAAGTGTGAAACAACTGAAAATATGTCTTATATTCTAGGTTCTTCAAAGTAGCCACCTTTTGCTTTGATTACTGCTTTGCACACTCTTGGCATTCTCTTGATGAGCTTCAAGAGGTAGTCACCTGAAATGGTCTTCCAACAGTCTTGAAGGAGTTCCCAGAGATGCTTAGCACTTGTTGACCCTTTTGCCTTCACTCTGCGGTCCAGGTCACCCCAAACCATCTCGATTGGGTTCAGGTCTGGTGACTGTGGAGGCCAGGTCATCTGGCGTAGCACCCCATCACTCTCCTTCTTGGTCAAATAGCTCTTACACAGTCTGGAGGTGTGTTTGGAGTCATTGTCCTGTTGAAAAATAAATGATGGTCCAACTAAACACAAACCGGATGGAATAGCATGCCGCTGTAAGATGCTGCGGAAACCATGCTGGTTCAGTATTCCTTAAATTTTGAATAAATCCCCAACAGTGTCACCAACAAAGCACCCCCACACCATCACACCTCCTCCTCCATGCTTCACAGTGGGAACCAGGCATGTAGAGTCCATTCGTTCACCTTTTCTGCGTCGCACAAAGACACGGTGGTTGGAACCAAAGATCTCAAATTTGGACTCATCAGACCAAAGCACAGATTTCCACAGGTCTAATGTCCATTCCTTGTGTTCTTTAGCCCAAACAAGTCTCTTCTGCTTGTTGCCTGTCCTTAGCAGTGGTTTCCTAGCAGTTATTTTACCATGAAGGCCTGCTGCACACAGTCTCCTCTTAACAGTTGTTGTAGAGATGTGTCTGCTGCTAGAACTCTGTGTGACATTGAAATGGTCTCTAATCTGAGCTGCTGTTAACCTGCGATTTCTGAGGCTGGTGACTCGGATGAACTTATCCTCCACAGCAGAGGTGACTCTTGGTCTTCCTTTCCTGGGGCGGTCCTCATGTGAGCCAGTTTCTTTGTAGCGCTTGATGGTTTTGGCCACTGCACTTGGGGACACTTTCAAAGGTATCCCAATTTTTCGGACTGACTGACCTTCATTTCTTAAAGTAATGATGGCCTCGTTTTTCTTTACTTAGCTGCTTTTTTCTTGCCATAATACAAATTCTAACACTCCAATCAGTAGGACTATCAGCTGTGTATCCACCTGACTTCTGAACAACACAACTGATGGTCCCAACCCCATTTATAAGGCAAAAAATCCCACTTATTAAACCTGACAGGGCACACCTGTGAAGTGAAAACCATTTCAGGTGACTACCACTTGAAGCTCATCAAGAGAATGCCAAGAGCGTGCAAAACAGTAATCAAAGCAAAAGGTGGCTACTTTGAAGAACCTAGAATATAAGACATATTTTCAGTTGTTTCACACTTTTTTGTTAAGTATATAATTCCACATGTGTTAATTCATAGTTTTGATGCCTTCAGTGTGAATCTACAATTTTTATAGTCATGAAAATACAGAAAACTCTTGGAATGAGAAGGTGTGTCCAAACTTTTGGTCTGTACTGTATTATGGCTTAGGCTAGCGGTGACTGCGGCCGGCAACATGTTGCTGTATCATATGTGATAAGAGTGGTCTTATTCAGCTCTCCCCCCACTCTACCTCTAGCTTTTACAATTACCTTGTTATGAGTACTATTGCAGGCATCTCAAACTTTGTCTTTTTGTTTTCTTGACCCTTATTAGGGCTGTTTACCAACCCCTATCTGTTGGGGAGTTGGTTTTATGTGCTTTCTATGGTATGTACTTCTTACGTTTTTTTTTTTTTGTTTGTTTTTTTGTTTTTGGGTTTTTTTTATTATCTTATTGGTTATAAATAAAGGATTTATAAAAAAATAAACGGATCCGTTTAACTGCCACTCCATCATATCTCACTTACAGCAAATAATGAGTGAAGCTAAACTATGTTTTAGGCAGACATTGGAAAAGTAAGAATGTTTTAAAAAATAGAAGTGTTAATATTTTTTAAAAATAGAAGTGTTATATGGCTCTGTGGGGGCCATATAATCACTATCAGAAGTCTTTGTCCTTCTTAACACTCATGATAGTTCTTAATGTCCTGCTGCACCTCCCTGATGATCCTGCATGATAGATAATTATCTGTCTATATTTCTAAGAATTAAGGATACCAATAATCTTGACCAAATCCCCAACTCCATTTGCTAAAATCCAGAGATATGAGTGAATTATTCATTTATTATAGATTTACATCAAAACTTCAAAATTCACTTTTTATATAAAATCTTTACAAGTTTGAACTTTTTTGTTTAGAACCCACATTTAATTTTCTGCATACACCTAGGTCATCCACAAACTTTATTATGTCATCCCATTCCTAGGTTAAAAAGTCAAAGTATTTTGTCCTCTTACTCATCTCGAACTGGAAGAAGGTCTACCAGCCCTAACGACCCTACTGACTACCTATGAGACTTTGTCAAATTACAAACCCAACCTTTCCAAGTCTGAGATGATAGTGGTATCCCTCTCGACTTCTCTCCAACACAAGTTACAGTTGACCACCCCATATGTTTGTGAGACGAATCACATCACATATTTGGGCATCAAGCTTACTAGCAACCTGCAAGATCTATACACTGAAATTTTTTTGCCCCTACTACGTGACCTGCAGTCCTCCATTCATTCCTATGATCTGCCATATCTCTCTTGGTTCGGGAGGAAAAACTTGCTACAAACGTATATTATACTGAAGCTGCTATACACCATTCGCATGTTGCCCATTCCTCTACCTAGGTCCTATCTCGCTTCTCTCCTATCTCTCTTCATCCATTTCATTTGGTGGAACAAACCGACCCGACTTCTGTACAGTCTACTGATTAGAAGCAGAGAGAGCGGTGGGATATCCCTCCCAGATGTGGAGACCTATTATAAAGCATATCTACTCTCCAGGTGGCTCTCACTGAGCTCTCCAGCACCAGGCTCCATCATCCGGGCTATGTCCGAACTTTCTCATGGTCACAAACTGTCGCGACTTCTATGGATTCCAGACCCAAAGATCTTCCATAACAGTCAGTTTCATCTACTTCTCAAAGGCCCGTTTGAAGTATGGCACAACCACCATCTCCAACTGGCACCTAGACCCTTGAAACTCTACCCTGCGCATCTGCTACATAGACTTTGGGATATGAAGATTTTTGGATGAGATTCAAAGGCAGACGCCTTGGCGACCTCTTCTCGGGTACTGCCCTCTAACACGCGACTCCCTCCATACCCTCATGGGAAGCAGGTCCTTGACCCAACTACATTATCAACACTATAGTTGTTGCACCTCCTCGCTCCCGCAGATCTCTACTATCTCCAGACCCCTGACCTAATTTGAGAGAGTGATATTCCTAACCTCTCCGAGTGCCAGGGGTTTGTCCCAATGTAAGTTGGCCTTGACAGACAAGTCTCCTACCTACAAGCCAGTGTACATCTCATCGAACCTCACACTTACCCCCATCTCTGCACTTCTGTCCCTTCCCACACCCACCTACAGGCCTCAGAAGTCCAACCTGGTGACTCATTTAATTGGCTCAGTGAAATTTCTAATCCCTATGTATTGGCTCCAGACCTGCCCCCCCCCCCTCCTATCTCACAATGGAGAGAGAAGGTGACACAAATCTCCAGGTTTGAAGAAATGCTGAGCTGGTCTACTCGGTCTCATGATCAGTTCTTACGTACCTGGTCTCCAAAGTCTCTTCTGATTTTCCCCAAGTGTGACCAGAGACTCTGCTCTGGTGCACCTTCTCTGGCTTCTTCCCAGCACTGTTATCAAGGGCGGTCACACTATATCACCACGTACTATAGTGTTTTGTATTTATTACTGATTAGTGGCAACACTGCGGCATTGTGTTGTTAATCCTTATTGTGAACCCTGATGAATTTTTAATCAAAAGGAAACGTGTTGGATCTTTTGTGACAGCTTAGCATGGGTGACTCTCTCTCATTGCATGATCTGGGCTCCCTGGAGTGTTTTAAGCATTGTTGGTGTGGCATTAGGCCAGTAACCTCAGTGCTTATCTCTCCATATGCTTTTTAGGTAGCATACCAGTCTTTACAAGTGCATTGGAGATTTGAGTCCCTCTCATTTATTGTTAACAGGGAGATCAGCTGATAGACAGGGTCAGTCTACATGTAGCTGCCTATATATACAGTTAGTGGCAGTTTGACAGTTATACGTCAGACCCTGTATACTGATGCTTCCGTTGATTCTTCATCTATTTTAAACAGAAGTATAGTATTTTTTATCTTTTTTTCTTTATTAAAAGTTATGTTTTATTTTTACATCGCTATTCCTGTATTGATTGAGCCTATTGGCCTTTTTTGTTTGTGAGCAAAATGTTATAAAAAATAATAAAAATTGAGATTTAAAAAAAAAAAAGTCAAAGTATTTTGGAATTACTAGCAAAACAATTTTTAAGATGTAAAAAATAAAAAGTAATGACCTTTTTTATACCTTTCATATGAACATTTTATTCCAGATGTTCAAACAGATAAAGCCTTTAACAGTGTATTAAAAGAGCCTATAAGCACTATGTTGCATTAGGCCTCATGCACATGAATGTTATAAAAATGAGAATTACAAACAACTGTTTTCAAATCGGGTTAAACTTATTTTTTATCCATTTTCCATTTTCCTGTCCATTTCTAACATCCGTTTGTTTTTCGTTATTCCTGTTCAAGTGTTCTGTGACAGATGTGTAAAAGCCTTTAAAAAAAAATGTCAAACTTAATTATTAATTCTGCTTACAAAATCACATTTTCTAATTAAGACTTAACAAAAAAAACCTATTATTAAAAACCTTTCACACATTTGAGAAATTGTTGTCATTTTTAAGTATTTTTTAGAATTTAAAGCTGGCCATATACATAAGATATTCCTCTTCAAATTATCGGCAGATCCAGCTTATTTTAGTTATAAATATTTACTATCAGGGAGGTATGACTAAGTGATGTAATTCATACTTTCCTCATATTAGTACTTTTTTGTAATTTTGCCAATTTTGGCCCCAAGTAATTCTGTGAGCATATACTTATTTAATTTCCATGTACTTGTATATCATTAACTTTTATTATCATTACTTGGTTGTTTGAAAATACTCCTGAATGGGAGTTTTTGTTACAAAATTTACTGTTTATGTTTTTGGGGTTTTTTGCTCAATTTTGCGAAAAATTGAATGCTGTATGATATGCCAAGATTAGGATACTAAATTTTCTAAGAATATCACTTTAATAATATATATTTGTTGGGTGCATGATTCATTTTTTAAAAAATGTATCATTCTTGTGTCAGCTAGCCTGATCAAAATTGAGTATCATGTTTTGAACTCTAAGGCCCCTTGCAATCGACCGTGAGTGAGATCCATGTGCTATCTGTATTTTTCACGGATTGCACACTAACCCGTTCATTTGTATGGGCACATGCACATGACCATGTTTTTCACTGATCAGTGTGCGAGCCGTGATTCCGTGTTGCATCAGTTAGAACAGGTGATATTCTGTACAGTTTTTGCGGAATGGACTCACCCATAGAAGCCTATGGGAGACTAAAAACCTAGGACGGCACACTGATGTACTCAGTGTGTCATCAGTGTGCTGTCCATTTTCGTGGACAATCTAGGGATATAATTAGATGTCTCCTGTGTTTTTTTATGGTGGATCCGTAAACTAGGATCAGACACTGATGGCACTCTGAAGACACTCTGACTGCAAAAACTGAACACTAATTACTAGTTTACTGACCGCAAAATACCCACGGTTGTCTGCAACATTACTATAAACATATAGAACTCACATAAAATATATATTTATGCCTCACAATTTGTAAGTGAAATCTGTAAAGAACTTGAATAGTTCCCATTTCTATTTTTCCATATACAGTACTATTAAATCTTTTTTTAGTCAAGACCAGAAAAGCATGTAGCATTTTTCAGATGGAGCAATTGCCCAGGGTAAAAGTTATTTATAGATTCTGGCTGTATTCTTACAGACTTAACATTTGGATGAATGCTTCATTTCCCAGTGACGGCTAAAAGTTTACACAGTGTTACTTTGTAAGGAATATGACACAGCTACTGCACATACAAGTTGCTAATAAGAGTTTGGATCACATCTTTTACAGAGAGAATTATTTTTTGTGCCAGTTCAAATGAAAAAAGACTTATTTTTATTCTCACTGAAAATTAAAAAAACATTTGGATAGTTTTACTAAAAAAAAAATTGGTTATAATATTTACTTATTACAAATTTGGATTTGTTAGCTATTGTAACTATATCTAGATTCTTTAGTTCAGATTAATGAAGAATAACTAGGCACCACATACAAGCATAATGCCGGTCATAGAATTTACAATTAGGGTAAGTTCACACGGAGGAATTTGCCATGGATTTGGGGGAGAATAACGCCCCCCAATCTGCTGCAGATTCCACCCAGATTCTGCCTAACATTTTTTTTCTATAGGAGGCAGAGCTCACAGCATGAGGCTGAAAAAATAAGCATCCTGCTCCATCTTGCTGCAGATTCCACAGCTGATTCAAGTTTCCCTGCTAATTTGAGACTGATGATTAGGCCCATTCATCTGAGACTAATCAGCAATGGAAAGTTGCAACTGAATGCCTCCTCATTTTTCGTTGTGTCAACTTACCCTTAAAGGGATTGTCCAGGAATTACAGTACTTAGGTAGGAGGTGAAACATAATAAAAAAAAGTCATACTCACCTGTCCCCAGTGCTCCAGTCTCCCTGGTCCAGTACATGCTTTAATATTAACCAATTATTGCTTAAATGTGCTTTCTGAGCCTTTTTTTTTTACAGATAGACAAAAAATGTATTTTGAAATGTATTTTTCTAATTGAGATCATATAGATATTGACTACCCTTCTGAAGAATTGTTTGGACAACCTCCTTACTGGTCCTGATAATGTACAGTCAAATGTGCACCTGGCTTTAGCTGTTAACAATGGCCAACACAAACCTTTCATCATTACTGAATAATCTGTCTAAACTTTATTAACTTCCAGAGCAGCCAGGAAGAGGTGGGGGATAGCCCCAGTCATCTAGATGTGAGAACCGCCATATTTTCGCTGTTTTGTCTCCCATAAAAATAAACATTAATCAAAACATCAGACATTAACCAGAGTGTCAGAATATAGAGGCTTCTAACCATAGAATACAAATGACATGACATTTTTGCTGCACATTGAACACTGTAAAAACAAAGCCCATAAGAAATTTGCGTGTGTGATTTTAGGAGCAGTCTGTTATGGGGAGGCTGGCACTTTAAGAAGCAGTCTGCCTTGGGGGATAAGGAGATATCTGTTTTGGGGGACACCATAACTAGCGGACTAAAGGAATTTGTGATATGGATATAAGGGACAGTCCTTTTTGGGGGACACACACATATATAGGTAAATACTATATGTATACAGATACACATGCACATAAATATAAATGTATATATATATTTGTATTTGTATATGCTGTATATAGATATTTGCATGCATGTACAGTTAGGTCCAGAAATATTTGACACAATCTTCATGATTTGGGCTGTGCAGCCACCACCTTGGATTTCAAATGAAACAACTGAGATGCAATTGAAGTGTATACTTTCAGGTTTAATGTAAGGGGTTGAACAAAAATATCCTATGAAATGTTTAGGAATTGCAACCATTTTTCTACAAAGCCTCCTTATTTCGGGGGCTCAAAAGTGATCTGACAAATGAACATTACCATAAATAAAATTCTTTGCAGGCAATGACTGCCTGAAGTCTAGAACACCTTTACTGCAGTTGTCTTCAGTTGTTGCTTGTTTGTGGGTCTTTCTGTCTTAGGTTTTGTCTTAGGCATGCTCAATCTGGTTGAGATCTGGTGATTGACTCTGCAATTGCAGAATATTCCACTTCTTTGCCTTAAAAAGGGAGGGCCCACTGCACCTGTATATGGTCTCACAATGGGTCTGAGGATCTCATCCTGGTACCTAATGGCAGTCAGTATACCTCTGGCTCGCACATGGAGGTTTGTGCAGCCCTCCAAAGAAATGTCTCCTCACTCCATTGCTGACCCACTGCCAAACCAGTCATGCTGGAGGATGTTGCAGGCAGCAGAACATTCTCCACGGCGTCTACAGACTCTGTCACGTCTGTCACATGTGAACCTGCTCTCATGTGTGAAGAGCACAGGGTGACAGTGTCGAATCTGTCAATCTTGTTGTTCTCTGGCACATGTCAATCACTCTGCATGGTGTTGGGCTCTAAGCACCACACCCACTTGTGGACGTCGTGCCCTCATACCACCCTCATGGAGTCTGTTTCTGACAGTTTGAGCAGACACATGGATGTTAGTGGCCTGCTATGGGTTGTAGACACAGCCTCAAGCTACCTCTTTGGTCAAGAGCAATGACAAAATGCAAAAGCGACCAAAACAACAGCCAAAAAGGGTGAGAACAGAGAACAGATTAATGTGTGCATCAAACACCCCAATAAAACAAAAAAACGGGTGATGGCACACCCCAAAGTATCATCTGACGCGTTTCTAGGGTAATTACTATCCTATTATCAGAGGTACAAGGATTTTATCTATAGTTGTAATTTTGAAGAGCTATAGTCTCCCCCGCTCCCCATCGGCACTAATGCATGGCCATATGTAGGAATGTGGGTGCCGACCTCTTAAAGCAGGTGGCCCGCCTCCCTACTTGAAAATCCACCAATCAGGAGGCGCCACATCTTATTTTTTTTTCTTAGTCAGAGAAAATCCCTTTAAATAATTGATTATTCATTATATCAATAGCATTAAAAATCACTGGTTACTGTTTCAGAATCACATACAGTACAGACCAAAAGTTTGGACACACCATCTCATTCCAAGAGATTTCTGTATTTTCATGACTATAAAAATTATAGATTCACACTGAAGGCATCAAAACTATGAATTAATACATGTGGAATTATATACTTAACAAAAAAGTGTGAAACAACTGAAAATATGTCTTATATTCTAGGTTCTTCAAAGTAGCCACCTTTTGCTTTGATTACTGCTTTGTACACTCTTGGCATTCTCTTGATGAGCTTCAAGAGGTAGTCAACTGAAATGGTTTTCACTTCACAGGTGTGCCCAGTCAGGTTTAATAAGTGGGATTTTTTGCCTTATAAATGGGGTTGGGACCATCAGTTGTGTTGTTCAGAAGTCAGGTGGATACACAGCTGATAGTCCTACTGAATGGAGTGTTAGAATTTGTATTATGGCAAGAAAAAAGCAGCTAAGTAAAACGAGTGGCCATCATTACTTTAAGAAATGAAGGTCAGTCAATCCGAAAAATTGGGAAAACTTTGAAAGTGTTCCTAAGTGCAGTGGCCAAAACCATCAAGCGCTACAAAGAATCTTGCTCACATGAGGACCGCCCCAGGAAAGGAAGACCAAGAGTCACCTCTGCTACGGAGGATAAGTTTATCAGAGTCACCAGCCTCAGAAATCGCAGGTTAACAGCAGCTCAGATTAGAGACCAGGTCAATGCCACACATAGTTCTAGCAGCAGACACATCTCTACAACAACTGTTAAGAGGAGACTGTGTGCAGCAGGCCTTCATGGTAAAATAACTGCTAGGAAACCACTGCTAAGGACAGGCAACAAGCAGAAGAGACTTGTTTGGGCTAAAGAACACAAGGAATGGACATTAGACCTGTGGAAATCTGTGCTTTGGTCTGATGAGTCCAAATTTGAGATCTTTGGTTCCAACCACCGTGTCTTTGTGCGACGCAGAAAAGGTGAACGAATGGACTCTACATGCCTGGTTCCCACCGTGAAGCATGGAGGAGGAGGTGTGATGGTGTGGGGGTGCTTTGCTGGTGACACTGTTGCGGATTTATTCAAAATTTAAGGAATACTGAACCAGCATGGTTACCACAGCATCTTGCAGCGGCATGCTATTCCATCCGGTTTGCGTTTAGTTGGACCATCATTTATTTTTCAACAGGACAATGACCCCAAACACACCGCCAGACTGTGTAAGGGCTATTTGACCAAGAAGGAGAGTGATGGCGTGCTACGCCAGATGACCTGGCCTCCACAGTCACCAGACCTGAACCCAATCGAGATGGTTTGGGGTGAGCTGGACCACAGAGTGAAGGCAAAAGAGCCAACAAGTGCTAAGCATGTCTGGGAACTCCTTCAAGACTGTTGGAAGACCATTTCAGGTGACTACCTCTTGAAGCTCATCAAGAGAATGCCAAGAGTGTGCAAAGCAGTAATCAAAGCAAAAGGTGGCTACTTTGAAGAACCTAGAATATAAGACATATTTTCAGTTGTTTCACACTTTTTTGTTAAGTATATAATTCCACATGTGTTAATTCATAGTTTTGATGCCTTCAGTGTGAATCTACAATTTTTATAGTCATGAAAATACAGAAAACTCTTGGAATGAGAAGGTGTGTCCAAACTTTTGGTCTGTACTGTACCAACATATCCAATATTCAAGCCCCTGCATAGACATCTACCAGAAATATGACAGAGGCCTTGAGGAAGCGTGACAGCACATGAAATGGCCGTTGCCGGTTGACTCTCTCCACTATTCACTGTGTGACTATGCTGGAAGACTTTGCGTAATAAAGGAACCTTTTAATGGATAGTCTGTGCCGCCTATCATTTCTTTTATTTGTACTATTGGAAACTGTGGATTTGGCTGAGCACCACCAGAAGCAGGTAAGAAAATCCTACTGCTTCCCTTTTTGAAAGAAGGATTTATATTGGAGAAGGATAGTGCCAGCTATTATTTTTCTTTACTTTTTGAGATGTACCAGAAATATAATTATGAGTTGAATAATTTTGTGTCATACAGTATATGTAACAATTATCATTGCTAGATATTGTCTAGATAATAATCATCGCTACTGACTATATAATATGTCTATGACAAAAGATTTTACTCTGCTGTTTCCACAATCATATTTGCTAAAGAAACTTATTGTTGTTCTGTAATGTGTTTAAGGGGTTGTCCTGGATTAGAAAAACACCTGCTCTTTCCCAAAAACTGTGCAATACATGTCAAAAGGTTGCGTGGGATTGCAGCTCATTTACTTTCACTTCAGCTCACTTCAGACAAAACCAATGGACAGAAGAAACTAGCCATGTTTTTTATTCTGTCCAACCCATTTAATGGACTTTGATTTAGTTATTAGAGATATTAAAATTGTAGTCATACCTTGACACTTTAGATTTAAGTTACATATAAGTCTTCAAGTTAATAAATAATGGTTCATAAAGTAAATACACTTTATAAAATATTAATCTATTTGTCTTGAATATTTTAGTTGCTTTTTCATTACAAAGTACATAATCTAATAATATATATATTCTTCTTGTTAAAGTTCTTCATAAAATACATACAATTACTATATAAATACAATCAAATATCTGCTACCACCTACTGAATTACAGCAGACGTTGATTGATGTTTCAGGTATTTTTTTTGTTTTACTGGAAAATGTAGAACAAAAACATCCTTTCCTAGACATTAAGATCAAGCATGGAATAAACTAAGAGATGTTAAAGACAGAGGCACTTTGTTATCTTTATAGCACAGAGTGAAAGACAAATTAGAAGAAGAATGCAATGCAAGCGTTTATTGCCTCTGTGATAATAGGGAGATAGGTTCTATTTGTTTTGACTGGATAATGTAAATGCATTCCACCTGCCACAATTTATTGATATTGTTAAAAATCAGTAGTTTCCTAATTTCACAATTGCAGGTGTTTAGATGTGATAGTTACTATTTGTAAATTAAATTATCTGAAAGGCTTAAAATAATCAAGAACGTACAAAATTTAAAGTGACAAAAATACACAATTTTTAATAAAAAAAATTTTTTAATTCTATAATAGACAGTACATATAACTTAAAAGATTAAAAACAATCACCACTATTATACTTATATTATGTAATATAATTACGAAACATTTTTGTCATCAATGGGATATGTCAACGATTTTATAAAGCTGAAGAATAACACTGCTGCTAGAGCGAGCATCTGAACTCCCTATATTTACCTAGTGGGCTCTACCAGCCTGTGCATGAATATATAAAATAAAATGTAAAGTTTAAATTCAATGTCACTTTATTACAGTTGTTTAAAATTTTGATCAGACATTAATGACATCCACCATGTTCACAATGCAACTAGTTCATTTATTGGCACAAAATACAATCTCTTTTTAAGGAGAGGAGCATGAATACATATATTGACCACTAGAGATTGTAGCTCTACTGACCAAAGTTAGCTCCAGAATGGAATTCTGCTCATTATTTGAGTGGTGTATTTTTTACATGAAGTCTCATGATGTTCAGCAAATGCCTTCTGGTCTACGTGTTTTCATGTAACATTTTGCTATGTATTTTCCTCCTTGCACAAGTACAGTACTGTAACTACAAAAATAAATAAATTAAAAAAATAATGTACATTTGTCCCTTTAGTAATAACAGAATTTTAATTTGAAAACAAATTGTTAATTACTACAAACAGCAGGAGCTACAATAAAATGCATTGCTTCTGTCTATGGTAAATGCTCTGTGTAGCCACATAGATTGATTATATTATAAATTGCATATTTTAATATAGTATAGTAAAAAAAAAATATTAACTTGAAGCATACCATAAACAATAGATCATTGGGGGGTTAATACAGAGATTTAGTATGATAAAGTTATCATTTAATTATTGTTCTTCTTAGATAATCATTTAAAGGGATTATCTCCTAAAGATAAACCTTGTCCTTGTGCCCTATTAGGCTGCAGGGGTAATGACTGGTGAGATGTGGTTCCCAGGTGATAAAGGATGATCACCAAGTCAAAGAAAAGCTAAATCCATGGCCATCAGTCAGATTCATTTAAAAATGTGTTGTATTAGAATTCATTCACTGGTAAATCATCTCAACATGCACTGATTTCCTAATTGTTTTGCACAGCCTAAATCTGAATATTAAGTAATAATAATAATAATACATTATATTTATATAGCGCCAACATATTCCGCAGCACTGTACAACTTTTAGGGTTCAAGTACTGACAAAAAAAGATACATTACAAAGAAATAGTCAATTCACACACTGGGACTGAGGGCCCTGCTCGCAAGAGCTTACAATCTATGAGGTAGAGGGGGTGACACAAGAGGTAGCAGGGGTGGCAACAGACGTAGCATTGCTTATACAATGGTCAGACAATTTTGTAATAGAGGTTACTGTCATTACACATATATAAAGCTGTATGAGCCGTCACCAGTCATGTCCTTTAACGTGCAGATGGTGCCTGGACATATAAAGTTAGTCTGATACGGCATCATATCCTGTGAGGTAATGTTGAAGCATAAACAGAGGAGGGTACGTTTTAGGGATTCTAACTACGGAAGGGTTTACATTAGGAGTTGTGATAGGCCTGTCTGAAAAGATATGTCTTTAGTTTACGCTTGAAGCTGTGGAAATTGGGGGTTAATCTGATAGTCTGGGATAGAGCATTCCAGAGAAGTGGTGCAACTCGGGAGAAGTCTTGTATACGAGCGTGGGAGGTTCTCATAATAGAGGATGCTAGTCTTAGGTCATTGAGTGAACGGAGAGTACGGGTTGGGCGATAGACAGAGATGAGAGAGGAAATGTAGGGAGGTGTAGCATTATGGAGAGCCTTGTGAATGAGGGTGATAAGTTTATATTGTATTCTGTATTGAATAGGCAGCCAATGTAGTGATCGGCACAGACTGGAGGCATCGCTGTAGCGTCTAGACTGATAGATGAGCCTGGCCGCCGCATTCAGAAAAGATTATAGAGGGGAGAGTTTAGTAAGGGGAAGACCGATGAGTAAGGAGTTACAGTAGTCAAGGCGAGAGTGAATCAGGGCAACAATAAGTGTCTTTAGTGTATCTGTGGTAAGGAAAGGTCGGATTCTGGAGATGGAGATGACAAGAGCGTGCGAGTGATTGGATATGGGGGGTGAAGGAAAGGTCTGAGTCAAACAAAACCCCGAGGCAGCGGGCATACTGCCTAGGAGTTATGGTAAGGCCAGAGACTGCAATGGAGATATCAGGGACAGATCTATAAGATGTTGGAAACAGCAGTAATTCAGTCTTTGAGAGATTCAGTTTCAGATAGAGTGCAGACATGATATTAGAGATGGCAGAGAGACAGTCACTGGTGTTCTGTATTAGTGTAGGGGTGATATCACGGGATGATGTGTATAATTGGGTGTCATCAGCATAAAGATGGTACCGGAAGCCAAATCTAGTGATGGTTTGTCCAATGGGTGCTGTGTAGAGGGAGAAGAGCAGGGGACCTAGGACCGAGCCCTGAGGAACCCCAACGGCAAGGGGAAGAGGGGAAGAAACAGAGCCCGCAAATGATACACAGAAAGTGCGGTCAGAGAGATAAGAGGAGAACCAGGAGAGAGCAGTGTCTGTGAGGCCGACAGAACGGAGCATAGTGAGGAGGAGTTGATGGACAACAGTGTCAAATGCTGCTGAGAGATCTAGAAGAATAAGAAGAGAGAAGTCACCTTTGGATTTAGCCGTCAGGAGATCATTGGAGACTTTTGTGAGGGCCGTTTCAGTAGAGTGCAGAGTGCGAAAGCCAGATTGTAAGGGGTCAAGAAGAGAGTTAGCAGAAAGATAGTGAATTAAACGAGAATATACCAAGCGTTCCAAGATCTTGGAGATAAAAGGAAGGTTAGAGACAGGTCGATAGTTAGCAGCACAGGACGGGTCAAGGGAGGATTAAGTGTTACATTCTAGAAGCATGAGGCGGGATACAGGACACATTATTGAAATAAAATATTGAAATAAAAGCTCCCGTGTGCCTAATTATGTTTATTAAATTAATGTACTGTACATATTTAAGAAAAAGTGGGGACATAGCTAACATTGGGACCAACAAGATGCACTGTCTCTTAATTCATCCACACAAACAAATGTGTCATTTCACAACCAAATCGCTAGAGGGTGTACCCAGATCCCCATTTAGTGCCCTGATAGGTTTTCAGGTAGAGATGTCCTCACTTGTGGCCTAGGTGTCATAGACTATGATGGCCTAACCCACTTCTCCACTAGTGTCAAGAATCTCTTACCGGGCTTCCAGAGACCAATGGCTGGGATCTGTAGTGCCAAAGGTAGTATGCTGGAACTTGTAGTGCACTAGTAGTAGCAGGTATCCACAGTACAGGAGGTAGTAGCAGGTATCCACAGTGCAGCAGGTAGTAGCAAGTATCCACAATGCAGCAGGTAGTATGCTGGAACTTGTAGTGCACTGGTAGTAGCAGGTATCCACAGTGCAGCAGGTAATAGCAGGTATACACAGTGCAGCACATAATATAGAACCAACTGAGATCAGTAGGCCCCAGCTCAAGGATTGTCAGAAGCAGGGTTCAAACACAATACTCAGGCACTGAGTGATCAGCTGCAGGAGTTCAAATAATCAACAGGCAGGAACCAAGATGGCCACGGACAGGAAACACACAAAACGCCATCTTACTAAGAGACTGGTACTGGCAAAACAAAGCGTTCATCAATTAAGATCCTGACAACTAGTCTAAGTCTGCTCTAAACAGTCTTACTATGGCCTGATTGTATCACAGGGCATTATGGGAAAGGAGCTGGGAGCTCATACGCCCTCTGTTGGATGTAACAGGTCCTCAATTTGCTTTTGACTCACCGAGTCTTGAGACAGCAAATGGTCTTTATTGGGAACAATCACCTCCATAACTAAAGTGCCTCTATATTGCAAACTGATTTAGACTCAGCATGCAGAGCTCAGCTGAACAAGAGCAGAAAGGCAGAGATTTGCTATATAGTAGGCTTTGGAGCATTGAGCTCCATGATCACTGGTCAGTGTGAACAACATCAAGCTGCCATACACACTCTGAGTAGAAGCATATCTCAAATTTTCAGGACAATCTATTTGGCAGTTTTTAGGTCTATTTAATTCAGTTCATATTACTCAAGAAAACATTTACAGGGTCACTGGATTTGCTGAACTGATACATCTTTATGCTTATCACTTCATTATTCCTTTGTATGTTCCTGCTGTGTTTGCTTGGGTATCTTCTGGGTACACCAAATTCCTTCCACACTCCAAAGACATACTTATAGAAAATTTAGATTGTGAACCCTATATGGGGCAATGACTGACAATGTCTGTAACATGCTGCAGAATTGGTTGGGCTATACAAGTAAGAAAAATAAATAAATATCCCTTGTGATGTCACTGCTGAGGCCTCAGCAGTCACATCGGGCGCGTTGGTATCATGACGCACTCACCCTGTGTTATGGCATCAACAGGCCCATGTGCCTGCTGAGGTGCAAGTTTTTAGGCATGCTTTAACAGGTTATATTGTAAGTCTACAGTGCTGGCCAAAAGTATTGGCACCCCTGCAATTCTGTCAGATAATACTCAATTTCTTCCAGAAAATGATTGCAATCACAAATGCTTTGGTAATAATATCTTCATTTAATTTGTCTTCAATGGAAAACCACAAAAAGAATTGTCAAAAAGCCAAATTGGATATAATTCCACACCAAACATAAAAAAGGGGGTGGACAAAAGTATTGGCACCCTTTGAAAAATCAGGTGATGCTTCTCTAATTTGTGTAATTAACAGCACCTGTTACTTACCTGTGGCACATAACAGGTGGTGGCAATAACAAAATCACACTTGCAGCCAGTTGAAATGGATTAAAGTTGACTCAACCTCTGTCCTGTGTCCTTGTGTGTACCACATTGAGCATGGAGAAAAGAAAGAAGACCAAAGAACTGTCTGAGGACTTGAGAAGCAAAATTGTGAGGAAGCATGAGCAATCTCAAGGCTACAAGTCCATCTCCAAAGACCTGAATGTTCCTGTGTCTACCGTGCGCACTGTCATCAAGAAGTTTAAAGCCCATGGCACTGTGGCTAACCTCCCTAGATGTGGACGGAAAAGAAAAATTGACGAGAGATTTCAACGAAAGATTGTGCGTATGGTGGCTAAAGAACCTCGACTAACATCCAAACAAGTTCTAGCTGCCCTGCAGTCCGAGGGTACAACAGTGTCAACCCGTACTATCCGTCGGCGTCTGAATGAAAAGGGACTCTATGGTAGGATACCCAGGAAGACCCCACTTCTGACTCAGAGACATAAAAAAGCCAGGCTGGAGTTTGCCAAAACTTACCTGAGAAAGCCAAAAACTTTTTGGAAGAATGTTCTCTGGTCAGATGAGACAAAAGTAGAGCTTTTTGGGAAAAGGCATCAACATAGAGTTTACAGGGGAAAAAAAGAGGCCTTCAAAGAAAAGAACACGGTCCCTACAGTCAAACATGGCGGAGGTTCCCTGATGTTTTGGGGTTGCTTTGCTGCCTCCGGCACTGGACTGCTTGACCGTGTGCATGGCATTATGAAGTCTGAAGACTACCAACAAATGTTGCAGCATAATGTAGGGCCCAGTGTGAGAAAGCTGGGTCTCCCTCAGAGGTCATGGGTCTTCAGCAGGACAATGACCCAAAACACACTTCAAAAAGCACTAGAAAATGGTTTGAGAGAAAGCACTGGAGACTTCTAAAGTGGCCAGCAATGAGTCCAGACCTGAATCCCATAGAACACCTGTGGAGAGATCTCAAAATGGCAGTTTGGAGAAGGCACCCTTCAAATCTCAGGGACCTGGAGAAATTTGCCAAAGAAGAATGGTCTAAAATTCCAGCAGAGCATTGTAAGAAACTCATTGATGGTTACCGGAAGCGGTTGTTCGCAGTTATTTTGTCTAAAGGTTGTGCTACCAAGTATTAGGCTGAGGGTGCCAATACTTTTGTCCGGCCCATTTTTGGAGTTTTGTGTAAAATGATCAATGATTTGACTTTTTTTTTCATTCTCTTTTGTGTTTTTTCATTGCAAGCAAAATAAATGAAGATATTATTACCAAAGCATTTGTGATTGCAATCATTTTCTGGAAGAAATTGAGTATTATCTGACAG
Organism: Leptodactylus fallax; assembly: GCA_947044405.1. Taxonomy (NCBI): domain Eukaryota; kingdom Metazoa; phylum Chordata; class Amphibia; order Anura; family Leptodactylidae; genus Leptodactylus; species Leptodactylus fallax. The sequence continues at coordinate 4,955,744 of CAMRHE010000012.1, forward strand.
AATTGCAGGGGTGCCAATACTTTTGGCCAGCACTGTATAAAGAAGACCAAGAAAACTATGGACATAGAACTAACCCCTTCACGCAAAATACAACATACAAGTACATCATTGGGATGAGGGATTGTATGGGGAGGGCTCAGAAGCTGAGCCCACTCCATACATGGGGGATGCTGGCTGTATAACAGCCACAATTGGTGCCAGCACTGATCGCGGCTGGTAATCCTTTACATGCCACTGCGAAACGAAACTGCACAGGAGCCATTTTTAATGATAGACGGCCTGCGGAACATCATTGGAGGGCGGAGATTGGTTGCCATGACAGCCGGGAACCTATTGAAGGCTCTCAGGCCTGTCGTTATTATAGTTTTATAGGCAGCATGTAATAGAAGTCAATGGATTTTACTATACACTTTAATACATTGGTATTGCAGTGTATTGTATGAGCAATCAGACCACCTAGGGTTCAAGGTCCCTAGGGGGTCTGAAAATAAAAGTAAAAAAAAAGGTTTTAAAAATGTAAAAAAACACAAAAGATTTCAAATTAAACCCCTTTTCCTAGATCACATATAAAAATAAACAAAAATAAACATAAACACTTTAGTTATCCCCGTGCTCTAAAATGTCCAAACTATTAAAATATAAAAATATTTATCCCATAAAGTGAATTCCATAGTGTGGAAAAAAAATCTAATTAGCCAAATGGCAGTTTTTTCAACACTTTGCCTCCTAAAAATATAGAATAAAAAGTGATCAAACCATCAGACCTTCCCCAAAATGGTATCAATAAAACTAAATCTTGTTCCTCATAAAAAGACGACTTACCCAGCTCCCTACATGTAAATATAAAAAAGTTCCAGGTGTTAGAATATGGTGACACAAAAAAGTTTTTCTAAGTTTTTTTATTTGCTAAAAGGTATGACAAATAATATATAAATTTTCTATCGCTATGATTATACTGACCTGCACAATACAGGTAACATATCATTTTTAACACATAGTGCACCAATTTAACCCATAAGAAATTGGTACAAATGTGTTTTCTTTTTCCAATTTTTCAGTTTCCGAGTACATTACACAGGATATTGATTGGTGCCATTACAAAGTACAATTTGTCCCACAAACAATAAGTCATAATGTGACTAAACAGAAAAATGCAAAAATGATGGCTCTTGGAATGTAGGAAGGAAAAAACTGATATGCAAAATAAAAAAATTGGCTTGTCCTGAAGGGGTTAATATCCAACTTCAGAAGTCACTGCAGAAGCAGATCACCACATACGTCACCAGGTTCTTTCATGTGGCCTCTGACATGCTCTGGAGTGGGCAATGGCAGCAGACAACAGAGTGCCGGTGTTAGGTGAGTATAATTTTTTTATGTTTCCCCTTCCCCAGGCTTCCTCCAGGGTTTCCAAAATTCATGGATAACCCCTTTAGGCTGGGGCCTCATGTGGCATAAATGCCGCGTTTTGCGGACACATGGCAATTTCCAAAACCATTACGGTTTTGGGGCCTTAGCCTTAAAGTGTAATCACATAATTTGCCAATGGCTGTTCCCTTTTGGAATTCTAATTTCCATGCAAGGATGCAAGTTGTTTATTAGAAAACGTCATGACCTAGTGGAATCCTATCTTTCAGTGAATATTCTTGATCTTCACATTGACAATTGGGCAACTGTGAGATATATTTGACATCATATCCACAAATTACTTGAGATGTAACATTTGATATATCTGACCTATACCCCATTCTCACCTCTACCAGGAGTTTACAGTGCATTACTCCTTTTACACTCAAAGTTACCATGCTGGAGTTTATTAATATTACATTTTCATAGCCCCTATTACATTAAACAAATTATCCACACAGGAAGGGACTATCGACTGCTGATAATTTTTTGATATTACTGTAATTGGTTGAATAACCTACTTTGCTTCTAGCATTCTCATTTTGCTCATTATCCGGCCTTTAAAGTGGACCTGGAGCACATTTCTACTAAAGGAACCACAGTGCTGAGAACTTTGTGGTTGTTGAGTCAATTTGAAACTTTAAAAAGGTTGTACAATTCTTTTTGAATGTTTAATAGTATTGCTGAATTAACTATGAACATAAATAAACATGACTCACCTTTCCCTGAGCCTCAGATTCCATCGGCGCAGCTTTGGTCTCCTGTATGCAGGTGCACTGGCTGACATCAGCAGTGTTGAACTGTTTGTGCTAGGTGACTGCTGCAGCCAATCACAGTGATTTCTGTGTCTGCTGTGACATGTTGTTTGTGAACAGGTGATCACTGAGGCCTGTGATTGGCTGCAGCTGCCATCTATAAGAAACAGTACAGGGTCCTGTAAACTGAAGACCAAACCTCTAACTGGTGCAAATAGAGACCCGGGGAGAGGTAAGTAAAGGTTTTTTATGTTCATGGCCCCTTCTGCAGCCCTATTAAACATTAAAAAAAGTCAGACAACTCAGTGAAAACACAAAAAGAGAGAAAAGCATGGGAAGCTTAAGTCCAGAAAATCAATGTTCATCCATTTGTCTTCAACAGAGTGCAAGTTTCCTGTGTAAGAATTTGTTTTGTGACCCAGTTAAGCTTAAATCAAAGAATCTGCATTAACTACTTACATCATATCTAATTATATGTTTCACACTTATTTATTAAGCTAAATCAATCTTTTTGCCACATTTAAAAAATAAGCTCTAGGGTACTTGGTTAGCCAAGAAAAAAGTACAGTATCACATCACTATAGTTCTGGTCTCTCTAAATTGCTAACATGATACTGTATTTTGACCTCAGAAAATGTTTTATTAAGCATATAAAATAAGGTGGTACATCGGAAATTGACAATAGTTGCACATCACAAATCATGGACAATGAGTAAAAGCAGTTGAATGTTGAATTGATATTGTGTCTGTGTTTGCCGTCATGGGGTTTCTCCAAAGCAATGGCCTAATAGAATAATATCTTAGTAAATGCACCAAAATGAGAAAATGTAGGGTAAATTTATATGTGGCTACTACATGGCAGAATTTTCTAGACTGAAAAGTACTTATATTATTCTAATTATTCTATATGTCCATACAGTAAATATTTGGATCTAGTTAATGCAACATTTAGCAACTGAACTAAACTGAATTAAAGTTGGAGTAACTGTTAAAAAGATGCAATAAATTTTAAGAAGCAGTAAATGTATAAGGAAATGAAAACATTTTGTTTGATAGCGGTCATAGACAGTGAATGACCACTGCTCCTTTTAAACTCCTTCTCATATAGATTGTGCATTGAAGAGGAATAGGGGCCTTGAGTAACCCATTTTACTGAGCCATGGGGTCCTCAACAATCTATTACCAATCCTGTGGATAGGTGATTAATGTTCTTTCTAACAATCCCTTTAAGTATATTTGAGAGTAAGTTTGTAAAGGTGGTAACCTAAGTTAATGGTATACTACATGTGGTAACAAAGAATGTTGGAAAGTATCTTAGTGGAAAGCGGCATCTTCCTTAACACCCTGTAACCTGTAGTTCATTCTTTTCTAGTGTAGAGGTGGGAGGGGAGCAACTTTGGATTCTTTCAATTGCCAGCTAATAATAGTGATAGTGCGGCACTACTCTTTTATTATATCAGGAAGGCTAAGGTACTGAAATATTGGGAAGGAAACTAGGTAAAGTTTATGTTGTGTTCTCTTTATTGCAGATGCTTTTTCACAGGCAGATCTTTGAATTAAACTGGTGCAATGGTGGGATAAGTTCTATTGGTGACCAGGGTGGTTATTTCACAAGGTATCTCCCTATCTCCTGAGTCTCTCAGGTTCTGCAGATGTTAGATGTATTTGATAGAAGGACAATCTTTTTTTTTGTAATTATCCCCTGTTGATCCTTTCCTTACTCAGGGCTTCCATCTGGACAGTACTGGCAGTACTGTTGTCAGGGGTCCGGTAAGGGCTCTAATAGTAATAGGGCCTAGCGACAGGCATGTAAACATGCATAATTTAAAATTCTGGAACTGGCCCCTCTTTATTCATTTGCCCACTTCCAGGCAGTAGAGGAGAAGGAGGCAGGGATGAGTCACTGGCATCGAAGGGATCACAGGGATCACAGGGATGAGTCACGGGCACTCACCAGAGGAGTAGCTGTGACTCTGAGCCCATTCATTATTATTCATTGACCTGTGATGTCATTATCAGTTCAGTGAATATTAATGAAGTGGGCAGCTCAGGCCAGGGGCACAGTTAGTATGGGAAGCTGCAACATCATCTGAGATCTTAGGAGGCACTGTGCCATGTTACACTGAAGGTATACTGCAGTGAACACATCTGCTTTCATTCGGACAAGTTCAAGCGCACTCTCTCATTTCTCTGGGCGGTGACTACTCTCCCTCTAAAAATTTAGAGAAGTATAATTTTTTGTCCTGCATGGTAATATCAGGAAAACTGTGAGGAGGTGGGGGGGGGGGGGGTTGGGATACAAAATTTGCCTGTATGGGGCTCCTTATCAATCTCTAGTGGTTTTATTAAAACTTTGAAACATTGACTATTAAAATATTTACCAATATATGGCCATCCTCTGATCTCTACAATCAGTGTTATCAACTTGGGACATGCTGATTGCTCCACTTCCTGCCTTGGGAGGAGGACATGCCTGGAGAAGAGGATATCCACTAGACACCAACTTTAGACTCCACGTATTTTACAAATAAATCTATTAACATCCTCTACCATTATTTAAAAAACAAAAGAAAAATCATTGCTTTTTGCTCAAAACCTCATTTTCTTTAAACCTTGCCCTATGTAGGGTTATTTAAGGACATAAAATCATGAGTTAGGAAATAATGACACAATTTGAATATATATTTAAATAGAGGTATTTTGGCTGCAAAATGATGATCGGTGGTACCCATTGAAATGAATGAAGTGATAGCATGCTATTAAACTAGCTGGTCAATTCAGACTGTGATGCAAAACAGCCACGTTCTGGTGATTGGTGAAGGTCTTGGATGCAGTCAGACCTCGAACATACAGTCATATGAAAAAGTTTGGGCACCCCTATTAATCTTAATCATTTTTAGTTCTGAATATTTGGGTGTTTGCAACAGCCATTTCAATTTGATATATCTAATAACTGATGGACACAGTAATATTTCAGGATTGAAATGAGGTTTATTGTACTAACAGAAAATGTGCAATATGCATTAAACCAAAATTTGACCGGTGCAAAAATTTGGGTACCCTTATCATTTTATTGATTTGAATACTCCTAACTACTTTTTACTGACTTACTGAAGCACAAAATTGGTTTTGTAACCTCACTGTGCTTTGAACTTCATAGCCAGGTGTATCCAATCATGAGAAAAGGTATGTAAGGTGGCCAATTGCAAGTTGTTCTCCTATTTGAATCTCCTCTGAAGAGTGGCATCATGGGCTCCTCAAAACAACTCTCAAATGATCTGAAAACAAAGATTGTTCAACATAGTTGTTCAGGGAAAGGATACAAAAAGTTGTCTCAGAGATTTAACCTGTCAGTTTCCACTGTGAGGAACATAGAAAGGAAATGGAAGACCACAGGGACAGTTCTTGTTAAGCCCAGAAGTGGCAGGCCAAGAAAAATATCAGAAAGGCAGAGAAGAAGAATGGTGAGAACAGTCAAGGACAATACACAGATCACCTCCAAAGAGCTGCAGCATTATCTTGCTGCAGATGGTGTCCCTGTGTATCGGTCAACAATACAGCACACTTTGCACAAGGAGAAGCTGTATGGGAGAGTGATGCGAAAGAAGCCGTTTCTGAAAGCACGCCACAAACAGAGTCGCCTGAGGTATGCAAAAGCACATTTGGACAAGCCAGCTTCATTTTGGAAGAAGGTCCTGTGGACTGATGAAACAAAGATTGAGTTGTTTGGTCATACAAAAAGGCGTTATGCATGGCTGCAAAAAAACACAGCACTCCAAGAAAAACACTTGCTACCCACTGTAAAATTTGGTGGAGGTTCCATCATGCTTTGGGGCTGTGTGGCCAATGCCGGCACCGGGAATCTTGTTAAAGTTGAGGGTCGCATGGATTCAACTCAGTATCAGCAGATTCTTGAGAATAATGTACAAGAATCAGTGACGAATTTGAAGTTACGCCGGGGATGGATATCTCAGCAAGACAATGATCCAAAACACAGCTCCAAATCTACTCAGGCATTCATGCAGAGGAACAATTACAATGTTCTGGAATGGCCATCCCAGTCCCCAGACCTGAATATCATTGAACATCTGTGGGATAATTTGAAGCGGGCTGTCCATGCTCGCCGACCATCAAACTTAACTGAACTGGAATTGTTTTGTAAAGAGGAATGGTCAAAAATACCTTCATCCAGGATCCAGGAACTGATTAAAAGCTACAGGAAGCGACTAGAGGCTGTTATTTTTGCAAAAGGAGGATCTACTAAATATTAATGTCACTTTTCTGTTGAGGTGCCCATACTTTTGCACCGGTCAAATTTTGGTTTAATGCATATTGCACATTTTCTGTTAGTACAATAAACCTCATTTCAATCCTGAAATATTACTGTGTCCATCAGTTATTAGATATATCAAATTGAAATGGCTGTTGCAAACACCCAAATATTTAGAACTAAAAATGATTAAGATTAATAGGGGTGCCCAAACTTTTTCATATGACTGTATTTATTAAATTGTTTTATGTATTTAGCAAAAATTGGGATATGTTAAAATCCAAAGAAATACATTTTTTTTTGTTATTGTAGTGTTTGATTACTTTAGTCTTTAGTACTTCATTGTCTAAGTTATGATATTTTTTAAAGAAACCCCTTGTCATATTCTCTGTGAAATGAACTGCATACTATAATGACTTCTGAAAAATGCTAAAAATGCTAACCCAGAACTAAATTGCTTGGCATATCAAGATGCAAGTTAGCTCACTGAGGAGTTTTCAGTTCTTGTTAAAGAATCAATATGTGTTCACAATGTTCACATTATAGATATTTAAGTGTTGTCTCATACTAATTAGTTTCCAGCCGAAGACTTACCATGAGACAACTTCAGCTAACCATTTATTTGTAGATAGATGTTGGCCAGGAAAGCTGTCCCTTCCAAATCCATACTGAGCATATTGGCCATGTGTTTTTAATAGAGAGAGGGGAGTAAGCCTAGATTCACATGACCATGTTAGAAGTTTGTTTTAAGTTTATTAAGGAATCCTTCAAACTGACTGAAATAGGATGTGACCTATTTTTGATGGTCAATTAAAATAATTAGAATTTGCATGAAGTGAATTTAATGCAGTTGCAAGACTGCCGATTTTTCACTGTTGTGCGAATGTAGGCTTAGACGCTACTAGACTCTGGCAACAGCAACAAAACAATTGGGCCTATTAAAATTCAACATTCTCAAGCTTTGTTTCCTACCCTCTATATCAGGGGAAAGTTGGGACACCCCTATACGTATATATATTTGATGGTTGTCTGGTCCTGGCAATATTGGTGGAAAGTATAGACACATTTATCTTTATTTATCTATTTATACAGGATAGACACATAATGTAATGAAATTGTGTGAAACTTCTGAACCTAGTCTAACAGCAGTCAACTTCAATACACATAGACTTGTAGTTTTTTGGCAATTGTTATACCAAGCAGTTTGGATTCAGGCAACTAATTTGAGTTTTGGCTTGTGAAGAAGACTGGATGGATGTAGAGCATTACAGAAGTAATACTTAGCAAACTTAGCTGCACTTTAAAATAGTGTGCTAACAAGACACCATCTGCTACAAAAAGGATATCTTAAGATCAGAAAATAGTCATATGCAAACGTTCCCAAAATATAATTGCAACATTAATATTTTTACATGCCCAAATTTAATTTTAGTTTGTGTACAGTTTACATCCATTTTTAAGTGTCGTTCTTTTCAAAGTCAATTAGAACTATGATAGAAGCTTTAATATAATTTGGCTCATCTTTTACCTGTTATATTTTTATTATTGTTCATATAAATGTTAATTTTATGTGAAAATTCGCCTGCCACAGCCATGAATGTTTTATAAGTTCCAGACACCCTCTTATGCTTAGTAATGTTTAACTGCCATCTTGATTATTCGCCAACAAGTACTAATGCTATTTTAATTGCATCACTGCAGTGAAAATATACCGCTGACATGCATATTGTATTGCTACATTGTTTCATTTAGCTCAGGGGAGACAATAGCACTATATGAAAACAAATGGCAAGTCTTTGTTACCTTTAAGTCTTTTAATGAAGTACTAAAGCAGCTTATCAAGGAGTTTCCTTTTATATCCCATTGTTCTCTTTTTTTTTTCAATAACAAAACTGCATCATTTAAACAGGATTTTCTTGGTCAAATACAAAAAACACTTGCTGACATATAAACTCTAAACAATAAAAGTTGAAAAGAGATTATACATTATTTATGTAAAAATGTCAAAGCATTAAAGCACAAGTAACCATTTTAATCGTATGGGAATTTTTATTGTCTGCTTGAGTAAATAACATAAATACATTTTTGTCTACTGCTAGAGTTCAATTTAAATCCTGCCCGGTTCAAAGATGCCATAGCTGATAATTGGAAAAAATATATATTGTTTTGATGCAAAGTAAATACACTTGCAATAATTGAATTGGATTTTATTCCAGTCTCATGGCACCAGGTTTCAGCAAAATGTACAAAACTGTGAAATGGTTTTACATTTTTAGGAAAGATCAGTAAGTATAAGTTCATTTCACAGCATTACCCCTTCACTGCCCAACTCTTAATTAAGCTTATCTATCAATGTAATTTAGTATTGTGTAATTCAACTGTAGCTAAAGCAGTTAGAATTGAATAGTGGAAATGCATTGGATGTAATTAACAGCACAGAAGCAGCATTCATTTGTGTTCATCTAGATTCAGATTCAGTATATTACACAGTATATTTCCACACATGGTGAACTTTCTCTTTTTTTTCTTTTCTTCTCGCCACCTTTATTATCATCTAATGTATCAATCTATACTGATTTGTTTAGACTTTGAAAGGAAAGGGAAGGAGGATGAGCATTAGTGTCACTTAATATCCATAGCTAAAGATAAAAAATGTTCAGCTAAAACAGTTTAAATTCAATTGTGGACCATTGAGGATAATGTTTTATATTTGCAGGATCCCAAGTAATATTGTTGGATTTCATTGGGGGTGCTCCTTCACATTAAAGCTAAAAATAAATATTATTTTATATTGAGTATTATAATGTTAATAGATATCAAGAGTCCACCCTCTAAGTAGGCAGGTGGTTTGGAGGTCCATGGTATAAGGGCTGTATGCACCAAACTGCATCATCTGCTTCCTGACATGGTCAAAGGGTTTTCATTATGTCCCCCTTAGGGAAGCACACTGCATAAAGATAGATGCATAGATTTGGTTTATTTTTATTGTACTTTTTAATATTTAAAATGTGAATAGGTGGGTGATTTTTTTTTTATTCCTTTTTTGTCATTACTCCCAGTTAGAGCTCTAAATTCCCTATCAATATCTTTGGAGTGTGGGAAGATACTGGAGTACCTGAAGGCACACCAAAAAACCATGAGGAGATCATATAAACATGCAGATATTGTCCTCAGATGGATTCAAAACCAGGAGCCCAGCACTGAAAGGCAACATAGTAATTACTATTTTATTTTACTCAAAGGGTACCTGAGTTTTCATTAAAAGTTGAAATATCTGCAGGGTCTTGCAGGGCAATCTCTTCTATTACTGTATAAGCCTTCATACATGATGTCCTATCAGTCCTAGCGTTTTTTTTAGCCAAATTCAAGAATGGCTACAAATGAAATGGGAAATATATAGGAAGTACTTCTACTTCTACCTTTTGCTCAATCCACTCCTGACTTTGGCTGAAAAAAGCTGTTTTTCCGGAACGTGAGGCCTTAGCCTTAGAGAAATTTGTCAGGCAAAAAGCCTCCATATTTTTAATTAAAGTATATTACATTTTAGTCTAGAATTACTATGTTGTCTGAAAAGTTAGTAACCATTTAAGAGTTTTTCAGGATGTAAAAGGAGCACCAAAGTGACAAGCCTGGGATTCCTTGCAAGGACCCCCACAACATGACAATTGCTTAGCACCCTACCATTTCATTACATGGGGGGATCGGTGGACATAGGGGCGAAAGATATTTATGTTATTTTATATATTCTTCAATCATTAAGGCTAATAAATAGTGTAGAGATCTCTTTTCAGCTCTCAAATGGAAACATGAATTTACATTTTGAAGTCTGGATCCTAAGAGGCATATGAGTGGATCATTGGATTAATGGTTTTAATGTTATACAAAGTATAGAAATTTGGTTGGTTTATGGAAGCTGACAGAACATACATCTGTTTCATTGTATAATGAAACAGTCAGATTTTCATACTTTCTGCAGATGTTTCTCTTAAATTATAACCTTTTCTTAAATTCATCTTACTATACTTCATTTTAAAAACAGTGTATATGTCCAAATAATTTCTGATCTTCATTTTATTTGCCAATCTTGTGTGGCATTCTCATTCTTTCTAAAGACTTTTTTTTGCAAAAGTTGTGCAAATATAAATATTTATTTCCTGAACAGTCAAGGAGAAATGGCTGATATTTTCATGTTTATTATTTCTTTTGATATTTATTTTACCTTTTTATGATTTGACTGGCAAGTGGTATAAAAGCTTTTGTGCATTTTTTTCACATATTACTAGATTTAACATGAATCTCACATAATATAAGCTAAAGATCATTGCAGTATCAAACTGAAGAATCAACTTAGCTGGCTGATCAATTCAGAAAGATAAACTGTGTATAAAAACTCATACCATTTTAGTCAGAAAGGTTAAATTAAATGTCATTCAATTCTTATGAAATTTCAGTCCTTGCTTACTTTGAAAGCATTGTGACAGTACATAACAGTATAGTTGAACTTTCTGAATGCCAATGCTTTACAGCAAGATTTGTTTTTAATGATTCTGCAAAGTTCAAGAGTAATAAGGCTTTATGGTCCTTGAATATGCACATAGCAAGTCAATTGGCCTATCAAATAAAACATTTTTTATACACAAATGCTAACATTTAGAATATAACCTTAATTATATCTTCACTGTTGTCATCTCTTAAATGAATGAAAGTTATTTTTCGTTTAGCTTTGAATTTTCCAAATTAATCTTCTATTTGCGATAAGGTAACTGCCAGTGTCATAGCTATAGGGGCAGCAGCAGTGACAGTAGCATCTTGGGGGGGTTAGCTTTAGTATTGTCATTCAGTCACCATAGCACAGGTTACTATCTGCGAACAAGGGAAAGGAGGGAGGAGGCAGAGTATCCCTCGGACTGGGAGCTGATTCTGATCATGTGACCCTGGGACAGAACCAGCCTGGAACCCCTGGGTCCAGCATTTCCAGATCCGCTACAGATGTTTACATATACTGTTATATTAATCCATTAGTGACCGGCGAATCGACTTTTACATTGGTCACTAATAGACCTTATTCCAATGCAATTGACATTCTATGTCAATTGCATCGGAACTTTGAGGGGTTCCTACACTATGTGAAGTGGATGCCCAGCAGTGAACTCACAGCCGGGCACCTACTCCTAAGGCCCGGGATCAGAAAATCATTGTCAAACAAATTTATAGCATAAAAAGGCAATAACGGAATTGCACTTTTTTTCCATTCCTTGCTAGTTAATAAAAGTTAATCAATGAAATGTATCTACACCAAAATAGTTGTATTACATGTTACAACTTGTACAGTTGCATTGACTGAAAAATAAAAAAGTTATGGCTCTTGGAATGTGACGATGGAAGAATGCAAAAAATGGTTTGGTCTTTAAGGCTTAAAACTAGCTAGCCACTTACTACATTGTAAGTCCCATTTTTTGAACATTTTTGTAATATATTTCAGTAACCTAACTTATTTTTAATAGAAAACAAACTCTAAAGTTCTACCTAGCAATCCTCTGAACTGAACTATTGTCAGGGATATATTGCTAGTATATGCAGATGTGGCAGTTGCCTAAATGAGGGTGGGTCACTTCAAACAGCTGTACCTCAGGTGTTCTACCACCTAAAACAGCGTTCATATAACACCTAAAGTGCACTTCTTGATGGTATAAAACCATGGTTGCAGTTACTTGAAGTGACTAACCCCTTCCCCCTTTGGAAACTGTTACATCTGTACAAACTAGCAAAATACGTTGAGAACAAGTGTACAGGACAGATTCATCTGGAAATGCTTACAACATTGCTAGGGAGTCCTTTAGGCCTTGGTAGTCGCCCAAGTAAAATAGTATTACACTTAAAATGAAATATGCACATAATTTTCTACCCTTGCCCCTAAATGAATTTGTGAAATTGCATGCATTTACAAACAATTGTTAAGAAGTTATGAAATAAAAATGTCATTTCTGACTGACATAAATCCATTCCATTGCTCAGAAATGAGCCACTCTTCAATTGTGATAATTATTAATCATTATCACTATGTCTGAGTATCACTACAGAAGTGGTCAGAGGTTTTTTTTGCTATCAAGTACCATATCAAGTGTGTAATTTGACACCATGATCTGGACATTGGGAAAGAAAAAAATCTTCTTATATGTTACAATCAAAGAAAAATATGCTCTTTAAATGCTCAGGGTTGGTGACCACATGCACTATAGTTCATATTCTATTTTGCCATGTGGTGCCCTAAGTCTATACATTGACAAAGAACAGATCCTCATCCTCTCCCTGCATGCTGACAGCATACGTCCCGCTACTACCTCCCTTCTTTACACAGGCAGATGGGAGAGCTGCAATTTCTAGCCAGATCTTGCCTTTTAATTGCATCCGGACCACACAGATGTATAAACAGGCTTAATACTCTTAACACTGCAGGGATGTATATACTTTGTGCAGCTGCAGATGCAAGGCACCTCCTATAGGGAAGGAAGGGATAGTTTACTCAATGAGCACTGTGCATACAGCTATGGGAGCTGCCATGATGCAGTACCACATCCAGCCCCACCAGGAGCCAGGAACTGCATGCGCTGCTGGGTCCTAGAGGATAGGAGGCTGATATTACATCCTGTAACTGGGGCTCATGTATCAGCCCCAGTGATAGGAGAAACCAGCAAAAAAACTAAACAAAAACAAAAGAAAGAAGAAAAAAAGATAAAATGCTCCCCCCTTCCCCTCCAAAGGCTATAAATAGCCTTTTGGAGGGAGGGCAAATGTGTTAAAAAGAAAAGAAATAAAAAAAAACAAAAAGAAATAAAGTGGGAAAAAATGCCAATACCACGCTCACGTAACAGGTTTTATCCCCACCCCTAACAACACAACAATTGTCTCATACTTAAAAACAATTGTAATGGAGTGGGAAACCCTTTTTATTTTTATTTTTTGTTAGTAGCACCTTGTGAAATATGAAAAACATGAAAAACAGACACATTTACCCACCTTTTTATTTATATTTTCTTGGATATTAAAATAAAAAAATGGAAAAATAAAAACAACATAAAAATGAAGCCCTATTTATCACTGAAAAAAGATGCAAAAATTATTTTAATTAAAAGTGAAAAATGTTATGGCCTTCAAAACATCATATACGAAAAAACAAGGAAATGTGTCCAGTCATGAGTCGGGGAAAATGCCCCAGTCCTGAAATGGTTAAACAGGACTAAGTTTGTGGTTATAGCCATGATCCACCCCAAGAGTGTTTAGTTGTAAGGGTATACAGTGGGGAAAAAAGTATTTAGTCAGCCACCAATTGTGCAAGTTCTCCCACTTAAAAAGATGAGAGAGGCCTGTAATTGACATCATAGGTAGACCTCAACTATGAGAGACAAAATGAGAAAACAAATCCAGAAAATCACATTGTCTGATTTTTAAAGAATTTATTTGCAAATTATGGTAGAAAATAAGTATTTGGTCAATAACAAAAGTTCATCTCAATACTTTGTTATATATCCTTTGTTGGCAATGACAGAGGTCAAATGTTTGCTGTAAGTCTTCACAAGGTTGGCACACACTGTTGCTGGTATGTTGGCCCATTCCTCCATGCAGATCTCCTCTAGAGCAGTGATGTTTTGGGGTTGTCGCTGGGCAACATGGACTTTCAACTCCCTCCAAAGGTTTTCTATGGGGTTGAGATCTGGAGACTGACTAGGCCACTCCAGGACCTTGAAATGCTTCTTACGAAGCCACTCCTTCATTGCCCTGGTGGTGTGTTTGGGATCATTGTCATGCTGAAAGACCCAGCCATGTTTCATCTTCAATGCCCTTGCTGATAGAAGGAGGTTTGCACTCAAAATCTCATGATACATGGCCCTATTCATTCTTTCATGTACACAGATCAGTCGTCCTGGTCCCTTTGCAGAGAAAAAGCCCCAAAGCATGATGTTGCCACCCCCATGCTTAACAGTAGGTATGGTGTTCTTTGGATGCAACTCAGCATTCACTCTCCTACAAGCACGACGAGTTGTGTTTCTACCAAACAGTTCTACTTTGGTTTCATCTGACCATATGACATTCTCCCAATAGTCTTCTGGAACATCCAAATGCTCTCTAGCAAACTTCAGACGAGCCCGGATATTTACTGGTTTAAGCAGGGTGACACGTCTGGCACTGCAGGATCTGAGTCCCTGGCGGCGTAGTGTGTTACTGACGGTAGCCTTTGTTACGTTAGTCCCAGCTTTCTGCAGGTCATTCACTAGGTCCCCCCGTGTGGTTCTTGGATTTTTGCTCACGGTTCTTGTGATCATTTTGACCCCACGGCGTGAGATCTTGTGTGGAGCCCCTGATCGAGGGAGATTATCAGTGGTCTTGTATGTCTTCCATTTTCTAATTATTGCTCCTACCGTTGATTTCTTCACACCAAGCTGCTTGCCTATTGCAGATTCAGTCTTCCCAGCCTGGTGCAGGTCTACAATTTTATTTCTGGTGTCCTTCCACAGTTCTTTGGTCTTCACCATAGTGGAGTTTAGAGTGTGACTGTTTGAGGTTGTGGACAGGTGTATTTTATACTGATAACAATTTCAAACAGGTGCCATTACTACAGGTAATGAGTGGAGGACAGAGGAGCTTCTTAAAGAAGAAGTTACAGGTCTGTGAGAGCCAGAAATCTTCCTTGTTTGTAGGTGACCAAATACTTATTTTCCACCACAATTTGCAAATAAATTCTTAAAAAATCAGACAATGTGATTTTCTAGATATGTTTTCTCATTTTGTCTCTCATAATTGAGGTCTACCTATGATGTCAATTACAGGTCTATCTCATCTTTTTAAGTGGGACAACTTGCACAATTGGTGGCTGACTAAATACTTTTTTCCCCACTATATGAAATATGTCCTTGTCATGGAAAAGACATATTTAGTATATTAAGTATTATGATAAAAAAACTGAATCGTAAAGGAAGATTTTATTTTAAATATTGACATTAAAGAATACCTCCAGTAATGTATTCCTTCTCATCTCCTATCAAAATTATGCAGATTAGGTGGTCAAGTTACCTAGGCAACCATTTCATACCAGACACAAAGATGCAATATATTATAATAGGAATGTAAATAGGCACTGTTGTTTTAATAAACTTTGCATAAATTAATAGTACAAGTGACTAATAGAAACTTTGCATCATGTCTTATCAGTGAGAAATGTCTCTTTCTGCTCTTGTTAGACTGTTTCCCCCTTCTAAAACATCTTTTAGTCTGAAAATCATTGCCCCATCTGCCTTGATGGGCTGCAGATGACATAACTCAGGTAATCTATCTATAGAAACCTATGGAGAGAGGAGGGGGAGGGGTAAACATGAAATATAGGAAATGACAGAAGAAAGACAAGTATAGATTTGATAAAGAAAAATAATCATTATAGTCTATTCTAATACTCTGTTGCTTTTATATTGTAATCCCATTTTGTATATGTATACTGCTAATTCCTTTATTGCTGACACAATGTCATATGAACACATTATTTACACATGTCATATGAACAAGAATGTTCACCTATGATCTAGTTACTTGGAACCTAGCGAGTCCAGAAACATTGTTTTAGATAGATGAGTCAAAATAGTTGATAAGGGCTACATTGAAGGGAGTTAACTATATGTTACATGTATAATTATGCTAATTCTCCTATGAAGCTAACTTTGATTGTAAGAGGATTAGAGATGACCGAATCAAAGCTGCAGAAGTGGTTGATTCGCCTCAATTCCGGATTTCCTCATGCTTTGATGCATCGAATCCCATTTTTTTATAAAATGGCTGCTGCACATGTTAGGACAAGGGTCAAGGGACTCTGGGAACGCAGAATCACCCACAATGCCAAGCGTGCAGCTAATCAGCAGCCAGACGGCCCTGTGATGTCACAGCCCTATAAAAACCCTCGGCCATTTTAGGTATAGTCATTTTACATCGCTCTTACTGTAAGGACAGACGTTGGCAGGAGCTAGGGAAAGACAGAAAACAGATACAAGTTCAGGGAAAGAGGCTGAGCCTTAGATGTGTAGGAAAAGGATAGGGAGGAATTGAGAGAAGAATTTGGGGTGGTTGCAGGCTCATTTACAGCAAGAATTTGTAGCATAATTCACATTGCAGCATTCATTGCCATTATACTTTTGCTCATTATTCATACCTGTGTCTTCAAGGTGGAACACAACAAGCCTTTTGCAGTGCAGTACAGCAAAAAACTGTGAATTATCATACACTAATATCTGCAAGTATCTGTAAAAAATGCCTTTTAAAGGCGTTTATTATAAGGGGCTTATTCACTGTTCTTCCACAGCATAACATTACAGGCCATTTGTCAGTACTACTGTGCCAAAAAAACCTGAATTATCATCTAATAATATCTGCACTTATCTGTAATAAACGCCTTTAGCGTGGGGAAAGACATAACGACCATATTCGTTATACTGTTAACCATTTTGTTACCAGTATAAAGTTGCTGACCATTTAGCAAAACAGTTGTAAGGGAATTGCCAGTTGAGCAATTCCCCAGTGCTGCTGCAAAACCCTGGGGGGAGGGGCACAACAAGACAGTGAGCCCTAAAGCTGAACCCCCCACTGTCCCTGGCTAACGTGCCCGATCTGTCCTAGGCGACAGCCAGCAACCGGTTGATCAGTTCCTTCCTAATATAAGTGTCACACAGAACAGGACAAGACAAAACAACACAGAAGCAGAGTGAGCAAGCCAAGGGGTAGGTAACAGTCGAGTAATGCAGTACAAAATCACAATCCAAGAGAATAGTCAAAAAACAAAGCCATAGGTCAGAAATAGGAATTCAGGGAATAGCAGAAAAGGAGCTAGCAGGGACAAGTCACAAAGCAGAATCAATAGCCAGCGAGCATGTTAGGGCTGACAACCTGTTTATAGAAAGTCAGGACCTGCCCCAGACTAGATTTGTAGACAGACTGTCAATCACACAGGCAAGGCTGAGATTAACTATTAGTGGAGCAGAAGAAATACAAGGTGCTGAGACGGGTGTGGTAGAAAATCAATTACTTAGTCTAGGACAGTGTTCAGACTGAGCAACAAGAATCTTAAACAAGGAATCAAACTGAGCACGCCTCCTGAGCTGCCGCATGCGGGCGGAGGGTGATGCAGAGACCTGAACAGGCAGAGACGTTACAACAGTATTGTCAATAATAATACAATAATTCAATAATTCTTAGTGGTTATCACTTATTTAAAGGTGTTTATTAGTGTGTAAACCCATAAGGAGGACCATATTTGCCATTTTGTTACTAGTATAAAGTTGCAGGTCATTTATCAAAACAGTATTGTCAATAATAATTATATAATTCAATAATTCTTAGTGGTTATCACTTATTTAAAGGTGTTTATTAGTGTGGAAACCCATAAGGAGGACCATATTCGCCATCTTGTTACCAGTATAAAGTTGCAGGCCATTTATCAAAACAGTATTGTCAAAAATTCAATAATTCTGAACCACAAATTTCTGTCTTTATCATGTTTTTTTTATTGGTGTTCATTAGTGGGGAAAGAAATAAGGGGCCTATTTGCCGTTTTCTTCAAAGTAGAAAATAACAGGCCTTTTTGCCCTTTGCAATTATGTTTTTTCATTGAACAGTATGTCATACAAAGAAGCAAGAGGCCATGCACAGGGACACAGGCCTAAATGTTTCTGACACAGGCACAGGTCGCAGCAGAGTAAGGAGGCATGGCAGCAGGGGTCAGTTACGTAGAGCCTGAGCTCCCAGTGTCAAGTAGCGGTCGTGTCTTGACAAGCAACCCAACGGTTGTAGAGTGGTTGACTCGGTCATCCAATCCATCCAAAGTCACATCAGACACCCCCAGCCAAGATTTGGTGGGTTTGTCAGACACAACCCTTTGTTGGCATGGCCCGGCAGCAGGCCCTGTGCCCTCACCTGTCCTCAACCTGCCTCTGTCCTTTTCTGTTCCCTCAGCTAGAGAAGTACTTTATGCTGTGGGCTCAGATCCACTGTACAGTGAGGAGGAGATACTAAAGGACAGTCAGCAGCTACTGCTCAGCCAAGATCTGGAGGAGACATCCGCCACTTCCTGCGGTAGGCAGGCAAGTAGTGATGAGGAGAGTGGCGTGGGAGCTGGTGTTGAGGAGGACATCAGTGACCTGCAGACAGTAGTGGATGACAATGTAACCGATCGGAATTAGGAGCTGGGTAACGAAGGGGCTTCATTGTCATCAGGAGAAGAGGGTTGCAGCTTGCGCATGAGGCAGCGGGGGAGTCAGCAGGGTGGCAGCAGTGTGAGGTCAGGAGCTAAACATGCCCAGGGTAGACCACCCACTTCGCAGCAGCCTACCTGCCCAGAAAGCAGAGGTGCAGGGGTTCACGGAGGCAGTGGTAATAACAGTCAGTTAGTGCGGAGTGTTGGGGGTAAAATCACCTACTCGGCGGTGTGGCAGTGTTTTGTAAAGCCGCCGGGGAAGGTGAACTTGGTCATATGTTCAATCTGTAGGCAGAAGGTGAAGCGTGGCCAGGGTACCAATGTTGGCACCACAGCCCTGCATCAACATATGCAGCGTCACCATAAAGTGGCCTGGGAGAGCTGTGGCTCCAATGTGGTGGTCCAGCCTATCCTAGCAACCGCAGCAGCACCCAGTGGCACGTACCCCATTTCAGGCAGTTAAGGCTCCACTGTCTCAGCCAAAGGAAGTTGTGTGTCCTTCCCATCATCTGCTGGTCCTGATGCTCCTGCTCCTCCTCCTACTCAGTCATTGCATCAGTAATCGATCACTGAAGCGATTTCGAAGAGACAACAGTATGCGTTCACTCATCCAATGGTGCAGAAGCTGAACGTGCTCCTTTCCAAGTTGCTGGTGCTGCAGTCTCTCCCTTTCCAATTGGTGGACTCTGAACCTTTCAGAGAAATGATGGCTTGCGCCAAGCTGAGGTGGAGAGTTCCAAGCCGTCATTTCTCTGCCAAAAAGGCAGTACCAGCCCTGCACAAATAGAACAGAAGGTGGGCCAGTCCTTTAGCCTGTCGGTGTCTGCCAAAGTGCACGGCAGCGCCTACGTGTGGAGCTGTAACTACAGTCAAGGACAATATATGTCATTTACAGCCCACTGGGTTAATGTGGTGCCTGCCCAGACACACAAGCAACTTGGACAGGTGGCACAGCTTCTGCCTCCACATTGTCATGCCGTTGGTCCTTGAACAATATCCGCCTCATCCTCCACTGTCTCCTCAGCCTCCACTGCAGGGACAATTCACAGTGCTCCTCCAGCATATCACATGTGCCGGGCACAGCAGTGTCACGCTGTTCTACACCTCGTTTGCCTGGGCGAACAAAATCACACAAGGGAGGAACTGGGTCACTGTATGTCCTCCTCATGCCGTTTCCACTGGGTCACTCTATGGCCTCCTCATGCTGCTGTCACTGCTGGGTCACTGTATGGCCTCCTAATGCTGCTGCCACTGGGTCACTGTATGCCCTCCTCATGCCACTGCCACCAGGTCAGTGTATGCCCTCCTCATGCTGCTGCCCTTGGTTCACTATGTCCTCCTCATGCCGCTGCCACTGGGTCACTCTATGACGTCCTCATGCTGCTGCCACCGGGTCACTGTATGACCTCCTAAAGCTGCTACTACCTCCACCTCTGCCACTAGGTCACTGTATGTCCTCCTCATGCTGCTGCCACTGTGTCACTGTATGGCCTCCTCATGCCGCTTTCACTGGGTCACTCTGTGTCTTTCTCATGCTGCTTCCACTGGGTCACTGTATGCCCTCCTCATGCTGCTACCACTGCTGGGTCACTGTATGTCCTCCTCATGCTGCTGCCACTGTGTCATTGTATGGCCTCCTCATGCAGCTTTCACTGGGTCACTGTGTGTCCTCCTCATGCTGCTTCCACTGGGTCACTGTATGCCCTCCTCATGCTGCTGCCACTGCTGGGTCACTGTATGTCCTCCTCATGCTGCTGCTACATTTTATCGCCTTGCCACTCTGTGGCCTCCTCATGCTGCTGCCAACTCCACATTATATCGCCTTGCCACTCTGTGGCCTACTCATGCTCCTGCCAACTCCACATTATGTTGCCTTGCCACTCTGTAGACATCTATGTGGAATCAGCAGATGACGGTGTAAAAGGAGTGCGCTCTTTCATGCTACAGTGGGATGTTGGGCCTCTGCATGGTTCATCCTACCTGGCACTAACATGAACCTGTAAGGCTGAGTTCGCACTTGAGTTAGTTCATCAGTTTTGGCCTCGTAACTGGG
The DNA here is from genome assembly GCA_947044405.1 of Leptodactylus fallax. Taxonomy (NCBI): domain Eukaryota; kingdom Metazoa; phylum Chordata; class Amphibia; order Anura; family Leptodactylidae; genus Leptodactylus; species Leptodactylus fallax. Next base: position 4,976,455 of record CAMRHE010000012.1, read on the forward strand.
CAAATAAGTGAATTGTGCAGTGGTTCTAAGTGCGACGCCTGTCATGTGTGTGTCATACTGACTCACAGTATTGTTTCACTACCACAGTAGGCTCCCTATGCGTGTTACTGCAAGGAGCAGTGTTTTACACCACTATACAGGCTCTCTGAAGCCAGTAAATAGGTGGTTTTTAATGATATTTGCTGCGAATTAATTCGGATCAAAGCAAATTTTTTGGGAAATTCGAATCGAACTGCAGAATCGAACTTTTGAGAAATTCACTCATCTCTAAAGAGGATGCTCTGATGGCTGGTTGCCAGATATTTTACCCCCTGTTTTGGGACATTTGCCAGACTTCTCTGCCCTAGCAGAGGTCTCTGTTGATTTGTCTCTTTGTTTTGTTTATTATCTCTACCTCTAATACTCTTTTTGCTGTAACCTCATTTCTAAATAAACTTTCTCTTGGTTTTGTGTAAAAGTTTCCACAACAGTTTGGTGGATAATACTTGGGCTTGTCTAGCAGTTTCAATTCCCTCTGTGAATAAACCAGACAAGAGGATCTACAGGATGGACAAATCGGCTTCAGGTGAGATTTCTTACCACTCACTCCTTTTGGGTCTTACTTTGGGGACTTTGACTGCAAGCAACATAGATCTCTCTCTCAGGTGAGAGACTCATCTTCCTTTAATTGTTTTGTGTTGCTTTGCTTGTGAGAATAGGCTAAGCATATGGATGAAGTGTGCATGATAGGAGCACTTTTGTTGTGACTCCAAGATGTGGAATACTGGAATAAAGATCTAATAGCAGCCATTTGGCTTGTCCGAGGTGTTCCCTCTAACCCCTAATCCCCATTTCCACTGTAGTTGTTATTATTATTATTATTATTATTATTATTATTATTATTGTTGTTTATTTATATAACACCATTGATTCCATGGTGCTTTACAATTGAGGATTTACATACGGTACACAAGATATACAGAACAGATAATACTAACAGAGACCAACTGGCACAGTGGGATAGAGGGCCCTGCCTGCAAGGGCTTACAATCTATGAGATTCAGATCATAAGTTGATCCTTGCAGAAGTGACGGATAACCACTCCCACCTATGAATCTGATTAGTTGTCCTGTGAGACTAAGTTGTGGCCCATAGTGAGGCCCAAGCAGCCAGGAGAAAGTAAGAGGAATTCTAGTTAGCCTTCATGTTTGTCTGTATTGTCTGTAACTTGCTGTGAGCTGGGACAACTTCCCATGCTGTGATGTCCAGGACAGACAGTTAAGTATCTCCATAGTGTATGGTCCTCGTGTACAGTGCTCTGTAATTGTCTGTTTTACTCCCTCAACTTGTTGGTAGGATCTCAAGATAGATCGGTACTCCACACAAAGTGGAGGGGTCCCTGTCTTGGCTGCACCCAAAAATAGAAGGCATGGGTAGCATTTCTGGACATGCTAGTGGCATAGGTAGTCTAAGACTACTTCTGCATGGAGACTAAAAGTATATCTGCTGATGCACCATTTTTCTCTTGTATGATGGTAGACGAGGAAACGCCACATTTATACTATACATGGGAGGGAGGCATCTGACTATACCCAGTCACTCAGATGGAGACAGAAGACAGTGAGCACGAGAAAACTGAGTTAGACAACGGTGTACTTTTGTATCGGAACAAGACACACAAAAAAGGTGGAGGGGATATTTATGCAGAGATTAGATCAGCTTGCAGCTGCTCCTTATATTCCAGAATATGAGAATAGTGACTCGATCCCACATTAGAAAGAAGATTTTTGTAGCAGGAATTGACCCTTTGAGCACACAGGTAGTATGGGAATAGATCTCCTCTGCAAAACTAAATTGTCACATTCACCCACTTCCTGTAATTCAACTCCCCAGAAAAGTTGGTCAGCACTGCCAAACAATATGAACAACAAATGCAAGTGCATGTTGCTGTGGCTGCAAGCACCAAAAGCATTACTGTAAATACCTACTGTATGTAAGTATACATGAAAATGAGGTCCTTGGTACTTTACATTTTGATCAAACTATAATTTTAAGCCTACCTGCCACATCAAGACAACCTCTGTTTGGTGGGTCCCTACACTAAAATTATTCAACCTTAGAATATTGGTCCACTGTGAATTAAGGGCAAATACGTTTCTCAGCCATATCATGTCCTGCATATACCATAAACAGCCTCCTCTCTCTGAACCTGTGGCCTCTGAATGACCTCGTTTTCGTGTATCCTTACATTATATACAGTAGGTATTTGCAGTAATGCTCTTGGTGCTATCAGTCATCTCCCCAAACTTGATCTCAAAGGACCTTAAGTGGTTACCAGCTGGACTTTGGACTACTGAAAGCATTGACATAGGTCTCTTAAAAGACTGCCCTTTGGTAAATGTATTCCTTAAGCCTGGTTTAGAGCCTTCCAAACTACAGTAGTGCCCATTATCCAGAGAACAGGTGGAGGGTATTAAGCCACTGATACAGGTAGTTTTGACTTAATTTACTGCAAGTCAGACACAAACACATTTATCTTGCCAGTAAAAAAAAAAAAAAAAAACAGCAACAACAGCGAAGAATTTTTATGCTTTGCCGCCAGATTTTTTTCCCCACAGTGCTTTTTTGCTGCGGCCCGCCATGTGGGGCTTTAGCCTAAGTGTTATTGTTTTGGTGCTGCTCATATTTACAATATTCCAGCCTGAGCAAATCTAAAAAAATATCCATAATTTAAGTGCTTTTTTTTGTTGTTCACCATTTTACAGTCTCCCAGCCTGCACTAATCTGAAAGAAAATGTTATTTAAGTTTTTTTTTCTGCTCCACTCACCCAATACTCTACAAAAAAATTAACAGTCTAACAACCTGAAATCTAACCTGAAAAGAAAACCTTGTTGTTTATTAATGTTTTTTTGCAGCTCTGCTCACCAATGCACAGTATGACAGAGTGTGAATCAGAAAATATATTAGTTTCTTAAGCATTTTTGCTGTTACTCATATACATTGCAGCCTGTGCTAATCTAAAAAAAACTATATTAATTAAGTTTTTTTTTTCTCAGCCTATAAACAGTGTGATGCAACTTGCTAACCTGAAAAAATTTCAGTTTTTTTGTGGTTACCCAATATACATAACTGCTCCAATTTTAATAGCAAAAATAATAAACTGACTGACACAGTTTTAGTCTAGTAATACTCAAGAACCAGGTCACGCAGGGACAATTCAGAGGCCACAGTCTAGAAATGGAACAAGGCCAGTATTTTCTAGTACTACTACTGACATAAACTTATGAATGCAGGGCAGGCACAGTTTCAACACCAAACAGACCCCCTCCAGGTCCTCACCACTGGATCTTTTCCCACCCCCAACTTCACCAGGGAAAGCCATTGCCACTTCACTACTTGGTGCTGCATGTGCACTCATAAAGAGGTCTTTTTAAAGACTGTTTTCTACAAGCAATCATTTATTACTTTTTAAAATGGTAGGCACACAATTTTTCCTTAGAATCCTGTAAATTGCCACTCCACCAACACAATCTGTATGTGGCATGTGCTTCCATACAGGGATAAATGGCAGGATAATCCAGCTTATTTTCTGCCTCCCAACTATTGTTTTCAGGGTTATAGAATCATTTCCCTGTCAGACGATATTCTAGCTTTTTCAGCTGGTGACCAGGCCCGGCACACTGATAGTGTGCCTAAAATTTTTCTTCAAAGTCTGTAAATTGTCACACTTTCAACACGTTCTTGATGTGGACTCCTCCAGTTCCTCCACACTGGAAAATTTCCCACCTCCAACTTCACCAGGGCAAGCCTTGCTTACACTCCCTCATCTCGTGTTTTTAAGGTGAAGTGCACATTAACTGGCAGTATACAGGGAATGATTACTGCATGCAGCAAACCAAAGACACAATAGAATGGAACTGGATAACTGGGAGAGGAAGAAGAACAGCTTCTATGTAATTATCACTTTTGGAAGATCTAGCTTTTTCAGCTGGCAAGCCAGGCAGTAGGCAGACTAATAGTGTGCCCCAATTTTTTTTTTTAATTATATAAATTGTCACGAATTGGTGACTCTTTTCAGCACTCAATTCTTTATTATTTTATACATTTTTACACATTTTCCTTAAAATTCTGTGAATTGCCACTCAACCAACACAATGTTGATGTGGCATTTGGTCCCATTCAGGGATAACTACCAGGATCATTCAGATTCTTTTCTGGCCCCCAAGTGCTGTTCTCACGGTCCTTAAAATCTCTTCCATTTCAGAAGATATTTTACTTTTTCAGCTGACAGCCAGGCCAAGCACATGGATAGTGTTACCCAATTTTTTCTTGAAATTCTGTAAATTGTAATTCTGTCAACATGATGTTGATGTGGCATGTGCTCCCATACAGGGATAACTGACAGGATAATACTGGTTCTTTTCTGCCTCACAAGTGTGGTTCTCACAGTCAAAGAATCTGTTCTAAATTAAATACATCTTGAGAGGTTTTTTCCCATCTCTAGCTAATACTAATTTCTTTAACACAACTGATAACAGAGATTTCAACCGAAGATTTAAAAACACATGGCATTTAAGGCCCTATACTTGAAAGGGGTATTCCAATCTCAAGTATCATATTCACACTTGTAGCTTAAAGGGGTTATCCAGTTTCCAACATTGATGGTCTATCCTTAGAATAGATCATTAATATTAGATCTGCGGGAGTCCGACACTCAGGACCCCTGCAGATCCCTGGTACCAAGACAGTGTGGCTCACTAGCGACGAGTTTGGGTACCACAGTTCTGTCCCATTGAAATCTATGGGATAGAAATCTAAGGATAGGCTATCAATTTTAGAAAGTGGATAACCCCTTTAATTTAACTGAAGTGTTTTACCCAAATACATTGCTTTATCTAACCTTTTCAATTTGCTAGATACAACAAGAAAATACTCCTCAATGTTTATAGCTATTGCCTAGGTTACAGACCTGTTCTCGGGTCAGGCTGATGACACAGTCCCTGCTTTTGGCCATCTATATTCTCTTCTCTCTCTGTCTCTGCATATTGCCTTTAGTTGCTGAGCCTTGATAAGGGCTTCAAAAATTTCTTTGTCAGTGCCCCTGTTATATTTGGATGTAAATCCAGAAATAATTGTGTAATTTAGAAAAAAGCACAGAGCTTGCTGTTGGACTGAGCTGAAATCCAGGAAGGTAAAGGGACAGCCTGAGATGAGAAAACCCATTTGAGCCTAGATTCTCTTATTTAAGGTGTACTTGTGGCATATCAGGTGTCTTGGAAAAAAAAATATATGGCAACTGAGAACATTAGCAGTTACTTTATACTGAAGACTGTAAGTGATTATTTTTCTTCCATTTCTCATTGAAAATAGTTTATTTTACACACAAACACAGCTTAACAATAAAATGTTGTTTTTAGACATAAAATCAAACTGTTTTTGTCACTAAAGATTATATGTTCCTTTTTGCAGATTTTTATATATTGTACGATGATTGTTGCTTCACTTGTATTACATTTATATGTCTTTTTTTCATATGGTTCTTACTAAAATATTTATTTTACTCATCAAAACATGTCCCTCTCTTGAGGTTTTTTTTATTTTACAAATATTATTGTAGGATTTGCAGCCATTGAGTAAGTAATCATTTTTCTACATTTTTGCCAACAATTTCATGTGCTTCATTCAGTGCATTTAGGAATACATGCATAGAATCCTATGAAGGGATTTTATTTGACAGGGTACATAACATGTTATTTTGTTGGTATGTCACTTGTTTAGATTGACATAATGTTTGTATCACTATACAGCTCTTTAATACATTTCTTTGGGATTTCTGCGAGTCCTATATCAGCAGAGATTCAAGTATGTATAGAAAATATTTTTCTAACTAATATTTTCAGGCATATACTTATTGTAGTAAACAATGTTCCCATGATTTAGAAAGAGTTATACAAAATCTTATACATGCTAAACATGAGCAGTCTGTCAAAGCAATATGATTCAGATTGTGCATTGACATTCTAAACTTTAACTGAAGTAATTACTGTTCCACTATATTTTACACTAAAGCCCTTTGATTTGTTGATGTATTTTGCTTACAGACAGGTTAGGTTGTTAAAATGTGTCTAAAAGCTCCATTTAATGAAGTGAGACATTCATTATCCATATTAAATGGTTATTCATTTGACTACCAAGTAATGATTTATGATGACGCAGTCAATCACCTGACAGGGCTGCTATATTATGGTTACTAGTAGCAAATGTTAAATTAATTACACCAGCTAAATAATTACTTTATAACATGGTTTTCTTGCAGTCTGTAGTTGTTTAGTAACTAATACATTTTAACATGTAATGTTAACACTTAACATTTGATGTTTGCATTGGTTTTTGGCCTCATCCCAAAAACATACTGTATTGTACTGATAAGGAACTTAGTTTGTGACTAGGGACACTGACTGATGATAATGTCTGTAAAGTACTGTGGAATATGTCGACTCCACTATATTTGAACATGATAAATAAATTAAAAAGTAACATTATACAGTGTAAACTCAATAAAGTTTGTAGGACAGATTCATATAAACTTTCTTAAAAAAAACAAAAAAAGCTGTATTAATTGCCCATAGTAACCAATCAAAGCACAGCTTTCATTTTTCAAAATATAAAAAATGAAACCTAAGCTGTGATTGGTTGATACAAACTAATACAGTTTTTCTTTAAGAAAGTTGCATAAATCTGCCATGGTTCTTTTATGTTCACTATGTGGCTAGTATCACATTGTCCTAGATTAGGTATCATCATCTTTATTTCATGGAAATTCAATCAAATTATTCTACAAAATAAATGACACAAAAAGTTTTTCTAGGGAACACAATTTAAACAGTAGGTGCAGTTTCAAGATGTCAAATTTAGCGTGGTTCATGCTCAACTTAATTTGAGCTCCTGTATCAAAATCTGTAAAACAAGCACCAGTGATCCACAACTATATTTGTATTCAAATGGAAATTTATGAAATTAATACTGCAGCCGAAATCAAAAGTAGGTGGACAAGAATTAAGGATTATAGCAACCTATGATAATGCCTTTTTGGAAGTTAGACAAATTTTACAGGAATCTTGGGGCATTCTTTTATCGGATCCTGATGTTGGCCCATTGTTGGGGGATTTTCCATCTGTAACATATAGACGTGGTACCAATTTTAAAGATAAATTGGTCCATAGTCATTTGTTATCTACTAATCCTGATACCTGGTTGAATAGGCAAATAAGAAGGCTTGTGGGTACCCATCCATGTGGGTCATGCAGGGCCTGTTCTTTTATTAAAACTAGTAGAGAGTTTGTCAGTACAATAACAGGTAAAAGATATAATAACAATAAATTTATCAACTGTAAAAAGGTTGGCGTGGTTTACCTTATTACGTGCTCCTGCGGAATCCAATACGTTGGTAAAACGATGAGGGAATTCCGCAGGAGGATAAGGGAACATGTAAATAATGTCATCCGTCAGGATGATACTACAGTGGCACGTCATATATGGGCACATCATGGGGGTGATCCTGTGAATATTCAATTTCAAGGCATTGAACAGATCATTCCTTCTCCTAGAGGGGGTAATTTTGATCAGAGGCTCCTTCAGTGTGAAGTCCGTTGGACTTTCATGTTGAAAACAGTTAAACCATGGGGCTTGAATGATGCAATTTCATATGCATCATTTATTTAAGTTATTGGGTGCTTTATTCTCAAATACTACTGCGTCTGCGATTATTGTCAACAGCCTGATATTTATGAGGAGAATTGTCCATTTCTGTTGTGGTTCAGTTGTAGAATTCTCGCCTGCCATGCGGGATACCCGGGTTCAATTCCTGGCCAATGCACCTTGAAATTTATTATACAGAATTGTTTAAATTCAGTTTTCAGTGTTTATTACTGTTTCTGCAATTATTGGGAATAGATTGATGTCTGTGAGGATAATGGTTCATTTATGTTTCAAAAATACAATAATTTGTTAAATTAAGCTTCTAGTGTTTATTCTGGCCATCATATAGTAGATCCAGGGATTTCTAGCCTGTAATAAGTGAATTCCCTTTTGAATACTTCTCCTATAGAGAAATGTGTATATGGTCTCCGTTCAGGTGGGCGGGGCTAAAGGGGGTAGGTTCTTTTGATAGACCCTCTGTTATTGGTCTGTTTTATGCATGCTCATTGGACTATTCTTGGTCAGTGGGAGTTACTTACTATTCAGCTGAGTATGGAGTGATTGGCTGGGGGGATGTTGATGGGCGTGGCTAAAAGTATTTGAGACCGTTTGCTCTTCTGCTCCATGCGGCCAAACACTAGTGCCGATGGGGGAGCGGGAGTGTATGTTGAGGAAGGGTGATATACCTATGATACTATAACATACTTACTTTAGTGGCTCTCTGAGATAAAGATACATACCTCTGATGAATGTGTCAGTATCGCTGTATATTCTGACACAGGAAACGTGCGTTAGGTGTATACAGGTGTTAGTAGTATATCATGGCTAAAAATCAGTTGCTGTGATATGAAGGTAGCATAGAGCATTGGACACTATAACACTGTGGATAGTGGGCAGAGCGCTTTTTAGTCCTGAGATCTTATTTATAACACTCTATTAGGCGTGTGAGTGGGATTTCTTGGTGAAAGGTAGCTGCTGTGATATAAGGTGTTAATAGGATATTATAGCTTAAACCAGCCGATATGCTAAGTGTTGGTATGGTTGCTAGGTAGAGTTTCTGTTAGTCCTAAAAGGTTACCTTTAATAGCCCAAATAGTGTTTTAGTGGGATGTTACGGTTTAAACATGGCCGCTGTGTTACCAAGGTGGCATTAGGAGTTTAATACTTTAAATGGTTGATGCTAGGTAGAACTCCCCTTTTTCAAGTTATAAGCATGATCGTAATTTCCAATTGCTGCTAGTTTATTAGTTCTTTATTTATGTTGTAGTCTCTCGTGTATTTTAATATTTATATTATAATAAAATTATGTTTTAATGCGTCTGGATACTGGTGGGTGACTCTCCTAGTCTTTATAATTAATGCTGTATATTGAAGAACTCACAGAAGAAATGGAGAGAATAAAAAAGTTTAATTTACATAGCTTTATTGGTAAGTCATAATCAGGTCACAGTATGCAGAACCCTGTGCACAACTTCTAGTGGCTCAGAAATAGAATCAGTAGTCTGGCGCTGTGCTTGGTAAGTAGTAAACTGGCCACAGCAATCAATATCATAGTCCTGAATGACCCCTTTCGCTCTTAGAAGATTAGAGATGGGCGAACCTCTCAGGATTCAATTTGTTTTGGGTTTGGGTGGCTTGGGTACAAGATTTGTTTTGGATTGAAGAAGTTTGGTAGGAATCACACATTAAAATTGCTTAAAATAGTATAGAACACTCTCGGGGCTACTAGTAACCTATGTGTCCGATTTCTAGCTCTGTAAGGCAAGTGCAGAAGAAGTTATGTCAAAGTGAAAGTGACATTATTATAATCTGGAGTCTCTTCACACCCCAGAGTATAATAGGTGGAGTCCCAGGGGAGGTGTAAAAATAAAAACTACTACTCACTTTCCTGTACCTCTTTTGGGCCTCCTCGCAGTGCCCAGCTCTCTATCTCCTCCTCCTTGGTGACATCATGCACCCATGGTCACCACTGAGGCCTCTTATTGGGTTTTCCCAATGGATAAATCTCCATTTCTTTGTTTTATTTTTTTTAAATTAAAAAATTATAAACCGGCTCGATTTTTTTTTAAGATTAGCTCAGGCTAGACTGCATATTGGGTTAACAACAAGAAACCACTAGTATATAGCAATTTTTTTTTTTAAGATTAGCCAGACAATATGAGATGTATATTGCTATTAAAACAGCAATATGTTGAGCCCCACTGATTATTTTATTAATTATTTATGGGGGTACACACGGACATTATTAATATAAAGATGCACTTGGGAGTATTATTCATTATGGGAGGTTATATCATATATTATATAATTGGGGTAGCAGCAGGATGGGGGCCTTGTGTAGGTGAGGACAATGTGGGTTGGATGCCTGGGAAAGTGAGGAGCCAAAGATGTCTGTGTTGCAAACTTTACAGAGACAAGTCACAGCTGGAAGAAGTGGTCATGGCGGTCCAAAGGCAAAAGAAGGGAAATGTGACCGATTAGTCAGAGACGTCACCTGTAAGTCACAAAATGTTACTGCACTGTATTCACCTAAATGATAGAGGATAAATACCTGATTGGCGGGGGTCTGTCTGCTGAGACCCCCACTGAGCCTGAGAATCGTCCATCCACCAAGCAGAAGATGTGTGAAGTTATTGTCATTGTTAATGCCGTGTTGTTGAGTTCTGATACTGAAGTAATACAGTAAGAAGAATTCTTAAAAACTGTTTCATAAGTTTGTGTATGTTTATTGTAGGACGATAACAGCATGTGAAGCTAACAGCAGGTAAACTCAATTTTATTAAATTTTTTTTTGGGGGGGGGCCTTTCTAAAGTCCGCCTCAGGCAGAAAAGAGGCTAGGTTCACCACTGCTTTCATATGACACCAGAAGCACTATTCTACATTTTATAATGCTTAAGATAACTGCTTTGTTTTGCCATCTGTGTTCTTGCAGGTTATTTTGAAAAGCAGTTATGCACTATGTCATATTATACTATAAATATGTATTTGTCCACAGAATTGAAGATGCCAATGTGACCCGACTTAACTGATCTCCATTTTACTTAACTAATGCAATTTCTCATTAAACCAATTCAACATAATATCAAAGTATGCTAGCAAAACCCTTGAAAGACTGTAATTCCCACCTAATTTTTTTAATATTAGACGTTACTAATAATATACAAAAGTTTTAAACTTTTCTTTCCAAGAAATTTACTAGATGTGATCCTGAAAATGTTACCTTCCTTTGAAAAGGAAAGATAAAAGAAGAAAGTGACCTTTTACCAATTAATGAGTGTCAATGAACTCCATGAAGCATATATCATTCAACTGTACTTTCTATTTCTTAGGAGCGTATTGCTCAATAGGTCATTTAATTCACAGGATCTTTTCTATCTTATGAAATGCTGGAAAAAAAGAAAACAACAAATAACATCAAAGGTGAAGGGTTTTGTATAAAACATTTGACCAGTTCATGTTCAAGACCTTTTTAAAATGCCCTGTCAGCAGCACGCTATTAACAGGTGAAAAGAAGCATTTAAAGATGAGATCCTGCTGGGCTGTATGCCACTGAGCAACCTGCAGTGTGTGAAAACAAGTGCAAAGATGGAAGGAAGAACCTCCTACATTCCAAAGGAATAACTTTTATCTTCATTTTTTAGATAATGCCCTTTGAGAAAAAAAGAAAACGCTGCAAATAGAAATCTGAAATCTTACATCTTTTATAAAGAAAAGTATTGATTACCTAAAAGTTCATTTATATCACTGTAAAGAAAAAAGGAATAAAGTACTGGTGAAGTAGAACAATGTATTCTTAAGTCACTGTAACCATTTTTAAATCGGTACAATGCAGATGACAATTTATACAAAGCTGAAAACTAATGCATGAATAAATAAAACATACAGTACATTCTGCATAAACTACGTACACAAAATGAATGCACTGCAAATTACCAAATAGATATTTATTACAACACAATTTTCAATAGATACCGTGTTTCTCCAAAAATAAGACCTACCCCGAAAATAAGCCCTAGCTACGTTTTCCAGGTTTTTTGGAGTAGGCTTGAAATATAAGCCCTACTCCAAAAATAAGCCCTAGCTAATTTAACCCCTTTCCGACATCTGCCGTGCGATTACAGCGGATGCCGGGTCCTTAAAGATGGCGGCTGCTCTGCTGCAGAGCGGCTACCATAGCTGCCATAGCGGGTCTCCGCGGAGACCTGGAGTTAATGCCCGTGATCAGTGTCTATCCTGATCGCGGGCATTGTTGAGCGCAACCCCCCCCTCCCTACTTCCCACCACAAAGTAGCAGAACCGCCGGAGTTAATGCCCGCGATCAGAATGCACTCTGACCGCGGGCATTACGTGACCTCTGCACTTCCTTCCCGCAGTCCCTAGGGCCGGTCCCCACCCCCTATAGCTGCTATACCGGGTCTCCTTGTACAGTGGAGACCCGCAGTTAATGCCCGCGATCAGAGTCCACTCTGATCGCGGGCATTGTTGAGTGTGCCAGTCCATGACCCCCCCCCTCCAAATCGAACCCCCAAAGCAGATAAACTATCCCCAGGGCCAGTCCCCACCAGCCCCGTACCTTTGAAGTTGCAGGTCGGCTCCCCACGCGGCGAGAACACAGGAGCCGACCTGTTCCTTTGACAGGTGGGATCCAAGGCTCCCAGGCCTGTCAAAGGAATATTACTATTGAGGTCCAGCCTCATTAGTAATGTAGATAATCTCCCATAGACTGCAATAGGTTGTATTGCAGTCTATGAAATGATTGCAGGTTCAAGCCCCCCTAGGAGGGGTTAATAGTAAAAAAAACAATAAAAGTTCAAGAATAGGTATCCCTTTGTACAAAAACGCCCACTCTACAAACTTATAAAAATATTTTACCTCTATAGTGAATGCCGTAGCGAAAAAAAAAAAGATCAAAAGTGCCGAACTGCTGTTTCACGTCTGATAAAAGTTGAAATAAAAAGTGATCAAATGTGTGATTGTTGTTCATGGAAAAAATTAAGACCTACCCTGAAAATAAGCCCTAGCCCTTTTTTCAGAACAAAAAATAATATAAGACCCTGTCTTATTTTCGGAGAAACACAGTACATGCTATCTTTTTATATGATGCACATGTTGCATACCTGAAGGGAAATTTACTGTCCTGGCTGCATCTGAATTCTGGCATAAAATAAGCACAATTAAGGTGCACTTTATGTCCGTCTATTTTTGGACCTTTTTGACACAAATTTGACAAGGGGGCAGGGATTAGATGAAAATGAGGCATGGCTTAAGATGTGACTATGTGCACCCTAATTTTTTATAAAATTCTGTCCTAAAGTAAGGCAAACTAATTGGTGGTATGAACTTTGACTAGGCAATAGAGATGAATGATGTGACTCAGCATGATTCAAATCTGAAACTTTTGGAATTCACCCTGCACAAATAGTTCAAAATAGTGGCTGCTATTTTACAGAGCAGAAGAAGACAGAGAAGATGACATCATAATTTCAAAAAGCATACACATCCAACAGTGCAGTGTTTTTAAATAGTATGTTTGTTACCACGAGCTACAGTACCATCTGTTTACCCATAGTCATATATTTTGCTATTACTTTGACATTACTAATGCTGTTCTCTGGCTCAAAGTAAGGTAATAGGATGTATAAACTTCGACTAGGCAATAGAGCTAAGTGAATCGATTCAGCATGGATCAACTCAAATTTCCAAAGTCCCTCAAAATGGCGATTTCCATTTTACAAGCCAGAAGAATACAGAGATAAAAGTTCATGTGATAATTTAAAAAAGCCTAAAAAAAATCCTACAGTGCAAATAGCTTGTTTGTTACCAGAGCGTGACAACTTTTTAGGTCAGTTGAATAAATGCAGCATCTAAAGGGTTAAATGGTAGGTATTCTCTCTGAGTGATGATGGATGGACTTAAAAGGTGTGATTGTATGCAGCTCCACTTCAACCAGTGACATCTCAGGGTCTTCTGGGGATACAGGCACAAGATATATGGCTTTAAAACAAGACCAGTATCGGCACTCTAGCCCCCATGAGTCAGAAGTTAGAGTTGTTTAAATGACTTCTACTTTTGCAACTTCACCAAAAATCTCTGCACATTAGCTGCAGCCCCTTCAAACAGCTAATCATTGGGGATCCCACAGATTTATTTTTTTTTATTGATGACCTATCCAGAGGATGGTTCATCAATAAAAATGAACTGCAGTGGTCCTTTAACTCTTTCAGGGAGGGATGAAAAGCAATCACCAATTTTTGCTTTGTTTTTCCCCTTATAAGTCTTGCACTATTCACCTTATAGCATAAATAACATATTATGCTTATTTTATAGGTACAACTATACCTATATAAAACATACAGTGGGTACGGAAAGAATTCAGACCCCTTTAAATTTTTCACTGTTTGTTTCATTGCAGCCGTTTGCTAAAAGTCAAAAAAGTTCATTTTATTTCTCATTAATGTACACTCAGCACCCCATCTTGACAGAAAAAAAACAGAAATGTACAGTGGGGAAAAAAAGTATTTAGTCGGCCACCAATTGTGCAAGTAAATTCTTTAAAAATCAGATAATGTGATTTTCTGGATTTGTTTTCTCATTTTATCTCTCATAGTTGAGGTCGACCTATGATGTCAATTACAGGCCTCTCTCATCTTTTTAAGTGGGAGAACTTGCACAATTGGTGGCTGACTAAATACTTTTTTTCCCCACTGTAGAAATATCACATGGTCATAAGTATTCAGACCCTTTGCTCAGTATTGAGTAGAAGCACCCTTTTGAGCTAGTACAGCCATGAGTCTTCTTGGGAATGATGCAACAAGTTTTTCACATCTGGATTTGGGGATCCTCTGCCATTCTTCCTTGTAGATCCTCTCCAGTTCCGTCAAGTTGGATGGTGAACGTTGGTGGACAGCCATTTTCAGGTCTCTCCAGAGATGCTCAATTGGGTTGAGGTCAGGGCTCTGGCTGGGCCAGTCAAGAATGGTCACAGAGTTGTTCCAAAGCCACTCCTTTGTTATTTTAGTTGTGTGTTTAGGGTCATTGTCTTGTTGAAAGGTGAACCTTCTGAGGTCCAGAGCACTCTGGGAGTCCTTCATGTGTTTTTTGGAAAACTCTATGCAAGCTTTCATATGTCTTGCACTGAGGAGAGGCTTGCTTCAGGCCACTCTGCCATAAAGCCCTGACTGGTGGAGGGCTGCAGTGATAGTTGACTTTGTGGAACTTTCTCCCATCTCCATACTGCATCTCAGGAGCTCAGCCACAGTGATCTTTGGGTTCTTCTTTACCTCTCTCACCAAGGATCTTCTCCCACGATTGCTCAGTTTGGCTGGACGGCCAGGTCTATGAAGATTTCTGTCATCCCAAACTTCTTCAATTTAAGAATTATGGAGGCCACTGTACTCTTAGGAACCTTGAGTGCTGCAGAAATTATTTTGTAACCTTGGCCAGATCTGTGCCTTGTCACAATTCTGTCTCTGATCTCCTTGGAAAGTTCCTTTGACCTCAAGATTCTCATTTGCTCTGACATGCACTGTGAGCTGTGAGGTTTTATATAGACAGGTGTGTGACTTTCCTAATCAAGTCCAATCAGTTTAATTAAACACAGCTGGACTCCAATGAAAGAGTAGAACCATCTCAAGGAGGATCAGAAGGAAATGGACAGCATGTGAGTTAAATTGCGTATGATAGTCTACAGTGCCTTGCGAAAGTATTCGGCCCCCTTGAACTTTTCAACCTTTTGCCACATTTCAGGCTTCAAACATAAGGATATAAAATTTTAATTTTTTGGTGAAGAATCAACAAGTGGGACACAATCGTGAAGTGGAACGAAATTTATTGGATATTTTAAACTTTTGTAAAAAATAAAAACTGAAAAGTGGGACGTGCCAAATTATTCGGCCCCCTTAAGTTAATACTTTGTAGCGCCACATTTTGCTGCGATTATAGCTGCAAGTCGCTTGGGGTATGTCTCTATCAGTTTTGCACATCGAGAGACTGAAATTCTTGCCCATTCTTCCTTGGAAAACAGCTGGAGCTCAGTGAGGTTGGATGGAGAGCGTTTGTGAACAGCAGTTTTCAGCTCTTTCCACAGATTCTCGATTGGATTCAGGTCTGGACTTTGACTTGGCCATTCTAACACCTGGATACATTTATTTGTGAACCATTCCATTGTAGATTTTGCTTTATGTTTGGGATCATTGTCTTGTTGGAAGATAAATCTCTGTCCCAGTTTCAAGTCTTTTGCAGACTCCAACAGGTTTTCTTCCAGAATGGTCCTGTATTTGGCTCCATCCATCTTCCCATCAATTTTAACCATCTTCCCTGTCCCTGCTGAAGAAAAGCAGGCCCAAACCATGATGCTGCCACCACCATGTTTGACAGTGGGAATGGTGTGTTCAGGGTGATGAGCTGTGTTGCTTTTACGTCAAACATATCGTTTTGAATTGGGGCCAAAAAGTTCGATTTTGGTTTCATCTGACCAGAGAACCTTCTTCCACATGTTTGGTGTGTCTCCCAGGTGGCTTGTGGCAAACTTTAAACAAGACTTTTTATGGATATCTTTGAGAAATGGCTTTCTTCTTGCCACTCTTCCATAAAGGCCAGATTTGTGCAGTGTATGACTGATTGTTGTCCTATGGACAGACTCTCCCCACCTCAGCTGTAGATCTCTGCAGTTCATCCAGAGTGATCATTGGCCTCTTGGCTGAATCTCTGATCAGTCTTCTCCTTGTTTGAGATGAAAGTTTAGAGGAACGACCGGGTCTTGGTAGATTTGCAGTGGTCTGATACTCCTTCCATTTCAATATGATCGCTTGCACAGTGCTCCTTGGGATGTTTAAAGTTTGGGAAATCTTTTTGTATCCAAATCCAGCTTTAAACTTCTCCACAACAGTATCACGGACCTGCCTGGTGTGTTCCTTGGTCTTCATGATGCTCTCTGTGCTTTAAACAGAACCCTAAGGCTATCACAGAGCAGGTGCATTTATACGGAAACTTGACTACACACAGGTGGATTATATTTATCATCATCAGTCATTTAGGACAACATTGGATCATTCAGAGATCCTCACTGAACTTCTGGAGTGAGTTTGCTGCACTGAAAGTAAAGGGGCCGAATAATATTTCACGCCCCACTTTTCAGTTTTTTATTTTTTACAAAAGATTAAAATAACCAATAAATTTCGTTCCACTTCACAATTGTGTCCCACTTGTTGTTGATTCTTCACCAGAAAATTAAAATTTTATATCTTTATGTTTGAAGCCTCAAATGTGGCAAAAGGTTGAAAAGTTCAAGGGGGCCGAATACTTTCGCAAGGCACTGTATGAACAGCCATACTAGTGAATTGCATAGTGGCATAACTATGTTCTTGCCATGAACATGTATGTATCTTTTGATGCATTCCTTAATTTTACTTGCCTTGACATGGATGTCTGGCACTGGTCACTAAAGGTAAGCTTACTGTTCACCAAAAACCCCAAGTCTTCTCAGACCAGTCTTACTTAGTAATTTACTATTAAGTACATAATAATTTATTTTATTTCTTTGACTTAAATGCATAACCTTATGTTTGTCTAGGTTAAACTTAATTTGGCAAACATTAAACTTAATTTGCCTATCTATCTATCTATCTATCTATCTATTTATCTATCGATCTATCTGCAAGGCTGGGTTGGTATGCTGGGTTCTGGTGACAGACTCCCTTTAAGTGTATTACTCAATTTAGTATAAAATATGACTGGACCATTGTACAGAACAAGCACTTTTAGTTTCAAATAGGTTTTATTAAGAAAGGGAAAAACAATATAAATGCTGTACAAGCACAAATGTTGAGAGACCCCACACAGGGAGCTAAATAATATTTATTTTAAAAAAAAGCACATGTGATATATACATTTTTATAAGAAAAAAATGAAATAGAAATCATGATGTACAAGAAATTATAATAAGAATCCCAAAATAAAGCCAAAAAGAAAAAAAAGGGAAGGAAAAAGGAATTAAAAGGGATAGAGAGTAGAGAGAAATTGTAGACCACATCAAGCCATCAATATTTGGAATGGCAACAACATCATTCAATATCCCTATCTGGGAAAGGTAAATATCATGGAGATGGGGTAACAGCTAATTCCAGGCCCTGAGGGGCCACATAGTCCAGCCAAGGGTGCCAGATACTCTCAAACTGTTCAAATTTATCCATGCTAGTGGTCTCTATCCTCTCATATAACATAATAAGGTCTAGCGAATACAGTGGTAATAGTGTCCTAATTTTTGTACCAGTGGGCATGCCCACCTAGTATGCCATATATCACCTACGGAATCACAACCTCAAAAACATCTATCTGATATATTGGGGTAGAATTTATTTAATCGTGCAGGTACATAATAACTCCTATGGAACAATTTAAGGGATGTTTCAGTAAGTGAAACTTGATGACTACCTTGTAATAAATTATTGCAACAGTGATACCATCTAGCTAAAGAAAGAGTATATCCTAAATCAGATTCTCAATGTTGTAGAACTGGAAATTTAACTAGAGGAGGGGGAGCATTAAAATTAGAATATAGTAGAGAAATTTACCCCTACCAAATGGATTGTCCATACAGATCCGTTCAAATTGGGTAGTATTAGGGTAAGAGGGTTGTAGGGGAACAGAACGAGCATTTTTACCTATTGTGTCATACTTCTTGTGAGCAGGATTCCTTAGAATAAAGGAGCACTGTTATCACACTTTCAAGGCTGTAGAAGAGGTGTAATAACAATGTACAAATATAGCGTACCCTTTATGATCCCCTGCATCAGAACAGTTATGAAATGGCAGCTATTATAAGGTGGAATATTCAGAAACTGCCTAACTGTGATGCCCTCTCAAGTAAAAAGAGTAAAGACAAAAATATCAGGGCTTTCAGTTGTTACATAGTTCAAAATATTTCCCTCCACAAGCATTAACAGTATTTTTCACAAACCTTATGGTGCTTTGTTTTTGTTTTTGTTTTTTTTGTTTTTTTAAAAGGAAAAGATACTTTTTATGAACCAAACTGCAACAAGAATCACCCAGCATAAAGTATTTAATGCAACACATCTCTTTTTATACTGTAATTCTGTTGGGTATCTATGCAGTTCTCAGCCCTCTGTAATAGCACTGAATCTATAAGCTTTTCTATCCAATAAAATATATTATGACAAATCCATATACAAAGATAAAATCCAATTTAAGAAATAATTCAGCCAGTCTCTTTTGCAGCGACAGTGTACTAAACTGCTTTTATCTGAATGCTTGTTAGACACAATTAAATAATTTACAGCCTTCAAGCCTATCACAGTGATAATGAATACTAGATAAAATAAATAACCAGTAAGAAAACTTAATCCTTGAAACCGTGCCATACTATCCATAAGGCTAATGTCTTAAATGTTAGTTTTTGGCACATTTTCATTTTCAAGGAACTAAACTATATTTTCCAAATAGCATTCTACATAATAGAAAGCATTTCTACATCTTTCTATTTGTGAGCCAGAAATTAAACTTGCCAGAATTCAAAGGAAGAAAAAAATAACCAAAGGGGTTTTCAAAAATGTAAAACTCCATCATGCATAAATGGAGCCTCATCAGAGAAAGTAATTTCCCTGAAGAAAATACTCCATCTTTTGTTTTATGTAAGTTATCAACATGAATATTTTATTCATTCTGAAACTGCCATTTCCCAGTTTCATAGCTAGCTCTGTTCCTGAGATAAAGAAAAGTTTCTTTACATAATGCTAAGGCCTGGCTCTCAGCTTGTTTTCTGTGAAATGTTATTGTGTATACAATTACTAAAAAACTAAATGTGATTCAAGCTCCATCAGTACAGTAACCTTTTCAGATGATATTAACTATTTGCACATACTTACCTTAAAGGTTGTTATGTTAAGTAAAGGCATTAGTTAACACCAGATGAGAGATTCAATTACAGATGTAGTAGAGTTATATTTGTCATTCATCAACATGTGTTTTTACATGAGACTGACTCAGTCCTTTAGTTCATTCACACTGCTGTCCTTCTAGTCTTGTCTATTTTTTACCTAAAGATGGTAGAGGAATCTGTTAAAGGAAAGTACATAGATCAACCATAGCACTAAAGACATCTGCCTAATACACTGCAGGTTTGCACTATGTCCAGGGCCCCATGTGGCGTAAACGCTGTGGTTTGCCCACGGCAGAAAAGCCGCAAAAAAAAAACCAGCGTTTTACAGTCACAGTAAAGTGAATCCCATCCGTTGCGGTTTTGGAAATCGCAGCATGTCAATTATACTGGCGGCGGTTTCCCCATAGGTATAATTGAATCAAAAAGTCCGCAGAGGAAACCTCTGCAAACTTTCTGTGCAAATTGCTGCAGGAAGAACTGCGATGTGTTGCCACCGCAGTTTTTCCTGCAGCACTTTTTGCTGCAGGGACGCTACGTGGGGCCTTACCCTCAAACATCTCTGACCCATTGAGAAATGAACTCCTCAAGACCTCTGAAGTTGGCCTGTAGTATCTGTCACCTAAATGTTAGCAGCAGATCCTCTAAACCTAATAGGTTGCAAGGTGGAGCTCCGATGGATAGGATATGTTTTCCAGCACATGCAACAGGTGCTTGATCAAACGGTAGTTGACATAATTTGGAAGTCAAGTAAATCTCTTTTTTATGTTCCACAAACCATTCCTGTTTATTTTGCGCTGTGTGATAGGATATGTTATCCTGCTGAAAGACACTGCTGCCATGAAAGGATGCCCTTTATCTTCAACAATGTTTATTACATGTAGAAATAATACTACATGAAAGCTAGGATCCAAGTTTTCCCAGCAGAAGATTTCCCAGATCATCACACGTACACACACTTAACCATCCACATGATGTAAAATAAAACATTATTCATCACAGCATTACTTCATGGTCCAGTTCTGATTATCACATATCCTGTGTAGGCACTGGTAATACTTCCTTGGACCACTTTTGGAAGCTACTAATCATTTAATACTGGGAACACCCCACAAGACCTACCAGTTTGAAGATGCTGTGATCCAGTTGTCTAGCCACAACAGTTTGGTCCTTGTCAAATTCAGTCAGATCCTTACCTTTTTGCATTTTAACTTCTTCCAAAACAGAACTAATTGGTGGCCTTCAAATTGCTGACTAATATATCTCACCTCTTGACAAGTGCCATTGTAACAAGAAAATCAGTGTTATTCACTTGTTTTTAATGTTATGGCTGATCATGATTGCCCTACACTGTATGTTTGCCATTATTTTCTACATCCTGTGTGAGCTGTTATTGTAATCTTCTCATGTATCAGAATATATGGCCTTTTTTACTTTGATATTAAATAAATTTGATTGTATTGTTTGAGATTTATTTATCCTGTGGACATGTTATTACTTTGTTTTGTGGAAAATAGTCTTTAAACTCTGAGATTCATTCCCTAAACAGTGGCACTCCTATAAAATACACTACTTTATTCAATTGAGTAGTGCTGTGTTTCAGCTCACTGCACAGTGCAAGAAAAGGAGCAGTGGTGTACAGGGAAAACAACCAAACAACTTCAGCCCTTATACAGTGCCTTGCGAAAGTATTCAGCCCCCTTGAACTTTTCAACCTTTTGCCACATTTCAGGCTTCAAATATAAAGATATAAAATTTTATTTTTTTGGTGAAAATCAACAACAAGTGGGACACAATTGTGAAGTGGAACAAAATTTATTGGTTATTTTAAACTTTTGTAAAAAAATAAAAAACTGAAAAGTAGGGCGTGCAATATTATTCGGCCCCTTTACTTTCAGTGCAGCAAACTCACTCCAGAAGTTCAGTGAGGATCTCTGAATGATCCAATATTGTCCTAAATGACTGATGATGATAAATATAATCCACCTGTGTGTAATCAAGTCTCCGTATAAATGCACCTGCTCTGTGATAGTCTCAGGGTTCTGTTTAAAGTGCAGAGAGCATCATGAAGACCAAGGAACACACCAGGCAGGTCCGTGATACTGTTGTGGAGAAGTTTAAAGCCGGATTTGGATACAAAAAGATTTCCCAAACTTTAAACATCCCAAGGAGCACTTGAGTATCAGACCACTGCAAATCTACCAAGACCCGGCCGTCCCTCTAAACTTTCATCTCAAACAAGGAGAAGACTGATCAGAGATGCAGCCAAGAGGCCCATGATCACTCTGGATGAACTGCAGAGATCTACAGCTGAGGTGGGAGAGTCTGTCCATAGGACAACAATCAGTCGTACACTGCAAAATTTGGCCTTTATGGAAGAGTGGCAAGAAGAAAGCCATTTCTCAAAGATATCCATAAAAAGTCTCGTTTAAAGGTTGCCACAAGCCACCTGGGAGACACACCAAACATGTGGAAGAAGGTGCTCTGGTCAGATGAAACCAAAATCGAACTTTTTGGCCACAATTCAAAACGATATGTTTGGCGTAAAAGCAACACAGCTCATCACCCTGAACACACCATTCCCACTGTCAAACATGGTGGTGGCAGCATCATGGTTTGGGCCTGCTTTTCTTCAGCAGGGACAGGGAAGATGGTTAAAATTGATGGGAAGATGGATGGAGCCAAATACAGGACCATTCTGGAAGAAAACCTGTTGGAGTCTGCAAAAGACCTGAGACTGGGACGGAGACTTATCTTCCAACAAGACAATGATCCCAAACATAAAGCAAAATCTACAATGGAATGGTTCATAAATAAACATATCCAGGTGTTAGAATGGCCAAGTCAAAGTCCAGACCTGAATCCAATCGAGAATCTGTGGAAAGAGCTGAAAACTGCTGTTCACAAACACTCTCCGTCCAACCTCACTGAGCTCGAGCTGTTTTCCAAGAATTTCAGTCTCTCGATGTGCAAAACTGATAGAGACATACCCCAAGCGACTAGCAGCTGTAATCACAGCAAAAGGTGACGCTACAAAGTATTAACTTAAGGGGCCCGCCCCACTTTTCAGTTTTTTATTTTTTACAAAAGTTTAAAATATCCAATAAATTTCGTTCCACTTCACGATTATGTCCCACTTGTTGTTGATTCTTAACCAAAAAATTAAAATTTTATATCCTTATGTTTGAAGCCTGAAATGTGGCAAAAGGTTGAAAAGTTCAAGGGGGCTGAATACTTTCACAAGGCACTGTATGTGAGCAGCAGAGATCTCACAGGATAAGCTAGGTTCACACTTGTGTTGATATCCGTTCGGGGGAATCTGTCCCCAAATCCGCTTGAAAAATGCGGAGAGAAATGTCCTGCAAGCAAGACTTTTCTCTTTCATTTTTCTGCATTTTTGGGCGTAAACCCGGCAGACCCCATTATAGTCTACGGAGTCCGTGGGTTTTCACGGGTAACAGCTTTTTAAGCGGATTAGGTTTCGGTTTCTCGGGTCGCCAAGCGGACCCGAGGAACAGAAAGCCGAATGCAGGTGTGAACCTAGTTTTAGACCTGATCATTGTAAAGGTCCTAGGTTTTATTTTAATAACAACTGTATATCTACTCTTGCAATGAAAAGATGTGTGAATGGCTGTGAGTCAAAGCTGGATACTCAGTTACATCATTTAAACCTCGAGTGATTGTTCACTTTTTCGCTTGAATAGTGCTTTGCTTCAATGCACTGCACAGTGCAAAGAGGGGAGTACTAGCCTGCAGGGGAAATACCAAAGGTACTTTAGCCCTTTATTATAGGTGATCAGTGGGAGACTTAGGGGTCCTGGGATTTTTTTTCCATGACTTCATGACAACTGTGTATTGCAGATTCAAAAACTATCAACTTGTATCTACATTAACTTCTCAGCTTCCATATGACACCATTGTTCTAGGTGATATAAAACCAGAGATATACTGTAGCTACTTGAAATGACACCTCCCCTTTGGCAACTGCTACATTTGCACACACTGGAAATATGTAAAATAGGTTAATAAAATATAATACAAAAATGTTCACCAAACACCCCCAGACAGACACAATAGTAAAAAAAAAAAGTGTAATGACAGTTACACATTAATACTACATTGATCATTTATACTGGGAAATTCTCTCAATGTATATGGTGTAGGGTGTACATGCCTATAGGGTGTCATTAACCAAAAGGCGTACAGATGTGTCTGTATTCAGGGATGGGTATGAATATGAAATCAACACAGAATGTTTTCAACTTTTGTTTAATGTAATATATGTACACACTTGAATTGAAATAGGGGTGTACAGTCCAGTTCAGGGAACTCAACTTTGCAAAAGTCCAACCTGGCTCTCTGTATGTTGCTAGCACTCCTGACCTCCTCTTGTTGTGAGAGTGTCAGCCAAAATTTGAGGTACTCCCACATACTACAGAGAGACAAAGATCTATAGTACTGCTGGAGAAAAGTCGTCACTAAGGGATTCAGCTCCATTTGTCCCAACAGGAGCTACTATCACACAAGATGACTCCTCACTAACTTTCACTGGATGACTCCTCGCCAACTGCCACGGGCTCTTCATAACGCCACCCTCTAACTCCTACCTCATGCAGATCTTTCGCAGCCATGCCACTAATATGGAGAACACACACAGAGGGGACATAAACAACCTCACTACAGAAAGCAGGCACTAAGGGGAACATTTACAAATTATATAGTGTATACCCTTCTTACATGTCCTCTCTTAGCTGTCCTCTTGCCTAGACATATCCAGATATGTCTGTCAATAGTTAAGCACCTTTTCTAAAAACAACGGGATCTCCTGGTTCTTCAAGTTAACATAATGGGATATGCTAATTATCCTATTTGTGTCTATGTATGGCCATTCTATTGAGGAGATGTGAATTACAAATTTACAAGACTTTTGTTGGCATGTGGTGATATTGTTTATAGTTAGTTTGATATAGTATTACGATAGCTTTAGTAAAACGTGTAGTTGACTCCAGTGAAATAGGTTCATTGGACCATTTTAACATCTTAGCAATTGATAATATTCCCACACGATGTTGTATATGTCATTGTCAAGGGTATTGACCACCACATTAATCATGTGTGATGGCTTATGGAATGTACATGTACATTATAATGTTGAGTGGGGGATATGAGAGGTCATTAACAGCCATCAATGGTGCCAGCATTGTGGCTGTTAACCACTTAGATGCTGCAGACAATTGTGAACGATACAATGATTAGTTGTCATGAGAGCTATCAAAGTCTCTCAAGCCTATTATCATAGATCTTCTGTCATTATCTATTGTCTAATAGAACTATGGTATAAGGACAATATACTGCAATATAGAAGTATTACATACAGTAATATACATAAATATTATATGCTGCAATACAGAAGACAATATGCTGCATTATTTAAGTATTGCCATTATTAAGCCACTGTAATTTCCCAAAAAAATTGAAAAAGTAATCAAAATGTTGTATGTACCCTAAAATAGTACCAATAAAAAAAGACTGCTTGTCCCACAAGAAAAGAGCCCCAGCTCAGTGGGAGTCAGGATATGGAGATGCGAATATAATAATTTATCTATTTATTTATTTATTTATTTATTTATTTATTCATGTTAAAAAAAAAGCTTTTATTTTTAAAACAGTATTAAAACATAATAAAAACTATACACACGTGGACAAAATTGTTAGTACCCCTCGTTTAATGAAAGAAAAACCCACAATGGTCACAGAAATAACTTGAATCTGACAAAAATAATTTGCCAAACTACATGTTGACAAGCCACAAAGCTTCTGGGAGAATGTCCTATGGACAGATGAGACAAAAATGAAAAATTTCATTTTTCTGTCTGTGAACATAGAGCTGATGTGCCTTGCCAAAAATTTCCATTTTTGTCTCATCTGTCCATAGGACATTCTCCCAGAAGCTTTGTGGCTTGTCAACATGTAGTTTGGCAAATTACTTTTGTCAGATTCAAGTTATTTCTGTGACCATTGTGGGTTTTTCTTTCATTAAACGAGGGGTACTAACAATTTTGTCCACGTGTGTATAATATTGATATCACCATGATCATGCTGATCTGCAGAATAAAGGTGACCTGTAATTTTTATTGCACATTAAAATCCTTTAAAACCAAAAACATAAGAAAAATAGTGGAACTAAATTTTTTTTCTCCAATTCAGAATGTTCATGGTTTCTTAGTACATATTATGAAATAATAAATGGTGCCAATAGAAAGTACAATTTGTCTCGCAGAAAACAAGTCCTCATACAGTATGACTATTTGAATTGAAAAATATAGAATTTATGGCTTTGAGGCAGTGAGGAAAAATATGGAAGCCAAAGTTTGAAAATTTGCTAAGACCAGAAGGGGTTAACACTAATGGAATTGTACTCATATGAATGAAATATTAAATAATGAAATAAAGGCACTAGTGTCTTTAGAGGTAAGTTAAGGTATATAGTAAATAAAAAATAGAAAATACAATGCAAGCATGTGCACAGGTATCTATAAAGATCCACATTCCCAATGTATCTCTTTCTAATATTTTCTGTTGTTTGAAGCATTCTTTTATCTCTTATATTTATATGACTGACATGTTGGAATTCCTCGATCATTCCTATTTATTTTTCATGCCTCCGTAATTCATTTTAGTTTCTGAGACAATAACCACCATTGATAAATTTACTTTCAGGCATAATGCAAGAAGAATGCCAATGAAAGCTTTAGCAGAGTTGCTTATTAGTTTTATTATATGCCATGACAATTTTTAAAAACCTTGAGGTTATTATTCAGCTTTCTGTTAGGCTTAAATATATTCATAAAAATGAAATCTGTCTCATTATTGGTGCCATTCAGTGGAATTGCCAGAACTCCTGCATAATTCCTGTTACGCTATATGTATTTTTCTGCATTCTTTATCATTTTCTTTAATTCTCCTCACAGATTACTTGCTCCAAGACTGCATTTAAATGTGGTGATTCTGTTTATTAAAAATAAATAAAAGAACTGTGACTAATATATTATTCATATTGATTTGTAGCTGGAGCTTTCCCTTGCATTAAACAGCCTTGCAAGCACGTTAACTACTTCCAGGTACAGCAGGTGTTGAAAGTCTTTCATCAAGCAATTTATTCTACATCCAAAAGTAAGTTTATTTTAAAAAATGTGCCCCTATTTTTTTTTATTAGAAAAATAGTAACAACTATAATTACTTCATTATTTTGCTGTATTGTTGAATCATCTGAAATGACCATATAAAATATATTAGTTGCAAAATGTTACATTAATCTTTGTTCAACCACAGGGTCGGACTGGCCCACCGGGGAACCGGTGAATCCACCGGTGGGCCCCGAGCCCCGACTATTAGTCCTCATGTCACTGATCGGGCCCCTGACCAGTGGCGTAATGATTGCGGTCGCAGGGGGTGCGACCGCGACCGGGCTCGGCGGGGTATGGTGCCCGTGGCCAGCTGGAGATGGCCGGGCCCCGGACCACTATGATAGCGGTCGGGGAAAGCCTGGTTCCCCGACTGCTATACATGCTGTTATTGGAAAGGGACCCTGGCATATTGCAGGCCCCTTTCCAATAGATGGCAGGGCAGGGCATCCAGGGGAGGTGACTGAAAATAATAAATACATATTCTCACCTCTCCTTGGTACAGCAATCTCTCCGGCACTCCTCCGTCATGTGACTGAGGCCTGTGATTAGGCCCCAGCGGTCACATGGGGCGCGGCCGCGTAATGACGACAGTGCGCCCCCACGTGACGTTGGAAAAGGGCCTGAAGACGCTGAAGACGACAGGATGGAGCGAGGATGCCAAGGAAAGGTAAGGCAAGCTGAGTATGAGAGTTTGTTATTTTAATCACCTTCCCTGGGACTCCGATTATTATACTCTGGAGTCTGAGAAGACCCCAGAGTATAATAATAGCACTGAAGCGGAGGGGGGCTGTTGGGCGCTTATAATACTGTGTGTGGGCCACTGTGAAGCTTATAATACTGGGTGGGGGCCACTGTGGAGCTTATAATACTGGGTGGGGGCCACTGATGAGCTTATACTCCATACAGTGGCTCCTTAATTTTTTTTTTTTTTTTTTTATTACTTTCTTTCCTGTCCCCAGTGTCTCCCAGCGCAGTTCAGTCCTGCAGTTCTGTTGTTTTCTTCCAGCTGAAGTTTCCCCTGCACATGACTACCTGTGACGTCACGTGACCCCTGAGGCCAATCAGCGGCCTAAGGGAAGGGACCTGGGACGTCACAGCCAGTGAGGACTTCTGGCAAAAAGAAGACAGCAGAGCTGCAGGACAGGACCGTGCTGGGAGGACACCGGAGCACCAGGGACAGGTGAGTATGTTTAGTATGGTTTTTTTTGGGGGGGGGGATTCACCTCCCCCGGACTAATTATAAAAAAGAAAAAAATTATACTGGACAGCCTCTTTAAAGTGTGGTGCATTAGGGGGTATATTAAAGGGGTTGTCCAGGCATAATTTGTTATGGTTTATCCTCAGGATAGGCCATAGATACCTGATTTGTAGGGGGCTGACCCTGGACCGATCAGCTGTACAGAGCCACTTCTGATGCCCGTACTGTACACAATACAGGGCCAGAAGCAGAAAGCTCTGTCCACTGTGTATTAGCCGGGCACCTTCACTGTACCTCAGCACTTATTGAAGTCAGTAGGAGCTGAGCTGCAGTGACGGCGCCGGGCTGCTATACAGCGGATGGAGCTTTCTGCTTCCGGCCCTGTGTTGTGTACAGAACGGGCTCTGGAAGTGGCTCTGAACAGCTGATGGGGCCGTGTGTCAGCCCCCTACCGATCAGGTATTTATGGCCTATCCTGAGCATAGGCCATAAAAAATATTAACTCTGGACAACCCCTTTAATATGTCCCACACAGTTTAATGTCCCCCCCCACATGATGTTAGCCCCCATCACTGCTCCCACACAATATAATGACCCCATCACTGTTCCCCATACAGTATGGGGGACCAGTGAAGAGGCCACTATGTGGGGGGACCAGTGAAGTGACCATAGAAAAATTTGGCCCAGACAACCCCTTAAAAGAGGTTGTCCATAAACTAAAACGACCACTGTGTCGGCCGCCAGAGAGGTGTAAAAATAAGAAAATTAAAATAAAAAAGCATACTCACCTGTCCCCAACACCCCGTTGTTCCCTGCCTGTGTCTGTTCGGTCTCATGACGGCGCCTCATTTCTGGAGATCCTGTACCTAATTGGTCTTAGCGATCACATGAGGTGCAGGACTCCCAGCAAGGAGTCGCCGTCATGAGACTGAATGGACACTGGCAGCAGACAACGGAGCACCGGGGACAGGTGAGTATGCTTTTTAATTTACTTATTTTTTACTTTACACCTCCCGCCAGCTACATGGGTTGCTCCAATTCCTGGACAACCTCTTTAAAGGATTTATCCATCTTTCTAATATTGATGGCCTGTCCTTAGGATAGG
Organism: Leptodactylus fallax; assembly: GCA_947044405.1. NCBI lineage: Eukaryota > Metazoa > Chordata > Amphibia > Anura > Leptodactylidae > Leptodactylus > Leptodactylus fallax. Next base: position 5,005,517 of record CAMRHE010000012.1, read on the forward strand.
CCATCAATATTACATCTGCGATGATACAACAGCCAGGACCTCTGCAGATCAGCTTTTCCAGGACAGTGCGGCTACAGGTAAAGGTAACAATTCTTGGAGCCATGCTGTTCACTTGCCATACAAGGTGTAGCAGTAGGTTTAGGTAGTGCAGTGGTGCACATGGTATAGTGGGTGAGCAGCATGGCTCCCTGCATGTTATTACCTTTAGCCGCCCTGTCTCGGTAACGCTGATCTGCAGGGGTCCTGATGGTGGGCCCCTAGAAGCAATTCCACTGGTGGGCCCTAGACATCCGAGTCCGACACTGTTCAACCATATATCTAACCTGGAATCGAAGTTAAAAATGGCGGCAGAAACGCAGAGACTTAATAGGGCAGAGCTTAATTCTTAGCCTTAGCTTAATTCTTACAGTGCAGTTTAGTTATTAATGTTGATGCTGGCATCATTTGTCCGAATGATCCCATCATGACACCAATGTGTATTGCCAGGTTTAGGCCACTTTCACACGGTCAGTATTTTGTCAGTATTATGCAAAAGTATTCTTAAGCCAAAAGCAGGAACTGGTCCAAATCACAGTCTTCCATTATACCTTTTTATACTATAGGTTACACTTATGGTTTTAGCTGACAATTACTGATTCAAAATACTGACCAAATACAGACCACGTGATAGTAGTCTTAAAGGAATACTAGATACAGATAATTCCTCCCTTTCTTTTCCCTTTCCCCTTTTTAACTAATATATATATACAGTGGGGAAAAAAAAGTATTTAGTCAGCCACCAATTGTGCAAGTTCTCCCACTTAAAAAGTTGAGAGAGGCCTGTAATTGACATCATAGGTAGACCTCAACTATGAGAGACAAAATAAGAAAACAAATCCAGAAAATAACATTGTCTGATTTTTTTAAGAATTTATTTGCAAATTATGGAGGAAAATAAGTATTTGGTCAATAACAAAAGTTCATCTCAATACTTTGTTATATATCCTTTGTTGGCAATGACAGAGGTCAAATATTTTCTGTAAGTCTTCACAAGGTTGGCACACACTGTTGCTGGTATGTTGGCCCATTCCTCCATGCAGATCTCCTCTAGAGCAGTGATGTTTTGGGGCTGTCACTGGGCAACACAGACTTTCAACTCCCTCCAGAGGTTTTCTATGGGGTTGAGATCTGGAGACTGGCTAGGCCACTCCAGGACCTTGAAATGCTTCTTACGAAGCCACTCCTTCGTTGCCCTGGCGGTGTGCTTTCAATCATTGTCATGCTGAAAGACCCAGCCACGTTTCATCTTCAATGCCCTTGCTGATAGAAGGAGGTTTGCACTCAAAATCTCACGATACATGGCCCCATTCATTCTTTCATGTACACGGATCAGTCGTCCTGGTCCCTTTGCAGAGAAACAGCCCCAAAGCATGATGTTGCCACCCCCATGCTTCACAGTAGGTATGGTGTTCTTTGGATGCAACTCAGCATTCACTCTCCTCCAAACACGACGAGATGTGTTTCTACCAAACAGTTCTACTTTGGTTTTATCTGACCATATGACATTCTCCCAATACTCTTCTGGAACATCCAAATGCTCTCTAGCAAACTTCAGACGGGCCCAGATATGTACTGGCTTAAGCAGGGGAACACGTCTGGCACTGCAGGATCTGATTCCCTGGCGGTGTAGTGTGTGTAGTGAGATTATCAGTGGTCTTGTATGTCTTCCATTTTCTAATTATTGCTCCCACAGTTGATTTCTTTACACCAAGCTGCTTGCCTATTGCAGATTCAGTCTTCCCAGCCTGGTGCAGGTCTACAATTTTGTTTCTGGTGTCCTTCCACAGCTCTTTGGTCTTCACCATAGTGGAGTTTGGAGTGTGACTGAGGTTGTGGACAGGTGTCTTTTATACTGATAACAATGTCAAACAGGAGCCATTACTACAGGTAATGAGTGGAGGACAGAGGAGCCTCTTAAAGAAGAAGTTACGGGTCTGTGAGAGCCAGAAATCTTGCTTGTTTGTATGTGACCAAATACTTATTTTCCACCATAATTTGCAAATAAATTCTTTAAAAAATCAGACAATGTGATTTTCTAGATTTGTTTTTCTCATTTTGTCTCTCATAGTTGAGGTCTACCTATGATGTCAATTACAGGCCTCTCTCATCTTTTTAAGTGGGAGAACTTGCACAATTGGTGGCTGACTAAATACTTTTTTTTCCCCACTGTAAATATATAGTACACCCTCCTTGGATTCTATGGTTTTACATATCAAGATATAAATAGGTAAATACTATACAATTCCAGATGAACAATGGTACATGAGAAGTAACTCCATGTCATTATTGTCATCATAAATTTATTTAGCAAAACCTAGGCCAAAATTCAGAAGCAGTGTCTGATGAAATGAATGACATCCTTACTGCTTCCATAGGAATTAAGAGTTTAAGTAACAGCCAGGTTCTGCTAATCAAATGTCCTTGATTATTTGTTATTTAATCATAAGTCTGCGTAACCAACTGTATAAAAGCAGAAGTTATGGCAGTTTTCTGTACTGGAGCATTAAAGTGTTCGTTAACGCGATGCCATGGAGGAAAGGCATCAGCAGTGATGTTAGAGTAGTAATTGTTGATGCCCATCAATCTGGGACAGTTTATAAGACCATTTATATACAAATTTTAACAGTCTACAGTGATAAAGATTATCTACAAGTGGTAAAACAGTTAACAATCTTCCCAAGAGTGAATGTCCCAGCCAGGGTCAGACTGTGCAATGATCAGAGAAATTGCAAAAACCCAAGAGTTACATCTAAGGCCTGAGCATGTTAAATATTCAAATTCATAACAGAAAAATTTGAAACAGTAGCCAATCTTGAGCATTTGAGTTCATTTTGCCTTAACATTTCTCAGACAACTATTAATAACCTCATTAATGAAATTCCAATGCATGTATATGTTTGTATTTTGAGTTCATCATGTTCCAGATGTTATACTAATTCACATAGATTTTCCCCCTGTAGATGGAGGGTACGAATACAACAAAATAACCATGAATTGCACAAGGAAAATTAACCCATTATTTCCACCTGTTTAAGCCTAATAGTTACATATAAAATGCAATCTTTATATAAACCTGGTAAAAGTATCTATTAGAACCCCTTAGTCTCAGAGATAGACCTATCTATATGGAGTGTGGTAATATTACAGACCACAAAAATGAATATAGCACACTGTGGCAGACTCTATGAAATGAAAAATTCTATGTGATGTCACAGAATTATCACTTCTTTTACACAGCCTCTTCAGGACTACTGCAATTTTTCTTCATATTAGCACTGTCACTGCTTGCTGAGGTATGTCCTTGCTCTCTCCGTCCCTTCTTCACAAAATGACTCCTCTCTGGATATCCTCTTATATACTGTCTATGACATCATAAATGACCTCTCTACCTACAGCCCCCTAAATGATTGACTGAGAGGCTGATACAAGGGATTATTGGAAAGCCCAACTGGGCCACAGATCATGTGGTCCTCCTGCTTCCTGCATTTTTAAAATGGTGACAGTGATTTTTATTTTGTCTGAAACAATTCACAAAAGTTTTAGATTCATTGTAAATTGAACCTTTTGTGAATTTCAACAATTGAGGGCATATGGTAAGTTTTAGGAGTGATTTCTGAACACTCGATATAAATTACAATTAGAGATGAGCAAACTTCCTGAAATTGGCTCAGTGGTTAAGACTGTAGCCTTGCAGCACTTGGGTCCTGGTTTCAAATCTGACCAAGGGCAACATCTGCATGGAGTTTGTATGTTCTCCCCGTGTTTACATGGGTCTCCTCAGGGTACTCCAGTTTCCTCTCATATGCAAAAAATATAATGATAGGTAAATTGGCTTCCTGCGCTTTGAGTCCCTTGGTGAGAAAAGTGCATTGCAAATGATTGTCATAGTTGTTGGCAGCCAACAGCCTGCTTAAAAGGACACATCACTGTTGGATTTTGATGCTTTGTCAAGAAATGATCCGTTTTTGTAGCAGATGCCTGCCGCTGTTTACACAAACACACGCAACAAACAGTGCAAAACGTATTCATTTTTTGTCAGTAACAAATGATGGCTGCCAATTAGAACAATTTGTGCATAATGAATCTCAAAGTTTCATATTCAGAACCTATTTGACTTGCTCATCTCTATCAACAATAACTAAAGGTGTTAGTTTTAAACCTTTATCTTCAATCTTATCCATTAGGACAGAGCTGAGATTCAAGACTACAGTTTAGCTACAGTGCCTACAGGGCAACTGCGGTAGTTTGATGGCTACTTCTTGTCTTCTTGTTCTCTCATTCCCACTGCAGTTCTGTCTCTGTAGATAACCTACTGTATAAAAATGTATGCTCAGTGTGAAGTCTGGGTATATTAAACTGAATTCCATTACAGTAAGGACAGAATGATTATGAACTATAAGCAACTAAACCACCAGTGAGAGAAAGCGGATTATGAGATAATGGCCACACATATACTTAGGGAAATAAGGCTGGATAAGGAAAGTAAGTCTGGATATTTGCTTTAATAACTCTGCTTTCTATGAACAAGCTAATATAGAGATTAAGCAACTTATTATAGAAGGATACTTACTATGGCATTCAATGATTATGGCTTCATAAGTGCAAAAATGTGGGCCATATCCACACTTAAACATCTGTCAAAATAACAACATTCTTTAAGCAAACTAAAACAAACAATTTCCCATTTTTCCCAGTTTTTATATTTTCTCTCTGTAGTATTATTTTGCCATACTAGCTTGTTACAAAAGTAGTAAAGCAGATCACCATCATTGCGTGAGTGATGCTATTATTTATTATTGATTTATGCTGCTAAAGAAAAATATATGCAGATGTCTAGAGCCCACCAGTGGAATTGTTTCTAGGGGCCAACAGCCAAGACCCCTGCAGATCAACTGTACCGATCACGGCTAGAGGTAATAACAGGTCGGGACCCATGCTGCTCACCCGCCATACGATGTGCAGCACTACACTACCTAAACCTGCCGCTGAACTCTGTATGGCAAGCGAGCAGAGTGGCTCCTGGAATTGTTACTATTACCTGTAGCTGTACTGTCCTGGAAAAGCTGATCTGCAAAGGTCCTGGTTGTCAGACCCCTGCAGGTGTAATATTGATGGCCTATACCAGGGGTCGGCAACCCCCGGCACGCGTGCCAAGAGCGGCACGCGAGGCTTATTTCCCTGGCACGGCGGTGGAGCTCTCACCCAGCAGTTTCGATCGGACCAAACACGGCCGAAACGAAACTGCTATTATTGTACTGTTGGGTCTCTTCAGACCCCCGAGTATAATAAGCGGAGCGCCCGGGAGGTGATCAAACATAAAAAAAACAATGTTAACTCACCTTCCCTGGATCCGCAACCGCTGCGCTCTTAGGGCGCTTCTGCCTGACGTAAGAGACAGCTGACAGGGCCCCAAAGGTCACGTCCGACGTCATTACGCATAATGATGCGACGTAACCCCTGAGACCCAATCAGCGGTCACTGACGTCAGGGAGAAGCGCCCACACAGCGGCTGCGGAGCATGGAAAAAGTGAGTAAGGGTGCGTTCACATATGTCCGGCGCAGCTATCTGTTTCCCTCCGGCATGGTGCACACAAGCTGGAGGGAAACTGATGCCAGGACGGATCCCATAGTTTTCTATGGGATCGGTTCTGGCACAAGAGGCATCACTTCTGGCGCCGTATCTGTGCCTCAGCCGGATGGAAAAACGTTACCTGCAGCGTTTTTCCATCCGGCTTCCTTAAAATTTCATTAGCGCCGGGTGCTGCCTGAAGATGGATGCGGCAGCACCCGGCGTCTGCAGAGTCTATGTACAGTAGTGAAGCCGGTAATTGCCGGCTTCACTACTGAACCTGAGTGAATTGCCGAGGATTGGTTAAAGCTATAAAGAAACACTTGGATTCATTTTAAAGACGAGAATCTCCTCTTTAAAATGATACCAAGATCACCATGATCGTTGTAGCCCTATCGTTGGTAGCCCTATTTGGGGGTATGAGTATTATCCCTCCCGCAACAGACTCTGGCGCTGACCTGTGTGTATAATGGGACCTGAAGCCTTCGCTGAAGGGAAGAGTGGGAACATATATGAAATATATCAGTGCCTCCACCCAGGATAGAGCCTCTGTATTACAGGGAGGATCTCTTCCTGGGATTTACCCATGAAGTACAGTTAGTAGCCTTAACAAGGATTACTGTACTAATCTCACAGTCTGAAGAATACATACAGATACCACATAAGGTTATAACAGTAGCTTTATAAGAATCAAAAGGGTAATAATACATACATACAATATACTCAGAACCCAGCAGTACTACAACAACCTGCAAGTCCACAACAGTCTTAGGTTATATACCCGGGTATATATATAGATATATAGCAAGAGTCCGGTGCACAATACCTCCAGGCAACAGAAGAGATGCAGGGGCCCCTGTGCATGACTGTGGATTCTCGGATTCTTCCAGGAGATGATAAGCAGCCGATCAGGAGATGATGATGATGATGAGATTCTTCACAGGCAGCAAACAGGGCGACGGTGATGGCAGTAGATGCAGGCCTGACTACCCTAACACTGAGTCTTTAACCTGCCAGCTAAACTACTAGTGCAACCGGGCCTCTAACTAGCTAGTTGGCCATCGGAAACCTAACCTATCACTGCCCTGAATTATATATATATATGGATCCCTAACTACAGTTACTAGCTAGGTCCTGTGAGTATATAGGGGGTAACAAATACCTAACTATATACTCTGAAGTAAAGTGGGACAGGTGGCTCTGAAATAAAGTAGAGCAGCTTCACTAGCTGATCTCAAGGATATAGATTCTTAACTATCTACTTATCTACTCCTTAGAATTACACCTACCACCTACCTTAGACTCCCCCAGACATAACATGTCTGTCTCACAGCAGCTCTGCTCACATCTCTCCCCCCAGCAGCTCTGCCTCACATGTGTCTGACTCACTGTATTTACAAAACAAAACTTGCACTGAATGCCTGGGGTCTCTGAAGCCAAACTGCAGGGGCAAAGAAGCTAGATACATTATATACTAGTAGAAATGGCAGTTCCCTACATCGTCCTTAAACATCTTGAGCGATTCGCTAGTGAAAACGATGTTCGGCATTGAAATCCCAATGCAGATCTCAATTCCCGACATCGTTTTAACAGTGAATCGCTATGAATGTGTAAGGACGATCATGGAGATCTTGGTATCATTTTAAAGATGAGATTCTCATCTTTAAAATGAATCCAGTTGCATCTTTGTGGCCCTAACATATCCTTAGAAATGGGGCTCTAAAAGTGTCACCCCTCCTGCCTCAGGCAGCATCTTAGAGCTAAGGAAGGAGGGGGAGGAGGAGCTGCAGAGACAATGTTAACTAATAATTGTCTGTGCATAAGCTGCAGATGACCCCAGGGGGGTAGCAGAGACTTCCATCCATGTTATCCCCTCTCCTACCAATCAGAGAGCATACTATACTTCTGCTCTCTGATAGTCACATAGAGGGATAATGTAATACCCCTCTGAGCCTAATCACATAACCAGGAAGTTATTAGCGCTGTTACCCAGACATTTACCATCGTCCACGTCACAGCGCCAAAAGTGTCGCAATAAACACTTACACAATACATGCACAAAGTCACCAATAAAGTTTACATTTTTTCACTGTCTCTGTCCTGTCCATACCTGACCTTTACAGAGTAAAATACTCCGCCCGCCTCTCTAGTGATATCTGTTACACGCTAAAATAATAGTAATAGCAATTATCACTAGTATTATCACCATAATACCGTGTGCAGGGGCTGCTATGTGACATAATACCGTGTGCAGAGGTCGTCAGACTTACAATTATTGACCGGCACTCTGAGTACCTCAACTTTGATTTTTTTAATCGAAATCGACATGCCGAACAAAAAAGGTTGCCTACCCCTGGCCTCTACTAAGGACAGGTCATCAATATTAAAAAGATGGATAAAACCTTTTAAAGAGGTTGTCCAGGAATTGGAGCAACCCATGTGACAGCGGAAGGTGTAAAATAAAAAAAAATTAAAGCATACTCGCCTGTCCCCGACACTCCATTGTCTGCTGCCAGTATCCATTCAGTCTCATGCTGGCGTCTTCTTGATGAGAGTCCTGCACCTCATGTGATTGCTAAGACCGATTAGGTACAGGAGGGACAGGATTTCTAGAAATGAGGCGCCGCCATGAAATCGAACAGACACAGGTGGGGGATGGGTGGGGAATAGGTGAGTATGCTGTATACTGTATAGGGAACAGTGATTGGGCCATTATATTGTTTGTAGGCAGTGGAGGCAGTGATGGGGCTAACATCATGTGTGGAGGGGGCATTAAACTGTGTGGGGCACATTAAAGGGGTTGTCCAGGCTTAATTTTTTATGGCCATAAATAACTGATTGGTAGATGGCTGACACACAGCCCCATCAGCTCTATGGAGCCACTTCCAGTGCCCGTTCTGTACACAATACAGGAAGTGGCTGGGCACCGTCACTGCAGCTCAGCTCCCACTGACTTCATTAAGTGCTGAAATGCAGTGAAGGTGCTCGGTCCCTCTGCAAAGGACAGAGCTTTCTGCATCCAGCTCTGTATTGTGTACTAGACAGACACCAGAAGTGGCTTTGTACAGCTGATTGGTCCAGGGGCCAGGTGTCAGCCCCCTAACAATCAGGTATTTATGGCATATCATGAGGACAAACCATAAATAAATTAAGCCTGGACAACCGCTTTAATATACCCCTTAATGCCTCACACTTTCATTTCCCCCACCTCAGGATATTAGCCCTCATCACTGTCCCCACACAATATAATGGCCCAATCACTGCTCTCCATACAATATGGGGGACCAGTGAAGGGGCCACTGTATGGGGAGAGACGAGTGAAGTGGCCACTGTATGGGGGGAATAGTGAAGAGGCCACTGTATGAGCCATACAGTGACCTCTTCACTGACCCCTTATAGCAGTATTGGGTCATTACTTACCTGTCTGCTCCCCAGTGCCACTCCCAAGTAGTATTGGTACTTAGCTTGTAATCCACAATTAACAACCAGATTGGCAGAACTGTGGAGAACTTGGCTGCATTTACTTACCACTCCCTGCTCCTTCTTGCAGCCTCCTCTTCCCTTTTCAGCTTTCAAAGCTGTGATGACGTAGTGTGCGACACACGAGGGCCCCCTGGAGGTCACGAGCAGGGATAGGGTCTATTACCAGTCCTCCACTGCCTATTGAAAAAGCACTGGGGGTCTGGCAGGGCCTCCTAAAGGCAAGGGGCCCACCGGGAAATTCACTGGTACCACGGTGAGCAAGTCTGAGCCTGGGTATAGCTAATTAACTTAAAGTGTACCTTATATATCATTTCAGGTGATAAATAAGCTGCTATGTATGTATAATGAGCATTAATCTTTGTGTTATATGATTTGAGTTCAACAATTTTTTTCACTGTAGACTATCTCTCTATTTCTTAGTTGTCTGCGAGCTGGAGGTAGAAGACTAGCTGCTGTAATGTCTATCATACCCTGCACACATAGGTAAGACGGGATCCTGTATTATCTCACAAGGAAAATCAGTCAAAGAATGGAAGACATTATAGTGTAGTACTAACCAGTGTAGCTGTGAATTCAGCACTGTAAAGAGGTACAACACTCACTAGAAACCTAGAAACCTAGAAGACTGGTGAGAGAAAAAGTCCACATGATCCATCTAGTCTGCCCTTAAATTATATATATATTATTTTATTACAGACATGTGTTTATCCCATGCATGCCTAATTCAGTTATTGCAGATTTCCCTACATCTGCTAGAAGTTTGTTCCAAGCTTCAACTACTCTTTCAGTTAAATAATATTTCCTGATATTGCTTCTGACCTTCCCCCCAACTAAATTCAGATTATTCTCCCTTGTTCTTGTATTTAGTTTTTTATTAACAACATATCCCTCCTGTTCCTTGTTTTTACCTTTAACATATACAGGTGCATCTCAATAAATTAGAATATCTTTGAAATGTTTATTTCTTTCAGTAATTAAATTAAAAAAGTGACCTCCTATATTTTCTAGATTCTTTACACGCAGAGTGTTCTATTTCAAGTGTTTTATTTCTGTAAATGTTGATTATGGATTACAGATAATGAAAACCAAAATCTAAGAAAATTAGAATATTGTATAAAAGTTCAGTATTGTAAATTCAGTGTGTCACCTGCCAAGGTTTCCTAAGCTTTTAAATGGCCCCTCAGTCTGGTTCAGTAGGACACACAATCATGGAAGACGCTGATTATGAATTATATTACTGAATTACTGAAATGAATGAACGTTTCAAAGATATTCTAATTTATTGAGATGCACCTGTATAAAGGTTTCAACCATGCCCCTCTTTCTCTTCTTTTCTCAAGACTATACAGATTGAGTTTGTTAAGCCTCTCTTGATATGTTTTATGATTCTGACCATCCACCATTTTTGTAGCCAGCCTTTGCACCTGTTCTATAATGCCTATGTCTTTTTGAATGTAGGATTTCCAGAACTGGGCACAGTATTCCAGATATGGTCTCAGCGGCATTGCTGTAAACAGCAGAATCAAAATCTGTCCCTGCCTACTAATTCCTCTAGCTGTGCAATCACTCAACCTGCTTGCCTTCCCTTGACTACACCATCTCTATGTGTCTATGCCTTTCTTTCCATGAAGTGGCTCCATACTCCTACTATCCTTCAATTCCCTATCAACATATTGTATATACTGTATGTAGTACTAAGTTAAAAGTCCATATTGTCTCTTAATATGGATTTAGTAGTGGATTCAGAGTGAATAGACAATTTAGAAAGGGTCAGGAAAAAGAAACAAAGCCTGGTAAGTAAAGAAACATTTTACTCAAGTAAGAAATATTATGTTTCTTATGTTTGCTTATACCATAGATTTATGCAAAGTTTGTTGAAAGTACAGTGCATAGTTAAGTAATGCAATTCATTAATTGCTTTGAGACCTTAAGAGTCAAATATCGGAATAGAATATTCTGTTCACTAAGTAATACATTAGTATACCAAAAAAGTATACAAACAACAAAGCTATCCTTTGTATACAGTATGATTGTATACATTTTTATAGATTTCAAAGTGACAAAAATACAGATACAACAAATGTATGGTAGCACTATTTAACTTACATCAGATCAGATTAGAACATGCTACAGTGTGATATCACACAGCAAAAGCCATTGGAAAAAGTCAAGTTAAAGTGTGATTATTTATCTATTATCTGTTATGAAAAACTTCACTATGTCCGTAATGCCTAGGGTATGTTCACATGGCGGAATTTGCCGTGGATTTGGGGGCAGATTTCGCCCGGAATCCGCTTGCCATTGTTTTCAATGGGAGGCAGAGATCGCAGCAGGACACAGAAGAAAGAAGCGTCCTGCTCGATCTTGCCACGGTTTTCGCGACTGATTCAGCCACTGAGACCACGGCTCGAGACTCCCTGCTGATTAGGCCCACTCATCTGGGCCTAATCAGCAGCATGAAGCTGCGACGGAATGCCGATGCACTGCAACAGCATCCGGTCGCGGCTGACCGCGGGCGAAAATGCAGGTGGCGGAAAATGAAGAGGAATTCCTTTTCATTTTCCACCGTGTTAACATAGTAACATGGTAATTAATGTGATAACAACATGGTGGCACAGAGTGTTAACTTGACACATATTGTCTTCCGTGATATCATAGTTGTATCTATTGGCAATTGATCAAAACTCAAGACTCACTGCTAGGATGGTTAGAGAAAATCGTTAAAACTCTTCGAAATGTTTAATTGTTTTGCAAAATATATTTATATCTGCAAAATTGTTTAACTTTTAATTGTCTACAAATTTATTTAAGGCTATGTTAATGGAAAAAAGCCCTTTAATCCCTTCCCGACATCTGCCATAATAGTAGGGTGGATTTAAATATAGTGGCTGCTCAGGAGCTGATAGCCATAGCTCTCGAGCATTAATGCTTCTGGCATCTCTGTCAATGCTGATCAAGGCACAATTTTCCCAGCGACACATGGGCCAGTGATCCATTGCCATGACAACCGGGAGCACATTGAAGGCTCCCAGGCTTGTCTGGCAATAATTTGTGTGACAGGCTACCCTATGCAGCCTGTCATACAAATACCCCTGGGGTTCAAGACCCCTAAGAGTTCTAATAAATACAGTATTTAAAAAAAAAAAAAAAAAAAAAAAATTTCCCTAGAATACATACAAAATTACTGTAAAACACATACAAATTATTCACAAAGGAAGAAGCAGAAACAAAAGGGTGGCACTGCTCCAAAATACAAAGGCACAAAATAACTACCAGCACAATGGATTAGCACTAGGAGGATAGGTAATAGGCATGCTCCAACGGTGGTGCTTACACCCCATATAGTAAGCAAAATTTGTATATTCACATCACTGAAGAGCAAAAAAGTAGGTGGCACTCACCAAGGAATTTCCTTAAAATGTAGGCTTTATTCCAAATGTGAGGCTTGAAAAAGTGCCAGTGGGCGCAAAACTGTCGTTGCCTTCTTGCCTTATTATATCACCTCTCTCCCACATCATCTACTGATGTTTTAATTGGACATTTTGGAATAAAGCCTACATTTTAAAGAAATGCCTTATTGAGTGACACACAAATTAGGTATCCCTGTGTCCAAAAAAGCCCGGTCTACAAACTTATAAAAATATTTTTACTGTATGGTGAACGCTGTAGCGAAGAAAAAAAATCGAAAGTGCTGAAAAAACATTTTTTTGCTGTTTCGCCTCTGATAAAAATTTGAATAAAAAATTATCAAACCAATAGACATTCCCCAAAATGTTATGACTAAAAAGTACACCTGGCCCCACCAAAAATCGATGCCCTATGCATCTATGTCAGACCTGGGCATTGTACGGCCTGCGGGCCACATCCAGCCCTCTAACTATCTCTGACCGGTCCGCGTGAGATCGGTGACACGCATCAGCAGCTATGTATTGTGTTATTGCAATAAGCAACTGTCGATACTTTTACTCACCTGTCCACGCTCCTGTCCTGGCCGCCCTCCGCTGCCTCCTCTAGGTGGCACTACACTGACGTCATGACGCTGAAGAATGCCGGGATGCTACGTATAGCGTCCCGGGCTTCTTCAGCGTGGGCAACAGCGCACCCTGGAGGCGGCAGCGGAGGGCGACCAGGTATGGAGCATGGACAGGTGAGTAAAAATGATCGGCTACTGCTCTGTGTGGGGTGGGGATATAACAGGGGGTCATATACTGTGGGTGGGCTTTAAAAAAGGAGTCATATATTGTGTGGGGGGTATAAAAAATGTCATAAACTGTGTGAGGGCCATAAATAGATGGATCATATGCTGTGTGGGGGGGGTAAAAAAAGGGTTCATATACTGTGGGGGGCAAAAAATGGGGTCACCATGTGGGGGCTAAAAAAGGGGGTTATATACTGTGTGATGGACCAGGAAAAGGGGGTCATATATCTTGTGATGGGCCAGGAAAAGGGGGTCATATACTGTGTAATGGGCCAGGAAAAGGGGGCCATATACTGTGTGATGGGCCAGGAAAAGGGGTCATATACCGTGTGATGGGCCAGAAAAAGGAGGTCATATACTGTGTAATGGGCCAGGAAAAGGGGTCATATACCCTGTGATGGGCCAGAAAAAGGAGGTCATATACTGTGTGATGGGCCAGGAAAAGTGGGTCGTATACCGTGTGATGGGCCAGGAAAAGGGGGTCTTATACTGTGTGATGGGCCAGGAAAAATTCGCAAGTTCATTAAAGTTCATCACAAGTTCATCATCTCATCATTAAATAATGATGTAATTAGGTCCTCCACATATTCATTGAATCATTGTAATGTTTCATTTACTGTTTTTTATGAAGGGATAGTATATATACTGTATACAGTATATAGGTATTGGGTAGAACTGAGTTAAGTATATTAGTCTGGCCCTCTAAAACCATTGCAATTTCTCATGTGGCCCCATGGGAAAATTAATTGCCCACCCCTGATCTATGTACACGGAAATATAAAAAAAGGTATGAGTTACGGGTGTCAGAATATGCCGACTTTAAGAAAAAAATTTTTTTTTTTGCAAAGGGGTGAAAATGTATAAACTATATAAATTTGGTATCCTCAGAATCATACCAAAACATAGAATACAGGTGACATGTCATTTTGGCTGCACAGAGAATGTCGTAAAAACGAAGCCCGTAAGAAAGTCGAACAAATGCACTTTTTCTCCAATTCCACCCCATTCCACTCCATTCCACCCCACTACGAATTATTCTACAGCTTCCCAATACATTGTACAGAATAATAAATGGCATCATTATGGAGAACAATTTGTCCTGCAAACATTAGGCCCTCATATGGTTCTGTGAACGGAAAAATAAAAATGTTATGGGGTTTGGAAGGTGGGAAGTCAAAAATAAAATTCGAAAAATGCCACCAGCGGGAAAGGGTTAAACTTGGTTACATCTGTATGAGTGTCCTTTTGCATACTGTACAAAGGTTTACAACTGGATACCATAGCATAGTTGAGAAGGTACTCAATAGTGTAAGGGCCGATTCACATCTGCGTTCGGTTTTCGTTCGGGGAGTCCGCTTGGGGACCCTCCGAACAGAAACCTATGCGCATAGAAAAGAGGTTTACCTAAGGAAACCTGCGGACCCCATAGGCTATAATGGGGTCCGTGTGGTTTCCGCTCGGTTTCCGCAAGAAGCAAACAGCACTTTCCTCTCCGCATGTTTCCACATGTTTCGTGCGTAAACCGAGCGTAAACCACACGGACCCCATTATAGTCTATGGGGTCTGCAGGTTTCCTTAGGTAAACCACTTCTCTATGCATATAGGTTTCCATTCGGTGGTCCCCAAGCGGACTCCCCGAACGGAAACCGAATGCAGATGTGAAGCAGTGCTAAAATATATACACAATAGGGCAGATTTATGAAACACTGGCATTACTAATGCCGGAGCTGGTGGAAGAGTGAAGAAATTAGGCGATACCTTTTAGAGGCTAACTGAGTATATTTATAAGTAAGCTTTCAGGAGTACTAGCTAGCTCCCTTCATCAGACATGGTGTGATACAAGAACTGAAAATTCACAGATTTTTATACACATGGTTTTCAAAGCATTTTAGAGTCCTTAAAAAAAATGCAATCTAAGTAAGTGGAGGCTGCTTCTTATATACGATGAGGCATAAACCTCCACATAAATGAGGCGCACCCTCCACTGGGCTGTGCACCTGGGTAAATGTACACAGCTCGTACCATTTCCTGCATCATTTATGCCAGATTACTGCCAGATTATGACAAATTTAACAGAGCTGATGGCCCTGCACAAGCTCATCACACCCCCTTTCGGGAAAGTGGAGAAGATGGCTCAGAGCTAAGAAAATCACAATATTTTATTCACAAAACCACATTTTGCGCAATTACTATTTATTATGCCATGTAAACCAGAAAGCTGACATACAAGGCATAATAAATCTGGGACATTAAGTTATTGTTTTATAATAGAAGTCCTGAAAAATTGTCTGTTTCTGACTTGATACAGACCTCTGATTAAGATATGGCTGCTAAGTGAAGTTGTATATACTGTACATACATAGTTGGTGGACATGGAGCAAGGCACACCCAGAGAAAGAATCTTTTAGTTACAGTATTTGGCATACTCCTACTACTATATGTCCCACTGTCTTTTGAACTATTAGTCCAGGGCCCAACAATTATTTTTAGATTAAGTTAATGAGTTACATTTGTTATGTACTCATGTTCCCAATTGATGGAATCCATGGAGATAGAATACAATATTCTGAGTTCTATTCTATGGTCTGTGAGGAGCTGCAGTGGAGTAGCTATAGTGGGTTCAGAGGGAAAAGTAGCACCCAGAGCCAAAAGCTCCTATGCCACATAAGAAGACAAAACAATACTGACATATGACATATGGTAAAGTAGATGTACAGATGTGGCTTTAGGGCCAGAAACTTTCAGTTATACTTCTAAAAAGTCAGATGGATGTGCAGTCACATGGTATCCATGTCTTAGATTGCCTGTAAACCCGAGCCACAGCTAGCGGGGGGATGGGGGGCAGCGGTCCCAGTCCAATGACTTTGTGGAGCCTACTCTGTGGCTGACGCAAGTGCACACAAAAATTTCAAATATATCGGTGTCTACAGGACACCGATGCAGTTGACATACATGGTAGAACAGAAAGCTGTTAGCAGGGGAAATTATTAATATAAGGGGCATATTACTTATAAGGGGGTTATTCGGAAGCAGTATGTATGTAAGGGTGTAAGAGGGTATTGGGCTATACTAATTTAAGGTGGGCATTATTTATTTAAAGGGATTGTCCAGGAGTAACAGTACTTAGGCAGGGGCCAATCAGTGGCCTCAGTGATCACAGAAAAGGACCCAGGTTGTCACCCGTGACGTGTGTGAGTGAAGTTCCGGGTCCTTTCCTGTGACTGATCTGCGGTCACGTGTGGCAAGGAAGTACACCAGAACAAGCCCCCAGATGCCCATGGACTGGACAGCAATGGGGGAGCAAGTGAGTATGTTTTTTTTTTGTTTTTTTTTATGTTTCACCTTCCCCAGTCTCCTGCCCCAGTTCTGTATTTCCTGGACAACCCCTTTAAGGGATTATACAGGAGAATTATTGACTGAGGCATTATTGAGTTAAGGGGCATATAGGTGTATTATTAATTAGGGGGCACAGGGGGCATTATTAACTGAGGCATAATTGATTTAATGGGCATACAGGAGTATTATTAGGGGGGCCCAGTGGATATCATTGATTTAAGGGGGCATACAGAAGTATTATTAATTAGGGAGTCACATGGGCATTATTAATTGAGGGTCACTATTAATTTAAAGGGGTTGTCCTATCATAAATTTTAAAGCAGGCAGCAGGTAAGCGCTATAATGTACATTTCCCCCTTTATCCGCACTGGGCTGTCTGTCACCTTTGCTTGTGTACAGAGCGGCTGCAGCAAGATGTCATGACAGGGGAACCGCAGCAGCCCAACACTATATACTGCTGTACTGTTGAGATTGGTGATTGGCTGCACAAAGGGGGCTTGTTATTTTAAGATACATATGGGATAGGGGATTTTTATATCATGTATTTTATAATTGGGATGGCAGCAGAATAGGGGCTTTGTATAGGCAAGGAAACTGTGGGTCAGGTGGAAAAGTGAGGAGCCAAAGATGTCTGTATTGAAAACTTTACAGAGACAAGTTACAGCTGGAAGAAGTGGTGCCCCAGATGGAAGAGACAAGAAATGTGAAAGATTACAGTCAGAGAACGTCACCTGTAAGTCACATTTTGCTTGTACTGTATTTACTTAAACTGTCTGCAGAACCCTGTGTAGAGCCAGTATTTACCATGTGTAGAGCTGTAATATACCACTGTACGTTCACTGTATAATATTGGTATACCCAGGTAGGGGACCCCCTTGGATATGTCCCCCCCCCCCATGCCAGACCCATAGCTACGCCTATGCTGTAAACATTTCATTTCATAACGCTATCATGCTGCAGGCAATCATTAATCAATGATGGGATTATTTGTATGAATGATCCCACCTTCAACGTAACCAACTATTGTGAAACACAGTTCAAAGCGACTCTATGCAAGTTGGCTAATGATAGGCCAAAAGCAGCCAATAATGTCAAATGTTGATATCTTCAACCCACAGCTTGGAGAAAATCCAGCATAATTGATCTGCCTTTGGCAGAGTAAAGTCTGATGTCGGTTGGCCTAATGCTAACATACAAAAACGTTGGCCTAAATAGCTGAAATTGGCAAATCTAATGTGTATGACCAGCTTTACTTTCATAAACATAGACATATGCTTTCCATAACAATTTGGTAAGTATTTCTAACCAGTATGCAGTATTTAGTATTTTTAGTATTGCGACCACTTTTATTTTAATTTTTTTGTACTCTTATTTCTTCCTTTACTTCTTTATTGTCCCCTTTCTCTATCTTCTTGCCAGCAACTCACTTATGCCATTTAAAGTATTGTCCTGCTAAGACCTCTTTTTACCGGAGAAGCTAAGTATGCTATGAACTACTTATTTTGCCATTGAGATATTCATATCTGTTTCTACACTATACAGTCATGTTTGTTGACTTTTATATATACCATATACAGTAAGTCATTATGTTAAATCTGAATACAATATGATTCTGTACCATGTCAACTATTTTTTTTTATTCTTTCTTTTTCTAAATACATTCTTAAACTCCATTGCCCAATGGTGATATGAACAAAGCCTAAAATTAACAGAATAATCTAATTGCTACTGCTACCAGATAAATGATGCATTTACAATGTTCAAGTGCCATTATAAAATACAGTTAGGTAGCAATAATAATATAGTCATTGAACTGGTATAAATCTGTTCTTCCACTTCTTGTCAAGTAATTAATCTTTTTGATTAAGAACCCAACCAGCAAGATTAATGAGGATATAAAACAACGTGAGTATGACATACTAATTAGACATTTTCTTACACCTATAATCTGCTTATTATATTGTACTATTGTCAATGTACTAGTCAATTGGCTATTAATAGACTGTCCCGACACATTTCACTAACATATTGTTTTCATTCAATGTGGAAAAAGCATTTATTGTTCAGTTAATAAAATAATTGAAGTCAACATTTTTATTACTTCAAGCTCCATATAAATACCTCTGGAATTTCATTTGGTTTATATTCATTCAGAATCTAAAAATGATACACTATTATTTGCTGATAAATATAAAATTACTGCTTATTCAGCAAAGAATTAATGTGACGAACTTAACACTGCATTTGAAACACAAGATTCTATCACTGATATATTTTTTAAATCTTTAAATATCAATTCAGAGTAGCCTCAGGCAACTTAAAGTGCTCTTTTGAAATTGACTTTGCTATTATAAGACTATTGGCTATCATTTTTTTATTATGCTTTCATCTTTTTAAAGAAGCAAATACAATATTTTAATTACTTTACCTGCATCTTTATTTATAATCAAGCTGCTTCTTGCAGGATTAATCTGGTATAATATGATTTGAATAACATTTACTAAAGTATAAAGCATTATATAAGAAAGATGAGGGTCTTGCTGGCATAGATGCCTGGACAAGTTGTTGTTTCTTTCTGACATACAAATTTGCCTGCCTCAAGTGTATCAAGCTATGCTAAGATAAACAGCACAATAGGACTGTCTTTGAAAAAAAAAAAAAAAATACAGTTTCACTCTGGTTGCTAATGTGACTAATGGCATTAGGACAGGAATCAGGTCATGCCCCTGAAGATAATACTATTGACAGAAAAACCAAAGTGTGTTTATTGTTTTCCTGATATAGACTTGATAAAGGGGTTGTACCCCGAAACGTTGTTGAGTAGTGTTTGTGCAATTCAATAAAGATCGTCCTTCACCGGACAAGCGTGGACTTTTCATCCTTTTTTTGGAGAACTTCCCTCCACACTCCATGATGCCCCTGAAGAAGCTGTTATAGTGAAACTTGAGTCAGGCATGTGCTATTTTAAAATCCTCCATTGAAGCTTCATAAGGGAATTTTGTCGCCTTCTGAAGCCCTTTCAGAAGGCTCAGGCCACCAAATGTGTGAGCATCAGGGACATCTGCAGCATCAGTGATGTCATCCCTTTCATATATATCATACAGGAAACATTTATAGTTAGGCAATGAGAGTCACATGGCATGGTACATGGCGTGGCATGGTGGCACATGCTGGAACATCTCAGCAGCAGAAGGAGGTGAATGATTACTGTATGCAGCAAACCTCAAGGACAATGTGTTATTTTTAAAATCCTCCATTAGAGACTCATGAGGGAAGTGTGTTACCTTCTGAAGTCCTTTTAGGAGGTTCAGACCACCAAATCTGTGAGCATCAGGGACAACTACAGCACCAATGATGTCATCCCTTTGATATATATCATACTGAAAAAATATTTACAGTTAGGAAGTGAGAGGTGGAAGAAGATTAATATCTTCTATATCTTGGTCCCTCTTTGAAGATAGACCAGCTTCTTCAGCTGGCATGCTAGACACACTTGGTGCTGCATCTGCTCCCATAAAGGGGTAATTTTTGGTGTTTTTTTTTTTTTTTTTTTTTTTTTTTTTTTTTGATAAACTCAATTCTTTACCATGTTTCAACTGGTAGATACACTAACAGTGTGCCAGAAATTTTTGTTGTACCCCACCAATGATATATCTTTGTGGTATTTGCTCCCATAAAGGGATGATGGGCAGGTCAGCTATAAGTGTACAAAGAGCTAGAAGATAATAGTATACGTGCATCAAACTAGAAATTCACAAAAAGCAAAAGAAAAAATGCACTAAAACCTAACTTTTATTAGTAATTCTAAAAGTAGCATTAGAACCCAAAGGACCAAAGGCCTAAAGTCTGAATTATACCAATAGACAAGCACCAAGGAAGCCAGAAATAAATGTGTAGTATAACATAGATGCCGAGTCCCAAGATAAGGGCTCAATATCTATGAGCAGTAATGTTAGGTGGTTCTATAACCCACATAACTAAACAACTGTGGGATCCCAGAATTCCCCACCTCTTCAACATAAAGTATGGCTCCCTCAGTGATGCAATGAAAAGCTGCTCCTAATAGAAGTGAAAAGCAAGATAATTGTAGTTCAATTGCTAGTCACTCCTAGCCACAGTAGCGGCATATACATGTAGGAGACACAGTAATCACACACACACACTAACTAGAGGGTCAATAAAAGACCAACCCAGGTGCTGACTATCCACTAACTGGAGACATCACGGCCGGCCGGCCGGCGAAAACACTCTATGTCTGAATTCTTTTTTTCAAACTTCTCAATGGGGGTTGTTTTTCTGCCCTAGTTTTTTTACTGCCTCTGATGAGCTGGTTTCTTTTTACCAGCAGAAACGCGTCAGACTGGTTTATGGGCTGTTATGGATGTATGCTGTTTGTGTTACTAGCTAGCTTTGGGAGAGTGTAATGTACAGTAAGCTCTTTGTCACTGTCTTGGTGCCGTATCTGCTCCCATAAAGGGATACGTTTTGGTAGCTTATTTATAAAGTCAAATCTTTATCACCTTTCAACTGGCAAGCATGCTGACAGTGTGCCATAAATTTTTTTTTTCAAATTCTGTAGTTGCCACTTGCCACTGCCAATAACAAGAAAACTTTGCTTTTTCCAATATCAATGCCATGT
Organism: Leptodactylus fallax; assembly: GCA_947044405.1. Taxonomy (NCBI): domain Eukaryota; kingdom Metazoa; phylum Chordata; class Amphibia; order Anura; family Leptodactylidae; genus Leptodactylus; species Leptodactylus fallax. The sequence continues at coordinate 5,026,781 of CAMRHE010000012.1, forward strand.
TGGTGCGGTATTCTGCTCCCATAAAGAGACCATTTTTGATACCTTTTTTTTTGGAAAGTCACTTCTTCTTTATCAATTTTCAACCAGGCACACTACCATTCATTTTTCTTCAAAATAGCAAGCCTGCTGTATGTACAAATTCCCCAAATGGGCTAATTTTTATACAAAACCATTACTTTGTCCAATATAACTGCCATGTTTGTATAAAAAAAAACATGGACAAGCACTTTCTCCTAAAACAGCCTACATTTTGTAGCCTTTTAAATGATAAAATGCGTAAAAGCAAGTGGCAGCGCATTGTATAGTTAAACTAGCAGTTTGTATTCACTGCTTACTATCTGTTTTCCAATAGACAAACATGTCACTTTCACTTTCATATAACTTTGACTGTATTTGTCTTAGAGAGCTGGAACTAAGCTAGATTGAGTCCTAAGAGTCCTGACAGTGTCATGCACAATGTTTTAAGCCAATTTCATGATGAACTTTTTCGACCCGAAACAAATCTTTGAACCGAACAACCCGAACCCATAACTAAATGAATCTTCAGAGGTTCACCCATCTCTAGTGGTGATGAAAAGGTGATGTAGAAATGTGAGTTGGGGTTGTTCACAAATATTATCGATTTATACAGAATTTTTTGATTGGTTAGGTATGCTTTAAGGGCTTATTTGATAAAAAAAAACCAAAATAAACTTGTCAAAGTTTTTATTTCCAATTATATATGATATTCAAAGTGAAATCATTATATTTTCATACATTTTTTAGGAACCCAGAGTTATATTTTATGCAGGTTAATCACTGTGGTGTATGGCATAAAGTCATTGGGAATTTAAAGCTCTCCCACCAGATAAATGATTTAGGAATAATTAGAAACATATCATTTTACTAAATGGGAATTCTAGCAACTGCAAATGAAGAACATAAAGGCAGTGTGTGTTGTGAAGTTTGGTAAAATGTATCTTTTAGTATGACAAAATGACATTTGTGTCTTTATTATTACTTTAGGAATTCTTAAGCAATGCATATCATTTACGAGTATGTCTGGGAGTGTGTCAGTAATTCTAAAAAACAGTAATTTACATGAATATAAATAAAGTTTATCTACATGGAAAGGCAATTCTTAAGTCAAAATTATTACAAATAACCAAACAATAAAGATTTATCTTGTTATCATGGGAATAGTAAGAGTCTGTAACCATAACAAAATATTTCATGAAATTGCATCTCAAAGTACCAAAACCGCTATTAATATTTTTCTTAAACAAATTTCTTTAATGCTAGTGTTGCCATTAGGATAGTATAATGGTGCTATGGCAAGGGGCCGCAACTAATTAATTCAAAACAAAGGCCAACACTTGCCAATGAGTTGGCACATACCTTACACAAGTCAATGCATAGGGATAATTGTATATGAACAAGAGATGGAACCACACTCCAACTGCAGTTATGCTTCAAATACTTTATTTTTATTAATGCAACGTTTCGGGCGTGTGCCCTTCATCAGGCTAAAAAAATATAGAACAAAGTACATACAAACATATATTAATACCTCAATCATTATACCATTATACCATAAGACAATAGATTCAAATAGCAAAGGATATAACTGGAATACATAAAAACATAAAGCATGTGGAAACTACTTAATGTATCATAGTTACAATGACATGTTGGAGCTGACAAGCAAGGATATCAAATCAATCAATTTATCATTCCACCATAATTTATCTATCAATGAGTTGCTGTACAGAAATGCAAAATAGGACACATACTTACGAGCAAATAACCGAAAAAATGCATACCATTTAAAAGTGTATACTGTGCAAAAGATCATTTACTGTTGACAACATGATGCGATGGGGTCCAAGGTTTGCTGATTCCCAGGCGATAGGGCTGGTGAGCTTAAATGGCTATTATCGCCATTTGACCCTTCCCTTCCCCTGGGGCATACTTATTATATACTCAGTATTGTCTGATTTATTTACCGCATGTTATTTATATTATAGCGTCCTAGCCGACCTGGCGATAATAGCCATTTAAGCTCACCAAGAAGAACGGGCAATTTTACCATCTAAAAAAATAAAGAGCCTCATCCACATCTACCACGAAAGACTTCAAGCTGTCATTGATGTTAGAGGGGGCAATACATGGTATTAAGAACTGGGATATGTGAACTTTTGAACAGGGTCATTTTGATGTTTTTGGTTGTCATTATGATTTAAAAAGAGAAAACACAGAAGTTTGACAATAAATGGCTTCAACCAACTACTAACCACGAGTGGAGAAAAGTTTTTGAGTTATCTTTCATATTCTCTGAAAAAAAAACAAAAAATCTGCCGGGCTAGGTAAACTTTTTAGCACAACTGTACTACCCATACCGTGGGCCACACAGGAAAGGCCGCAGGACATTAGGGAGGTAAACAAGTGGCTCAAGAGCTGGTGTAGGAAGGAGGGGTTTGGGTTCCTGGAGAACTGGGCCGACTTTGCTGTGGGCTACAGGTTCTATGGTAGGGATGGGCTGCATCTCAATGGGGAAGGTGCAGCTGTGCTGGGGCAGAAGATGGCTAGACTGTTGGAAGAGTGTTTAAACTAGAGACTGGGGGGACGGTAACAGATGTAGAGGGCAAAATAGTGTAGAAAATGAAAGAGGGCAAAATAATTTAACTGGGGGTGGAGCGGGGTGTGTGGTTAGAACAGTCAGTAGGCAGTGGAAGAGAAGGGATAAAGATAAATCCATGGAATGTATGTATACTAAAGCCAGAAGTCTCACTAATAAGATGGAGGAACTAGAAGTGATAATGTTGGATGGAAAATATGACATAGTGGGGATAAGTGAGACATGGCTGAACTCTAGCTATGACTGGGCTGTAAATATACAGGGGTACAGTATGTTTAGAAAGGAGCATACTAATAGGAAAGGGGGAAGGGTTTGCTTATATGTAAAATTCTGCCTTAAGCCAGTCCTGCATGAGGACATCTGGGAGGAAAATGAATATGTGGAGTCCTTATGGGTGGAAATTAATGGAGCAACAAAGAATAATAAATTACTCATAGGGGTATGTTATAAATCCCCAAATATAATGGAAAATATACTAATAAAACAAATAAATGAGGCCAAAAAGCATAATAAAGTCATTATTATGGGGGATTTCAACTACCCAGATATCAGAAACCTGTAGGTCCAACAAAGGGAACAGTTTTATCAGTAATAAAAGACAATTACCTATCACAACTAGTGCAGGACCCAACAAGAGGCAAGGCACTTTTAGACCTAATTTTTACAAATGAACATGACACATTGTCAAAAGTAGAGGTTGGGGGTCATCTAGGTAATAGTGACCATAACATAATAAGTTTTCTTGTACATATTAAAAAGATGTTCAGTAGAGGGGGTACAAAAACACTAAACTTCAGGAAGGCCAATTTTAACCAGCTGGGAGAGTATCTTAGCAGCATAAACTGAGACAATGTCCGCAAAGTGACAGGAACAAAAACAAAATGGGACATTTTCAAAAGCATTCTAAATAGGACCACTAAAAACACATACAGTGGAGAAAAAAAGTATTTAGTCAGGCACCAATTGTGCAAGTTCTCCCACTTAAAAAGATGAGTGAGGCCTGTAATTGACATCATAGGTAGACCTCAACTATGAGAGACAAAATGAGAAAACAAATCCAGAAAATCACATTGTCTGATTTATAAAGAATTTATTTGCAAATTATGGTGGAAAATAAGTATTTGGTCAATAACAAAAGTTCATCTCAATCCTTTGTTGACAATGATAGAGGTCAAAGTTTTCTGTAAGTCTTCACAAGGTTGGCACACACTGTTGATGGCATGCTGACCCATTCCTCCATGCAGATCTCCTCTAGAGCAGTGATGTTTTGGGGCTGTCACTGGGCAACACAGACTTTCAACTACCTCCAAAGGTTTTCTAAGGGGTTGAGATCTGGAGACTGGCTAGGCCACTCCAGAACCTTGAAATGCTTCTTACGAAGCCACTCCTTTGTTGCCCTGACGGTGTGCTTGGGATCATTGTCATGCTGAACAACCCAGCCACATTTCATCTTCAATGCCCTTGCTGATGGAAGGAGGATTGCACTCAAAATCTCACGATACATGGCTCCATTTATACTTTCATGTACACAGATCTGTCGTCCTGGTTCCTTTGCAGAGAAACAGCCCCAAAGCATAATGTTGCCACCCCCATGCTTCACAGTAGGTATGGTGTTCTTTGGATGCAACTCAGGATTCACTCTCCTCCAAACATGACGAGTTGTGTTTCTACCAAACAGTTCTACTTTGGTTTCATCTGACCAAATGACATTCTCCCAATATTCTTCTGGAACATCCAAATGCTCTCTAGCAAACTTCAGATGGTCCCGGCTATGTACTGGCTTAAGCAGGGGGACACGTCTGGCACTGAAGGATCTGAGTCCCTGGCAGCGTAGTGTGTTACTGACTGTAGCCTTTGTTACGTTAGTCCCAGCTTTTTGCAGATCATTCACTAGGTCCCCCCGTGTGGTTCTGGGATTTTTGCTCACCATTCTTGTGATCATTTTGTCCTACAGGGTGAGATCTTGCGTGGAGCCCCTGATCGAGGGAGATTATCAGTGGTCTTGTATGTTTTCCATTTTCTAATTATTGCTCCCACAGTTGATTTCTTCACATCAAGCTGCTTGCCTATTGCAGATTCAATCTTCCCAGCCTGGTGCAGGTCTACAATTTTGTTTCTGGTGTCCTTCCACAGCTCTTTGGTCTTCACCATAGTGGAGTTTGGAGTGTGACTGTTTGAGGTTGTGGACAGGTGTCTTTTATACTGATAACCATTTCAAACAGGTGCCATTACTACAGGTAATGAGCGGAGGACATTTCCCCACTGTATACCTTATGGGAATAAACGGGCCAGAAATAATAGAAACCAATATGGCTAACTAAAACGGTAAAGAATTTTTTCCCCTGAAATGGGGCAATTGGCATAAGCCTCATGGGGTTTTTTGCCTTCCTCTGGATCAACACTGTAGGGTACTGTAGGGTTATAGGTTGGACTTGATGGACTGATGTCTTCATCCAACCTCATCTACTATGTAACTATGTATGTAACTATGTAACAAGATCTTCTGCTTTTCCCACCATCAGTGATATCATCCGGTTCACCACAATATTTACCTTTTCATAATAAACACAGGACATACCTCTACTTCTAATACCTCTAGTATTGTAATGTCACCTTATTTACCATGAATGTCCACATCTGCTGCAGTTTATGTAATATCTATAGACATTCCTATTCAATTTTCAGATATACTGTTCCTGTTTTCATTCTGAATTAACCATGAAAAAGAAAAGAACAAGGGATGAACAAGTTTTGTGGTTCCTGATATTGAATGTATGGAGAAACAGAATGTGGAGTGTAGCACAACACAGCTTTTTACAACCATTTGAGCATCATGTATAGTACTTTGAGCATGATATATTAGTCTTCAAGATAAGCACTGCCATCCTAAATGAATGAAGAGGATCACTTAGGAAAATCCCTCAAAACATTTACATGTAAGGAAGAAGGATGCTAAATACCCATGTGTTCTGAAAGTTGTAAAACGCAAGCATATAAAATGTCACTGTGTTCGGTTCTTATGTTATACTTAATAATTTTGTGTGCATACAGTTATTTATAGATGCGTCCTCCCTTATCTGTCCTCTTGTCTGGACACATACTGATACGTGTATCACACATTATGATGATTTTGTAAAGAGTTGGTTTGCAAAGAATTATTACAAAGTGATATACTAACAAACCTATTTACATATACATGTGACTACCTGCGTACTATATATTGATATGTAATATTCAAAAGTGTAAAGGAGTACTCAAAAGCAGAGTGATAACTTAAAGCTCTTGCTCCCCAGTGCAAAATCTATGATAGGGCCCCCACCTACCTTATACATTTAGAATAATACTATATTTTATTTGGCAGAGGGACCTTTGCCGCCCCCTCAGGGTCCAGTAGCAATGGCTACCACTGCACCACTTATAGCTATGCTACTGCTCAAAGGTAATATGAAGAATAAAATTAAGAACATTTTCAAATATTTAATGGTAATGGGTTTGGATGATTGTAATCTGAGTGTAGAGTTGATTCAAAGGGGGTACTTAATGAGATCATAAGGAAGAAAGTTATTGAGAACAGAATGGCAGTTATAGACCCAAAGTTATGAATATGAAAGTAAGAGTTTAGCAGTAAATATCATTAGGAAGGAACGTATGGCTTTTTTCTTCCATTAGAAAAGTAAACAAACAAGACGGAAGAAAGCTTCCATCCACAGACAGAATTTGCTCTGTCTGCATCCATCATTTTATTACCTTTCCAGTCCATTGTTCTGATCCTATGATGGATCAGAACAACAAACTCTAATGGCATTTTAATAAAAATTCCACTGACCCACAAAAAAACTACAAAAATGCGCATCTATGTGACTATGCACAGATATCTATCTCTATATCACTGTATTGTTTTATATTTTATTATGCACATACGTTTGCTGTCGAACAATACTATTTTGGTAAAATAAAACTGCAATTAAACATTCCCGCAGCATTCTGCACTGCTTAAATTGCTAATGTCAAAAGTGCTATTTCATTTCGTGCTGATCTATGTTACAAATTTTAATAATGAGTTCACCAAATCACCTACTAGGCCACATTTCACTGACCTATGTTCTCAAGAGTACTGGATGAAAATACAGTTTTCATATTAGTAAAGTCTAAATTAGACATATGATGAGTTGCAAAATCTTGCTTAGGGTTAAGTTAATTGGGAAACAGAAGTATTACTATACTGTATTAAATACATGTGTGAATGACTTTGCACATTTTGCATCAATTAAATTGACTTTCCTAGATAATGTTCTCTGTTTAAGCAATATCAAAATTTAGACATAATGTTAAATATAAAATTGAGGACTTTTAGTAAGAAATGGTAATAACAAATTAAATACAGATGTGTCCGCACTTAACAGGACTCTAATTTGGATATTAATTTCTCATTAAACTAATTCAATACAATATTGCAACATGCCAGCAAATCTTTTGAAAGGCTTTGATTCATAAAACTGCAACTTGGTAGCTGCATTTAGACACATAGAGAGCATAGCATTTCTTTTTGTGATATCACATCATGAAAAGCTGCATATCTGTTGACACATATATCTGGATATCAGGGGTGTATTGAGGAAAGACTGGGCCCCATAACAAACTTTTGACTGGGCCCTCAACACAGGGCAATCAGAAATTATACACTATTAAATACACCATTGTCTCTTGAGAGATCAGAAATATCAGATGCAGGAGATTTACTGCCCCTTACACTTTATAATGCCCTGTTGCCCCCTATACTGGCCACACATGGTATGTTGCCACCTTTACTGGCTTTCACAAGGTATAACACCCCTTTACTGACCGCCGCATGATATAATGCTCCCTTACTGGCAGCCACACAGGATACTGAAAAAGAAAAAAAGCATACCATTTGTGTATCTTCAGTCACAGGTGTAGATTGGATTCCACGTTTTCAAATGCACAGGATTACCCCTCGGTCATGGGTGAAAAACGCTGATATGATTAAGGGGCTTATGCTCTGAAATGTGTAAGCGGGTTCGATATGTGATGTCTAGATTTTTCTTCAATTTTTGATGTTTCATGGTTTTTTTACATGTTTTAATGTTGATTAAAAGTTAAGTTTTTTTTTCCATTTTTTTGAGTGCTGGATATTTTTTCTTTTTGTGAATGTATACAGGATATTTACCCCTTTATTGGCCCACACACATCTATATAGCATCTGTTAGAAGATGCAGAGATCTGTTCAATTGGAGATCTTAAAACCAGTAAAATTGAAATTGTGACAGACAGCAGCATGTCTTGAGACACTAAGTTTTACATATCCACTTGTCACATTATTTCTCTTTGTTTAGGCGTTCCCTCAGGATCATGGTGGTCCAACCCACATACTGCAGTCCACAGGGACATTCGATAATATATATCACAAAAGAGAATGAACAGTTCAAAAAGGACATAATTTGGTATTTTTCTACTGTAGTTTTGGAGGTGTTATTAATGGTTTTATAGCATTTACAGCAGCACTTATAGCTCCTTTTTATGTTTTGTGGTGGGTCATGATATGGTGGGATCCCTGGAGGCATGTTCCTTATTTACTGGGAGCTAATACACTTTTGATTGCTCTTGCCCTTCTATATGTGATATGTGGACAGGCTGGAAAGTGCTTTCTCAGGAATGGATGATTAAGAAGGATTTGCCAATGGTGTTCCAAAATTGCTTTATTTGATAAAATCATTGTTTTTGAAGCAATGCACCTCAATATTTTGAATTGCTTGAACAGAACATATTAAACCATTGCTATCGACTTTTTTTCAAACAGGGTTTGATGTATATTGCCTTCTGCAATTAGCATCAGGTTTATTGTTTTGTTTTTATTGTTTATATAAAAGTCACCCATATAAAAATTAGTATAACTTCAATCAAAACAGGTACACATGATGGTCCCACGTGTATGGAGGTACATTTGGGACTGAAATTGAAATGCGTTGAAGTGCTGGAGATAAAATTTTACGTCATCCTATATAATTTTTTTTTTTTTTGTTGGGTATCTTTGCTAAGATATCAACTTATCAAGTCCCATCGTCATGTGGAGTGTTGCTATACAAGGCAGTAACATCTATTGTGATCCTCCTCAGTTCAGTTCCAACTGTATTTTTGCAAAGTACAAATGAGGTTGGCTGAATCCTTCAAATAAGAACTGAGGTTAAAGGGGTTTTCCGGGCAAAAAAAATCTTTTTTTAAAAAAGGTCTGTTAGTACTTCTAATGGGTTAATAAGTGCACCCAAATACCTTTAGCAGTGTTTTGAGTGATTTCTGGATTTCTCTGGGAGCTCCTGGCATCTTCTGCATTTGTTTACATGGTGTAGCTTCCTGCTGTCTTAGCCTACAACTACCATGATGCATTGCATGAGCTGACTCACACTCCCTATCTCTCACTCCCTCCCCCTCCCTATCTCCTAGCTATCCCGCCCACTGCAAGCTATTCCCAATTAACTATCTCAGGAGAATCCTACCTCATGAAAATCTGCAAGGGAGCCATTACGGAATGCAAATAGTTTTTCATATGCACAATGTTTCAATGAACAGTGAATGCGAAGAAGGAGCGGGAGATCTGCAATGTCTAGCTATCAAAAGTTTTAGAGTTAGCAAAAAGAGGATGAAGTAGTTTTCATTCCTCTGGTGGGTGAGACTCCACTCCCAGAGAGAGCAAGGCCAGCGCAGGGTCCACCCTAATAGGCCTATTAAAAATAAAAGAGAGTAGATAGATGGTCCTGTGCCACTCAGGGACAATGAAAGCTCATTCCCCAAAAATGTGAATGAGAGAACCTATACGGCCACAAGATCTCCAACATAGTTGGGAGACTTCAGGATATATTCCATTCCATATACCATTGAGTGAGCACTTTAAGGTATACCTCTAGCAGGTTAGCACATAACATAGCCTTTAAGGATATTTGAATGGCTTTGGACCAACTCTGTAAGGGGAAAGAGGTTCCAAGGTCCCTCTCCCAATTTATAATGTGCATTTTTTTCTAGATCTCCCGGTCATCCAACACACTATCATACAAGAGCCTCATTGGCACCATCTTCCTCTGTGGGGGGAATTGAATATATCGAAACAGTATTGTAGATATCTTTAAAACACGTAAACCAGTAGCATGTAAATAATGAGCTATACGTAGGTAATGAAATAGCATAGTATGGGGCAGTTAATACTTAAAGGGGCATTCCCATGAACTTAATCGTATCTATATTAGTAGATAATTAAAAGTTAAACATTTTTGCAAATATAAGTAGTTAAAAATTCTGCAGAGTTTTAAATATTTTCTCTAACAATCTTAGTGGTGACAGTCTGTTGTCTTGATCGGTTGCCAATGGATACGACTACGAGTGCAGAAACTTTCTATGGTCTGGGACTTGTCAGGAACCCAGCCATGATTTTCTTATTGTACCTGGATTATCAGACAGTGACACTACATGTATCAGAAGATATCCTGGCCACAATAAGGAAATTATGGCTGATTTTCTGACCTTGGAAAGGTTCTGCATTGATGGTCGTATCCACTGGCAACCGATCAAGACAACAACTTGTGACCACAACATATTTAGAGAAAATCTTTAAAACTCTGCAAAATGTTTAATTACTTATATTTGCAAAAATTTTAACTTTTAATTATCTACAAATTTAAAAATAATTATGTTCGTGGGAATACCCCTTTAAGTGTCAGAGCCTCAAAGGAGAGGGGAGAGTCTCCGTCCCAGAGATAGGTAACAGATAGAATTCCATGTTTAATAAAAGGGTCTACAAGCAGGTCTGGTATTAGGTAGGTTTGGACGTTAGATGTGTGTCATAGAGATATTGCTAATGGGACCAGGCATCCAGGGACTGGAGCCCCACAAGTGAGTGGTTAATAACTTTGGTATAGAGTAAGGAAATTAGTCACCTGCCTTTATTAACTGGTTAAGGACCGGGCCTAAAAGTGCCTTATGGACCAGGCCTCATTTTTCATAACTGACATGTGTCACTTTATATGACAATCACATTGAGACACTATTACTTACACAAGTGATTTTGAGACTGTTTTTTCATGACACATTGTACTTCATGTTAGTGGTACACATTGATCAAATTTTTGTATTTATTTTGAAAAAATTAGAAAATTTGAAGGAAATTTGGTAAAAAAAAAATCGCAATTTTCAAAATGTGAAATGCTCTGCTTTTCAGACAGATAGTCATTCTACCCAAATACATTAATAAATATTATCTACCATATCTCTGCTTTATATTGGCATCATCTTTTAATCATCCTTTAATTTATTTTGGATGTTAGAAGGCTTACAAGTGTAACAGCGATTTTCCAGATTTACAAGAAAATTTCCCAAACTAATTTTTTAGGGACCCCTTCAGTTCTGAAGAGGATTATAAAAGCCTATATATTAGAAACCCCTATAAATCACCCCATATTCAAATCTACACCCCTCAAATAATTCAAAACAACATTTGGAAAGTTTGTTAACCCTTTAAGCATTTCACGGGAATTAAAACAATATCGAGGTGAAATTTAGACTTTTCATTTTTATCCAATAATACATTCATTTATCCCTAAAATTAACACATTCACAAAGGGTTGAAGGAGAAAATGCATCTCACAGTTTGTTGAACAATTTATTCCAAGTACAGAAATACCCCACATGTGGGTGTAAACTAATTTTTGGGCACACAGCAGCGCACAGAAGAGAAGGAGCAACACTTGGCATTTGAAAAGCATATTTTGCTGGAATAGTTTTCAGGGATCATGTCTCATTTGCAGAGCCCCTAGAGAACCAGTACATTGAAAACCACCCAAAAGTGACCCCATTTTGGAAACTACACCCCTGACAGAATTTATCAAGGGTTAGAGATGTGTAAATGAAAAATTACTAAAACATCACTTTATCCCCAAAGTTTTCATTTTTCACAAGGGGTTAAAGGAGAAAAAGCACCCCATAGGTTATTCAACAATTACTCGTGAATACGACAATATACCATATGTGGTTGTAATCTGCTGTACGGGTACATGGTGGGGCTCAGAATGTAAAGAGCGCTATCTGGCTTTTGAAGGGCAGATTTTGCTGGAATAGTTTTCAAGTGCCATTTCGCATTTTCAGAGCCCCTAGAGAACCAATACAATGGAAACCCACAAAAGTGACCCCATTTTGGAAACTACACCCCTCACAGAACATATCAAGGTGTATAGTGAGCATTTTGACACCACAGCCGTTTCACAGATTTTATTAACATTGGGACATGAAAATGCAAAATTACTTTCTTTCCAATAAACTGTCAATTTAGCCCCAAATTTTTCATTTTCACAAGAGGATAAAGGAGAAAAAGCTACCCAAAGTTTGTTACACAATTTCTCCTGAATACAGGAATACTCCCCATGTGGTTGTAATCTGCTGTATGGGTACATGGTGGGGCTCAGAATGGAAAGAGCGCTATTTGGCTTTTGGAGAGAAGATTTTACTGGAATAGTTTTCAGGTGCCAGATCGCATTTGCAGAGCCCCTAAAGTACCAATACAATGGAAACCCCCAAAAAGTGACCCCAATTTGGGAACTACACCCCTCAAGAAATTTCTCAAGGGGTATAGTGAGCATTTTAAACCTACAGCTGTTTCACAGATTCTATTAGCATTGGGATGTAAAAATTAAAAATGACTTTTTTTCCAATAAATCATCCATTTAGCGCCATATTTTTAATTTTTACAAGGGGATAAAGAAGAAAAAACACACCAAGGTTTGTAACACAATTTCTCCTGAACACAGAAATGCCCCATATGTGGTCGTAAACTGCTGCAGGGGTACATGGTGGGGCTCAGAATGGAAAGAGTGCTATTTGGCTTTTGAAGGGCAGATTTTGCTGGAATAGTTTTCAGGTACCATATTGCATTTGCAGAGCCCCTAGAGTATCAATACAATGTAAACCCCTCAAAAGTAACCCTATTTTAGAAACTACACCTCTTAAGGAATTTCTCAAGGGGTATTATAATTTTGAGCCTAAATGCTTCCCAAAAATTAATGTACAAAGTGCAAATTGAAATTTTTACAGAAATATGCTATTTTTGGTGCCCAATACGTTGTACCCACTTTGAGTCATCAGAGACATACATTCCTAAAACTATTAAGTGGGCTATCCCGGGTACAAAAAAATTATACCGTATATGTGGGTGTAAACTGCTGCTTCGGCACACAGCAGGGCTCAGAAGGGAAGGAGCACTGCGCTTTTTAGCTTTTGGAGTACAGATTTAGAGGGACTTTCTGGACGTCATGTTGTTTTTGCAGATTCCTGGAGGTGCCAGTAAATTGGAATTCTCCAAGAAGTGACCCCATTTTGTAGGGGCAATTTTAGAGTCTCTGCAAATATGACATGGTGTCCAAAATCCAACAATCTAAATCTACACTCCAAAAGCCACATAGTGCTCCTTCACATCTGCACCCTCTTGTGTGCCCAAATGGCAGTTTATGCCCACACGCATGACACTGGTGTACCCAGGATAACGTACTTAATGTCATATGTGGGTAGAAACTGCTGTTTGGGCACAGTCGGACACAGAAGGTAAGGATCGCTATTTTGGTTTTTGAAGCATAGTTTGATTTTTGGACGTCATACCACTTTAGCAGAGCCCCTGAATTGCCAGTAAAGTGGAATCCGCAGACTTGTGACCCCATTTTGGAAACTACACCACTGAAGGGATTCATCAAGTGGGGTAGCGAGAATTTTTAACCCTTGAGTATTGCATTCATTTAATTTCAATTAAGGAATGCGCAGCTGATAATGAAAAGGGAAAATTGCTATTTTTCCATAGATACGCCATTTCATTGCCCGGTATTTTGTTCTCAGCTTGTGTCAGCAGAGACACACACTCCAAAAACTGTTAAGTGGGTATCCCGGGCACAACAGCTTTTAGAGCGTTCATATCTGATACAAGCCGGGCACAACATATTATGCATTGAAATTACATATTCCTGGAAAAATTGCCATTCTCACCTTTCACAATCAGCTGCATATTCATTTCTGGTCAATACATTATAGCAACACTTGGGGGTTATAAATGCTCACTGTACCCCTGGATAAATTCTTCAGTGGGGGGGGTTACAATTTGGCGGACTTTAGAGACCAGGACAGCTGGCCGTAAATTTATGGTCGGCGGTCATCAACCGGTTAAAAGAGAGTTTATGGAGGGTCAGGATATGCATGATTGTCCAGGACACCAATATCTAACTTGGTGCCGGATAGATGCTTTATAGTATGTTAATAACATGGGTAATCCCATGCCTCCTCATAATCTGTTTGAACAGAGGTTAGAAGTTGCAATGTGTGGTCTATTCCCCTTCCAAACAAATGCATGTAGTTGTCAGGTTGGGGGATCAGGAGTACCAGGTACTTAGGTAAAATAACCATCTTATATGGCATTATCCTGCCCATCCAAGAAGCCTCCTGTTTATGTAATTGGACCAGTTCAGCCTGAATATCACTAATAATAATAATAATAATACATTTTATTTATATGGCGCCAACATATTCCGCAGCACATTACAAATTGTAGGGTTCAAGTACAGACGAAAAAGATACATTACAAAGAAATAGTCAATTCACACAATGGGACTGAGAGCCCTGCTTGCAAGAGCTTACAATCTATGAGGTAGAGGGGGTGACACAAAAGGTAGCAGGGGCGGCATCAGAGATAGCATTGCTTATACAGTGGTCTAGACATTTTTGTGATAGCGGTTACTTTCCTTACGCATCAACAAAACTCTATGAGCCGTCACCAGTCATGTCCTTTAACATGCAGATGGTGCCTGGACATATAAAGTTACAGTTTGATATGGCATCATACCCTGTAGGGTAATGAAGGAGCATGAGCAGAGGAGGGTTTGTTTTAGGGAAAACTAACTGCAGAAGGGTTTACATTAGGAATAGTGATAGGCCTGTCTGAAAAGATGTGTCTTTAGTTTGCTCTTGAAGTGGTGCATTCCAGAGAAGTGGTGCAATTCGAGAGAAGTCTTGGATACGGGAGTGGGAGGTTCTGATAATAGAGGATGTTAGTCTTAGGTCATTGAGTGAACGGAGAACACAGGTTGGGCGATAGAGATGAGGGAGGAAATGGAGGGAGGTGCAGCATTATGGAGAGCCTTGTGGATAAGGGTATGTTTATATTGTATTCTGTATTGAATAGGCAGCCAATGAAGTGAGTGACACAGACTGGAGGCATCGCTGTAGCGTGTAGACTGATAGATGACCCTGGCCGCCGCATTCAGAATAGATTGTAGAGGAGAGAATTTAGTAAGGGGAAGACTGATTAGTAAGGAGTTAAAGTAGTCAAGGCGAGAGTGAATCAGGGCGACAATAAGTGTTTTTAATGTACCTGTGGTAAGGAAAAGGCGGATTCTGGAGCTGTTTTTGAGGTGGAGATAACATAAGCATGCAAGTGATTGGATATGGGGGTTGAAGGAACGGTCTAAATCAAACATAACTCCGAGGCAGCGGGCATACTAAGGCTGGAGACTGCAATGGAGATATCAGGAACAGATCTATTAGTGTAACATCTCTGCCGTTTCGGGTCTCGGCGCCGCCCTCCGCTCGCACGCTGTGGCGAAGGAGGCGTCTTCAATTTGGTTCTTTGTGTAAGCTTTTTGATGCTCAGTCTGAACATGGTCCTAGTTCTCTTGCTGTGTAAAGCCACACCCGTGTAATTAGGAACATTTCTCTCTGGACTGCATAGAGTTAATTTCTTCCTGGCCTGTGTGATTGACAGCCTGTGTACCTATCAGGTCTGGGGGCTGGTCCCAGACTTTCTATAAACAGGTTGTCAGCCCTCACATTGTCGCCGGTTATTGCTCTGTCTTTGCCTGCTCTCCTTGTGATATACCTTACTACTTTGTTACCTGATTTTCTGACCACTGGCTTTGACTTTGACTATTCTCTTGGATTTAGATTTTGTACTGCATTGCTCGTTTGTTACTGACCCCTTGGCTTGCTCACACTGCTTCTGTGTTGTTTTGTCTTGTCCTGTTCTGTGTGTCACTTACCCAGTATAGGGCTTGTCTTCAGGTTGTCCTTTTGCCATTTAGGGTAACTGAGGCAATAGGAAGGGACAGTGGCTGGGGTGAGATTAGGGCTCACTTGTCTCTGTCCTTCCTCCCAGACCCTGCAGTAGTGTCAGGGTATTGCTACGTTTGGCAAGACCCTTACAGAATAACCGGCCCATACATTCTGCCATTGCTTCCCATAGGGTCAGCATGGATCCTATTCAGGGCCTTGCAGCCAAGTTGGAAGGTTTGGTAGGTCTGGTAGCTGAGCTTTCTAAACAGGTGAAGACCCTTACTGATGCTGCTGCAGCATCCCCTGCTGTTTCTGCCCCTTTTAGAGTTAAGATGCTACTCCCCGACCGTTTTTCAGGGGATTGTGAAATATTTGAGACTTTCCGGGAGTCCTGTCGCTTGTATTTCCGGATTAATCCACATGCATCCCAGGCCCAAATGGTGGGAGTAGTTATATCCCTCCTACAGGGGGATCCACAAGCTTGGGCCCTTAAACTCCCTCCAGGGGCTGAGGAGTGGATTAACTTTGAAAAAATTTTTTTGTCTTTGGGGTCTATATATGCTGAGCCAGACCACATTGGGCTTGCGGAATCGCAACTCCTCATGATGTGGCAGGGCAAACGCTCTGCTGAGGAATATTGTGCAGAATTCCGCAAGTGCAGCGTGACTGCAGGTTGGTGTGATTCAGATCTAAAGGCCCACTCTAAACAAGGTCTGTGTGACCGTGTTAAGGAGCTCTGGGTTGGTCACCCAGATCCTCCCACTCTTGAGCAGGCCATGACTTTGGCTATCCGTATTGACCGTAGGATCCGGGAAAATGTTAAAGAGAGATTAGGGTCTGCTTCTTTCAAGTTTTCTGTCTCTCCCTCACTCTCTCCTGAGAAACCTGTTATTTCTCCCATGACTCCTGGTGAGGAACCTATGCAACTGGGAGTTATGGACGCCAAGATGCGACAAGAGCATCGTCTCAGGAACAACCTCTGCCTGTACTGTGGTACTTCCGGTCATTTCATCCGTGACTGCTCCATCAGACCCCGCACACCAGGGGAAAAGCTTCAGTGCCTTAGTGGTAGTCGGAAGAACCACTCAGGCAACCAGGTATTTGCCAGTAGTAACAATAAGATGTTGTTATCTGTGTGTCTGTCCTCTGGGGACAGATCTGTTTCTGGCCAGGCCTTAGTTGACTCTGGGTCTGAGGCAAACTTTGTCACATTCTCATTTGTCTCAGCTTTAGGCATTGAGCTTTTGCCACTTGACACTCCTCTGGCGGTTACTGGAGCGGATTTTGCCCCACTGGCCAGGGGTAAGGTCCGATTCAAGACCCCCTTAATAACGTTGCAAGTGGGTTCAGCTCATTCAGAGGTAATGAGCTTTTTTGTTATGGAGCATCTGTCTTCCGATATTATTTTGGGGCTCCCCTGGTTGAACCTCCATAACCCTATTTTTGATTGGGGTAAAAGGGAGTTGGTAAAATGGGGCTCATCCCACTGTATTGTTTTGCACACCTTAAATTGTGTTACTGAGGAGACTGTCTCGGCTGCAAAAGGTGGGAAACACCAGGTGAATAAAAAATGTTTGCCTGGCCCACCAGTGTCTGTGGTTGTGCAAAAAGACCCTGAATTGAAGGCAGAGAAAACAATGGGTCCTACTAAAACTGGTTTATCTGGTGAGGGTCCGGTGGCCCCTCATAAAGGGGGGGGGTACTGTAACGTCTCTGCCGTTTCGGGTCTCGGCGCCGCCCTCCGCTCGCACGCTGTGGCGAAGGAGGCATCTTCAATTTGGTTCTTTGTGTAAGCTTCTTGATGCTCAGTCTGAACATGGTCCTAGTTCTCTTGCTGTGTAAAGCCACACCCGTGTAATTAGGAACATTTCTCTCTGGACTGCATAGAGTTAATCTCTTCCTGGCCTGTGTGATTGACAGCCTGTGTACCTATCAGGTCTGGGGGCAGTCCCAGACTTTCTATAAACAGGTTGTCAGCCCTCACATTGTCGCTGGTTATTGCTCTGTCTTTTCCTGCTCTCCTTGTGATATACCTTACTACTTTGTTACCTGATTTTCTGACCACTGGCTTTGACTTTCACTATTCTCTTGGATTTAGATTTTGTACTGCATTGCTCGTTTGTTACTGACCCCTTGGCTTGCTCACACTGCTTCTGTGTTGTTTTGTCTTGTCCTGTTCTGTGTGTCACTTACCCAGTATAGGGCTTGTCTTCAGGTTGTCCTTTTGCCATTTAGGGTAACTGAGGCAATAGGAAGGGACAGTGGCTGGGGTGAGATTAGGGCTCACTTGTCTCTGTCCTTCCTCCCAGACCCTATGCAGTAGTGTCAGGGTATTGCTACGTTTGGCAAGACCCTTACAATTAGATGGTAGAAACAGCACTAGTTCAGTCTTTGAGAGATTCAGTTTCAGATAAAGTGAAGACATGATATTTGAGACAGCAGAGAGACAGTTACTGGTGTTCTGTATTGGCTCAGGGGTGATGTCACAGGATGATGTATATAATTGGGTGTCATCAGCATAAAGATGGTACTGGAAGCCAAATCTGATGATGGTTTGTCCAAAGGAGGCTGTGTAGAGAGAGAAGTATAGGGGTCCTAGGACCTAGCCCTGAGGAACCCCAACAGCAAGGGGAAGAGGGGAAGAAACAGAGCTCGCAAAGAGGGGAAGAAACAGAGCTCCGTGAGGCCAACAGAGCGGAGCATATTGAGGAGGAGTTGATAGTCCTCAGTGTCAAATGCTGCTGAGAGATCCAGAAGAATAAGAAGAGAGTAGTCACCATTAGAGTTATCCGTCAGGAGATCATTGGAGACTTTTGTGAGGGCCATTTCAGTAGAGTGCAGAGTGCGGAAGCCAGATTGTAAGGGGTCAAGAAGAGAGTTGGCAGAAAAGTAGCGGATTAAATGAGAATAGACCAAGCATTCCAAGATTTTGGAGATGAAGGGGAGGTTAGAGATGGGTCGATAGTTAGCAACACAGGACGGATCAAGGAAGGTTTTCTTCAATAGCGGGGTTATCACAGCATGTTTGAAAGAGGATGGAATAATTCCAGAAGAGAGAGAGGTTAAATATTTTAGTAAGGTAATTTGTGACAGCAGGTGGCAGAAATTGGAGAAGGTGTGAGGGGAAAGGGTCACTGCTACAGGTGGTAGGGCGAGAAGAAGAAAATAGCTGAGAGACTTCCTCTTCTGCAACAGGTTCAAAAAATGAGAATGAACAGTCTGAAGTGTGGTAGGTGAGGGGATCAATGCCACCTGGGGATTGGGCAGTTATTTCCTGATGGATCTTATCAATTATAACATGTAAGAAGGGAAGGATAGTTGACCCGCATTAAATGTTGGAGTGGGAAGGTCAATTTTATGCCCAAATTTCACATGTAGTCCACTGCCCATTGAAAGGGAAATTCTCCCAAAATATCCGCTTTAAGGGAGGTTGGTATATGGGTCCCCAGAATCTGTGACTTACTAACATTAATTATATATATTATAGTATGATCGCTTGCCAAAATTGTTGAGAGTATGGGACATAGCTCTAAGGGAAGCAAAGGGACTTTGTTTAGTCAAAACTGTGTGGGCATATGGCCTATGTGTACTCCCTGAATATCTGGATGTAGTTTAATTAACTCCGCTAAAGGCTCCATAACAATTATGAATATGAGGGGCGAAAGGGGACATATCCCTGCCAGGTTCCATTTGTTATATGAAATGGGTCAGACGTTGTATTGTTAACCAAAACACAGACAGAGGGAAGGGGTATAAAGCTCTTATTGCAGACAGGATGTTGTTTGTGAACTTTGCCAAAGTCTGAAAAACAAAACCCCAATGGATCCTATCGAATGCCTTTTCTGCATCCAATGTAAGGAGCAGAAAAGGCATGCAAAAGTACTTCATCTGCGACATAATATCAATTATACTTCTTGTACCATCTGGGGCCTACCTGCCCCCTATAAAACTGACTTGGTCATTTTGTATAAAGGAGGGCAATACCTGGAGAAGTCTTGGGTAAAAATCTTTGTAGAAAGTTTGCATAAAGTTACACAGTTCAGGAGTGATATGGGCCTAAAGTTTGGGGGGAGGTAAAGTCTTTGCCTGGTTTAGTCACAATTGGTCACAATTGTTGCTTGGAGCTCTCATCTGGCAGGCGACCTTCAAGTATATGCCAAGATAAACTTTTTAGTTAGGTGGGGTTGGAGGGAAATTTGGAAGGTCTTGTAGTATTCATTAGAGATCCCATCCGGGTGCCAGGACGTTTGTTGTTAGGGGCTAATCTCACTGCCTTAGCAATTTTTTGAGAAGTAATAGGGGAGCTAAGGCCATGTAGCTGATCCACCGTGAAGGAGGGAAGTTGTAATTTATGAAAGAAAAAGGCAATAGACTCTGGAGAAGATTGGGGTACCAATGCTTCCTCATTTAAGTTATACAGAGAGGCATAATAGGAGGCAAAGCAGTTTGCGACATCATTGGGATAGGAAATTTTTAAGGATTTGCTCTTTTAATCCATTAAAAAGGGAACAGTGGTTTTAGATTGCTGCAGTTTAATTCTTAAAGACATGTATCTAGTGGGCTTGTTGTTACAAGCATAGTGTTGCCCTCAGGCGAGTGATACGTTTGTCATGGTTTGCCATTAAAACAGTGCAAAGTTCCTGTCGAACTGTCATTGATTCGGCTTTAAGTTTCTTATAGTGTGAGGAAAGGCTTATTAAGACCTCTCTGAGTACAACCTTATGCGTGTTCCAAAGTGTATACCTGGATTGTCATTAAGAGAGAAGTACTCCTCAATGGCTTTCAATATTTTCACCCTGTTTGAGGGAAGTTTAATCAAAAAAGTATTATTACACCAGACATAAGTCGGGGGGGAGAGTTACGGCAAGATCAAACTGTAAATGCATTGGGGAATGGTCAGACCATGTCATGTTTCCAATCAGGGAGGACACCACGGGCAGAGTCTCTCTGTCTGTCAAAAATAGAACGATGCAAGAGAAGGATTTGTGTAAAAGGCATTCAGTCATCGGAATGTAATGTACAGGCCCTCCGCGTTAAGCCACCTCACCAAGGATGGCAGATTGAGTATGGAGGTTGCTGTGGTGTCCAAGTTCCCATCCAGAATGAGGTTAAAGACGCCACACGCTACCAATTTACCCTCCCTGACCCTGTGAACACGTCGCAGAACCTTGTTAAGAAACCTGACTTGTGGTTTGTTAGGGGCATAAATATTAACTATGGTGAATGCGACTGAATTGATAGTACACAACAGGATCACATATCTGCCATTTACATCATTGATAAGCGATTTGAAAGACAACTGAACCGATTCACTAACTGAAATTAGGACCCCAGCTTTCTTTTTAACTGTGTTAGCTGGGTAAATTGTAGGATATTTACTATGAGAGCATTGGGGGAGGGATGAGGATTGGCAAAGTGAGTTTCCTGTACACACAAAATGTCTGCTTTGGCAGATATTGCATCGTGCTATATGGTACAGCATTTAAAAGGGGAATTTAGGCCCTTAGCATTTAGTGACAATAGGTTAAGCCCTTCCCGCTGGTGGCATTTTTTGTTTTTGACTTCCCGCCTTCCAAACCTCGTAACTTTTTTATTTTTCCATTCACAGAACCATATGAGGGCTTAGTGATTGAGGAAACAAATTGTTATAATGGTATCATTTATTATTCTGTACAATGTACTAGGAAGCTCCAACTGGTTTCACTGGTAAAGTCACGAAGAGGCTGGAAGACGGAGCTCAGAAGAGTATGACCATCTTAGTGCTCAGCTAGGACATGCCCCGCC
Source organism: Leptodactylus fallax (assembly GCA_947044405.1). Classification (NCBI taxonomy): domain Eukaryota; kingdom Metazoa; phylum Chordata; class Amphibia; order Anura; family Leptodactylidae; genus Leptodactylus; species Leptodactylus fallax. Next base: position 5,048,265 of record CAMRHE010000012.1, read on the forward strand.
AACTATTTGGGTAGTTTGAGCCAGAGCTTTCAGTTCAGATCTTTTCTATTTAGAAACATTGTTGCACAGCTTTTGCTTGCCATTAATAGTTCTAAATTCAGCAGAGACCATAAAGCAGAATGTTTCAATATGGTTTATGACTTTTGTTCCGTTATGGGCTGTGTGCCTCTTGTCCTGATTTTCTTTTTTTTTCTGTTTTTCTCTTTTGTCCCATTGTCTCATTGCAGTGAGATAATTGAGTATCTTCCTCTGGGATGAGGTCTATCTGATATGATATGTGGCTGTGGGGGTGAAGATGGGGTAACCCTAAACAAAACCCCGACACAGAGAGAGGTGGATGCTGTAGAGCAGTGGTCCCCAATCTTTTCTTCACCACAACCAGGCGGGGGGTGGGGCAGGGAGCAGGTGGAGGGGCGGACAGTTTAGGGGCAGAGCTTTGGTCATATGGGGGCGGGGCTATACACTAAACAGTGCTGTAGACTGGGGCGTGCTGGCAGGACCTTGGTGTACAGCGTTGTAGACCAGGTCCCCGCCATTAGGTATGCTAGGAGCCACAACGCTGTGGCCAGATCGCCGACCCGCCCTACATAATGTGCCAGGAGCCGCGTTTACCGAGGCCAGCCCGCCACCCCGCGGACAGGTAAAAGACTCCCAAGTGGTTGGGGACCCTGCTGTAGAATCAGAATCCAGGGGTACAAATGCTCTGCAAATCTGATCAGTGGATAGCTGTCCAATGGGCTGCATGGAGATATTAGCAGTGACATAACTGAAAAATCGAGTTTCTCCATGTTTGACTGTAGTCCAGGTATTGCTGTTATATATCCACTTTCACAAAAAATGTAGGGATCTATGACCTTGTGTCAAGGTCTGTCTTTCTTAGTAGCTGTGTGGGAGCTCTAATTTTGGTGACTGTCCAGTTTCAATTTCTGTGAAATACCCAATGGGTTTATGCCCTGAAGAACTTGAGCACCCATGACTATGGTAGCCATAGTTGAATTTAGTGATAGTACTGTATTGTTTATGAGAATGAAAATTAGGGGGTTTGATTTCCTTGGTAGACTTTTCTTCCATAGCACTTGTAATCATGTAATCCAAGAGATCCGATTGTAATTTTTTTTTTCTCTCTTAAGATTTCTCTTTCAAAACTCTAGAATTTGGTTGTGAGTATTATTTTTATTTTGACAAATTTCTGGTGGTATGTGTGCATTTTGAAATAGATTAAGGATAGTTCTATATGGAATTTTAGCTCTGTGGACAAATCAAGATTTGGACAAGCTTTATCATACCCTTAGAGTACTCATGCATATAATTGCTCCATTCTGTGCTGAATAATGCATCATTTGGAAAAGAAGAAATAAGCCACAGTAGTCTGAAATCGCATGGTATGATATTCTCATTTAAATAAATCAGTAAAGATTAGAGGTCTATGTAATATTGAGTTGACACCTGCAGCTGATCCAGATATCCTTAGATACTCTATTCTTATCTAGTTGTTGTGGCCCAACATAACATCAGGTGATGTTTACACTATATAGTACATGCCATGGTTTTTCTCTATTTCTATTGTCTACCAACCATAAGAAGTCCTTTTTTTTGCAGATTGTCTATTACTCTATGTGACCTCCCACAGAATTAGTCTCCAGACAATTTTGGAAGAATTCCACCGATGTTTAGTAATTTCCAGTTTTAAAGCGAATGTTCAGAACTTGGAAGTTTTGAACGCTACCCTCGCTGAACAGTAGGTGACTTACTTGGCTTTGGGGTTATAATGTACAGGCTGAACTATAGCTGTAATTATTATTTATTTATTTTTAATAAATTTTTTTTTCCTTTGTAATGTGATCACTTTGGAAAATAAAATGAAAAAAAAAAAGGGCTTGAGAAAAAGTGGTCTGCTCTTGCAACATGGCTAAAGACGGACATTTGAAATTTTTGGGTACAGTATATGGAGTGAAGTGAAACAAGAGGACTTTCACAATAGACACCATAATATACAGTCATACATACTTATAAGAAAAGATTTATTAGGCACAGGAAGCTTTTTGGTGTATTTTTATACAGACTTCACAACAAAATAGAGCAGGATTGTTAAAACATTGCAGCAATCATGTGCTCCACTATTCCCTAGTAAAACACAAGTGTTACTAATGATTAATAATTGTCTTTTCAGACAGCTGTTCTACAAATACAAGTGCCAACTAAAATATATAAAGGAAATGCACTTTGAATTTCTAGTTTTATGGTTATAAATAAAATAGTAGCCCTGAACCACATGTTTGGCCACTGGGTAATATTAAAAAGCTATACTGCAGATTCTTTTATTTTTATTGAATACAAATGTATTGCTAGTTTCAAGTAAAGTATGTTCTGAAGTATGCCACTATTGTATTATCCACCTCCTTTCTAAATAGAAATTAAGTTTTCTCCTACCTCCTGATTTTTAATCTTATTATTTCACAATAATAAAAGCAAGCAAAGATGCATGGACACTTATGTTGTGTATATTTTGCAGTGACCTCATTACTGTAAAGCAAGTGTGTCACTCATAACCACAGGAGTTTCTGAGAAGTTTTTCATATATGAAAAAATATGCAGTCTTTTCTGATTAACTTGTAAAATGCTTATGCATCTGGGAGAATAAACACGTTTCCTTCTGAAGTCAAAGAGAAAAATCATACAATTAGCTTTGTTCCCTGGTCTTAACTAAGACCCTAGAGCTGCCCAGTAACAGTGTATATTGTAAAGGCATACGTCAATAAGCCAAACATTAGTTTAGAGAATAGCAATTTTGTCCTTTTTCATTGGGATTGTAGTAGCAACTGTAAACAGAACATAGTAAAGCCAGCCCCGATAGTACAGGTAACTATCTGTAAAAATGGCGATAAGGGAGGAGGTGTTAGTGACCTGGGGCAAGGGCCTAAATCTGACCACATGACTTTTGGGTTGGAACCAGCCCCGAACTCCTGGGTTCAGTTTAAACCACTGCATGGAGGAAGTAAAGTCCAGCCAAGAGGACAGGAAAAAGGGAGATGTCCGTACCCTTATATTGTCAACTATTACATAAAAAAATGTTGCTTTTCCATGCTTATTACACTCCCCATAAACTTCTAAGTTATTTTTACTGTGGAAAAATGAAAATCAAAAATGTATAAATATAAACTTTAAATTCCAGTAAAACTGTCTTCCATAAAATATAAATCGTAACACGGCATGCAAACTATGTTCATATAGTGTTACTTAATTTTCATTTCAAATGCCTATCAAAGTACTTTGATCACTACTTTCAGGTTTAGGGCTAAGGTTTTCATTTGTAATGATTAATAATTCAAACAGAAGTTTAAAAGGATTTTTAATTTCAAGAAAAGGAAAAAATAAACAAAACGACAGTGTTAAATCAGAACATGTCATTAGAACTTAGTTTTAGAAGTCATATTGCCATCTACTGACAGAATGTGAACTAAGTATATAAATAGTAATTCTAAAGATATTTCATCTAAATAGATTTCTGAAGGATTTATACCAAAGTATGAGTATATCAGGAATATGCATAATGCTTAGTATAAACTCGTGGTATAAACTATTAACACCTATTGTAATTTAAGCAAAGCGTTACTTGTTTGTGTCTTTTAGCTGAGATTCGTGAGTAATTATGCTATAGAATTGTACATAAATATGATTTCAACTTCATTACTAACTGGATCTAAAGTTGGCAATAATTATGATTTACTATAGACATTATACCGATAGAAAGCTGACAGTGTGCTAAATTCAGCACACTGTAGGCTTTCCCAGTATGTGCCCCGATGCTGGATATATCAGGGACATTAATTTTGGTACAATATATCCCTACTATCAGAAAGACAAGTCTTACAGCTCAATTTTATCACTGGGATGTGAGGAATGCCCTCTCCCTACAGTACAAGTCTATGGAAGAGTACAGTCAGGGGGGCGTTCCTTAAAGCCCAGTGATGACTCTGAGCTATAAGGCCCACCCTTCTAACAGTGGGTAGATATCGGTGCCGAAATTAACGGCACCAATATCTCCAGCACCAGGGCTCATACCGGGAAAAATATTGGGGCTCATACCAAGCTTTCTAGTGGTATACAATACCGCACATCTACGAGAATACATACCACACATCTAAGATTACGTACATTAAATTTTGAAGCAATTTTGTCTTCTATATAGTTCCATTATATTGACAGAACTTTTCCTGTTTGCACAGGAAGATATGTTGCCCAGTTGCACAGGAGTCAGGGAGCCCAATTATCTTAAAGAGGATCTGTCACCAAAATACTAAAATACTAATTTGATTCTCGCTGTTCTCCAGATCAATTTTGCATTTTTATTTTTAAAATCCGTCTACCTGTTCAAAAGATATGTAAATTGTAAATTTACATGTAAATTAGCTCTTATTCCCCAAGTGGGCGGGAACCTTTTGTTATTCCTTTTGAATGGGTGGGTGGCTTTCAGAAATAAAAAATGCCAAATTGATCAGGGGCACAGAAAGAAACAAATGATCTATGGCATTTAGTATTTTGCACTTGGTGTCAGGTCCTCTTTATCAGTGGCTTTCATTTAATATCTATTAGATTGTGTGCAATTGTCTAAGCTAATGAACTTCATGACTATTAATGGTACATTGTTAGAAGGCATAAGAGGGGGTGTCTTATGTAGAGATACTTCAAAACAAAAAGCCCATAACTGTTTTTGCTCCGGGGTCCTCAGCTTTCTACATCTTCCCCTGCTTGCAGGATGTTCAAAAGTGAAGTTAAGAGATATTTCAGGGGAGCAGTGCAACCTTATTGCTAAAGTAGCCATTGTATTCTAAAGCCCGGTTATTAATTTTAGTGGTTGATATACAATACTACGTTTGCCCCTACAGTTCTCACTCTTATAAATGACCATTAAAATTAAAAGGAGTCTGTCATGTACATGATACCTGTTACACTAATAATAATGTGGTGTATGGGACTCTAATAGGCATAGAAACATATGTTTTAGCTACAAAGCAAGGCAGAGATAATAATCTTTTTTCTGAGCATGCAAATCAGCCTCAAGTGCAATTGCAGGTCCTGTTCTACGAGTTTTCCCTACAGACAGCTTCATGTGCTCTGACTCTTTTCTGGAATTGCTGTCTAACACTGTCCCTATAGCAGGGATTGACATATTCAGCCTCTGTCTATATCACAACTGTTTGTAGGCAAATTTGGCAAATTAAGCCCAGTGCACTTGCAGCCTCATTTCCATATCATAAAAAGATAATTATTTCTGCACTACTTCATCGGTTTGTGGCCAGGAAGATATATTAGGTTATGTTATGCTCTTGTTAAAGGTCTGTATAGAGCACTATTATCGGTTTGGGAGGAATTTTGGACCCGGTAGACTCCCTTTAATGAGCAATAAAAACAATCAGTATGAGTTATACACAGTTTTAAATCTCAAAATTCTATTTTTTTAAAGCAATTGTTAATAATTTCCAGTATCAGAATATAGCTATCAGTCCTCCTCCCCAATCTAAACATTACACGTGTCTTTGAAATAATAGTGGAAATCACAAAACTGCATGTAGGTCCTGCTTTGAAAAAGACACTATCTTTTCCAAAAATATTTCCACTGGTTATATTATTAAAAGTAAAGAAGCAGGAGTAGCTTTTTTCTATTTAAAAAGATAACATGTTCCCTTTAAGATGACCTTTTGAATGAAGCTGGTACTTATCAAGAAATCTACAGTATCTGTACATTTCAACAGAAGGCATTAATATTTCCATTCATTTCAAAACTATTAATGATCATAATGACAGGCAGTTATGAATGCAGGGTTAAATTAAAAATTCCTTTTATTGGAATCATAAAAGCAATGTTTATAATTTCACTTTGAACTGTAGTAAAAATAAAATTGTTAAAGATACATCTGATGAGCTTGATCTATATTGTGTGTCTTTGATCTCCCCTTACTTTGAAGATCATTTTTAATAAAATGATGTACTCAGGTGATAATATTAGTATGAAAGATCCACCTTTTCACATGTCAGGGAAAGTACACTGCAAAGACAGGACAATTATATCAAGAAAGAATACAAGACAATGGAAAGTTTCTTTACTGTATAAAACATAGGTTAGCCATAAATGGTTAACGAAAGTTATATTTATCTCTATCAATCTAATCAATCTACAATCTACTATTTGTAATTATTCTAGTTATTATTCCTGTTACTATTTACTACTACTTTTAAAGGGCAAGCCCATATTTTTTTATGTATAAGTAGCATCTATTCTTAATTATTTTAAATAATCTCATCTACTGAAGGATTGATAACTTATATTGGTTAAGTCTCCTATTAAAGAGGTATGTATCTTATATTTGGATAAATAAAGGGATGTTTCTCAATCACTATAATGAAATGTGTTGTGCCATTAAGGACACTTATCCCCTATCTTCATTGTCCAATCACCAGGAGAACAGGGGACCAAAAGTCCCCCCAAAGTCTCCTTGCTTGACCATTCACTGATACGGGCTGCCACGACTGTAATCTCAGGCAGGGCCCGCAGCCCCATAGAAGTGAATGGAGTACTGGCCATGCAAGCACATTGGTGCTCTGGAGGGTTAATTTTGGTTCCTTTGATAGGGGATACAACCACTATATTATTATTATTATTGTTATTATTATTATTATTATTATTATTATTGTTCATTTATATAGCACCATTAATTCCATGGTGCTTTACATTTGCGGATTTACATACGGTACACCAGATATACTGTACAAAACAGATAATGCTAACAGAGACCAACTGGCACAGTGGGATAGAGGGCCCTGCCCTCAAGGGCTTACAATCTATAAGTAATGAACTATCTATGTCTGGTCTTGGCTATTTTCATATACTGCTTTCTGTATACTTTACATTTTGAATGGAACAATAGTACACATGTTAGACTTGGCAAAGAAATGAATTGTATTAAGAGTGTAGCTGTGACTCAGAGAAGGTCTGCTGCCATGTTCTGCACTATGCAGCATCATTTGCTCTTAACATAATAGCTGAAAACAGGGCTTAGTTTTGATTACTTCAAGGATGACCTCATTAAATCTCTTCTTTGCTCATCTCAGCCTGTTATGACATAGACAGCAGAGATCTCTGTGCAAGAATCGTATATGGACCACTTGCTCTTGAAGAACCCATACAGCATACAGTACCCGATTTATTTCTCTGTAAAACTTCACTAGTAAATGTATGCCATGATATTCATTAACACAGTCTCTTACATGTAATCTAATGTACAGTACAATAGGAATGTATCTTGCAACATTTAAGGCACATTTACACAGGCCAGTTCTTGAACAGGACAAGCACAGATCAAAGACATACAGTATGTCAATTGGTGCTTGTTTATAAGGGCCAATAAAAACTGCATGAGGGGAAAAAAAAAGATTGCTTCTATGATCATTAGTCCTCTATACAGTTCCTTTATGTTGACAGCACATTCCCTGTTTGCACAGAAAGATGTGCTGCCAACCAGTAAGCCAACAATCCAACCAGCTGGCAAATAAGCATTTCTACTCTGACTGCTGATAGGGGAGCATGTTTACTCAGAACAATGTCTTGGGTTCATGCAAACATTCTCTCCGGATCATCGGCCCATGTAAATCAAGTTTAGAATTCATTCCATTGCAAATAGATATGTTAACAATTTAATATCATGAATTAAATGAATATTTGCTATTAGTACTTGTCTGAACACCACAACAAACAAACCAGTTCTTGTATCTTTGTGATACATGGAATAGTGCTTTGCAGTCAGCAATTAAAAGTAAAAAAATAAATTAATTAATGCTGCATGAGTTGCCCCTCCTTGTGAATGGAGCAAATCAAAAACCTATAATTGGTGACTAAAACTTTGCACACACTAAGCAAGTCCTGCAAATTACTATAATGAAAATGATGCTTGCATTGTTATTTCCTCTATTTTCTTCCTGTGCATCACTGTGCGTAATATCTATGTTAGTTGTTAAAACATATCACATTACTCGTAGATTTTACAGTGTGATGACACATTCAGCTGACCTCTGAAATACACTAAGATAGGTAAATTTACACAGCTGCAATATAATCTGTATTAATATAGCTTTTACTGTGCTTCCCACCACCTTGTTCAAAAAGATGTAGGATGTGACTGACTTAATGACATAGAAGGTTGCGGGTGTCATGAATCTATGGGACATGTCCATTTATAGACTTTCACTGCACAAATAACCTCTTAGACAAGTAAAGCAATGTGTTTCATAGCATCACTACATCATGCTTTAGTCAGTGTTGTGAAACTCCATTAACCTTTTGAAAACTCCTGAGCTCTGATCTTGCCAGTAATAATCTAATGAAATTGCTGAAGGTTTTGTCACTGACAGCCAATATGCTTCTGACTTCATGATCCAGAAAGCTCTTTCAGCTAAGGTTCAGTAGAGCACTGGGCATGAAATATGTATTAATATAATTCATTATACTATATGTTCAATTAGATATATGCTACAAAATCATATAAGTAGTATAGTACTTATATAGCTTTGTGAAAGAAATTAAGCTTAAGGTATACAGAAGGGATTATTAACTGAACATAAGTTTGTTATATCCCTTATATTTCAAACTGTAGCTATTTCCACTGTCACAGATTATAATGCATTTTTGTCTGGATGCAAGTTCCTCAAAGTGATGAGCAATTCACTTATGATTTTGTTAGTGTGTAGCTATATAAGAGACAAATGAATATTCATGCAAGCTAATACAAAATTATTTCTTTACCATAAACTTTATATAACGCCCATATAAGTTTGAATATGATTGATTAAACTATAGAATGTAAGATGCAGGGTCTCAGGACTGTACTATAAATAAACACATTTCAGTGGTTACGCTCTGAGACAGCATCTCCATTGGCCTGTGTGTCGGTATGCTGTTTCTCCCTGGCCAGTCAGTGGCTCTCCCTATGCCTGAGGGAGAAAAATTTACTAACCGTAATTTGAATCCCACAGACAAAGCGATGAAGTCCCCAAGGTTTTAGGACTTATCAAATTCTGCAGTAACAGTTTATATAACACATATACAGTATTTACATTTTAGTTAAGCTATAGGTGTAAAAATGGATAGCAATTGTTATGCCATAAAAATGTATGGAGAAAAACACCATTGCTCTGTATCACTGCAAAAAAGTGTGTAGATAGCGAAGAAGGAATTAAACTGTATCATAAAAGGGTAAATAAAAAAAAATAAAAGAGTTTAGAGATTCAAATTATAATACCAGCGTTTTCCCCTCCCGTTGGTCATGGCTGCCAGCTTACCATCTCCTTCTGCTCTGCTACTCCGCTGTCATGCACACCTTTCTCCAGTTTTGCCCCTCTACTGCCATGCATGTCCCCCTCCACCCTTCTCCTCTATTCCTTGTACCATTAAGTATGCATTACAATCTACTTTCCACATGATGCAGGAGCTCAGCTTGATTGCAATGATCAATGATAGCATGATTTTGCATGGCAAATATGTTGTGTTAAGTTCAAAATCATTGGCCATTATGAGTGTCTGGTACTCTGGTCAAATATGGCAGCTGGACTGTGTTTTGAAGCCAAACTGACCCTTTTTTTGGTGATAAAATACAGTCAAGCCACCTAAGCACATCTAATTTCTGTTGGTTGCCTAGCTTTTGGCTATGATAACTGTCAGGATTCTCTATCCGGCTGCTGCACCTATAACGTTACCTGGACAACCTGGGAAGCTTTTGCAGTTCCAGAGGCTTCCTGGCTTGGTCCAGTTAGCAGCAGAGGAGGCCTATATAAGACCAAGCCCTCCTGACTCGTATGCGGATTATTAGCTCTGTTTGCTACCTGTTAGTTTGCTACTCCAATTTTTGACTCCAGACTTTGCTTTGACTTCACCTATGCTGACCTTTGGATGCATTATTGGATTCCTCTCTGTCTTACGATTTTGTTCTGGCGTTCCCGATTGGATTTGACTACTGGCTTTGTTTTCTGGACTCAGCTTCATCTCATGATTTGGTTTCTCATGCCCTCTTTAGCTGTTGACTTGTGATTTGATGACCATTCTTTGATCTCTGTCCCTGTGAATAAGTGTGTGGATTTGGTGTTTGGTTTCTGCTGCAGTGCATCTATTTGTAGTACACTCATCTGTTTAGGTGACAATTCCAGTCTTCAGATTCAGCAAAAATCCATCTCTTCTTGCGAGGAGCTCTGGTGAAGCCGTCTGAGACCGGTCTTGGCTTTCAGAAGTGTATTACGTTTAGATAGCATTTTCTACTGCTTGCAGTTGTAAGTCCATTCCTGCTGCTGCTCTCCTATAGCCTGTACTTTACTCCTTGTCACTGTGGCCTTGCATCTGAATCCCAACAATAACAACATGTACAGTGTGCTTTAATTAATAAATAAAAGGTGTGAGTCTCACATGGGTTAATTGAGGAATAAAATCTTGTTGGAAAAATTTTAAAAAAAATCGGTTGTACAGTTCCCTCCAAACATGAAAAAATTGTGTTCTATTTCAGTTCAGTACATTCAAATCATCTTTTTCCTATCCATTGAATAGCTTAGTTTAACAGACAGTGGTGTATCTATAGGGGGTGCAGAAGTAGCAGTCGCTCCCAGGCCCAAAGGTCTGTCTGCCACGTGAAATTTAACACTATTCTAAATGGCGCAATGTAGGTAGGGTCACCATTATAGATTACACATTGGGACCTAGGAAGCTCAAGTTATGCCTCTGTTAACTGATTCACTTTATTTTTAGAAAAAAGCAGATGCAAATGGATGCACAATTTGTTTGCATCTGTTATACACTTACTATAATAGAAAAAAATGATCTGTCACGAAATTTTACAGCACATCTACCAAATTTTTACTTGTCTGACATAATTCCTTTGTTAAAAAAATTCAGACTAATTCTTATAATTTTCAGAAGTTTTGATATGTAAGTCATAGTTCCTGGTATCACAAATATGATAGGGTCTGTATTTGTGAGCTTGAAAATACAGATCTATTTTTTTTTCTTTTGGCTCTGGGGGCTATCAGTATAAATCCTCTGATAGATACACAGCTCCCTTCTGTCTTTTATTCTTGAACATCTTAGTGTGACACATTAAGATTTGTGAAGATCCCCTTGTGAAGTTTCATCTGACCCATGGCACCCATGATCCATTCCCCTTCCACCTTTTCTCTTCTTTCTGCTAACATCCTATATAATGTAAAACTAGGCTAAGCCAGCAGTAATATAAAGCTTGTAAGCACACTAGCCTAGTTTTAATGGCTTTCATGTCTTTGAGTAACTCTGGGGTTAAGCCTTATGCTATATTAAATGGATAATTGCTGTGCTGTCCTATAGAAACTATGAGATTCCTCTCTTATCTGTTTAATATGATGAAAGCGGATTGCATTTTTTTTACCACCAAATAAAATTGCAAATCTTAAGTGAAGGTGACAATTCCTTAATTATACCTACGTTTATTATGTCAGTAACCTTGCTCATGGTGGATGGGAAGGGTATCTTTGTTGCCTCAAGACATCAGTTAAGAAAAGCATGTAATTTTAAATGGCACCAATTGTAGCCTAAAACTGCATGAATAATAAATTATGCTGAATGCAATTAGCATAAATGATTGAAAAAAAAAAACAAACTTGGGGCCTTATTTCCATAATATTTAAATGAATTTTGCCTCCTCATAATAATGGTGTGCATTAATATTGGATATAGACAATTTTGGCATGAATTAATTGAAAGCATAGCTGAAATATATGCTATGTTTCGAGAAGAATATAACAAAGATTTTTAACCTACGGAAACCTTTGCATGCATTCAATGAATTATCTATAGACTTCTATAATAGTTGTTTATTTGCCTTAAGGAGCAGAAGACCCAACTTTAATTTCATCTGTGTCATTTGATATTATCATCTGGGAAAGCTTGTGGCAAGTACTTTGCCCTGGTAATAGCTGACTGTTCTCTTTGATATCATCACTTCTAATTCCTAATGGACAGAATAGTATTCATTGTGACTAACAGGAAACAATTCTGTCCAGTATGATTAGTCATAAATACTATAAAGTGCTTCTCACATTGGCTATAAAGACTTCTTTTGTGGTAGTTACATATTTTACAATGTAATGAAAGACCTGCTGATAATGTGAAAATGATTTCCTAAAATATATCCACATCTTGCCAGGAGTTGTAATGATGTTTTATGGAGTTGGACTTCTCTAAGAAGTAAAGTAAACATTGGCACACTTCTCGATTTTTTGCTTAAGTGAAACATCATACTTATAAGGCTAAAGGCTCTTAGGCAGCGCACTATTACACTTTCTTAATAACAATTCAGTTTAGTGAATGCATTCATATGGAACAGATTGTATTATTTAATGCTTGTATGATTTTCTTCTATTAAAGGAAAATGTTCAATACATGACACATGCATGGATGCACTGAAGGTCTTTTGTAAACTCATTAACCTCCTGAACCTCAGCATTAAATCTACCATATGTCCACGTCCAGGTAATTCTTTTCTAAGTGTGTTTTGATATAGTGGTAGAGGAGTCTAAACATCTTGGTGACATCACGCTGGGATTTCAAAAGTATAGACTTGCTATTTTAAAGCAGTATCCCATCACAGATACTTATCCCCTATCCAAGGAGTAGGGGATAAGTGCCACACTGCTGGTGGTCTAAACACTGGTTCCCCCAGTGATCAGGAGCATGGGAAACTGAAAGTCTCCCAAGTTCCAACCAGTGAATGATGCTCTAGTGTTCTTACATGACCAATGCTCAATTCACTGCTAGGGGACTGCAATCTCCAAAAACCCCTTAGAAGTGAATGGATTGCCAGTGACATAAATGCACTGATGCTTCATTCACAGGGAGAGAAGCAGATGACTGTATGCACTGTGGAGTGGCTATTGCAGTTCCTATTCAAGTGAACTGTTATTTTACATAACTGCAACCTAATTTATCCAATACTGCACTTTTACTTCTTAAGTTTATGATTCACATTACATAATAGGGGCATATTCATCCACTGTATATTCATAGCCCTATGTAATCCTCCATAGCCTTCAGGTGTCAGTGTTCCAAGACAAGCAGTACCAGTACTCCATCCAAAAGTATGAAAATGCTTCATGCTGCTTGAGAAAGGAGGCACGCTAATTTGGGATGGAGCACTGGAACTGCTTGTCCTGGAACACCGACACCTGAAGCCTATGGAGGATTACATTGGAATATGACTACACATTGATGTGTCCACAGAAACACTGCAACGTGACCTGACGTATCTATACCTTCTCTTCGGCCACGTGTGTATGTTCGGCCTGGAACCAAGGTGTCTGCATGCTACTTTTGGATGGAGATATATAAGCAATGTCATACAGACAATATACATGTACATTTAGTATCGCTAGGCATGGGGGGATTAGAGGTGAAATCATTTCAAGGGTTATAACATTTTTAAGCTAATAGAAATAGCTTTCTGCTATGAAGAAATACATTTTTATTAACTCCTTTTTACTAATTCTTCAGTACAGTTATAGCCAAAAATTTTGAGACTGACACAAATTTTGGTTTTCACAAAGTTAGCTGCTTTACTGTTTTTAGATCTTTTAGTCAGATGTTTCTATGGTATACTGAAGTACATTTATAATTATTTCATAAGTTTTTAAACTTTTATTGCAATCAGGTTTATGTATAGACTCAATATTTACAGCATTCAACCTTATTTTCAAGACTTCTAGAATTTGTCCTGGCATGCTGGATATCAGCTTCTGGGCCCTATCCTGACTGATGGCGACCCATTCTTGCCTACTCGGTGCTTGGAGTTTATAACAACTTCTGTGTTTTTGTTTATCCACTGCTTTTTGAGGATTGGGATTGAGATCTGGGGGGAGTTTCCTGGACATGGACACAAAGGTTCAATGTTCTGTTCACTGAGTCACTTAATTGTTACTTTTGCTGTGTTATTTTGTGCTCCATCCTGCTGGAAAAAGCATTGTTCATCACCAAGCTGCTCCCGGATCATTGGGAGAACTTTCTCTTGGAGGATGCTTAGATATTATTGTGTATTCATAGCGGTGTTTATAGGGAAAATTGTGAGTGAGCCCACTTCCTTGGATGAAGGGGAGTGGGCATGAATGGTCTCAGGATGCTTTTATGTTAGCGTGGCACAAAAAGCATTGTAGTGCTCTCCTTTTGTTCTTCAATTGTTTTTCCAGAAGGAGTCTGAAGGGGGAATCTGAAGTCCAGAACAGGATAGAATGTCAGTCTGTCCTTGATGTTTTTTTCTTGGAGAGAAGTGACTTCTGGAAAAATAATTAGGGTGAATTGCAGAAGTCCTAAAAAATAAGGGTCAACACTAAATTGAGTCTTTGCATACATGTAATGTATTTGTCAGTAAAAGTAAAAAAAAAAATACCATAGAAGCCAAAATAGTAAAAGACTAAAAGTTCTTAAAAAACAAAGTAGAAGCAAACTTTGTGAAAATACAAATTTGTGTCACTCTTAAAACTTTTGGGCATAATTGTACTGTCTGACTGTTTTAACAGCAGTTTTTTTTATGATTTATACAATGAATATAATATTTAATGGTGGGACAAGTTCTTTAGAGGGTTAGCAAATTAAAAATACCAATTTTCATTTAATCAAAAGTACCTAGAAATTAAAAAAAAAAAAAAACAATACTTCATTTTCGACAAAAAAATAAATGTATTTTTTTAAAGATGCCAGAGGTCTACTGTTATCACATCTCTATTTCTCAGTTTAAAAGCAAGCAGAGAGTTTACTTTCTTTAAACACAAGTAAACTTTAGTGGCCTTGATAGGCTGCATTTATCTACATGAGTACATGTCAAGTTAACACAATAGATTCAATGTGTACAAGATGCTAAAAAGATGAATGGAAAACTACTGAGCTTGAACTTTGCCAGAAATTGTACTGATTAGGTTTCACAAAAGAAAATCATGCTGCTGAATTTGTAGTTAATTGACTCAAATACTTAAAGCCAATATTGTGTGAAAACCAGTTCTGATGAGTTCAGAGAGGTCATTAACAGCAAGATCAAACATGCTTTTCCCATCCTTCTGTAGGGATGGCACAGTACACATTAAGTTGGTATGAAACAAACAAATGTGTTCTTACTCCTCAATATCGAGCTAAATTATGCTGATTTAGAAGTTAAGATGAATGAATAAAATAATTGTGAGTGATTTTGTTTTGTTATACCACACTTATAGTGCAATATTGGGAATGAAAGTAATCCAAGAAATAAAATGACAATAACAGAGGCATAGTATGATACTCAATAGCCATTGACTAATTTGCCATGAAATTCAATGGTATATTTGATGTTCATTATAGTGATGGGTTATCCATTATATAGTGAAATTACAATACTTGTAGCACTAAGAGTAATGCAATTGTGCAAATGCTCTGATGTATCGGTCCAAAAGTAGATAATACTATGGTCAGTATGTGGCTTCACCATGCTAAGTGCGCATGCACCAGAAGTTTAGCACAGACAAGAGAAGCATCTATGATATCAGGTTGCAAAAGAGGACTGAGATTTATAGCAATACTTGAAAATCTAAAGATCTTGGCACTGTATGGCACTTCAGCATAAATTATAGATATGGAGAGCTTCCTGGTCAAGAACCCACAATTTCAATGATTTTTTTACCCCGAGCCACTTTGTTTGTAATACTTTTGCCTTGTGACATCATGCTCCATCATGCTGGAATAAAGCCCACACATGAATGGTCTCAAGATGCTTTACTATTGGTATGACTGAGGACTTATGGTAGCATTCACCTTTTCTTCTCTCACTTACTTCTGAAGAGAGGCTGCATGCAACCCGGAATACATGTTTCCACCGCCATCTATATCTCCTCCACATTACAGAGTGGGCTTGAGAAAGGTTGCTCTGGCAACTGAAACGTCACCACCCGACTCTGCATAGTCATTTATTGCGGATAATGTTATTATACATTGGCAGACAATTACGCAAATTTGTTATATTGCAACAATAAAACTTTTTCACTGCATCTAATGAAGTGAGTGCCGTGGCTTTTCTACTGTTGTAAATCAGTCACAGACTCCAATCAGTGATCATGTGACCACACTACCACCATCATTTGTAAACCACTTATTTGCTGTCCTAGGAGCTGCTAGTGGCATAGCAAACATAAATTTATTGTGACAAAGCACAATTTTAATGCGGAGAAAATCAACTTATAATCAATCAAAAATCAATGCAAATGAGCTGCAAGTTGTTCAGTGTACTCAGGGCATGAACATGTCTGCTGAACATTGGAAATAGAGATAAGCAAATCGAAGCTGATGAAGTGGAATTCGATCCGAATTTCAGGAAATATTCGATTTGCATTGAATACGGATTTCCTCACGCTTCATGGTAACGAATCACATTTTTTCCTAAAATGGCTGCTGCACATTTTAGGACATGGGGCAAGAAACTCTGGGAACGTGGGATCACCCACAATGCCATGCGTGCAACCAATCAGCAGCCAGTCAGCCCTGTGATGTCACAGCCCTATAAATACCCTCCGCCATCTTGGATTCAGACATTTTCCAGTGTAGTTAGTGCAGGGAGAGACGTCAGCAGGCGCTAGGGAAAGTGGTAGAAAAGACTTGAAAACTGATATTTTGCTCAATTGCAGTTCAGGAAAAAAGCATTAGAAGTGTAGGGAAAGGATAGGGAGGAATTTATACAGAGTATTGAAGCAGAACAGGAAGACGAGGCAGATGACCCAGACACACTGTGGTAGTAAGCAGTGGAGATGGATGCAGGGAGTCCCTCCGAGTCACTTGCACAAATGGCCCAATGCATGCTCACTTGCTTGCGTAGTGACAGACGAATTGTCACCATTCGGCAGAGGGATGACTACTGGCTCTCCACCATGTTAGACCATCGCTACTGGTTAAAAATGGGAGCCTTTTTTACACCCACTGAGATGGATGAAAAACTGATCTACTATAGAGATATCCTATGTAGTCAGTTGGCCACTGCCTATCTGCTCCATCGTCCATCCTCTCGCAGGTCTGACCGGGGGGGCCCTGGGCACTCACCTTGCACTGCCATGGCTGCTGGGGGGGCAGGAGCAGCTGAGCCTAGAGTCGCTGATGAGCAGCTTTTTTCACCCACATACTGAAGAAACTACTCACCAGCAGCTAGACATAGAGCAGAACCTGAACCAGCAGGTGGTGGCATACTTGGAGTGTACCCTGCCACCCGTCATCGAAGATCCGCTAGACTACTGGGCAGCCAAACTGGATTTGTGGCCGAGTTTGCTCTGGAAAAGCTGTCCTGCCCGGCCAGTAGTGTGGCATCAGAGCAGGTGTTAGGCCATAGTTACCCCAAAGAGAACTCACCTGTCCACCCAAAATGTGGAGAGAATGAGCTTTGTCAAGATGAATCAGGCGTGGATCAGCCAGGATTTCCACCCACCAATGCCTGATCCTCAACAGACAGGATCCATTTTTTGTTAGGGGTTATTGTTCTGACGGATAGGAGGAAGGGCAAAATAATCAGTGACTTCAACACAAACATACTGCTGACACCCTCTCCACTCTGTCAGGGGGCCCTACCTGTATAAGCGTTTAATAGAACAGGTTCTGTAGACATCTATGTGTAATCAGCAGATGACGGTGTAAAAGGAGTGCGCTCTTTCATGCTAAAGTAGGATCTTGAGCCTCTGCACGGTTTTTTATACCTGGCACTAACATCGACCTGTAAGGCTGAGTTCACACTTAAGTTAGTTGGTCAGTTTTGGCCCATAACTTTCCAAATAAGTGAAGTGTGCAGTGGTTCTAAGAGCGACGCCTGTCATGTGCGTGTCATACTGACTCACAGTATTGTTTCACCACCACAGCAGACTCCCTATGCATGTTACTGAAAGGCACAGTGTTCTACACCACAGCCAGGAAATAGCTGATTTTAACGTGATTCACTGCAAATTAATTCAGATCGAATTGAATCATTTTGGAAAAATTCACTCATCTCTAATTGAAACCTATAAATCTTCATTGTTAGTATGTGACACTAGGTGGTAACAATTACTGGTGAGACGAGTACAGTGGCAAATTATATTTCGACACTAAATAAGTATGTTCACTATGCCAGTAATGCCCTCTACAATAGCATATGAGTATTTAGAAGTAATTTTGGTGATAGTAGACAGAGAGCATAGTTATTTCTGAGGGCACTATGTGTGGCTCTAATTACTGTAGAGAGCACTATCTATTATTAGATATTAGTATAGTTATAGTATATTATACTTATATTAGTATCAGTATTTTCAGGGGAGGTAAATGTATGACAGCAGCATGACACTGTTAGGTAACTAGGATGGATAGGATGATAGAAATATGGGGAACCAACCTAAGACAATTTTGTGAAAAACTCTGCAGAAATGGCTTATTGCTGGAGGAAGAGTTCATGGCAGTCTGTGCCTAATGGAGAAAATGAGGAAATAGAATTTCTGAAGTCCAAAGAAATATCACCTTTGAGTCACTAGATATAATAGGTGAGGATTTATCCTGTGTTACTGCATGTTATTTGTACTTTCATCTTTGGGCAGCGGGTTAAAGGAGTTGTCAGGGCTTAAGATATTTATGGTCTATTCTCATGATAGGTCATTAATACCTGATCAGTGTGGGGGGCCACTGGACCGATCACCTGTACACAGCCAGTTCCAGTGCCTGTCTTACACACTATACAGGGTGGAAGCAGAAAGCTCCATCCCCTGTATGATAGCCAGGCGTTGCCCATGCAGCTCAGCGTACATTAAAGTCAGTGCAGCACGGCGGCTCAGTGGTTAGCACTGCAGCCTTGCAGCACTCGAGTCCTGTGTTCGAACCTTGCCAAAGAGAACGTCTGCGAGGAGTTTGTATGTTCTCCCTGTGTTTGTGTGGGTTTCCGCCAAAGACATACTCATAGGGAAACGTAGATTGTAAGCCCTATATGGGGCAGTGACTGACAATGTCTACAAAGCACTGTGGAATATGATGGTGCTATACAAGTAAGCATAAAAAAAAAAAAAGTAAGTGGAAGCTGAGTGGGTGTGGCTCTGTACAGCTGCGGATAGGCTATAACTAGCTTAAACCCGGAAAACCACACTAAGGCCAAACAACACTGTGGAAATGCATTGCATTTTTTTCTGCAGTGTTTTTTTTTTTACAGAAAGTCTGCAGAGTTTTCCTTTGTGTACTTTCTGCACCTATTATAACTATACAGAAAACACCAGCGTTTCCATAGGTATAATTCACATGCTGCGATTTTCAAAAACAAAAGCGTTTTTGAAAACGCAGCTTTTTGGCTACAGATTTTTTTCCTCAATGTGTGGATGGGATTAGCCAGAATCCCATCCACTTTGCAGGTAAAGTAAAACGCAATGTTTTTTGTTGCAGTGTTCCGGACGCAGCTAAAATGCTGCATTTCCACAGCGTGGGTCCCCAGCCTAAGGGTGGTTGTCCTTCTTAGGATTTTCTAAAAGTGGGGATGGTGGGTCCAGACAATGTGCCTGTATGGAGCCCTGAAATTCTTCGGGGAAGCCTTGATGGTAGACTCACATTTGCTGTAAAGAAGTTGCTCAACAGCAAACTAATATGTAGGAAATGATGAAACATCCAAACTCCTGCTATTCATAACACTGTTCAAATATATAGCTGTAGTGGCAGTGCATCCTATAGTTAAGGACCTTCTTGTCAGGAATGTGAAAGCTGAGCTTTTTTTTTTGCTCAGTGCTATGCCCATATGTTTATAATAGAACCCTAACCAAGAAAAAAAAATAAAACAAAAATACCCCTTCAGGGTGCTTTCACACACAGTGTTTTGTTTTTTTTTGGGGCGTGGGGGAAATGTTGTTTTGTGTGGCAGTTTTTCTATCAGTTTCTTAAGCTGAAGCCTGAATTGGTTTTAAGGCTACATGCACAAAATCTGTACATTTGCCAGTTGGTTAGAAAAAGTGACAGTAATGTTATCTGTGTGCTGTCCAGAACCCAGACCGCATAACAGATAAATATAGGACCTATCCTGAGCTGTGGCTTATGCCCTCCATCCCGCATGGACCCATAATAATACATGGTTGTGTGTGGCCATAAGAAAAGAACAGACCAGCAAACTATCCATCAACATGGATAGTACACTAAATGGAATGCATTTCTGCCTCAAAAACTGCAGTGGTATTTTTACACAAACTCTTACAGTTGAAATCACCCGTAAAAGTAGAATATAAATTATAGTTAAAAGTTGAAAATCTGTAAAAGAGCTGCACATAATAGCAGTATCTATATGTAAGCGCTTAGTCCAAAAAGAGCTGCATAAGATGTTAGAGAGAACCTTTACTTACAATAAGTGCAATGAATGGAAATATTTATTCATACCCTTGAACATGTGTATTAATGAATGTATGGTTAAAATGAAAAATAGCTTTCAGAACAAATGGTCTAATAGGCATACATACACTATTCTAGCAGCCAATGCAATCAGCCAAACACATTACTTTGCTGAAATGTTTGATTAACCTGAAGTTTTTAGCCCACAGTTGTTTTCTATAGTTGATTCACTAAAATATTCTAAGCGCAATACATATATTATTGTTAAGAATATGAAATGACACACTTCAGCATGTTCATTATTCAGACTAAATTATCTACATTCAGTTTTATACTTGTATGTTGCAGTCTTTAATTCTATACAAATCATCATGTCAATGGTCATTTACTTGGCACTATGGCATATTAATAATATACACATTAAAGTTAGTACTACATTTTCAGAAAAAAGCACTTGTAACTCTTATCTTCACTTTTAAAACTAGTCATATAAATTTGTAAATGGTTGCCTTTATAGTAAGCTGCATTACACATAATGCAAACATTGGCTTTACTTTATTTCTGAAAACATATTTTCAAGAGCATTCTTTTCTGTTAGTTATGCTTTTTATAAAATGAAAAGGAATCAAAGTATAAGCTTTCGAAAAGTGCATAGCACACTTCATGAAAGGCAATTCTGATCTCACTGGGCAGGATACTTACCACAGAGGTATAGCTGGACATTCATTCACACACAGCAAATACACAGTTCACAGATGTGACAAAATGCAACTGATTTCCAGTTTAGTTAATTAATGTGATTTCTTATAAACCAATTCAGCACATATCATGATATACCCCTAAATTAGCTTGAATTTTAAGGACTTAAATTTTTCATGAATCCACTTTGATACATTGTAACAATATGCTATCAAAACACTTAGGCACAAATACCATACCACTTTGTGACACAATGCTGCAAAATCATATTGTTTTTTTGTTTTTTTTAAAAAAAAGGTCTTAATATTGTACACCCATATCTAGAAATGTTTAGTCAAGAGAAAAGACAATGAAGAACAAATCTGTAAACTCTGCTCTCCAATGTGATTTATCTGTTTTATATGCTGGCAACAGTTCATCTTTTCAATTACAAATCATGTAACTTGATATATGACATGTGCTTACATCACAGTGCTTTGCAATAGAATTCATACCCCTTGAACTTTTTCACATTTTGTCACCTGACAACCACAAACTTAAATGTTTTTTATTGAAATTTTAACAGATAGACCAACACAAAGCAACACATAATTGTTAAGTGGAACGAAAATGATACATGGTTTTCAAAATTTTAATCAAATAAAAATCTGAAAAAATGTGACGTGCAAAAGTATTCACCCCCCCCCCCCCCATTTTGACATGCAAAATAGCCCAAGCTCAGCCAAATTGGATGGAACAGTAGTTTTCAAATATTGCCACAGATGCTCAATGGGATTTAGGTCTGGACTTTGACTGGGCCATTCTAACACATGAATATTCTTTGATCTAAACCATTCCACTATAGCTCTGGCTGTATGTTTAGGGTCATTGTCTTACTGGAATGTGAATCTCCTTCCCAGTCTCAAGTCTTTTGCAGCCTCCAACAGGTTTTCTTCGAGGATTGCCCTGTATTTAGCTCCATCCATCTTCCCATCAACTCTGACCAGCTTTGGCCAAAAAGTTAAACTTTGGTCTCATCTGACCAGAGCATCTTCTTCCACATGTTTGCTGTGTCCCCTATATGGCTTGTGGCAAACTGCAAATTGCACTTATGTCTTTCTTTCAACAATTTTTTTTCTTCTTGCCACTCTTCCATAAAGGTCAGATTTCCACATGAGCTGTGGATTTGTGCAGCTCCTCCACAGGACCATGGGCCTCTTGGCTGCTTCTCTGACCAGTGATCTCTTTGCTCGATCTATCAGTTTAGGTGGCAGTCATGTCTTGGTAGGTTTGAAGTTGTAGAATCCTTTTTCCATTTTTGGATGATGGATTGAATACTGCTCCTTGGGATGCTCAAAGCCTGCTTTAGACTTCTCCACAACTTTATCTCTAACCTGTCTGGTGAGTTCCTTGGTCTTGATAATACTGTTTGTTCACTAGTGTTCTCTAACAAACCACTGAGGCCTTCACAGAACAGATGTATTTATACTAAGACTAAATTACACACAGCTGGACTCTATTAACTAATTAAGTGACTTCAGAAGGCCTCACATTGGATTTTATTTAGGGGTATGAGAGTACAGGGGGCTGGATACTTTTGCATGTCACACTTTTCAGATTTTTATTTGATTAAAATTTTGAAAACCATGTATTATTTTTATTTCCACTTCACATTTATGTGCTACTTTGTGTTGGTCTATCACTTAAAATCTCAATAAAATAAATTTAAGTTTATAGCTGTAAGGTGACCAAATATGACAAAGTTCAAGGGGTATGAATACTTTTTCAAGGCACTGTAGTTTAGTTTATCTACACATGGGATAATAGACTATTTGTAAACTAAAAGTCAGACTACCTATATGAACTGAAGTAATGCATAGTGTGAATCACTGTAAGGTAGCTGTAAACTGTGTCCTTGTGACTGACTTTCCAATCTGAAGTCAGCAAACTAGCAAACTAGTTTTGTGATTGTGCTATAAGTCATGCTTTTCCAAAATTACCACATAAGCAGTTATGTTCAGTAAGCGCTGTTTACTGGGAACATATTCCCAGTGTATTCTATTTGCTATGTCTAGGCTGAATTCCACCTTTAGTTCTTGATCACCTCTTGAGTTAAACAGTAAACTTCATGTTAAATTAGTTATCAATTTTAAACCGATCTTGTAGAAGAAGTTATTATGTTGCACTGGTCAAACATTAATGTTTAACCAATGAAATGTAAAAACATTATGCTTTGGTTAGCAGAAGTGTCAATGTTCCTTTAATGACATGGTCCTTAATTGATTTTGTTTACAGAGATTTTAATTGCATTAACTGTACAAGCAAAGAAAGACAAGTCATTGAAAGAAACACATACATTATCTTTTTTTTCAGTTCTCTAAATTAGTTACATAGTTGTTGGAATAGAACCTATATTTGTCAAGTACATCCTTTTTCTCTTAACAAACATTGATCCAGAAAAAAGATTAAAAGAAGAACTGTTCATGAGTCCACTAGCAGATTAAATGATAGAGGATGTTAAACAAACAGGAAGCTATGATAGAGGTTTAGTGTGATAAATGTTCCATTAAGAGATTCTTTACCTAAATGTATGTCTAGAAAAATCTATATAACCCCTTAAAGGTGCAGATTATTTCCACTTTAAGTAGGCAGGCATAACATTTTATTTTTTTAAACTGATGTAGCTGCATGAAGGACTATATTTTGCTTGATAGGTTGTGTATTCTTATCTCTGCAATTCAACTTTTATTAATTATTTTTTGAGGGATGGAAAAAATCTGTACTTAACCATTTATTTTACATTTATTTAATTTTGCCCTGTTCACTGTGTGGATTAGCAGACATATTACCTTTATGCTGACAGGCCGTACAGTTACAGAGATACCAAATATTTATACAGATATAGCAAAGTTTGACATTACAATTATAACTACTGGGGTACAGAATGTTAACTCCAATTTTTCTAATAGATTTCAATGCCTTTTCTTGTCTTCTGTGACAAGCTCTCATATGACATGCACACTACTATTTTGGGGTGGATTGCTGGCCCCCCGAATGAGATTCTTGGATTGCAATGCATTACCATACACCTATTAAACGCTCCAAGGCTTGTCTATTATAGACTTCTATTACAGGCATGCTGTACTTGATGTACCACAATTTTGCAATGCATTGCAATATGGTAGCATTGCAGTGCATTTCTATTAGTAATAAGACCCCCCTGGGGTTAAAGAATAAGGGGTCTAAAAATAATTTAAAAAATGAAAAAGAATTCAAAATTCAAATCACCCCCCTTTCCCTAGAATATATATAAAAGTGCAAAAATAAAGTAAAACACATACACATTAGGTATTCCTGTGTCAAAAAATTCCCGGTCTAAAATTTTCATATGGTGAACCAAACTGCTGTTTTTTCTGTGGTTCGCTTCCTATAAAAATTATGATAAAAGTGATCAAAACAATAAACTTTCCTCAAAATGGTATAAAAAGTACAACTAAAAAACCTATGCTTTATGCATCCCTGTAAACAGAAATATAAAAAGTTAGGGGTGTCAGAATATGGAGACTCTGAAAAAAAAATTTGCATAGATTTGGATAAATTTTAAGCTGTTACAATGTAAAAACAAACTACACAAATTTTGTATTCATGACCCAGAAAATGCAGGTAACATGTCATTTTGGCTACACAGTGAGAGCACAATCATTTTGGCTGCAATGAAAAATGAAACCCATAAAAAAGTCGAACAAACACATTCTGAATTTTTTCCAGCTTTACAGTACATCTTAAGGGTTATTTAATAGCACTATTACAAAGTACATTTTGTACCGCAAACATTAAGCTCTTGTATGGCTCTGTGAATGGAAAATATAAAATAGTTATGGCAATGGTGGGAAGGGGTTAAATAAATAATGATATTCTAACAGTTACATTTTTTTATTTTTGCATTCATGGAGATGAATTAGAGTTTTTTTTGTGGGTGAGCTGCAGTTTTTATTGCTCCTATTTTGGAGTACATACAGATGTGTCCAGATTTAACTAATCTCCAGTTAGTTCCAAGTTATTCAATACAATTTCTCATTAAGTCAATTCAACAAACTATCCTGATATGCTAACAAAAGCTTTGAAAGGCACGATTCTCACCTCCACCCCCACTGAGTAGCCAAATATAGACACAACTAGGATGATTACTTTATCTGTGTGTGCTACCTTTAATGAGATCATTTTGCTTTTGAAAAGTTGCTTAACTTGTGATACACATATCTAGATGTCCATGCAAAAGGAAAGGTAATGAAATACACATCTATACAATATTTGAATCACTCTTTATTGTGTTGTTTTTTTAAGAAATCATTTTTTAACAGAAAAAGTTTTTTTATATTTTTATAATTTGTGAGCACACAAGATCACAAGGCTAAACGTTATGACATATGCCATTAATACACAACCACCCATACATTGTAAATGTATTTTATGGAGTGGAAAGGAGTTATAGGGGTTTAATAATTACATACATTAAAGCGAGGATTTAGACCTAAGACTATCAACAACTTACTATTCAGGAAGGTAATCAGATGACTATGATGTCCTTTTATTTTATGGCTCATGCAGCTTTACATAGTAAACATACTATAAAAAGAATGCGCCCTATATTCTTAGTACCCATAAGGGTAAGCTTACACTTGCTGCAGAAATTGCACCTCCATATTCATTTGAATGGGAAGCAGACACTTGAAAAAAAATCAGTTAGCGGAAAAAGTTTGAATTGAAATATTGGTGGAATATCTGAATCAATATTTACCATAGTTTCTTATAATTTTTATTCAGTGTAATTGAGTCTTAAGGGTTCTCCTAGCTTTGAAAATCTGAGATGGAGCTTGTAGACTTGGTAAACTTTGACTTTGCCAGCCAATTGTCAGCATGTAGGGGAACTTGTATGTATTATACAGGGCAGTGCAGAGTAAAGCCTCTTACAGGTGCATCTCAATAAATTTGAATATTTTTCATTCATTTCATTGATTCAGTAATACAATTCATAATCAGCATCTTCCATGATTGTGTGTCCTACTGAACCAGACTGAGGGACCATTTAAAGGCTTAGGAAACATTGGCAGGTGACACACTAAATTTAAAATATTCATTTTTTTTACAATATTCTAATTTTCTCAGATTTGGGTTTTCATTACCTGTAATCCATAATCAACATTTACAGAAATAAAACACTTGAAATAGAACACTCTGTGTGTAAAGAATCTAGAAATATAGGAGGTCACTTTTTTAATTTAATTACTGAAAGAAATAAACGTTTCAAAGATATTCTAATCTATTGAGATGCACCTGTATGAATATTTATCAGCTGAAGTTTAATGTAGAAATTTAAGCCAAATTTAGTAATGACATAAGTATGATTCTGATAGAACCTCTAATGCTGATGTAAATATAACTATGTAGTATTTTTCTCTATCTGTAGCATAGGAGTCAGGTGATGTGAGAGGACTTCCCACATCATAGTAAAACTACAATACATCTTTTAAACACCACCATGCTCTAAAACACTGATGCATATCATTCACTAAATAATGTCACTATATGCCACCTTAACAGAGATCTTCAAACTCAAAGTGCCTGTTACACTCTAAACACTATGCTGGATCCACTCTGCCTACATAACAAAACCTAACAAATAGCTGTTATCTCCCTGGTCATGTGTTTTCTGTAAGTGCAGGGATCCAGTTCTTCCTAGTGTGAGTGACAGTCCAGGTGTAACTCTCTCATGCTCAGTGGGCATTAGTTCATTCAATGTTTCGGAAATCAACTGTTTCTTTCCTCAGGGATACTAGCTGCACTGATTATTGGATCTATATAGTCTTCCAACACCAGGGGGAGAACTCTTTTCACCTTGTCTCCACTGGGTGCCACCGTCTTTGAGTGGTCCTTCATATAAACCATTCATGGGTCTTAAATGATAGGGGGAAGGGCTACTTACTTTCTCCCCATGCATGAAGCCATTTTCCTAATCATAGCCTACAAACAACACCAGTTTTCATTCATTCATGTAAATCAAATAATAATAAACCAATTAAAACATTTTTTAATTTAACATTAAAAAGGATTTTAAAAAATCCAATCATACAAAAATAATAATTTTCTCCTACCAATATAATCAGATAAAAATATTTTTTTCTCCTACCAATATACAAGGATTTAAAAAAGAAAAGCCGATATTCCCTCCATCTTATATATAGAGGTGTTTCCTTCCACCAACACATATTTTGTTACATGGACTCTGTATAGTATATATTGTATCAGATGTATGACATGTGATATCATTATTAATGTTATACTGTTCAGATCCATCTCTACTTCCAACTTGGCATATCTGATGCCATTGGTTTTGAATCTTCCATACAGGAAAAAAAACCTTTTTTTATTATTCACATTGCCCAATACAGATCTTTTTGGTGTCCTCTGAGGCCCACCACCTCTCACTGCAGGGGCAACTAAATTTCCCTGTGTTTTTGCCCTCCTAAATACTAAATATGGATGCTGCGGTTTCAGTTCTCCCACCACCTTATCTTGTCATAAGATAGGCAAAATTATTCTTAAAAATATTACATTGTTCATTGTATTGAGTGATAATGTGAATATTGAATTTGTCACTCTCTTCTCTCGTCACAATAACGTTTTGCTCCTTATTTTTAATCAGTTGTTCCCTCTTCATATTCATCACCAGTTCTTTGCTAGC
This sequence comes from Leptodactylus fallax, assembly GCA_947044405.1. Taxonomy (NCBI): domain Eukaryota; kingdom Metazoa; phylum Chordata; class Amphibia; order Anura; family Leptodactylidae; genus Leptodactylus; species Leptodactylus fallax. Next base: position 5,076,062 of record CAMRHE010000012.1, read on the forward strand.
TTGCAATTCCCTATTTCTGTAACCCCTTGAACTGTTGTTCTATGAATTCAGCTTCATAAACCTAATCATTAATCTTAGTACTACTTTGTTGTATCTTCATAGATTATCCCTAGGTATGTTATTCAACTATACCGGAAGGTTACAACTTAGCAAAGAGATGAAGCTGTTAGTGTCCACTGGCTTTCTGTAACTTTTTGTTTAGAATTGATGTAAACAGTCAGTTGGTCAAGTGGTTGATGGTAGATATGTGCCATTGAGATTTCTTGTCTCAGGGATGTAAGTAACTGGATTTGGGTCCAGGATTTAAGAGTTACTGAAGGCTCTGTGTAGGAAGTTCACTTCCATACTGCATTCCTGGTGTTATGTACCTGAACCTGGTGTCCAAGGAGTATGAAGCTACAGGGTATGTGTGTTTCTCTGGAGGAGAAAAGGGTGCTAATTTTATTTTGCTTTTGATTTTACTACTGAAACAAACCAATGTCGGTGTAAGGGAATTGAGCAGTTGAGCAATTCCCCAGTGCCGCTGCAGAACCCTGGGGGAGGGGCAAAAGAAGACAGTGAGCCCTAAGTTGAACCACCTGGCTAACTTGCCTATCTGTCCTAGGCGACAGCAGCAACTGGTCGACAGGCCCTACCTAATGTAGGTGACAACACAGAATGCAGACAGGACAAACAACGGACAAAGGGAGATCGGCTAGCCAAGGGGTCGGTAACAGTCAAGCAATGCAGTACAAAATCACAATCCAAAAGAATAGTCACAGACAAAGCCAGAGATCAGAAATAGGAATACAGGTAACAAAACAGCACGGAGTAAAGGCAGGTACGCAAAAACAATAACCAGCAACCATGTGAGGGCTAACAACCTGTTTATAGAAAGACAGGACCTGCCCCAGACTGGATTGGTAGACAGGCTGTCAATCACACAGGCAAGGCTGAGATTAAATATTAGAGGACCAGAGAGAAACAAAGATGCAAGAGACGGGTGTGGCTGAAATTCAATTACAGACAGGAGGTATTAGGACAGTGTCAAGACTGAGCAACAAGAAACCTACGCAAGGAATGAAACTGAACACGCCTCCTTCGCCGCATCATGCAAGCGGAGGGTGGCGCAGAGACCCAAACAGGCAGAGACGTTACAGTCGGTCAATCTGTGCCAGTGTTTTTTGGCGGCAAGACTAATTGGAGGGTCCCAATTCACATTGGCCATCCTCCACAAAAACTGTAAGATCCAAATGTTGGATTAATTTTGACTATTATGTGTAAAGTCAGATTAAAATCATTATTATGGAGTGCCTCCAAAAAAACGTTCTAGAGGTCCTCTTGTAGCATCCTATATGAAAATCACATCATCTATGAATCTCTATTCATTAGACCCACCCATATGGGAAGAAATTGAAATGTTCTCACCTTCCCATGTACAGATTGATGCATGTATAGATTGGGCATATAAGGTGTATTAGATTTCTTCTAATTTGAATAGCCGCCAAGTCTCCCATGTATTGTAGGTAGCCTGTAATAGAACTATAGAAAAAAAAGATCAAAAGAGCTGAACCAGTTTTTTTTCGGTTTCGTTTCCTTTAAAAATGTGGATAAAAAATTATTAAAACAATATATATTCCCCAAAATGCTATAAATAAAGAGCGCATCTGACCCCACAAAAAAAAAAGATGCCTTATGCATTCCATTAGACAATATTAAATAAGTAGGTTTTTTTGTGAAGATTTGGATTTTTTTAAGGGGTTAAAATGTTAAAAAAACTATATAACTTTGATATTGCCATAATCCTGCTGAACCACAGAATATGGGTAATATGTCATTTTGGCTGCACAGTGAATGCCATAAAAACAAAGCCCATAAGAAAGTCGACCAAACACAGTTTTTCACTAATTCCACCCCATTCAGAAATTTTTTTCCAGCTTTCCAGTTCATCGTATGAAATACTACATTGTACCATTATGAAGTACAATTTTTACCACAAATACTAAGCCCTAGTATGGCTCTGTGAACGGAAAAAAAAAGTTATGGAATTTAAAAGGCAGGCAGTAAATAAAATGACAATAAAAAAAATGGCGGGAAGGGGATAAAGATGATATTGAGCAATATTTCTCAATAGACATTTTAGAACAGTTGTATGTCTTTACACATATTGTGAGTGGAATTAGTTGGTCCTAAGTAGATTGTCGATGACAAGGCTTTTCTAGACTAAAACTTTTTTGTCAACTTGACAACAATAGAAGTGACCCAAAATATTATCTTAATAACAGCATTAACAGCACAAGACAATTCCCCAAGGTAAAGATAAAAATATGAACATTTACAATTACAGGGTCTAAAGGAAATTCTTAGGCAGCACAAATAAGATGTATATTACCTTAAGGTATGTCAAACTACAACTGTTCTTCATCTTTATTGAGAACGGCAAGTATTAGTGATCCAATCAAGAAATTAAAGATGACATTTTACAAACTGATAGTCATCTTTTCTTTTATTTGTTTTACCATTGTTTAACAATCTAGATCAGATGTAGCTAGGAGTCAAAGATGATGAGCTTCTATCGAGTCCTACAGCAGTGTTTGATTTAATTAGAACCAACGAGGAAGAGTTATTGTTTATTAGCCCTTCTTAAGGTTTTTACATTTCTGAATATTTTCAAAAAACACAGCTCAAAACTTTCACACACATATTGCATAGACATTCTTCATTTGTAAATGGCTTTAATTCTATTTAGCATTTCAGTCTCTCCAATTTGTAGTATACAAGAGGAATAACAAATGATTACAAACTCTCTGTACTGAGATTAACTACTATATGTATGTAGTTCGCTAGAAGTTGCATACCTCCAATTGAGGCAGACCAACAAACTTCTATGGTGCCCATGGGCCCCACCTATTTCCCACACCATCAATTGTATCCAATGCTAGTTGTAAACTAGATAGTTAGACAGGTAGTCTGTTAAACCTAGCTCTGGCATTAAATGTCACAAGATGGCCAAAAAAAGTAGAGAGAAGCACTGATTATTGGCCAGTTTTTTTTCAACCTTTTTCTTTTGGAACTAAAAAGGTCTGGAGGATCACATCGCCTTCTTGGAGACAGAAGAAATAAGCACTGTAAGTAAGAGTTGATTTTAACTGTTGATAACACTGTGCGTGTCTGTAGTTCATATCTGCTTACATTTTGGGGGGTTCTTTTCAGCAAGTCAAAATATTTGGATTTACAGGACAGATGCCTTAGCTTCAAAATTTTGAGATGCCAGTGCTAGTATATTTGTGTTTTAATTGAAAAAGAAAGTGTAAAAAATTAAAAGTTAAAAGCTATTTGTGGCTCTTTAAAAGACATCCTGATATATATTTATCGTCTTCTGTTTCATAATTAGCTGAATAAATTATTACACAAAAACTATTCTAAATTCTATGTAGTACCTTCTACTCTATGACTGTTGTTGGGGAACAGTGATGACATGTAGTACTATAGGTTAAAGGGTTTTCCAGGATAAAATATTAATGACCTATCCTAAATACAGGGCATTAATATCAGATCTGAGAGGGTTTGAAATTTGCAACCCCTATTGATTAACATTCTCAGTAGCTCATACACAGAGAATAGAGCAGGAGCCAGACAGCTCTGTCCTGTTTATAGTGGTGGAACTGAGTCACTGCAGCTTAAGTCCCATTCAAAGAAATTGGAGCTGATTTGTATTATCTGGTGTGACCACTACTCAGAGAACAAAGCTATCTATCTCTTTGTACATTTTCTGTGTAAGGCTGTGTAACTGCTGCTAAGAACAACTAATTGGTGGACTCCCACTTCCATTTAAAATGCTAACAACATTTGGTTCCACTCACTATCTGTAGTATTTTAGACAAATTACATACTTTAATAACTCCATTCCACTCTATGTTTATCATCTATATAAGGCTTGAATGAGGTTAAATAAACTATTATAGTAGCAAGAAAATATAAATTTTTAGGCATTTGACTGTTTATTTAATGTCTCATTTGGCACTAGAAACTCTGAAGATTGGTTTCATTTCAGGTACGGGTGGTTTGGTCCACAGATTTGTTTCAGGTTGAATAAGTTTAGTACTTTAACAGCTAGGTTATATTGACTTAAAACATAGTGTATAACGCTGTCAGATCTCCTAGAACTGTATCTAGTCAAGTTCTAGTTCTCTAAGGAAAACACAAGTAAAGTTTTGTCAACATGAAAGTGATATGTATGTCTATTGGAAAACAAATGGTAAGCAGTAGATAGTAGATATAATCTACTAGTTTAACCATACACTGCACTGCCACTTTCTTTTACGTATTTTAACACTTAAAATGCTCTAAAATTACCGTTTTTTGTGGAAAGGTACTTGATAGTAGTATTTATATATACAAGGCAGTTACAGTGCTGGCCAAAAGTATTGGCACCCCTGCAATTCTGTCAGATAATACTCAATTTCTTCCAGAAAATGATTGCAATCACAAATGCTTTGGTAATAATATCTTTATTTAATTTGTCGTCAATGGAAAACCACAAAAAGAATTGTCAAAAAGCCAAATTGGATATAATTCCACACCAAACATAAAAAAGGGGGTGGACAAAAGTATTGGCACCCTTTGAAAAATCATGTGATGCTTCTCTAATTTGTGTAATTAATAGCACCTGTTACTTACCTGTGGCACATAACAGGTGGTGACAATAACTAAATCACACTTGCAGCCAGTTGAAATGGATTAAAGTTGACTCAACCTCTGTCCTGTGTCCTTGTGTGTACCACATTGAGCATGGAGAAAAGAAAGAAGACCAAAGAACTGTCTGAGGACTTGAGAAGCAAAATTGTGAGGAAGCATGAGCAATCTCAAGGCTACAAGTCCATCTCCAAAGACCTGAATGTTCCTGTGTCTACCGTGCGCAGTGTCATCAAGAAGTTTAAAGCCCATGGCACTGTGGCTAACCTCCCTAGATGTGGACGGAAAAGAAAAATTGACGAGAGATTTCAACGAAAGATTGTGCGGATGGTGGCTAAAGAACCTCGACTAACATCCAAACAAGTTCTAGCTGCCCTGCAGTCCGAGGGTACAACAGTGTCAACCCGTACTATCCGTCGGCGTCTGAATGAAAAGGGACTCTATGGTAGGATACCCAGGAAGACCCCACTTCTGACCCAGAGACATAAAAAAGCCAGGCTGGAGTTTGCCAAAACTTACCTGAGAAAGCCAAAAACTTTTTGGAACAATGTTCTCTGGTCAGATGAGACAAAAGTAGAGCTTTTTGGGAAAAGGTATCAACATAGAGTTGACAGGAAAAAAAAAGAGGCCTTCAAAGAAAAGAACACGGTCCCTACAGTCAAACATGGCGGAGGTTCCCTGATGTTTTGGGGTTGCTTTGCTGCCTCTGACACTGGACTGCTTGACCGTGTGCATGGCATTATGAAGTCTGAAAACTACCAACAAATTTTGCAGCATAATGTAGGGCCCAGTGTGAGAAAGCTGGGTCTCCCTCAGAGGTCATGGGTCTTCCAGCAGGACAATGACCCAAAACACACTTCAAAAAGCACTAGAAAATGGTTTGAGAGAAAGCACTGGAGACTTCTAAAGTGGCCAGCAATGAGTCCAGACCTGAATCCCATAGAACACCTGTGGAGAGATCTCAAAATGGCAGTTTGGAGAAGGCACCCTTCAAATCTCAGGGACCTGGAGAAATTTGCCAAAGAAGAATGGTCTAAAATTCCAGCAGAGCATTGTAAGAAACTCATTGATGGTTACCGGAAGCGGTTGTTCGCAGTTATTTTGTCTAAAGGTTGTGCTACCAAGTATTAGGCTGAGGGTGCCAATACTTTTGTCCGGCCCATTTTTGGAGTTTTGTGTAAAATGATCAATGATTTGACTTTTTTTTTCATTCTCTTTTGTGTTTTTTCATTGCAAGCAAAATAAATGAAGATATTGTTACCAAAGCATTTGTGATTGCAATCATTTTCTGGAAGAAATTGAGTATTATCTGACAGAATTGCAGGGGTGTCAATACTTTTGGCCAGCACTGTATATTGCAAAAAGCAATTAGTCTTTTTTGATGACTTGCAAGTTCTACAGGCTTGTTATTTTGGACAAATATTTGTGGCTGTGAGCCTAGCTGAAAAGTGATGAAGAAAAAGTGACTTTTCAAAACAAAAACACATAGAAAAATTTCCCTTCATGGGAGCAGATGTGAAATCAAAATGGCTTTGAAAACTGCAATGGCACAGGTTTTTTTGATGTTAGAATTTTATTCAATATAACTTAGTTTTTTTGTGCCAAAATGTTAGCAACAACAGTATGGTATAGTAGAATGTGTTGGACCAGGCCACATGACATGTCTTACTGAGTTGTGGTAGCTGTGGCAACATGAGTTTGTATGTATATTGATTAACAAAATACAAAAAACCTTGCTAGCACAGGCTGTATCAGTGTTAAGACACCTTATATGTATTTAGTGAGAAAAAAAAAACTGTTGCCCAAAAAAAAACCCGCAAAAGATTTTTTTACAAAAGAAAATTGCTGTATTGCAAAAAAAAAATCCAACAAATTTAGATTATTGGCAATGAAATTGCTTACTGTACATTGTCTGTTGAACTATGTGCAAACTATATCAGTCAGGCTCACAGCACAGTGCAGAAATTTGCCAAACCTCCACTCTTATGATTTCTCTGCCTATCTGCCTGTAATTGAGTAAATCTAACTAAGTTTTAAATATAGTCTTTTCTTGGCCAGAGATCTTTGTGCCTGACAGGCAACCACTTATGTACCCCTCTTACGGCCCACTCAGACCAATAGCATCCACCTCCCAGATGATGTCACACAGGCATTTTGAGATTACTATGCTGCCTTGTGCTTGACAGACTCAACCAGACCAGAGACTTGGATGGACTTTAGACTCCATATCCAAAACTATCATTTTGACTCTGACCTCCCGAGTCTGCATGATGAAGACCTGGCCACTCTAGAACAACCTGTGTCTGCGGAGGAACTAGTCAAGGCAATCAAAGACACACAGGCTGGTAAAGAGCTGGGACCCGACGGATTCCCACTCGTATACTATATAAAACGAGCAAAATTTTCTCTCCTCATTTCCTCAAAGTCTTCAACTTGGTTATGATTGATTCTTCCCTCCATGGTAACTTTCTCTGTGCCCTCATTGCGGTGATCCCCAGACCTGGTAAAGATCATACACAACACTCCAATTACAAATCTGCTAAATGTTGATGTGAATTTACTAGCCAAAATTCCTGCAGCTTAATTGATGCCTTTGATGGACCAGATTATCCACCCAGATCAGGCAGGATTTATGATGGGTAGAGATAACACGACTAAGGCTATTATCCTAATTCACAGAGCCTGAATAGATTGAAGGCCTTTCATGCTCGTTTCCACATTTGCTGAGAAGGCTTTTGATCAAGTCAATTGGATGTTCATGGAGGAGACCCTCAAACATATAGGTTTCCGCCACCATACATTCCACTGGATCCTCTCGCTTTATTCATTCCCCACAGCTAAGGTAAAGGTATATTCTATCCTCTTAGGTAACCTCTGTATTCTAAATGGCACAAGACAGGGCTGCTCACTGTCACCTGTTATATTCATTCTTACCTCAGAACCTGTCCTTTGACTCATACCGGCGAACCAGGACATCTTCGGCATACCACTGTGAACCTCAAAAATGAAAATAGCGGCATACGCAGATGATCTTTTTTCATTACCAACCCAATAGTATCCCTACCATACTTGATGATGTCCCTCCAGACCTACTCCAAGCTATCAAACTTTATTTTTATTTTTTTTGGGCATCTTTTCAATCTTTGTTTGTTTGAGGGATAAACCGTCCAGAATTAGACAGCTGCTTCCTACTCAGCCAAAATGCCACAGTGGACAAACTCACACAGACCTGAAACTATATCATGCTGCATCCCACCTGGGCCACGTTCTTGACTGGTGCAGACATACAGCAGAGAAACTGTGGCTGGAGCATTCCTAGCTTAAAGAACCTCTCACACACCAGACCATCAGCCCCACATTACAGGTATGCTCCCTCAAACGTGTATGTGACCACCTACTCCCCTCAGACTCTACACGCTACCCAATCATGGGAAATCCAACATTCCAGCCTGGAATCAGAGAAATGCCCTTTCACTCGTGGTTGAAGGGAGTGTTTTCACGTGTATCCCATATGCTTCCAGGAACGGAATGGTGAACGTCTCCAGATCCTTCAGTTTACCAAGTCTTTGCAACACCAACTGTATGGCGCACTATTTAGTTACAGAGCTTTCTTTGCATGTTACCACCTCCGACCATATATTGTACCACCTTGACTCTGTTCAAATCACTATGCAATTTGCACTGGCCTATTGCGGCACTTTTCATAGTCTACGCATACCTAATTGAACCACCTGACCATCCTCCATTCCTACTTAAATAGGAGTCAGATTTGCGAAACATAGGAACCATATTTTTGACTCGACACACAAAGCGTCAATTAGTTCTATATTCAAGGAAGCGAGCTACAAGCTCCATTCGTGCTGGTACCTGGTTCCTGCCGCACTACATACACTATTTCCTGAAGTCGATCCATGGTGTTAAGGGGGGGAGAGGTGGAGGGGAAGCTGTTACATTCCTTCTGGTCTTACTGAGTTTTAACTCCATTTCAGGATGAAATTTGCAGAGCGACCAGACATGTGACTGGGACCACTAGGCATCTTGGTCCTGCCCTATTCCTCCTCCATCACAGTGATATACCTCTTAAGGTCTATAAACGCTCATTACTGAAATTTCTCGTCACGGAAACTTGACCTTCCATAGCATTGCTGTGGAAGCAGTCCAACCTCCCTTTAAAGTCCCTCTGGATCTCTAAGGTCAACAATCTAATGCACATGGAAAATCTTACCTCTTCCATCACCAATTCCTATGATAAATTCTATAAGATCTGGTGTTATTACTGTAGATGGAATTTCAGATCTTTACAGAATATGCTATGCTTTTGGGACAAACCTCTTCCCTGCCAATGTGATGGTCTCTGGACTTTGCACACTCTGCACTGGATTTGTCTCCTCCACTGGATCTCCCCCCCCCCCCACTTACCAGCTACTTCTAACTCCCCCTTCCCTCTTTTCACCCCCTCTTTTTTTTTAATCTTTTTGCTTTCTTTCTCCCTTCTTTTCTACTCCTCTTCCCTGTTTTCTTTTCTCCCCTCTCTCCTACTTACCACTACTTTACTATACTTGCTCTCCATGTTCATCTACCTCTCTTCCACCCTCTTTACTACCTCCTATCTTTCTACCATTTACCCATTTGTGTATTTTGATGGTTTATTGTATTTTGCGTATGTGATATCTTCCCTCTGTGGACATATGTATGTGTATGTGTCTGTATTGTTTGACACACCCTGCATCGGTATGCCTCCTTGTATCATTGTTTTTACCTTTCTGTTATGCTTTGTAAAACATAAATAAAGAATCACTGCTTCTGTTGTTTTGCAATAGAAAATGGAGCTATTGCTTTGGATTATGCAGTGATGATGATAGGACATTTGTCTCTCAGCTTCAACAGAATCCAAAATGATTGTGTCTTTCTCTGATAAAATCTTATATTATGTCCTGACATCAGCACTGTAAAGTCTCCAATTGCCACTTCTTATTGGCTGAGATCTTGCCAGGCGATGTAAGGTGATGCTAAAACAACAGCTAAAGTCACAGACATATGTCTCCTCAGTATTTTCACTGCGCAATGCATGTCACAGCACAATTCCCTTTTAGTCCCGCCAAGACAAATCACAAAGTATTCAGTTTTGCTAAAAACTAAACAATTTGTAATATTCGATTGGAATCTGGATTGTAACTAATTGGTTTGACCATCTCTATTTGGCACCTTTCTCCAGAATACACTATTTGTCATTGCACCAAACATGCTGTAGATGGACTTTACAGAGGAGTACATAGAGAAGCATGATATTTCTAGAAGTTGTTCATAAAAGAGTCATTTTAATTCTGAAAAGCTAAAATTTCCAATTATTGATTACCATCTTTAAGTCTCACATTTACAATAAATTTCAACAATTGCAGTAGTGATATTGTTAGAAAATGTGTCATAGAATCTAATTTTTGCTATAATCTGAGAACCTTTCTAAAGTAATTTATCTAATTAATGCTTAACAGTATAATGAAGGCATTAGGTCTGAATCAGACCGGCAAAATGACATTTTGTAATTTAATATGTGAATTTACCTGTAACTCAGAGATCAATTATACAGTGTTGATTCATGTATTGTTCTAATTAAAAACATGTCCTTCTGTTTAACCAAATAGGCATGGTTGCTGTCAACATTTACAATGGAGTTATGAGAATTAAAGTGATATTCCAGTCTAAAGTATTTTATACCTGTACACTGCATAGGTAATGAAAATAAATACTAGATGCGACACCCAATAATCAATTAGGGTTCCCCTATCCCCCAAAGTTGCAGGATTTAATGTTTTGGCTGTAAATAAGGTAGATTTGTTATTTCTGCTGCCAACACTGTTTTCCTGTGATGTCATCATCTCCTCATCACCCTGACCTAGTTGTCAGGTCCTGTCCAACACATAATCATCATCATCCTCATAGATTGTAAGCCCTTGCGGGCAGAACCCTCTATCCCACTGTGCCAGTTGGTCACTGTTAGTATTATCTGTTTTGTTTATCTGGTGTACCGTATGTAAATCCGCAAATGTAAAGCACCATGGAATTAATGGTGCTATATAAATAAGCAATAATAGTAATAATAATCCCCTCCACTTTTTTCAGACTGTGATATGTGATGGGCCTGGCGATGGGATTTTTTCCATCCCTAATTATCCCAACCTCTAGATTTTTCCTTAGTGATCTCACCAGTACCATCACCCACATGGCTACAAGTGCCACTACTACCAGCAACAGTGAAATACTCCACCACTGTCTGACCCTCCTCCATGTCACAGTCCAAATGCTGACTGATCTCATCAGGCTCATCAAAACTTGGAATGCTTTCTTGAGGAATATGTTCTTTAATATCAGCACTTGGAGTGTGCTCTCTTCTGAGAAAAAAATCTCACTTTGACACTGTCATCATCCTGATGTGACTGAGATGAGAAATGATCTATATTCTGAACAATCATCTTCTTCTTCTGTAATATTATGCTACTAGAGGTACTGGCCAACTGTGACCTATTACCAGGGCCCTAAGCAAAAAAAAAAGTGGGGCCATAAATGCTTAAATATACTTAAAACAACAGATTCACATTCAGTCAATTCAAAATGTAGTGTTCAGAGAGCCAGTGTTTATCTCAAATTTTTAAGGGGACTTGCTAGCAACTTAAAAGATCAGAAGCACAAGCTCCATCCCGCTTGAATGGATTGAGCTGCACAGAGGCCATGTGCCCAATGAAAGTGACTCTATTGCCCTTTGAAGTAGACATGGCACTCACTGGACTATCTTTTCAAATAACTGATTGGTGCTGGTTGTAGATTTTAGACCCCTGCCAATCCAATATTGATGATTACCCAAAGGATATATTAATATTACATATTATTATACATTATATCCACATACTGTATATATAGTAGGTGAAACTAACCATTCAATGTGTGTGGGGAGAAACCATTGACAGAAAAGTCTGACAGCACCTTACTCCCTTTTTACCATTGGCAGAAGAGGTAGTGGTCGGCCCACAGTTACGGTACAAGTATGACCAGCCCTAAAAATATTTTATACTGGATGACCTGGCATGCAGTCACCAGTAACAGACTTTCCTAGGAATATTGCTCCCAATCATTGGCCACTCATTTGCTGCGTTTAAATACAGCAACCACTGCGTCTGTATAGGAATGAATAAACTATTCCTTCTCGTAATGTTTCCATAGGAACATGTGCTGCTGACATTGTAACATCTTACATGTTATATTAAAGGTGCGACAATCAAGTGTTTATTCATTTGATGCGTTATACACTTGTATGCTGGTCAATTAATGAGAATAAGAACCCAGTAATAAGGCCAAGTAACAGTTTAGTTAGGCTAAGGACACATGTAGTGAATCACGGCTAAAAATGCTGCAGGAAAAAAATACTTTTAACAGGGATGATCCCTTCACCCCCTTCCATTACTAATCCAAACTTGCAACTCCTGCATGGCTGATAGTTTCCATACTATGTTTATTATGAGATTAGAACTAGATAACCTAATGCACCCATGTTCTCTGATGCTCTCTCTATTAGGTCCTCCCGGTTTCTACACTTTCCAAAGATGTCTTTCTTATTCTGAATTGCAGCTCAATTTTTCTAAAAATCAGTATTATATTCTTATGCAAATTAGCTGAAAAGTACTTTAGTTGTGTCTTCTCATGCAGGTGTTTCACTCTCTGAGAAGAAACACCCCTAAATCCCTTTTGAGTTAATTTGCATATGCATATAATGCTGATTTTTATGAAAATGGAACTGCTATATAGAATAAGAAAAACATCTTTGGAAAGTGTACAAGAAGTCATACCAGATACTGTCATTACAGTAGTTTGATACTGGTTTTCCTGCTGACAGACTCCCTTTAAATATTTGTTACCATCTTTAATATAGGTATTGATCTATATGTACAATAAATAGAGATATATTTTAGCTAAAGTAGGAATATAACAGCTAAAGTATGAATATAAAGTCTAGCTTAACATAAGAACATCTTGTTCTAGTAATTATATCAAACACATAAACCACTCACTTTAAGACATTTTAATATAACAAAGTTGAAAAAGTTTGCAGTAACAATGACATGCTATTAATTGGAGGATGGAACTATGTACAGGTTATAAAGTATAGTAATTACAAGCCGTGCAAGTGATTGAAATGCACAGAACTGACACCTCTCATAACATTTTATACAAGTGTTTCATTTGTCTGAAACATAATAGCCTACTTTTTTTCCTTTGGCATTGCTATAATTATGGATTATTTTACTAATACAATGCTTCTAGTGTTAAGTCATTCTAACTAATATGGCTGTCAGAAGGTGATACTTGCATTTCTATTATTTAAATAACACAGCTGGGATTTATTTGTCATTTTTTTCATGTGAATTTGCCAAGCAGAAAATAGAATGAATTTGTAAAAGTTTTAAATCATGGAGAGAAGTTAAAAAAAACCTGTTCATATTGAAATATATGACAATAAAATAGTGGAAATATCACTTTCTTTGTATACTTTATTATTTTTATTTTTTTTACAATACAGTAAATTGCTTTTGGTTATTTATCTATCTATTTGCTTATTTTTATTTGAACTGGCTATAAGTTGTTTATGAGAGCCTTTATATTTGCTTTTTTGTTACACTAGGTTTACACCTGCATTGGGATTTCTGTTCTTAGGGTCCACTTGGGGACCCGAAAAACAGAAACCCAATTCGCTTAAAAAGCGGTTACCAACAGAATCTATAATGGGGTTTGCTGAGTATCCGGATTCCGACCGGAAAATGTGGAGATGACTTTTTTCTCCGCATTTTTCAAGCAAAATGGAGGACAGAATCCCCAAATGATCACCAAACGCAGGTGTGACCGTAGCCTTATTTAATTCCCATTGCTCATAATACTTAAACATATTCAACAACATTGTATAGACATTGTCATTCACCTCAGTCACTGTGCCTAAAGGGGCTCACGGTCTAATGTCTCTAACCTATATACATGTAATAAACCCAATTTCATAGGAAACCTATAAGTATGTTTTTGGCCTGTCATGAAAAACTGGTCAACCTAGGGAACACAATAAAAGAACATGTAAACTCCATGCAAATATCCAAACATAGCCAACAATCTTGCTTATTATTACTGTATAATACTAATTTTCAGTCTAAAATTGATATGTAAAATGTATATTTTGGTGTACCATCTCAAAGAGTTAGAGCATCGATGGCTTTGAAAGAAGTTATTTTACATGTTATCAGTCTGGGGTCATGATAGCTGCTGTGGCAAAACATGGCTGGATGCTCCTGTAGTTCTTTGAGCCCACAGAGCTGTAATAGTAGAGTAGTGAGTGTTAAGTGTGACATAGAACAGGAAGGGGTTAGCACTTTCTATTGACTGTCTAGTATATAAAGACCACATACATTTTAACAAAGAAACCATGCTTGTACTACAGATCCAATCTTTTGCAATATAGATATGTCTGATAGCAGTTGTCTTAGTAGCTTTTTCTCTCTTTTAGCAGCATGTGACAAAGTTAGTTTTTGCTGAAATAAATAGATTACAAAATCAGTAATATGTAAGAAACTATATGCTAATGTACTATAAGTAACTCAATGAGCTCCATAAACTGGTAAAGCCATTTAAAGGCGTGTATCCTAAGGGATGTTAAACTTGATTTGGCCAGTAATATATGAAGATTACAGTATTGTAGTGTCCTTTCATAAAGATTGCATCCTAATTTTGTATTCAAGCACTGTGCATTCAATGTAGAAGTAATAATGAAAGAAAAATGCAAAGACAATGTATCTGAAATAAGATCAGTTTCCTTATATTAGATTGTACACATTAATTTGCTTTACAGCCTTTGTTTCAAATTATCTGAAGGTCGTTCAGTGCTATTTTCTTCATCTTACATTAAAATTGTCACACAGAAAATGATGGGTTCATACTTTTTTTGCATACATTATCAATTGACAATGAAATGTATTATTTAATTAAATGAAATACTCCTAGTAATGGGAATTGGATTGCTTTTTTCTGAAACATATATTGTGTATTGTAACAAAACTGATTAACATGTTTGCTTTTCAGGAACTAGCAATCTATTTACCGAAGGATTGATTTATTTTATAGTTGTAATGAATTTGGGGGGTATTCAGTAGTATAGCACTCTCCACATCACTTGCTGATAAATAGTCAAACACTTAATAAAATAATATGAAAAGCAGTATTGTGAAGAATTAAAGACAGAAGATCTATCCAAATGAAAGTTTTAGAAAAGTTACTAAGTTTTAGATGTTCAGTCACTAAGCAAATATTAGTACTACCAATTAATTACTACCCATTAATTTACATTCATTTTACTCTAAATCCCTCTGTCAGATCTGACTACACTCCTCAACATTGAAATTGCAACTCCAAGGGCAAATCATAAGATTATGCAAATCAATGAAATGGCAGGTATCACTAAATAATCAAAATAATAAAAAATCTACAAAATAATCACAATCATGCACCTAGCTCCATTCTGTGGCATGTGGGAGGGTATAAAACACTATGCGCCTAAGCCAAGATGTCAGTGCTGACACAAACCAACAGTTGGTGTTTGCACAAAATTGAGCTACAAGTTCGACATATAGCTACAGGTCTTCTACTGACCCTACCCCACTACTCTCAAAGACTGGATTGGAGGTTTATCTACTTCAGAAATTAGTTGCGTTTGTGTTTGGAATAATGTAATGTAATGTATGTAATCCTCTAGTCTTCATCTCAGATACACTAACAGCTCTAGTCATGGAAAAAGTGACATGGTCATTTCTCCAAAGTGTCCCAGGAGCCCTTTTCCCAATGGGATAATGTCAGATCACATGTTGCACTTTCTACTGTGAGCAGCCTGTGTGACCTAAATGGGCTACCATGGCGTGCAGCATCTCTGGACCTGTCTCACATTAAGCACTTCTGGGACATCATTGGTCAGCTATTGCAATGGGAATTGCCAGCAGCCAATTTTGATGATTTGCAATCCCAAGTGCATTCAGTATGGTATAACATTTCTCAGACAACTATAAATAACCTCACTGATAGCATTCCAAGTGAGTGCATGTATTTTTGAACATGTCGAGCATACTCGATAATGAATAAATTGAGATATTTTAAATATTTTGTTTCCATTTTTAGCATTTGCATGTCATTAACATTGCTATCAATCCTGTGATTTCTGTAATTCCAAGACTTTTCCTTCTTAGTTTAGCAATTTCAATGCTGAAGAGTGTACTAATTCAGGATCACCTTTCCATACTCCTTCCATACTCCTAGATCAGTCCCCAGCCTTCAACATCATAGACACTAATTTTCACTTAAGATTCTCAGTGTCCGAGGCTAGGATCTGTATTAAATCTTACCCTACCTTTTCAGCATATGTTTAACCCATAGATGTTGCTAATCTGGCTATTTACATCGCTCTATCTGATGCCTGATGCTGTAGTCACATTAATTAAAGTCAAACACCTGTGATTTACAACTGCTCCTGATGTAGTTATTGTCCTGGTGTTACACTGTGATTAGCTTTTAGGACTTTTATCATCACTTTTATCTACAAAATGTAACTTTTTATGGTGACCACAGTGAAGTGAAACAGACTTCCCATTCACATTGTGCTAGCAGAATTTGCTCCCCTGCCAGTCCCTCTGTCTCAGCGGGGATCCTAGCTAGAGATAACACAAGCACTTTACAGCAATCTACTATACTAACTTTAATTTACACATGGACTAGGGGGTCCAGAAAATAAGCCATGCTGAATATAAAACCATATAAAACTTAAATTTTTTTTGTTGAAAAACTATATAAATGTGTAGCCCCTGTAATCAGAAGAAATAGAAAATCTAATTTTAATATGTTTATGTTCAATAGTATATATAAAAACAATTTTTTTAGTTAAAAAGAAGCAAAATTTATATTTTTTCACATTTTATACCATTCTTCTACTTCTAGCGAAAAAAAAAATATTCAACTTATTTAACAAATAAGGCTACTTATTTCAAGTCTTATGTGTCCTGAAAAATACATGGTAAAAATAGTTGAGATATGCAAAGCCATTAAAAAGATATTGCTGTGTAAAGCAATGCATACAAAAGTGCTAAGTTTGGCTTAAGCATTGGAACATCAATGACGCTTTGTCCTGAAAGTGTTAATGTCTCCAACTTATCAAATATTCCCCTTGTCCAATCCTTGTTTTTATACATATTTATATATTTGTTCTATAAGAACTTGTGACTTTCAATATCATTCATATACTATTTTTAGTCCCAGTATTGGTGAACTTGACCATGCAATTGTTTGATGTCATACAACACTGTAACAGCCTTTGTTTAGGCTCATGGCAGCCCATCAGCTACCTACAATTATGTTTCAGGGGTGCTAATTCGGTGAGAGGGCTTACTACTTCTGACCACTTAGAGGTAGTTGGCCATGACCATGTATGCAGTTATCAATGTTATTTTTCCTCCTAATGTTTTGTCTCTTTCTCCCTTTCCATCTATAGACAGGTCCATATCTCTTTCTTTATCATCCTCCTTTAGTCTTTTTTTTTCATATTCAAAGTTTATTGAACAAGAAGCACATACATGGCATCCAGTACAGAGTAAAAAACATCTCACAGAATACAAAATATGTTCACAATAGGTACTACATGCATATAAAAGAGAGCTACAGTCAACAAACCATTTTGTTGAGTTTTTTATATATATGAATGAACAAGGTGGGAGGGGAGGAGAAGAAGAAGGGAAGAAGAAGAGGAGGGGAAAGAGGGAGAAGAAATAAGATAGCCTATACGAGGTAGAAAAAAAGGGGGGGGGAGTAGAAGGTTATGTTAGTACCGGGCAGAGCAGGGGAGGAGGAAGGGGGGAGGTATAAGGAAAGAGAGAGAGAGAGTAAAGGAAGAAGAAGAAAAAAAGAAAACTGAGAGATAGATGAGCGGTAGAAAGAGAGAGAAAGAGTAGAGGAAGAGAATGGAAAAGAATGCAAAAAAAAAAAGAAAAGGAGAAAGAGAAAGGGAGAAAGAGAAAGAGTGCTCCAATTCTCCATAATAAAAGGACTAGGAATCAAGCAGCAATTGGTAGACTCCACTCATTCCAAGAACAACAGCTTCCAGGGTCATTATTTGGAGCTGAGCCAGGGGTCCCAGGTTTTTAGATAGCAGGTGTGCACACGCTTTATCCAGTTGGTGAGCTCTTCAAATCTAGCAATTTGGTTAACTTTGTTTTTCCATTGGTCTAGAGATGGCGCGGTTTGTTGCAACCAGAGCGGTGCGATCAGCGACTTTGCAGCTGCAATTAAGTGGTGAATGAGATATTGTGAGGTTTTGGAAAATGAAGGGAGAGGCCTAACAAACACCAATAAATCTGGGGAGAGACAGAAAGATGGGAAGCCAATTCTCCGTATCTCCGCCTCTACTTCTTTCCAGAAGGCAAAGATAATCAGGCAGGACCACCAGATATGAAGAATAGAACCAGTGTCATTTTTACATCTCCAGCAAATGTCAGATTGAGCAAGACCATGGGAATAAAGCCACTCAGGGGTTCTGTACCATCTAGTCAAGATCTTGTAATGGTTTTCTTGTAGACACACACACGTCGAAAGACCATGTGAATGTTGGAGGACAAATTGGTGTCCTCAACATTCAACATTGGTGTTTTTGAGACTATAAGTTTTTCAAAATCTGTAAAGTCCCATTGCCAGGAGAATGCTCTGTTAAAATTTGAACAGCAATTTTCATAGTGAGCTCTATGCAGGAAGGTCAAGCGAGAAGGCAAGATGGTGTTCTAAATAGACGCTGCTGTAGGTAACTGTTTGTCTATACAGAGATCACATATGGGGAAGGGCAGAAGCTGGGTCCAAAGATCCTCGAGAGGGTGCTTTATTTCACTCATCAGATAAGGCAGTAGGCCCATTGGCAAGCATAAAGATGGTGTGGGCGCAATTCGGAGCTGCAGACTGTGCCAAACTTCATATACACCTCTCAGAAGTAGACTAAACTTCGGACGGAGGAAGCGACTTGGATCTGGTAGCCATAAGTCTCTTAGGACATCTGGTGTATAAGCTGCCATAACTAATTTAGATAGGGTGGGAGATTTAGAAGGACTGAATAGTTCCAACCAGAGCTGAAGCTGTTTTGCTACATAGTAGTTCCTCATATCAGGTAGACCCATTCTGCCCGCTGCTCTTGGGCGACAAAGCACAGAATGTGCCAATCTTGGTCTCTTTTGTTTCCAAACATAGCGGGAAAATAAAGTTCTCACTGACTTGAAGAATGAAGCTAGCAATGAGATCGGGAACATCTGTAATTTATACAAAATTTTGGGGACAATGTAGGCTTGTAGCAAATTCCTCCTGCCGAACCATTATCCTCCTTAATTCTGTCAGTTGGTTGTGTAGTATATTTGTTCATTTCTTCTTTCTCTATGTTATACAGTGCCTTGCGAAAGTATTCGGCCCCCTTGAACTTTTAAACCTTTTGCCACATTTCAGGCTTCAAACATAAAGATATAAAATTAAAAATTTTTTGGTGAAGAATCAACAACAAGTGGGACACAATTGTGAAGTGGAACGAAATTTTTTGGTTATTTTAAACTTTTGTAAAAAATAAAAAACTGAAAAGTGGGGCGTGAAATATTATTCGGCCCGTTTACTTTCAGTGCAGCAAACTCACTCCAGAAGTTCAGTGAGGATCTCTGAATGATCCAATGTTTTCCTAAATGACTGATGATGATAAATATAATCCACCTGTGTGTAATCAAGTCTCCATATAAATGCACCTGCTCTGTGATAGTCTCAGGGTTCTGTTTAAAGCGCAGAGAGCATCATGAAGACCAAGGAACACACCAGGCAGGCCTGTGATACTGTTGTAGAGAAGTTTAAAGCCGGATTTGGATACAAAAAGATTTCCCAAACTTTAAACATCCCAAGGAGCACTGTGCAAGCGATCATTTTGAAATGGAAGGAGTATCAGACCACTGCAAATCTACTAAGACCCGGCCGTCCCTCTAAACTTTCATCTCAAACAAGGAGAAGACTGATCAGAGATGCAGCCAAGAGGCCCATGATCACTCTGGATGAACTGCAGAGATCTACAGCTGAGGTGGGAGAGTCTGTCCATAGGACAACAATCAGTCGTACACTGCAGAAATCTGGCCTTTATGGAAGAGTGGCAAGAAGAAAGCCATTTCTCAAAGATATCCATAAAAAGTCTCGTTTAACGTTTGCCACAAGCCACCTGGGAGACACACCAAACATGTGAAAGAAGGTTCTCTGGTCAGATGAAACCAAAATCGAACTTTTTGGCCACAATGCAAAACGATATGTTTGGCATAAAAGCAACACAGCTCATCACCCTGAACACACCATCCCCACTGTCAAACATGGTGGTGGCAGCATCATGGTTTGGGCCTGCTTTTTTCAGCAGGGACAGGGAAGATGGTTAAAATTGATGGGAAGATGGATGGAGCCAAATACAGGACCATTCTGGAAGAAAACCTGTTGGAGTCTGCAAAAGACCTGAGACTGGGACGGAGATTTATCTTCCAACAAGACAATGATCCCAAACATAAAGCAAAATCTACAATGGAATGGTTCACAAATAAACGTATCCAGGTGTTAGAATGGCCAAGTCAAAGTCCAGATCTGAATCCAATCGAGAATCTGTGGAAAGAGCTGAAAACTGCTGTTCACAAACGCTCTCCATCCAACCTCACTGAGCTCCAGCTGTTTTCCAAGGAAGAATGGGCAAGAATTTCAGTCTCTCGATGTGCAAAACTGATAGAGACATACCCCAAGCAACTTGCAGCTGTATTCGCAGCAAAAGGTGGCGTTACAAAGTATTAACTTAAGGGGGCCGAATAATATTGCATGCCCCACTTTTCAGTTTTTTATTTTTTACAAACGTTTAAAATAACCAATAAATTTCGTTCCACTTCACAATTGTGTCCCACTTGTTGTTGATTCTTCACCAAAAAATTTAAATTTTATATCTTTATGTTTGAAGCCTGAAATGTGGCAAAAGGTTGAAAAGTTCAAGGGGGCCGAATACTTTCGCAAGGCACTGTATGTACCAGCTATATAAATGAATAAATAAATAATAACAATCATCATGATAATGAAAATTACTTTGTAAACTTGGTAGAAAGTAATCACTTAATACAAATATATTGATTGTATCTCATATGGTTATGTAGCTATATATGCAT
This sequence comes from Leptodactylus fallax, assembly GCA_947044405.1. NCBI lineage: Eukaryota > Metazoa > Chordata > Amphibia > Anura > Leptodactylidae > Leptodactylus > Leptodactylus fallax. The sequence continues at coordinate 5,096,995 of CAMRHE010000012.1, forward strand.
GTATGTGCAAACTATTTCTACTGTTTATGATTAGAAGTTGTGGTAAGGTGTACGGGAAAGTCGTGGAAGGGGTGTATATCTCACCTGGGTACCTCAGCCAGGTGAGATTAAAAGAAAACCAGGGTTTTTCTGACCTTAGCAGACCTTAGTTTGCTAGGGTATTATTTTGGCTGCATTACATGGGCTGGTTTTTTTTGGACTGGAGGGCAGGTTTGGTAGAGGGTGCCTTCCAGTCCACATCCCTAGTCCACTACGGGACTTCTTCCCTACTCCCAGAGGCTCCCAGGTGAGGCTTCTGTTGGAGTCAATTGGGAAGGAAGGCTGACAAAAAGGAAGCTCTGTCTGTGTCACAGAGAGAGAGAGAAAGACCCCTCCTGTGTGAGGAGCGTTTTGCATTTGGAACCCTGAACTTCCTACTCCGTGTTACCTGTAAGGTACTTTGTGTTTCATTTAATGCCGGATAGGCGTAGGAACTGCATATTTTTGTTTGGACATTTGTGTTGTTTGTGCTTATGCCGCTACAATAAAGCACCACCAAGATTTAACCAGAGATCTGCTGTGTGTACGTGGTCATTGCCGCCCTACCGTATGAGCTAATCCCCCACAATGTGTATTTTAAGAAAAGTAAAATATGGATACAAAAGAGTCTATGGTGATATTCATGCATTTATTTATCTGTCTTTCACAGATTTGTTAATAATATTACAGTATACAAATACGAAAATGAAATAAATAAATTCATGTTAGGGTTTTGTTAAACATTTTATGCTTTACACTATATATGTATATCTAATTTGGAATAGTTATGATTCATACTGTATACAGCATTTATGAGCTGTCTTGGCAGTTACAGTTTCTTAAATTGTTAGATTAGTTTAAGTGAACTAATAATAGTGTACGTGGTCATTGCCGCTCCACCATATGAGCTAATCCCCCACAATTGACGGAGGACGCGGGCAGAGCGTTGCTACGGGCAACGGCGTGACCAAGTGACAGCAGTATATGTCCTGGGTGAAGACTGCTGCTTTGAAAAACCCATCTAGTAAAATGGAGGAGGTGATCAAGCAGTTGGTGCAGGCTAATCTGAGGCATGATCGAGCCATGGAGCAGCAACAGAAGTTCCAGACAGAGGCCTTGCAAGCCCAGCAACAGGCCCAGCTGCAGCCCAATATGCAGCAACAAGAGACTAACCGCCTGTTGATGGAGCAGATTGCTGCGCTCAGGGAGACTGTCGTGACTCAGCCCCAGCGAGTGCAGGTAAGCCCACCTGAGGCTGTTAATATGAAAAGGGCTGTACAGCGGGCTCTGCAAAAAATGAGATCAGATGATGACGTCGAGGCCTACCTCACGGTGTTTGAGAGAGTGGCAGAGAGGAAAAGTCTGCCAGAGGCCGAGTGGGCAGCGGTGATCGCGCCTTTTCTGACAGGAGAACCGCAAAAGGCCTATTATGACCTTAGGGAGCAGGATGTCCGGGACTATGCAAAATTAAAAATGGAGATCCTGGCTTGCCTGGGTGTTACACCTGCTGTCTGCGCTAGAAGGGTGCATAAGTGGAGCTACACCATGGACAAGCCTGCCCGGTCCCAGATGTATGACCTGGTCCATCTGGTGAGAAAGTGGCTGGAGCCAGAGTCCTCATCGCCAGGTCAGATCGTGGAAAAGGTGGTGGTTGATCGTTTTTTCAGGGCTCTCCCAGACGAATAGCAACGGTGGGTTGGGCATGGAGACCCCAAGACCGCTGAGCAGCTCGTCAGTCTGTTGGAGAGGTTCATCACAACCGAGGACTACCTCCAGGACGTCCCTGCACCCCTGATGCCTTCCAGGACGGCCAGACCTGTGTCAGCTGTGGGAAGAGAGTTCCAGCTGGAGGTGTGTGGAAGAGTGTGAAAGCGAGCAGAGCTCTGGAGCCTGGGCGAGGGCAAGGGGCTAAACCTGAACCCCAGGCATCCCCTGGTCCTAGAAAGGACTCCCTGCCGAGGAGGCCTGATACCCGCCAGTGCTGGAGGTGCCATGAGTGGGGGCATATCGCCTCCTATTGCCCTCTTACCCCAGACCCCATGGAGTGCGACACTGCTCGGCGACAATCCCTCTTTGCAGAGACAGTTTGTGCGGCCCTCCCATGTCCAGGGACTGAGCCCCATGTGTGTATTCTTAAAATAGATGGCCGCTCTGTGAAGGCCCTGCTAGACTCTGGCAGCCTAGTGACTCTGGTTAGGGCCAGCCTTGTAACTAGGGACTATGTGCCGGGCAAGTGCATGAAAGTCCTGTGCGTCCACGGGGATGTTGTCACCTACCCTGTGGCTCAGGTCAGATTGGTAACCCCGTCTGGAACTGTGACGTATGAAGTTGGGGTTGTAAAGAGACTCATGCACGATGTGATTGTGGGTCGTGACTTCCCGTTGTTCTGGAAGTTGTGGGAAATGGATAACACTTCTGCTGCCGGTGATAAAACGCCAGCGGAAACAGTACCTTCCTCTGAGAAAGTTGAGACATGTGAAGGACAAAAGGAAAATGATAATGATGATGATAATAATGATAATGATGGTAATAATGGTGATGATGACGAAGTTTTCCCCTTGCAAGTGTTAATTGGGGAAGAAGAAGAAACTTCCCTGCCTGAATCACAGGTATTAGATTTAGAGGTGTCTCGGGGTAACTTTGGGACTGAGCAAGTGAGAGATCTTACTCTGAGTACTGCTCGGGCCAATGTTACCGTGATAAATGGGGTACCACAGGAACCTGGGGCTGATGAAAGGTTTCCACACTTTGCCATGAATGGGGACTTGGTGTACCGGGTCACCAAGGTAAACAATGAGGTAGTGGAACAGCTTCTAGTGCCAAAGTCGTACTGCCGTAGGGTGCTGGACATGGCTCATAGCCATGTGCTTGGGGGTCATTTGGGCACCGGGAAAATCCAAGAGAGGATCTTTCAGAGGTTTTTCTGGCCTGGGGTATATGTAGAAATAAAACGGTTTTGTGAGTCATGTCCCACGTGCCAAATAAGTGCCCCAACATCCCACTTCCGAAGCCCCTTGGTGCCTCTTCCCATCATCGAGGTACCATTTGAGAGGATTGCAATGGACCTGGTCGGGCCCATTGTCAAATCTGCTAGGGGACACCAGTACATCCTCGTTGTGGTCGACTATGCCACTCGATACCCAGAAGCAGTGCCCTTAAGGAACATGGCATCTAAGAATTTTGCCCAAGAGTTGTTTTATATGTTCTCTCGCACCGGGCTCCCTCAAGAGATCCTTACTGACCAGGGTACGCCCTTTATGTCCAAGGTCATGAAAGAGCTGTGCAAATTGTTTAAACTTAAGCACATTCGTACGTCAGTATACCACTCACAGACGGATGGGTTAGTGGAGAAGTTTAATAAAACCCTGAAACACATGCTTAAGAAGGTTGTAGAAAGGGATGGTCGGAACTGGGATTGCCTGTTACTGTACCTTATGTTCTCCATAAGAGAGGTACCCCAGGTGTCTACAGGGTTTTCTCCCTTTGAACTAGTTTATGGCCGACATCCTAGGGGGTTATTGGATGTCGCCAAGGAAACCTGGGAGAGCGAGGCAACCCCTTATAAAAGTGTTGTGGAACACATCGCTCAGATGCAGGATAGAATAGCGACAGTGATGCCCATTGTCAAAGAACATTTGCAAAAAGCTCAAGAGGCCCAAAGCAGAATTTATAACAGATCTGCTAGGCTGAGAGTCTTTGGCCCTGGGGACAGGGTCCTGGTTCTAGTACCTACTGTTGAAAGTAAGTTTCTGGCAAAGTGGCAGGGTCCCTATGAGATCATAGAAAGAATAAATGTGGTAAACTACAAGGTGCATCAACCAGGCAGGAGAAAAGCCTTCCAGATCTGTCACGTAAACCTAATCAAGCCGTGGAAAGATCGGGAGTCGTTGGTAGCCACCCAGACTGTGGCTAAGGAGGTGGTACACCCAGTTCCCCCAGTAACGGTAGGTGAGGCACTGTCAGGGCACCAGAAACAGGAGGTAAGAGAGTTTCTACAGGGAAACAGGTATAAGTTCTCTGACTTACCAGGCCGAACTCACTTGATAAAGCATCATATTAAAACCGAGCCTAACTGTAGTGTGAACCTGAAGCCGTACCGCATACCAGAAGCCCGCAGGCAAGCGGTGTCATCGGAGGTCAAACATATGCTTGATCTAGGTGTTATTGAGGAATCTGTTAGTGAGTGGTCAAGTCCCATTGTACTGATCCCAAAGCCTAATGGGACCTAGAGGTTCTGTAATGACTTTAGAAAGCTAAATGAAGTGTCAAAGTTTGATGCGTACCCCATGCCTAGAGTAGATGAGTTGATTGAGAGGCTGGAGAGGGCAAGGTATATCACGACACTTGATCTTGCCAAAGGTTATTGGCAGATACCCTTATCTGATGAGGCTAAGGAAAAGACGGTGTTTTCCACTCCAGAAGGCCTGTTCCAATATGTAGTGATGCCATTCGGGTTGCATGGGGCCCCTGCTACCTTCCAGAGGCTGATAATAATAATAATAATAATAATAATAATAGTTCTTTAATAGTCCCACAATGGGGAAATTCAGTGTGTTACAGCAGCAAAGATAAGCAGATACAAATACAACATGTACAGGAATGTTCCAAGGTAAGAGGCATTACTTTGATAGCCGACAGACAGATAGGAAGTAGCGGGGGGGGGGGGGATTTAACAGGCAGAGAGATATTTCAGTTCTCTGTGTGTAATGATCTCCGCTTAGGTCGGTGTTGGTTGTACAGCCTAACCGCGGTGGGGAGGAAAGACTTCCGATAGCGCTCCTTCTCACACCTAGGGTGGAGCAGTTGGTCACTGACAGTACTGCTCAGCACGATCATAGTCTCATGCATGGGATGGGACTTCTTCTTCTGCATGGAGCTCACCACGGACAGTATCCTTCTGTCACCCACCACCTGCACTGGGTCCAGTGGGCTCCCCAGGACAGAGCAGGCCTTTCTAATCAGCTTGTCAAGTTTATTTCTGTCCCTGGTTGATATACTGCTCCCCCAGCAGGCCACTCCAAAGAAGATGGCTGATGCCACTACCGAGTTGAAGAAAGTTCTAAGAAGTGCCCCCCGGATTCCAAAGGCTCTCAGTTTCCTAAGCAGGTAGAGCCTGCTGTGGCCCTTCCTGTACAGGGCCTCCATATGATCTGCCCAGTCCAGCTTATTATTAAGGAGCAAACCCAGGTACTTATAGGTGTTCACAATCTCAATGCCCGTCCCCAGGATGTCCACTGGTTTAGGAGGGCTTCTGCCTTTGCGGAAGTCCACCACCATCTCCTTGGTCTTCCCCGCGTTAATCTTCAGTTGGTTCCGGTGGCACCAGTCCACAAAATCCTGGTTCAGTTCTCTGTACTCCCTGTCATCATCATCTGTGATGAGACCCACTATTGCAGAGTCGTCAGAATACTTCTGTAGGTAGCAGCTGGATGAGTTGCACCTAAAATCTGCAGTGTACAGTGTGAAGAGGAAAGGGGCGAGAACCGTACCCTGAGGTGCCCCCATATTACAGATCACGGTACCTGACACACAGTCTTGGGCTCTCACCTATTGAGGTCGATTTGTGAGGTAGTCTAGGATCCAGTTGGAGAGGTGGTGGTCCACTCCAGCAAGGCCCAGCTTGTCCCTCAATAACCTGGGCTGTATGGTGTTAAAAGCACTGGAGAAGTCAAAGAACATTATTCTCACTGTGTTCCCTGGTTTCTCCAGGTGAGACAGAGCCATGTGCAGATGATGGCATCATCTACCCCAATGCCCGGCCGATAAGCAAACTGGAGGGGGTCCATAGCGGGGCTCACTAGAGGGCGGAGATGTGTGAGAACCAATCTCTCCAAGATCTTCATCAGGTGGGATGTCAGTGCTACAGGTCTGTAGTCGTTGAGGTCCATAGGGTGGGGTTTCTTTGGAACTGGTACCACACAATGGATGGACCTGCTCTTGAGACCACATCGAGATTATGCGGCTGCTTACCTGGATGATGTGGTCATTTTTTGTCTAACTGGAGAAGTCACCTCTGTAAGGTACAGGCAGTGTTGGACTCCATAAGTGATTCGGACCTAACTATAAACCCAGAGAAGTGTGCAGTGGGTCTAGAGGAGGCAAGATACCTGGGTTACATAATTGGAAAGGGCTTGGTAAAACCCCAAATCAACAAGGTTGAGGCAATACAGAACTGGCCTAGGCCGCTAACAAAAAAACAGGTCAGAGCCTTCCTTGGCATAACCAGGTATTACCGTCGGTTTGTGCCCAATTTTGCCTCAATAGCTTCCCCACTGACGGACTTGACAAAGGGTGGTAAGTCCGTAATGATAAAGTGGACTCCAGAGGCAGAAAAAGCTTTTCAGAGCCTAAAATCGGCCCTGTGTGAACAACCCGTACTGGTCTCCCCAGATTTTAAAAAGTAATTCCTGGTCCAGATGGACGCGTCTGATACAAGCTTGGGAGCGGTCCTGTCACAAGTGGTAAATGGGGAAGAACACCCAGTGATGTACCTGAGCAGAAAACTGACCCCTGCAGAAAAAAACTATGCTATAGTGGAAAGGAAGTGTTTGGCTGTCAAATGGGCGTTAGAATCCCTGAGGTATTATCTGCTGGGTAGACAGTTCGTGTTGGTGACAGACCATGCTCCTCTGGCATAGATGAAGCAAAATAAGGAGAGAAACGCAAGAGTAACCCGGTGGTTTCTCTCCTTACAGAATTTCAGTTTCAAGGTGGAGCATAGGCCTGGTAAATTACAAGGTAATGCAGACGCCTTATCCAGAACTTACTGTATGTTCAGTAGAAGTGCCCAGACCTCTGATCTGGAGAAGAGGGGGGGGATATGTGGTAAGGTGTACGGGAAAGTCGTGGAAGGGGTGTATATCTCACCTGGGTACCTCAGCCAGGCGAGATAAAAAGAAAACCAGGGTTTTTCTGACCTTAGCAGACCTTAGTTTGCTAGGGTATTATTTCGGCTGCATTACATGGGCTGGTTTTTTTTGGACTGGAGGGCAGGTTTGGTAGAGGGTGCCTTCCAGTCCACATCCCTAGTCCACTACGGGACTTCCTCCCTACTCCCAGAGGCTCCCAGGTGAGGCTTCCTGTTGGAGTCAATTGGGAAGGAAGGCTGACAAAAAGGAAGCTCTGTCTGTGTCACAGAGAGAGAGAGAAAGACCCCTCCTGTGTGAGGAGCGTTTTGCATTTGGAACCCTGAACTTCCTACTCCGTGTTACCTGTAAGGTACTTTGTGTTTCATTTAACGCCTGATAGGCGTAGGAACTGCATATTTTTGTTTGGACATTTGTGTTGTTTGTGCTTATGCCGCTACAATAAAGCACCACCAAGATTTAACCAGAGATCTGCTGTGTGTACGTGGTCATTGCTGCCCTATCGTATGAGCTAATCCCCCACAATGTGTATTTTAAGAAAAGTAAAATATGGATACAAAAGAGTCTATGGTGATATTCATGCATTTATTTATCTGTCTTTCACAGATTTGTTAATAATATTACAGTATACAAATACGAAAATGAAATAAATAAATTCATGTTAGGGTTTTGTTAAACATTTTATGCTTTACACTATATATGTATATCTAATTTGGCATAGTTATGATTCATACTGTATACAGCATTTATGAGCTGTCTTGGCAGTTACAGTTTCTTAAATTGTTAAATTAGTTTAAGTGAACTAATATCTCGTCTGAGAACTTCTGTGCTGATGGTGATAGAAGGGTTAAAGTATGCTTGCCGCTTTTCTCGTATGGGCTTGTTATTATCGACAAGGTTATTCCTATAAAGTATTGTTTGGCTTCTTTGCACCTTCATCCTAGCTAGTTCAGAAAAGTTTATTTATGTGAATGTTATCCTTCAAATTGTTAAATCCCTGTCCTTTAACCCCTTAACGATGCAGGGCGTTATAGTACGTCCTGCGTCGCATGACGATGTATGGAGAGCGCTCAGGAGCTGAGCGCTCTCCATACACCGCGGGTGATGGCTGTATAATACAGCCAGGACCCGCAGCTAACAGCAGCAATCGGTGCCTGCACCGATCGCGGCTGTTAACCTTTTAGATGCCGCGGTTAAACGCGACCGCAGCGTCTAAATTGCGGAGCCGACAAGGGCGCCGCCATTTTTACCTCATCGCCGCCTCCGGAACGTTATCGGAGGGCGGCGCTTGGTTGCCATGACAGCCGGGAGCCTATTGAAGGCTCCCAGGCCTGTCATTTCAGTATAGCTATTACACGATGCCAGAGGCATCGTCTAATAGCAGTGAAGGCATTTTGCTATTCACTGCGATACAGTAGTATCGCAGTGAATAGTATGATCGATCAGACTCCCTAGGTTTCAAGATCCCTAGGGAGTCTGATCATACAAGTAAAAGTATTAAAAAAAAAGTTTTTAAAAGTATGTAAAAATTAAAAAAAAACACAAAAGTTCAAATCACCCCCATTTCCCTAGATCAGATATAAAAGTAAATAAACAAAAGTAAACATAAACACATTAGGTATCCCCGCGCTCCAAAATGCCCGAACTATTAAAATATTAAAATATTTATCCCATACGGTGAACGGCGTAGCGGGGAAAAAAAAAATCAAAATGGCCAAATAGCGTTTTTTTCAGCACTTTGTCTCCTATAAAAAATTCAATAAAAAGTGATCAAACCATCAGATCTTTCCCCAAGTGGTATCAATAAAAACATCATGTTGTCCCGCATAAAAAGACGCCTTAACTAGCTCCATACATGTAAATATGAAAAAGTTACAGGTGACACAATATGGCGATGCAAACTTTTTTTTTCTATTTAGCAAAGTTTTGAATTTTTTAAAAGGTATCAAAACATTACAAATACTATATAAATTTGGTATCGCCGTGTTCGTACTGACCCACAGAATACAGGTAACATGTCATTTTTACCACACAGTGAATGGTGTAAAAATTAAACCCATATGAATTTGGCGCAAATGCAGTTTTTCTCCAATTGCACCTCATTCTGAATTTTTTTCCAGCTTCCCAGTACATTGCACAGAATATTGAATAGTGACATTACAAAATACAATTTGTTTCGCAAACAATAAGCCATCATGTGACTCTGTGAACTGAAAAATGAAAAAGTTATGGCTCTTGGAATGTGGGGAGGGAAAAACGAAAATGCAAAAACAAAAAATGGCCCGGTCATTAAGGGGTTAATGTGACATAGGCTGTGGTTGGGATTATTTTATGGCAAGATTCAAACTGTGAACAGATTCATTATTTGTAGAAAGTAGAAACGACTTGTAGGTGACAAAGGCAGACATATGCTTCAGTGTTAAATTCTACACTTTTAATTACATTTCTTACTTTTTATTTGATGCATCATCACATTAATGACTGAAACAGTGTCTGCGATGTTGGCACGAGATACACATTCTATAAGAAGTATGAATATATTCATTATTGCTCTGTGAACAAAATATCACGTTACTGTTAATTACTATGTATTTTCATCTTATGATTCCATATTATTATGTGAAAAATGTATTGTTTTTTTATCTAACTAATGTGTTTTCCACATATCTGCGCATTGTTTAGAAAATAATGAAATTGTAATTGCATCACATTATGTAGAAAATAAAAAAATGTATACTCAATTTAGATTCACATATGGCACTTTGGGCATTTTTAAAGGGAATCTATCACCAGAACAGTACCTATTGACCTGTAAGCATAGTCAGATAGCCAGGCTTCCCGATCGATTCCTCCATTGTTGAGATATTAGACTTTTTTCTTAATATGCTAATCAGCTGTTTAGTGCACCGAGAGCATTACCGTTGCTCTTATTGCACCAAAGATCTTGCTTTCCAGCACCCAGATACTCCATCCCTTCCTCCCTCTCTACTATAGCTTAAAGAAAATGAAAAAAAAGAAGACAACGCCGAGCGGCACATAGTATAATACTGTTTGATACTGAATGGTATCACGTGCTCTAAAACATAGACAACAGTGATTTGCTGTCTTTATGATAAATTAACAGAGTGAGGGATCAATACACAACATAAAGTGATTGATTTGTTTAGGTTTTACCCTCACCTGATTGAGTTGTGAGAAGTCACAAATACTATATCCACTTTAGCAATAGAATGCTGCAGGGTCTCTCAATACCAGGGTTCCGGAGATCTGGATACAATGTTTGTAGATAAAGTGGGATACAAAAGAGAATCCAAAAAATAGAGGGACAAATCCTGCGCTTTCCAGATAAATTTCTTTCTTTCTTTTATTGGCTCAACACACAACGCGTTTCGGAGACATAGAGTCTCCTTTTTCAAGTGTAAATGAGACGAACATATGCATGACATACACTATTACAACAATAAAAAGTCTTCTAGTCCGCTGGATACACCCTCTGTGGGGAGGGGCCAAGCAGACTAGTCAAACCGACATAAAAGTATTAAAACACATGTTAAAAGTAGATAAGAATTCAAGTAAAATCTTTACATAATGATGCTCAAACCTGCTACTGTTGTTTGTAAAAGATCAGAAGCATTCCTATTGAACGAAGGCTGCTAGGCTCTGTTAGCGTCTCCAAGTTCATAATGCGCATGCGCAACTTGTTTACCCGCCGGATATATGTTTGTATCCTGCGGGGATTGATATTGTGTTGCGCATGCGTTATTTGCGGTGTTTTATATATATATATATATATATATATATATATATAATAAATATCTATACCCTTTATAATTAATATAAAGACTCCGAGGTATGCATGTTTAGGCGGAGACTGTAAAGCTCCGTTTGGGTCTCCCGGATCTTGGGGCGCATGCGCAGGTTTATTCCTCCACCGGATGTATGTATGCATCCAGCGGGCTTTGAATGCTGTACTGCGCATGCACTATTGAGAGCGCTTATATCATATACCCACAACATCATATCGTTTGTGCGTGTGTTATCTTGAGGGGAGGGAGGGACCAGAAAGATGAACGATGGATAGCTAGTTGAGTGACCGATGGTTCTAAGTGATGTAAAACCTTAATTAAGGGGTTTTAGGAACATACTGTATTAATAAGTTACATAAAAAAATATCAATAAATAATAAATAGTAGATGTTAAGTATCATGCTGATTAGTATCATGATGATTAGATTATAACCATATAAATACAGCAACTTGTGAGTTGCGTAAAAAATAAAATGTAATGTAAACCCCCAATAATTTGGATTATATATACGTAGAATTACAATAAATATATATATAAATAACACTGAATTACAATAAATCTATAAAAATAAAATGGAATGTTGGCACCCAATAATTTAGATTGTGTGTATGTGGAGTTACAAAAACACATACATACATTAAAAAAAAAAAAAAAAAAAAAAAAAATTATGTATATATATATATATAAAATCATGCACCTCCACGTAAAACTATATGCATTTTAGTCGTATATGTTTTCTAGGGCTTCATTAAGACCCCCTGGTGTTAATGTATTAAATTTGAAAATCCAATACATCTCTTTTCTTTTGAGTTTATCAAATCTATTACTAACATGTGATAGAATATGATCTATAGGTGTTATTCTAAAGCCCTCAAAGCAGGACCCGTGGGCTTGAAACGCATGCTTAGAGACACTATGTTTCAAATATCCAGTTAGAATATTTGACCTATGTTTATTAAGTCTTTCACGTAGCGGTCTAATAGTCCTTCCAACATACTGTAAACCACACGGGCATTCCAAAATATAAATTACATATGAAGAGGAGCAATTCAATGAAAAGTTGATCTGGATCGCATCTCCTGTAGTAAAACTACTAATAGAAACAGCTTGATGATTTATGGTGTGACAACATTTACACCTCTTGTGAAAGCATTTCGAAACTCCTTTATTCTGGGGCTGTGTTTGTTTTAAATATTGGTTCTCTCTTTCGGACCTAAGCTTACTTGGTGCCAGTATATTCTTGAGGGTTTTGGCCCTCCGGAATGTTATTACTGGTTTAGATGGAATACCTCCTTTCAATAGTGGGTCATTGAGTAGTACTCCCCAATGTTTGTTCAAAATGGCACGGATTTTACTATGTGCATTATTGTAAGTTGTGATAAAATTATGTTTAAAATTGATGTCTTCCTTTCGTTTTGATGGCACTAAACACTCTGACTGTGTAAGTGATTGTGCCTTATCTTTAGCTGCTCTTATGATTTTACTTGGGTATCTCTTTTCTTTAAAACGTTGAGTTAAAATTTTACTCTGATTTTCAAAATCTCTATCATTTGTACAATTCCGACGAATGCGTTTAAATTGTCCGAAGGGGACATTGTCTTTCCATTTCTTAAAGTGGGAACTACGATAGTCCAGTAGGCTATTACAGTCTACTTGTTTGAAATAAGTGCGGGTGCGTATAACATTTGTGTCCCCAATAAGTTCCAAATCTAAAAAACTAATACTATTTGTATTGGATTCACCACTTAAATTGATTCCCCAATCATTCCTGTTAAGATAGTCAGTAAATTCTCTGAAGGCTTCTCTTGTTCCTTTCCATATGAAAAGCAAATCATCTATATATCTTTTGTACAGAATGATATTTTTACTCCAATTGTGCTGGCTTTGAATATACTTATATATATTTTTATATATATTTATTGTAATTCTACGTATATATAATCCAAATTATTGGGGGTTTACATTACATTTCATTACATTTTATTTTTTACGCAACTCACAAGTTGCTGTATTTATATGGTTATAATCTAATCAGCATGATACTAATCAGCATGATACTTATTATCTACTATTTATTATTTATTGATATTTTTTATGAAACTTATTAATACAGTATGTTCCTAAAACCCCTTAGTTAAGGTTTTACATCACTTAGAACCATCGGTCACTCAACTAGCTATCCATCGTTCATCTTTCTGGTCCCTCCCTCCCCTCAAGATAACACACGCACAAACGATATGATGTTGTGGGTATATGATATAAGCGCTCTCAATAGTGCATGCGCAGTACAGCATTCAAAGCCCACTGGATGCATACATACATCCGGCGGAGGCATAAACCTGCGCATGCGCCCTAAGATCCGGGAGACCCAAACGGAGCTTTACAGTCTCCGCCTAAACATGCATACCTCGGAGTCTTTATATTAATTATAACGGGTATAGATATTTATTATATATATATAAACACCGCAAATAACGCATGCGCAACACAATATCAATCCCCGCAGGATACAAACATATATCCGGCGGGTAAACAAGTTGCGCATGCGCATTATGAACTTGGAGACGCTAACAGAGCCTAGCAGCCTTCGTTCAATAGGAATGCTTCTGATCTTTTACAAACAACAGTAGCAGGTTTGAGCATCATTATGTAAAGATTTTACTTGAATTCTTATCTACTTTTAACATGTGTTTTAATACTTTTATGTCGGTTTGACTAGTCTGCTTGGCCCCTCCCCACAGAGGGTGTATCCAGCGGACTAGAAGCCTTTTTATTGTTGTAATAGTGTATGTCATGCATATGTTCATCTCATTTACACTTGAAAAAGGAGACTCTATGTATGAGGATTTGTCCCTCTATTTTTTGGATTCTCTTTTGTATCCCTCTCTACTATGACATGTACACTGTCTGGCCCTGACAATCATAGCAGGCAGGTGGTTCTTTGATGCAATAGAAATGAAATAAAATGAAAAGAAATCCTTGTTGCAGAAAAACAGCTACAAAGCCAATTGGGATATAGAAAAATCATTTTATTTATGTGAACCCTGGTCATAACAATCATAGTAGACAGGTAGCTCTTTGATGCAATGTGTGCAACGGTGAAGCCCTTGTTGCACCAAACTCAGTAACATATCAGGAAAACAACTAATATTTCAGCTACAAAGCCAATTGGATAGTAGAAAAAGTTTTTTATTTATATGAACCCCTGCTATTGGATTGTACTTATAGATCAATACGGACTGTTCTGTTGAAAGACTTCCTTAGGCTAAGGACCTTCGTGGCGAGCTGCAGCCAAAAAGCGCTGTGGGAAAACCACAGCAGAAATGCATTGCGGTTTTTCTCGCAGTTCTTTTCAGAGAAAGTCCACTGAGTTTTCCTCTATGGACTTTCTGCTTCCATTATACCTATACGGAGACCGCCAGTGTTTCCATGGATATAATTAACATGCCGTGATTTGCTGAGTATTTTCTGCAATTTGTGGATGGGATTAGACGGATTTCCATCCACTCTGCAGGTACTGTAAAAAACAGGGTTTTTTTTGCTAAATCTCGGCTTTTACGCTATGTGGTGCCCCACCCTAAAACACTTTTTTTTACTTCTAGTCAAATTGAGAACTTTAAAGGATTGACTCACAATAGATGCTGATAGCATATGGATAGGATATGATATCTAGAGAAAGCTGTGTGGGGCTGGCAGGAGGTGAAATGGCATGGTGTTTTACTAATGCAGAAGAAAAAGCCCATATTAATACCAATTGTCCCATTAGCTCATATTGCTTTATTAACCAGACGGCACAGTCATTTTTGCTTTTTTATAAGTTTCAAGTGTAGCCGTGGAAAGTGTATTATGAGTCACTGTGACTGATTAAGGACCCGTGATAATGTCATGTTTCTAAGGTCCTTTGGCACTTAGAAATCATCTTTCATAAATTCCCACAGTTAAGAGATAATGCTCCCTCAAATAACCAACAGTGGAAAATATTAAAAATACATTTATAATTTTTTATATTTCTTTACATAAAAAAAAACAATAACAAATCAAAAGTTAATAAACAGTAATTTTCATTAATAACAAAGTTTGTTTTTTGGGGGTACCTTGTGATATGTATATTTGGACATGCTAAGCCAGGGGCACAAGCCAGTGGCAGGATCAACAAAGAAAAATGCAATTCTGTGCTGAGCAGTAGGGTCGGTATGAGGTAGATGTCCTTAATTTGTAAGGTGGTGGTGGACATATTTATTAATCCTCTTACATGTTTTTCAGAGGAGGGATAACTCCTTAAATGGAATGCATTGCCAGAAAATCAAATTTTATGTTAAACATATTTTTAAAGAATTTGTGGTGAGGTTTTAATTTTTTTTTTCCATGTTATAATCTATATTAAAAACAAATCCTAAAAATCCTGCAATTCTGACTTTGTCCACTAGGCCATATAATATGCTGAGACTTCCTGTTTTCTGTAGCAGCAGTCACCTCACTTATTAGCACATGGATGGTCACAGCTATCATGTATATATAGATAAGGCACAGAATCCACCAGTCACAATAGAGGATTTTACAGTTTATCTACTCTGCTCTCTGCATAATCACCTCTGCTCAGGTCACAGACCATGCCCAGAAACTCTCCCATACAAGTGAATAGGGTCTTCTCCAGACTACTGTGTCTATGGCCTATGATTCATCTATAGCAGGGTTCTCCAACCACCGGTCCGCGGACCAGGACCGGGCCGTTGGGGGTCTTCTGCTGGTCCATGGGGTGGCGAGCTGGCCTCGGTAAATGCGGCTCCCGGCACATTATGTGGGGCAGGTCGGCGATCTGGCCACAGTGGTGTTGCTCCTAGCCTAGCTAATGGCCCTACAGCACTGTACACCGAGGTCCCGCCAGCACTCCCCGGTCTACAGCGCTGTTTAGTGTATAACCTCGCCCCCATATGACCAAAGCCACGCCCCTAAACAACCCGCCCCTGGAAGTCACAGTGTGTTTTAGGCAAAAGAAGGAATTGCCAAATGTGTTGATTTTTTTTTAAATATATAATTTGAAAATTAAAAACATCACCAAAAATTCTGAAAAAATCTGTTTAACATTTATAATTTCCTGGCAATACATTCTCTTTAAGTTCTATGTTTAGCATTGACAGACTAGCAGAGTCCTAACAACTGAATCTTATGAGATGTATGAATATCTGTGTTCTCTACCTTCTGGCGTATAAAAAATGGAAATTACAAAGGTTTTACCTGCTAGATGTTGATTGATATTAAGTACTAGTGATTTGTCAGAAGTGTATTAATTACATGAATGTCCATGATGGATAGTATCAGGAATATCATTGTAGAATTAAAGCTTCTTCATAGAAATTTCTTAACTTATACTCAGAATTTATGTTTCAGTTATTATATGTATATGCATGGGTTGTTTTTTAAACTGAATTCTTTTCTGGCAGGAAAGTATCATCATGGCACAGAAGTAATAATATAAATATAAAGAAAAACTAGAGAAACAATAGAGTCAGGCAAAGTGAATTTCACCTCAATCCATTCAAATGGATTTCTGCTGTGGATTCTCTAGTAAAAAATCACATTAGATTTGCCTAAGTAAAATCTTTAATATGTAAACTTATCAATAGAGTTTAGTTGCTTGCTATAATCTTTTCTGGAAAGAATTTAATAGATTATGCAAAAAAAACCTTTCACTTTATATGTTACATATAAAATATATTAGACTAAGGAAATAGAAGTACTGTTATCATTTACTATGGATTTTCTTAAAAAATTGCACCATTGTGATGCAAATAAGTTAGTCCTAGTTAATTGAACATAAAAAGATCAGGCTTGCTCCTTCAGCTATGTACAAAGGCTACACAATTTTACAAAGGGGTTACCTAAATGTGAAAACCTTATAGCTTAATCCATCCATAAAACTCCTCTTTACCTGTGTAGCAAAAGCCTCCTTTACATAAATTGGTACCATTTATTTTACTTTTCTGACTTTCATCCCTTATGTCTAGTATATGATTTCTGGAAATAACCAGGAAATATCTTTCAAAACTTTTTCTGGCTTAATAGGAAGGGACATAGCTATTTGGGGCTTAAAAGTAGTTGTCACTTCTGGGCCCTGGTGCATAGGAAATCCCAAAGGCGACTCTGCCACATAAGAAGGTGAAGGCTCAGTTACAAATTTTGCAGGGGGTGGAGCTTCTTCCCAAGGTCATTATATTATATTATTGTATGGGTTTATATACAGCATAATGTCATTTAATGATATTAAATGACAAGGTACTTTCACAGGAAATTGTGTCATATGATTAACAGACACAACCAGCAGGTCCTTGGTTGGAGCTGGCAGAAGCCGACTAAAAAATACTGAAATAATAACACATGGCACGTATCATTTAAAAAGGTTTTTTTTAACAATTATCCTTAAGAAACCAAAATATGTCATGCTGCTTTTTTTCCCATTATTTAACCCAGTTTACACTCTGGTGGATTAAAAGACATCATTTTCACATTTAATTCTTTGTAGCTCCCCTGTTGTTGTGCTATGAGTGTCTTGGACAACAAAGAAATGTCAATTGTAAGGGCACTTAAAGTGTTGGTCTTTACTGTGTCACATATCAATAAGCAGTGGTGTAAGTACCGCCATAGCGTTCGTAGCAGCTGCCAGAGGGCCCGCGACCTTAGAGGGCCCTGTGGGCCCCTGCTGCTTAATTTTTTTTTTTTAATAGGCTGTTACCTGCTGGAGTAACCCCAGCAGGTAACTGCCCTATTTACTTACCAATCCATGTTCCTGCTCACAGCTGCCTATGCTTCCCCTACTGTCCTCCAGGGAGTCCCGTGCGTCTCATATCATGTTGATGGGGTCCCCTAGATGGAAGAAGAGGAATTTTAGACAGCTGTGAGCAGGAACAGGGATTGGTAAATAAGGCCGTGGGTCTGCAGCAAGAGTATTTGTTGAGCGGACCCCAAGAAATACTGCTATTATTATACTCGGGGGTTTCTTCTGACCCCCGAGTATAATGATTGGAGGCCCAGAGGAGGTGAGGAAACATAAAAACCTGTATTACTCACCTCTCTATGCTATCTTTGGCCTCTGTAGTGAATATCATAGATGTCACATAGGTCAGGCTGGTGTCATAATGCATAATGATGCTTGTGAAACCCACGTCTATGATGTCATTGAAGTGGACAGAAAACAGCAAGGAGTTGCAGCAGAGCCCAGGAGAGGTTAGTACACTGATTTTCTGGGCCTCTGATCATTATACTCTGGGGACTGAAAAGACCCCAGAGTATAATAATATTTCGTGGGTGGTGTACCCCAAAAATTTCGGGCTCTGCTGAACCCAAAATTTTTGCAACGAACACTGTTGGGGCCACATTGGGTCATAATACTGTGTGGAGGGGCCTCTATGGGACATAATACTGTGTGGAGGGGCCACGATGGGACATAATACTGCGTGGAGGGGCCACTGTGGGACATTATACTGTATGAAGGTTGCTATGGAACATTATACTGTATGCAGGGGCCACTATGGGACATAATACTGTGTGGAGGGGCCGCTATATGACATTAAACTGTGTGGAGGGGCCATTATGTGACATTATACTGTGTGCAGGGGACGCTATGGGACATTATACTGTGCGGAGGCCACTTTGTGACATTATAGTGCATACATTTTGGTTGTTACACCCCTGTCAATAAGTATTATCCCTCCATGACTCATTCCAAACAGGATGATCAGATATTTTAGTATCAACATTTAAGTCACGGATAGGTACAGTAAAGAACATTGATTTTGTCATTAAAATGGCACCTGTCAAAAGGTGGAATATATCTGGCAACAACTTGACAGTCAGCTCTTAAAAGCTGGTGTGTTGGAAGCAGAAAAATGGCCATGCGTAAGCATCTGGCTGAATGGTGTATGTATATATGGAAACTTAAAAAGCCATTTATTTATAAAGAAGTACTGAAACAGACTGCAGAATGAAACAGATGTGTTTTTATTTCTAATGGGTATAATAGTGTATCTGCCCTTCAATTTGTAAGTAAATATTTTAAATCTTGTTAGCGTCCTCTGTTTCAGCCAATATGAAGCAACTAAAATAATAAATAACAAATGTGTGCAACAGGGCATGTAACCAGCTAAAACTACTTCATTATCTTATATTACTTAGAAACAATTAGAATATCATTTATTTTATCAAGTACTTAATTTGCAAATGTAGCCTGCATTTCAGTTTTATTTTAATTAAAATGCATTTCCTGTGCTCTTGAAGGAACTTTAAGATTTGGTGACTTATTTTATTTTGCATATTTTTCTTCCTATAAAGATTAACTTCCCACACATAATTTTAGTTTTTATTTTACAGATTTTTGTAAGGGACAAATACTCTCTATAGACAGCATTTGGAGTAGATATACATGAGTAAGTAAATTGTATGCTTGGAGAAATTTAGAACAATAATTGATTCCTAAATAGTATACTTTTATTTTGCTACCATTCATATTGCCATGGTTAATGTTCTTTGATTTCTCCAGTGCTTTTAACACCATACAGCCCAGGTTACTGAGAGACAAGCTGGGCCTTGCTGGAGTGGACCACCACCTCTCCAACTGGATCCTAGACTACCTCACAAATCGACCTCAATACGTGAGAGCCCAAGACTGTGTGTCAGGTACCGTGATCTGTAATACGGGGGCACCTCAGGGTACGGTTCTCGCCCCTTTCCTCTTCACACTGTACACTGCTGATTTTAGGTGCAACTCATCCAGCTGCTACCTACAGAAGTATTCTGACGACTCTGCAATAGTAGGCCTCATCACAGACGATGATGACAAGGAGTACAGAGAACTGAACCGGTTTTTTGTGGACTGGTGCCACCGGAACCACCTGAAGATTAACGCGGGGAAGACCAAGGAGATGGTGGTAGACTTCCGTAAAGGCAGATGCCCTCCAAAACCAGTGGACATCCTGGGGACAGGCATCGAGATTGTGAACACCTATAAGTACCTGGGTCTGCTCCTTAATAATAAGCTGGACTGGGCAGATCATATGGAGGCCCTGTACAGGAAGGGCCACAGCAGGCTCTACCTGCTTAGGAAGCTGAGAGCCTTTGGAATCCGGGGGGCACTCTTAGGACTTTCTTCAACTCGGTAGTGGCATCAGCCATCTTCTTTGGAGTGGCCTGCTGGGGGAGCAGTATATCAACCAGGGACAGAAATAAACTTGACAAGCTGATTAGAAGGGCCAGCTCTGTCCTGGGGAGCCCACTGGACCCAGTGCAGGTGGTGGGTGACAGAAGGATACTGTCCGTGGTGAGCTCCATGTGGGAGAATAACTCCCATCCTATGCATGAGACTGTGATTGCGCTGGGCAGTACTGTCAGTGACCGACTGCTCCACCCTAGGTGTGAGAAGGAGCGCTATCGGAAGTCTTTCCTCCCCACCGCGGTTAGGCTGTACAACCAACACCGACCTAAGCGGAGATCATTACATACAGAGAACTGAAATATCTCTCTGCCTGTTAAATCCCCCCCCCCCCCTGCTACTTCCTATCTGTCTGTCTGCTATTAATGTAATGCCTCTCACCTTGGAACATTCCTGTACATGTTGTATTTGTATTTGTATCTGCTTATCTTATCTTTGCTGCTGTAACACACTGAATTTCCCCACTGTGGGACTATTAAAGGACTATTATTATTATTATTATTATTATGTTATGTTCATACTAAATAGAGGGAATTTATTAAGATTTCCTATGTCAGTTTTAAGTAAGTCTCCGCTGGAGCAAGAGGAGCCTGAATTAGTAAGAACAGTGAGATAATCTTATTAACAAAACCAGCTCCTTTTGCTGTATAGCCACAACCCAGTGGAGGGAACTGGATAATGGAAGTAGTAGTTATGCTGGTGATGTCATAAGTAGGCCAAAGACACTCGACCAACTCCTCCAGTCCACCGTCCACACTGACGGAGGGGGCCAGCGTGGTACCTGATGGTGGTGGTAGTTTTTCTGTCCAACAGCAAACCAAAAACAGCCCTGAGACAGGGAAGAATTGCTGTCAGGTCCATAGAGGGATAACAATTGCCATTTTGGAGGAAGTCATGGTTTATAGAACCCAACAGCCAGGACCCATTAACTTCCAGGTATCTGGGTTCCTGGGACTTCATAGAATTCAGCCCCCATAGTGAGTGAGGCAGAGACTTTGTATTATTTGGAGTGAGCAAGGTAGGATTCCATCATCTTATTCTAGGCAGTCCGCAAACCAAGTCTGGGAATAGCCACCACACTGAAATCCCAAATTACAACTCCCTTTGTGAAGCTGCATGTATTACAAGTTATCACAGCAAAGGTGTCTCTTGGCTGATGGCATACACTCATTTTACTCAAAACTAGTGGTCCCTTGGAGACTTACAGTCTCCAAGTCCTCTAATACAGAGGGGTAGCCAAACACAGTGGAAGGTACCAAGGGGAACATATAAATAACTACCTTTATTTGTATTTATAAAAAAACATCCAATCAGAAAAGAGTCAATCACGACATGCCACATTACAGTGAATGGCTAAAATGTGGATAAAAGGAGGGCACAGAGAGTAGGAAAACGAGAGAGAGAAGAAAAAGGATTTGGTAAGAGAAAAAGGAGGAAAGAAGAGTATACCACACAGGCCCAGCACCCCAGGGAATATCCTTAGACCACAGACTGATGCCATACCCTAATCCCCTACATTATTCTTGCACACCCCTAACCTGTTACACTAATGTTCCTAAGCGTATATTATCCTAGGTACTTGTCACGCCCCAGATTTACATACTACTTTTGATTTACTGAGTGCTGCAGAATATGTTTAATATAAATTTGTCTCTGTTTACTTCTGATTCCCCTTTAGAAAGATGGACAATACAAATTACTAGTTGGGGGAGGAGCTGTGCATGTGTGTGTATACCTAGGCGTAGATTTTCTATACAACTGCAGCATTCCAGAGTGCTACTCTATGTTCTATGTATTGTATGTATTGTTAGCAGCTTTCCCTGTTGTTTTTCCCCTGTGGTTGCCACAGTGTTTCAAACATTCCCCTTGATACAGTCCTGGCCAATCACAGGCCACTGAGCGGGGTTGTAGGAGACTTTTGTCTCCTTGAGGACCATTGAGGGCTGAGTCTAGTTGCAGTGGAGATCCTGTGCAGTTTTGGTCAGCTCCTGTTCCTGGAGTATTTACCAGCACTGAGACTGGACTTCAGCGGCCATGCATACAGCCCCTAGGAGGAGAGAATTGCCCTAGGCTCATCCAGAGACAGCCCTGAGAACAGGGCGTTTTGGCTGTCAGGACTTGGGACTCTGTGCCAGGAGGAGCAGTGTAGGACACTGACAGGAGGAGTTGACTCAGGACCTTAGAAAAGGGTAACCAGAGCCCTGTCAGGACTACCCTGCATCACTGTCCCCAGTATCCATAGCTGGGAGTGGCACATGAGAGTAGATGTAATGGGAGAGAGGCTATCCTTCTGATCGCAGGCATTAGCTCCGGATCTCTGCGGTGCAATACAGTGCAGACCTAGTGGCTATGGCGGCCGTTCTGCTTCAGAGTGTTCGCCATCTTAAAACCCCCGGCATTCGCCAGACTATTATGGCAGATATCGGGAATGGGTTAAAGAGAGTCTGTCAGTGTCAAATTAATGACAGTATCTTATATCTTCTTATTCTGCACTGCTGCTCTATTTTCATGAAAATCAGCATTTTATTATTTAGCAAATTAGCTGAGAGGGACATTTCTTCTCCTGCTGGGAGCTTCGCTCTCTGCTCTGAATAGATGCTCCTAACTGGTGCCCAGCTCCACCCCCCATTGCTTGAGTGGAATCTTCCAATTTGTCATACTTTGTCTGCAGTTAGGTGCAGTTATCTAGAGCATAGAGCAAAGCCCCAGTTGGAGAAGAAACGTCATAAAGCCCCTTTTCAGCTAATCTGCATAAGAATAAAATGCTGATTTTCATGAAAATGGAGCTGCAATGCAGAATAAGAAAGGCATCTTTGGAACGTATAGGAGCAGCCCTACAAGGTACTGTCATTAGTTTGATACTGATTATTCTGCTGATTTATATTGTCTATTGCAACCCTATAACATAGAAATACAAATTGGTTAGCAGCCTACATCTACCGTACTGTATATGGTGGTGTCTCAAGTCTTTCCCCATGGCAGGTGTACAAGTAAGGAAGGAATATTTGGAATTTTAACCAGCCTCAAACAGTTTGTTCTCAAGTGAGACAAGCCGCCACTAGGGGTGTCTGTAAGTAGGCTATCTCCCTCTTCATTTTGAGAATGCATGCATCTGAATCATCATCATAAATGCTCTTCTTGGTCAAGCCAATTGTGTGTGTGTGTGTGTGTGTGTGTGTGTCTGTGTGTATGGAGAAAGGGAGTGGGTGTCAGGAGGAATACCTGTCAATCAAACTAGGGTTCTGCAACAGCTATCCAAAGTGTATGGCCAGCCTTAATTTTTAACCATAGGAAAATGTTGACTGCTTGCCAATATACTATCTTGATAGCTCTTTATCTGTTTTTCTTTTGTAGCTAATGTATTTTCAAACTAACCCTATGGTTTACAATTTTTAATATTAAGCAAAATATTTAACAAAAGTCTATTGAAGAGATATGAACATACAGTTTATATACTTTGCTCTGATTGTTTCATTCACTCATTGTACGTTTTGCAAACGTACAGTAGGCAAAAAACCTTAGTTTTGTTGGTCTGTCAAAATGTAAAGATAACTTACATGCCTCTGGGTATGACGAAACAAACTGGTTTTACAATTATGTAGATGAAATTATTTTTAGCACAAAATGCTATGGTGATGAAATTGTTTTCTTGTTGTAATTTTACCAGTTAGGATCCTAAATGTAAAAATCCCCTATGGTAAAATATTGATCTAAGTGTTTTCAGCTATAATTATAACAGGTATCTTGTACATAAAATGAATTTATTGATGTTGTCTGAACAAAATATAGATGTTAGGAAGTGATGTTAGCAGAGGGAGTGCATGCACTCTCTTCTCCTTGGCAATCGCCTCCAGTTGTTAGTTCAAGTGTCTGACAGTTACTGATTGCTCAGGGGTAATTGTATACATGAATTATACTCTTGAGGATTGTTGTACATTTTATGTTGTGTATAGACAGAAAATGGATGGACACTGCTACTGACTACATTGAATAAATATCCAAAAGATTTCCACGACAGTATTTCATAATCTTCCTTTAATGCCTTTTAATAGCCTCCTGTATATAGTACAGTACAGTACAGTATGTCTAACCAAATTTATGCATGTTTTAAGTTCCACATCTATAAAGGAAGGAGTATTTGCTACTTATTAGGTAGAATAGATGAATCAGTAGTCAATTACAGTATTTGCAGAAAAGTGCAGGCTAGTGCAGTCAGTTAATGGGAATAGCCAGTGGATGAGTTATCAATCAATCCACTAGTATAGCTTATGTAACAACCGATATACTATAAGGTTAGATTTCCATAAAAAGGACTGTCTGCTGCCCTAACGTGTCTACTTTAATAAATATGTTCATTCTTCACTAAATAAATCTGGGGTATATTTTCCAGAATTATTTCTTGAACATGTTTAAACAAATTGATCTATGGCTGTTACCATACTTTTTCTTAAATTGATATGTCTCTACACTTCCTGACACTGTCAGTGCTGATTGGATAAAGTCAATTTGTATAGGGACACCCCCTCCAACTTATAACACCCAGTTTTGAATTTCTACAAGGAATAACAGAGTAATAGTACTACAAATATTTAAAGGGAGTCTGTCAGGTCCCATATCACTATTAAACTACCTCTTCACCTCACCCTCTCTCTATCAGTGTTCCCCAAGGCTCTGATCTAGGATCTCAAATCTTTTGTACCTACATCCCATGGCTTTTAGTGCTACTCCTATGCTGACAACATTTTTTTTACCTCTCTGTCATGGACATTATCTCTCTGCTGTCCAGAATCCAAAGTGTCTATCAGTTATATCCTCCTTCATCTCCTCCTTCCACTTTCTAAAACTAGGTAAAACAAAATTTCTAATCCCCACCTCAACCAACCCCCCCCCCACCAGACCTATCAATCATAGTTGATGGCTCCACACTTTCACCAGTTTATTAAATGTGATGGCTTGAGGTAACCTTTGATTCTTCCTTGTCTTTCAAGTCATACATCAAAAATGTTATTTCTTCTTGCCACCTCCATCTTAAAAACATATCTTGTACTTGCTATTTTCTTAACCCAAAGTCTATAAAAATATTAGTCCATCTAGCCTACTCCACTCTAATCCCCCCTTAATTCCGCTGCCCACTTAATCCACCTTTCGTCTCTCATATGCCTCTACCTTATACAGCACTGAAAGATAGATCTCAAACACCCAAATACCATCACCAGAAACAACCATGAAGCCAGATGGACATGTGCTGAATTTGGGGCCCAAGTTATCATCACAAGACTGGTACAAGGAATAAACGCTCCACAATATCTTACCTTAAGGCAGATCAGAACAAGGAGGATAAATCAGGAAAGTGAACATCCAATCCAAGATCAGTCCATGAGGTGCCGTTGGAGACAAAAGCCAAAGGTCAATTTAGAGCTGTTCACTACACACGATCAGGATATAACAACCAAACTAAGTACAACCAAATAGCTGGCCCCTGATTGAGGAGGAAGAAGGTTTAAATATGCCTCCTCAGTTGCTAATTGGATAAGTCTAAGAGAATTCTGAACAGTGCAGAAGCTTCCCAGATCGGCAGAGTAACCTTAAACAGTAGCTAAACTGAGATTCCTGACAATGTACTGTAATTTTGGACTAAAATATAATGAATTTTAATTAAAAATGTTCTGCTTTCTGCCTGAAAAACTTCTCTAAAGTTGCTGCCACAAGGTATCTCTGTTTTACCTAATTTGCAGTTCACTCCCTTTTACTAAGGAATTCCCATCCATAAATACTATTAGAAAGCAAGACAGCTTCAGAATGAGTGGAAGGAGGAGGGACTGGTTTCTTCACACAGTGAATACAGAAGGACTGTTTTTCCCCACCACACATCTGCAAACTGCTTTCTCTGTGCACTGGACTGAACATTCTGCATATCTCACACCTTATAATATAAAAAAGTCTATGTACTTGTGTCTACTTCTGGCTGCTTGTATGATTATAGATGGGATATTACACAAGCAGCAATAAGCTTTCTTTCTTTTTTATCTGCATCAAGCCTGCATGCATTTGTTCTGTATTTGCAGTTCATTGTTCCTGGATCTCCTATATTAGACTCACTTGGACTTTCCTCTGCTATTTGTTTGCTATTGTACAGTTACTCCTGTCAGAATAATGTAAATAAAATAGTATTAGTTACAATGGATAGGGGAGGGGGAAGACTGCTACTCAAATACCCTTTTAAGTTTAATGGATTAAGCCTCTTATATTGCCACATACTTTATATAACACTATCGCAGTCACACTGTCCCACATTATATAACACTGTCTCAAACTGTGCCCCTTAAACAAAACGTGCATACAATATACTCCTCTGCCACACAGTTTATTCCAGAGTATAAAACTGGCAATGCAATGCAGGTGCCTAGATCAAAGCTACTGATTAGTAGGTAAAAAAGCCTAGGATCCCTTGTCACTTATTGACTAATAATAACAAGTAATTCAGTGAAAACTGGATTGGAATCCAGATTCTCTTAGGTTCCTAGCACCAGTAGTTATGAGAACTGCAGAGAAATAGCTGGATTCCATCCCTTGTAACTGTCAGTAACTGTCAGTTAATTGTGTTAATATTAAAAATAAGCATTATAAGTATGCCTAAGGTCATTAATCATAATATTTATGCAATTATCTTTAATAATTACTTTAATAGCCCCTCAAGAGTCTCATCTAATTGCAAGAGTGGAGAGTGGCTATGAAAAGCATCTTTTACTCTGAAGCATATCTGTATATGTGTAATGCTCCTACTGTATTCTCCTATGGTGGCCATGCAGAAAAACTGAAAACTTTAATTCGCTACAGATTAGAGGTTATGACTGCAGGTCCCAACAACCAGTCAACCTATATAGTTACCATCAAGAGACCTCTATTTCATAACCCCATCCTATGCACAGCCTCATTCAGTTATCATGGCATTGTGGCTTCTGGACAATCACTCGCTGCAGCAAAATCCTATGGTCAAAATGTCACCGTGATTAGATGTTGCAGCCACATGATGGGACAATGTACAGTATAACAATGTCTCCATATATGTTAAAGACTGTTCTCTTTAGTGTTGTATATTCTTGTGTATAAATTAGTTTATTTCAATAGAATGATACTAAGCAGCTAATGTATCCCATCAAACTGAAAAAAAAACTGACATAGAAACAAAGAAACTTTAGTAGACTTCAATATATACAGGGCTGTGCAAAAGTGTTTGCATATGTGGAAAAAAATTCTGCAAAGTAAGAATGTTTTCAAAAATAGAAGTGTTAATAGTTTATACTTGTCAATTAACAAATTGCAAAGTGAATGAACAAAAGAGTGGTGTAAATCACATCAATATGTGATGGAACCACTTCTTGAAGGAGAAGTCCTGGAAGTGACGATATGGCCCCTACAGAGCCTTGATCTAAACATCATCAAGCCTGTCTGGGATTATATGAAGAAACAGAAGCATTTGAGCAAGTTTGAATTCACAGAAGATCCTTGGTTAGTTCTCCAAGATATTTGGCACAACCTCCCTGCTAAGTTCCTTCAAAAACTGTGTGCAAGTGTACCTAGAAGACTTGATGCTGTTTTGAAGGTAGAGTGGTCACAGCAAATATTGATGTGATTTAGAGTTCTATTTTGTTCATTCACTTAATTTTGTTAATTGAGAAAAATAAACTATTAACAATTCTATTTTTGAAAGTATTTGTTATGATATTATCACTGGAGCAAATAACAAAAATTGCAGGATCTGGCTGACAATAGAGAGTAGTAGAATAAACTAAATCACACAGCATTGAGAGATAGATCCTGGGCACCCAGGCACCTTCGCCAGCAACAGGCGTAAAGCCAGATGAAATTGTGCTGAATTTGGACCCAAGTTATCACCTCAGAAACTAGTATAAGAAATAAACACTCTAAAAACTGACATGTGAAAACCGAAGAGATGAATCAGAAGAGTGAACGTAACCAAGCGAAAAGACAATCATAGAGGCATTTCAGGCCAATGGTCAGTTATACAGCTGTCCAGTACAAATTATCTAAGTTCAGAGGCTCACTAAAGCACAAACTAATAGTAAGCACCTGGGTGGGCAGGAAAAGAGTTTGAATATCCCTCCTCAGCTGCGGATCAAAATAGTGGCACTCTGAAAACTGTAGAAGCTTCATATGTTGGCATGGCAACTTTAAGGTAACAGAAGTTGGTTGTTCAGCACACTGAGATTCCTAACAGTATTCTTACTTTGCAATCTTTTTACATACCTAAACCTTTTGTACAATACTTTCTATGTACTTTCTAATTATAAATCTGGAGTACATGACAATATACCTGTGTATATGCACTTATTTATATTTGAATATATAGATGATTATTAACATGTTAAGTAGTTTCTAATCACTTTAACTTGACTTTTTTTTCATTTGCTGTCAATTTTTGTTTGGAGGGGAAGTTATTACGGTGCATTGAGTTCTACATCTGTATATACAGCCATATATGCTATACCATACCCACATACACTAGTGTGCAATTTTCTTTCAATTATATCTGGAAATATTCTCAAAGAATGTTTACTAACCTCCCATTCTCTTTTCGTCTGGCTGTATGTTTCATCTTTTTTTCCAGCACAGTACCAGTGCACATTGTGTTATTTGACAGATTTTTTTTTTTTCAAACAGCTTTTGATAATTGAAAAAAGAGAATCTGCTAATGGCCATTTGGATGGAACAATTTCACTTTTAGGAAGTTACAGAAAACAGTCAATCTTATCCTATTCGTCAGTGTCTTTAAATTGTTTGACAGTTTTGATAGCCCATTATAACAGATAAAATTTTTATTTCTGGTACATTTCAGCAAATATGACAAAGTTGTGACAATAAGTCAAATGTAATAGATCTTTTGGGCATTGTCTCTGTTTATAGATCATTATTTTGGTACCTATGATATAGATTTTTTAATATAATTTGTATTTAACAGAGTTTAATTTTCCTCAGTTTTTTTTATATTTAAGCATCTCCTTAGTAACACGTCTGGTGTATGTAAAGTTATGAGAAGCTGCAAACAGTTTTGTAGTATTCCATATTTCCGCATAACTGCTAAAGTTTTGTGCACACCAATACTTCTTTGTGCATTACTTATTTATTATTGGATGGTAAAATATGTACTTTTTTTCTAAACTGACATTTGATACTTTTCTTACATGGTTTCAATCTCTTGACATAATGTTTCCAGTTTTACTGAAGTTTACTAGATTGTGGTGCACTTCCTTGTGAAAAGATACAGCTAGGATGACATTACCTGCTACATTAGACTAGTAAGGTGAAGGTGCATTAAAAAATAACATCAAGTGAAACATATACAAAATGTCAAGCAACTATATTTGAAACAGTACGCAAAGTTTAACCTGAAACTTAACACGCCAAATACACTGACTGTATTTGTGAAGTTCAGGTTTACTGAAACAGTGTATTATACGTGTCAAGATAAACTTTGCTGAATTTGCATTCAATCAGGTTCAAATATCTTGGATAACTATTAGATACACTAAAGTTGACAGTTGTCTTCCCAGTGATCATGCATGTTGAAAGTCTAAAAGAAACCCTTGGGTCCCCTACGGTGAGATTGTGAGGCCTTATTACACAGAGGGAGGCTACAGTATGTACCATGTAGTATAGAAGTATTGCAGTATATCATACAGCGTATCAAGCAATCCCAGGTCCAAGTCCCTTTGTGGAACAGCAAAAAAAAAAAAAAAAAAGATAAAAAAGGCAAGTAAAACTGTTTTGAAATAGTATAAAAAAAATCCTTTTTCCCATTTAAAAAATAAATGTAAACAAAAAATAAACAAACATATTTGGTATCGTGCAATTTGTTTATTTTTGCAAAGCAATTTTATTCAGTAATAGTGGTAAAACCTAATTAAAAGGATATAAATAAGGTATTGCTGTAATTGTAATGACCCACTGGACAAAGTTTCTGCGTAATTTTTAACCACTTGAGTACTGGGCGAATTTCTGGTTCAGGACCAGACACATTTTTGGGTTTTCTCGATGTGCGGTTTTGAGGGCTGTAACATTTTTATCATTTGCGTCTGCATCTTTTTTTGGTGACACATAGGGCTTCATTTTAATGTTGTTTTTATTTTTGCATGTATTTTAATTTAATTTAATATAATTAAAAGAGGAGGAAAAACATGTCTGGTTTTCACTTATCATTTTTTTTATTTAATAACACAAACTGCCAGTAAAAAAACTTTTTAAAATAGTGTTTACTCTTCGTTACGATAATTTTTATTTTGCATGGTGTCGTCGGGGGTTGGCCTTTTATTTATTTATTTCTAATTATTTTATTTACTTTGTTTTTTTTTTACTTTTCTATTCTATTTTTTTTATTTTTTTTACATTGTGTCTCCATAAAGTTTTCCCTGTAAATGGGGATGGTATATTTAGCCCCAGTTGCATGAGGAATATAGCCTCCTGCCTGTTACTATAGATCTTGGTTCTGTAGGACCCAGCAGCTCTAACAGGCTCTGATGCCGGTGGATCACGTGACCTATAGGGAAACTGCCGGCATTTCCATAGGTATAATTGACATGCTGTGATTTCCAAACCCATAATGGTTTTGGAAATCACAGCGTTTCTGCTGTGCGTTTTTTGTGATGTGCTATGCGTAAGCTGTGATCCCATCCACCTTGCGGTAACTGTAAAACGCTGCGCTTTTTTCCTCGGCGTTCCCACCACATGGAGCCCCAGGCTTAGATTGCAAAATCCCTCCTGAAAATGTCATTTTTATTGCAGATTTTGAAATTATGGCTCAAGTAAATTTATAGCTGGCACAAAACTCTGCTGCCTTATGTGCATTTTAACCCTTTAGCGATCTAACACATTTTAGCCTTAATCCCAGTTACATTTTATCTCTCTCTGGCACTTTCATAACTTTTAAAATTTTATTTCAATGTAGCTTTACAAGACTTTGTATTTTATGGGTA
Source organism: Leptodactylus fallax (assembly GCA_947044405.1). Taxonomy (NCBI): domain Eukaryota; kingdom Metazoa; phylum Chordata; class Amphibia; order Anura; family Leptodactylidae; genus Leptodactylus; species Leptodactylus fallax. The sequence goes on from CAMRHE010000012.1 coordinate 5,127,879, forward strand.
CATATGACTTTGATCATTTTTTTTAACTTTTTGTTTTTGAAAGGTGAGATGATCAGAAAACATGACTTCTGAATTTTAAGCTTTATGGCATTTATCATGTAAAATAAATAACATACTAACTTTATTTTAAGGATTTTTATAGATGCAGTGCTACCAAATGTGTATTTTTTATATTTTTTTAATAAGTGGAAAATAGTCTATTTTGACTCAGCATTGCTAATGATTGATAATGGGGATGTGATATCATCATAACCTCTGGGGTCATCTGAAATGAAATAACAGGGACAGGAGAATAATAAGATCATTCTTCTCTCCCTGCACACTGTCAACTGCACATGTTCTCCTGCACACCGGTTAAAGTGAAGCTGCGAGTATATGTAGCCCCACTTTAACCAGTGATATCTCCAGAGTTAGAGCCATTTAAAGTGACTGTTCCCTCTGCAGTCTCACCTGAATGTATCCTGATTGGGGTAAACTGCAATGTACTTTGCTCAAGCTCTGAACAGGATTCATCCAGAATTATTGGAGGGAGGGGGTATAAAGGTTTATCTGTCCTCAAAGACATAACATTTTTGGAATGACTGATATCTAATGTTATGGCCATTTTCCTATATAATTGAAAAAGTTGATAATTTTGGAAATCAATGTATTAAATTTATTGTTCTGTTTATTTTACAGATGCTTAACTTTTTTTTTCAATGGCTTTTCTTGTGAGTTATCACACTGCAGCAAGTTATCAAATGTAAGTTAAACTTTGCTCGATCTGTACATCAAACACAGTTGCGTATTACCTTTGGTAAAAGCGCTATTGCTTTGTAATATGTCCAATGCCAATACCCAAGTGCTTTTTGGTATCATCCCAACTGAATACATTGTGAAATTGTTATAATGAAAATGTGAATATTAATCCTTTTCTTTGTTTCCATATGTTGTGATGATTATGATATAGCAGAGATATTACATTCTAACATTACAGGATAAAAGAATTATATTGCATATTAAGCCAGGGGCTTGAGAAAACCGGAGTGAGCCATGTCATTCCATGTTTGTTAAACTGCTGGCACTTCTGTAATTTCTTGGCATCAGCTCATTCCAGGCAGTTTATTCATGAATTATAGGCATCAGTCAACAAACTTTCTCCAGGCTACTGACAGAGGTGCTGGGACTGATTACAAGAACTCACAGCTACATCTGCTTTCCCAGTCAGTATTTAGAATGGCATAAGTTTAGACTGGCATTCTACTCGAGCCTAGTATGTAGTATGCCAGCTTTGAAACCAGCTTCATAACCAGACACCATGTCACTCTTCGACTGTGTAGGTGATCAGTGACAAAGCCTAGTGATTTTCTAGATTTATTCAGAATTATGAATGCTGCAAAATTTAATGCTCGAAGGATCAAAGGCTCAAATAAAACAATATAATGAAATGTGTTGATATAGGATGTATTATGTAAATTTGTTTCACTAGTCAATAAAAGCTCAGCTGTATATAGATACAAATGGAATAAAAATGTGGGTATTTTGCAAGCTATGCCCAGTTGTGTGTTTAAAGTTCAGAAATATTTCATCTTGCAAAAGAATATTTGAATATGAACAAATATAACAATATTTTAAAGGTTCTAAAATATAACTAGACATTGATGAAATATGAATTTGAATCTATTCACAGTTGTAAGCTTACAAACACAAAAATAACAGAAGGAATTTCATTTCTGAATATCATAAAACTAATTTTTGCAGTTTGTATCAAATGTGCCTATTTTCCTATAGGCAGAAATAGGTACATGAAATTGTATTTATTAATACACTGGCTGTTTGCTAAATGTTAGATTGTTTTAGAATGCCAAACACAAAACCACCCACATCCAGGTCACCACAGGCAGCAACTTAAGAAACTTGGCTTGATCCACCAGGTGCACAGACCTGCTGTGCTGGGGACACTGCAGACATGTAATTGAAGAGAAAATCCAGCACTCTAGGATCTTCATGCAATGGTGTCTTTATTACAGCCTTTAAAACTGCATGTCAGCACTGCTATGTAAAATATACAGTACTATATACCTTTGAGAACTAACACATAACACTAAGCTAATGTTGATGATATACAGTATCATAGAAGTCAAGTGGACTGTAATGTTCATGTAAAACGTTTTTAACTTTTAAACAATGAAATGTTTTTTTCTTACATTTCTTACATTTTGTATAGGACATATTTTAAAAATAAATAACTGCAACTCTTCAACTCCATAACAGGATGGCAATTTGTTCCTTCTACACTTAATATAGAAAAAGTTGCTGGCTGCACAGGTTTAGGGTTCAGTAGATGAGCAGAGCTGCTCTATAATTAGCTCACAGGAGTAATCCGATAAACACATTTTGTCAGATTATTCTGCTGGGGGCATTGAGAGGTTAATGGGGTTTATGATCATTAAAGCTTGAGACCGATAGCTTAATTTTACACAAAAGCAACATCTGAATTGCAAACATAAGGCATATTAGTAATGAAATCTACTGTATGTAGTACGTAAGTGACCTCACACATGTGTATACAATATCTGCATATAGCTTGTGAAATATTAATTCTCTAGGTTTGTGAAGGTGGCTATATGGTGTAATAAATGCTTTTTTTTCACCTGTATACAAAAGCAAAGTTCTTCGGTTTTGTTGTATTGTCAACTATGTCCAAAGGCATATCATCATGCAATGCTATACAAAGATACAATACATCAGAGTACAATATTGTATTGTAAATATACAGACATTTCCAAAACTAGCAAGTTTAAAATACGCATTCAATTGTTCACGTGTGCAAAATAACAATACAATACTATATAAATCTACAACTATCTTTAACTATAACTTTATAACAAAAAGTTGCATCAAATGACCAGCTTTGCTGCACTTTATACTGTACGCTGACAAAATGAGCTTTGCTGTATCAGTAGTAGTAAAATATGTAACAATAAAGTCATCAAAATCAGTTAAAACATAAACCTCACTAACAGATGTTTCTATGATGTATATAGACATTATAAATGTAATTTGAAGTGTTTTTCACAAACCTAAAATCAAATGAACAAGTTTTCTGGCTTGAGGGTGACTGAAAAGGGCCAAAGGAAATAATGGGATGCAAATCTTAAATGACAGAACTGTTCTATAAACAAACAATACTTCTGCCGCTTTTTCTATCTTAATTCTTCACACTATGCTCCAGTGGTTTGTAGACCCATGTGACATTTGAACTATGGTCTGCAGTATCTTGTATGGCAACTGATGACATCCTGGGAATTAGATCTTGCCAGCAATCAAGAGGACAACAGACCTACACATCAGTAATCATATTTACAATGTTTAGCATCTGGTAGACTCATTTAATCTCCTCTGGCTTTGCCAGTCTACACATTTATCTCTGGCCAAAAACAAAATAGGATAATGATGTAAGTAACAAAACCAAACAGTTATTGAGAACAAAGTTTAACATATAACTTTATCACAGAATAGGAAAGCTAAAGACAAAATTCACAAAAGAAAATCACAAAAATATTGTTCTTCCATTCCAAATATATCTTAGATTAATACAGAATTATGTACTTAAACAGGACCTATGATCACGCCTCCCAAGCCTGTTTTAGTTAATAACAATTCTGAAGGCTACCTTATGACTCTGTGTTGTACCATTTCTCTGATATTTCCACTAGAAATTTCTGGATAATTTGAAAATTTATACCAGTTTGGGATGTGTCGCTACATTCTCTGACTTATACTGTTCAATTGAATTTGGTTGAAAGTGATCATTATTGGTATTTTATTCACTATGATTTTTTTTTTATATCTTAAAAATCATGTAAGTGATCAAAGTAATTGTATCCATGTAATACTATATAGGTGGTTAATCACTATAATCTACTTTAGATCAGTATTCTTAGTATTGTTCTAAAAATAAGAAAAATATGCTAAATATACTAAGAAACAATGTTATTCATTATACATATCTCCCTTATTCTGGCAAATTTCCCATATCTTCACAATGAGACTCTTAAAGAGGTGTCAGATTTTTGCCCAAGAGCTCCAGTGTGCTTGTTCACTGGATGTCCATAAACACTAATGTAATGAAATAATGACGGCTGTTTTCTATCGACTGGCATATTTCCATGGTCAAATGACCCATATTTTTTCTATAATTAAAATATGATTAGCATTATTCACTGCTGCCAAACCCAAAGTGTCTTGTAATGTTCTGAAAATCTGAACAGCATATAATATTTCTTTTCGAAAATGTCCTTTCTTCACAATTTTGCTTTTACATAGACTAGATTTAAAAAATGGTAATATTTTGTGCTAGTAATTTCACAAATTGTCAAATAACTAGCCTAACATTTAAAGCTTATTCACACGATTATGAAAAACGGACTTGCAATGGCTTTTTTTAGCAACGTCCATCACATGTCCATTTTGCAAACACTTGCATGGACAAACACGGCCATTTTTCACAGAAAGGCTTTAATACTTTCAGAAGACACAGAATCTAAAGCTTAAGGAGCTGTATAAGGCCTTCTTTATGGATTATTTTACCCCATAAGGCTAAGGCCCCATGTAGGGTATCACAGCTAGAAAAATGCTGCAAAAAAAAAAAAAAAATGTAGTAAAAACATTTGCGTTTTTCACTGCTTTTTGACTGCAATTGCTTTTTTGCCTCTTAGCCAAATAAATCTCTAGGGAAAAATGCAGCGTTTTTTTCAGGTAAAATTAACAGGCTGCACTTTTCAAAAAAGCATGGGCTTTTGGAAACATTGTAGTTTCCACCGCATTTTTTCTGCAATGTAGGATTAAAAAAAAAATCTCAATAAATTTCTCATTTTTTTTCTCTTGTTGCTGTGTTGCTGCAAAAGCCAAAGAAAAAAGAGCATTTCTGCAATGTAGAGCCTGAACAAAATGAATTAATTCTATATCAATTTGTATTATGAGCAGAATGTAAAAGACAATATGTATAACAGATTTTTTTTACCATTTTCTGAACATATGACATGGTTCTACTTTTTTTTTCAGTGTTTGTCTCAATATATAGATGTGTCATTACGTCATTGGCCTCCAAGTTGGTGAAGGATTCCAATTTGTCTTGAAATCAGTTCAAAATAATATCACAACCAGTGGTGTAACTATAGGAGATGCAGCGCTAGCAGTTGCTACCAAGCCCAGGATCTTGAGGGGGCCCCAAAGATCTCTCCAACAAATAAAATATACCACTATTATAAATGGTGCAAGTTAGGTAGGGAACCCATTACAGATTTTGCATTGGGGCCCAGCAGCTTCAAGTTACACCTCTGATCTCAAAATGGCAATAAAAATTTTAAAAGGCTAAAATTCACTCTCCCCACTGAGTGGTCACACATGGACACAAATAATATAGTTAGAATATTACTTGTCACAAAAGCAGCCTAACTTGTGATACACATGTTTGAACATGTTCATCCCAAAGGACAGGTAGGAAAAGAAGGATATATCTGTAGGAACTTAAAGACCTTCAACAGAAACACAACAGTTTTATGTATATTATGTATATACTCCTTTTCACTTTCATCATTCTGTCCACCTCTGATCAGGCACCATCTGGAATTTTATTCAATCCATAGAAATAAATGTGTGGTTTGAGTCCCAAGCAAAACTTTTCTAAAACCATCAGATTGCTCTCAGTGCAACTAGTTTTGTGGTGCTTGTAAAATGTGACATCTCCTGCTAAGGAAAGGCACTCTAATTCCTCTTCTCCCGGTTGAATGCCTGTTTGGAACCATACATGTAGTTTCATCATACAGGAAGCTCTATGAGTGGCACTTAGATCCCCATAGAGTCAAATTAAGAAAAATGTTTTGCCAAATCCTTATTTACAGATGGACTATGCAACAACCCTGGTGTGCTGTTTAGTGATTGAAGCACAAGAAAAAGAAAGAGAAACCAACAACGAATACCATAATGGTATACCTCAGAAAGCCAGAGTTTGATTAAACACTTTTTTCTTTAATAGTAGTACAGCACTGTCATTTTCCTCTGTCTTTCAGCATATACAGTCATATGAAAAAGTTTGGGCACCCCTATTAATCTTAATCATTTTTAGTTCTAAATATTTGGGTGTTTGCAACAACCATTTCAATTTGATATATCTAATAACTGATGTACACAGTAATATTTCAGGAATGAAATGAGGTTTATTGTACTAACAGAAAATGTGCAATATGCATTAAACCAAAATTTGACCGGTGCAAAAATTTGGGTACCCTTATCATTTTATTAATTTGAATACTCCTAACTACTTTTTACTGACTTACTGAAGCACAAAATTGGTTTTGTAACCTCACTGAGCTTTGAACTTCATAGCCAGGTGTATCCAATCATAAGAAAAGGTATTTAAGGTGGCCAATTGCAAGTTGTTCTCCTATTTGAATCTCCTCTGAAGAGTGGCATCATGGGCTCCTCAAAACAACTCTCAAATGATCTGAAAACAAAGATTGTTCAACATAGTTGTTCAGGGGAAGGATACAAAAAGTTGTCTCAGAGATTTAACCTGTCAGTTTCCACTGTGAGGAACATAGTAAGGAAATGGAAGACCACAGGGACAGTTCTTGTTAAGCCCAGAAGTGGCAGGCCAAGAAAAATATCAGAAAGGCAGAGAAGAAGAATGGTGAGAACAGTCAAGGACAATCCACAGACCACCTCCAAAGAGCTGCAGCATCATCTTGCTGCAGATGGTGTCACTGTGCATCGGTCAACAATACAGCACACTTTGCACAAGGAGAAGCTGTATGGGAGAGTGATGCGAAAGAATCCGTTTCTGAAAGCACGCCACAAACAGAGTCGCCTGAGGTATGCAAAAGCACATTTGGACAAGCCAGCTTCATTTTGGAAGAAGGTCCTGTGGACTGATGAAACAAAGATTGAGTTGTTTGGTCATACAAAAAGGCGTTATGCATGGCGTCAAAAAAACACAGCATTCCAAGAAAAACACTTGCTACCCACTGTAAAATTTGGTGGAGGTTCCATCATGCTTTGGGGCTGTGTGGCCAATGCCGGCACCGGGAATCTTGTTAAAGTTGAGGATCTGTTAAATAATATTTGACATGCAATATTCAAGACCTTTAAGGGTTAAATTGTATTCTGCTGACATAACTCTTGTAACTTATGGTGCATGGGAGTGGATAGCATATGACTATTTTGGTATTCTCCAAATACAGTAGTAGAAAGTGGAAGGATGTTGGGAAACACCCCCTTTCATGTATATAAATGACTGACAGACACACATGTCGTGGTCTCACTACTCGGTGGGGGTCTCCCTCTCCCTGTGGGGATCTGTCTCTGTCCCTGTCTCTCACTTTGGGTGTCTCTCTCTCCAAACCTGGCTACTTCCTCTAAGACCTTGGGAAGGATGGCGGAATCGTCCTGCAGAAGATCAACACACATTGATGAATAAGCATGAGCCAAGATGTCTGCAAGGGATCCATCTTGAAGAAACCTAATTCTGAACTTCTCCTATGAAATGTAAGATATTGACTGATATTTCTGTTATGCTGGAAGGCTTCCATGTATCTGTTATTCTATAAAGGCTTCAATAAATCCCCACGTTTTATAAGAAGCTGAGTCCTCCAATAATGTTACCTTAGGGGTCAACACGTGAGTAAGGATTTCATTCAATTGTAGACTATTTTATAGTTTACGGACAGATATTATTTTACAGGGTCGCATGGATTCAACTCAGTATCAGCAGATTCTTGAGAATAATGTACAAGAATCAGTGACGAATTTGAAGTTACACCGGGGATGGATATTTCAGCAAGACAATGATCCAAAACACAGCTCCAAATCTACTCAGGTATTCATGCAGAGGAACAATTACAATGTTCTGGAATGGCCATCCCAGTCCCCAGACCTGAATATCATTGAACATCTGTGGGATAATTTGAAGCGGGCTGTCCATGCTCGGCGACCATCAAACTTAACTGAACTGGAATTGTTTTGTAAAGAGGAATGGTTAAAAATACCTTCATCCAGGATCCAGGAACTGATTAAAAGCTACAGGAAGCGACTAGAGGCTGTTATTTTTGCAAAAGGAGGATCTACTAAATATTAATGTCACTTTTCTGTTGAGGTGCCCATACTTTTGCACCGGTTAAATTTTGGTTTAATGCATATTGCACATTTTCTGTTAGTACAATAAACCTCATTTCAATCCTGAAATATTACTGTGTCCATCAGTTATTAGATATATCAAATTGAAATGGCTGTTGCAAACACCCAAATATTTAGAACTAAAAATGATTAAGATTAATAGGGGTGCCCAAACTTTTTTCATATGACTGTATATATATATATATATATATACAGTGGGTACGGAAAGTATTCAGACCCCTTTAAATTTTTCACTCTTTGTTTCATTGCAGCCATTTACTCAAAGCAAAAAAGTTCATTTTATTTCTCATTAATGTACACTCAGCACTCCATCTTGACAGAAAAAAACCCAGAAATGTAGATATTTTTGCAAATTTATTAAAAAAGAAAAACTGAAATATCACATGGTCATAAGTATTCAGACCCTTTGCTATGACACTCATATTTTACTCACATGCTGTCCATTTCCTTCTGGTCTTCCTTGAGATGGTTCTACTCCTTCATTGGAGTCCAGCTGTGTTTAAGTAAACTGATTGGACTTGATGAGGAAAGGCACACACCTGTCTATATAAGACCTCACAGCTCAAAGTGCATGTCAGAGCAAATGAGAATCATGAGGTCAAAGAAACTGCCCAAGGAGCTCAGAGACAGAATTGTGGCAAGACACAGATCTGGCCAAGGTTACAAAAAAATTTCTGCAGCACTAAAGGTTCCTAAGAGCACAGTGACCTCCATAATCCTTAAATGGAAGAAGTTTGGGATGACCAGAAATCTTCCTAGACCTGGCCGCCCAGCCAAACTGAACAATCGTGGGAGAAGAGCCTTGGTGAGAGAGGTAAAGAAGAACCCAAAGATCACTATGGCTGAGCTCCAGAGATGCAGTAGGGAGATGGGAGAAAGTTCCACAAAGTCAACTATCACTGCAGCCCTCCACCAGTCGGGGCTTTATGGCAGAGTGTCCCGAAGGAAGCCTCTCCTCAGTGCAAGACATATGAAAGCCCGCATAGAGTTTGCCAAAAAACACATGAAAGACTCCCAGACTATGAGAAATAAGATTCTCTGGTCTGATGAGACGAAGATTGAACTTTTTGGTGTTAATTCTAAGCGGTATGTGTGGAGAAAACCAGGCACTGCTAATCACCTGCCCAATACAATCCCAACAGTGAACCATGGTGGTGGCAGCATCATACTATGGGGGTGTTTTTCAGCTGCAGGGACAGGGCGACTGGTTGCAATTGAAGGAAAGATGAATGCGGCCAAGTACAGAGATATCCTGGAAAAAATCCTCTTCCAGAGTGCTCTGGACCTCAGATTGGGCTGAAGGTTCACCTTCCAACAAGACAATGACCCTAAGCTCACAGCTAAAATAAAAAAGGAGTGGTTTCGGAACTACTCTAACATTTTTGACTGGCCCAGCCAGAGCCCTGACTTCAACCCAATTGAGCATCTCTGGAGAGACCTGAAAATGGCTGTCTACCAACGTTGACCATCCAACCTGACGGAACTGGAGAGGATCTGCAAGGAAGAATGGCAGAGGATCCCCAAATCCAGATGTGAAAAACTTGTTGCATCATTCCCAAGAAGACTCATGTCTGTACTAGCTCAAAAGGGTGCTTCTACTCAATACTGAGCAAAGGGTCTGAATACTTATGACCATGTGATATTTCAGTTTTTCTTTTTTAATAAATTTGCAAAAATATCTACATTTCTGGGTTTTTTTCTGTCAAGATGCGGTGCTGAGTGTACATTAATGAGAAATAAAATGAAGTTTTTTGCTTTTAGCAAATGTCTGCAATGAAACAAAGAGTTCAAAATTTAAAGGGGTCTGAATACTTTCCGTACCCACTGTGTATATATATATATATATATATATATATATATATATATATATATATATATACACACACATATATATATATATATATATATATACATATGCATAATAATTATAATACATTAATTTGGGTAGTAATGTTCTATAACAGAAATCTGAGATAAGTGATGATTATGCAATTTGTTTAATGTTTTATATTAGTAAAACATGTTTGATTTACTGAATGCACTGATTCACAGTCACTAGTGCTAAAATGCCAGAGAAACAACTATCAGGTTAGGTTCAGGAATAATTGAGATATTTGAAGACTTTTGTGCTTTATAACTATTTTTCATTTGTCATCAAATGCTGTAAATTTTCAAAGAGCAAGAAATACCTTTCATTGTTTATTGGATGCTACCAACAAATTAAAATGCATCACTTTGTTCATGGAAGCCCTTAACCTAGTGTGTAAAAATGAAGACTTGTCTGTTTATATACCCTCACAAGCTAACATCATTATTGTAGTTCAAAGGCAAAATTATTTAGCTCAACACATATCCTATTTTATTCAGACATGGAGTTAAGTGGGTGGTTGATGCTGCTCTGTATAATTGGAAACTTGACGCAGAACAATATGCCAGTTCACCAATCTTTGGTGGCACTATATGCAACAAAACACTGCACTGAAGTGCATTGTTATTAATCTGTTTATTAAATTTATTAATATAAAATTAAACAATACAAATATAATAGACAGAAAAACAAGTGCATGAACAGAACTGAAGTAAGTCCAGACATCAATATAGCAGTTTAAGGATCAATTGGTAATATCAGAGGATTGTTGTCCATGTACAGTGGCTTGCAAAAGTATTCATACCCCTTGAACTTTTTCACATTTTGTCATCTTACAACCACAAATTTAAATGTATTTTATTGAGATTTTAAGGGATAGACCAACACAAAGTAGCAGATAATTGTGAAGTGGAACGAAAATGATACATGGTTTTCAAAATTTTAATCAAATAAAAATCTGAAAAGTGTTACGTAAAAGTATTCGGCCCCTCTTTATCAATACTTTGTAGAGCCACCTTTTGCTGCAAGTCTTTTGGGGTTTGTCTCTACCAGCTTTGCGCATCTAAAGTATGAGATTTTTGCCCATTCTTCTTTGCAAAATAGCTCAAGCTCAGCCAGATTGGATGGATAGCAATTTTCATGTCTTACCACAGCTGCTCAATGGGATTTAGGTCTGAACTTTGACTGGGCCATGCTAACACATGAATATTCTTTGATCTAAATCATTCCACTGTAGCTCTGGTTATATATTTAGGGTCATTGTCTTGCTGGAAGGTGAATCTCTTTCCCAGTTTCAAGTCTTTTGCAGCCTCCAACAGGTTTTCTTCCAGGATTGCCCTGTATTTAGCTCCATCCATCTTCTCATCAACTCTGATCAACTTCCCAGTCCCTGCTGAAGAAAAGCATCCCCACAGCATGATGCTGCCACCACCATGTTTCACAGTGGTGATGGTGTGTTCAGGGTGATGAGCAGTGTTACTTTTCCGGCCACACATAGCGCTTTGCATTTAGGCCAAAAAGTTCAACTGTGGTCTCATCTGACCAGAGCACCTACTTCCACATGTTTGCTGTGATCCCTATACGGCTTGTGGCAAACTGAAAACGGCACTTCTTATGTCTTTCTTTCAACAATGGTTTTCTTCTTGCCACTCTTCCATAAAGATTGCCAGATTTGTGGAGTGCACGACTTATACAGTAGTTGTCTTATGGACAGATTCTCCCACCTGAGCTGTGGATTTCTGCAGCTCCTCCACAGTAACCATGGGCCTCTTGGCTGCTTCTCTGACCAATACTTTCCTTGCTTGATCTGTTAGTTTAGGTGGACGGCCATGTCTTGTTAGGTTTGCAGAAAAAGAATACTTTTTCCATTTTTGGATGATGGATTGAACAGTGCTCCTTGGGATGCTCAAAGCTTGGGATACGTTTTTATAATCTAACCGTGCTTTAAACTCCACAGCTTTATCTCTGACCTGTCTGGTGAGTTCCTTGGTATTCATGATGCTGTTTGTTTACTAGTGTTCTCTAACAAACCACTGAGGCCTTCACAGAACAGGTGTATTTATACTGAGACTAAGTTACACAGAGCTGGACTCTATTAGCTAATTAAGTGACTTCTGAAGGCATTTGATTGTATTGGATTGTATTTAGGGGTATCAGAGTACTGGGGCCTGAATACTTTTGCATGTCACACTTTTCAGATTTTTATTTGATTAAAATTTTGAAATCATGTATCATTTTCATTCCACTTCACAATTATCTGCTACTTTGTGTTTGTCTATCATTTAAAATCTCAATAAAATACATTTAAGTTTGTGGTTGTAAGGTGGCAAAATGTGAAAAAGTTCAACCTTTTGATAAAGCAGACCAATGCTTCTTATATTAGAATGTTAAAAACAGATGCTGGGACTAGGGTATACTTTATGGAGGAAACTGAATCGGAGTTCAATAAACTTTTTTCATTCTTTTATAATATGGAGGGAAGTCCAGTTCCTTCAGAACCCCAAAGCCTAAATATCATGAATGCTACCCAAAATTAAACCAGAAGAACTGTAATCAGTTTGTGCAACCCATTCTGGTCCAAAAGGCTAGAGGTACATTACATTCTATGCACCTATGCAAGATCCCAGGCCCATATGGACTCCCAGTGGGGTACTATATAAAGATGCCTTCCAGACATAAGCCAGTAATTTGAAGCTCTGTTGAGTGGCCAATCTCTCCCAATTTAGGCCTATGAGGACACAGTAACCATCTTCAAAATACATATCACAGAAAAATGGCACACTTACCCAATACCAGATGATACATGGCTGTGCAGGAGGCAAGCAGGCCCCCTTTGCAAGATATGATAGAAAATGCACAGGTGCAAAATGCTAATGAAATATTCACTCACACACCTACAATCCCTGAGGGGGGTGGATGCCAGCACACAAATGAAACTTATACATGGCACTGTCACATGATGATAACCATCTTAACTAGAAAAGGCAAAGATCTAGAGAGGTTTGGCAGCTGCTACCCCATATCTCTCTTAAACATATACATAAAAATATGGGGAAAGTTGATAGCTGGAATGCTTAAAGAGGTTGTCCGGGTAAAAAAAATGTATTTTTTAAATAGGCTGGGGAGGTGAAATTTTTTTTTTTTTTTTAAATCATACTCACCTGTCCCCGGTGCTCTGGTGTCCTCCCAGCGTGGTCCGGTCCTGCTGCTCTGGTGTGTTCTTGAAATGAAATTCCTTGCCGGCTGTGACGTCCTGGATCCCTTCCACTGAAGCCGCTGATTGGCTTCAGGTAGTAACGTCACATGCCCTTCGCTGAGGCCAATCAGCGGCCTCAGCAGTCACATGCGGCGGTGACTTCCTCCCCTGGCCTATTTAAAAAATAAAATTTTTGTAGACAACCCCTTTAAGGAAAACACAACTCTGTTAGGGTTACCAACAGCATTTACTATGTTTTGGAACACAAACTATTGCTGGTCCCCTGGTATTTGGCCTAAATGTGATGCAAAATACTGACCAAACTGTGAATAAGATCTTGTTTTACATTGTTATGGATGTAGTCCTGAATGATAAGGACACACAATTTACACCCACTCAATTTCTTTATATATTTCTAGTAGAAATAACAGATGAATGGTACAGCACAGTATTGTGGCATTGTGTGTCATCATTATTTACTAAAACAGACATGTCAGGATAGGTGACATAAATTTGATGGATGCAGAGGTAACAGCTATACCCAGGCCCTGGTACCTGAGAAGTCCAAAGATCCCATAAGAAGGGACCAATATTAAAAATAACACACAGTACTCTAGCCGGGGGCCATGTGTTGCAATTCTTCCTTAAGTACACATGGACTACAAGTTATGCTTCTGATTATTTTACTACTGCATTTACAGTACTTATTATTTGTTTGTCAACAGTGGTAGAATGCAGAAGTAGAAAATATATTTTGATACAAAAGTATTCTATTCTAGTGTACAATAATGTGACTTTAAAGAATTGATTTGACTTCACTGATGGAGAATCCAATTTAGATTAAATAACAATGTTTATGAAATTGCTTCTAGATTTATTGGTTTAGCCTGATAACTCATCATTGGAGTCAAGCTTGCAGGAATTTAGCAGAAAAGTTAATTAACAATACGTTTAAAACTGCCAAAAGCCGCTATAGGTGCAGGACTTAATAAACACACAAATTTGTCCGAATAAAGAGAGAGATGAACACAATTTCATCTCGCTTCGCTGGGCTCATTATGAAGATAAAATAAGCAAAATCGATTCCGATGTTTTAATCATAAATAAGAAGAGTCTGATATGCATGATTGCTAGCAAAATGCCCATCAGTCGGGAAAAGGATATTTTTTCATTTTGAATGAAGTCCTTAAATGTGTCAATAAAACAATATAAACATTTAAGGCAAGGTATAGAGAACCATTTCACATACTATGTCAAGTATCCATAAAGATGATATGATAGCTGTTATGGCTGTCATATACATTTTTGGAAATGTGTAGTTTGCATTTTAATTAAATTAGATATTTCTTTACTTGAACATTTGCCATGCATATTTATCTGTCTGTTGGCAGTGCTAGTTGGATACCCTGAGTTCTGCATTTCTGGGCTTTACTTCATTCAATTGTGTCTGGATTTTGCAGGATTTGAATGCAATAGATGACTGCCTATAGGTAACTACTGCTTGCTCCTGTATAAGTGTAGACAGACTAGTTGAGGTATATTGGCCACTCACAGATCATTTCTTCATTTCTTCCCAGAGGACACTTAAAGTGGTTTCCCACAAAGCTAACAGTAAACATCATAATGGATTTATATTCCTAAACTTGCAATATAATTTCTCGATGCTTACTGTACATATACTCTGTCTTTTCTCTCTCTGTAGTATACCCAGTAGTATGACTCACATGTGCTGCAAATCCTTTTGTGTGCAGGGACAAGATGAGCAGATACCCTAAAATTCACTGCAAACAAAACACTTATAGTCCTTTTATATGTAGATTGTACTTTGGAGCTATGTCTGTACTAGTTGTACTGCACTGCCCACAGTCTTGCTTCTTTTTAATTTAACCGCACAAACACATTTTCTCGACCCGCGGGCTAACCGATCATTACCAGAATTATAGTCAGTATTTCTACATACGGGTCATTATTGTAGATTGAACGTTGTGCTATGATCAAATCCAAGGGCAACTGAAATGTACATTTGGGTGCAGGAAGCAGGCATGTGTGAAATGTAATAATATTTTATTAACTTTGCATTACCTATACATTGAAATACAATTATGCTTGAGGGGGAACTACTTTAACCACTTCAATACCGGGCCAATTTCTGGTTCAGGACCAGACACATTTTCGTTTTTTTTACATATGTGTGTGGTTTTGAAGGCTATAACATTTTTATCATTTGCGTTATTCATCTAATTTTTGCGTCTTTTTTTGGTGACACATAAGGCTTTATTTTATGTTGCTTTTATTTTTGCATGTTTTTTATTTTTTTTATATCTGGGAAAATATAAACAAAAGAGGGAAACGTCTGTTGTTCTCTTTTCAATTTTTTATTATTTAATAACACAAAGTGCTAAAAAAAAAACTTTAGAAAATAGTTTTTCTTCTCCGTTACGGTAATTTTTATTTTTTATTGTGTCGTCAGGGGTGGGGCTAGAACCTGTAATAAGGGCGTGTTATTTACATATTATTTTATTTATTTTTTAAATTATTTTACTTTAATTTTTTTTTTTCACTTTTCTATTCATTTTATTTTTTTATTTTTTTACATTGTGTCCCCATAAGGTCATAATAGACCTTTGGGGACATCTGAACACTATTTTTTTGGTGGGGGAGGCTGATTTCGCCTGTAACTGGGGCTGATACCTTAGCCCCAGTTGCAGGAGGAATACAGCCTCCTGCCAATGACTGCAGAGCTGATCTGGGTCTTCTAGGAGCCAGCAGCTCTAGCAGTCTCTGATCCCCAGGGAATCACATGACAGCTGGGTCATAGGGGAGCCTCAATATGGCGGCTCCCATAGCTCTGTATACAGCAGGCATTGAGCGCTGTGTACACAGCGATCAGGAAGGCAGGGACGGTAATAAACCTTCACTTCCTTCTCTAGGGGTAGTTACAGCCAACTCCCCGTTTCTGCAGCGCGATGTCATGCAGCTGCTTAAAACTGCAAGAACGTACCGGTACGTCCTTTCAGAACAAGAGAAGGGACAGTACTCATTCATAGACTTGTAATGGTGGGCATTCCTTACAGCTCAGTGTCATCGCTGGGCTGTAAGGAACACCCCCTCTGACAGTACAGGGCTATGTGACAAGTACAGTCAGGGAGGGCGTTCCTCATAGCCCAGCTAGACTGTCAGGAACGCCCTTCTGACGGTGGACGTTGAAACTAAGATCACCGATATCTCCAGCCCCGGGGCACATAACGGGAGAGCTGACAGTACGCTGAATTCAGCGCACTGTCGGCTTTCTAGTGGTATATAAAACCGCATGTGCATGAGGACCTGAAAGGTCCTCTTTACAGGGGTTATCCAGTTTCTAATATTGATGATCTATCCTTAGGATAGGCCATGAATTTTGGATTTGCGTAATGTTTACCGAGTACCTACAGTACCTACACTCACTGATACAGTTTGTATGGCATGTGAGCAACCACACTGTCTCAAGAGGACGGCTCTGCGTGGTTCCCTGGTGCTGGACCCCTGCAGATCTAAGGATAGGCCACCAATATTAGAAACCGGATAACCTCTTTAATTAAAAAAAAAGGAACACGTTGACCTTGAAGCACTGGGGTTCTGGGGTCAAACCCTGACGAATACCTAGATTGATTTTTATAATGAGGTATAGATAGCACTCTAATCGAATGTGAAGTTAGGGTCCCAATCCAGTATCACAGATTGAAGAAAAAGACTTCACACTTCAGAACAAAATATATGCAATTTCAGTGTTTTATTTACACACGTGATAAGGTGTAGAGTAGTAACATTTAGGCCATTACATTCGGCCTTCATCAGACTCTACGATACAAAATAATATAACATAAGTGGAGTATACAATGTGCAGATAATAAATACATGAGTATATACATGACTGATACATAATCCTAGATATATACATATACACAAGGTCACAGGAACGTATGCAATTCAGTAGCAATATCATAGGGATAGGAGAAACAGGTCACCAATCCAACAGTAATTCTGATGGTATCCATTAAAGATGCATACATCCATAGAATATTTCAAATGCACACAGATCAAAGAGGAAGAGAAAAAAACACCTAAATTTTAAATATGGAACATACTGTATGTAGATATCGGTATAGAGGCACAGTCCAAATTGCTAGTCATCCCACATATAAGAAAGAGTTAAGTAGAATAACCACTATACTTGAGTTAAAGTAGAAAATAGAGTAAAAGGTAGAGATGCAAGGTAGAGAAATAGTGACAAAGTGCTTCAATAAAGTAACCTGTAACATGAGATACCAGGTGTATAGAAACACAGAAGATCCAAATGATGTAGGAGAAACAGTAGCTGCTGTGGTTTAGCTGATTATAACACTAAGTAAGTGCATTGTGCTTGGCACCCTATAAATGCTAGTGTAATGCTCATGAGATCTGAGTGACCACCATGATTAACTTCTTCCTCTCCCTGTTGATTTTCTTACTTCCCAAGTCTGATAATCCATTGCAGCTAGTGTTATAATCAGCTAACCCACTGCAGCTACTGTTTCTCCTACATCAGTGATTTTTAAGTTCTTCTTTTATTTGTATGAGGTTTTTTTTAGGTTATCTGAAATTTTCTCCACACTTCAAAAACATACTGATAGGGTAATTGGCTACACAACTTATGTTTGGCCATAGTGTTTCTGACAAAGTTAGGTTATCATTGGTCCAATTGGTGTCAGAGACTGATATGAATACAGCACCACAGAATATGTTAATGCTATATAAACAACAGAAAATAAAATAACAGTCAGTTAATATTATTATTGTTTATTTATACAGCACCATTAATTCCATGGTGCTTTACATTTGAGGGTTTACATAAAGTACACAAAATATACAAAACAAATACAATGCTAACAGTGAAAACTGCCACAGTGGGATAGAGGGTCCTGCCCGCAAGGGCTTACAATCTATGAGGGAAGAGGGATAGAGACAGAAGGTGAGGGTAGAGGCTGTTCAGGTGGTGGTATGGTGACAGTAGCGTTATTGGAGGTTGTAGGCTTTCCTGAATAGGTGAGTCTTCAAGGCCTTCTTGAAGCTTGTGATTGTGGGGGTCAGTCTTATGTGTCTTGGTAATGAGTTCCAGAGTATGGGGGATGCACGGGAGTAGTCTTGGAGATGGTTGTGTGAAGAGCGGATAAGAGCAGAGTGGAGTAGGAGGTCTTTGGTGGATCGGAAGTTACGTGCAGACAGGTAGCGGGAGATTAGGTTGGAGATATATGGAGGGGACAGGTTGTGGATGGCTTTGTATGTCAGCGTTAGTAATTTGAACTCTATTCGTTGGGCAACGGGTAGCCAGTGAAGGGAATGGTGGGATTGGCAGAGGGGAGCGGCCGATGAAGAACGGGGGAAAAGGTGTATTAAGCGAGCGGCGCAATTTAAGGTGGACTGGAGGGGGGCGAGAGTAATTGCTAGAGAAGGGTGTTACAGTAGTCAAAGCGGGAGATTATGAGGGCATGGACTAGCATCTTTGTAGTTTCAGGGGTGAGGAAGGAGCGGATTGGATGGATGTTCTTGAGTTGGAGGCAGCAGGAGGTGTTGAGGGTTTGGATGTGCAGCTTGAAGGAAGTTGTGGGAAGCAACTCTCTGGCTGGCTAACTTGTAAAGCTGGCCATAGGCATTATGACTTTGGTCAGAGGGGCTGATCATCTAATGCGTATGGGGTCTCATAACTAACCAGTGACAGATATTGGGAAACAGAAGGGTCAGGCATGTTGGCTTGTCTAGATCTTTTGCTTTTGGTGAGAGGAAAGCCATTTCCAGAGTCAGCAGCCTTCTTCACTCTCCTCATCTGCAAACTAAACATGCATATAAGGGGGCTCTGAAAAACATAGTGCATGGAAGTAATGCTAGTTCACCATACATTCATGAATCAGTCCCTGAATATAACTGTTTAATAAAAGAGTTAAACACCTACTGTATAATGACGGTGCTCAGAATTTTCAAGCACATGTCTAGTACATTTGAATGGGTATTCATAAATTTTCATTCCAGTGTTTAGATTGTAATATTTTTTAAGGTAAAAATCCATATCTTTAATGTGTGCATAAGGGCCAAGACTGAATAATAAACAGTACTGTCAAAGCCCTACTATGACTTAAGATATGAAATGAAAATCGTTGATCATATAAGATTTACTGGAATTTCAAGGCTGAGAATATTTCTTCATGATGAGGAAAACAAAGCACAGAAAAATATATTTCAGACTCATTTTTGTGTATTAGCATTCATGAATTCACAGTATATGTACCTAAATATCAATGGTTGAGCAGTTCAGTGTTTTTTATGAACTGCTGCAGTCTAATAAAGTATAAATGTAGTGCATCAGCCATTAAAATTAATAGCCATTAATAGGATCGAAGAAACATAGTCAGAAGTTTCACACGGCAGAGCATGAATATTAGGCTTCTTAGTAACAGTTATGACTGCATGAATTCATTTATTGCCACTTGCATGAGTTTATGAAAAAACGTGTTTGAGTTCATTTCTGTTCATTTATAGTTTACTTCATATTTAATGACTACTCAGCTCCAAATGCTTATTCATTTATTGACACTGTTCATAATATGGAGAGATTAAATGTAAAATTGAATGCTTGTTGTAAATAGAAGATAATGTACATGAACATACAAAGAATTACTTATTTTAATGCCTAGTAAAACTTTGGCAGCTATACCAGACTTGTAATAATATTACAGATTTGTCCAACATTAACTTAGTTTAAATTTGGTTACAGACTCCAATTTTTCATGAAACCAATTCAATACAATCCACAGAGAATAATAGGTGGAGACCAAGGGGAGTTGACAAATATAAAAAAACATTCATACTCACCTTCCATTACTTCATTTGGGCCTCCTCACGGCGTGTTGTGCTACCTCTTCATCTCTTCGGTGGCATCATGATGCTTAGCGTGCACATATGACCAGTAGTGCCCCAATCTCAGGCCTCAACCGTGACACTGGCTGCATGATATCACCACGAGAGTGCCAGACGCCTGAAAGAGGTAGCAGTAAGTATGAATGGTGTTTTTATTTTAGTCACCTCCCCTGGGCCTCCACCTATTATACTCTGAAGAGACACCAGGGTATAATGTGGTCGCTACTTTATGTGGTTCGCTCTAGATGAATCTCCATTTGTTCAGTTTCGTTAAAAAAAACAACAATTTTGAATATTCGGGCTTAGCTTGGTACGAGTCAGTTCTTCCATCTCTATTTGTGATACAAATTCACAAACAGTATTGTCTTGAAATACTCATGACACACATATTTGGACTTGTCCAGCCAAGAGGAAAGATAATGGAGGAGACATCGATTTTACTAATCACTATTAAAAAAAACAGGCATTACATGAATATTGTTTGCTTCTTTTTGTTTTGGCACTTCTAGTGTGAATTAATGCCCAAATCAAATCTAATGATCTGGCAATGCATTAATAGTGTTGACCATGTGGTAAATTTATCCTCCCATTCCCAATATACATGTATTTTCCCAGCCCTGTTTTTGCTACAAGCATAGATAGATAGATAGACAGACAGAGAGACAGATAGATAGATAGATAGATAGATAGATAGATAGATAGATAGATAGATATGACTTGCAATCCTGGCTACACAGATATTTCAGGATCTGCTCCCATTCTGCCTTGGGAAGTCAGCTACTACCTGCTGCATCCTTGACAGCAGTACTTCTAGGTAATGGAGATGGCAGGCTAGCGACAGGTAGTAATCTGGATCAGCAAGGCAGAATGGGAGCAGGTCCTGGAATATCTGTACAGCCAGGACCAAAAACTCCATTGGGATGTGCAGCATCAGATCTCTACCTGTAAGTGCAGGTATCGCACTAGATGGCCACTTGCAGTAGAGTATACCCCTGATCTGGTGAAGTGCAAAATCCATATGACTATATATTTATATGTATATATACTTGGGAGAGACAGGGTGGGAGACTATATACCCAGGTATATAACTGTGTATATATATATATATATATATATACATACAGTAGAGACCAAAAGTTTGGACACACCTTCTCATTCCAAGAGTTTTCTGTATTTTCATGACTATAAAAATTGTAGATTCACACTGAAGGCATCAAAACTATGAATTAACACATGTGGAATTATATACTTAACAAAAAAGTGTGAAACAGCTGAAAATATGACCTGAAATGGTCTTCCAACAGTCTTGAAGGAGTTCCCAGAGATGCTTAGCACTTGTTGGCCCTTTTGCCTTCACTCTGAGGTCCAGCTCACCCCAAACCATCTCGATTGGGTTCAGGTCTGGTGACTGTGGAGGCCAGGTCATCTGGCGTAGCACCCCATCACTCTCCTTCTTGGTCAAATAGCCCTTACACAGTCTGGAGGTGTGTTTGGGGTCATTGTCCTGTTGAAAAATAAATGATTGTCCAACTAAACGCAAACCGGATGGAATAGCATGCCGCTGCAAGATGCTGTGGTAACCATGCTGGTTCAGTATTCCTTCAATTTTGAATAAATCCCCAACAGTGTCACCAGCAAAGCACCCCCACACCATCACACCTCCTCCTCCATGCTTCACGGTGGGAACCAGGCATGTAGAGTCCATTCGTTCACCTTTTCTGCGTCGCACAAAGACACGGTGGTTGGAACCAAAGATCTCAAATTTGAACTCATCAGACCAAAGCACAGATTTCCACAGGTCTAATGTCCATTCCTTGTGTTCTTTAGCCCAAACAAGTCTCTTCTGTTTGTTGCCTGTCCTTAGCAGTGGTTTCCAAGCAGCTATTTTACCATGAAGGCCTGCTGCACACAGTCTCCTCTTAACAGTTGTTGTAGAGATGTGTCTGCTGCTAGAACTCTGTGTGGCATTGACCTGGTCTCTAATCTGAGCTGCTGTTAACCTGCGATTTCTGAGGCTGGTGTCTCAGATGAACTTATCCTCCGCAGCAGAGGTGACTCTTGGTCTTCCTTTCCTGGGGCGGTCCTCATGTGAGCCAGTTTCTTTGTAGTGCTTGATGGTTTTGGCCACTGCACTTGGGGACACTTTCAAAGTTTGCCCAATTTTTCGGACTGACTGACCTTCATTTCTTAAAGTAATGATGACCACTCGTTTTTCTTTACTTAGCTGCTTTTTTCTTGCCATAATACAAATTCTAACACTCCATTCAGTAGGACTATCAGCTGTGTATCCACCTGACTTCTGAACAACACAACTGATGGTCCCAACCCCATTTATAAGGCAAGAAATCCCACTTATTAAACCTGACAGGGCACACCTGTGAAGTGAAAGCCATTTCAGGTGACTACCTCTTGAAGCTCATCAAGAGAATGCCAAGAGTGTGCAAAGCAGTAATCAAAGCAAAAGGTGGCTACTTTGAAGAACCTAGAATATAAGACATATTTTCAGTTGTTTCACACTTTTTTGTTAAGTATATAATTCCACATGTTTTAATTCATAGTTTTGATGCCTTCAGTGTGAATCTACAATTTTTATAGTCATGAAAATACAGAAAACTCTTGGAATGAGAAGGTGTGTCCAAACTTTTGGTCTGTACTGTGTATAATTCTACCAGACTCTGTCTCTCCCTACAATTTTCTCCCTAAAAGAACAGCAGTAGTACTTGTCACAGTACAGTGATGTCACAGTATAGGGATAATAAACACAGTGATGTCACATTACATGGATAATAAGTACAGTATATCACAGTACAGGGCTAACCCCCCCCCCCCCCCCCGAAAAAAAAAAACAAAACAAAAAAAAAACAAAAAAAAAAAGCAATCATTAAAAAGCCAATTCCAATATTGAAATCAATAGTGGAATTGGCTTTTCAATGATTGGACCATTTGAATGTACTGCCAAAGCACTGTCTTTTTCTGGATAATTCAAAAGACCGAAGCACCTCTGCTATTAGTAGTTGCTTGGGTACAGCAGCAATCAGCAACAGTTTCATGGTAGCTTCACAGAACACAACAGCAACCTCCTATCAGCATGGAAGTCACATGACCGGCAACATACATAAGCTTTAATGTTCATGCAGGGTTCACACTTAGCTCACACAGTTCCTGCTATTTCAAGCACACGCTGGTGTTCACAATGCTAGCTTTCAGGTAAAGCCCAAGCTCCAGTTACGGACTAACATGAACATTCCTGACTGAAGGGTGGTGTCAGGATCTTAATTGATGAACTCTTTGTTTTGCCAGCACCAGTCTCTTAGCAAGATGGCATTTTGTGTGTTTCCTGTCCGTGGCCATCTTGGTTCCTGCCTGTTGATTATTTGAACTCCTGCAGCTGATCACTCAGTGCCTGAGTATTATGTCTGAACTCTGTTTCTGACAATCCTTGAGCTGGGGCCTACTGATCTCAGTTGGTTCTATATTACCTGCTGCACTGTGGATACCTGCTACTGCCAGTGCACTACAAGTTCGAACATACTGCCTGCTGCATTGTGGATACCTGCTACTACCTGCTGCACTGTGGATGCCTGCTACTGCCTGTTGCACTGTGGAAACTAGCTATTACCAGTGCACTACAAGTTTCAGCATACTACCTGTTGCACTACAGATCCCAGCCATTGGTCTCCGGAAGCCTGGTAAGAGAGTCTTGACAGGTGGCCACAATAATTGGAAAAAAAGACCCTGAAGGGTGCAAAAAACTTGCTTTTATATGAATATTTTCCCTTTCTGCTAGAAGAAGGAGTCCCTGCACTCAAAAGAAAGGGATAACTCACCGTCATAACTTGACTGTGGACTGCAGTACAGGGGCTTCTTCTATAGCAGTCAAGTTCTGACTGCAGGGATTCCTACTCTGAAGGAATCCCTGCACTGGGGTTACCCACTGGCTGTGGCTTGTACACTAGATAAAGGCTCAACAATAACCTTTGCCTCCTGCTCCCCCACCCAAATTGGTGAAGCTCACTTCTAGTGCAGGAGCATGCCTGGCGATAGCTACATCTGTATATATAATACAGTATATACATGTGTTTTTCACAGAAATATATTCTCATGTATATTGTCATATAGTTAGATATATATACAAATACCACACACAGTATGTATATATATCTCAAAAATGAAATTCATGTGTCTCAACAAATGGCCACATCACTATACATTTCATATAAGATATTATATATTTATATAGACCAGGGGTGTCAAACTCATTTTCACCGGGGGCCACTTCAGCCTCACGGGGTACCTTGAAGGGCCAAGATTATTTTACACGTGTATAAAAGTAACTTCTCCTTAACAGTTAAGCGAGCTATTAGACAGCGTATAATATAAACAGGCGCCATAGCCCCTATTTATAGCGCCCCATTTACACACACTATAATGTTCCACAGCAGTGCCTGCACACTGTATTATGCCTCGCAGCGGCCCCTGCACACGGTATTATGCTCCCTAGTGGCCCCTGCACACGGTATTATGCTCCATATTGGCCCCTGCACACGATATTATGCTCCACAGTGGCCACTGCACACGGTATTATGCTCCATAGCGGCCACTGCACTGGTATTATGCTCCATAGTGGCCACTGCACTGGTATTATGTTCCACAGTGGTCCCTGCACAGGGTATTATGCTCCATATTGGCCCCTGCACACGGTATTATGCTCCATATTGGCCCCTGCACACGATATTATGCTCCACAGTGGCCACTGCACACGGTATTATGCTCCATAGCGGCCACTGCACTGGTATTATGCTCCATAGTGGCCACTGCACTGGTATTATGTTCCACAGTGGTCCCTGCACAGGGTATTATGCTCCATATTGGCCCCTGCACACGGTATTATGCTCCATAGTGGCCCCTGCACTGGTATTATGTTCCACAGTGGTCCCTGCACGGGGTATTATGCACCATAGTGGGCCACCCATGAACTGAAAAGACCCCGGAGTATAATGAAGGGGAGGATACAAACATAAAAACCAGTTGTACTTACCTATCCTGGACACCGGTTCACTCCTTGCAGCTTTCGGCCCTGTTTAATTGCGCACACACGTCATGTGATCAGTTCGGCGACGCGACCTGATGACGTCACCAGAGGCCTCAAGCCTGCTCGGAGTTACATCGGATCGCAGGAGGTGAGTAACATTGGTTTTTATGTTCCCTCACCTCTCCTGGGCCCCTGATTATTATACTCCGGGGTCTGAAAAGACCCCAGAGTATAATAATAGTAGTGTTTGAGGCCCGCAGCCTCACTTACCGATGCCCGCGGCTGCTCTCAGCGGCATCCACTTCTCTTTCTGCGTCCCATAGCAGAAGGGGAAGCGGGGGCGACCACGAGCAGACGCGGGGTAGGTAAATAAATAGGCTGTGACCTGCTGGGGATACTCCAGAAGGTCACAGCCTATCTATATATAAAAAAAAGTTATACTCACCTGCGATGCCTTGATGCAGCCGCCGCCTCCTCCTCTTGTCAGCGACGTCTGTGTCTCAGCGTAGGTGGCATGATGACGTCATTGTATCGCCGCCTGCGCTGAGATGCGACGTCTCTTAAACCAGCCCAGGGCAGGCCCCGCTCAGCTCTGTTTTTTTTTTTTTTAAAGCGGCCTCTCCTGGGCTGGTTTACATAGAAAATAGAGAATAGAAAAATGCCGCCCCCCAGACAGTGAGGGACAGTGCCGCCTGAGGCAATAAAGATAGCAGCCGCCCAGAGGCGCATCGCTAATGAGGAGAAGTGAGGCGGCCGCCATCTTTATTGCTCTTGTATTGCGTGAGGCCGGGCCGGATAATAGAAGGCAGCGGGCCTTGTGTTTGACACCTGTGATATAGACAGAGAGGGAGAGAGAGAGAGGTTCCAGCAATAGAGATGGCAAATGAGCAACATGGGAACTAAGGTCACAGCTCTGGAATCAGTTCTCTTAGATGATGTCACAAACAGGAAGTTCCCACCCACTTTATGAAGGAGCAGGAGAAGATTTTACATGTATGACTCATACATGTATAACGGATGTATCTTGGGCTAGGAAAAAACTATAAACATAATATAGGTATTGTTGGAATTATAATGAAAGGCTCTATTCAGCTGTTTAAAATGATTTTTGGGCAAACATCATTGGAAGTATGCTTTAAAGAAGCAATAACCCTAGTCTGAAATATTATTTATTTATCATGCTTACTTACATAGCACCATCATATTCCGCAGCGCTTTACAGACATTGACAGTCACTGTCCCATATAGAGCTACATTCCATATCAGTATGTCTTTGGAGTGTGGGAGGAAACCCACGCAAACACAGGGAGAACATACAGTACAAACTCCTTGCAGATGTTGTCCTTGGCAGGATTCGAACCCAGGACTCCAGCGCTGCAGTGCTAACCACTGAGCCACCATGCTGCCCATGGAAATAGAAATGAAACATAGTCTCCCACTGCTTCTCAGTGTGAAGTTTTTTCTGTATAATCCTTGTGATTTTGTAAAAATTCTGCAGAGAAAAAAAATGTGAATCTCCTGTTGTTTTCCTCCATCTTGAAGTAGAGACTGAGGGGCAGGGCTTTGCCAAGGACTTAAAGGGGTTTTCTGGGATTTTAAAATAGATGTATTATCCTTAGGATAGTATAGGGTCGATACCCAGGACCCCCGCAGATCAGCTTTTTGAAGTAGCAGGAGTGCCATATGATGTCATATTCATCAATCATATGGCCTGATTGCAGCTCAATCCCATTCAACTGAGTAGGTTGAGCAATACCAAGCACAGCTGCTGCACAAATGTACAACACTGTGCTTAGTGCTGAAGAGGTTGCAGTACTCACATGAACTCTGAAGCCAGCTGATCGGTTGAGGGCCTGTGTGACCCCTGACAATCTTTAACTGATGACCTATCCTAATGATAGCTCATTAATTATTTAGCCTCGAAATACCTTTGTCCTCCTGCAGATAGGGCACAGAAAAAACTTCTGGTTGAAGCCTGCTGTTTTCCAGCCCGACTGGAAACTGTAAATTTCTCAGTGGAAACTGTAAAACAAGACACATGGGACCACAGAAAAGGAAAAAAGGGCTGGAATAGTTTTTTCTACTTTATTTTGAGATTTTTCTGTGTTTAATGTTCTGTTAAGACAGAAATATACCAACACATGCCAATCAAATGCGAAAATAAACTTTTAACGCACATCATGTATTAGTCTCTAATATATACAGTGCTGGCCGAAAGTATTGGCACCCCTGCAATTCTGTCAGATAATACTCAATTTCTTCCAGAAAATTATTGCAATCACAAATGCTTTGGTAATAATATCTTCGTTTAATTTGTCTTCAATGGAAAACCACAAAAAGAATTGTCAAAAAGCCAAATTGGATATAATTCCACACCAAACATAAAAAAGGGGGTGGACAAAAGTATTGGCACCCTTTGAAAAATCAGGTGATGCTTCTCTAATTTGTGTAATTAACAGCACCTGTTACTTACCTGTGGCACATAACAGGTGGTGGCAATAACTAAATCACACTTGCAGCCAGTTGAAATGGATTAAAGTTGACTCAACCTCTGTCCTGTGTCCTTGTGTGTACCACATTGAGCATGGAGAAAAGAAAGAAGACCAAAGAACTGTCTGAGGACTTGAGAAGCAAAATTGTGAGGAAGCATGAGCAATCTCAAGGCTACAAGTCCATCTCCAAAG
Source organism: Leptodactylus fallax (assembly GCA_947044405.1). Taxonomy (NCBI): domain Eukaryota; kingdom Metazoa; phylum Chordata; class Amphibia; order Anura; family Leptodactylidae; genus Leptodactylus; species Leptodactylus fallax. The sequence goes on from CAMRHE010000012.1 coordinate 5,155,760, forward strand.
ACCTGAATGTGCCTGTGTCTACCGTGCGCAGTGTCATCAAGAAGTTTAAAGCCCATGGCACTGTGGCTAACCTCCCTAGATGTGGACGGAAAAGAAAAATTGACGAGAGATTTCAACGAAAGATTGTGCGGATGGTGGCTAAAGAACCTCGACTAACATCCAAACAAGTTCTAGCTGCCCTGCAGTCCGAGGGTACAACAGTGTCAACCCGTACTATCCGTCGGCGTCTGAATGAAAAGGGACTCTATGGTAGGATATCCAGGAAGACCCCACTTCTGACCCAGAGACATAAAAAAGCCAGGCTGGAGTTTGCCAAAACTTACCTGAGAAAGCCAAAAACTTTTTGGAACAATGTTCTCTGGTCAGATGAGACAAAAGTAGAGCTTTTTGGGAAAAGGCATCAACATAGAGTTGACAGGAAAAAAAAAGAGGCCTTCAAAGAAAAGAACACGGTCCCTACAGTCAAACATGGCGGAGGTTCCCTGATGTTTTGGGGTTGCTTTGCTGCCTCTGGCACTGGACTGCTTGACCGTGTGCATGGCATTATGAAGTCTGAAGACTACCAACAAATTTTGCAGCATAATGTAGGGCCCAGTGTGAGAAAGCTGGGTCTCCCTCAGAGGTCATGGGTCTTCCAGCAGGACAATGACCCAAAACACACTTCAAAAAGCACTAGAAAATGGTTTGAGAGAAAGCACTGGAGACTTCTAAAGTGGCCAGCAATGAGTCCAGACCTGAATCCCATAGAACACCTGTGGAGAGATCTCAAAATGGCAGTTTGGAGAAGGCACCCTTCAAATCTCAGGGACCTGGAGAAATTTGCCAAAGAAGAATGGTCTAAAATTCCAGCAGAGCATTGTAAGAAACTCATTGATGGTTACCGGAAGCGGTTGTTCGCAGTTATTTTGTCTAAAGGTTGTGCTACCAAGTATTAGGCTGAGGGTGCCAATACTTTTGTCCGGCCCATTTTTGGAGTTTTGTGTAAAATGATCAATGATTTGACTTTTTTTTCATTCTCTTTTGTGTTTTTTCATTGCAAGCAAAATAAATGAAGATATTATTAGCAAAGCATTTGTGATTGCAATCATTTTCTGGAAGAAATTGAGAATTATCTGACAGAATTGCAGGGGTGCCAATACTTTTGGCCAGCACTGTACACTAAGCAGTGCCAAATGCAGTGTGAACTGAGCTCTAGATTGGACCACAATACATAGATAATTAGATAAGATTTAAATGAAAATTTGCTATACATTAGATAGGTAGGGTGAATAACAAAATTGTGTTAATAATTGTGTTAAAAAGTGTTAATAGTAGTTAATTTTTGTTAATTAACAAAGTAAATGAACAAAATGTCTAAATCAAATAAATGTTTGATGGGGCCACCCTTTGAAAGAGTCATACTGTGTGTTGATATTGCCCTCAGAGTCCTGATCTCAACGTCATGAAATCTGTCTGGACAGGGGTGTAAATTGTGAGGGTACAGAGCAACTAATAGGCTCTAACTTTTGCACATCATTGTAAATTAGTTGTGTGTACTGTTTTAAAGTGTAACTTTGGTTATAAATAACTTTTCATAAATTAATAGTACAGGTGAAAATAAGAATTTTGTAATATATCTTATTAAAGAAATATGTTTTTTCTCCACTTTTCAGCCAGTTACTTTCTCCATATTAGTCTATGAAGAGAGGTTGGGGATTTGAAAAGACTCAAATAATTGCTGCTGTTACACTCTGCTGTTCCTTGCTTTTTAACACTGCTAACTTCTAGATAACAAGCTAATAATACAGAGCATATGGCAATAAATCACCAGAACTCAGCATATCAACCCAGCCCCACAGATAGATTGGTTGCTGAGATATCACTGTTTTTATCAATATGCAAGTGAGCTCATTGGAGCAGTGAGGGAGTTGCCTCTTACCTCTTTGGAGTAATAGCAACACCCTCATTGGTTCAAAAAGCTTATTTGCTTATTGAAGAAAAAAAACAGCAATATTACGGCAAAGGGAAAGGAATGTTTGATTCAGGTGACTTTCATTTATCTGCGGGGCTAGGTTGATATTCTGGAATCAGGTGACAGAAACCCTTTAAGACTGAATATTAATAACTACATTTCACTATTCCTTGCTAAAAGACAATTAGTTATGTGTATATTATATGTACAGATACAGTGCCTTGCGAAAGTATTCGATCTACAATGGAATGGTTCACAAATAAACGTATCCAGGTGTTAGAATGGCCGTCAAAGTCCAGACCTGAATCCAATCGAGAATCTGTGGAAAGAGCTGAAAACTGCTGTTCACAAACGCTCTCCATCCAACCTCACTGAGCTCCAGCTGTTTTCCAAGGAAGAATGGGCAAGAATTTCAGTCTCTCGATGTGCAAAACTGATAGAGACATACCCCAAGCGACTTGCAACTGTAATCGCAGCAAAATGTGGAGCTACAAAGTATTAACTTAAGGGGGCCCGAATAATATTGAACGCACCACTTTTCAGTTTTTTAATTTTTACAAAAGTTTAAAATAACCAATAAATTTTGTTCCACTTCACAATTGTGTCCCACTTGTTGTTGATTCTTCACCAAAAAATTTAAATTTTATATCTTTATGTTTGAAGCGTGAAATGTGGCAAAAGGTTGAAAAGTTCAAGGGGGCCGAATACTTTCTCAAGGCACTGTATGTGTACATATACTTGTTCTACTTTCTATTACATTTATCTTTTTTTTTGTGGAGGCTATGTTGTTCTGCTAGTTAACATACTTTTGTGTCATACAGTTCATTGATGTATACTTGACATTGATATCATTATGTATATATTTTGGCAGTTGGCACTTGTTAATTAAATTTTAATGATACTAATCATTACAGTAAATGGAAACACAGAGAGTAATAAAATGGATTTAAGCCAAGATCTTACAAGATCTAATCTTCTCTAGGTGTAATTTCAAAAGTTTAAAAACGGTTTGTCTGCAAATCACCTTGGAACAGAAGGTCAGATATCATCAGATTCATTTCAATAGAGCAAAAATACATAGCTTTGTGTCAAAAATATTATCTGTACTCCTCTTTTTAACAAAAAGGGAAGTTAAAGAAAGCAAATAAGGTGCAATAAAACTGAAAAGAAATGAAAGAATTAATACAACTCAAGAAATAAGGTGAAATATCAAGCCTACACATATAATTTACTATAGCAAACTTTTGCATACAGGGAAAAAAATGTAGCAATGTATTAGAATGTAACTCTTGAAAAATATTGTTATCTCATATGTAGACCTATCAATCTACAGTATGTTATACAGTCTAGTATAAATACATGAATAATCTAAATACAAGTTATAATATTCATTATATTTAGAGGCTTAACTTCAAGCTCTTGTGCTCCATTTCAAAAATAAGTAAGAGGGCCCAATGCCTAACATTTGACTTCATATAGGAAAATCAGTTCAGGACTGTAAACTGTGTGACTCAGGCTTAGGTCAGAAGGACTACTGTATCTCCTTAGGGAGACTGCAGGCCACATTTCAGTGTGTAGAGTCTGACCATACTACATGCTCTCCAGAGCGTACATTCTTTTCTGGGAAAAGAATAGGTAAATAAGTTCTCCTTTTGGAATGTAGCTCCCTATAGATCAATGTATGGCTTTATAAGAAACCTAGTGACACGGTCTGGGATTAAAGCCAAACCAGTCTATGGGAAAAGGCAGTTGCAGGTGTAGACAGTGGAAATATGCAGCTTGTTTAGACATCTACTGCACTGTCACTTCTTTTGTGCTTTTCTAAATAAAAAATGCTCCAACAATTAGTCTGTTTTAGGGAAAGATTCCTGACTATGTGTTTTTATTGGAAGAAGTGATTTTATGGGAAGATGTAATGGCTTTTACTGGTGCTCCAAAATTAGCCAATTTTGGGGACTTGCACATGCAAAACTACACTGCAGAAGTTTATGGCTCAATGGTGGCAGTGGTGGTGGTAGTAATGGCAACATCAGCAGCAGAACAGTATGGAATAGAACATGACGGAAAAAGCTGTAGGAGATGTCTGACGAAGTGCTGGCAGTGGTTGTAGCAGTCGTGACATCTGTGTGGAAAAAAAAAAACACCTCTTTAGTTCTGTACACTAATGATCAGACCAATTTAATCCTGAAAGAATTTTTGCCATTTTAGCCACCAAAGTTGAGTATTTTTTGACTCTAGCATCTAGTCCCGGGGAAATCATGCTGCAGGCACAGGAACTATACCCTCAGTGCAATGTAATAGTATGGCGCAGAGCAGGAAGGAGTTAAGGATAGTGTGAAAATGTGACTCAATTTTAGTTCACTTTCTTAAAATAGTTAAACTAGATAAATGTAAATGTAACTAAGAATATATAGCTTCCTGCGTGACTTCTGCCTTGTCTAAGAATTGGTCTAAGAATCTTGTGAAATGTAGTGGACTAACTGTATAATTGTTTAAAGATGTGAAACAAAAAAAGTAGTAATTCTGTTTTAATGTCAATAATTACTCTTATAATTGGGAAAATAAATGTATAAATTAACTGTGTTATAATATAAATATCTACCTTTGTTTAAATATTAATTTGTATACTATATATATATATATATATATATATATACACACACACACGTGGACAAAATTGTTGGTACCCCTCGTTTATTGAAAGAAATACCCACAATGGTCACAGAAATAACTTGAATCTGACAAAAGTAATAACATATAAAAAATTTATGAAAATGAACAAATGAAAGTCAGACATTGCTTTTCAACCAAGCTTCAACAGAATTTTTTAAAAAAGAAAACTCATGAAACAGGCCTGGACAGAAATGATGGTACCCTTAACTTAATATTTTGATGCACAACCTTTGAGGCAATCACTGCAATCAAACGATTCCTGTAACTGTCAATGAGACTTCTGCACATCTCAACAGGTATTTTGGCCCACTCCTCATGAGCAAACTGCTCCAGTTGTCTTGGGTTTGAAGGGTGCCTTTTCCAGACGGCATGTTTCAGCTCCTTCCAAAGATGCTCAATAGGATTTAGGTCAGGGCTCATAGAAGGCCACTTCAGAATAGTCCAATGTTTTCCTCTTAGCCATTCTTGGGTCTTTTTAGCTGTGTTTTGGGTCATTATCCTGTTGCAAGACCCATGACCTGCGACTGAGACCAAGCTTTCTGACACTGGACAACCCATTTGTCTCTAGAATCTCTTGATAGTCTTGAGATTTCATTGTACCCTGCACAGATTCAAGGCATCCTGTGCTAGATGCAGCAAAGCAACCCCAGAACATAACAGAGCCTCCTCCATGTTTCACAGTAGGGAAAGTGTTCTTTTCAAAATATGCTTCATTTTTCCGTCTGTGAACATAGAGCTGATGTGCCTTTGTGGATGGTCAACATGTAGTTTGGCAAATTTCAATATGGCTCTTTTATGATTTGTTTTCAACAATGGTGTCCTCCTTGGTTGTCTCTCAAGAAGTCCACATTGGCTCAAACAACGACGGATGGTGCGATCTGACACTGATGTTCCTTGAGCTTGAAGTTCACCTTTAATCTCTTTAGAAGTTTTTCTGGGCTCTTTTGTTACCATTCGTATTATCCTTCTCTTTGATTTCTCAGCAATTTTCCTCCTGCGGCCACGTCCAGGGAGGTTGGCTACAGTCCCATGGATCTTAAATTTCTGAATAATATGTGCAACTGTAGTCACAGGAACATCAAGCTGCTTGGAGATGGTCTTATAACCTTTACCTTTAACATGCTTGTCTATAATTTTCTAAGCTCCTGAGACAACTCTTTCCTTCGCTTCCTCTGGTCCATGTTGAGTGTGGTACTCACCATGTCACCAAACAGTACAGTGAGTATCTGTAGCCCTATATACAGGCCCACTGACTGATTACAAGATTGGAGACACCTGTGATGCTAATTAGTGGACACACCTTGATTTAAAATGTCCCTTTGGTCACATTATTTTCAGGGGTACCATCATTTCTGTCCAGGCCTGTTTCATGAGTTTTATTTAAAAAAAAAAAATTCTTTTGAAGCATGGTTGAAAAGCAATGTCTGACTTTCATTTGTTCATTTTCATAAAATTTTTATATATTATTACTTTTGTCAGATTCAAGTTATTTCTGTGACCATTGTGCGTTTTTCTTTCAATAAATGAGGGGTACCAACAATTTTGTCTACGTGTGTATATATATATATATATATATATATATATATATATATATATATATATATATGTATATACAAATTAATATTTAAACAAAGGTAGATATTTATATTATAACACAGTTAATTTATACATTTATTTTTCCAATTATAAGAGTAACTATTGACATTAAAACATAATTACTACTTTTTTTGTTTCACATCTTTAAACAATTTTACAGTTAGTCCACTACATTTCACATGATTCTTAGACCAATTCTTAGACAATGCAGAAGTCACGCAGGAAGCTATATATTCTTTCATTAAACGAGGGGTACCAACAATTTTGTCCGCATGTGTGTGTGTATATATTAAGAAGGTTACTATAAAAGAAAGTCAAAATCCTGCTTGTATTATAGTTATGATTTCATTCACTAATAATTTAGCTAAAGCTTGTGTTCTGTAAGGACATTTACAATGCACAGTAATGTAAGGTACAGAGTCAATTTACATTGTTATGGCTGTGCATGTTCTAATATTGGAAAGTTAACATTGATGAGTAAGCCTTTTCAGTACAAGGACACATCTTAAAAACCTGGAACAGCAGATGCTGAAGCGTCATTAAAATGAAAATGGAAGATAATAAAGGAATCAGTGAATATTCATTGTACAGTATGTTATGTATATAGTAAATGTGCCCATTTAACATGCCTTCTGAACCTCACTAGGACTAAGCTTTATGATTACAAATATTTAACTAATATTCCTTCACTGTCTTGTAAGGAACCCCATTAAAGGTTTTATTAGCCTTTGAGTTGTGCGTTGCACTTGGGGCACCATTTGAGGATGGCACAGTGACCCAATCAAACATAACAGATTGACAGGAACAGAACTGAACTCAGTATTGAGGTAAACAAACTTGATGGTTATAGTCTTATATAGAGGCAATAGGTGTGATGGCTACAACAATTTGCATAATGGCTGCAATACAAAATGTGTAACATAGGCACTCATCTTTGTGGTTATACTTAATGGAAGAGGTAGTATGCATTGTGATTACACTTGTGATGCACCCTCAGAGAGGCAGGATTCTCTGGTATTCTCAGCCACCACTCAGACACTCACAACTAGGAGGCACTTCCTCATGGCAGTCTACATCACTCAGCAGTTTGGTGTTCAGATTTGGTGTATCACAACACATAGAATGATGCCCAGAATTTATCCGGTGTTCATAAGTAGATGCATAGTCACTGTTCACCATTTTGCACTTCACCACAATGCAGTTCTCCCCTTAATCATTCCTAGGGTGTGCAAGTAGGCTGGTCACTAACAGACTTATGATATTACTTGTGTTTTTATACCTAGCCCAACACAAGTTACAACTGGGACATAGTCTGTAACCACTTGCGGATTCCTACAAGCGTTGCTCTAGGGGAAGTACTGCAAACCTGGCATGTCTTTACAATCACAAAAGGTAGGTTTAGAGGCAGTTTTCTTGTTCCTCTGTTGTATCTTAGGATCAACTTGCCCTTTTCCCACAATTATGGACAGGTACACTTTCCACATGTGCTATTAAGTACCACTTTAACTAGTACCATGGGCATTCTTAAAATCTTCTATATGTTATACCTCTACCAGGTATATGTAAGGCCACGTATAGCACGCTCCCACATATAACACAAATATTTCATATTATAGAACATGCAAATAGTCCATAAATATAATGCATAAATATTATGCATTGCCCAGCAATTACAATAAAACAATGTTTACACATGGCATAATAGTATCAAATATAAATAGCAACAATGCTGAAATTATATTCAATCCAATGATATACTTTTGGTATTATGTTTTCAGTTTTCATTGTCTTTCACTTTATACTCACATTGTTCACTGATTGTCACTGATGAAAAGCTCTCCACCCTAATCTCTAAATTCCACCATACCTCCTGCACGCTTGACCCGATCCAGTCACATCTCATCCCGAACCTGAAGTTTTTACGCCAGCCCTGACGCATCTCTTCAACCTATCCCTAACCAGGGGATCCTTTCCTTCCGTCTTCAAACATGCTACTATCATACCTATACTTAAAAAAACCGTCCCTCGACCCATCCTCTCCAGCCAACTATCGCCCCATCTCACTGCTTCCGTACACCTCTAAATTGCTTGAACAACACGTCCACTCTGAACTATCCTCTCATCCAACTTTCTCATTGACAGACTACAGTTCAGGCTTCAGACCCCATCACTCCACAGAAACTGCCCTAGCCAAAGTCACAAACAACCTACTAACTGCCAAAGTCACTACTCTGTCCTCCTCCTCCTTGACCTCTCCTCTGCCTTCGACACAGTCGACCACTCCCTCTTGTTGGAAATGCTCTCATCCCTTGGCATCACAGACCTCGCCCTTTCCTGGATCTCCTCATACCTCACCAACCGCACATTCAGCGTCTCCCACTCGCACACCGCCTCCTCGCCATGCCATCTTTCTGTAGGTGTCCCCCAAGGCTCCGTACTAGGACTCCTCCTGTTCTCCATCTACACCCTTGGCCTTTGCCAACTCATAGAATCTCATGGTTTTCAATACCATTGCTATGCTGATGACAGTCAAATATATCTCTCTGGACCAGACATTACCTCTCTGTCCAGAGTCCTAGCGTGTCTAGCAGCTGTAGCCTCCTTTTTCTCCTCCCGCTTTCTCAAACTCAACATGGAGAAAACTGAGTTCATCATCTTCAACCCACCTCTTACGGCCCCTCTACCTGACCCATCTATCAAAGTTAATAGAACCACACTCAGCCCCAGTCCCATAGGTCCATTGCCTTGGGATAACCTTGGACTCTGACCTATCCTTCAAGTCGCACATCCAAACCCTCAACACCTCCTGCCGCCTCCAACGCAAGAACATCCATCGAATCTGCTCCTTCCTCACCCCTGAAACTACAAAGATGCTAGTCCATGCCCTCATAATCTCCCACTTAGATTACTGTAACACCCTTCTCCATGGCCTCCCAGCAAACACTCTCGCCTCCCTCCAGTCCACCCTAAACTGTGCTGCTTGCTTAATACTCCTCTCCCCCTGTTCTTCATCAGCTGCTCTCCTCTGCCAATCCCTTTACTGGCTACCCATTGCCTAGCGAATAGAGTTCAAAATGCTAACGCTGACATGCAAAGCTATCCACAACCTGTCCCCTCCATATATCTCCGACCTATTCTCCTGCTACCTGCCCACACGTAACCTCCGATCCTCCAAAGACCTCCTACTCCGCTCTGCTCTTATCCGCTCTTCACACAACCGTCTCCAAGATTTCTCCTGTGCATCCCCCATACTCTGGAACTCATTACCAAGAGACATAAGACTGTCCCCCACATTCACAAGCTTCAATAAAGCACTAAAGACTCACCTATTCAGGAAGGCCTACAACCTCCAATAATGCTATTGTCACATCGTCACCATCTGTACAGCCTCTTCCCTCACCTTCTGTCTCTATCCATCTTCCCTCATAGATTGTAAGCCCTTGCGGGCAGGGCCCTCTATCCCACTGTGCCAGTTGGTCACTGTTAGCATTGTGTTTGTTTTGTATATTTTAATGGTTCTATATAAATAAATAATAATTGACATCATATTCCACAGATATTGTCAACACTGTCCCATATGGGACTCACAATCTAAATTCTCTATTAATATGTCTTTGGAGTATGGGAGGAAACCCATACAAGCCTGGGGAGAATATGCAAACTCCTTGCAGATGTTGTCCTTGGCTGGATTTGAACTCAGAACTCCCTTACTGCAAGGCACCAGTGCAAACCACTGAGTCACTATGCTGGCCTCTAATTAATATGCCAAGCACAAAAGCTCACTAGGAGAAAATATTATATAAACCATAAATATTTATTAATCACAAAATTCATGTAGAAATAAAATGGAGATGATTACATCAATGCACAAATTTCTCTAATTAATATGTTTGTGCTAGATCATTGAAGCGGGGTAGTTTTTTTATGATCTTTGGCTTTAAGGTGGTTATTTTATGAAGACAATCCCTTTTACAAAAGCCTATTAGGACACATTATCCCAGTGGACACTGCTAAATTATTTGCACTGTTTTATTGTGTATCCACCACTGTGCATATTGTATTGTACATACTTTTGTAGCAATCCAATTTCCAATTTGCTTAAGGATTCCAATTACTCATTAAAGCAATTCAACACTATCTCATCATGCTAACAAAAGCCTTGAATGGCTACAATTCACACACCCAAACTGGGTGGCTGCACATAGACATACATACATACATATGATTTGGAGTTAGCACTTCAATTTGTGTTAGTTCACCACTAAATCACATTAATTTTAGAATTTTTTTATATATATAGTTGTTTCAGATAAACATCCCCAAGTAAATCACAAATGCACCGGAATTATTAAGTATATAGATCCATAGTACTGATCACAAAATAAAAGCATAAACATCAAAGTTAATTTGTGTGTCCACTGCAAGCAAAAAAACAACACACGAAATCCATAATAAATAATAATAATAATGCCAATCTTTATTTAAACATTAGTCATAGAATAAATAGATCAAAAGAGGTAAAATGATGAAAGGTGACGTAACAAAGGTGCTGAGGTTGCAGTGTATCAAAGCAATTCATTATAAAACTGGCCTTTTTTAATTGATAAAAATTAGTTATTTACAAATTACTGAAACATATAGAGACAAGGAAGTTGTACACAAGTTACACTAACACTAGTACAGTCAGTGGTCCTCTTATAACTGAGTTTTTATGCATAAAACTCATTTATTCCTTAAAAATTGGCTTTTTTTTAATTGATAAACATTTAAAAACAAGTTAGTTACACTAACTCTAGTACGGCCAATATTCCTTATAACTAATTACTATTTAAAATAGTTTTGCTGCATAAGACTGATTCATTCATTAAAAATTGTCCTGTTTTTTTTTTTTTTTTGCCAAATACCAACCTCGATTGAGCTTATATTTTATATAATGAATTCACTGACTTGCTAAAGATAAACTATCTCCTCATTCAAAAATAATTTCACAGACCCATAACAGAGATACTGATATCTAAAACTTCACTTTTATTAGTGTAAATTTTAAAAGATAATAACCCACTTTCTAACAGGGCTCAAATAAATAATCCGCTAATATCATGTAGAGCTAGACAGATCTACAGATTGACATGATTTAAGATAAGGACTAGCAGTCCATTATTCCAAATAACTTAAATGAATGAGTATGACCAAACCTGCACAAAAAAAAAAAAAAAAAATTTTGGGTTTGAATAGATAACTGCACCTCACCCTATATAATCAAACTGAACTGCCTCAATCCAAATCAAGTCTGTTTGCAGGTTGAATCTTTTGTCATAAATTTTGTCTATAAAACACCAATGGAATCCTGCATTCCTATTTAACCTGAGGTTACTGGCCTAACGCCACGCCAACAGGACAAAATGGACCAGGTATTCCAATAAAAGACAAAACATATTTCCACACTGCAAATAGCTTAGAACTATATAACTCTTCTAGTCCTTAAATTGCCTGCCCAACATGTTTCATCTAAAAGATTCATCAGGGGCAAATGAAAAATTACTTCTGAGCAGTAACAACTGCTAATCCAACATCATTCAGCAGATATATTTTAGTGTGACCACACTGATACTGGCGATCCCAATCTAACCTCTTCACCACCCTTTTATATGTTCCTACTCCTCCCAATGAGTTCAAATGGCCAATCACCTGTATTGCTTTGCACACACCTACTCAAACACTCCCACACCCATTACAGGCACTGATTGGTAACACACTTACATCCCACAGGACCTCCCCCTCTCTCATGGGTAGATCCCTGCACTTAGATCAAGATCCGGCCGCTCTGCCCATGTGACTTAGAGACTCCTCCTCTAACAGGACATCATCTTACTCTAACCACGCCCCCACACAGTTTGCATCATCGATAACACCCTCCTACATCTAGGGCGTCACACTACCATGGTCACGCCCTCACAGTGCAATCTATTTTCTCCAGATTATAACTACTATGTAGACGATCTATCACAATAATCTACAAAAGGAGCAAAGCCCTTCATATAACAAGACTCTACCACTAATTCATTGTAAGCATAAAGAGGCTTATCATGCGTTAATCTATATAAATACTATGTAAACAGAAACACGAGAAAAACGAGAAGACAATTAAGGAGACGGGATTAGGGATCATGTTTGTGACATTCAGAATGGAAGGGACACACCGGTGGCACGCCATTTTGTGCGCTGTCATAATGGACAAACGAGAGATTTGAAATTTCAGGCTATTGAGTGGGTGAGACCGCCACCTAGAGGAGGAGATTGGGATAATATTATCCTCAGGAAGGAAGTACAATGGATTTATAGATTAAATTCTTTGCAACCATATGGACTTAATGAACAGTTCGATGTCACCTGCTTTATTGGATAACGTTTAAATAAATATGCCTTCTTTCGGATATTATTCAGAGTATTTGGACTAAGATTAGGTAAAGTTCTAGTGCCTTGTGGTGGAGTGAAAAGTTCTAGCTTTTCTCGGTTATATGTACTCTGTATCATATGTTATCTAGTGTGTTTGGTTCACTTACAGTGCTATCCAGTTGTTCTGAATTGATTTTACATATTATGATTAATAAATCTTTTGTTGCAAAGGGGGTGATGAATATGTTTTTCCTATTTCTTAACTATCTTTCTTTGAGTATAGGATTGTTTTTGTAGCTTACCTACTTCGAATCTCTATGGTTTATGGTATTGTTATATGGAAGTAGAGTCTGAGTTTTAAACTCCCTTTTTTCCCCCATTGTAACAGCTTTGCAAGTTTGTATGAATTTGATTGCATGTCTGCGGGTTTTGGCATTTGATTGTGCTGGATCAGGCAGATATGCTAAAGGCTTTGCATATATGTAGATAGGGATTTCAAAAGAGTGGGAGGGAGTGTCCTTAATCTAGGGGCGTTCTCCTGGGTAGCCATGGTGTTTCTGTTTACATAGTATTTATATAGATTAACGCATGATAAGCCTCTTTATGCTTACAATGAATTAGTGGTAGAGTCTTGTTATATGAAGGGCTTTGCTCCTTTTGTAGATTATTGTGATAGATCGTCTACATAGTAGTTGTAATCTGGAGAAAATAGATTGCACTGTGAGGGCGTGACCATGGTAGTGTGACGCCCTAGATGTAGGAGGGTGTTATCGATGATGCAAACTGTGTGGGGGCGTGGTTAGAGTAAGATGATGTCCTGTTAGAGGAGGAGTCTCTAAGTCACATGGGCAGAGTGGCCGGATCTTGATCTAAGTGCAGGGATCTACCCATGAGAGAGGGGGAGGTCCTGTGGGATGTAAGTGTGTTACCAATCAGTGCCTGTAATTGGTGTGGGAGTGTTTGAGTAGGTGTGTGCAAAGCAATACAGGTGATTGGCCATTTGAACTCATTGGGAGGAGTAGGAACATATAAAAGGGTGGTGAAGAGGTTAGATTGGGATCGCCAGTATCAGTGCGGTCACACTAAAATATATCTGCTGAATGATGTTGGATTAGCAGTTGTTACTGCTCAGAAGTAATTTTTCATTTGCCCCTGATGAATCTTTTAGATGAAACATGTTGGGCAGGCAATTTAAGGACTAGAAGAGTTATATAGTTCTAAGCTATTTGCAGTGTGGAAATATATTTTGTCTTTTATTGGAATACCTGGTCCATTTTGTCCTGTTGGCGTGGCGTTAGGCCAGTAACCTCAGGTTAAATAGGAATGCAGGATTCCATTGGTGTTTTATAGACAAAATTTATGACAAAAGATTCAACCTGCAAACAGACTTGATTTGGATTGAGGCAGTTCAGTTTGATTATATAGGGTGAGGTGCAGTTATCTATTCAAACCCAAAATTTTTTTTTTTTTTTTTTTTTTTTGTGCAGGTTTGGTCATACTCATTCATTTCATTTAAGTTATTTGGAATAATGGACTGCTAGTCCTTATCTTTAATCATGTCAATCTGTAGATCTGTCTAGCTCTACGTGATATTAGCGGATTATTTATTTGAGCCCTGTTAGAAAGTGGGTTATTATCTTTTAAAATTTACACTAATAAAAGTGAAGTTTTAGATATCAGTATCTCTGTTATATGGGTCTGTGAAATTATATTTTATATACACTATATTTAGTACCTATTTTTGTTGTATGAAAGCGCCTGAATAAAAATGTCTGGTAATAGTATAGGTAATGTAAGAAAAAGAAACTCCTGTGCCAGTAGTGGTGGCAGTTGCAGATACAGTATGTTTCAAGTTCTCGTCATGGCTCTGTGAAGACATCTCCCATGTGTCGCAGTATGCCAGATTTGTAGTCATCAAAACAAGATGTTGGAGGTTAAGAAAATATGCCTCTCCATTGACACGTTTCTTCATCAAGACGTCATATGGGAAAAACTAACAGGCAGTGGTGGGTGTGGGAACAGCAAGTAATATCAGTGAGAGCTTCCTCCTCCTCCTTCTCATGATCATTTTTGTAGCCATCCACCTTGACCACAACTAGAAAATTTATCAGAATTTTCATTATCAGTATCACTATCACTGTCTGTTTCACCTAGTCTTACTACTAGTTGATAACTGAATGCAAACAGTAATACTGCCCTAGTCATCCACTAATTTGTACAGCAGCAAAAGCACCACCAGCAGCTTGGCCAGATGTGAGTTCACTTGATGAACATGTGGATGACTGGGCCCATATTATTGGCCTCCTTCTCCTTCTCATTTGTATAGCCAAGCCACCATAATAACAATAATACGGGCCCAGTCATCCACATATGCATTATCCTCAAACCTGGCCAAGCTGTTGTTGGTGCAGACGCTACTACTCAAATTAGTGGATTCCACTGTCTTTGATGGGGGATACCAGCATTTTAGAACTGAGGTACCAGGCGACGGATACTAGACTGCATTCCAAAGAAACGACTATAGCACGTATAACAAGTAATACTATACTAATTTTGAGTTTTGGAAAGGTACACAGTGCATAGGAATATGGACAGGGGGCCTAGGGAGATATATCAGCTCTGTGTGTGTCATACTAGGTAGATTATTTAATTTAGACGTCCTACTAATTTGCTACTACTGTTGAATTGCATTCATATCTTGGTGCGCAAAAATTTTGAGCTCCATAAGAAAGACCTGACCTGAGGATACATAAGTATATATTCTGTATGTGTGTATCTATTATATTATGTTATATTATATGGCAATCATCATCACTTGTGCAGTGTTTCATTTGACTGCTTATTGTTTCTCTGCTGTGTTTATATTTAATCAAAATGGATTTGCAGTTTTATTGGTCTGTTGCATTCTTAATTCTCACTATCCTTTGAGCCTATCCTAACACAAGGACACATCTGTATATTTTAAACATAAAATAAACTATCCTTGCTTCCATTAACTTGTGACTACCATGTACTATACTAATTTATACAAATCTGTTCTTTACAGCACTTAAAGAAACAAACTGTCATTTATTAAAGAAAATAAACATGAACGTTTGTGAAACCTTTAACAAACCCTATTGAAGATTTGGAGATCTTATTGATTCATAAAATATATTGCATATAAATATAGATTATATGTTCTCATGAAGTGACTCCATAATTCAGAGCCATAGGCATTCCACAGGCCACCATATGGTACTCCATATGGCACAGAATTATGGAATAATTTTATACTAGAAATAAAGCTTCTAGGGAAGAGTAGCTATGTAATACAGCTTCTGATGGAGCATGCCACCTACTTTTTATGTCATGATAATATGCAACCTAACAGAAAAAGCATATGGATGCTTTCAGAGATATAAAGATATACAGTAGGACCCTATAGAAGGACCCTGAGGATGCCATAGTTTTCCACCATTACTATACATCTCAGAGGCTGTAAAAATCTATAACATTCTTGAGTGCTTGAGCCCTAATGTAGTAATAAATTGTAAAAGGTTTTAATAATTATAGAGATGTGCTATTTGTTATCTAGTAAATCTTCCCAGGGATTAATTTCAAGCAATAGATACAAGCCTGTACTCTATTAACACAATGCTGCATAAAAAGACAATTAGTGATTCAAAGGAGAAGTAGATTCCATTTTCTTGCAATCCATCCAACTGTTATAACTTCACATGCTTAGTTGTGCTTGCTGTTTTAATTGAACGGCTCATTAAACAACATGGTAGGAAAAATGTACTCCATAGTTCTGTTGAATATCTTAAAACAGTTGCTATCACATACTGCAGATCATATTTTCATCTGGTCAATTAAGTTGCCTGCAGATTTTGACTAATATATGTAATATCAATTCCCAACAGGTCTAGACACAAACATTTGTTTGAGGAAGGTTATCTGGAAAATGATCAAATTTTTTTTTTTTACTTTATAAATCAGGACACTCAGTACTGATTGCAATTATTCCATAATGCATAAGAATGAAAAAGTGAACCAGCCCCCAAAATATAAAGTAATAAAATCTTTCAATCAGCTTAAGTATGCGATACAATGTAATAATGGTTCAAACTACTTTGCAATCACTGAACGACTGTATCCTGTGGTGTAGCCCTTTCTTTAATTATTTATAGAAAGATGATGGTTATTTTGAAAAAAACACGCATTTATAGTATCATACTTTAATCATAATCAATATGTCTTGCCAGCCTATTAATTCAATAGCAGCAAAACAATATTCTCGTGAATTACATTGAAATCTGCAAAAGCTCAGGATAAAGTCTTATAAATACTGAAAAGTAATCTACGTATCTATTGCAACAAATGTTGGATATATTAAGGATAAATATCCACACATATAGCATACTTGGATACTACAGTAAGTACTAGAATGAAATTTATATTACCGAATGGAAATCTAAGGCTAGGAATACAAGGTAACTTTGAGTCACCTACAAGTTGCTGGAAAATTGCAGTATTTCCACAATGAAAAGTCTTTTCCCATAGTTCAGAACTTCTTTCCCATAAATTAATATTGTCATTGTGAAAATTCTGTGATTTAACAGTGCTCCATGGGAAGATCAAATGTTACATATACAGATAGTCATTGCTAGATGACCTTAACAAAACAACACTTTTGGAAGGCAAATTAGATGAATAGAAAATTAAGAATTCAGATACCATGATGTTGCAAAATATCCATAATAGAAACCTGTGCAGTCTGGCCTACATGTTTCTGATTATATGAATAAAAACGCATACAATAGCTAGAGCTATATGTTGTAAATTACATTAAGAAACAATCAGCCTGGAGGTGACAAGGCTTCTTCACTGTAAGAACTGTGAATCTGTGGAATAGCCTACCCAGGAGCTAGTCACATCAGCAACAGCTGACAGCTGCAAAAATGGCTTAGATGCCTTTTCACAGCAAAATTTCATTGATGCTTATGGAAATATATAGAATGCTCATTTCCCTCATTCAACCCTTCAGTCATGCCCTTTCCCATCCCTTGGTTGAACTTGATGAACATATGACTTTTTTCCACCATCTTAACTATGTAACCATGTAACCATATTGATGACCTATCCTTAGACTATGGAATCTGTGTGACAGCATATCACTTTGTGATATTGTTGGATATTACTTTGTAAAATTGCAGTTTGAAAAACTGCTCATTTTCTGACACACAAATCTGGGCATATCCAGGAAAGGTAATGAAGGACATATCTGTAAATCGCGAAACTGTTATGTTGTACCAAATTAGCTGAATTGCATTTTACTGACATTTCAAATGCTTTGCTATATATGGATATCTCTGTTTTGTTGCACATCTCCAAGTTCATGCAACAATAATTGCTCAAATAACTACATATCAATTATTCTGCATATAGTAGTATAAGGGTTACATAACACAAGTTATAATAAGATAAAAATGTACATATACAAATACAGATGTATTCATCTATACCATAGTTCAAGGCAGAAATTTATAACTCTACCACTGGTTGGCCACTCATAGACACATATAGAATAGGCAGTGTCGGACTGGGATGTCTAGGGCCCACCAGTGGAATTGTTTCTAGGGGCCCAACATCAGGACCCCTGCGTATCGGCGGTACCGAGACAGGGTGGCTAAAGGTAATAACATGTTAGGAGCCACGCTGCTCACCCACTATACCATGTGCACCACTGCACTACCAAACCCTACTGCTACACCTTGTATGGCAAGTGAACAGCGTGGCTCCTAGAATTGTTACCTTTACGTGTAGCCGCATTGTCCTGGAAAAGCTGATCTGCAGAGGTCCTGGCTGTTGTATCATCGCAGATGTAATATTGATGGCCTATCCTAAGGACAGGCCATCAATATTAGAAAGATGAATAAATCCTTTAAAGAGGTTGTCCAGGAATTGGAGCAACCCATGTGGCTGGCGGGAGGTGTAAAGTAAAAAATAAATAAATTAAAAAGCATACTCACCTGTCCCCACTCTCCGTTGTCCGCTGCCAGTGTCCATTCAGTCTCATGCCGTTCGACTCCTTGCTGGGAGTCCTGCACCTCATGTGACCACTAAGACCAATTAGATACAGGATTTTCAGAAATGAGGCGCCGCCATATGACCGAACAGACACAGGCAGGGGACAACGGGGTGCTGGGGACAGGTGAGTGTGCTTTTTTTTTAAAATTTTCTTATTTTTACACCTCCCTGGCAGCCGCCATAGTGGTCGCTCCAGTTTATGGACAACCTCTTTTAAGGGGTTGTCTGGGCCAAATTTTTCTATGGTCACTTCACTGGTCCCCCCACATAGTGGTCTCTTCACTGGTTCCCCATACTGTATGGGGAACAGTGATGGGGCCATTATATTGTGTGGGAGCAGTGATGGGGGCTGACATCCTGTGGGGGGAGGGACATTAAACTGTGTGGGGCATATTAAAGGGGTTGTCCAGGGTTAATCTGTTTTATTGCCTATGCTCAGGATAGGCCATAAATACTTGATCGGCAGGGGGCTGACACACGGCCTCATCAGCTGTTCAGAACCACTTCCGGCACTCGTTCTGTACACAACACAAGGCCGGAAGCAGAAAGCTCCATTCGCTGTATAGCAGCCCGGCGCCTTCACTGCAGCTCAGCTCCTATTGACTTCAATAAGTGCTGAGATACAGTGAAGGTGCCTGGCTAATACACAGTGGACAGAGCTTTCTGCTTCTGGCCCTGTATTGTGTACAGGACGGGCATCAAAAGTGGCTCCATACAGCTGATCGGTCCGGGGTCAGCCCCCTACAGATTAGATATCTATGGCCTATCCTGAGGATAAACCATAACAAATTATGCCTGGACAACCCCTTTAATATACCCCCCAGGGCCCCCCTAATGCGCCACACTTTAAAGAGGTTGTCCAGTATAATTTTTTTCTTTTTTATAATTAGTCTGGGAAAGGTGAATCCCCCCCCTACCCCCCCCCCCAAAAAAAAAAGAAACATACTAAACATACTTACCTATCCCCGGTGCTCCGGTGTCCTCCCAGCACGGTCCGGTCCTGCACCTCGGCTGTCTTCTTTTTGCCGGTAGTCCTCACTGGCTGTGACGTCCCAGGTCCCTTCCTTTAGGCCGCTGATTGGTCTCAGGGGTCACGTGACATCACAGCTAGTCATGTGCAGGAGGAACTTCAGCTGGAAGAAAACAGAACTGCAGGACCAAACTGCGCTGAGAGACGCTGGGGACAGGAGAGAAAGTTTGGGGTTTTTTTTGTTTTGTTTTTTTCACCTGCCCCGGCGTAATTAAAAAAAAAAAATGTTATCCTGCACACCCCCTTTAATGTCCTCCAGGCTATTGGCCGCCATCACTGGCCCCCTAACAATATAATGGCCCCATCAATGGTTCCCATACAGTATAGGGGACCAGTGAACGAGCCACTGTATGGAGTATAAGCTCTACAGTGGCCCCCACCCAGTATTATAAGCTCCACAGGGGCCCCCACACAGTATTATAAGGTCCCAACAGCCCCCCTCTGCTTCGGTGCTATTATTATACTCTGGGGTCTCCTCAGACCCCAGAGTATAATAATCGGAGGCCCAGGGAAGTTGATTTAAAATAACAAACTCTCATACTCACCTTGCCTTACCTTTCCTTGGCATCCTCGCTCCATCCTGCCATCTTCAGCGTCTTCAGGCCCTTTTCTGACGTCGCTGCTGAGGCCTGTGATTTGGTCTGAGCGGTCATGTGGGGGCGCACTGACGTCATTACGTGGCCGCGCACCATGTGACCGCTGGGGCCTAATCACAGGCCTAAGTCATGGGATGGAAGAGCGCTGGAGAGAACTCTGTGCCCAAGAGAGGTGAGAATATCTATTTATTGTTTTCAGTCACCTCCCCTGGGTTCCCTGCCCTGCCATCTATTGGAAAGGGGTCTGCAATATGCCAGGGCCCCTTTTCAATAACAGTATGTATAGCGGTCGGGGAACCAGGCTTTCCCCGACCGCTATCATAGTGGTCGGGGTCCCCGGCCATCTCCAGCTGGCCATGGGCACCATACCCCACCGAGCTCGGTCACACCCCTGTGACTGCGATCGTTACGCCACTGGCCAAGGGCCCGATTGGGATGGTCAGGATCCCGATCGGGCCCCTGACCAATGCATCTGCATTGGTAACATGAAGACTAATAGTCGGGGCTCGGGGCCCACCGGTGGATTCACCGGTTCCCTGGTGGGCCAGTCCGACCCTGAGAATAAGCATCTGTTGACAGAATGTCTCAAAACAGTGGTTTTGATAAATTGGTCATCTCAAAAATCAAAAGAGCAAAAACAGCATATTTTCTCCATTTTGCCTAAAAAATTTGAATAAAAAGCAATCAAAACATCAGACATTACCAAAAAAAAAAGATGCCATATGCATCCCCGTATACAGAAATATAAAGTTATGGATGTCAGAATATGGCAAGAAATAGTTTTTTTGCAAAGTAAAAGGATTTTTTTAAGGCGTTAAAATGTAAAAAACATATACATACGAGGACAAAATTGTTGGCACCCCTCGTTTAATTAAAGAAAAACCCACAATGGTCACAGAAATAACTTGAATCTGACAAAAGTAATAATATATAAAAATTCTATGAAAATAAACAAATATAAGTCAAACATTGCTTTTCAACCATGCTTCAACAGAATTTTTAAAAAAAGAAAACTCATGAAACAGGCCTGGACAGAAATGATGGTACCCTTAACTTAATATTTTGTTGCACAACCTTTTGAGGCAATCACTGCAATCAAATGATTCCTGTAACTGTCAATGAGACTTCTGCACATCTCAACAGGTATTTTGGCCCACTCCTCATGAGCAAACTGCTCCAGTTGTCTTGGGTTTGAAGGGTGCCTTTTCCACACGGCATGTTTCAGCTCCTTCCAAAGATGCTCAATAGGATTTAGGTCAGGTCTCATAGAAGGCCACTTCAGAATAGTCCAATGTTTTCCTCTTAGCCATTCTTGGGTCTTTTTAGCTGTGTTTTGGGTTATTATCCTGTTGCAAGACCCATGACCTGCAACTGAGACCAAGCTTTCTGACACTGGGCAGCACATTTCTCTCTAGAATCCCTTGATAGTCTTGAGATTTCATTGTACGCTGCACAGATTCAAGACACCCTGTGCCAGATGCAGCAAAGCAGCCCCAGAACATAACAGAGCCATCTCCATGTTTCACAGTAGGGACAGTGTTCTTTTCAAGATATGCTTCATTTTTCCGTCTGTGAACATAGAGCTGATGTGCCTTGCTAAAAATTTCGATTTTTGTCTCACCTGTCCATAGGACATTCTCCCAGAAGCTTTGTGGCTTGTCAACATGTAGTTTGGCAAATTCCAGTCTGACTTTTTTATGATTTGTTTTCAGCAGTGGTGTCCTCCTTCTTTCATTAAACGAAGGGTACCAACAATTTTGTCTATGTGTGTAAATCTGGTATACCCAAAATTGTACAAACCCATATAATACAGTGGACATGTCATTTTGGCTGCACAGTGAACGACGAAAAAACAAATCTGGTAGTAAAGTCGCACAAATGCAGTTTTTCTCCAGTTCCCCCCCATTCTGAATTTTCTTCCAGCTTCCCAGTACATTGTGCGAAATATTAAATTATGAAGTACAATTTGTTCTCCAAACATTAAGCCTTCTGTGAATGGAGAAATAACAAAGTTATGGGGTTTGGAAGGCGGGGAGTCAATCCCCGTTCATATACTGTATCCTGTTAGGACATATGGACATAATGGGTAGGGGGACCCTTTCTTGTGCCATTTATCTGAGCGGCTGCAATGCAAAACTACAGACATGGTTGGATGTGATTTCAAGCAATGAAATATGTTGTTTGCAAGAAGTAGAGGAATGTGGGGTGATCAGTTGATGGGACAACCCTTTTATGGACCTACTACTGTTATGTAATTCAAATCATGCTTAAATCCCTGAAAATTTGAGAATGAAATGCAATGGTTACAAGCTAACAGAGCATATGATTCTCAGAAGGAGATTACATTCTTATGTATTGATATCTATTTGTAACAGGTACAAACAGTGGAAAAACAAGCTATTTTAAAGTTCACAGAAAAATGCAGTAGTGTGAGGTTCAAACCACTCCCATCAGGAGAAACATTCAACTTTCTGAAGGAAAAGCAAACATGTTTACTTATCGGAAAGTTCTCAATATTTTCAAGGGAGGTAGATCCACTGGTGTGAAAAGAATATACATACATATTGAATATGTAGCATTTTAGCTGTCACTCCTGCAACACATAACAGTTTTACAGTATTAGTCTTTTACCACTTTCGGACCACCCATTGGGTTTTTACATCCGGAGAGTGACTCTCTTGTTCTATAAGGACATTCCGAAATCGTGCAGCTGCAGAAAAGGGGAGAACTACAGCTGGAGCTCCCCTAGAGAAGGCAGGGACGGTTTATTACTGTGCCTGCCTTCCTGATCACTGCGTACACAGCTATGGGAGCTGCCATGACCCAGATCAGCTCTGTAGTTATGGGCAGGAGGCTGTTTTCCTCCTGCAACTAAAGTACCACTTTAATTGACACACTTCCAGAGTCTTATTATAATTGGTTACATTTCAATATACACTTTTCATAACTTAGAATTAAAGGGATTTCCTTCACATTTCCTTCCTTTTGTTATATTTCTGAAAGTGCCATGGCTGGAGACTGGTCTTCACCCAAGCAGAGTTTTCAGCTTGTGTTCTTTGTTTAATTTTGTATTCCTCATTTAGCTAATTAGTATCCTAGAGAAGGAAATATGGCATCACTACAGGGATTTCAAAAAGCAAAAACAAGTGTCTTTATTCCAAGTAGCGGTGTCAATTTCCTAGGACCTGCACCCAGGTTTTGTAATTGGCTGTGCTGCTTTGGACTTTTCTTTTCTATAATTAGTATCCTACCTATGCAGAAATAGCCCTTTAATAAGCCAGTACTTCCCGGAATACACAGATAAGCATGTATTGCATCTGTTACAGTCTGATTGTGAATAGCCATTTCTACTAAGCATTCACACATCTTTATTAGCAAAAGCATAAACACAGACACACTTTCTATCTATCTATGTGGATGATAACAGCAGTCATAGATGCACCACTGCACAGTTCCGAGCCATCTCACATGACTGATAAAGACCATTTATCAGGTCCTGGCTCAGTTCGCATGCTCGGACAGAACATCCTTTTTGCCATATGACAACAGATTCCTCTACTGCGATAAGGGCAGGAGTGCATCTTCCATGAGGAAACCCGAGGCGATGGCATTAGGAAATGCCTTATGGAATAAACTGGGTGGCGGTATTTTTTTTAATCGGCAGCTACTTATTGTATTATTGCAATAAGCAATAAGGCTTAGTCTGTTAGGCCCATCTTCTTTGTAAGCCTCGAATGTCTTTCAGCGGTCAGGGGCTTGGTAAAGATATCTGCTGTCATATCCTCAGTTGGGCAATAAAGTAACTCAAGAAGTCCCTGCTCTTGAAGATCCCTCAGAAAATGATACTTCACATCAGTGTGTTTGGTTCTCGAGCTAACTCTTTCCATCTGCGCAAGTGCAAGACATCCTTGATTGTCCTCAAGATTCTCGTTGCTTTCATCTGTGGTTGACCCAAGTCTTTTAATAGTTGTCTCAATCATATGACTTCTTGACTTGCCTGTGCTGCTGCAACATACTCTGCTTCAGTAGATGATAGTGTAACAGAAAGTTGCTTTCTACTAGTTCAACAGATAGCACCTCCTGATAGAAGAAACAGTTACCCACTTGTAGATTTTCTGTCACTGGTATCTCCGGCTCAATCGGCATCCACATATCCTGTCATGGTGCTTTCGTCACTTGCTGGTAACTTTAGCTTGTAGTGTAAAGTCCTTTTAAGATAGCGAATGACTCGCTTCACAGCATTCCAGTCCATCTGACTTGGTGTTGAAGTCTTTCTACATAGGATTCCAACTGCTGCTGCAATGTCAGGCCTTGTAGCGGTGCTAATGTACAGCAATTTCCCTATTGCTTTCCTGTACTGAGTGTTAGTTGGTAGTGGTGTATCTTGGCTGTCTATCTTCTTCAGGTAGTTGATTTCCATGGGAGATTTTACTGGTTTTGCATCTTCCATTCCAAATGTCTCAATTATTTCTTGTATTTTGTGTTTTTGGTTCAGAAAGAAGCTGCCATCTTCCTCTCTCTCAATCTGAATGCCAAGATAATTATTTACGTTGCCAAGATCTTTGGTCTCAAAATGCTGATTTAGGGTTTGGAGTATTTCTCCTTTATCCCCTTCTTGCTTGAAACAAATCAGAATATCATCCACATAAATGAGTACATAGATCCACCTGTCTGCCTATTTCTTTGTGTATAAACAGGGGTCTACTTTACTCCTCTGAAAGTCCTCCTGTGTAAGCACTTCATTTATTCTCATATTCATTGCTCTGGCGTCTTGCTTTAGACCATATATACTCCTCTGTAGTTTGCGTACTAGGTCTGGCCTTTGCTCATCTTTGAATCCTGGTGGTTGTTACATGTAGATATCTTCTGCTAACTCGCCATATAGAAACGCTGTTTTTACATCAAAGTATCTTACTTGCATTTTCCTTATTGCGGCTACTGTCACCAAAGTTCTTATTGTAGCATGTTTGACTACTGGCGCAAATGTCTCATCATAGTCCTCTCCATATTTTTGAGAATATCCCTTGGCTACGAGTCTTGCTTTGTATCGCTCCACTGTGCCATCTGCATTGTATTTTACTTTGAAAGTCCATTTACAACCTATGGATTTCCTTCCAGTTGCTAGTTCTGTAAGTGTCCATGTTTTATTGTCATGCATGGATTTTATCTCTTCCTTTGCAGCCTTTATCCATTTACTGGCTTCCCCTTGTGAAAGCTGAGATATGTCTTCCCAAGTTGCAGGTTCATTACCACTGGCAGTGCTTGCCTTGTATGAGAGATGTACAAGTGGTTTACCTCTATTCTCTCTCATTGAGCATCTTGGTTCTGTGTGTGAGCTTGGTTGTGTCTGTTCTTCATTACTGATGGATTCTGCACTCACTTCAACTGTTTGTTCAGAAGTTACAGATGTTGGCTGATCAGTGTCAGTTTTCTCTTCTGTTCTTACGTCCTCTGTTGTCATTACATTGTCTCTCAGATCTTCAACAAAAGTTATGCTGTTGCTAATGGTAACCTTGTCAGTTTTGGGATTTAAATAATGAAAAGAAAAAGGTTTTATTACCACACTGGCGCCTCTGGTGGTCCTGTGGGGACCTGGATAGTGATGCCTCAGGATTAAGTATGGTAAAAAGAGAGAAAGAGTCCGGCAAGTTGCTGCTCCCCCTGGGACCACCTGTCTGTAGGACAGTGGTAGTGCAAATAGTAAAGTAGTAAAAAAACAGGGTATGTATGAGCGCTACTTAATCAGCCAGACATGTATTAAAATTGAAACTTTTTTTTTATTGGATCACAATGTTACTCCACAAGGTGGCGATACAAAGTATGGCAACGCGTTTCGACGTCTACTTTACTATTAGTTTTGGGATTTAGGATTCTGTAACCCTTAACATTGTCACTGTATCCAACAAAGACGCCTTAAAATGCTCTGTTTTGAAGTTTGGTGCGTTTTTCTTCTGGAATGTGGATGAACGCCTTGCATCCAAAAACTCTTAGATGTTTTATACTCGGCTTCTCATTGTACCACAGTTCATATGGAGTTTTCTCCATTGTTCTAGAATAGAGTCTGTTTTGCAAATAAGTGGCTGCCATTGCTGCTTCACCCCAATATATTTGAGTCTGTCAGCATGCATCTGATCATTTCAGTCAGAGTTCTGTTCTTTCTTTCAGCTACCCCATTTTGCTCTGGTGTGTAGGGGACTGTCTTTTGATGCTCTATTCCATTCTGCTTTAAGTACTCTTCTATTTTATGTCCTGTGAATTCACCTCCATTGTCACTCCGAAGTATGAGAGGTTTTCTCTGAAACTTGTTACTTGCCCTTATTACATAGTCCTGCAATTTGTCAAAAAATTAACTCTTGTGTTGCATTAGGTAAGTGACTGTGTATCTTGAATACTCATCTATGAAAGTCACTATGTACCTGTTGCCTCCAGGTGTAGGTGGGTTTAGGGGACCACATACATCACTGTGAACTAGATCAAGAGGTCTTGAAGCTCTATTGTGACTTACTTTAGGAAGTGTTGCTCTTGTAGCTTTGAATTTGATGCAACATTCACATTTAACAATAACTGAACAAGGAGATACTGTTAGATCCTTTGTCAGATTCCTCTTTTGTAGTTCCTGTATGCATTCTGGGTGTCTGTGACCTAAACGCCTGTGCCACACGTGTATACAGTCATTGTGCTTATGTGTGCATAGTCTCACCTGCTCCTTCACTGTGTTGAGGTGATATAGACGATCATCCAACTTGGCACTTGCTATCATCTGCTTGCCGTCTAGGATAGAACACTTGTCACCTTGGAATTTTACAGTGAGTACTTTGCTTGTCAGACGCTTCACAGATAAGAGTCCTCCTTCTAGATCAGGAACATAAAGTACATCTTTTACTGGTATTGCTAAATTGTGTCCCGCATCATTGGGGCATACAAGGGTTCCATTCCCATATCCTTCTGCACATATTTTACTTCCATCTGCAAGGTAAATAGTCTCTTTGTTATTCAGATCAAGTTCTGTGAAAAACTTCTATCACTTGTCATGTGACTGATTGCTCCAGAGCAATG
This sequence comes from Leptodactylus fallax, assembly GCA_947044405.1. Classification (NCBI taxonomy): domain Eukaryota; kingdom Metazoa; phylum Chordata; class Amphibia; order Anura; family Leptodactylidae; genus Leptodactylus; species Leptodactylus fallax. Next base: position 5,183,130 of record CAMRHE010000012.1, read on the forward strand.
CACCAGCCTTGCAATTTATGGTTGCCTGTCACTTTAAATGTGGCATTCCACTTCCCAGAAATAGTGGCTTTCACTTTCTGTTTAGTATTAGAGGGATGCTGCCTCATCTGCTCTGCTTTCCATATAGTGCAGTCTTTCTTTATGTGTCCTTTTCTGCGGCATCTAAAGCACACTCTGGTTTCCTTCCTGTGTGACCTTGTTTCTGTAGCTTTAAGAACAGTCTTGGACTGAGTTTCTGTATAATCATGTGTAAACTCCTTTCTTCGCTGATACTCATCTATAAGCCTGGTCTTTACGAATGTTAGTGCCAGATCTCAGGCCGTGTCTCCAGCGCATTGATCAGTGCAGTGTATGTGTCAGGTAAACTGCATAATAAAATGGCTGCAGCATGACTGTCTGTTATATTCTCACCGACTGATCTGAGTTGTATGATCACTTCCAGCATGGCATTTTTATGCTCTTACATGTCCTGCTCTATACTAAGCCTCATTTTGTAGAGTTTCCTCAGCAGAAACAACTTGCTGTTTAGACTGGATCTCTCATGCAGTCTTTTCAGTACATCCCACATGCCTTTCGCTGTATTCTCACTGCTTATGTGAATAAGCTGATCATCTTCTACTAGTAAGCTTATAGTGGACCGCGCCCGTCTGTTTTCCCTGTCCCATTCCTGATAATCATCTTGTGGTCTCTCTGTAGTGATAACTTCCCACAAGTCATCCCTGGATAATAGCATTTCCACTTTAAATTTCCATAGCTGATAATTGTCATTGTTCAGCATGGCCACTCATAGTTTAGGTTCTGAACTACAGGACATTCTCCTTCCTTTATATATATAAGAACAGTCTTACTTCTGTACAGGAGATGTCTCTGTGGAAGCTTCCTTACGTCGATCTCTGCATCTGCCAAACTGTCTTCCGTTCTGGACTTCACTCTGCCTGGGCCGCTTCTGTTTACTGGGGTTTATCCAGTTACTGGGGCTTCATTTGATCACTGGACCCATAACCTGTTGCAGAGTGCGATTGCTGGATGTAGCAGAGTCAAAACCAGATAGACAGTTGTATATAACAGGAAATAAACTTTAGTGAAACATGAGTGCAGTAAGAGAAGATCACCTCACATGGTGAATAACAGATCTAGTTCAGAACACACACTAACAAAAACAGGATGTGTATATCAACCAGCATCAAAACAACAAAAGTACAGAGTGTCTACAGATAAACATCTAGTAACAGCTACATCTAGTGTCATAAATGTGAACTGCAGTCAATCCAGCAAATATAGAGACAAAGCTGTATATCTCCAACAATATACCGTGTAGGAAGCCAGAAAAAGGGTGTCATATACTATGTAGGGAGCTAGAAAAATGGGCTCATACTGTATACCATGTGGGTGGGCCAGAAAAAGGAAGTCATGTACCATGTCGGGAGCCAGAAAAAGGGGGTCATATACCATGTTGGGGGCAAAAAAAGGTGATCTTATACTGTGTGATGGGCTAGAAAAAGGGGGTTGTGTTTCTTTAGGACCACCCAATCTCAAGGCTTCAAAGAATGAGTACCTTCAAGAGAATTAGAATATTGTATAGAAGTGAAAACATGTGACAGATGTATAAAATCCTGTCTTTGGTGCAGAAATAAACTAAATTTCATAAGGGCTGAGCTTAGCATGTCCTGTAGCAGTAGTACCGATAGCATAGAGTACTACTGGTAATGCCTCTACCCAGTTCATAGAATTGTATTTATCCAGTAATTTCTGTAATTTCAACTTAATGATCCCATTAAGTCTTTCTACCTTGCCACTACTTTTTGGATGGTATGTGGTATGTAGTGCTTGTGTGAACCCTAGGGTCGATCCCTAGAGTCTCCAGTATGTGTCCCATTATTTCTACCGAAAAATAGGTATGCAGACTATTTCCAAAAATATTTTATAGGCTGTTTTTGGCTGTGGCTGTAGTCACTGGCCATCCTGAAAATACATCAATGGCAACAAGAACATACTGATATGTCCACACCTTGGGTAGATGTATGTAATCCACCTGCAGTCTCTGAAACAGGTACAATGGTTTAGTAGTGTGCCTTTTAGGGGGTCTTAATAACTCCCCCAGGGTTGTGTCTTGGACATGTAAGGTAACCCTGAACAAACTTTGCAAAGAGAGTATGAATTCCAGGGGCAAACCAGTGTTTAATGGTTAGAGCACTCATTGTTCCTATAGACAAGTGGGTTTGGCCATGCACCAGATTGGCAATCATCATATATAAGCTGTCAGACAGGTTTTGCCATTTACCTGCCAGAGTCCCCCTGTTCCATTTTACCTACTTCTCCCTGCTTTTTTAAATCTACAGGAAACAAAGTAGCTGGATTTACAAGAGTAAAACGCTGAAGAGTAATGTTTGGGATTAGTAAAGTGAATTCATATTTGGTGATTCTAGCTTGTGACAAATGTTTGAGCTTTTGTCACAAGCAATTAGTCAACAGCATGTAGAACTTGGACTGTAAGTGGATGCTTTAAGTTTTAAGTAAAAATTCTGAGGCTGCTGCTACTCCTCTGAAACATGCTGGTAGTGCCTTGGCAATCTTGTCTAGATGAGTGGAGTAGTATGCTAAGTAGTTCATATGGTCCCTGTGTCTCTGTCCAAGAACACCTGAAGCAAACCCTACTTGTTCATGGCAATACAAGGTAAATGGCTTGGTGTAGTCAGGAATGCCTTGAGCTGGTGCTGTGATATGAGTTTGGTTCAATGTATGAAATGCCTCTATGGCCTCTAGAGTCAGTTCAAAGGAGATACAATGGTCAAGGAAAACAACAGTAGGCTCACACAACTGTAATTTCTTTCTTGAAACTTTACAGTCATTATTTGCAAGAAAAAAAACAGAGATAATGACTCATCTTCACATTGAACAGGTCAAGGAAAACAAAGAAATATCAAAAAATATATAAAATATATATTTATTAATAAAATTATAATAAATAGTACAATTAGAAAAGCATGTATCAAGGACAATAATATAGGTAACACAGACAAAGAATGAGACACAACACAAGACATATGTGTCTCCAAAATACAAACTTAGATATTGACTTGGTCAATTTTATTGTGGATTTATTACAATTTGTTTTGACACATAATTATTTTATATTTAAAGACCGTTTGTTCCTACAGCTCCAGGGCACAGCTATGGGGGTGTCTTGTGCGCCCTCGTATGCTAATTTGTTCCTGGGGCTGTGGGAACGTGAGGTCGTTCCACATGTGGAGGGCTTTGATGCCGTACTCCATTGGTCAAGATACATTGATGAAATTTTTTTCATCTGGCAGGGCTCGGCGTCTCACCTTGAAAGCTTTCTATCATCCCTAAATGCAAATGATCTTAATATTCACCTTACTTGGCACTATAGTAGAGTGAAGATTGAATTTTTGGACATTTTAATTGAACGTGATTCTGATGGCATGATATCTACTGATGTATTTAGAAAATAAACTGCCACAAATTCATTTCTTCATGCAAGCTCTTCTCACTACTACAAAGTTAAAGATGCAATTCCGGTCGGCCAATTTCTGCGGGTCCGACGTATCTGCTCCAACAACTCCAATTTTGAAAAACAAGCCTTGGATCTCACCACACGTTTTAAACAAAGAGGTTATAATAAGAAATCCATCAATTCTGGATATCTTCGTGCAAAAAACACACCACGTGAATCTTTGTTGGTAAGTCGGGGTTCTACTAAAAAAGTTGATTCATCTCAAATCAGGTTTATTACTAATTATAATTCCAGGTGGCGAGATATTCGTAAAGTGCTCCAAAAACATTGGTCAGTTTTATTGACGGATTCAGACATAGCTCCACACTTAAAAGATTTTCCTAGTATTACATGGAGACGTTCTAAAAACTTACAAGATATTCTTACTAATAGTCACTATATCTCTAGACCACTGACCAATGTTTTCAGTAGTAGAGGGCCGAAGTTTGGTTTTTACCCTTGTGGCAAATGTAGTATGTGTTATATGCTGAGGACCTTGGAATTTAGTGATTCTACTAATCATAGGTGTTATAAAATTTGCCATAATATCACATGCACAACTTCTGCGGTGATTTATTATGCTACATGCCCATGTGGACTCATCTATATTGGTATGACAACTAGGGCCCTTAAGACTAGGATATCTGAACATGTGAGCAAGATACAATCTGCTGCATCTACCCCTGATTTTGAAAAATTACAACCTATCCCCAGACATTTTAGAGAATGCCATGGATGTAATCCGAAAGGCTTTAAAGCCTTTGGCATGGATCGTGTCCAACTGGGTTCCCGTGGTGGGGATATTAAGAATGCATTATTACGTAAAGAAGTACGATGGATAGTTAATCTCAAGACAGCCTCACCTTTGGGTTTAAATGAGGCTGTCAGCTTCAGACCTTTTTTATAAAGGTATGTTTTTGTGTTTTTTTATCTTTACTTGTTTATTGTTTATTTACTGTATTATTGTTTGTTTTCTTTAAAGATTGGATGAGGTATAATTCTTGAAGTCTTTGAAGATATATTCGCTCCTTGATGGATTTGCAGCATTCATCAATACCTGCATATAAATTTTTTTTTTTTTTCGTTTATATTGTTAATTTTATATTATGCATTTTGTATTGCATTCTATTTATGTTTCACTTATTCACATTGTAATTTTGCATCATGTAATTTGTACTATATTTACTTATGTTTCACTTATTTATATTACCATTTTGCATTATGTAATTTGTACTATGTTTACTTATGTTTCACTTATTTATATTACTGTTTTGCATTATGTAGTTTGTACTATGTTTCACTTGCTTTATATATTTCATATCAACCTTTGTGGTTTATATATTTTTGGTTCACTTATGTTATTTCACATATTGATTGTGTTGTGTTTTGTTATTTTTTCACTTTTTTCACTTATTTATATTGTCATCGATATAGATTATTTATTTGTTCACTTATGCAATTATAAATAAATATAATTTTTTTTTTTTTGTAGCGAACTATCATTATACGCAATTTTCTGCATAATAATATTCTGATATGCAGGATATCACGTTTTAGACATTTACATGTCCTTTAATGGTGGTTTAGTAGATCTCTGTATAATATCATTTTGGAACATTTGTATATATAATACATCATGTACAAGAGATTTATATCTTTATATATAGTATGGTAGACTGGTATTCCACTACTTTATACATTTTGTATGATATTATTATAGTTTATATGCAGATATGAGATATTATGCTCAAGCTGCTCGTGGCTGCTCTATGATTGGCTTAATTGTTGATTCCGTTGCCTGTTGATTTCAGACTGGCATTCCGCTACTTTATACACACTGCAGGATATTACTATCGTTTAATATGCAGATATATAAGATATTATGCTCAAGCTGCTTGTGGCTGCTCTATGATTGGCTTAATTGTTGATTCCGCTTGATTTTATATATATCTTCCACAATTGTAGTTATACTCACCCTTCCATGCGTTCCAGCGTGGAGCGCATGACGTTGGTGCGCTGACCTCGCGAGATCAGTCCAGCGCTACTACGTGCATGGAAGTTGAGCGTCATTGGACGCGACTGCCCGCTATTGCGCATGCGCAGAACTGATTTTCGCTACGGTCATCACGGCATCATGCACTACTATCTACAGCTGGTTACACATGGTTGGGGGGGTCCCTATATATACCTCTCCTTTTAGTTGGATATCACACCTCCTGAGGAAGCTTTTTTTTTAGCGAAACGCGTTGAGGTGCGTTTCCACGCATACCTTTGTGCTCACTGGGCTCAAATTTATCTCTATAATGGCTGCAGGTAATTTTCTTGTGTTTATTCAGTTGCTTATTTGATATGGTCTCTATCCATTGTTGCTTTCCTCTATATATGGTATTTACCATTACTTAAGCTATATATGTTAGCTATATATGGATAGTATCTCTAATTTAGCATTTCCATATATATTTTGTGCCTATGTGGCATGTTTCATTACTCATTGCCCTTTATATATGTCAGCTATATGTGGATAGTGTTTTGCATTTTGTAATTCCATATTTTATTCTGTCCATGTGGCATGTCTCATTATTTATTGGGTTTAAATTCCATATTTAGATACTTTTTATATATGGCTTGCAGAATTTTGTATATCTAATATATATTGTGGGCCATTATAATATATATACTGTCATCTTTATACTTTTTGTATATTTTTGAGCCTTTTTATGTGACACATATGTCTTGTGTTGTGTCTCATTCTTTGTCTGTGTTACCTATATTATTGTCCTTGATACATGCTTTTCTAATTGTACTATTTATTATAATTTTATTAATAAATATATATTTTATATATTTTTTGATATTTCTTTGTTTTCCTTGACCTGTTCTTTTTTGTTTGGATTGTTGATGTTTGCGGTCAAGTTCATATGGAGGGTTTTTTTCTTGGTTAGTCCTCATCTTCACATTGAGCCTGATCTTGACAACACAACAGTAAATCATCAATATAATGCAATAGAACTGCATCAGGATAGGCAGGTTGCAAGACTGCAAGCCAAAATGCAAAGCGGTTGAGAAACAATCTGGAGAGTTGGAAGCTCCTTGTGGCAGAACCACCCAAGCATACTGTTTGTTGCAAAAAGGAAAAAGCACAGTAAGGTAAGCAATCTTCATGGATGGGGACACTGAAGAAAACATTCTGCTAGGTCAACTACAGTAAAACAGTTTGCATTTGAAGGCACTTCATTAAGCAACTTGATTTGGGACTTGTGGTGTATTTACAGTGGGTACGGAAAGTATTCAGACCCCTTAAATTTTGCACTCTTTGCTTCATTGCAGCCATTTGCTAAAAGCAAAAAAGTTCATTTTATTTCTCATTAATGTACACTCAGCACCCCATCTTGACAGAAAAAAAAACAGAAATGTAGATATTTTTGCAAATGTATTAAAAAAGAAATACTGAAATATCACATGGTCATAAGTATTCGGACCCTTTGCTCAGTATTGAGTAGAAGCACCCTTTTGAGCTAGTACAGACATGAGTCTTCTTGGGAATGATGCAACAAGTTTTTCACATCTGGATTTCCGGATCCTCTGCCATTCTTCCTTGCAGATCCTCTCCAGTTCCATCAGGTTGGATGGTGAACGTTGGTGGACAGCTATTTTCAGGTCTCTGCAGAGATGCTTAATTGGGTTGAGGTCAGGGCTCTCGCTGGGCCACTCAAGAATGGTCACAGAGTTGTTCCGAACCCACTCCTTTGTTATTTTAGATGAGTGCCTAGGGTCATTGAAGGTGAACCTTCAGCCCAGTCTGAGGTCCAGAGCACTCTGGAAGAGGTTTTCTTCTAGGATCTCTCTGAACTTGGCCGCATTCATCTTTCCTTCAATTGCAACCAGTCGTCCTGTCCCTGCAGCTGAAAAACACCCCCATAGCATGATGCTGCCACCACCATGTTTCACTGTTGGGATGGTATTGGGCAGGTGATGAGCAGTGCCTGGTTTTTTCCACACATACCGCTTAGAATTAATGCCAAAAAGTTCAATCTTCATCTCATCAGACCAGAGAATCTTATTTCTCATAATCTGAAAGTCCTTCATGTGTTTTTTGGCAAACTCTATACGGGCTTTCATATGTCTTGCACTGAGGAGAGGCTTCCTTCGGGCCACTCTGCCATAAAGCCCCAACTGGTGGAGAGCTGCAGTGATAGTTGACTTGGTGGAACTTTCTCCCATCTCCCTACTGCATCTCTGGAGCTCAGCCACAGTGATCTTTGAGTTCTTCTTTACCTCTCTCACCAAGGCTCTTCTCCCACGATTGCTCAGTTTGGCTGGACGGCCAGGTCTAGGAAGAGTTCTGGTCGTCCCAAACTTCTTCCATTTAAGGATTATGGAGGCCACTGTGCTCTTAGGAACCTTGAGTGCTGCAGAAATTCTTTTGTAACCTTGACCAGATCTGTGCCTTGTCTCTGATCTCCTTGGGCAGTTCCTTTGACCTCATGATTCTCATTTGCTCTGACATGCACTGTGAGGTCTTATATAGACAGGTGTGTGCCTTTCCTAATCAAGTCCAATCAGTTTAATTAAGCACAGCTGGACTCCAATAAAGGAGTAGAACCATCTCAAGGAGGATCAGAAGGAAATGGACAGCATGTGAGTTAAATGTGAGTGTCACAGCAAAGGGTCTGAATACTTATGACCATGTGATATTTCAGTTTTTCTTTTTTAATAAATTTTCAAAAATATCTACATTTCTGGTTTTATTCTGTCAAGATGGGGTGCTGAGTGTACATTAATGAGAAATAAAATGAACTCTTTTGCTTTTAGCAAATGGCTGCAATGAAACAAATGGTGAAAAATTTAAAGGGGTCTGAATACTTTCCGTACCCACTGTATGACAGTGACAACATTTACTGCACGTAAGTGCACCATTCGAAAGATTGGAGGCACCCCTTTGGGGTTATTTTTCTAAATAGTGCAATGGGGTGTTGAAAGGGCTTTTAATGGGTACAACCAGCCCTTTGGCTAACATCTTTAAGATGTATTGCTATTGCTTCTTCTTGTGATGTATTGACACACACAGGGTTTGGTCGCCTAGCCGCAGGTTTCAGTTGAATAGTTACTGGAGTGACTAGCAATTTACCTATATCTGCTTTGGATGAGGCCCATAAATGGGGTGGGACCTCTGTTAGCCAGTCAGGACCCAAGATGCTTTATGGCGTCAATACATGTGGGTGTGTGGTCATAGATATTAACACACATAAAGTTTCCTCAGGCACAGGAGCGACAATTTGGGTGTCCGAGGAAAAGCACTCAGTAGATCAGTTCCTAAAAAATTATAGGGACTATCTGAACTCACCAACACACGTGTAACAATAGACAAAGCATCATGAATGTTAAAGGGGTGGTTCAGGCAAAAATGGAAACCCAAATAATTTTTTAAATCAGCCGGGGCCATTGAAAAAAAAAAAAAACATACTCTCCTTTCCACGATGCTCCGGTGGCTCCCCGCGCGGTCCTATACAGCAGCTCCATTGTTGTCTTCATGACCGATATCAGCAGCCTCAGGAAGGGAACCAGGGATGTCACTACCTGGGACATCCCTGGATCCCTTCCTGAGGCCGCTGATTGGCCTCAGCCCCTTCCGGAGGACACTGATTGGCCTCAGCGGTCGCCTGAAAGGAAGCAGGACATCACAGCCAGCGAGAATTTCCACAGCAAGAAGACAATCGAGCTGCAGGACTAGACCACCCTAGGAGGACACCAGAGCAACGGAGACAGGTGAGTGTGATTTTTTTTTAAAATTTTTTTCCCCTCCCACAGTCTATTTAAAAAATAATTGATTTGTCCAGACTACCTCCTAAGTTTGACAAGTTTGTTTAGTGGAAGTTTGAAAGTAGTTTTGATTATCCTGTAGTTCTCTCAGAGTGTGATAGCAAGAAAAAATTCCTCCCTATCCCTTTTGTTGCCTTATCAAATGGGACAGCCACTGGGCAGCTTTTCTTTTTTAATACATTTGCAAAAATTTCTACATTTCTGGTTTATTAGTTTTTGCTAAAATCTAATTCTTTAAAACCTTCCTTCCCTTTGTCTCTAGAGGAATTTTCAGATCCACCCAAGTTGCCTTATATGCAGTCTGAATGCCTTCCAGTTTATGAAGGAAGCTACTGGGGAAAGTGCGGCGGTCTGGAAAAGTAATAAACATCTGCAGTAATTCAGAATCCATGTGTGGTAATGGTGATGTTCTTTAAATTCTACATCTTCATGGCTCTGAGTAACATGGGCCTTGGTTATTAAGTCGATACATGTTTACAGTTGGGGAAGTTCTTGGCCCTCCACAAGCCTAACCATATGAACGTATGCCATACATGCTCATCCAGAACTCCATTCACATCTGCCCCTAATTTCTTTAACATCTGTCCTCAGTCTTTGGTGGCTTCCAAATTGTGTACAATATCCTTTGCAGAGACCCATGTATCTCCTCCCTCTTTAGAGGAACGTTTACTCTGTGTGGCCCCCATTCTGGATGGTTGCTTTCAACCCACTTACTCAAGTGTCCACACACTTCATGGGTCACTGTGTACTATTACAGTGTCTAGCCACTAGTGGCAATAATTCAACCTAGCCTTGCCTCACACAAAGAATAACTCATACATCCTCCTGGGATTTCTTCACTGGAAATCCCTTAAAGCCCTCTATGTTCTTTATATACAAAGGAAGCACGCAAACACTCCAATCAGAAATGTTACTATTACCATCAACCAATCAAGACCAGTATCATAATATCCACACATTTAAGCATTTGTTCTAGCAACTTCTGCACTTCTTCCTTATTCAAGATTAATATGCACTCAACACATGTGATATCACACAGAAACATGACACACTCCTGTCCTGAGACTCTTCACTGTGAGCACCAATCAGGAACTGCAGGGACCCTATCCAATTTTACTGGACAGCTTTATAAACTGCCACTTCTCTCAGCCTCCCCTAGGATAGATCCGTCAATCTTCCTTTACAGGAGCCAGCCGCAGCCAGAGACAAGGCCTGGTCACACAGCAAACTCTGAGCACCTGGCCCAGGAGGCGATCTCATGTAGCCAGTCAATGACGTTGCGACAGAAGAATAACAGTCCACTAGCAAGTGTGGTACCCAGCAAAATTCCCACTTGGGGGTGGGTCAAGCCATTTATTTATAGACTCACAACAGAGTGGAATGGGTGTAACTTCTCAAAGTACCAAAAGTACTACTCAATTGGTTAACCTACTTCCAGAGTCTTATTCTAATTGGTTACATTTCAATAAGTACTTTTCATAACTCATAATGATTTAGTTTTACCAACTGTCTCTGCTCTGCTTATCTTACTTACAAAAGGCTTCTAAGTAGTGGTTTATGCAAAGTCATGATCCTCTTCAATCTCCATATTTAGATTATTTATTGAGCACTTAAGAAATTTCAAACACAATATTGATTCTACAATTAATTCCTTCACAGCACTAATAATATTTTGATCACCTGTACTCTGGGTAGATGATAAACAGATGTAAGCGAACCTTTCAAGATTCAGTTTAGCGTTGGGTTTGTCAGTTTGGACCACAAGTTTGATACAGTCTGGACTGATTCTTTCCAAGCCAGTGGTGCAAATATATTGTTTTAAAAAGTTGTGTATGACATTGTGAGTACTCCTAGTACTCTAAGCCCTTTTTGGGTCCATAATGCAAATATAGTCTTGGTAAGGTCATAGTTACAGCAACAGATATGGCTATGGGCTGTTTATACTGCCTTTCAGACATCAGTAACCTCTGACCTATAGTTAATCATTATTGGCTGTCTCCTGTCATGATGGCTGCTTGCAAGACATTATGAGGAGGCCCATATCATCCCTGAAGTTATATAATTTCTTTTCTCCGCTTTCTGCATACTTTCACATATTGACCACCATTTTAGCCAGGTTTTGCAAATCAAACTCCAAAAGTTTGGGTTTGAACCCAACATTTTTGGAAACTTTAGTCCAAACCCTGCTCATTCCAAACAGTTACGCTCATCCCTAGTGATAAATGTTTTATGTGGCATAATTCCCTTAATGGAGCTCTCAAACTAGGTGCCCCTCTGTTAAATTGAAAAGCCTCCACAGTTAGAATTGCTTCAAAGTTCTAGCTACTAAGTGCCTACCTCCTCTGTAAATGACTGTATACTACCTGTGGTCATTTGAAGTCCCTTTTTATTAGCAAATACACTGAGTTGAATTACAAGAACTGGAGGTTTGACTTTTCTGCCATTGTCCCAAGCACTGTTTTCCTCTTATGAATGACCCCTTCTCTCTTCTATTATCCCTTTCCTCTCCCCATTCAAAGACAGCTACAGTATAGTATGGCGCAACCATAAAAATGCTCTAATGTTGGTATATGTTTAGTTTACTAAAAAATAAAAAAGATATAAAATAACAGTGTATGGATATTTCATTACAAAACAAATGCGATGATGAGTTTATCACATTAAATATAGTTTAAAGCCTGCTACAGCCTTGTGTATTAGCAATGTTCTCCTCTACTTTTCCATCTATTTCTAGGTTTATACAGTCATTGCAAATGTATCATTAATACACAAAGTTTCTTTTACAAACTATCACTGTTTTTCTGGTAACCATTAAAAATAGATGCAAAGCAAAATATCTTCTCCCATACTGCAATTAAGCAATACAAATTCTTTAGAGAGATTGCTAAGATAAGTGCGCAGAAAAATGGATTTTTCCATTCTCTGGAAAATATCTTTGGTAAAATGCCTTTAATAACAATAACAATTAGGAAACAAAGTATGATCAATTGCATTATGGAGGTAATGTTTTAAAATGTAGGGATTCTAAAACTTTCAGGGCCATTTGGATCTCCTGTCAATATTCCTACTGTTGAGATAATGGTTTCTTGCCCATTGTTTCAGATCTATAATTCAATTCGAACAATTCATTCTAAGATATATGCGTAACTAATGTAATGACCTTGTATTTTGTACAGGGCTATGTTCCAACTGAGAAAAAGTGATATGTCCATAATGCTGTAATTGCAACAGACACAAAAGTAATGATTTTCTTAAGCACATGAATACATTGAAGCAGTTATAGACAGTGAAATATTTTCCTGCATTTTGTCCATTTACACCATCACCACCAGAGAAATGAGTATTGCTGAGAAGTGAATATTTACTGCAGCATTCTACAGGAAATGAAAGGGAGCCTTATAGCATATTAATAATATACTTGTTTATATTCGTCTCCACATAAAAACATTATTCTAAGTAGCTGTTGTTTTGTTTTATTGTGCTGTGGAAGAAAATTCTATTATATTTTGACAATGTTCATAATAACTCCTGCTTATTCAGGTATAAATGTCTGATTAGTTAGGAAAAAATACTTTATGTTATGAATACTGTGGCTCCAACATTTTTCCTGCAATTTAATAAGGAAACAAAAATCCAACAAATATCAGTTATTCCCTGTAGCAAAAATACTGTATGCTATTTACTTATTTTACAATTTGGTTTCCAGCATATCACCAACATTTTTTAGGACTGGTTTTGACCTGAGCTCACAATGTACTATTCCTATCTTAGGGGCTGTTCACATCAAGATTTGATCATCAGTTTTTCTCATAAGTTTTAGGCTCCAATTAAGGCTGTATTCAGATCACATTTTTTTTTTTACGTCTGTTTAGCACATTTAACAGTAAAATCTGTCTTTTTTTTTTTTTGGAAGGACACAAAAACAGTATACTGTACTTTTGTGATGTGCAATAAAATGGACAGAAACTGATCAGTTTTTTTTTTTAACACTGATGTCTATGTAAATGGCTGACTATCCATTTGCATCTGTTTGCTTCCGTTTTATGCATCCGTTAAATGGATGCGCTAAACAGATATACGGATGTGAAAAAACGTGATCTCAACACAGCCTTATTTGTATTTTCCAGCGCCTAAAATCACTGGCACTCTTGTAAGTGTCATAGGTTTAAATAAAAATATATATAAATAGTTATAAAAAATTTATCCTTAGAATTTTGCTCCCTCACTGTTGGTCAGGGTAATTTCCCATCACTTCCTATTGCCACATAATTGACCTTCATTTAATAGGTTTTTGAAGCAACTTTTAATCATTTTTAGGGGCCTGACAATCATTCTAATTATATTAATGACCAAATATATATTGTAGTTCAAGTTCTATAGGAAACAATTCATATAATGGCCTGGAATAAGTAATAGATAGTGTAAATAGTAGATAGGCATATTGGATAGGCAGTCCAAAAATGTGCCAGATGTATCTCAGTGGCTGATGCTGGATGCTAAATTTGGTCCATCTTTACACTGCCTAGTATAAGTTTATACCACCTATTAGTTTGGTTTCTTTGAGCTGGAATTTTCCACCAAATTTTTGGCACAATTTTAGCTCAAACCAGATGTATCAAGATGCGTCAAAGATGTGCATAAAATGAATATATATTTAAGATAAGAAGGCATTGTATTTCTAATACATTTTAAAGAACAACAAAATAGCAAGTAAGCGTCATAACTATTATAAAGGACATATAGCAGATTGGAGATGAAAATACTGACCTTCCTTCGTCATAATCTACTATATTAAATAGTTATTGTTCTCTAGATCAGCAAATGGTTCTTAGTTTTGTGACACAATTGAATTATATTAATCTAAGACCTTGGCTTCAAAACGTAGAAATGTAAATGCTGACCAGAGTTCCAGAAACTGTGATTAGTAGTATATCAGATTCCCAAAAGCAAGTCAAGCATTATTTTATGGATTTCTATCAGGTACAGACTTAAATGAAAAAGCCAACAGAACAGAAATATAAATAAATGCATGTATATATTAAATGCATATTGTATTAAAGGGAAACTATTAACCTTCAGAACATTAACCCTCTGAAGCTGAATATTACATTTTAAAAACTCCAGGAATCCTCATTAACATGCAAAATACTGGTAGTTTTGCCATTCAAGACAGTACAAAGACATTACAAAGCAGACCAATTTCTAAAGTAAATATTGGCCCAGAACAATGCTGACTATAATCCACTATATGCTAATTCCAGCAAATATTGATATACATCCACTTTCCTATCTTAAATGAAAGTTTTACATAGAAAACCATTATCATTGTTTGCTGATGCACTTAAACATCCAAATTTCTTAATGTTTTACCCAGTGGAAAAGTTGGAAATAACTGGGTCATACTCTAGCATATTACTCTTAATGATTATGGTTTTCTCTAATGTTCATATTGTAATAAAAATGCATTTTGTTTCAATACGAATAATGTTCATATTTTTAGATGTGCTAATGAAGTTCACCTCTTTGGCTTTTTACTGGTTTAGTTAAGTGGATACAAAAATAGGAATATGTAGTCATTTATTCATGTAAACTCCCAATTGGACTCACTTATCCATCCCCGATATATTAACTAGCTTGCATTCCTTTTTGCATATTCAGTATTTAAATGTCTTCTATGATTTTAGACTTTTTCCAGGATAAGAAAACTTTATCAGTAAGTTATTTTAAAGGTATGCTGAAATAAAATAATCAAGATTTTTCTTCTGAAAGCTAAATGTCTAAGTAAAAAGTAGATGGATATGTTCTTTTTTTTATTCCCATGACACCTTTTTTCACTCTACAGCTTTCCCAGTTGGAAGAAATGCTATATCCTTCATTGCTGCCTCTCTCATCCTTTATAAAACATTTCAAAAAAGCTTACAATACTTTCTCCCCCTTCCTCTAGCAAAATTATACTCCCTCCACTTTGTTGTGAAAAGACCCCACCCATTTCTACAGCAAAACATAACTACCTCCTTACTTCCATAAGAATTGTTTGATTTTTTTTTTCTTCTGTATATTTTTTATTAATATTCAAACAAACACATACTACAAAATAATTACACAGAAACAAATCCAAAAATAGAGATAAAACATTAAGAAAATTAACACTAACTAATACAAAAATATGGAGACCCACCCAAAAAAAAAATAAAACCTGGGTCCGCCCTCAAGGCCAAAATAAATTAAGGACTCAACAATATTGACAGATCTGCCCCAGCCAAAAAATCCACCAATATTGACCAAATGTTATTAAAATTGTCCTCCTTCCCAGTATCTTTACCTTGCAATTCCTCCATCCTCATCAGGTGTTTAAACTCATCGATCCACTCCGACTTAGAAAGACCCATCACAGACTTCCAATGACTAGGAATAATTACTCTCATAGCCATAGAAAAAAACCCATAAATTTTCATTTTTTAAATTTTAAATATTCCCAGAAAAAATAACAAGCCAATCTTGGGCACAGCCTAATTGATGACCCCATTAACGAGTTATCAGGCTCAAATACATTTTGCCGAAAGGGGAAAAAGCCTGGGGCAATCCCACCAAATATGTGACATAGTGCTAATGGCAGAATTGCATCTCCAGTACCTTTCTGATAGCGATTACAGTTTATGCAACACTGCCAGGCACCTATACCACCAGGACAATATTTTATAATTGTTTTCCTGATTAAAGCTAGCACTTTATGCGTAAATAAGAACATTTTATCCCAATCCGAGATTGGTTCACCCAACTCCATCTCCCATGCTTTTGTAAAAGACAGTTTGGGATTAGCACAAGAGGAAGATATAATATTATTTAAAGATGACAACATGTGGTAAGGCATCTCACATTGTAGCAGATTGGACTCCAGTGTTGTTGTACTTCTATTCAATGCTGCCTAATTCTGAGGCTCAGTCAAAAAAGAGTGTAATTGAAAATAGGGCATCCAGGAAAGATTATACATCAGGCAAGAGCTCTGAAACATCTCTAAAGAAGGAAAGAGACCCATATCAGTCATTGTTTCCACTAAGTGTGTGTTGTCCCCTTTAAACCATATAAAAAAACCTACACTCCTACAGCTGGGGAAAAATCAGGACTGTCAAATAAAGGAGTACGTGGTCCTAATCTATTAAATAATCTCACTTGATTCCCCCTTTTATGCCAAAATTTCTATAACTATTGGGTAACCATGGTAGGGATTTAAGAGTAAGCCTAGAGATTGCGGATTCAATATGCACCCATTGCTTAGTGGCCACTGATTTAAACCAGTCCACTATTCTCATAAGTAGTGCAGCTAATAATAATAATAATAAATACAAAAATACATTTTAAAGTTAGGCAAACCTACTTCATCACTTTTCTTTGGTTTAAACAGAATAGATAAACCTAACCACAGTTTTCTGTCTCCCCATACAAACCTACACATGTCCTTGGTTAAAGATTTTAATAAAAGCAAACCGAAGAATAAGAGTTGCCTGAAACAAAAACAAAAACTAAGGCAGAATATCCATTTTAGGTTGGGGCCCCACTTTGCAAAAACGCGGTGTATCAGCCACAGCGGAAAGGCTGTGGCAAAAAATTCTGTGTTTTACATTACCTGGAAAGTGGATGGGATTCTGGCTAATCCCATCCACACATTGCAGAAAAAAAATCCACAATGGAAAGCTGTCTTTTCAAAAATATTTGCTTTTTTGAAAAAAGCACCATGTCAATTATACCTATGGAAAGGTATAATATGAAAACTCTATGGACTTTCTGTGAAAAAACTATACCCCCTAGTCGAAAATGTGCAAAGTTGTTCACAAAAGAATCTATAAAACCTGTTACTAAAGCCATCAGGACTGGACTTGATCACTCTTTGCTTTTCAGATTCAGTAAAGCTCACATCCAATGAATTAGTTTTTTCCCTCGACAATGTGGGCAAAGCAGTACTGGAGACATATTCCTCTTATTTGTTACACCAAAACATCTACAGCACAAGAACCAAACTGTTCATCCAAAATATATAAGGAATAATAATACTCCCAAAAACTCTTCAAAATATCCTAATAAATAACCTTGCAGATGATCTTAATTTGGAGACAAATGTATCTTTATTATTAGGATGTAACTTGCAAGCCAAGGAACGACCACATTTATTAGCTGACTCATATGTCGACCTTTGAAAACCTTCCTTAAATCGAATATATGCATTTGTCATTAACCCATTAAGAAGGTCTTTTGCTTCAGAGAGCTCATTCAGTACAGAAATTGACTGAGATCTTTTATGTTCAGTTTTCAAATCTTTAATCTGGGTTAACAACTTCTTAATATTAGCTTCCCTCTCCCTTTTTAGATGAGAGTTTAATAAAGATGCCCCTCAAAACACATTTAAGCTCCTTCCATTGAAGAGGAAGCATAGTCTGATCCTGTTTGTGTACTTCCAAAAAACCCTCAATTGCTTCCTTAATCCTTGCTACACAAACATTCTCATCCAGTAAATTATCGTAAAGTTTCTAATTTTGAAACAAGTGATTTACCCCCCGGAATTGTCAGTAATACATATACTGGTGTTTGATCTGACCACAGCCTTTGGCCTATAAGAGTAAATGGTTCCCATGTAAACATATGGTCACTAATAAAAATATTATCAATTTGGCTATATGTCCAATGAAGTGGAGATAAATATGTATAATCTTTTGCCTCTGGATTGAGTGTCCTCCATGCATCTACTATTTGCATATCAAAGTACTTACCAAATCAGTCTAATGTGACTTCGGTACAAAGCTCTTATCTGATGATGTATCCATCCTAACATCTAAAGTTAAATTAAAATATCATCCCAAAATGAAAAGTCCATCAGAAAAACAATCTAGTCTCTTCAAAATAGACCTACAATTATACACTTGATCTTGATTCGGCATATACAAGTTGGATAACATAAACATTTTGCCATAAATACTAATTTTAAGAAATATGAGTTTACCATTTTTTTTTTATTTCATCTATTATCTCCTGTGTCAGCATTGATTGCAAACACTTTAAACTGCATTGTCATTGCATTACTTTTTGAGGCAGTAAATTACAAAGAATACAAACAGGGAGTTAAAAATCTTTGTCATTTCTCTGTTGGCAGATGTGAGGTTTTTTTTTTTTGTTTTTTTTATAAATGTCTTATAGGCTGTGTCATATGCATAGTACTGTATACAGAAATGGCAAACTGCATTCTGCTTACAGATTGTACACAGTGCAACAGTCAGGTTTTTAAAATGGAACACTCTAACATATTAAGACAATTAAGTTTGTAAATATCGTCCTGTATAATGTACTTAGACCAGTAAATAAATTATCAACATATTCAAAGGGAAAATGTTACATTTATTTTTTGGCTCCTAAACTACTAATGGGGAATAAATGGGGAATAACTTTATAGTGATGCCCCAGTGAAAATGGTCAGTTTTAATATTATGCAGAAAATGAACGTATTGAAGGTGCTATATGCTACAGGAATTAGTTTTAAAATGTTTTGATGGGGCACCACTACCCTGAATACAGTTCAGACTTTAAACCCTCCCATCCAGGATGATTGACAGTCCCATACCTCCTCTAAGGTTCAAATGTGCCACTTCACTTTCCATTCATGCCCAGTGAGTACATTTTGCTGCAGTGAGCAAGGGGGGGGAATACAAGGCTTTGAAAACAAGATTTCATGACTATTCAGATTAGTATTTCTTCTCCTACATGTCATACAGTGCACAGTACAGTACACTTTTCCTCACTTCTCCAGGGCTGATGCAGCATCTGGTATTTTCTGGCGTCATCTTTCAGTTTTTTCCGGCCTTTTCTAGCCTCCTCAGTGAAGTCACTAACTCCAGGGGACTGCTGATAACTGTGAATGGGCCTCAGTAGTCATGTGGGACTTACCAACATCATGGCGCTTTGATGCTCACGTCTCTGCGCCCCACATGATTACTGAGGTCCTGAAGACACTGGCACTAAAACTTGCAGGTGAACCGTGAAATGAATCTCACAAGGTTTACCCATCATTATTTATAAGTTAATTTTCTACATAATGGAGAAAGTTATATCAAGTGATAGGTTTCAAGTGATAGGTGGGCCTCACATCAAGTGAGTTTCCTTTATGACTGAAATCTTAGCTGAACTGGATCTGACTGTTACATTGAACACTGGAGTTTAGTTTTGTGCTGACTACATGTAGGTCATAGAAACTTTTCAGGTGAATGTTAACCAAGCAACTCAGTATGGCCACATACACAATGGGTAGGACAATGTAAAACACAAACAAAATTTCTAATAGCCAGTCAAATTATCGATAATAATAGAAATCTTATTAGGGATCAGTTTGTTGTCATCAAATTGCTTAAGTATTAACTGTAATATGTGCCAGGTACTAAGACATTAACTTTACAAGGTTTTTCTGCCCTTGGACTATACTCTCATGTATTTACATATCCTAAGAGCATTTGTAATAGCACATATAATTAAAAAAATGAAGGATTCAGAGGATCACGGACATATCACTGAAATATAACCTAATATTCATAAAGCTGGAAAGACTAAGCTTGTGATTAAAAAGACTTCAGCAGATACTCTCGACATGATAAAAGGGACATTGCACACACAGAACACAAAGGTTTTAATTGGATATAACTACTTTTCTCATTCTTTTCACTTGACATAAAGGAAACTTGTATAATGTATGTTTTTCACTTCAAGATGACGGTACATTTAATGCAAACTGAATTGTGTTAGAATTCTGTAATTTATTTAATATTTATTACATTTTTAAAGTGCACTTCTCATGAGACTCTTTAAACAAGGTCCTCTACAGTTTCTAGGTCCTCTAGGGTAGCTTAGTGGTCACTGAGAATTTGAGGGGTGTTGAAGGCACATTGAGTCAACATTACAGTATGTTTAATGACTGCAAAGTAACTTGTCTCCTAGAAATGTACAGGTTCTATCCACTGAGTCATCATGTTCAGCTCATGCATCAGACTGAAAAAAATACTAGCGAGAATATACACTGAGACAGATCTGCACATACTCTCAGCAAATCACTAGCTCAGTTGTTAAATAACTAATTCCACACATATCCCCTCTTATCTAAGTTATGGCTATTGCAGTCTTCTGTTTGAATGTTAGAGCCATCACTCAGAGCACAGGGGAGGGACTGGAGAAAACTTCAGTTCCAGTGAAGAGGATGTCTCCTGGGCACTTGCAATTTTATAACCATCACACTACATATATTTTTCTGCTCTCTTCATCATCTTTATTGTGTTGTGAGCACAAGAGGAACCACCATGAAGGCAGCACTTGTGTGTCATAGTGTATATTATCACTAAGGGCATAGTACAGATATCAGAGATTTCCTGTACATGGTGTTAATAATAATAATAATAATAATAGTAATCATAATAATAATTTTATTTATATAGTGCCAATATATTCCACAGCACTTTGCAAATCGTAGGTTTAAAGTACAGACAAAAAAGATACATTACAAAGAAATAGTCAATTCATACAATGCAAATGAGGGCCCTGCTTGCAAGAGCTTACAATCTATGAGGTAGAGGGGGTGCCACATGAGGTCTCAGGGGTGGCATAGGAGGTAGCAATGCTTATACAGTGGTCCAGCCGATAAAGGTTATTTTAATTACACATATAAATAAAGCTGTATAAGCCATCACCAGTCAGTGTCCTTTTATGTGCAGATGGTGCAATTCAATAAGGCATCATATGGGGGGATAAGAGTGGAGGGTTAGTTTTAGGGATTCTAACTGTGGACGGATTTAGATTAGGAATTGTGATATGCCTGCCTGAAGAAATGTGTCTTTAGGATGGGTTTGAAGCTGTAGAAGTTGTGAGTTAATCTGATAGTCCAGGGTAAAGAATTCCAAAGAAGTGGTGCAACTCGAGAGTAGTCTTTGATATGGGAGTGTAAGGTTCTGATAATAGAGGATGTTAGTCTTATGTCAATGACCAAAAGGAGAGAACAGGTTGGGTGATAGACAAAAATGAAGGAGGATATGTAGGGAGGTGCAGCATTATGAAGAGGGTGAGAAATTTATATTGTATTCAATAATGAATAGGCAGCCAATTCAGCAACTGGCAAAGAGCAAGGGCACCACTTAGCAGTTACACACATAGATGAGCCTGGGTGCTGCAGTCACAATAGATTGTAGAGAGAAAATTTTAGTAAGGGGAAGACTGATTAGTAAGGAGTTACAGTAGTGAAGTCGAGAGTGAATCAGAGCAACAATAAGTGTCATTGGTAAGCAAAGGACGAACTCTGGAGATGTTTTTGAAGTGGAGATGACATGAGTGTGCGAGTGATTGGATATGGGGGGTGAAGGAACGTTCTGAATCAAACATAACCCCGAGGCAAGCATACTATCTCAGAGTTACAATACGATAGCAGACAGAAATGTAAATATCAGGGATAGATGTGTTAGTAGATGGTGAAAACAGCAGTAGTTCAATCTTTTAGAGATTCAGTTTCAGATAAAGGAAGAGACTGGCAGTCGCTGGTGTTCTGTAGTAGTGCAGGAGTGATGTTATGAGAAGAGGTATATAGTTGGATGTCATCAGCATAAAGATGGTACCAAAAGCCATGATAATTTGTTCAATAAGGGCTGTGAGAGAGAAGAGGAGGGGGCCTAGGACTGAGCCCTGAGGAACCCAAACAGCAAGGGGAAGAGGGGGAAAAGACATAGCCCGCAAACAATATACTGAAAGTGCGGTCTGAGAGATATGAGGAGAACCAGGAGTGCACAGAGGTCTGTGATAGACACCTGCATCTTGGGAGTAAATAAGTAGTGGAAAGTTTCAAAGAGTATTTTAGTTGTTCTTTTAAATAGATAATAATGTCTTGACTTTTATTGTTTATTGACAATGTGCAGGATTTTTCTAATTTTTCATCTGGACTTGATAGTTATATCCCAACACAATTTGGGCCATATGTCCCACCCAAATAAGGCACTCACAATAAACCTGTGACTGTAACTATGTTTCTGCAGTAGAAAGCATATTAATTCTGCCCACAATAGTGGCAGACACTTGAAATACTAATAGTAAGCAAATTGCCCCTTTAAAAGAAAACATCAAGTTTTTTTTTGTTTTTTTTGTTTTTTTTAATGGTCAGAGTTTACTATGCTACTTTACTAGAACAGGAGCATGCACCATGCTCCCAGTAGCTGTCTCCCAATAGTGGAAGTGGAAATACCTCATCATGGCAATAGGGGTATGCCAGTACTAAAGATGGCTACATGTGCTAGTGGGAGGTAAGATCATTGGTGCCATGGCATCATTTATGCTCAGATGCAGAGCCCCCATAGTTAGCCATTGTGAAATTCACTTTGATGGGTATTATTCATGGTCCACCTCGTGTTGTCTACCATAGTGTAACTAATAAGTATGCGGTCATTGTTGCAGGCATTTCTACTATTTGTGTTTATAGTATATGAATTGCATTACAATTGTAGTAGTCTTTAATATGGATATGTGACCATATAGTAATACTGTGGTGGGGGTAGTCTTGATATTTATCTACTTGATAGGGTATATGTTTTATCCTTTTTTTAGTTGCCTATAATCTATTTTATATAGTACTAGAGGAAGGACCCGGCTTCGCACGGGTATATTTCATTTTTTGTTTGTGTAGTGACCCCATAAGAATTGGCCAGTTTTGCACTTGACATCCAGTATGGCAGTCCAGTATAGGTATAGTCTATTTATGGCTGTGTTGCTATGGAAACCTGGTAAATGACATGTGAACTTATATTGGCTAATACACGTCATATGACTGAATATTTAAGAACCTGCGAACTGCTATTGACTCATGCAAGACATAAATAGCTTGGTTGCTATGGAAACTTGGTGTAAAGCTGTGTGTATGTCAAGACTGAACCTGCGATTTTCCATTGGTCCATAAGTGTCATGTGATCATGTGCATCTCAGTTAGGATATCAGTGAAAAACCTGCGATCGGTTGCTATGGAAAACCTGGAGTAAAGCTGTGTGTATGTGACCTTGTGTAACAGTGTCATTCACAGCACCCTGCCCCTTTTAAAGCTGACCTACAGCAGTGAAGAAAAATGGCTGGGTTGTTATTGAAATCTGGAGTGCAGCTGTGTGCATGTGGCTGACAATGCTTTGTCAGATTGGAGACGGGCTTGGGTCTGCTGGGGAGTTTCAGCAGCTTGCTGTTGTCTGTAACATACTTTATCAGATTGGAGACAGGCTTGGGTCTGCTGAGAGTTTTCATTAGCTCGAGCAGCAGCCATGCGTTTTGCTGCAGGGGACATGAGTAGTTTAAAAAATGTTTCAATTTATATGAATGCTGAAATCCAGTATGGCAGTCCAGTCAGTGGCGTAAATACCGGTTTAGCAGTGGTAGCAGCTGCCACAGGGCCCGGGACATTAGGGGACCCGGCGGGCCTCTGATGTTTTTTTTTTTTTTTAACATCAGCAGGTAACGGGCCCTATTTACTTACCGATCCCCACTCCTGCTCACGGCCACCTGCACTTCACGTTCTGCAGAGGCGGCTGTGAGCAGGAGCGGGGATTGGTAAGTAAGGCCTGTGGGCCGTGAACCCAACAAACACTGCTATCATTATACTCTGGGGTCTTTTCAGCAGGCTTCGGGCCTCCTTGGTGGCGTCCCAGATGTCGGTGGGCCAGTCCGACGTCATTATGCGTTGCGATACATGCCTGGCTCACGTGACATCTGGTCCAACATTGAAGAAGTAGCGGGAAGTGCGCATAATACTATATGAAGGAGCCACTATGATACTGTGTGTAGGGGCCACTATGGGGCAGAATACTGTGTGCAAGGGCCACTATGGGGCCTAATAGTGTATGCAGGGGCCACCATGGGGCAGAATACTGTGTGCAAGGGCCACTATGGGGCCTAATAGTGTATACAGGGCCACTATGGGGCATAATAGTGTGTGCAGGAATGTAGTTTGTGCGGGGGTGGGGTTGCAGGGGGGGGTCCCATGTCAAATGTTCGCCTTGGGGCCCTGCCATTGCTAGTTACGCCACTGAGTCCAGTATAGGTACAGTCTATTTATGGCTGTGTTGTTATGGAAATCTGGTAAATTAAATGTGAACTTATATTGGCTGATACACGTGATATGACTGAATATTTAAGGTCCTGTGAACTGCTATTCACTAATACAGGTCATACATAGCTTGGTTGCTATGGAAACCTGTGTGCCTGAGGAGAGTAAGCGCCTGCGAGCTGTTATTGGCTGATAAGGGACATGTGACTGTGTGTATGGCAGTTGGCATATGAGTGAAAGACTTGTAGGCTTGTATAGACTAATGCTGGTCATTTTTTGGGAATACTGTATCTCAGGAACGGTACGTCCAAGAGAGCTGAGAACCAGTCTATAATATTCCCGGACACCTGAAGTACATGTGTGCCAAATTTGGTGAGGATCGGTCCAGTCGTTTGGTCGCGCATAAAGAACAGACAGACAGACAGACAGGAACTCATTTTTATATATATATATATATATATATATATATATATATAGTATAATTAAAGATTTATATACTGTATTTTTATAAAATAAAATGGTAAATGGTCCTTTGTTAATGAAATGGTTGTATATCAAATATGTCAATGTGTACATATCAATGTGTATCACAGTTTTCTAAAAGCAATGTGATCTCCTGATAAGTTAACATACAGAAATTTGCTAACTATCCTATTTGTATTTATGAGTATCAACTCTGTGGGGGTGGGGGAATCTGTAGAATTTTAGCCTTTTATTAGCTTTTGATATTTTATTGAACTGGTTTGATGGGAAACTGCATTAGTTAACTAAACTGGAGATTGGTTAAGTATGAATACATCCAAACCTCAGGAGTTAATATAACTGCTCCTGTTGCTGTGTAAGTAGTAAAATGACATTTTTTTATATTTCTACATTACCCTTATGACCTCTTCCAGAAAATTCACTGATATTATCAAGACAGACTTCTTTAGTTCTTTTACTATGATCCATTTCTATGAAATCTTTTGGAGTGACAATGCAGTAATTTTGACAAATTTAAATTATTAATTTTCCCCAATTAACTTCAGTTACAGTGTAAGGCTATAAATAATTGAAACCCATATATTTCAGATGAAGGAAGAAAGATAATCCATTTCTTTGTACTGTATATCTCTTTGAATATTATTCAAATTCATCATGAAAAAGAATTACTTCTATGATTAGTTTTCCAAACTGTAAACTGTTCTACATTTACCTAGTGAAATTCAGCATATTATTCCTTCCCAATAAAAATACTATATTGCTAAATTCAATTTAGGATAACATGATAATCTCCCTACATTGTCATTAAGTAGGTTATTAGTTTTATAATATATGTGTGTATGCATGTGCGTGTGTCTACCTACCAGTCTAAAGAGTACCTGAGTTTTCATGAACAGTTGAAATATCTACACGGTCTTGCTGGACAGTCTGTTCTATGGCTTAGAAACCTTTATACATGGTGTCCTATCCTTTTTTTCTGCTGCTAAATGCCTCATTATGGCTACAGCACATTTTGCATCGGTCTCTGAGGTAGGAGAATATACAATGCACAGCAGTCTGCCTTCTCCCTACCCTATCCATGGGAAACAAATAGCTGGAAAAAGCCCAAGTGACCATAACATAAGTGATCCAGGGACACTGGACTCTAAGTTATGATGCAGCTAAAAAGAACCCTGACTCAAAAAATAAGAAATCTGAGCACAACTGAGAAAGCTGCTTGCTGTCTATGACTAATATCTGATTATCAATAATACATAAAGGTAGCCAGAAGTAGACAGAAGTATAAAGACTCTCATTATACTGTCTGTTAGTAGCTGCAGATTCTTCACTGTGCAGTATGCAGGCAGGAAGAACTGTGTGGAAACCTGTAAAAGAGAGACCCGTTCCCTCTCCCTTCACTCACTATGTTCCAATCTTTAGTCTACTAGTTTCTAAAGCATAAACTTCCCTAGTAAAAGGGAGTCCACAGCAAATTAGCAAGAAAGAAAACACCTAGTGGCGGGAACTTTAGAAAGTATATATCTTTGTATATACAATATATATGTACTTGCAAAATGTAAAAAAAATGCAAAACCAATATAGGGAGAGCATATGCCTCAAAATGCCCAGCAGCACCCAGTCTCCATTTTGCGTATAAAATAGATCCATAAAAATGTCTCCGCCAGAATCTTGAAAGCAAACATCTGTGTGTCTTTGGCTGCAAATAAAGGTATTTCATCTGCTTTTAAGATTCTGACACATTTATACAGTATATATATATATATATATATATATATATATATATAGTTGAAAGCAGCACAGCAAAACAATATAAGGTCTGGGTGCTAATCCTCAGAAAGACGTTTACTTCCAATACTTATATAAACAGCAAAAATATCTAGTGTCTTTATTACAAAGCAATGTTTCGGTCACAACTGGAACGTTTTTGCTGTATTTTTTGCTCCATTTCACATGTAACAATCATGTAGTTCTGTGAAGGAGTAAAGGGTCTAACTGTGTCTGATCGAGCACCAGTGATACCCATACCACCAGGTAGTGAAGCATTTTTTTAAATTTAAAGTGTACTAAGAAATATATATGCAAACAGCACACGCTAAAAGTGAAAATTTACTATAGTGACAAAATGGAAGGAGACCTTTGCCTCCTGTAAATTGCAAAGTCATGTGTGCATGAATGTTATAGCAAACACAGTTCTGTGTTATAAGAGAAATAGAGATGTATTGTATCAAGTGCCATCTTGACCGAAGCTGCACATTAAGGCATTAGCATAGTGCAGTTAGGTTATATGTGTGGTACAACACTCAGATACTTAGGATTGGAGCTGCTGTGCTATTCACATCACATACTAACATTCAGCAGTCTAGGCTATTAATGCACCAAGCCAAAAGAATATCCTCCTTATGTAAGCTTGACATGCTGCACAACATTGTGTGGTTACTCCATACAGAACTATATTGTTTATTTGGACAAAATACCTCTGTAATACGAAATGCAATCGAACATGCCTTAATTCACTTTCTCACAAATTGAAGGATTTTATAAGAAAAAAATCATCTATATAGTGTACAGTACTTCCAAATGAAATAGAAGCCATAAAGAGCTACAGTATGCCCATGAATTTCTATGAGTGTGATACTGTTGTTGTACATGTTAACAGTACAAGTTGATAATTGTACATGAAAAAAGGACTACTTAATCAAGATACAGATGTGTCCTTCATTATTTTTCCTCTTTCCTGATATGTCAGATATGTGTGCCAGAAGATGATCGCCTTTTCAAAACAACACAATTTTAAGATGCCTATCCTTTATAAGTCTAGATATGGCCACCCAGTAGTTGTGCTTTACTCTGCAGCCTGTAATTGATTTTGCTAGAATGTTGTATTGATTTGGTTTCATTAGAAAATTGTAACCTTTAACCAAAACTGAGCTAATTACAGGTTAACTAAGACTAGTTTCTATCCTTTCTGTAATAATTATCTGCATTATATCCATCTTATAATGCTAAGACATATCATTAGGAGATTCCTATTGTGATCATGACCTCTGGCCTCATAGATTCATTTCAATCTAGAGCTCAAAGGGACAAAGATCACTTTAATATTTCTCCTGCACTGTAGCCTTCCAAGTAACGGCAACAGTGTCCCATTCAGTGGTTTGCCTGGAACATCATAGTATAGGGTAGCTAAGTGAAGAAGCCACTTCACTTTACTAATACTGCACATGCAACATTATAAGAATTTTGGGGGTCCAGTCAGATGGGCCCTCATGGATCATTCGGTGAGGAACCCTCTTAAACACTTAAGGACCAGGCCTAAAAGTACCTTAATGACCAGGTCTCATTTTTCAAAATTGACATGTGTCACTTTATATGGCAATAACTTTTGAGACGCTTTAACTTACACAGGTGATTTTGAGTGTTTTTTGTGACACATTGTGCTTCATGTTAGTGGTAAACATTGATCAATATTGTATGTGTTTATGTATTAAAAAAAAATATAGGAAATTTGATGGAAATTTGGAAAAATTCACAATTTTCAAAATGTGAAATGCTCTGCGTTTCAGATGGATAGTCATGCCACCCAAATACATTAATAAATATTATCTGCCATATATCGGCATCATTTTTTAATTGCCCTTTAATTTATTTTGGACATTATAAAGCTTACAAGTGTAACAGCGATTTTTCCAGATTTACAAGAAAATTTCCTAAAACCCATTTGTTAGGGACCATTTTAGTGGGGGATTTTAAAGGCCTATATATTAGAAACCCCCATAAATTACCCCATTTTCAAAACTGCACCCCTCAAATGATTCAAAACAGCAGTTGGGAAGTTTGTTAACCCTTTAAGCATTTGATGGGAATTAAAATAATATGAAGGTGAAATTTAGACCATTTTTTTTTTTCAATAATACATTCATTTAGTCCTAAAATTAACACATTAATAAGGGGTTAAAGGAAAAAATACATCTCATTTTCTTATGCAATTTCTCTCAATAATAATAATAATAATAATAATAATAATAATAATAATAATAATACATTTTATTTATATAGCGCCAACATATTCCGCAGCACTTTACAAAATGTAAGATTCAAGTACAGACAAAAAGATACATTACAGAGAAATAGTCAATTCACACAATGGGACTCAGGGCCCTGCTCGCAAGAGCTTACAATCTATGAGTTAAAAGATGACACAAGAGGTAGCAGGGTGACATAGGAGGTAGCATTACTTATACAGTGGTCTAGACATTTTAGCGATAGAGGTTAATTTCATTACACATATATAAAGCTGTATGAACCATCACCAGTCAGTGTCCTTTAACGTGCAGATGGTGCCTGGACATATAAAGTTACAGTCCGATATGGCATCATACCCTGTGAGGTAATGCGAGAGCGTAACCAGAGTAGGGTTCGTTTTAGAGATTCTAACTGGAAGGGTTTACATTAAGAATTGTGATAGGCCTTCAGTCAAGGTTGGCTCCTACCCCCTCACCATGCTTGCCGGCGGAGCTTCCCCCCACCTGATCCCGGAAATAACTAATCCACTTATAGTTTTTTGGGCACTCTTTATGGATACCACGCTAGGGACCTTCTGCAAGAATAAGAAGCTCCCAAGTAGTAGTGCACTCCGGGACGAATTTGCCTCTAAACATATTAATTATCTACACTTAGCTCATTATGATAACTATTGTCGTCAGTTTGAGGCAAGATTTGATTGCAATAGAGAATACACAGACTTTGAGAAGATGATTGTGGCTAAGTTGCCTGTCTCCAGGAAGGTCTTGGCCCTCTTACGATCTTTCATTCAAACTCCGTCTTCTGTCAAACCTTTTTACATTACCAGCTGGGAGAAAGATTTGAACCTGACCTTGACACATCAGGAATTAACACACGTCCTTCAACACTCTCATGGATTTTAACCATGTGTCAAATTGCAAGAAAATCACTTCAAATTGCTTTCACGGTTTTATAGAACGCTGGAATGGCTATACACTTATGGCCTGGGCCTGGCACAGACAGATCTTTGTTGGAGATGTGGCATAACAAAGGGTTCTCTTCTTCACATCTGGTGGGAGTGCCCTGGTATCACTGAATTCTGGAAGGGAGTTGAAGAAGAAATTCACAGAATTGGATTTCAGTCGTTCAGTATCACAGCAGACATGTTGGTCTTCCCGAGACCTCTTCCGCAGATGTCAAAGACCTCACAACATCTTATATACCAATTGCTGGCCGCGGCGAAAGCCCTTCCTTGTGGTTACAACAATCACCACCAACTATCACACAGTGGAAGAACAAAGTAAATCAGATTTCAAGATTTGAGATGACTAGTTGGATTAGAAGGTCACACACCCGATATTCCCAGACCTGGGCCCCTTGGCTGGATGCACAAATGATTATTCCTTCTCCTTTCTTCTCTCTCTCTCTCTCTCTCTCTCTCTCTCTCTCTCTCTCTCTCTCTCTCTCTCTCTCTCTCTCTCTCTCTCTCGCTCTCTGTAACATCTCT
This sequence comes from Leptodactylus fallax, assembly GCA_947044405.1. Lineage (NCBI taxonomy): Eukaryota > Metazoa > Chordata > Amphibia > Anura > Leptodactylidae > Leptodactylus > Leptodactylus fallax. Next base: position 5,213,544 of record CAMRHE010000012.1, read on the forward strand.
GCCTGTTTGGGTCTTTGCGCCACCCCTCTGCTCGCACGCTGTGGCGAAGGAGGCGTGTTCAGTTTGATTCCTTGCGTAGGTTTTTTGTTGCGCAGTCTGAACACTGTCCTAGACTATGTAATTGATTTTCTGCCACACCCTTCTCCTTCCTGTGTGATTGACAACCTGTCTACCAATCCAGTCTGGGACTGTCAGCCCTCACATGGTCGCTGGTTATTGCTTTGTGCATTTTGGCTATTACTCCTTGCTGTTTTTGTTACCTGTATTCCTATTCCTGACCTCTGGACTTGATTTTTGACTATTCTCTTGGACTTTGATTCTGTACTGCGTTGCTCGTCTGTTACCGACCCCTTGATTGCTGACCTCCCTTTTTGTTGTTCGTCCTGTCTATGTTCTGTGTTGTCACCTATTTTAGGTAGGGCCTGTCGACCAGTTGCTGCTGTCACCTAGGACAGATAGGCAAGTTAGCCAGGGACAGTGAGAGGGTTCAGCTTAGGGCTCACTGTCTTGTTGTGCCCCTCCCCCCAGGGTTCTGCAGCAGCACTGGGGAATCGCTCCTCTAGTGATTCCCTTACACTCTCCTTCTCTCTCTCTCTAGCCCCCCCCCCTCATGTAATTGCCCTGTACTAACATCCCTCTCCCCCCTTTTCTATTTTTCTATTTATTATTTTTTCTTCTTCCCTCTTCCGTCTTTTGAACCCGTCAGAAGATGCAAAAGACAAATGGTTTATTGAAGGTGCTTTTTCCACTTGTCTAATGTTTGTGGGCGAGGAGTGCCGTAGAAGATTTATGCTTTATGATATCAGATATATGATACTGTATGATATTGTATGCTATTAATGACATGTTTCATGTATGCTGTATACTGGTGTTCTGAACCTGTTATGCTTTTTACTTTCAATAAACTTTGAATGAAAAAAAAAAAAGAATTGTGATAGGCCTGTCTGAAAAGATGTGTCTTTAGTTTGTGCTTGAAACTGTAGAAATTGGGAGTCAATCTGATTGTCCGGGGTAGAAAATTCCAGAGAAGTGGTGCAACTCGGGAGAAGTCTTGGATATGGGAGTGGGAGGTTCTGATAATAGAGGATGTTAGTCTTAGGTCATTGAATGAATGGAGAGCACGGGTTGGGCATTAGACAGAGATGTAGGGAGGTGCAGCATTATGGAGAGCCTTGTGGATGAAAGTGATAAGTTTATGTTGTATTTGTGAAGGATTATAATGAACTTTTATAATTTTATACTTTTATGGTTTTATACTTTTATATCTGTTTTATATTTTCATATCTGCTTAAGGTGTATTGTGTGCAAAAAACATTGTTATCCTTAAAATCTGAATACTAGATAATGTATAGTTGCCTATGCTGAAACTGAGTGTAATGTTACGCAACCAGATGGTGCCTGCATTCCAAAGTGAGATCCTTTGTGTGCAAGAAGACACGTGCTTGGCTTGTTGCCAGAAGACATCTCCCTAGAAGCATAGCGCAAGACAGGCAATAGCTGGCTATATATGGAACTGCTTATGCTTCCCTTATACATAATCAAGATATACTACACCAATTGGGATTGAACATGAGGACTTACGTTGCTATGTTAACCCTTCCCTATGCTTGCTGCTATATGAACTTATGCTGCCTTAATAAAGTGCGTCAGTGCGCTCCTGTATTCGGCTAAGAGAAGAATTCATACCAACATTCTGTGTCTGGTGTCAATGCCTCGCCGCTAGCACTTAGCTTATATCAATTAGGACAATGACAGTTACCTGGGGGAACTGGTCAGCTGGCCCACAAAGGGTATTCAAGCATGTTGTGCTCACTTTGTGTCATCAGAGACATGCACTCCTAAAACTATTAAGTAATTTTTTTCAGAGGCGAAAAGTGAAAAAACGGCGGTTTGGCACCTTTGATTTTTTTTTTTTTTTTCCTGCTACTGCTTTTACCGTACGGGAAATTTTTTTTTTATTTATTTGTAGACCGGGAGTTTTTGGACACAGGGGTACCTAATGTGTAGGTATTTCACAGTACTTAAGTACTTTTATATGTTTTCTAGGGAAAGGGGGGTGATTTGAATTTTTAATATGGTGGCCGCCATATTTAAATACCCGACATCCTCCATACTATTATGGCGGATGTTGGCAAGGGGTTAAAGAAATGCGCCATGCATGTTGTGCCCACTTTGTGTCATCAGAGATATGCACTCCTAAAACTATTAAGTAAGTTGTCCTGGTTACAAAAAAGTTGTATATGTGGGCATAAACTGCTGATTGGGCACACATCAGGGCTCAGAAGGGAAGGAGCACTGCGCTTTTTAGCTTTTAGGGTATAGATTTAGAGAGACTTTCTGTACATCATGTTGTTTTTGCAGAGCCCTGGAGGTGCCAGCAAATTAGAATTCCCCAAGAAGTGACATCATTTTGTAGTGCAATTTTAGGGTCTCTGCAAACGTTACATGGCGTCTAAAAACCAACAAGCTAAATTAGTGGTCCAAAAACACATAGGGCTCAGTCACATGTGCATCCTGCAGTGTCCCAAACAGCAGTTTATGCCCACATGTGTGACACCGGTGTACCCAGGATAATGTACTTAATGGGTATAAACTGCTGTTTGGGCACAGCTGGGCATAGAAGGGGAGGAGCGCTATTTTCTTTTTTGGAGCACAGTTTAGTTTTTGGACATCATGCCACTTTTGCAGAGCCCCCGAATTGCCAGTAAAGTAGAATCTGCAGAAATGTGACCCCATTTTGGAAACGACACCCTTGGTGTAGCAAGCATTTTTGACCCTTGAGTGATGCATACATTTAATTTCCAGAAATGAATGTGCAGCTGATAATGAAAAGTGAAAATTGTAATTTGGGTTGTAGTTTCCAAAAATGGGATAACATGCCAGGGGATTTCAGTTTACTGGCAGTTCAGGGGCTCTGCAAAAGATATGGTGATTTTTGTTTTTTTGGTCATCATATTGTACAAGCTATCATTTTTTTTTTATTTTTCTGGTGATGTAGCCATATAAGGGCTTGTTTTTTTTGGATGAGATGAATATAATAATGACACCATTTTGGCGTGTCTATAACTTATTAAAGGGATTCTATCATTGGGAAAATCGATTTTTAGCTAACAGCACGTTGTAATAGCCTTTAAAAAGGCTATTAGTCTCCTACCTTTCTTTTCTTCATCCGCGCCACAATTTTCTTCATTTTTCATAGGCGCAGTATGGCTCTTGTAAGAGGTCACATGAAAATGGCTGATGGATATTCGCAGTTTCCGGCGAATGATGCGGAGCGGCGTCAGAAGGCAATGAGAGAGGCAACGCTGCAGTTTGAAATCTGCGTGTGATGGATGCACAGGGGACGCCCCCCTGTGCATTTTGCAGACCGGTGGAGCACCCCCTGTGCATCCAGAAGACTGATTAGCATAATCAGAAAATATGAAAAATGAAGAAAACGGCAGCGCGGATGAAGAAAAGGAAGGTAGGAAATTAAATTTTTTTTTAAATTTTTTGCCCTTCGCCATACAACATAAATAATATTTTATCTTTATTCTATGGGTCGTTATGATTACAGTGATACCAAATTTATATAGTTTTTTTTAATGCGTTTCTAATTTTGCGGAAAAAAAATCTATTATTTTTCCACCGCCATCTTCTGAGAGGTATAACATTTTTATTTTTCTATTGATGGAGCTGGTTGAGCGCTTATTTTTTGCAGAAAAAGCTCTAATTTTTATTCGCACCATTTTGGGCTATATATGACTTTTGATTACTTTTTGTTCCATATTATGTGAGGCAAGATGGCACAAATTGTTACTTCTAGTGTTTTTGTTTTTTTTTCCACGATGTTTACTGTGCGGGTTAACTAATGGTTTACTTTTATTGTACAGTTTATTATGGATGTGGCTATAAATGTGTGGTGTTTTATACTGTATTGTATGTTTTTATACTGTATAAGGGAAAGAGGGGCATTTTGTTGGGAATATTTATTTTTTAAATTTGTAAATATTTTTTTTTTACATATTTTATTTATTTTACTATTGGACATGAACCAGCGATCTTTTGATCACTGGTTCAGTGTTATACACTCCAATACAGAAGTACTGGAGTGTATACTGGCTGTCAGCATATGTTTATGCATAGGCTGACAGGCCTGCATAGACGATCCTGCAGACAGGATCAAAAGACCCAGGGAGATGATTACAGACCCTCTTCTGTGGCCCCGGACTGCAGAATAATCATCTCACTTCCCCCATAGCGGTTCGTAAAGATACCAGGTTGCTAGGGCAACCCCTTGGATGCTTTTTCATGATTGACTGAAGCATCTAAGGGGTTAACACCTGCGATTGGAACTCAGGCTGAAAGCTCAGAGAAGTACAACCACAATGGAATGGGCAGGCATTGTAACGTATAACGTTAACAAATGCAAAAACAGTGCAGATGTAACAAATGTCAAACTAATTCATCCAACAAGCTCTTTACCTTTTACAGAGTTACTTTAATACTAAGTGTAATAGTACACTACATAATGTAAGTAGTGTAGCTGAGCTGTATTAACAGTGTAACACACCATGAACATTTGTTTGCAGTTTGCTACATCTGTAGTTTCTTTCATGTTAGCAAGGACTGAAGAATTTTATTATTAACTTGTTTACATTGGGATATTTTATGGTTGCAAACGGCAGCCTAGAAAGATTCATGTATTGTAATTGATTTTTCTATACTTGTTGTTTGAGGATATCTTGCCTGTTTGGTGGGATTTATTCCGTACATCTGGAAGATTGAATGGAGTGCTACAAGAAGGGATGATGCAGATGTTTAGAATTGTAAGATGATACATGTAAACATCAAACATACATGCAAGCATCAAACATACAGTATGTTAAATGTGGCTCTGTAGTAATGTTTGCTGGGCAAATGTGTACAGGCTGTGTATAAAATAGTTAAACTGTGTTGGAGCTCATATCATTTTCATGCTTTTGTCTCAGTATTTCTATTTGAAATTCAAAATCTACACTTTTATTTCCATGATAAAACCAAGCAAAGCAGGCATTGCAGCATGGCAGGCATCTATGCCTGTGGTTACTTTTATTTGAGGTAACTGTTCCATATGAAAATATTTAATTACAAGAGATGCATTCTGTATTCCTAAAGGGAGAATCAAAAACCTCCAAGCAATGTATTAAGAACAATTCTGAATACGTAATCTGTGTACTTCTCTACCCATGTGGTTTGCTCTACGTGAGCAACATACTTTAGTCTTTAGAGTAAAACAAACAAGAGTATACATGAAAGAAGGCACAATATTTGAAAATATTAGACACTTTGAGATCTAAAAAAATCAAATTCAGAGAGCTCAAAATGCTGTGGAGCAAGGTATTCTCTACTGTAATAAATCAAGAGATATTTAATTATAAAGAACTATATACTGTACATAGAAAGCAATAAAATGATATTTTATTTATTGTTGAAAGGGCACAAATCTCTTAGGGTTGTGAAATCAATATGTTGAAATGTTGTATCTAAGTGCACTAGTATAAATATACAGAATGTATATCTATTTACTAGCCACTTCAATTGTCCCAGTTGATACAATACACATTAAAAAGAACTTTTGCTGTTAGTTTTCTCTCCTAGTAATGTTACAAAATAAAAATGCAAATGGTTAAGGTGGTTCACTGTCATATAACTTAAAGGGAACCTCTCATGTGTTTTTTTTTCCACCATAAACTGGCCCCATCATGTGCAGGATGAAGTATCAAAGTTCTAAATGTTTAAAACCATAAAAAGTCATATATGCAAATTATCCTAAGTAGTCACAGTGGGCGGGAGCAGCATCAACCTAGTCACATCTCTCTCACAGTCCCCTCACTCCCTAATGTCATGAGGGAGTACAGCTACAGAAAGAAAAAAAAAAGAACAAGGCAAGCACTACATAGCGTAAAACCGTAAATAATAGAAACAAATTGTGGCTAGTTAGGTGTACTCTCACCTTGCACTGTAGTGATATGTCACAACATCCAAAAACAACACATCATGACGGAGATGTCAGACATGCCCAGGAGGTGTGATTAGCAAGGAGACAACGTGACTTAGGTTTATTTGCATATGACCTTTTATGTCCCCAAACATTCTAACTTCACTTTGCTGCAACAGAAAGATTACTTCATCCTGCAGATGATGGGGCCAGTTTATGGTGGGAAAAAAACTGACAGGTTCCTTTTAAATATGTAGGCTGTGCCATTAGAACCTCCCTTATCCAATTGCCATTAGTACAGTGTGTGTTAAAGGGTAAGAAGTACTGCAACCCATGCAAACACTGGGAGAACATGCAAACACCATACATAAAATTATATATTAGTCAGATTTCAACCTTGGACTTCAGTGCTGCAAGGCAACCATGCTAACCACAATACTGCCTACAGTATATACCCAACAGATCCAATTAATACATTGATAGCATATATACTGGCTATACAATAAATGAATTCATAAATATATAATCAGACTAAAAGCTTTTATAGGTTTCAAATATTTTTAAATACAGGTCCCTAATGCAGCAAAGAAGTGGTGCTAACCACTGATCCATCATGCTGCTTATAATTGGTTAATAAACACAGTGAGACCACTTTAAAATATCAGTTATCTCAGTAGACCCCCTATGTAGGCCAGATTTTTCTATTATGAATTTTAAGTTTCCCTGTATGTATAGCTGGATCCAGAAGTGTTTGGACTGTGGCACAATTGTCAGTATTTACACCACCACAATAGATTTAAACTTGTTTAGCATGGACTGGAAGTGCTCTTATTATACTCTGGGGTCTCCTCCAACATCAGAGAATAAGTGGAGCCCCAGGGGAGGTAAGTAAAAATAACAAAGAGTTATATTCACCATGCTTCACCTCTCTAGGGCATCCTTACAGCGTCTGGTGGTTCCTAGGTGTCCTCTTCAGGCCCCTTCTCGCTGGACATTGTGCACTCCACAGGCCTCAACGGTGACCTCGGCGCAAGTAATGTACACTTAACGGGCAACTAGGAGACCACCAGATACCCGAACACCTAGGAGAGGTGAGACAAGGTGAGTATAACTGTTTGTTATTCTTATTCATCTTTCCTGACCTCCACTTATTATACTCTAAGGCACTGATGGCGAACCTTTTAGAGACCAAGTGCCCAAACTGCAACCCAAAACCCACTAATTTATCGCAAAGTGCCAAAATGGCAATTTAACCTTAATACTGTGAGGATCCACAATTGTGGACAAAATACGGTCATATGAATGGGGTTTTACAGAACTTTCAATGATACAAAACAACTTTGTACTGAAAGGTAAAAGTTTGTATTTGGTATACTTTTGAGCAATTAATATTCACTATTTAGATCGCACAGGATCTGTTTTATAGTGACCGGGCAATGTTATTACGGCCTGTAATAATATCACATGTCTGCTAAAAAACAGATACTGTGTGACATAAATAGTGAAGGGCCCCCACGCGGTACGATGTGCTCCACAGTGGGCTCAAGGTGGTACAATGTGCTCCACAGTGGCTCCCAATGGTACAATGTGCTCCACAGTGGCCTCCAGATGATACAATGTACTCCACAGTGGCCCCTCACAGTACAATATGCTCCAGAGTGGCCGCCAAACAGTAAATTATGCTCCACAGTGGCCTCCACGCAGTATAATATACTCCTCAGTGGGACCCCACACAGTATTATATGCTGCACAGTTGCCCTCACACAGTATTATATACTCACAGTGGGCCACCACACAGTGTTATATGCCCCACAATAGGCCCCACACAGTATTATATGCTCCACAGTGGGCCCACCCACAGTATTATATGCTACTTACCTTACCTCCCACAAGGAGCAGCCGGGTGTTCTCCTTCTATCACTGCAGGCGCTGATGAATTACATCATTGCGCCTGTGTTATAGAAATTAAATGTCTGTCACTGTAACTTCTCATTAGCTTGCTATTCTTAACAATTATAGAAATGCATCTTGTAGAAGAAGCTTACAGCCTTCGATGATAAGGATATACACTGAGAGCAAGGCCAGAGACCCAGTCTAGGGCAGCATGTCCTAGTGGACTTACTTGTTTATAAACTTTCTGTGAGCTGTCCTTCAAGAAGGCTGAAGATTAACCCTACTTACGCAAACAGCCCCCAGCACGTAGCTGCGCAGTTTCTCCCCCTCAGATGTGCAATGGTCCCAGCCATGCTTTGCATTACGCAGCTCATAGTACTAATATACTTTGATTATTGAGATGAGTAAGGAGGTGTGTCAAGACCCTCCTCCCGCCAATGGTCAATCAGGTTAACCAATTTTCACGCATGCTCTGTTATAATTCAGAATTATTTACTGTTTTCTATAAAAGCTTATGCTATGTTTTTAATAAACACAACTTGCTTAACACCGACTGAGCGTGTCAGGCTGGTTCTTTCTCTGTGAGCTCACAGTATATATATATCAATATGGATTATAAATAATTTGGCACCACTTGACAATCAGGATTTTGAACCCAGTTTGGGTTTCGATAACAGATGGAGGCACTGCTGAGATCAAGGACCAACCCGTTAACCCACCAAGCCCGAGATCTATCATGAGATTATTGGCACATCTGAATGGACAGAATAGCAGCGCTGCAAAACGGTAAGAGTGTTTCTTGGTAAAATTCTGTCCCTTCCGTTGTATACCAGCTCAAGATGTTGGGTGTTGGTGGTAAGTAAAAGGGAAGTTACAGTTGGTTGGTCCTTTGTAAAAAGAATTCTGTTTTTTCCCTCAGATATGAAAGGTGATTGTCAGGTGGTTTGTTTTGGTCAGAAAAGGTCATGAGTGTAACAAATGGTTGTTAAAGATCCTTGTTCCTTGTTTTGGATAGATGCCATGTATGAATTATATATGTATCGTGCCTAAGCTGGTGGAGTAACTCTTTTGAGGACTGGACTTATTGTATTTGTAGTGTTAAATGCTGATACTGCTGTACCACACCCAGAACACTGGAAGGAAACAGCATTTGAGAAATTGGTAAAAAGAAGAGAGACCACATACCTGATCAGAAGGGAATTTTATTTGTGTGAAACATCCTTGGATATTGTGAAGTGTTGAAAGTGATTTTATTTTTTTTTTTGGTGGTATTGGGCCCGGGAGAGAGTAGGAGAGGGAGAGAACCCCCATATTTGGTCAGAAAAAAAGTTTGAGTCTGACTTTAACGTGCATCCTTTGCTGGAAAAATTCTCTGGCCAGAGTGTGGTTGTGTATAGAAACACAAAAGCAGCAAAGAGGGGGGGTTCCTCCAGTAGTGAGCCCAAACCAGGCTTAACCCCTGCAGAGATTGTGATGCAGAGGGAGGGAAAAGAAGCCATAAAGAGTATGTATAAGCTCATGAAGGGGGTGGGTATGCCAAAAGATGGTAGACTTTACCCAGAGAAATGGGAAAAAATTGAGAAGCAATACAAGGGGTGGTTGAAAGACAGTGGCTATAGTGGGTAAGCCAGGATGTGGTCTAAAGTGTTCAAAGAATCAGAGGTAGATATTGATGTACCATGTTCAGTAAATAATTCAGGAGGTCGGGTGTGTCTGGCGTGTGGACAGCAGAATCAGAATCCCATTTGGAGGGATAATTGTATAAATGCGGTCATCCTGTCACAGATGGGACATTCACCCAACAATCCTATTGTGACTCCTCAGCAAACATCCCCAGGTGTAGTGGCCACAGTGACAACCAGAACTAAATCAAAGTCTGGAATTGATAAGAACCAGAAAATCATAGTGACAGAAGTTTGTGACATTTGTGACAATTGTGACAGACATGAGGAAAGACGACCCGACAGCTCAACAAGACAGACAGACTGGACTAAGTTTGATTTCTCTGACTCTCCACAGGAGACTGAAATGAAACCTCCCCAAAAAGAAAGGGTTAAGACACATGTATCACCTAGGTTTTCTGATGACTTTCCCCAGTATACTGTACTGGGAGGTGAACTGACAAATATGGATAACAACAGAGAGATTCAAGAGTCAGCGGGGTCACCTGAAATTATTGATAGAAGTGGAGGGGAGAGCGAGCACATGAAATATGTGGTTGTAGAGTCTTTGTGTAAAATGGCTCAGCCTCCAGTGAGACAATATCAGGTGTACAAATGGTCCCCGACTGACATGATGAGGTTGCTTAAAACCTTGCCAGACCCAGAGATTAGACCCCTGCCCTTCGTAAAAGTACTGTCTCAAATACAGACAAGTTATGGGGCCACATGGAATGACATGAAACAGTTAGTTGAAGCTAAAATGACTAGCAGCATGTTATGTGATGTTATGTTAATGGAAAAGGACTATTTGACAACTAAAGTTTCAGGACAAGACTATGTTGCTCTATTGGAGAAATGGGCAAGAGACAGACAAAGTGAATTATTAGTCAATTTGATAGACCTGACACAGGACAGAGGGGAAAGTGTAGAAAAATTCTACAAGAGAGTGTGCACTGCGTGGAAAGATATGGGGTATGAAGCAGATAACAAGATGCATTTGAAGGTGTTAGCCTCTGCCTTCATGGAGGGGCTTGGAAGGCAAGTAAGAAATGCAGTACAAAAATCCAGACCAGAATGGAGGACAATGGATCCAGCTAATTTGTGTAAAATTGCTCAGGGGGTAGAATTGGATAGTAGACCCCGCAAACCTGCAGTGGCTGGCATTGACCCCTGTTATGGGATGGGTAATCGAAAGGTGCTACTGCTTCAATTGTGGGAAACAAGGACATATGAGAAGGCAGTGCAGAGCTCCAAGAAGGAAGGTCAAAGGGGATGATAGTTCAGGAAATAATGAATCACCCCCACCTCACTCCAAGAATCAGGCTTGAAGGGAGACGTCACCCTTCTCAGTATTATGGTTTAATATAACCCATCCTACTTCCCAGTCCTGTGTGAAATATTATTTACCTTAACAAAACACTCAGAGAATCTGATATAGTACAAAGAGAAAAACTGTACACCATCGGTATGATGTTTATTGGATTATGTATTTATATATATATATATATATATATATATATATATATATATATATATATGTCAACCTGTATTTGTAATATTCATTCTGTTTATATCAATGCCAGGATTCAACTTTTATGCTTTTTGTGAAATTAAATCCGCTTTCAGGAAATGTCCCCATACAAAGAAGAAACTAGGATATTGTGATGTTCCACAGGGGTTCAACTTTTGGTTGGAATCCAGTGAAGAAAATTCTAAAGTCTGGCAGTTTGCCCTTAAGGTAACCTGAAGTACAACTCAGGGGTTTTGAACACCTGTGGTAATGACAAAAGGTGGGGTTTGGGAAATATTTGAAAATTGTACAAAAATAGTAATATGTAATTTTGATGTCAGTATTAACTGCTATCTGCTTGAATTGTATTCCTGTATTCTGTTGTAGCGCTCTGCAGATGTTCTGCAGGGAATAACCAAAACATTAATTGACTGCCAAGTAACTCTAAGGACATTGTATCTGATGTGATGGACACGCAGAAAATCACAAGCTGAACATGATGCTGTGTTATCCAATAATGTTACATGTTAATTATTACAAAGTGAAACTTGGCTCTGGGCCTCCAGGGTCCGCAGCCTGGGTATGATGACTATTTATGCCCACAGGGAAAATATTTTGATAAAAGTGTTAGCCTAAGGTTAAATGGAAAAGTAAGGTACAATGGTAATATATATGTGTATAATATTGTGTAATATATGTGTAAAATATTCAAGAAGGTATTCAAACATATGAAATTATGTCTTGTACTATGTTATGTAAATTTATTGTCTTGCCTGTTATCACCTGAAGTAAGGTATCTGCTAAAAGAGCAAAAAGGTGGCAGTGAAAGATTCTGGATCTCCACAGCATGGGTATGCTGGGTCATGGGGGGGGAGAGAAGGGCCCCTCACCCACTCCTTTGCCAAAGCAACCCACAGCACGGGGTTTGAGAATCTTTATTCTAAGGTGCCTAATCCCAAGTGCAAGAATTCAAGGCACAAAGGGATTATGGGAATATTACAGGGAATATTCTGAATATAATTGCTGTGTTTATGTATCTATGTGTTCATGTAGTATCTACATAATTTGGTTTACAAATACATTTGCTAGAAGGAGACTCAAACCTGGGACAGTGGCACTACAGGTGTAGGGTGGTTGGTTATACTGCCAAACGTGATGGTGAAGAGATGCCTCTAAGGGTGTTAGACCAAAAAGTATGTAAATGGTATAAACATATTCATGGGGAATGAGGTGAAGTTTCTGGAAAAGTCCTCAGGATCTGACTAGCAGCTCCTAATGTACCCTGAGTATGGGTTATATCATTTACAGAGGTGGGAGATGTGAGTGATGCCGCTTGTCTGTCTCCATCTTACATTCCATTCTCGGGCGCTGCCCAGAGCTCATCCCCCTCCTTTACTGAAAACTGTTATCTATCATGTTCTGAACCTTCTTTGTGTTATATCCAATAGTTATGTGTTAAAACTTATGTTATAACTTTATACCCAATCATGTTATGTTAATGATACTAATCGCACATTCTCTGTGTTTTAGCAATGTATAACCAACAAGAGATTTTGTGCTGTGTTTTTGGCCTCCCATTTGGTTTATTAATGTGCTGGATCATGTGAAAAGTTTGAAGGATAGGTTGTCCCACCTTCCGTCTTCTCCAAATTGTGGTGGAGGAGAATGTAGCAACCCAGGGCTACTGTGTGTGTCCGGGATATATCTTTCCAGGTTCTGAACAAGGAACTGCACTCATTAACACTCGGTGTGGGAGAATTTGCCTGGGCGGTGTGGATCTGATCCCAAGAATAGAGAAATTCCAGTTACAGAGATTGGAAAAGTAAAAGAAGATGCTGATGCAATGGAGAGGTACCAAGAAAGTGAGATAAGATAGTGAGACAACATAGAGGTTAAGAGACCACGGGTTAATAGATGTAGCATGTATGTGGCAGAAGGTGTCAGAGGAAGTGCAGGAAGGAGGGTGTAGAGAGACAGAAGTAGGTAATAAGTACTATTATCAGTGCTTTGAAGAGGAAAGTGATTCTAAGGAGAAGGAGTTGAAGAAAGTGATTCAGAAAAAGTGATTCAGAAAGAGCAACGAAAAGTAGTAAAATCTCCTAAGTACCCAGAGAAAACACCAGCAAACAGCAGTCTAGAAGGACCTGCAGAGATTGCGGTCAACAAAACCCTGATTGGAGGAAATTCTGTGCAGCATGTGGAGTTCCCCAACCACACCTGCATCCTCCAAGAGCTGGTCTTTATCCTGTGGTAACATGGACGACCCGTCCGTGGTCCCTCATGTGGACAAGGGTTGATTTAAGTCAATTGAGAACACATAAAGGATTTGGTGCCAATGTTTGTTTTTTATGCAGGAGGAAGCGCTTCAGCATCATCTTTTGTTTAACCCCTTAACGACCTTGGACGTACAGTCATGGCCAAAAGTTTCGAGAATGATACAAATATTAATTTTTACAAAGTCTACTGCTTCAGTTTTTCTAATGGCAATTTGCATATACTCCAGAATGTTATAAAGAGTGATCAGCTTAACAGCAATTACTTGCAAAGTCAATATTTGCCTAGAAAATGAACTTTATCCCCCAAAACACATTTCAACATCAGTTTCAGTGATTTCTCCATTAACACAGGTGTGGGTGTTGATGAGGACAGGGCTGGAGATCTGAATATTTTTTACTTATATAGAGCATGAAAAATAAATTAGAAAAGCAATGTATTCTCCAGGACAGCAGCCATGTTCCTCCCCTCAAATGCTAATGCACGAGTCACAAAGTTTACCAGGAGAGAGCCATTTTGTTTGATGGAATCCCCCAATTAACTGACAGCATGAAATAAATACAGAAACAGTTCCCAAAGTAGTACCAATAGTACTCTCTGTAGTAACCATACCAGCAATAGTGTATACACATTTACACCAGCCAGCTGTACCTCACTAACTCACACTGAAAATAAAACAACCTGCACAGGGAACTTTCCAAAACTGCTGAATGGCAAATATGTGTAATAATTCTTTAATTATTCCCCTCTTTCCTATATCCCTGCAATATGATGCATGTTTACCTTTCAGGGGCTTTGGAAAGCTGTGTAACAACCAATGGATAGGTATTCTGAGTACAAGACCTGATTATTTGCCCAATACTACAGTCATGGCCAAAAGTTTTGAGAATGATACAAATATTAATTTTTACAAAGTCTACTGCTTCAGTTTTTCTAATGGCAATTTGCATATACTCCAGAATGTTATAAAGAGTGATCAGCTTAACAGCAATTACTTGCAAAGTCAATATTTGCCTAGAAAATGAACTTTATCCCCCAAAACACATTTCAACATCATTGCAGCCCTGCCTTAAAAGGACCACCTAACATCGTTTCAGTGATTGCTCCATTAACACAGGTGTGGGTGTTGATGAGGACAGGGCTGGAGATCAATCTGTCATGATTAAGTAAGAATGACACCACTGGACACTTTAAAAGGAGGCTGGTGCTTGCCATCATTGTTTCTCTTCTGTTAACCATGGTTATCTCTAAAGAAACACGTGCAGTCATCATTGCACTGCACAAAAATGGCCTAACTGGGAAGAGTATTGCAGCTAGAAAGATTGCACCTCAGTCAACAATCTATCGCATCATCAAGAACTTCAAGGAGAGAGGTTCCATTGGTGCCAAAAAGGCTCCAGGGCGCCCAAGAAATACCAGCAAGCGGCAGGACCGTCTATTAAAAGTGTTTCAGCTGCGGGATCGGGCTACCAGCAGTGCAGAGCTTGCTGAGGAATGGCAGCAGGCAGGTGTGAGTGCATCTGCACGCACTGTGAGGCGGAGACTCTTGGAGCAAGGCCTGGTCTCAAGGAGGGCAGCAAAGAAGCCACTTCTCTCCAGAAAAAACATCAGGGACAGACTGATATTCTGCAAAAGGTACAGGGAGTGGACTGCTGAGGACTGGGGTAAAGTCATTTTCTCTGATGAATCCCCTTTTCGATTGTTTGGAACATCTGGAAAACAGCTTATTCGGAGAAGAAGAGGTGAGCGCTACCACCAGTCTTGTCTCATGCCAACTGTAAAGCATCCTGAAACCATTCATGTGTGGGGTTGCTTCTCAGCCAAGGGAATCGGCTCTCTTACAGTCTTGCCTAAAAACACAGACATGAATAAAGAATGGTACCAGAATGTCCTCCAAGAGCAACTTCTCCCAACCGTCCAAGAGCAGTTTGGCGCTCAACAATGCCTTTTCCAGCATGATGGAGCACCTTGCCATAAAGCAAAGGTGATAACTAAATGGCTCAGGGAACAAAACATAGAGATTTTGGGTCCATGGCCTGGAAACTCCCCAGATCTTAATCCCATTGAGAACTTGTGGTCAATCATCAAGAGACGGGTGGACAAACAAAAACCAACAAATTCAGACAAAATTAAAGCATTGATTCTGCAAGAATGGACTGCTATCAGTCAGGATTTGGTCCAGAAGTTGATTGAGAGCATGCCAGGGAGAATTGCAGAGGTCCTGAAGAAGAAGGGTCAACACTGCAAATATTGACTTGCTGCATTAACTCATTCTAACTGTCAATATAAGCTTCTGTTACTCATAATATGAATGCAATTATATTTCTGTATGTGATAAAAACATCTGACAAACACACATAAAAACCAGAGGGCAGCAGATCATGTGAAAATATAATATTTGTGTCATTCTCAAAACTTTTGGCCATGACTGTACTATTACGTCCTGGGCGCTAGGTACTTCGCGCACCAGGGCGTAATACTATGCCCGAGGCCGGCCGCCCGCTCACTATCTGAGCGGGCGGTATCGGAACCGGGTGTTAGCTGTATCTGACAGCTAACACCCTGCTCCATAACCCCGGGTCGGAACTGAGTTCCGATCAGCGGTTTTAACCCCTTGGATGCCGCGGTCAAACATGACCGTGGCATCCAAGGGGTTCCGCCGTCTTGCCACCCCCCCGGGCACCCCCCGCGGCGAGATTGGGGGGGTGCCAATATCTCTAATCTGCAGCCCGGGGTCTGCCCAGTGACCCCAGGCTGCCTGGAGCCCCCAGTACCTGGTTGATCCTGCCGAGACCTCAGGAAGTCAGCGCTGTGTTTCCATAGCGCTGACTTCCTGTATAGGCTGCAAGACACGTGTATGCTCGTGTCTTGCAGTCTATAGTACTGAGCCAGAGATCAAAGCATCTCTGGCTCAGGTGTCCTAATGGGACACAAGAAAAAGTAAAAAAAAAGTGAAAAAAAAAATAATAAAGTATGTGAAAAAAAATTAATAAAAGAATAAAGCCCCAAAAATTCCCTTTTCCTATATAAAATGAATTATATAAAAAATAAACCTAAAAATTAATAAAAACAATACATATTTGGTATCGCCGCGTCCATAACAACCTGTACAATAAAACTGAAACCATATTTAATGTACACGGTGAAAGTCAAGGAAAAAAAACGGAAAAAACCCGCCATAAGTAACGATTTTTCACCATCTCACCTTACAAAATATGCCATAAAAAGTGATCAAAAAGTCATATGTACCCCAAAACAGTACCAATAAAAATCACAGGTTGTCCCGCAAAAAATAAGCCCTAAACCAACTCTCTAAACTGAAAAATAAAAATGCTATGCATCTTAGAAGATGGCGATGCAAAAAAAAATTGATTTATGTCCCCAAATGGGTTTTTGTTCTGCAAAATTGGTATTGCATAAAAAAACAGTATAAATGAGGTATCGCCGTAATTGTACTGACCCGCAGAATAAAGGTAAAATTTTACTTACCCTATACGGTGCATGGTGAAAAATATAAAAGATAAAACGCAGTGCCAGAATTGATGGGGTTGTTTTTTAATCCACCAAGAAAGAGTTAATAAAATTTATTTAATAAGTTGTAAGCACCTAAAAATGATGTCATTAAAAAATACATCTCACCCTGCAAACAACAAGCCCTCATATGGCTACATCACCAGAGAAATAAAGAAAATATAGCTCGTACAATGTGAAGACAAAAACCCCAAAAATCGCCAAATCATTAGCGCATAACTGGCTGCAGCAGGAAGGGAATGTATAAGCTGTGCGAGCGTATATTAGGGTACACCCCAGATTTAGAGCTTACGAGGGATAATAAACCAGAAGTGACCCCCAGAGTGACCTCCCCAATAATAGGAACTACTGGGGAAATAGTAGGGAATTTAGTGTACCCAATGTACTATGCACAGCTTACATATTCATTCACTTTTCCCCATCCGCTGTGCAGTCACGTCTGGGATACTAATGCTCACTACACCCCTTGAATTCTTTGAGGGGTGCACTTTTCAAAATGGGGTCATTCCCTAGAGGATTCCACTTTACTGGTACTTTAGAGGCTCTGCAAACATGACATGGCATCCAGATCCCAAACATCTGAATCTGCGCTCCAAAAGCCACATAGAGCTCCTTCCCTTCTGCGCCCTACTGTGTGCCCAAACCGCAGTTTATACCCACATGTATGACACTGGTGTACCCAGGATAAGGTACTTAATGTCATATATGGGTATAAACTCCTGTTTGGGCACAGCCGGGCACAGAAGGGAAGGAGCGCTATTTGGTTTTCGGAGCACAGACTTGGACGGTTTGGTTTTTGGACGCCATTGCACTTTTGCAGAGCTGAAATGCCAGTACAGTGGAATCCCCTGACATGTGACCCCATTTTGGAAACTGCACCCCTGAAGGAATTTATCCAGGGGTACAGTGAGCATTTTTAACCCCCAAGTCTTGCTATAATTTATTATCCGTAAATGAATACGCAGGTGATGATGAAAGGTGAAAATGACAATTATTCCAGGAATACATCATTTCAGTGCGTAATATGTTGTGCCCGGCTTGTATCAGAGATCAACGCTCCAAAAGCTGTTGTGCCCGGGATACCCGCTCACCAGTTTTTGGAGTGTGTATCTGTGCAGACATAAACTGGGCACAACATATTGGGCACTGAAATGGCGTATCTATAGAAAAATTTCATTTTTAACTTTTCATTATCAGCTGTGCATTCATTTTTGGAAATTAAAAGAATGCAACACTTAAGGGTTAATAATGCTCGCTACCCCACTTGATAAATGCCTTGAAGGGTATAGTTTCCAAAATGGGGTGACATGTCTGCGGATTCCACTTTACTGACAATTCATGGGCTCTGCAAAAGTGGCATGGTGTCCAAAAAGCAAACTGTGCTCTAAAAACCAAAATAGCGCTCTTTCCCTTCTGTGCCTGGCTGTGCCCAAACAGCAGTTTATACCCACATATGGCATTGTTAAGTACGTTATCCTGGGTACACCAGTGTCATATATGTGGGCATAAACTGTCATTTGGGCACACAGCAGGGCGCAAATGTGAAGGAGCGCTATGTGCTTTTGGAGCACATATTTAGATTGTTGTTTTTTTGGACGCTGTGTCACATTTGCAGAGACCCTAAAATTGCCCCTACAAAATGGGGGTCACTTCTTGGAGAGTTCCAATTTGCTGCCACCTCCAGGGCTCTGCAAAAATATCATGGCGACCAGAAAGTCCCTCTAAATCTGTACTCCAAAAGCTAAAAAAAAAACCACAGTGCTCCTTCCCTTCTGAGCCCTGCTGCGTGCCCAAGCAGCAGTTTATACCCACATATATAATTTTTTTGTCCCCGGGATAGCCCACTTAATAGTTTTAGGAGTTCATGACTCTGATGCCACAAAGTATTAGGCACTGAAATTGATTTTTTTCTTTAAAAACTTTAATTTTCACTTTGTACATTAATTTTTGGGAAGCATTTTTAGGCTCTAAATGATAATACCCCTTGATACATTCCTTGAGGGTTGTAGTTTCTAAAATGGGGTCACTTTTGAGAGGTTTCCATTATATTGGTACTTTAGGGGTTCTGCAAATGCGACATGGCATCCAAAAACTATTCCAGCAAAATCTGCCCTCCAAAAGCTAAATAGCGCTCTTTCCATTTTGAGCCCTGCCATTTACCCATGCAGCAGATTACAACCACATATGGGGCATTTCTGTGTTCAGGAGAAATTGTGTAATGAACTTTTCTCCTTTGTCCTCTTGTGAAAATGAAAAATTTGCGGCTAAGTTGACGGTTTATTGGAAAAAAAGTAATTTTTCATTTTAATGTCCCAATGTTAATAAAATCAGTGAAACAGCTGTAGGGTCAAAATGCTCACTATACCCCTTGATATGTTCTGTGAGGGGTGTAGTTTCCAAAATGGGGTCACTTTTAGGGGGGTTTCCACTGTATTGGTACTTTGGGGGCTCTGCAAATGTGACATGGTACCTGAAAACTATTCCAGCAAAATCTGCCCTACAAAAGCAAAATAGTGCTCTTTCCATTCTGAGCCCTGCCATGTACCCATACAGCAGATTACAACCACATATGAGGTATTGCTGTGTTTAGGAGCAATTATTTTGCAAACTGTGGGGTGCTTTTTCTCCTTTAACCCATTGTGAAAATGAAAACTTTGGGGATAAAGTGACATTTTAGTAATGTTTCATTTATACATCCCAGTGTTAGCAAAATCTGTGAAACGACTGTAAGGTCAAAATGCTCACTATACCCCTATATGAATTCTGTGAGGGGTGTAGTTTCCAAAATGGGGTCACTTTTTGGGGTTTTCCTTTGTATTGGTACTCTAGGGGCTTTGCAAATGAGACATAGCACCTGAAAACTATTCCAGCAAAATCTGCTTTTCAGATGCCAAGTGTCGCTCCTTCCCTTCCGTGCGCTGCCATTCGCCCAAACATCAGTTTACACCCACTTGTGGGGTATTTCCGTGCTCGGGAGAAATTGCATAACAAACTGTGAGATGCATTTTCTCTTTTAACCCTTTGTGAATGTGTTAATTTTAGGGCTAAATTAAGGAATTAGTGGGAAAAAATTAAATGTCTAAATTTCACCTCCATATTGTTTTAATTCCAGTGAAATGCTTAAAGGGTTAACAAACTTCCCAAATATTATTTTGAATTATTTGAGGGGTGCAGTTTTGAAAATGGGGTGATTTATGGGGGTTTCTAATATATAGGCCATTATAATCCTCTTCAGAACTGAAGTGGTCCCTAAAAAATTAGTTTGGGAAATTTTCTTGTAAATCTGCAAAATCGCTGTTACACTTGTAAGCCTTCTAACATCCAAAATAAATTACAGGACGATTAAAAGATGATGCCGATATAAAGCAGAGATATGGTAGATAACATGTATTAATGTATTTGGGTGGTATGACTATCTATCTGAAAAGCAGAGCATTTCACATTTAGAAAATTGCGATTTTTTTTCCAAATTTCCATCAAATTTCCTATTTTTTTATAAATAAATACAAAAATATTCATTAGTGTTTACCACTAACATGAAGTACAATGTGTCACGAAAAAACAATCTCAAAATCACTTGTGTAAGTTAAGACGTCTCAAAGTTATTGCCATATGAAGTGACACATGTCAGTTTTGAAAAACGAGGCCTGGTCCTTAACGCACTTTTGGGCTGGGTCCTTAAGGGGTTAAATAGACGGTTAACCAGCTGGCCGAACCTGCCTGCCTTAGATGTAGACAGTAAAATCTGTATCATTTTGTTACTTTGTTATGAACCGTGCCCCAATCGTCCCCCATTGTAGAAAGATTGTCATGAAGACTTAGAAAATGAATAACGTGTCCCATATTTCCAAATTTGTGAACACTTATGTATATGTTGTTTAATCAAAAGACGGTTATGTGACAATGTTGTAATGCTATGCTGTAATGTCTTTTTGTGTATAATTTTTGTTGTGAACAGGGGCTTTCTCTGTTGATATATTCTGAGAATTTACTAACCTTATTGTTTGTAATTCTGGAGTGTGTAGAAGTAGTAGAGAGGAAAAAAGAAAAAGAGAAGGAAAAAAAAAAACTCCACACACAAGCCACTGGCCTTTTAAAACTGCTGCTTGCATGATAATATAACTTGATTTTGTCTTTGAGAGTCAGAACGCAAAGTAATTTAATACATGAAGATTGTTTATAACAATCTTGTGAGTGTCTCAGACTACAGTGTGCCTTACTTATGCCTCCTCATGTCACTTTTGCACGTTGCACGTCACTAAAAATCCCTTTTCACCTGTTACCAATAGGTTCAGGGGGGGAGAAAGGCACAAGTATTTTCTGCTGACATGCCACAAGAAAACTTTGATGAACCTATTGCTAACCCTGATTTTGCTAACCTTGATTTTGAGTTCTTTTATAGATGGCTCTCGATTTGGGAAGGATGGTAAATTCTACACCATTATTCTATGCCATGGTCCCTGAACACGAGGTGAAACAAGCAGAATCTCCCTAAAAGCACTCACTGAAACAGTGTAAAATGGCTGAGGGTAAGCCTAATGGGCTTTCAGTTTAGCACAGGACTATCGTCCAATCTGTGCGTTTAAAGCCTAAAAGGATGTCCAGGCAAGTCAGTAGGTTTTGTAGGACTTGCTGCTACCCGAACAGGTGGGTATAATCAAAGTCAAGGCACACACCAAGGCTGATACAAAGGAAAGTAGAGGTAACGTGTGGGCAGGTACTGCCACCAAACTAGCTGCAGAAAAGCCTAGGGAACATGCCTCAGCACAGGGGGTCACCATACTGGACCAAAACTCTCAGCTCTCTTTTCAGGTTCTAAAAATACTGCAGGACCAAAATGGCCCAGAAGAAAAGAATATTTGGAAACTGCAAGGAAGAAGAAAAAAGATGAACAAGTCCTGATGGCCAGTGGTAAGAGAGTATGTTACCGAGAGCATTGTTCCCAAGGATGGCGCAAGCAGCTCAAGTGCATCACTCAGAAGTAGCCATGTGTGACCTGGTGAGCAGATGATGGGTAGCTGCAGGATTTAACATCACTGTAGTCAGATACGTGTAAGCCTGCATAACGTGTGTCAGACACAATGTAGGCCAGAAGGTGAAAGGTTTCTTAGAAACACACCCCGAAGTCCTTGTACCTGTTTCTCGGATTGTGGGTTAACTATATACAGTTACCAAAGATGGAAAGGTATGAGTACGTGCTTGTGTGTATTGATCTCTCTTCAGGATGACCTGAAGCATTTCTGGTGCAGAAAGCCACCGCAAAAGGAACTGCAGATAAACTACTGAAAGAAGTAGTGTGCAGGTATGGGATCCCCGAGACCATCAAAGTGATAATGGAACTCACTATACAGGACAGATAACGAGAGAAATAATGGAGGCTGTGGGGATACAGCAAGTGTTCCTTACCCGTACCGTCCCCAGAGAAGTGGAGAGTATTGTCACTTGTATTTGTTTTTCTGTAAGGAACACTCCTGACAGAAGGATTGGCCTCAGCCCCTAGATTAGGATTGTATTTTTCACAATTGTTCCAGATGTAGTATGGTGTGCAGACTGACTATGTGATTGATTGCCAAGAACATTTGACTAATGTACACTCATGAGTTTCCTCTTTCCTTCCAGATCCTGAGTTAGTGGAAGGATATAAGATGACCCTATAAGCTACAACCCAAAGAGTGGATGGAGATAAAGAGCTTCGTGAGAAGGGCCTTGATGCAACGGTCCCTTCCAGGTCCTGGTGACAACCAGTACAGCTGTGAAACTACAAGGAAAACCTTGTTGTCATGGTGGTGTCTCCACTGAATAATGTTCTTAAAGACAAATGGGACAATAAACTGTTAAAGGATATGATATGGATCCTGAGAAGAAAACCTAAAGACTATTGGACTACAACTATTTTTTCACATATTTATAACGCTAGGTTCACACTAGCATTTGGGTTTCCATTCTTTGGGTCTGCTTGGGGACCTGAAAAAGGGAAACTCTATACACTTAAAAAGTGGTTTCCCACGGATTCCATAGACTATAATGGGATCCGCCTGGTTTCCGCTCGAAATCGGTAGAGATAAAAGTCCTGCTTGCAGGACTTTTCTTTCTGCATATTGTAAGCAGAAAGGGGGATGGAGTCCCAGAACAGTCACTCCACGCAGGTGTGACCATAGCCTTAGATAAATAAGATGCAAAAATGAATGAAATGTTGCACTGGGCTAATAAAAGTCCCTTGTTTTATATTGGAGTGCTGCCTATTTTTTGAATTGAACGTAGATAGATAGATAGATAGATAGATAGATAGATAGATAGATAGATAGCTAGATAGATAGATAGCAGACAACACATAACTGCAATAGAAATATGGTTGAAAATCATACGGTACATGCATAAAAACAAAATAAGATTCCATACCCTTTATACAGTAGAAATAGACTGCATTATATATATATATAATATATATATAGTTAAACACATAGATAAAAAAAAACGGCGGAACTCCAACAGTTAAAGAAAAAAATTAATCTTTAATACGAGGTGACATTTTGGTCCCAACAAGAACATTTCTCTTGAATATTAGGAGTAATCAACATTTTCACACATATTTCACAATTTCTATCCTTTATTCATGCTGCAGTTTTATATGCTGGCAAGTAAACTACTTTCCAAAATGCATTCACCATATATTCATAAAGTCCACAATATCCATAATTGAAAGATTGCTAGCCAAAGTTTGATTAATTGCTTACATCTGGCATAATAAAATGCAATGTGTGCAGACTTCAATAACAATAATTATAATAACAGAGCAAGTATTGACAGGCCACTCCATTTAGGGTTCACATAATTTCTAATTATTTCTTGTCAACCGCTTTTGTTTCTTTTCATTTCCATGTACTTAGGGAAAAAAACTCCAACATTTCTCTGCTCTGTATGGTAGACTTCTCAAAATAGGACTACATTAAGTTATATTTTATCAATCACAAAATGTGCCAGAATCCCTGCTTCTGTAAATAGTCCTAATTTCATCTGTAATAGTCAGGTATTTAGACAGCAGACACAGTATATAGCCTGTTTGTTTAGTAGTAGTTACAAGTGTAGGGGACATGACCATGATCAGGCATTATAATTCGCCATTAGTCAAAAATATTGGCACTGTTATTAATCTTTAAAGCGTAACTACACTTTTGGACAACATTAAATTTTATGGCAATATTTGTCATATGAAAATGGAGATTTTCTTACTTAAAGGGGTATTCCCACGATCATAACCATTTTTAAATTTGTAGATAATTAAAAGTTAAACATTTTTGAAAATATAAGTACTTTAACATTTTGCAGAGTTTCATAGATTTTTTTCTAAATATCTTGTGATCATAAGTTGTTATCTTGATCGGTTGCCAGTAGATACGACCATCAACGCAGGACCTTTCTAAGGTCAGAAAATCAGCCACGATTTCCTTATTGTGGCTGGGATATCTTCTGATACATGTAGTGTCCCTGCCTGACAACCCAGCTACAATAAGACAATCATAGCTGGATTCCTGTCTAGTCCCAGACCATAGAAAGTTTCTGCATTTGTGGTCGTATCCATTGACAACCGATTAAGACAACAGACTGTCACTAATAAGTTGGTTAGAGAAAAGCTTTAAAACTCTGCAGAATTTTTAACTAATTATATATGCAAAAAGTTTAACATTTAATTATCTACAAATATAGATAGGATTATGTTCATGGGAATACCCCTCTAAGGCTGCAGTGCTATCTAAATTATTTCCAGAGATATCACTGATTAAAAACACAATTATTAGGATTAGGATATTTATATGCTGTATAATATATATGATATAAAAATCCCAATCCCAACTTTGTTTTCAATCAGTGATATCTCTGGAAATAATTTACTGCTATAGAATCTCCTCTTTCATATGACATCAAAAACAAGTTTGTACATTTTATAATGTTCGAGATATAACTGTTTGAAGCGATCCTACCTTCATTTTCTCTACATTTTACACAGCCCCGTATTCCCATACACCATACACCATGCAAAGTGACATTCAGTGAGAGGCAGAAACAGCTCTCAATAGAGAAACAAGGGAAAGAGTGAAGAAATGCAGGATTTTACAGAAAGGATCCAAAATTTGTTAATAAGGTATATTACAAAATTTAACAATGACACACGTACTGCCAGAATATCAAAAGTTGTCCAAAAGTTTAGCTACGATTTAATAAAGCCTCCTATGTAATGCTTAAATACACCCATCCAGTTGTGAATTTAAAAATTGTATGTATGTATTTATAAGTGTTACCTATCTGCTATTTATTTCCATCAGTTCTTGCTAAACTTCTTTAGGGCAGTTTCCACAGATAATGTAAGGTAGCCTGAGACATCTGTCCTGTCTGAGATCTGTTCTTAGCAAAACAAATTTCACCCACACTTTGCAAAAAAAAAATCTGAACTAATCAAATTTTTTTTGCAATTTTGGTTCACATGAACCATTTGAAAACATCGACTTAAGATCCCCCATAATGCATTGTAGGAAGTCCTCTTGACAAGGACAGCCAGTAATGAGGGGCTGCCAAACCCAGGGACCAGATGACTATAGCTGAAGCCAACTTTTTAATGGAAACACGGTAAGGTAGGGGACACTTCAACGTAAAAGAGCAGCAGGCTCCCTTGTTTTAAGAGAAGTAGACACACACAAAATGTGATGCTGTAGTTAAAGATACATAAAACATTCTACTGCAATTGCAGGCCAATTCTAAGTGGCTTACACTTATTAATGAGGGATTACAGTGGCTATTTGCCCCCAGAGCCCTGGGTGGCTGCCCAGAAAGTCCATACTCTAATCCTCTGCAGTGTATTTTGTTGTAGACAGTATTTCCAATTCTAAACTATATGCATTACCAACAATGGCAACAATGGTGCATTTAAAGGGGTAATCCAGTCACAGCAAGCTTTGAATGAAGCAGCTGGTTAGATTGTGAACAGCGCTTCATTCATTTCAATGGGACTTCTGGATATAGTCGAAATACAGCATTCACTTGCTGTGATTAGAGTGCACCTTTAATTTCTTGTGATATTGCTATCTCTAAACCACATTCATTACCAAATTTGTCATATGAGAGTGGTGGAAGACATGGCAATTGGTGGTGATGGTACTGGTGGCTGTTGGTAGGGTACTAATAGCTGTGATGGCAAGGTCACTCATGGGAGGAGGGTGCAGTGATAGTAATGAGAAAAGTCGATGCGTAATACAAGAAAAAAAAAACTGTCAAACACAGACCTAAGGCAAGCTTGGGTGGAGGTGGTAGCAGCACTTTGTTTTTTTTAAAAAATATAGTTTTTTTGTTACAGTGTTAGAATATTATTACATAAGCACACAGTAAAATGACTGGAAAATATAAACAAGACAGGGACAGGATTAAGAAAGAGGAGGAAGCACTTGTGCTACTGTCTCACAATCCACCACTGCAATTAACAATAAGATGTGGGTGGCAACAGCAACCCTACTTCTGGTCTTGGCAAGGAATCCAATAGCCACAGGGTTGTTGTAGTTCCTGAGAATGATGATGACATTTTTGAATACCTGGCAATATGGTATTTTGAAATCTGCCACAGGAAACTCATCAGAAAAGTGTTAC
This sequence comes from Leptodactylus fallax, assembly GCA_947044405.1. Taxonomy (NCBI): domain Eukaryota; kingdom Metazoa; phylum Chordata; class Amphibia; order Anura; family Leptodactylidae; genus Leptodactylus; species Leptodactylus fallax. The sequence continues at coordinate 5,240,005 of CAMRHE010000012.1, forward strand.
CTTCTTAAAGAAGAGCAGAAAATGTATCAGTAGAGACAACTGCAGCAACAGTGATGTCATCTTTTATAATATTTATATTACAGGAAACACACTCTTATAACAAGAAAGGAAGAAGAACAATGGCCTTCATATCTTCAGGGGTTGAGGCTGACCATTATTTGCGTGGAGATGCTGATGATGAATTTGAGAACCATGTTGACTAAGGCCAAACATTAATGCTCCTATGTAGGTGCACAAGCTGGTAAACAAGGCAATTTGCATGATTTGTGGCTTTTATAATGACAAGTGTATTGTTAATATCAAGCAAAGTGATTACTGGATTTTTGTGCTTTTAGACTCTTGCTATAAAGTCAAATTGGTCTTTAGCAAAATTGGCATATTATTACCCTTTGTACCCATATTGCCAGTTTTTAGGGAGACAATTAACATTGCCAGCTGCATGTCTGCCCAAGAGGACCCTGTCCACTCACAATTCTCATCACTTAATCAGCTCTCCATAAACTCCTTCAGCACCACTGCTACATTTAGCAGAAGTAAAATGAGCACCAACAGCAGACAGCATAGGATCTGCAACATGATGAACAAAAAATCTTTTTACTTTGCAGCACCAACCTGATGTGTCATCTGCGCAGTTTGCCTTGAGTGTACTATCTTGTCCAACCTTAAGTCTAATGGCAGAGGGGGGGGGGAGGTGATAGCTATTTATTACTGGCTCAATGATGCCACTGCTGTTGCTCCATCTTTATCATGATCCTTTTAATGTATTGCTGATGCTTCCTGCTGGTCCATCATGTTGTTCCCCATACTGTACTGCCACTGATGCTTCCACTGCTACCACCACAAAACCACTAAACCATACATCTCCTGTGGGCAGCTTGGTTGGTCATGTTCAATCCATACTGTACTGCTACTGTTTTTGCCACTGCCACCACCACTGCAACAACCACATCTCCTGCTGATGGCCTGTTACGTCATGTTCTATTCATACTGTTGGTGCCAAATTGCTTCTTCTAGTACCGCTTCCATAAAAAAATGTTTAAAGCCACTTTGCTTTTCTAACCAGGCACACTGCTACAAATTTTTCTTCAAAAATATTAGCAAACCTGCTGCACCTACAAGTCTCCAAGCCAATACTTCTTCCAATACAGTCACCATGTGTGTATATCTGTAAACACATATAGACACCTTCCTCTGAAACAAGCTAATTTTTGTAGTGTTATTAATTTTAAAAAACGTAAAAAAATGTGACAGTACAGTGTATGGTTAAAAAAGCAATTATTTTACTGCTATCTATTTTCCCATAGACATATATGTTCTATAACTTTCATCCATTGATTTCAATGGGTTTGTTGTGAGATATCGTGGTCGAGTAAATTATCAGATTTAAGATAAAGATGGCTACATCTGTACTCCTACAGTACAGTACCAGTTAAATACTTTCTGTTTAACAAAGAAAAATGTAAAAATGAATAGAATAACATTACAGTAATGTTGAACTAACATGAAGACATCAAACAGGTTTTGCAACTACAAAAGGTACCTCTGCCACTGGAGTCCAAAGGTAATAAAATCTCAAGAAAAGATTTATAGATTGTAATAATAAACCAATTTTACTGAACAAGGTATGTCAGACAGTGTAAATAGCATTATGCGGGTGACTACCAATAAAAAATTGGCCAAATTGTAAACTGATTTAATATAAAGCAACGGATAGTGTTTGCTTTTCAAAGTCCATAGGTAATTTAAACAGTGGTTCTACTATTGATAAATGGATTAATGTCCAGATGTGTGAGGTTGTCATCTATCATTTTATATACCTTGAGCATTTTAATCTCCCATGTGGTAAGAAATATTTTCAGAACCATGTAAAACAATTTTCTTTGAATTGAACTGGAAATGTTTCATATATTTACTTACGTATCACCATCCAGTACTATAAACATAATAGCAAAACTATATAACTTGCTGCAGCTTGATATCTTATCACATAACAAATTAAAAGACATTTGAAGAATTGAGTTAAAATGTGTAGCACTCAGCAAACTTGGTGGGACCATGGTGTGGAGAAGCTGAAGTTAGACCCAAGATGACGCCTTTCATGGTTCTTCAATATGTAGTAGAAAAATTTTAAGATTTTTTTTGTAACTTGTTTACATCTTAAAAAACATAAGTGTTTTTTTATCAGAAGATAGATAAGCCATATATTATAATTTGATTGCTTTTTTATTTTTAGAGCTATAATTCCTCCTGTTAAATAATTGCATTGATAAACTGTGAACAAAAGGTTAAACCACACATTTTGCTTGCTTTCCTCTCTGTAAGTATCATATCTGCAAATTTGTTACTCCTCTCAGGTGACATTAACTCATTTTGAAGAAGTGTCACTCACATTTCCAATATTGTCCTCGCTGAATCTAATGGAGTGTCACTCCAAAATGAGTTTATTATAATTGCAATTTAAATGTCACTAATATTGTCACTCATGGTATTCCAAGGGCACTGATAGCATGTCTTATGCATCCCATAAATACTGACTGAGGAATCAGAGGAATAGTTGACTAGTGATGAACCTTATGGAACATGTACAGGTGCATCTCAGTAAATTAGAATATCTTTGAAACGTTTATTTCTTTCAGTAATTGAATTAAAAAAGTGACCTCCTGTATTTTCTAGATTCTTTACACAGAGTGTTCTATTTCAAGTGTTTTATTTCTGTAAATGTTGATTATGAATTACAGGTAATGAAAACCAAAATCTAAAAAAATTAGAATATTGTAAAAAAGTTCAGTATTGTAAATTCAGTGTGTCACCTACCAAGGTTTCCTAAGCCTTTAAATGGTCCCTCAGTCTGGTTCAGTAGGACACACAATCATGGAAGACGCTGATTATGAATTGTATTACTGAATCACTGAAATGAATGAACGTCTCAAAGATATTCTAATTTATTGAGATGTACCTGTATAACTACTTACAACTCAAATCCAACATAAAATTACTTATTGCTAATCTATATAACTATATATACTGTATATATATATATATATATATATATATATATATATATATATAGTTGACAAACAAATTAACACACCCAGATAAGAATTGCTGCAAAACTTGGCATGCAGTTATGTCTCACAAATGTAAATGATTACAAGTGTGGTCTGATTAGACACTTGGTATTGCCACAAGATTACTTCCCCCAATTTCTTAGGAAAAACAGATTCCTTGTCCACCAACCAGACACAGGTCACACCTTTATTACACACCGCTCTCTGCCCAGACTATTTCCAAGTGCTTAGTAGAAAGAAATTTGGTGTCACAGCACCCATTACATGCCCTGCCATTGGCAGACAGCCACTGTTACCTTTGTTTACAGTGGTGTCAACAATAAGAAACCTGGATTCCTATTGACTGGAACCATATAGAGTTTAGCAAAAAATCCAGGTTCTGTTTGAGATCCGAGCAAGGTTTGGTTTGAGTGTGGAGGGATCATGGTGAGCATTTCAATGCTGCTTTTGCTATGGAGCAACAATCTACTCCAGCTGTTCGTGTGAAGATTTGGGGGAGGCACCGCATACAACAGTGGATTACCTCTAGTAGTGATACTAATATCACTGACAGCTCAATGATATGTGCAGGACATCTATTTGAAACATGTGTTATTTCTCATGACAGGGCAACCAAATTGCACTTTTCAGCAGAATAATGCTTACCCACACACAGTAATGGTTTCACAGGAATGTCTTTGTCAGATTGCAACACTTCCTTGACCTTCCCGCTTGCCAGACTTACTGTCAATCAAGCCAATTAAGGATGTTATCTTCGGCATCCCTATGAGTGTGCAGGATCTCCCCAGCTGAAAAAATCTATGGGCAAATGTGCCACAGGATACGATATGGATCCTGTATACCTAGATGTACAACTGTATCTCATCTTGTATCCAGTCTAGCAGTGGCCGGCCCAACAGGATACTAGAGCCTCCTTTCAAATGTACAGTCATCCGCAATACACTTAAACTTTTACTCTAATATTGTAATAACTTTCATCATTACATTCAGATATAATGTTCCATTCGATTCCAACAACACCTTAAAGTACATTACTTTTTTGCCAATTTGTGTGTGTATATAGATATGTGTGTAGTTAGGTTCAGAAATATTTGGACAGTGACACAATCTTCATGATTTGGGCTCTGCATGCCACCATATTGGATTTAAAATGAAACAACTGAGATGCAATTAAAGTGTATGCTTTCAGGTTTAATGTAAGGGGTTAAACAAAAATATCATGTGAAACATTTAGGAATTGCAACCATTTTTCTACAAAGCCTCCTCATTTCATTGGACAAATTAACATTACCATAAATAAAATGTTCATTTTTAAGAATTTGTAGAGAATCCTTCACAGGCAATAACTGCTTGAACTCTGGAACCCATGGACATCTACAAATGCGGGGTTTCCTCCTTTGTGATGCTTTGCCAGGTCTTTGCTTATTTGTGGGTCTTTCTGCCTTAAGTTTTGTCTTAAGCAAGTGAAAGGCATGCTCGATCAAGTTGAGATCTGATGATTGAATTGGCTATTACAGAATATTCCACTTCTTTGCCTTAACCCCTTAAAACTAAGCCAATTTTTGCTTTTCCATATCTGTTTTTAACTCCCCACCTTCCAAGAGCCATTTTTTTTTCAGTTTACAAAGTCACATGGTTTGAGGGATAAATTTGCCTCAAAGACTTTGCCTCTTACTTCAAAAGCAATATCGACATAATCAGAGACAGTCTCACCCTACACCCCCGACAACCACTCTACCCAACTGCTCAGTGCTCTTCATTTTTAACCTATTTCTCCACTGCCACTGATGAAAAGCTCTCCACCCTAACCTCTAAATCCCACCTCACCTGCTGTGCGCTTGACCCGCTCCAGTCACATCTCATCCCCAACCTCACTGAAGTCTTTACTTCTGCCCTAACCCATCTCTTCAAACTATCCCTAACAAGAGGATACTTTCCTTCTGCCTTCAAACATCCTACTGTCACACCTATACTTAAAAATCCGTCCCTCGACCCATCCTCTCCAGCCAACTATCACCCCATCTCACTGCTCCCGTACACCTCTAAATTACTTGAACAATACGTCCACTCCGAACTATCCTCCTACCTCTCATCCAACTTACTCTTTGACAGATTACAGTCAGGCTTCAGACCCTATTGCTCCACAGAAACTGCCCTAACCAAGGTCACTAAGGACCTACTAACTGCCAAAGCCAAGCGTCACTACACTGTCCTCATCCTCCTCGACCTCTCCTCTGCCTTTGACACAGTCGACCACTCCCTCCTGTTAGAAACGCTCTCATCCCTTGGCATCACAGACCTCGCCCTTTCCTGGATCTCCTCATACGCACCAACTGCACATTCAGTGTCTCCCACTCGCACAGCACCTCCTCGCTATGCCCTCTTTCTGTAGGTGTCCCCCAAGGCTCCATCCTAGGACCCCTCCTGTTCTCCATCTATACCCTCGGCTTTGGCCAACTCATAGAACCTCATGGTTTTCAATACCATTGCTATGCTGATGACACTCAAATATATCTCTCTGGTCCAGACATTACCTCTCTGTTGTCCAGAGTATCTAGCAGCTGTAGCCTCCTTTCTCTCCTCCCACTTTCTGAAACTCAACATGGAGAAAACTGAGTTCATCATCCTCGCCCCACCTTGCACGGTCCCACTGTGAAGGATCATAATGAACTTTTTATAATTTTATACTTTTATATCTGTTTTATATTTTCATATCTGCTTAAGGTGTACTGTGTGTAAAAAACATTGTTATCCTTAAAGATGAACATTAGATGTGGTTGTTTATGCTTAAAACTGAGTGTAATGTAATGTTACACTACCAGATAGTGTCTGCATACCAAAGTGAGAATCCTTTGTGTCCGAGAAGACATGTGCTTGGTTTGCTGCCAGAAGACACCTCCCAGGATCACAGCGCAAGACAGGAGATGGCTGGCCATATACAGAACTGCTTATATCTGTTATCTATGCATTCAAGATACACTACATCAATTAGGATTGAACATGAGGACTTACGTTGCTATGTTAACCCTTTCCTGTACTTGCTGTTATATGAACTTATGCTGTCTTAATAAAGGTTCAGTGTGCACCCCTGTATTCGGCTAAGAAAGAGGTTTCATACCAGCTCTGTGTCTGGTGTCTATCTCTCACTGCTAGCACTTAGCTCATATCAATTAGGACAATGACAGTTACCTGGGGTACCTGGTCATCTGGCCCACAAAGGGTGTCATGACCTTATCACCTCTAAATGACCCATCTATCAAAGTTAATGGAACCACAATTACCCCAGCCCCATGGGTCCATTGCCTTGGGATAACCTTGGACTCTGACCTTTCAAGTCGCACATCCAAACATTCAACACCTCCTGCCGCCTCAAACTCAAGTATATCCATCAAATCTGCTCCTTCCTCACCCCTGAAACTACAAAGATGCTAGTCCATGCCCTTATAATCTACCACTTAGATTACTATAGCACCCTTCTCCATGGCCTCCCAGCAAACACTCTCGCCCCCCTCCAGGCCACCCTAAACTGGAAAAAAAAAATTTGCACCAAATTCATATGGGTTTTTTACAGAGTTCACTATGTGGTAAAAATGACTTGTTACCTGTATTCTGTAGAACAGTACGATCATGGCAATACTAAATTTATATAGTATTTGTAATGTTTTGATACCTTTTAAAAAAATGAAAAACTTTGCAAAATAGAAAAAAAATGGTGTCGCCATATTGTGACGCATAAAACTTTTTGATATTTACATGTATGAATCTGTGTAAGAAGTCTTTTTATGCAGGACAAGATGTAGTTATTATTTATACCATTTTTTTTTAGGAGGCAAAGTGTTGAAAAAAATTGCCATTTAGCTATTTGGATTTTTTTTCCCTGCTACGACGTTCACCATATGGGATAAATATTTTTATATTTTAATATTTCGGGCATTTTTGAGCATGGGGATGCCTAAAGTGTTTATGTTTATTATTGTTTATTTATTTTTAACCCCTTAATGATCCTGGACGTACTATTATGTGCCTGGGTCGAGGTAGTTAGCACACACAGGCCTGTGGACGGCTGCCCACTCACTATCTGAGCAGGTGGCATTGGAAGCGGGTGTTAGCTGTAACTGAGAGCTAACACCCTGCTCCATAACCCCCAGTCGGAGCTGAGCTATCTATTTTCTGCAACCTGGGGTCTGGCCAGTGACCCCGAGCTGCTAGGAGCCCCCAATACCTGGTTGATCCTGCCAAGATGCAGGAAGTCAGTCTAGTCATCTGCATAGGCTGACTTCCTCTATAGACTGCAATACACGTGTATACTCATGTATTGCAGTCTATAGTACTGAACAAGCGATCAGTGCATCGCTTGTTCAGGTGTTCTAGTGGGACAAGTAAAATATGTAAAAAAAAAAAAAAAAAAAAAAGTGCAAAAAAAAAAAAATAAAGTTTGTGAAAAAAATTAATAAATGAATAAAGCCCCAAAAGTGCACATTTCCTATATAAAATGAATTATATAAAAAAAACTAAAAATGAATAAAAACAATACAACCAGTACAATAAAACTGAAACGGTGAATGTCGGAAAAAAAAAACCTGAAAAAAAAACACCGGAAGTTATGATTTTTGCCCATTTTGCCTTACAAAAAATGCTATAAAAAGTTATCATAAAGTCATACATACCCCAAAACGGTACCAATAAAAATCACAGGTTGGCTCGCAAAAAATAAGCCCTCAACCAACTCTGTCAACCAAAAAATAAAAATGTTACACATCTCAGAAAATGGCAATGCAAAAATAATTGATTTATGTCCCCAAATTGGTTTTTGTTCTGCAGAATTAATAACGCATAAAAAATAATATAAATTAGGTATCACCGTAATCATCCAGACCCATAGAAAAAAGATAACATGTTACTTATGCTGCATGGCAAAAAAATTAAAAGGTAAAAAGCTATGCCAGAATTGCTGTTTTTTAATTCACCAAGAAAGAGTTAATAATATTTAGTCAATAAATTATAGGCACCCAAAAATGATGTCATTACAAAATGCATCTCATCCAGCAAAAAAACAGCCCTCATATGGCTACATCACCAGAAAAATAAAAAAAATAAATAGCTTGTACAATGTGAAGACAAAAACCCCAAAAATTGCAAGGGTCCTTTATTTAGGCGCTTCGGCACAAAATGACATCACATAAACAAAACAAAAGCCTAAGCCTGTCCATCTCTAAATAAACAGTATCATGCCCCTCACTAGCCTAGTGCAGGCAAATACATATCCGCAAACACAGTATGAAAGTGTGTAAACCTTCACTCCAGGGGTGCTCTCTTTCCAGCCTGCCACTTGTCAGCCCTCCTTTTGCCAGACTTCCTTCCTCAGTAATCACTCACAGGAAGCCTCAGCTGAGAGCACCTGGAAGTAGGGGAAAACCCCGTAGTGGAACAGGAGTGTGGACTGGAAGACTCCCACTACCAACTTGTCCTCCAGTCCAGAAAATCCAGCCTATGTAAATTAAAGAAAATCCCTAGCATCTTACTGGATTTACGCTACCTCGCCTGGCTGAGGAAACCAGGTGAGATATACACCCCATCCAGCACTTTACCATAAACTTTACCACAGAATGTACAAGCTGTGCAAGCATATACAGTTGAAACCAGAAGTTTGCACACACTATGTAAAAAGACACATGCATGTTTTTCTCACTGACATGAAATCAGAATAAACTTTTCCCGTTTTAGGTCAATTAGGATAACCAAAATTATTTATATTTTCCAAATGCCAGAATAATGAGAGAGAGTGAAGTTTTTAAGGCATTTTTATTACTTTCTGCAAAGTCAAAAGTTTACATACATTTCATTAGTATTTGGTACCATTGCCCTTAAACTGTATGACTTGGGTCAAACGTTTTCGATATCCTTCACAAGCTTCTCACAATAGTTGGCAGGAATTTGGGCTCATTCCTCCTGACAGAACTGGTGTAACTGAGCCATGTTTGTAGGCCACCTTGCTCGCACCTGCCTTTTAAGCTTTGCCCATAAATTTTCAATAGGATTGAGATCAGGGCTCTGTGATGGTCTCCCCAAAACATTGACTTTGTTATCCTTAAGTCACTTTGTAACCAGTTTGTCAGTATGCATCGAGTCATTGTCCGTTTGGAAGACCCATTTGTGCCCAAGCTTTAACTTCCTTGAGATGTTGCTTCAGTATTGCCACATAATGTTCTTTCCTCATGATGCCATCTATTTTGTGAAGTGCACCAGTCTCTCCTGCAGCAAAACAACTTCACAAGATGATGCTACCACCCCTGTGTTTCACAGTTGGGATGGTGTTTAATATTTATTAATGCATTTGGGTAGTAGGACTATCTGTCTGAAAAGCAGAGAATTTCACATTTTGAAAACCGCGTTTTTTTTTCCAAATTTCCATCAAATTTCCTTTTTTTATTTACAAATAAATACAAAGATATTGATTAGTGTTTACCACTAACAGGAAGTACAATGTGTCACAAAAATCAATCTCAAAATCAGTTGCGTAAGTTAAAGCGTCTCAAAGTTAATGCCATATAACGTAACATGACAGTTTTGAAAAATGAGGCCTTAACGCACTTTTGGGCTGGGTCCTTAAGGAGTTAAATATGTGATCTAGGGAAAGGGAAGTGATTTGAACTTTTGTGGGATTTTTTTATACTTTTAAAATCTTTTATTTTCTTTTAATTTTATGTTCAGACCCCCTAGGGACCTTGAACCCTAGGGGATCTAATTGTTCATACTATGCACTACAATACTAATGCATTGCAGTGTATAGTAAAATCCATTCACTTCTATTACACGCTGCCATAGGCTTGTCATTACTATGGTACCTTCAATAGGCTCCTGGCTATGATGGCAACCCATCTCTATTTCAGAGAGCAGTAATAGGTAAAAGATAGTGGCACCCAGCATCAGTATCAGCACCAATCGCAGCTGTTAGCACTGTATTGTTAGTGCTGGCTGTATTATACAGCTCCTGAGCCCTCTCCTTACATCCCCATGTGACCAATGACGTACACATGTGGACAAAATTGTTGGTACCTCTCATTTAATGAAAGAAAAACCCACAATGGTCACAGAAATAACATGAATTTGACAAAACTGGAATTGCCAAACTACATGTTGACAAAGCTTCTGGGAGAATGTCCTATGGACAGATGAGACAAAGATCGAAATTTTTGGCAAGGCACATCAGCTCTATGTTCACAGACGGAAAAATGAAGCATATCTTGAAAAGAACACTGTCCCTACTGTGAAACATGGAGGAGGCTCTGTTATGTTCTGCGGCTGCTTTGCTGCATCTGGCACAGAGTGTCTTGAATCTGTGCAGGGTACAATGAAATCTCAAGATTATCAAGGGATTCTAGAAAGAAATGTGCTGCCCAGTGTCAGAAAGCTTGCTCTCAGTCACAGGTCATGGATCTTGCAACAGGATAATGACCCAAAACACACAGCTAAAAACACCCAAGAATGGCTAAGAGGAAAACACTGGACTATTCTGAAGTGGCCTTCTATGAGCTAAATACTATCTTTGGAAGGAGCTCAAACATCACGTCTGGAAAAGGCACCCTTCAAACCCGAGACAACTGGAGCAGTTTGCTCATGAGGAGTGGGCCAAAATACCTGTTGAGAGGTGCTGAAGTCTCATTGACAGTTACAGGAATCGTTTGATTGCAGTGATTTCCTCAAAAGGTTGTGCAACAAAATATTAAGTTAAGGGTACCATCATTTCTGTCCAGGCCTGTTTCATGAGTTTTCCTTTTTTAAAAATTCTGTTGAAGAATGGTTGAAAAGCAATGTCTGACTTTCATTTGTTCATTGTCATAGAATTTTTAGATATTATTACTTTTGTCAGATTCAAGTTATTTCTGTGACCATTGTGGGTTTTTCTTTCATTAAATGAAGGGTACCAACAATTTTGTCCACGTATGTACATGTACGTCATTGGTTGTTAAGGGATTAAAAACCTCCTGGGTTGCTTTTGCAGTATGTTTTGGGTCATTGTTCATCTGTACTGTGAAGCACCATCCAATGAACCTTGCTGAATGCTGCATTTGGTTGAATCTGTACAGAAAGTATATCCCTGTACACTTCAGAATTTATCCGGCTGCTTCTGTCTTCTGTTGCATTATTAATAAATGATAGTGACTCAGTGCCAATGGAAGCCATGCATGCCCATGCCATCATGCTGCCTCCACCATGTTTTACAAAGGATGTGGTGTGCTTTAGATCATGAGCTGTTCCAAGCCATCTCCATACTTTCTTCTTCCCATCATTCTGGAACAGGTTGATCTTAGTTTCATCTGTCAAAAGAATGCTGTTCCAAAACTGGGCTAGCTTCTTTAAATGTTTTTTGTCAATGTCTAATCTGACCTTTCTATTTCTGATGCTGATTAATGGTTTGCACTTTGTGGTGAACCCTCTGTATTTGAGCTTATGAAGTCTTCACTTTATGGTAGACTTAGATACTGGAATACCATCTTCCTGGAGAGATTTTTCCACTCCTAATATTTCCACTATCTCTCTGATGGATTTCATCTTTCTTTTCAGCATAATGATAGTCTGTTTCACTTTCACTGAGAACTCCTTTGACCGCATGTTGTGGGTTCACAGAAACATCTTATGATCAAATGCCACACTTGGAATCAACTCCAGACCTTTTACCTGCTTAATTGATGATGAAGTAATGAAGGAATAGTCCACACAGCCCATTAAATAGCTGTTCAGATAATTGTCCAATTAATTCCTAAACCTTTCCTCCAATTAGGATGTGAATACCCTTAAATTTAAACTGGGAGATTGCACTTTAAGCTCATATTGATTATATAACTTTATCTTGAATATGTTTTAGTTTCAATATTTTTTATTCAAATTTTCAAAATACAAAAACAAAGAACAAAATGGGTAGATATTGCGATGTACAGTTAATATACATTGTAATACAGTTTCAAGATACATTCTTAGAACCGCATATCTTTAAAACCAAATATAAAGATTACGTATAAAGTGAACATAAGAAATAACAATTAGGCACATTTACTAGGCTGTGGATATCTATATCTAGGGTGTTTTCTCCGTGAACATTTTTCTCTTCTACATGAGATGTTTAGTTGAGCAGAGGACATTTGACTCGTACCCGCGGCATTGGCTATTCCTCCCCAATTCCCCTTTCAACGGGGTTGGCGAGCCCCATATCCATCCCTATTTCTGTCATAGCCACCTCGATTGGGTTTCATATACCATTCCAGGTCTTATTACGTGACAAATCTAGAATGTATCCACGCATCCCAAAGTAATTCGAATCTATGAAAAGAGTAGTTACCCATTGCGATCACCCTTTCATAGGAATATGTGTTATTAATGGCTAGTAACAGGGCCGACACAGGCGGGGAGGCTGTTGCCTTCCATCTCTGTACCAACATTAGTTTAGCCATCGTTAGAATTTTACAAATAAGTTGCTTATGCCTATTCAGTTCTTCGGGAATTCCAAGTAGCAAAATCGCCATATGTGCAGTAGGGGAGAGACGTATATCAAACAGTTCTGAGAGCATTTCAAAGACACTATCCCAGTAACCACGAACTATAGGGCAGGTTCCCAGAATGTGAAGAAGGGTTCCTCTGTCTCCACAACCCCTCCAACAATTCCCAGGCATGGAAGGATACGCTAACTGCAAAGTAGATGGAGTTCTATACCACCGTAAAATGACCTTCATTGCCGTCTCTATGTGGGTGCTACATTTTAAAGACAGATGGATCAGTTTAATCGTTCGTTGCCAGTCATCTGAAGTAATGACCATTCCTAAGTCTCTCTCCCAACAACGGAACGGAGTGGATCTAGTAAAAGTCCAAATTCCATCCATTTTATCATAAAGAAATCGTAATCCCCTCACATTGGTCGACAACCAAGCAAAAAGTGAACCGTTATGAGGCAAGGTCGTCACAGGGTGTTTAGATATGAAGTGCCATATCTGAAAGTATTTAAGGAAATCGCCTACGTGGATTACGTATTTTTGTCTAAGATCCACAAACGGAATAGGCTGTTTAGAGTCAGAATATAGTTGAGAAATCTGCGTGATCCCCCTCAATTCCCAACCCGAGACCCCCATGCCATCAATCATCCAGGCCATCAATGACAGAGGCATTTCTGCAATATGAAAATGTTTCACTGGGTTTGCTTTCCCATGGATTAGCTTCCATGCCATTAGCAAAGCGCACATGACTGGGGAGAAAGATCCCGGAGCCAGAATGTTCCAGAAGGGCAACCACAGCGCATCCTCCAGCTTTAGGGGAGATATAAACGCCTGCTCTATATGTAGCCATGGAACCGAGGTATCCATTGACTTCCACCTTGCACACTGAGTGACCAGTGATGTTATATAATAATTCCTCACCACTGGTACTCCCAGCCCTCCTGCCTCTCGTTGCTTAAATAAAAAGCTTTTATTGATTCTAGGTCTCCTACCATTCCACACATATTTTGAAATCACCCTTTGTGCTGTCTCAAAAAAGGAAACAGGAATGGATATTGGGAGCGTACGGAACAAGTACAATAGTCTAGGCAATAGCAACATCTTAAAAGCCGCTACCCGTCCTATCCAAGAAACATCCATGTTAGACATTCGCTCAGTCTCTTCTTGCAATATTTTTAACATTGGGATATAATTACTTTTGTAGAGGGTTCCTAATGATGTTGTCACCTGTATCCCCAAATACTGAACACTGTCCTTCCTCCAATCAAAATCATAAGTCGATTGTAGATGTTGGAGCAAGGGTGGAGGGACATTGAAAGGTAATGCCTGTGATTTGGCCATGTTTAATTTATAAAATGATAATTGCCCAAAAGTACTAATAGTGTCCATAAGATGACGAATAGATATTTGCGGATTGGACAGAGTGAGAATAATATCATCAGCATATAATGATATAAGATGAGATTTATCTCCTATGTCAATGCCTCCCACTCTCGGATCTAATCTAAGTATCTGGGCTAAAGGCTCTATAGAAAGAACAAATATCAGGGGCGATAGGGGGCACCCCTGTCTGGTCCCATTTGTAATGAGGAATGGGTCCGATACTACTCCGTTAGTGAACACTTTCGCAGAAGGTGCTGAGTATAACGCATCAATCGCTCTTAAGATAGCTCCAGAAAACCCCATACTTCTAAGCACCGAAAAGGCATACGACCAGCAAATGTGTTCGAATGCCTTCTCTGCGTCCAATGCAAGGATCACCGCATTTTCTTTTCTAGAGTCGATATGGTGTATTATATTTAATATACATCTAGTATTAGCATATGATTGTCTCCCTTTAACAAACCCCACTTGATCATAATTTATCAAGCTTGGGAGACAGACTGCCAGTCTGCTTGCTATTAATTTAGCGTAGATTTTTAAATCTGTGTTCAATAATGATATTGGTCTAAAGTTCCAGGGGCTGGTGACGGGTTTGCCAGGCTTTGGCAACGTAACTATTAGGGCTTCTTGATTTTCCTTTGGGATGACACCAGAATCCACCACGGCCGTCAGAAATGACAGCAGTGGGCTCATCAGGGCTGGGAAAAAACATTTATAATATTCATTAGTAAGGCCGTCAGGGCCCGGAGACTTGTGTGATGGCAGTGATTTAATGATGGACAGCAACTCTGCTGAGGTAATAGGCGCGTTCAAGGAGTCCAGCTGTGACTCCGTGAGTGCGGGTAGTTGAGCCGCCTTGAGGAATCGCTCAATATCCTGGGTTGTCGGGGGAACTGTCGAAGAGTTGTCTGCTAGGTTGTAAAGGCCTTCATAAAAATGTTTAAAAGCGTCAGCAATGCCATTAGGGTCATAAATTTTGAATGTACCATCCTTGCTATACAGAAATGGAATCCTGGATTTTGCATGCTTTTAAGCTTGGATGCTAGAAGTTTGCCCGCTTTGTTAGATTGAAAGTAATATGTAGCTCTAAACTTTTTCAGGTTTTTCTCATATTTGTGCAATAAACAAGCGGTTAACTGTTGGCGTAAAGCTATTAATTTCGTTGCACGTGAGGGAGACGGAGATTGTTTATTACTAGTGTCTATAGTTCTTATCTGATGGAGCAGACGATCTATTTCTGCCATCCTATTTTTCTTTTCAATATGCCCTAAGCGAATAAACGTTCCTCTAATAAAGGCCTTGTGAGAATTCCACAGTATCTCAGGGCCAGGAGCAGAAGGGGCATTAATCTGAAAGAATTCCTTCAATTCATTCTCTAACGTTGCTTTAAACTTTGGCTGTGACATTAAAAAGTCACTACACCTCCACACATATGCTCTAGCAGATTCATATTTTTCAGCTATGGACAAGGTTATCGCTGCATGGTCCGACCAAGTTATTTGAGATATTTCGGACTGCTTAGCAAGGGGAATGCTAGATTGCTCGATTAGGAACAAGTCTATTCGTGAATAGCTATTATGTACCGTGGAATGATATGTATAATCTCTTTCAGAATTATGCAGGATACGCCAGACATCAAATAATTCATAGCGCCATATAGCCTTTGATAATGAGGGGTGACGTGTTAGTGTACCAGAGGTGGTATCTATTAGCGGGTCCGGGGCCATATTGAAGTCTCCCATTAATATTAAACATCCCTGCTTCCTCTTTCCTACCGCCCTCACAAGTCTCGCTAGGAACGCCACCTGCTTCCTATTTGGGGCATAAACCGATACCAGCGTATAGGTGACATTGTTAATAATACACACCAATATAACAAATCGCCCTCCCGGGTCAGCGTATTGAGATAACAATTGAAACGCTACCGAGTCCCTAATCCCAATCAATGTGCCCCTACGTTTTGAGGAGTAGTGAGCATGAAACACATGTGGGTATGCTGGGTGATTAATACGAAAAGCGTCTGCCTTTAAAAGATGTGTCTCTTGTAGTGCAAGAATGTCACAGTTCTGCCCTCAGGCCTCACGCCATAAATTGGCTCTTTTCTGAGGGGAGTTCAAACCTCTGACATTCATGGACATAATCTTAAGTACCATGATACACAGTTAGAAATGCTTTGAGATTCTTACCACAACCACGTATACCAGTAGGTGTCACTGTTGGTTTGAAGAGAAACTGTTTCCACCCTTCATATTCACTACGCCCAATGTGCCAGAACCAATAGAAAAAAAAAAAAAACATGCAAATTACATAACCAATGGATAAACCTTCGTGGCAAAACCAAACAAAGAGAAAAAAAAAAGAGTATGGTACAGCGGACCAGCGGCTGTCGTAATCCTGGGGGGATAAGTTCAACGACAGTGGACATACGAAATCCAAGAAAAGGTGAGTCTTTAGCTTTGTAGCCCTTTGCGTGGACGTCTTTGGGCCCTCACTTGGTGCCAACCATCCGACATAGGACCAGGTGGTTGTTTGGGTGGTATCTCGACAATCGGAATGTTCCATTTGTGAAGCAGACGATTTCCTTCTTCCAAAGTTTTAACGACATGCACCGTGTTGTCTCGGCTAATGATCACACGGACCAGAAATCCCCACTTGTACAAAATGTGAATGTGGTGCTGGCGTAGAGCTGCTGTAATAGGGATGAATTGTCGCCGCAATTGCAATGTCGTGGCTGATAGATCCGAGTAAATAGATATTTTGTGATATGGTTCAGGTAGGTGACCCACCTTTCGGGAAGTCATCAAAACCAGATCTTTAGTGCGATAAAAGTGGATTTTAGCAAGAACATCCCTGGGTATTGCTTCATCTAGATGAGATGGCTTGGGGACTCTATGAGCTCTATCAATAATTAAATCCATCTCTGTAAGATTCGGCAGGAGAGAGCGGATCAGATCTTGGAGGAACGTCGTTAAATTATTCGTGGAGACTGACTCCGGAATCCCTCTAAATTTCAGATTATTTCTCCGTGAGCGATCCTCTAAGTCTGCTACTTTACCTTTCAAAAACGACACATCCGACTCCATCTCATAGTGAGCATCTATTAATGCATTATGTGATGTCGCAAATTCCGCCATTTTGGATTCAACATGAACGGTACGTTTTTTCAGTTCCTGAAGATCTCTATCTAGCGGCTTTACCATGAGAGACATGTCCGTTTTTAGTGATTTGCAGAAAGCCATGAGCATATATTTCATAGAGGCCTCAGTAAGTGGGTTCTCTGTCTCTGGGATTTCTGCAAAAAAATCAGTGGGTGGGGGGGTAGGCTGCACACTGTTGCTCACCTTGCCATCCTGGGAGTCGCTGTCCTGGAATCTTGGTCTCTGTTTAGCCGGGCTGGCGGTGGGTGACTGGTGTGTCTCCAGGCCGGATAGGCCCACAGATCCCGAAGCGCCGACCCGCAGAGGCCCGCTTCCATTGTAGGCCCCGGCCTGCCGGGGAGAAGGCCCAGGTAGCTTCGCGTCCGCGCCGTCCAGCAGCTGCGGTAAGGATGGGGCTGAGAGTGCTCTCTTGTGAGCGGAGAGCGTGCTTGTTTCCTCCGGAGGGTCGCGAGGTGGAGTCGAGACCCTAGACTCCGTTTCTAGGTGCGGGTCTTCTCCATGCTGGTCCTCCCCCTCCCATGAGGGAAATAGAAGTCGGAGATCTTATGCGGTCTCACCGCCGACTTCTTTCTTCTAGGCATCCCCGAAGGTAAGACACCTTTTTCTGCTAATTTCTGTGCCCAAAGGCCACGGGCTCGTCGCATAGGGTGTCACTATGTAGGACTCAGACCGAGAGCTCTAAGACTATGCGGCCACTTCAGTCCACAGCTAGGCTCCCTATCTTGAATATGTTTTGATAAACAGCTAAAATGTCAAAACTTTTAAAATCATATATGTTAAGAAGTCTTGCAGTTTTTACACTGATGACTGAACCTTGTAACTGATTGACAAGCCCTGATATGTAAAGATCTTTTCCCAGCAGTCACAATCCCATTGTCACGGGCAGGATTACATTAAAAGGTAACAATTATATTATAAATTATTATAAAGCTGGATGCAGATCACACAGGATCCTTTGAGTTCAAAACATTTTATATGCTGGGGACATATCAAGGATGGGTCCAAAAACAAAACAATAAAATGGACACGCTAATCAATAACCACTATCAACATGTAAGAGGGTCAGTTTTTTAATAGGTGGCCCCTGTCCTGGCATGTTACCCCACTCGAAGGTGATGTTGTTATTGAGGAACAGAGTACAGTTCATTACATATATCAATGATATTATCCCTGCTTGCATTGTACCAGCATCAAGTCAAAGGGTATTTGTACTGTACAGTCATGGCCAAAAGTTTTGAGAATGATACAAATATTAATTTTTACAAAGTCTACTGCTATAGTTTTTCTAATGGCAATTTGCATATACTCCAGAATGTTATAAAGAGTGATCAGCTTAACAGCAATTACTTGCAAAGTCAATATTTGCCTAGAAAATGAACTTTATCCCCCAAAACACATTTCAACATCATTGCAGCCCTGCCTTAAAAGGACCATCTAACATCGTTTCAGTGATTGCTCCATTAACACAGGTGTGGGTGTTGATGAGGACAGGGCTGGAGATCAATCTGTCATGATTAAGTAAGAATGACACCACTGGACACTTTAAAAGGAGGCTGGTGCTTGCCATCATTGTTTCTCTTCTGTTAACCATGGTTATCTCTAAAGAAACACGTGCAGTCATCATTGCACTGCACAAAAATGGCCTAACTGGGAAGAGTATTGCAGCTAGAAAGATTGCACTTCAGTCAACAATCTATCGCATCATCAAGAACTTCAAGGAGAGAGGTTCCATTGGTGCCAAAAAGGCTCCAGGGCGCCCAAGAAAGACCAGCAAGCGGCAGGACCGTCTCTTAAAAGTGATTCAGCTGTGGGATCGGGCTACCAGCAGTGCAGAGATTGCTGAGGAATGGCAGCAGGCAGGTGTGAGTGCATCTGCACGCACTGTGAGGCGGAGACTCTTGGAGCAAGGCCTGGTCTCAAGGAGGGCAGCAAAGAAGCCACTTCTCTCCAGAAAAAACATCAGGGACAGACTGATATTCTGCAAAAGGTACAGGGAGTGGACTGCTGAGGACTGGGGTAAAGTCATTTTCTCTGATGAATCCCCTTTTCGATTGTTTGGAACATCTGGAAAACAGCTTATTCGGAGAAGAAGAGGTGAGCGCTACCACCAGTCTTGTCTCATGCCAACTGTAAAGCATCCTGAAACCATTCATGTGTGGGGTTGCTTCTCAGCCAAGGGAATCGGCTCTCTCACAGTCTTGCCTAAAAACACAGCCATGAATAAAGAATGGTACCAGAATGTCCTCCAAGAGCAACTTCTCCCAACCGTCCAAGAGCAGTTTGGCGCTCAACAATGCCTTTTCCAGCATGATGGAGCACCTTGCCATAAAGCAAAGGTGATAACTAAATGGCTCAGGGAACAAAACATAGAGATTTTGGGTCCATGGCCTGGAAACTCCCCAGATCTTAATCCCATTGAGAACTTGTGGTCAATCATCAAGAGACGGGTGGACAAACAAAAACCAACAAATTCAGACAAAATTAAAGCATTGATTCTGCAAGAATGGACTGCTATCAGTCAGGATTTGGTCCAGAAGTTGATTGAGAGCATGCCAGGGAGAATTGCAGAGGTCCTGAAGAAGAAGGGTCGACACTGCAAATATTGACTTGCTGCATTAACTCATTCTAACTGTCAATATAAGCTTCTGTTACTCATAATATGAATGCAATTATATTTCTGTATGTGATAAAAACATCTGACAAACACACATAAAAACCAGAGGGCAGCAGATCATGTGAAAATATAATATTTGTGTCATTCTCAAAACTTTTGGCCATGACTGTATATTCATACTGTTGTTCTTTGTTTATTACAAGCTAAGCAACTTTTCTGAAAGCAATATGATCTGGTGCAGATTTAAGTCAATACTTATCTGTATTCTCACACAGGTTAGTTACACACTACTTATAAATTAAGTGCTAGTTCCCTCTCTTCTAACTACACTATATACCTTGTATTTGTACAACTATAGTAATGTTTACTAGGTAATATATTGCTACTTAATACTTGACACTATAGCAAGTAAGTTAAGGGTAAAGTAATTTATATAGCAGAGATAAAAATGCTATCTGTATATACTTCCTTTCCATTAGAGATGTGCAGGCCCCTCAGGATTTGTTTTGTTACAGGTTAGAACAGGTTCGATATGACCCACACCTTAAATTGGCTTAAACATAGTATAGAACATTCTCAGTGCTACTAGAAACCTATCTATCTGATGTCTAGCTCTCTAAGGCAAATACAGCTGAAATTATGTCAAAGTGAAAGTGCCATTATTATATTATTGTGGTCTATTCAGACCTCAGAGTATAATAGGTGAAGGCCCAAAGGAGGTGTAAAAAATAAATAAAAATTACACTCACCTTCGGTTACTTCTTTTGGGCATCCTTGTGGCATCCGGAACTCTCCTGGTGATGTCTGACGCTTTTCTGTGACATCATGGGCCTGGGATCAGCGCTGAGCCCTGTGATTTGGCCACCAACATTGACATGGGTACATCAAGTGTCATGATGTCAGCAAAAGCAGAACAGAGGGCCCTATGGTTTTCCCCCTGATTCCCAGGTTATCTCTGATAAGATATTTGAGTACCAGGATGTATAAGGGGGATAGGTTGCTGTCCTGACCAGTCCTATTAAAAATCAAGAACGAGTGGGAGACTGTGCCATTGATCTTTAATCTAGCTGTGGGGTTGCGATACAAGCTTATGACCTAAGAAATAAAGGTGTCCCACACTCCCAGAACCCGAAGGGCGTAATATATTGCTGACCAGCATACCCTATAAAATGCTTTTTCAACTTTGAGGGAGAGAATCATTAACGGGATGGTTTTTGGACTGGGCATATTGAATGATTTCTAGAGTTTTCAAGGTATTGTCATGGGCTTCCCTCTTCTGGACGAACCCCACCTGTTCTAAATGAACATGATCAGAAAGAAAGGGAGTGCAGTCACCTATGTGGTCAATTTTAAAATATTCGATCACATTGGCCACATCCCGGACACAGATATCATCTAACAGTGGAGATTTATTCAATTGGCAGGACCACATGGGTCTGAAGACGGAAGGAACAGACAGTGCATAGAAAACAGGGGCGTGATCGGACCACAGAATGGTACATGATTGTTCTTCCTGTTGCGGTTTTCAATGTCATTTACATGGGACTGATTGATTTCGGGCATTAACTCTAGATGACAGGGTGGTAAGTTCAGTCTGGAATTTAGCGATCTCTTGCATACATTTGGACAATCTAACATATTCCGCCATATCAGAGTTTGACAATGTGGATTGTACCAACATCTGGATATCCGCAAGAGTAGCAGGCAGGTTCTGCACCAGGCATAGGATTTAGGAGGAAGGTGAGGGGTTGCTCTTCCAGCGGATCTTTCAGTGGCTTATGGAGCAAGGGGTGTAGAAATCTGGGTATCCAGCCTTCATAGCAGTGTGGGTTCCCGGGCACTGGAGTAGCCGGCTATGCTGGAAAGCCAGGTTCCCCAGACTGGCTGCATTGGAGAGTTGTGTAGCCTGAAGGCAGAGTGGCCGGGAGCAGCGGCAACAATAAATGATTGTAGGAAGAAGATGACGGCACTTCTGCCTGGCTCTCAGTGTCCGGAGATTGTGAGGAAGCCAGGAACTGGAGTGCCGCTGACCTCATTTGTTCCTCCGGTGACCTCGGAGCAGGAGCAGGACCTCCTGAAATATGGAGCTGCTTCAGGGCCTTGAACCTCCAGAGTGGACCTTCAGAGCCACAGACCTTAAGAGAAGATTTTGGGAACCAGGCTGCATGGGAGAGTTTGGCTCCCAGTGGGCAAAGCATGTCTGAATATTGCCATCAGCCAGTGAGGGGGAGGGGGGTCTTTAGCCTGAACCCATATTGTACACCCCATGGGTGAAAATTGAAAATGCCCATTCCTAGATGATCGTTCCTAGATGATGCATCCTCACAGCAAAATAGCAAGCTATGCCCCCTTCCTAACTATTTTAAAGGGAGTACTGTCACCAGAACCCAACACACCCAACACATCAACATAGCAGTGCAGATAAATAAATTTGGGTCACCTGAATCAAACTGTTAATTTCCTTTGTGAACTGGTGCTTCCATTGCTGAGATATTGCCAGGTATGAAAATGATATCTTTGGAGCAATGGGAACAGTTCTGCTTACTTCTTTGTAGCAATGACAATGCCCTCATTGCTCCAAAGAGCTAATTTGCATATTTACAAAGATGGCAATATCTCAGCAAGGGAGACACTGATTCACAAGGGGAAAACACCATTTTGATTCAGGTGACCCTAACCTATTTATCTATGGAACAGGGTTGATATTTTGGCTTCTGGAGACTGAAAGATTGGTTTTACTTAATATAATTTTCCTAAATGGGTTTTTATACAATTTTGCTTCAGATTCCTTATTTAATTAATCTCTTGTGAATTTTACCATTTAAACGTCCCTCACTTCTGTTTTGGCAACTGCCTGTTATGTACATTCAGTTGCAATATGCAATGTGCACTTATAAGAGCTGGAAGCAGTTTTGCTTGCTAACATAGCCACTCAAACAAGGACTCTGTAATCTAAAGATACAGTCATTGCTACTAGATTTCAGAAAAAGTTACATAAAAGATAATTCATTCTTCTCATGTCATCAGAATATTAGCACACCTGCCGGCAAAGTCAAGATGTTAGTTTAAAGAATCCCAAATATGGAGTTCAATACTGTGATGTGTGACAACTGACTGACAAAGCTAATTAACTCCCTTAAGATGATTCTTTGTAAAGGAAACAGCAACTGTCCTATTACATTCCTACCAAGAACCTATTGTTCTCTCTGTTTGTTTATGCTATAATAACAGTACTGTATTCTGTGTGTTCCTAGTATTTCTTAAATTCTTGTAAATTACTACAGTGTGCTATATACAACTCAATAAACATTATTTTACATTGTTAGGTGTATGCTACCAATTACAGGTCTAGCCAAACAACAATTGAAAGATGAGCAAAATTATTTGGTACTCCTGATGAAGTCTGGTTACAGAAGAAACGCGCATCGGGTTTCTTTCTTGTTGGTAGGATATCAGTGCCACTATGATATTTTCCATCATGTCTGTAGGTAAGTTGGGTGACTACTCATATTAGTTGCATTCGTTGTCATCTTGTATTATATGTATTTGGGCCATTGGACTATGCCAATATTGTCTTGTTTATACTATTATGGTGATGTGTTAGAGTAGCACTCACCTCCCTGCATCCGTGGTGGTACTATTGTTGTTCTGAATACTCTCACTTGGATTTGTTATATCTGGTATAATCTGTTGTGAGTTTCCATTTTATATGATCTCTATTATGGTAATATCCACCAAACATATTGTGTTTTTCCTTCTTTCGTGTCCCTCATAAATGTGAGGTTTGTTTAGCCGTATACTACGTCTTCCCTCACTGCCATGGTTTTGTGTTGTTGGTACTGTCTTTTTTATTCAATTTTTTATATGTTGTAAAGAATTAATAAAATTATTATATTTATATGGTCATTGTATTTGCTTATTCCTGGTGAGTTTTCTTGTTTGGGCAAAATTATTTGGTATACCTGGAATTCTTACCCAAAAGTTTAAAATTACAGCGAATCCAAAAGTTTTCAGATTTGTTTCTGTTAAGTCACTTAAAATGGTGTCTGACTATTTACTATTTAAATATCCAGCTGCCATTTAACTTATGGACTCATTAGTAGCTACAGGAATCCTTCCACTGTTTGCTGGTGGTGCACCAAACAGATATTTTCTAACACACAGATACAGGAGCATCTCAATAAATTAGAATATCTTTTAAACGTTTATTTCTTTCAGTAATTAAATTTATAAAAGTGACCTCCTATATTTTCTAGATTCTTTATACACAGAGTGTTCTATTTCAAGTGTTTTATTTCTGTAAATGTTGATTATGGATTACAGGTAATGAAAACCCAAATCTAAGAAAATTTGAATATTATAAAAAAAAAAGTTCAGCATTGTAAATTCAGTGTGTCACCTGCCAAGGTTTCCTAAGCCTTTAAATGGTCCCTCAGTCTGGTTCAGTAGGACACACAATCATGGAAGACGCTGGTTATGAATTGTATTACTGAATTACTGAAATGAATGAACGTTTCAAAAATATTCTAATTTATTGAGATGCACCTGTATATAGTCCGAAAGGTGTAGATGAACATTAGCCATGTTGTATTATCAAATGGCATCTAGATTGTGTCACAGTTTGGAATTGAATGCAGAGACTGGAGCAGGACACTGAAAAAATAAGTGTCTGGCTCGATCTTGCTGTGGATTCCACGGCTGATCTATCTGCAGTCCATAGCACAAGATACTCCCCTGATTAGGCCAATTCATCTAAGCCTAAACAGTGATTCAAAAAGCGCAGTGGAAGGTCAAAGCTCTGCTTTGGGGAGCAAGGGGAACAGAAAATGAAGAGGAATCTGTCCACCTCAAATTCCTCTTCATTTTCTGCTGTCGGAACATACCTATACATTTCAGTTTGAGTGCTCCTATAAAACTGATATGAAAACCTCAGAAAATAACTTGGCCCATGTTCTTACTGTAAGCTAACATCAGATCCAGTATAACATAAGACTGTTATAGCATATGCAAAATACATGTTCCCATAACTTGTACCTTGTAATATGCTGATGGTTTTAAAGAGTAATTGTAGGGTAATCGTCTTCAGTTCCATTGTCTTGAATGATTAGATTGCCATATTCTAATTTATTGAGATGCGCCTGTAACTGGATATGCATTGCAAATATTAATAATCGTGACTCATCGCAGGTGGTCCATGCACCAGAATATGTTCTTGAACAACTAAGCTACAGTCATTCACCTATTTTACAATGAAAAACATCTAGAAATAAATGATGTGGGGACCAACCCCTTTTTCATAACCAGTCAAGGTAAAACCAAGAGCCACAGTCTAGAGTTATATGGGAGGGAAGATCTATGCTTATTGGTCCTTTCCACGCTAAAATTACAAGGTTGAAACTACCCAGGACCCAACCATCAGATGGTCAGATTGTGCTGGTACCCGGCTTTTTCTGAAATCCCTTTTGTTCATGATTATTGAAAGGAATGTTATGTGATTGTATCTGTTTTTCATTTAATAACTTTGTCTGTTTCCTGACCTTACACTGAAATCTGTCAGGCTCAGATATTAACTTAAGGTGCTCATGCGGTGTAGAGAGCTGTCAGACAAGCACTCACTTTGCCAACTGTTATTTTGTCCCTAATATGCATACATGCTCAGCCAATGGTTCATAGGTTTTTCAATTGGGAGGAATATTCTGCTGTCAGAATAATCTCTACAAGGATTAAGGGAAGTGGCATGCTGAAATTCATTATATGTAATCCCTATTCCCCCTAAATGTTCATATACAATATACTGTATGCAAAATTACAAGAACTATAAATCTTTAACCACTTCAGTACTGAGCCTATTTCTGGTCCAGGACCAGACACATTTTTGTTTTTTTGTATGTGCGGTTTTTAGGGCTGTAACATTTTTATCATTTGCGTTATTCAACTAATTTCTGCGTTTTTTTTCGGTGACACATGGGGCTTTATTTTTATGTTGTTTTTATTTTTGCATGTTTTTTAATTTTTTTTATATCTGGGAAAATATAAACAAAAGAGGAGGGAAAACGTCTGTTTTTCACTTTTAATTTTTTTATTTAATAGCACAAAGTTCTACTAAAAAACTGTTTAAAACAGTTTTTCCTCTCCGTTACGGTAAGTTTTATTTTGTATGATGTCGTCGGGGGTGGGGCTAGAACTTGTAATTAGGGGGTGTTTTATTAAAAAATTTTTTTTTTTACTTTTCTATTAATTTTTTTTTTTCACATAATAGTCATAATAAAACTTTGGGGAACTTTGGGGACATCTGATCACATTTTTTTTGTGGGGGAGGCTGATTTCCCCTGTAACTGGGGCTGGTACATTTAGCCCCAGTTGCAGGAGGAATACAGCCTCCTGCTGTATGACCCAGTAGCTCTAACATACTCTGATCCCGGCGGATCACATGACCACTGGGTCAGAGGGCAGCCACATCATGGCGGCACCCATAGCTGTGTATACAGCGCTCATTGAGCACTGTTTACACAGCGATCAGGAAGTCAGGTATGGTAATAAACTTTCCCTGCCTTCTCTCTGGGACCTCCGCCTGAAGTTACAGCCAGTTCCTTGTTTCAGCAGCTGAACGATTTTGCGCTGAAAACTGCTTGCACGTACTGGTATGTTCTTGCAGAACAAGGAAGCCACTATCTGGAGGTATTTAGTCTATAGGCGGTCCGGAAATGGTTAAAGGGGTTTTCCGGGCAAAAAAAAAAAAATCATTTTTCAAAAAAGGTCTGTTAGTGCTATTAATAGGTTAATAAATGCACCCAAATACCTTTAGCAGTGTTTTGAGTGATTTCCAGGTTTCTCTGGGAGCTCCGGGCATCTTCTGCATTTGTTTACATGAGTATCTTCCTGTTCTGTATTTCTACAACTACCATGATGCATTGCGCTTCACTCAAAGCTGACTCCCTTCCCCTCTCTCTCTCTCACTCCCCCTTCCTTTCTCACTCAACCCCCCACCATGTTTCCCTAGATAGCCCACCCATTACTAGCCCTTCCTAAGTCACCCTCCCACACCATCATACTTACCTGTCTTCTGGGCAGGACCTTCTGGGCATGGGACTTCATTTGTTATGAGCGGCTGGCACCTCCTCTTCTTGATGTCTTCCAGCCACCCACACCTGCGCAATAGAGGCATGTGCAGAAGCTGGCACTCCGGCTCTATTGCGCATTATTGGTGACGTTCCGTTTCCGGAAATGGAGAAACGGAACGTCACTGGAAAATCAGAAAATGTGCCTGGGGCAGTCACATGATCTAGGTGAATATAGATTTTTGGTACAGTAACTAATTTAGAAGGTAAGCGGTGCTTAGCTTAGCTTAGAAATATCAGTTTATTCCGGACAGCCCCTTTATACACTTGAGACTTGGAATTAGAAAGGACATGTTCAGTTATTCATGTTATAAGCACAGAAACTCACAAAATAATGTAGTGATAAGGTAAGTCCACCACCTTACAAGAAAACAAGACGAGTCAAAGCAAGACAATGAGCATTATAGAAAGACAAAAGTATGTGGTATGCAGAAACAATGCCATTATAATCTAGCAAGAACAAGAAGTCATAGCCCTGTTTTATGTTGTGTATCATCCAACCTTTCTTTTACTCAACTGTCCAGGATTGGGTATTGTAAAGTTACTTTACCTACTTTCTAGAGCCAAAGTAAATGATCCCTGTAAATCGTTCTACATATGTCATTTTGGATATAGGTCTGAATCTATAACAGAGATAGTGAGCATCCCCTTGGCTCCATACTGTAGCAAGGTGGGCTCTTGGTTTTGATATCTTTCTCCTTGTCGGTGGTTGTCAATATGGAATAAAGTAATTAATGAAATGGAGTTCAGCATCAGTGTATATACCAATTATTAATGTAGAACAACAGGATCATAACAGCTTCAATGGGCTGTATTTAGTAGTCACTTAGTCACACCTATCATAGTGCTGAGCATTTGTTAATATAATTATTGACTTTTATTCATCAGAAATCCTTCTGATAAACATTAAATATAATATTAACATAAACATTGGTGGTGTGGTTAGAGTAACACTATTGAGCATATTCACGATAAGCTGGGCATGTCCTGCCTTGAAAAGGAGGTCAGGTAAGTCCACACAGAGGTGAGTTCATGTCCTATGTTAGTGGGGCATGCCCATATAATGCGTTTGTGATGTAGTGGGCAGTGATTGATCCAGCACGCAGGAAGACAATCCCAGTGAGCAGAGTACTTTTTTTAAATAGCAGCAAACAGCCGGATGGCATGTTGCTCTATATCATATTGTTGCCGGCCCACACGGCCACTGCAGAATGCCATCCATTTAACTGAATTTTAGACTATCTATACCAGACTTCCCTGATAATTAGCTTAATATGAAGCGCGTAGGGTTAGAATTGGTTAGGAAGGAAGACACTTTAATGCAGGGACAGGTGTCATCCTATGGCCACCTTGCCAACACTAAGCAGTGTGATTGGAACATTCCCCCTCTATTTTAAAGCTGCCATACAAATTACATATCACAAGGCATTATGGGAAAGGAGCTGGGGAGCTCATGCGCCCTCTATTGGATGTAACAGATTCTTGTCCCTAACCCACTCATTGCCTCCCACTAAGCCAGCCAATTCACTTTGCTCTGTACTGATGAAGGACAACGATCCGGAAACAGCACTGTATGCAGATAAGTGAAATTGGCTTGGCTAAAATCCCTTTTGCTGTCTCAAGGCTCGGTGAGTCAAAAGCAAATTGAGGATTTGTTACATCCAATAGAGGGCGCATGAGCTCCCCAGCTCCTTTCCCATAATGCCTTGTGATATGTAGATGCTAAGTAGAGGGCAAAAGGCAATTAAAATCTCTACACACCTTTACTGGTGCTCTCCTCAATGTGAGAGATTTTTGTCCCTAATACAAATTACAGGCAGTGAACTGTGCTCAACCCCCTAGTGGTCAGAGGAGTGACTGCAAGGAGGATATTGAGCAGGATTGGGAAAGATCACCTTATTGTTGGTGATTACTGTACAACAACCCATTAACACTCCACTGAGATATGTGGTTCCATTCAAGTGGCCAATTGCTTGGCAATTTCCATACAATATATTTTAATGGTTAAAATAAAGGTTAAGTTTTAGGCACAATTATTTTCTTCAGTGATATGAAAGTAAATGACTTCTATAACATGCATTGATTAACATTCATGGACATATGGACATATTCATAGATGGAGCTTGATGGTGAGAGGGCCCAAAAGATTTGAGGTGAAAGAAATAAAATATATGACACAACAGAGTAGTATACACATATTGCAAAGTTGAACTTGACACTTAACTAGTAAAATAAACTGTTGCAGCGAACTTTAGCTTGATTTTTTTAATGCATTTTGTTGTGAGTTATCATGCTGCAGCACTAACGTTGTCCAAATGTCTACT
This sequence comes from Leptodactylus fallax, assembly GCA_947044405.1. Classification (NCBI taxonomy): domain Eukaryota; kingdom Metazoa; phylum Chordata; class Amphibia; order Anura; family Leptodactylidae; genus Leptodactylus; species Leptodactylus fallax. The sequence goes on from CAMRHE010000012.1 coordinate 5,269,155, forward strand.
CTCTTGTTATCTAGTGTAATAATACTGTAAGCAGAATTCTAGTGAAAGCATAAACAAATTTGTAATCCTGTTGGTTGTTGCATCTACTATGGCTCCATTACATTATTTAGGATACTATACAGCAATCTTTATGAAGGTGCAGGTGGGAAAAGTGTATTTATATCACACTGCCAGGAAAAGAAGTCACACAAAGATCCCACAAAGAAGCACAAACTTTATAAAGGCAACAAATATCAAGGATGGGTTGACATGGGAAAGAGAGCAATCAGTTCTTGAAATGTGTTGCCCAAGAAAAGACAATGCTGTATCCATTTATTTCTGGAATCTCTGTGACTTTTTGCCCTGACAGCATGATATAAACCCACCTTTACCAACAGTACTATATAATACGGGCCAGTAGTTTAAATGAAGTGTAATAGTTGGAGAAGGGGAACTATTACAGATTTTAATAATAATAATAATAATAATAATAATAATAATAATAATAGTCCTTTAATAGTCCCACAATGGGGAAATTCAGTGTGTTACAGCAGCAAAGATAAGCAGATACAAATACAAATACAACATGTACAGGAATGTTCCAAGGTAAGAGGCATTACTTTGATAGCCGACAGACATATAGGAAGTAGCGGGGGGGGGGGGGGATTTAACAGGCAAAGAGATATTTCAGTTCTCTGTGTGTAATGATCTCCGCTTAGGTTGGTGTTGGTTGTACAGCCTAACCGCGGTGGGGAGGAAAGACTTCCGATAGCGCTCCTTCTCACACCTAGGGTGGAGCAGTCGGTCACTGACAGTACTACCCAGCGCTATCACGGTCTCATGCATGGGATGGGACTTCTTCTTCTGCATGGAGCGCACCACGGACAGTATCCTTCTGTCACCCACCACCTGCACTGGGTCCAGTGGGCTCCCCAGGACAGAGCTGGCCCTTCTAATCAGCTTGTCAAGTTTATTTCTGTCCCTGGTTGATATACTGCTCCCCCAGCAGGCCACTCCAAAGAAGATGGCTGATGCCACTACCGAGTTGAAGAAAGTTCTAAGAAGTGCCCCCCGGATTCCAAAGGCTCTCAGCTTCCCTGAAGTTAATAGTTGCTTAGTTTTCTTTGTAAAGTGCTATGGAATATATTGGTGTTATATAAATAAAATTATTATTAATATTATTACTATTATATCTCAAAAGCAGACGATAGTGTACATTTTTGCTACTTATGCTCATGTTTAAAAAGTTTTAGCAAGAATTGCCATTACTACAGGAGAAGGATGGGAATGATGTAGGTGATGGGAATAGTTTTTTCTAATCCAATTTTGTTCTGATTGTAAATATTTTTTCTGTATATGATTATGGGGTTCAGACCTTATATATTTTTTGTCACCCCCATGATTATTGAATGCAGACCTTATATTATGATCTCTACAGAAGAGGAAGTGCAAGCCTATTGTGATGCCCAGTGTCAATGTGAAAATTGCAATATTACAGGACTAATTTAAAATATACCTAAAAAAGAATCCTGAGGATGCCAGTTGCACTGCGAAATATTTTGGTGGGTAATTGAGATCTTCTTTTAAATGCGGTAAAATATATAAAGACTCTTGCTTTTAAAAACTGCTTTCAGGCCTTTTAAAATAAATTAGCAAGTATTATATGCTGTACAATGAGTACTACACTAATAAAAGAAATAGTAGAAGGACATGGGAGGTATATTATACAATCTGTAGCAAACTGAATAGAATATACACTTTTATCTAAAGTCAACAGGTCTGTAACAAAGCCAAACAGACATTATGTTTATTATCTGCTATAAATGATGTTAATTCACATAGATATTTTTGTAGTTAAAATGTGTTTGATTCTAAAAAAAAAAGTTACTTATCTATATTTTATGGGCAACTAGATTTTTTTTTCTGAAAAGATCTTTGCTTCAGTTAAATCTTAAGATTTATCTTTCATCTTTTATTTTGCTTAGATCACTAGAAACACTGGTTTTCTGTTACATGACATTTTGTAATGAGCAATAATGAAGTGTTTGAACTGTTGTAAAAACTACAGATGCATTTTGAGTTGACTCATCTATTCTAAAACAGACAACAATCTTACCACAAGCGTTATGGTTCATCACACTTTTTAAAAGGATTCATCTATAATTACACGTTGTCATTATTTAAGTTGTTAGCTAAACAGATTATCCATAATTAGTAAACACAATTTGGAGGAACCTACCCCACATCTTAATTTAATTTTGCTATGTGCTTGCAGAATGTCTGTCATTCTCAGCATTTACATTTAACAGCTTGACTGTGCACAGTGCAAATGCAATGGCTCTAATGGATGTATACAGCCGTTATTTGCATTAAAAGTCATCAAAAGGCATGAGCTTTCTTTTCGTATGTACATGTCTTGGATGCATTGTATATGGCATAGGTACATTCCCACTTAATTTGGTCCAGCTTGTATCAGGAATATGTCAATATGTTCGGAAGAAAGAAAACTTAACATTTTACCTATGTATGTAGTGTCAGCAGTATTACTTGTTTATTAAAGTAGACATGCTTTAGACACAATGGGGAAAATTTATCATTACACTATGCCAGAAAACTGGTGTAGAGGGATAATATTGAGGCACATGTTTCTTTCAATGTGTGAATGGGGGCGGGGGTGGGGATTGGGGACTGACAGATTTATTATAACACATGCCAGCTTCTAACTAGCATAGATCTCCATTCTGGAACAGCGTGGGCAGACAGATTGACTCAGAGGCTACAGTCTCTTCATAAACCTCAAGTTCCCTGCGCCAGTCGGGGTCTTTATTAACCCCATTGGAACAGATTTACTGTACACTACTAATCCTGTTCAATATTTTGATCGCTTACACTTAGACTAGACAGTCTGAAAATGCATCATATTATTACAGTGCCAAATTCTGTATGATAAATATGGTTCATGTTTAGATACTTTTCTCTAACTTTGCAATATCTATTTGTTGTGTTAAATTTATGCCAAAATATTGGTGCATTTTTTTACACACCTTAAGTCATGTACCTTTCCCATTACATAATACCTTTTTTTCCTAAGCTATGACCCTAAGTTGACACAAAAAGTGTCAAAAACACATAATAAATAAGATGCATAGCATGTATACCATTTCTCTTGCACATTGAAACAGAATTCTGGCACATTTAGCTTCTGTGTCAATATGTTCCTATAACAAATGAAAGACATTGTTGATCCTGTTTAGAGAAATACATCATGTGTTTCGCATTATGGTAGAATCAAATTAAGAGTATACACATTCACTAGAAAACATACATGTGTTAGGATTTTTATGGGATCAAACGGAAAAGAAAAGCTCTGTATGCTTTCATAAGAAAGACATACAATTGTAAATAATGGTCCAAAGTATTTTTATAGGTGTCCTATAATGATTCTGTAAAACATAAAATCACAATAAAGCCATGTGTATGTCACTTTAATCTCATACTCTAGAACTGCTCTACTTATTTCTGTGTCTGTTTCTGACGTTGAAGGAAAACCATAGGCACCAGATTGCTTTCATCTTAGTAGTAAACCAAAAACTAGCAAAAAGAAGGATAGATGCAATCACAAAAGAAGAATAAAATTACAAGCTATTTAGAGGTTACTCCCAAGAAATACAATTCAAGTAATAGTCAGGAGCCACGCAAACATGGCAGCATGCAATAATAATAAGAATAATAAAACCTATTTCTCCTCTTAGACATAACCTCTCTAGACTTTAGCAATGAGTAACCATATATGTTATCAGGTAATGTGCATTAACCTAAATTATCACCCATTGCTCCGATCAGTGGAGCACATCAGCAACTACAATGAGTATATTCTAGCTTTGATGCAGGCTTTATTTTCCTCCTGCAGACTTCTAATTTCTGTAGAAGCATAAATACCCCTTTTTTGTGACTAAAATACATCCTAAGGCTGAGGCCCCACATTTCAGAAACGCAGCTTTTTAGTTGCGGATTTTGCTGTGTTTTTTTGAGCCAAAGCCAGGAGTGGATTGAGCAGAAGATAGAAGTATAAACACTTCCTATATATATTTCCAATTCCTTTTGTAGCAATTCTTGGCTTTGGCTCGAAAGAATGCTGCAAAATATGCAACAACAAAACAGCTGTGTTTTTGCAACGTGGGGCCTCATCCTAAACCTTTTACTCTGCTCAAAATTTAGAAAAAAAAATCTTCCAAGTATCATTAAAGGGGTTTTCCCATGCACATAACCATCTTTAGATTTGTAGACAAATAATAGTTTAGCCTTTTTTTTTCAAATACAAATAATTTAAAATGTTGCAGAGTTTTAAAGATTTTCTCCAACCATCTTGGTGACAGTCTGTTGTCTTCATTGGTTACAAATTGATACAACCATAAATGGGCAAACTTGCTATCTTGTCAGAAACCCTGCCATGATTTACTTATTGTGCACAGGTTATCAGGCAGGGATAGTGGATAGACAGAAGGTGATCCAGCCACAATAAGGAAATCATGGCTGGGTTTCAGAGTAGATAAATTTCCTGCATTTGTGGTCGTATTAAAAGCAACTGATCAATACAACAGACTGTCACCACTGAAATGATTAGAGAAAATCCTTAAAATGCTGCAAAATTTTTAATTATATATATTTACAAAAATGTTTCATTTTTATTTGTTTACAATTTTAAATATAGTCACATTCGTGGGAATACCTTTTTAAGTTTAGAATTTTTTACCATTTCCTTGCCCACTTCCTCCTATTCCTCCCTCCCTGCTTTATTATTCTTGACATGTAATTCAATGAATACGTGGAATATGATGGTGCTATATAAGTAACAATAATAAATGAATAATATGGATTAAACTGTAATATTTTCTGTTAATCAGATGGCTTTGTTGTAGCATAAACTAAAAGGGAGTACTATAAAGAACTGGAAGCAGGAAATGGAGTCTATGTGTTGACCAAGATTCAGCCACTGAGCAGTTGACTGGTCTGATATAAAGTACGTCAATGCCTAAGTAGCTGTTAAGTCTCCAAGTAGCTGTGATTTTTCTGGTGTGAGCTAAAAGGTGTAAAGTCAGAGTGCAGTAGAGTAGTGATGAAGTGGAAGGCTGCTCAAGTTTGAGAGCCATAAGAGTCAATAAAGGATAAGGATGTCTTGAAGTCAGAAACAGAGCGAAGAGAAGACAGGAAGAGACTGACTGCCCTGAGACTTGAGGAGGGGATTATTTTCCCAAGTTCTAGTGTATTGAAAAATTTACAGTGACAATGTTAGCCCTTAGGGTTGTTAAAAAAAATAAGTCAAAATAGTCCCAGTAAGATAAACTGTAAAGTTAGTGCTGAGACTAGAGTAGACTGTAAACTATAGGAAGACAGGATTAAGCTCAAGGGACGTTTCCCAGGCAAAATAGTGATATAAAGTAATCCTTCCTCTCACATACAGTATTGCACTGTAGTAGTTTGTGGCATCAAGATGTTTATCAGTAAGCCACAGTGACATGATTGGACAGACAATAGCCAACAGTGGCTTTGTGTGCAACTCGACTCTGCTTGATCTGCTGGAGTATCTGACATTCCCCAGTCTCATTTTAAAAAAACTCTCAAACTATTCTTGATTGTTCATTTTGGGTGAAATGAAACTGCAGTGAACATGGGAAGCTGCTTAAAACTTTCCTTCTCTGGTTTCATTTGGTTCACTGAGGATCTAAAGTACATCATGAACATAGAAGCTACAACCTGCTTTGAGAAGTCTGAAGTTTAAAAAGGTCTGTCCGCAGGTAAGATTATTTCTCCAGACTGGCCTGAGTCATGATCTGAATAACTAATGCGTAAAGTCTTTAAAGGGCTGCAATTTAAATGACATTTAGCAAAGTCAAATTATCTATTTAAACTTCAGTCCTTTGTGAAAGTTTCATTTTACAGGACTTCAAATTTACACAACCTATACTTTTATATCATAGTCACATTGATAGCCAAGGTAAATGAATAATATACAAGTTAGATATAGATAGGCATCATTTATATTTTATTTGTCACACAATTATTTGCCAGGTTGACAATGTAAGTTTAAGCCACATCTCCACCTGCTAACTAACCAGGGTAATAAAGTCTCACTTTGAAATAGATAATCTTGCAATGAGAACCAGTAGCCTTTTTTTCATAAAGTATAAATGCTGGAAGTCAATATCATTTAGTACCACAATTCTACTTTAAACAGCAGCTCATCTTTATACTGCCACTGATTCCTCTACCCACATATTGTGCTATATAAATGCTATATAGATGATCTGGTTTTTATATGGGATGGCAATGACATAAATCTAAAAAAAATTAGGGAATAGCTTAAAGGGGTTTTCCGGGCAAAAAATGTTTTGTTTTGTTTTTAAAAAAAAGGTCTGTTAGTGCTATTAATGGGCTAATAAATGCACCCATATACCTTTAGCATTGTTTTGAGTGATTTCTTGGTGTCTCTGGGAGCTCCTGGCATCTTTTGCATTTGTTTACAGGGTTCAGCTTTCTGCTAAGTAGCTTCCACACTTCCCTCTCACCTCATTCCCCCCTCCTCTCTCCCTCCCTCCTCTCTCCCTCCCTCCCATACACTCCCTCCCTGTCTCTCTAGCTATCCCACGCACCCCCCCGACCCTATTATACTTATGTGACTTCCTTCCGGTCTTCCTCCTGTAGGACGGCCCCTCCTTCTTTTCTGATTCTGCCGTGGCGCGCAGTTGTCGCTGCGCTGCTCTGCAGCTGATGATCCACCTCTACCGCGCCTGCGCAGTAGAGGTGGATAATTATCTGCTTCAGAGCACAGAGCAGTGCTGGGACTACTGCACGCACCGGCAGTCAAAAAAAATGGGAGGAGCCATCAAGAAGGAGGAAGACCGGAAGGAAGAGAGGTAAATATAATGGAGTGCATCGGGGTGGGAGTAGTAGTGACGTTCTGTTTTCGGAAACGGATCATCACTAGATAACCAGCAAATGTCCCTGGGGCGGTCACATGACCCTTTAAGTGGGGTGACTGGAGACTCAAATTCATTGCAAATTCTTCCACATACCAGAAGTAGACAAGATAGATGTAATTGTAAATTAATATATAAAACATAGCATCTCAAGACCTGCTGTTGACAATTTCAACTTTACAGGTTTTTTTTTAAAGATTTATTTTTTTATTAAAGTTTTCTACAATTTTCCAAGATTAGAACAGACATTCATCACTCAACATTGCCTTTAACAAGCACAGAATAAATATTTCAATGAAAAATGAAGGGTCCATAAGTAAAATTCTAAAGGAGGGGGCAGGGAAGAGATAGACATATAGAAAAGTCCATAATATGAAACAGTGATACTAAGAAGGCTTTAATATAAGAATGCTAAAAAAAGAAAAGATGAGTAAATGTGATCCAGTCAAATAAAACATTATTGTTTAGAGATACTAATAAGTAAAATACTAGTAATCGAGTAGCAGCAAGACCCACCAACAACTTTACTGGTATCGAAGATTACTCCAATTGAACAGATCCCTGCATCCCCTAATAACAGATTTGAGGTCTTAATGCAGAGATAAATATATTGGATACACAAGCTGGACACTTTAGTTCCCAGTGATATTAACAAAACTTTAGAAAATATTAATGATTGAACCAACCAATTTTATTTGGCAAATATGCATTTGGCCAATTCCTTCTTATTTCTTAGTTTATTTAATTTATCCTATCAATGTAATCACTACAACGATGTCTCCGGTCTGTGCCAGTCACTGCATTGACTGCCTATTCATTATAGAATACAATATAAACTTATCACCCTCATCCACACTGCTGCACCTCACTACATTTCCTCCCTCATCTCTGTTTTGCACCCAAACCAGAGCTCTCTGTTTGGACCTAAGACTCACTTCCTCTATTATCAGAACCTCGCACTTCCGTATCCAAGACTTCTCCAGAGTTGCACCACTTCTCTGCAATGCTGTACCCCGGACAATCACATTAACTCCCAACTTCTACAACTTCAAGCGCATCCTAAAGACACATCTCTTCAGGCAGGCCTATAACAATTCCTAATCTAAATCCTTCCGCATTTAGGCTCCCTAAAACTAACCCTCCACTGTTAATGCTCCCGCATTAATCCACTGGACATGATGCCTTATCAGACTGTAACCTTGTGTGTCCAGGCACCCATCTGCACATAAAAGCACACTGACTGGTGAAAACTCATACAATTTTAATTAAATGTTTAATTAAAATAACCTTTATCACAAAAACAGCTGGAACACTGTATATGCAATGCTACCTCTCTAATAACTCTTGCGTCACTCCTCACCTCATAGATTGTAAGCTCTTGCTAGCAGGGCCCTCAATTCCATTGTGTGAATTGACTTATTACTCTGTAATGTCTCATTTTGTCTGTACTTTACCCCTACAATTTGAAAAGTGTTGTGGAATATGTTAGCGCTATATAAATAAATTATTATATGATATATACACATTTAGCTGTTAACCCTTGATATGTATATACTTATTTTGTACCTTGGTTGTGCAATTATATTTTTTTTATGTACTGTAGGGGCTTTACCCAGATACTGTATGTGTTATTAGCTCCAATAAAGACTATTTTTATTATTACTGGCAGTGCACAAGCCAGTGTCATGAGATTCATTCTTTTTCTTTTATTCCTTTGGTGCTGGATATTTTTCCAAGATGTAGCATCTGCATCTGATCTAAATATCCATAGATACACTACACTAAGCTTATTTTGTTGTTTTGGCTCATCATAGCAACACTGAGTGAAAGACAAATTTATGCAGCACACTTGGTTTACCTTGTCTTCACACCATTACCCTGTTTTTCTTCCATTCTACAGTTTATCTCCACAAGAGAAAGGTTATATGTTATATAGTGGCAGATCATGAAGGTGCGATGAGGTCTCAAGAGAAAAGGGACCAAGAACAACTTTTCACATATTCTGCAAAATTATCAAGCAAAGAGGAGGGCACTGGACCAAAAGAAGCTTTTACCAACCCTCTCTTCACAGTAACTGATATTAATTTTAAAGAGAACATTTCACCACCTCCCCCAACTCCAGCTCTTTGCATGTCTAAAGAGGTGCTGGTCTTATGATTCCAACACAGTTAAAATATTTCTCCAGCCCTCACTATTCCCAAGCAATTAGTGATTGGGTGAGATTCAGAGCTCTCTAATACTATCTGCCACTGGACTCTGTCAGAGACCTCTGAAGCATGCCCCTTGTCTGCTCTAGTTTGAGACCGCCCACTTGGCAGCAGATACCATACAATGGAGAAAAAAAGTATTTAGTCAGCCACCAATTGTGCAAGTTCTCCCACTTAAAAAGATGAGAGAGGCCTGTAATTGACATCATAGGTAGACCTCAACTATGCGAGACAAAATGAGAAAACAAATCTAGAAAATCACATTGTCTGATTTTTAAAGAATTTATTTGCAAATTATGGTGGAAAATAAGTATTTGGTCAATAACAAAAGTTCATCTCAGTACTTTGTTATATATCCTTTGTTGGCAATGACAGAGGTCAAACATTTTCTGTAAGTCTTCACAAGGTTGGCACACACTGATGCTGGTATGTTGGCCCATTCCTCCATGCAGATCTCCTCTAGAGCAGTGATGTTTTGGCGCTGTCGCTGGCTAACACGGACTTTCAACTCCCTCCAAAGGTTTTCTATGGGGTTGAAATCTGGAGACTGGCTAGGCCACTCCAGGACTTTGAAATGCTTATTACGAAGCCAATCCTTCGTTGCCCTGGCAGTGTGCTTGGGATCATTGTCATGCTGAAAGACCCAGCCATGTTTCATCTTCGATGCCCTTGCTGATGGAAGGAGGTTTGCACTCAAAATCTCACAATACATGGCCCCATTCATTCTTTCATGTACACGGATCAGTCGCCCTGGTCCCTTTGCAGAGAAACAGCTCCAAAGCATGATGTTGCCACCCCCATGCTTCACAGTAGGTATGGTGTTCTTTGGATGCAACTCAGCATTCACTCTCCTCCAAACACGACGAGTTGTGTTTCTACCAAACAGTTCTACTTTGGTTTCACCTGACCATATGACATTCTCCCAATACTCTTCTGGAACATCCAATGCTCTCTAGCAAACTTCAGACAGGCCCGGATATGTACTGGCTTAAGCAGGGGGACACGTCTGGCACTGCAGGATCTGAGTCCCTGGCAGCGTAGTGTGTTACTGATGGTAGCCTTTGTTACGTTAGTCCCAGCTTTCTGCAGGTCATTCACTAGGTCCCCCGTGTGGTTCTGGGATTTTTGCTCACCGTTCTTGTGATCATTTTGACCCCACTCGGTGAGATCTGGCGTGGAGCCCCTGATCGAGGGAGATTATCAGTGGTCTTGTATGTCTTCCATTTTCTAATTATTGCTCCCACAATTGATTTCTTCACACCAAGCTGCTTGCCTATTGCAGATTCAGTCTTCCCAGCCTGGTGCAGGTCTACAATTTTGTTTCTGGTGTCCTTCCACAGCTCTTTGGTCTTCACCATAGTGGAGTTTGGAGTGTGACTCTTTGAGGTTGTGGACAGGTGTCTTTTATACTGATAACTATGTCAAGCAGGTGCCATTACTACAGGTAATGAGCAGAGGACAGAGGAGCCTCTTAAAGAAGAAGTTACAGGTCTGTAAGAGCCAGAAATCTTGCTTGTTTGTAGGTGACCAAATACTTATTTTCCACCAAAATTTGCAAATAAATTCTTTAAAAATCAGACAATGTGATTTTCTAGATTTGTTTTCTCATTTTGTCTCTCATAATTGAGGTCTATCTATGATGTGAATTACAGGCCTCTCTCATCTTTTTAAGTGGGAGAACTTGCACAATTGGTGGCTGACTAAATACTTTTTCCCCCACTTTAATTAGCACCAAAAGTAATGACAACAATTGCTTTGGAATGCTTGAAGCTATAGAAAAAGTTTCAACAGCATTGGAATCAGTGGAGTCGCACCTATAAAAGGATACAAAGAGTTGGAGCTGGGTGGGTGAAAGCCTATGTAAAGATACAACACTAAACATAACAACCTTTCTAAATATTATCCAGAGGAGAAAGACTCAAGTGTGCAAGTATACACGTATTGGTAGTACCAGTGGTGTAACTAGGAATGGCTGGGCCCCAAGGCGAACATTTGACATGAGGCCCCCCCTGCCCCCCCCGAACCGGTTACGGGTTCCCAAACAGTAAAATATGCTCAGCAGAGGCCCCAGATAGTATTATATGCTCAACAGTGGCCCCCACACAGCATTATATGCTCCACAGTGGCCCCCATACAGCATTATATGCTCTGCATTTCTCCCCCCACACACACAGTATAATATGCTACCCACAGTGGCCCCACACAGTATAATATGCTCCACACAGTGGTCCCCACCCAGTATTATATGCTTCCCACAGTGGTACCCACCCAGGATTATATGCCCCCCATAGTGGGCCCCACCCAGTATTATATCCTTCCTACAGTGGCCCCCACACAGTATTATATGCTCCCCACAGTGTTCCCCACCCAGTATTATATGCCCCCCACAGTGGCCCCCACCCAGTATTCTATGCTCTACAGTGGCCCCACCTAGTATTATATGCTTTACAGTGGCCCCCACCCAGTGTTATATGCTCTACAGTGGCCCCCACCCAGTATTATATGCTCTACAGGGGCCCCCACACAGTATTATATGCTCTACAGTGGCCCCCACCCAGTCTTATATGCTCTACATTGGTTCCCACCCAGTATTATATGCTCTACAGTGGCCCCCACACAGTATTATATGCTCTACAGTGGCCCCCACCCAGTGTTATATGCTCTACAGGGGCCCCCACACAGTATTATAAGCTCCACAGTGGCCCCCACCCAGTGTTATATGCTCTACAGGGTCCCCCACACAGTATTATATGCTCTACAGTGGCCCCCACCCAGTATTATATGCTCTACAGTGGCCCCCACCCAGTATTATATGCTCTACAGTGGCCCCCACCCAGTAGTATATGCTCCCAACAGCCCGCTCCGCTTCGGTGCTATTACTATACTCTGGGGTCTCCTCAGACCCCAGAGTATAATAATCGGAGGCCTAGGGAAAGTGATTAAAAATAACAAACATTCATACTCACCTTGCCTTACCTTTCCTTGGCATCCCCGCTCCATCCTGCCGTCTTCAGCATCTTTGCCCATCTTCCGACGTCGATGCCGAGGCCTGTGATTGGGCCTCAGCGGTCACATGGGGACGCACTGACGTCATTACGCGTCCGCGCCCCATGTGACCGCTGGGGCCTAATCACAGGCCTCAGATGATGGAGGAACGCCGGAGAGAACGCTGTGCCCAGGAGAGGTGAGAATATGTGTTTATTATTTTAAGTCACCTCCCCTGGGCTGCCATCTATTGGAAAGGGCCCTGCAATATGCCAGGGCCCCTTTCCAATAACAGTATGTATAGCGGTCGGGGAACCAGGCTTTCCCCGACCGCTATCATAATGGTCCGGGGCCCGGCCATCTCCAGCTGGCCGCGGGCTCCATAACCTGCCAGGTCCATTTGCAGTCGCACCCCCTACAACCGCGATCATTACTGGTTTGTGGGGTTCGCGGTAGCGGCTGCCACAGGGCTCCGGGGCCCCTAATGTCCCGGGCCCTGTGGCAGCCACTACCGCTGCTACCCCGATAGTTACAACACTGGGTAGTACTTTAATGTAAAGTGCATTAGTTTGTAGTCAGTGCAACTGGTCCTTTGCTTGCCTGTTGCCTGGATCAGATAAAATTTGTGGATAGTGGTAGTGAGCATAGTGACCCAAGAAGACCTGTTTTATTTATTGACCCATTTTATTTTTCCTCAGAATATATTTAAAATACTGTACTGTCACATTCAGCTAGGAAACATTAGATTTATTTATTCCCGAAAATTACATATGAATATACCTATGTTTGTGACCTCAATGCCCTATCTACATCTAATACAGTTCCAGATCATATCCATATATTACGTGTTCCCTGTCTGCCTTGTTTTGTAACCCTGACCATAGTTCTTTACTTTAACAGAGCTTAAGGAGTTTCAGTCTTTAATTAAATTCATTGGCATCTGAATGACAATAAATCCTTGTTGTCTCATAGTTTGACTATGTTCAGTAAGTAATACATAAGCAAATCATTTCTTATAGCTGAAACTTCTCATCAAAGTGAAAAAAATACTTTACTTCTGAGAAGCTGACATAAGAATCTGGAAATTAACAAAACACTTGAGTTCTGAGAAACTGACACGAACATTGTATTATTTTAATAAGAGATTCAATGCAATTTACTTAGAGAAAAATGTCTTTTAGGGCAAGCAGATTGCAGTAGTTTATTTACATTTTTAATTTTAAGAGCTCTTGGCATTGAATGCTCATCAACAAAGCTGATGTATTTCTACCACAAAGAAGACAACGCCAGCTGCAGAGGGTTCTGTGGTGTTCTGAAGACAATCAGCAAACATCTTCAAGTTTGATTGGTCAATTACAAAGTAATGAGTCTGAGAGCAAATGTCTCATATTTGTATGGTTTTAGAATAGATTCTCTTTAAATATGAACAAAAATACAATTTTGTCAAGTAACCTTATGATGCAAAATCTTTACCTTAACCTTCGTCAGGCTGCATAATTTTACAACATTACAGGCTGCATAGGAATAGGTACAATTGTACCTACTCAGCTGGACGAGGGTTAAACAGTATTTTTGGAAACTATCCTCTTGTTATAATGTGATGGAGGACACTCCGCTTGGCATGGTGCATGTGTATAAGGCTCCTGCCTGTGATAATCATATACAAGGGACTCCTAGCACTCACCCTCGACTTTCTCTGCTATTTTGTTTGAGCCCCTTCCAATTATGTATTTTCTTCCAAGTCTTGAAGGAAGACACATACCTGGAGGGTTCTAAAATAAAATAGCAGAAAAAACTAGCATTGAGTGCTAGAAGTCCTTTGTGTATGATTACCTGTCCTCTGGACTGGACAAGTTCAGATGCATGTATCTGAACTTGTCCAGTCCACATACTCTGCTTTTGTCCTACCTTTATTGTTAACTTTACAACAGCTGAAGCTTCCACAAGCTGTTGCAACATTAGATGCAGAATGAGCTCAGTAGGTGGGACTTGGAGGAGAGGGGTGTCTGCACAAATAATTATAGACTGAAAACAGGAAAATGAGAGGAAGATTAAAATCATGTAATTGCCCTCTCCTTTTAGCAACTAGATCAGAACTTCCCCTATACCAATCTTCTGGAGAGAAAGGGACCCTGCTACTTAGAGTAGCTCTGCAAAAAGTAAGTATATCCAATCAAAAATAAGAACAGGTATGGAAAAAATGCTGCACAATACAAATTAATTCAAAAATAGAATTGATAATAGTTGATTTTTGTTGATTAGCAAAACGCAAAGTGAATGAGGAACAGAAAAATCTAAATCAAATTGATATTTGGTGTGGCCACCAGGAAGTGATGATCTGGCCCCATGGAGCCCTGATATCAACATCTGTCTGTCTGGGATTACATGAAGAGACAGAAGAATTTGAGGAAGCCTACATACGTAGAAGATCTGTGGTTACTTCTCCCTGCCAAATTCCTTCAAAAACTGTGTGCAGGTGTACCTAGAAGAACTGATTCTGTTTTGGAGGCAAAGGGCGGTCATGTCAAATATTGATTTGATTTAGATTTCTCTTTTGTTCATTCACTTTATTTTGTTAAGTGACAAAAATAAACTATTAACACTTCTATTTTTGAAATCATTCTTACTTTGCAGTATTTTTTCCTTCCACACCTTCACATGCTGTCAGTGATGACTAGACAGTGCCAACATGTGGTAATGTTTATAGAAACAGCATAACAGGACTGTTGTGGGGGCAAGTTTGGTGAACAGTCCACATCATCTGCCGTTAGGGATGAAGTAAGATCTCCATTAAATGCCATCTTTCTAAACTAGAAAAAAGTATTGTGACACCTCAAAAACAAAACATTATTCAACTTACTGGGTCCAGATGGCATATACTGTACTTCCACATCTAAAGGAGTTAAGTACAGAGATAATAAAATAATTTTTCCTAATATTTAACAATTATATTGCAAAGGGCTGTTTCACATGGCTAGAGCACAGCACATATGGTGCCAGTTAGAGATGAGCAAATTGAAGCTGACGAAGTGGAATTCGATCCGAATTTAAGGAAATCCTCGATTCGCATCGAATTCGGATTTCCTCACACTTCATGGTATCGAATCGCATTTAAAACTAAGGACACGTCGGAATAGCTTTTAAAAAGGTTATTCTACTCCTACCTTTGCTGTTGCATCATGCCCCCTGCGATGTCCTGGTCCTCCTAGCTCGTGTAGGAAAAGAATAAAGATGGCCGCTGGACATGAGCAGAGCCGCTCGTTTAGGAATAGAATAGATCTTTATTCTATTAAGGAACACAACTGGGGTAAACATGAAGAACAAAGATACAATGATAAGTATCCCAAAAACCATGTGAATATACAGTAACTGTCTAAAGGCACTATATATTATACTGTATCCAAAAGAATAGTAGATTCCACAATATAATTGGTTCTACAATTATATATGAACTAGAAAAAGTACAAAGTGTTGATCTGTCTGTGTGTTCATTGGATGTGTTCCAAGAGTGACCAGGAGGGAAATTCATGCTCTAATCCTAGTCAAATACAATTTGAAAACTTAAAGTGAAATTCTCGTGGTCGGAGTAACTTTAAGCCTCCATTTTTTTAGTTTTAGAGACTTCTTAGAAGGTCCAAAGAATCCAACTAAAGTCAGAAGTATCTGGCAGTTTCTCTCTTCAGGATTTATAATAGAAAACTTTAATATGTGCCCAAAAAACATAAGATGCAATGAGGGAAGATTTATCTAAAGCGGTGTAAAAGAAAAATGAAGAAGTTGCCAATTACAATCAATCTGATTTCAACAGTCATCTGCCCAGGACTCTTTGAAAACAAAAATATTAATGTGATTGCCCAGTATAGGCAACCAAACCACTATACAGTGGCAGATGAAGACTTAAAAAAAATAAATTAAATTAGAAGCTTTGCATTCTTAGGACTGTGATAGTTGAATGACAACTTGCCCACTGGTGTAATACGGGCCCCATGTTTGTGGTAAAATTATCAAACCAGATACTCCTTTTTTGTCTAACTTTGACCCTTTTCTCTTGGTTTTGGGTCTTGCACAAGATTTTCTATTCATTTGCAACCATTAGTTTGTGCCTGGTTTCTCAAAATCACTTCACTCGTCATTTTAAGATATTATCAAGAAAAGGGGGCAAAGTTTATTTAGAGTCACTTTTTTCGATACATTTACAACTTGCACCTATTTTAAAAAGGTCCAAATGTTTTCTAGTGCATAGGCAATATAACAAAGCCTATCAAGTCAGACAGCATTGGAGCCACAATTCCATATGGTAAATTTTTACGCAAGATTTATGATGCAAATGCGCCTTTTTGATAAATTTGGTGCAAGTATTGGCAAGAGAAAAAAGATGCAAGTGAAAAAAAAAGCTGCTACCATATAAAGGGAGATTATATACCTTTAGATAACATACTGCCATGCCTACAGTGACACTGGGTGTTACTTCAATGTCAACCCATAGGTGGTTTCACCAGGATATGAGACTAAAACATGGGGGTATATATAGGACAAAAAATATGGCACATCTGAAAAAAAAATGCGTCTCCTCATGTTGGATCCTCCACTTCCCCATACCGCTCATGCACACTGGAAAGCAGCCGCTGGCACCAAGATGGTGGCAATATAAGGGCTCACCATGGGAGGCACCACTCTTGCCACAGCTGACGTGTGGCTTCTCTTTCTGGCACTTACTAAACTGCCTCCCAGACACCACCTCCCTGCCAGTAACCTGAAGCTCTGTGTAAACATACACATGACGCATGGCTTCATATTGCGGTTTTCCTCTTTACTGTACATGTTGGGATATGGTAGTTCCTCACAGAAACAATGCACAGAGTGGGATAGTATAAGGCACCCAGGGCTGCGGTGATGAACAACAAGTTGTCTCTCTGTCTTGCCCCTTTATGAAGTACGGGTATGGCTCTTAAAGAGTAAGCCGTCGACCACTCTGGGTGGCCTGGTTAACGCTTGAAGTCAGTAAGTCGCACAAAGAGAAAGCAGCAAACAACTTCTCCCGTGGTGCAACTCTCAGACACAACTTAGTTCTGCCTCTAAGGAATCCTCACACAATCAAGCCTCCATAAAGTGCTGGAACATTGCCTGCACAATGACCAGAAGCAATGTAAGAGAAGTAAACATGCATATAACACATCACAGAACATGATAGGGCAGGTCCACGTGCCCACGGGAGGAGGGTACATTGTTCCTTCCTGCTCTGTATATTTAGCAGGAGAATCTACACAGATGCTGCCATGAGGAGCTCTTCTGCTCTCTTAACAAGTTTAGGAGAGGACTTTATACAGAGGCATAAGTTAAAGCTCATGGGCCCCAATGCAAAATCTGTAAAAGATCCCCTACTTACTATGTGTCATCATTCAAAACATTGTCATATCTGGCAGAGGGATTTGTGGGCCCCCACAGGGTCCAGGGCCTTGTAGCGACTGCTACCACTGCATCCCCTATAGCTACACCCCTGACCCAATATATACAGTAAGTTAATTTTAAAATTGTTCTTGCCTAATCTTCAATTGTATTATTCTTTACAGAAATTATGTACTATACTAGTACATTGTTAGTAGAAGAAAAAGTTGAAAATTAAAAAAATTTATTAATTTTTATTTGATTATTAGAAAAAAAGTACAAAACTTATTATAATAGATGCAGCATATTTGGTATCCTTGTAACCAGATCAGCCCGTGCAGTACAGTAAACATGGTTATTTATGGTGATCGCTAAATTACGTAAATAAAAATGGTGTAATTGATTTTTTTCTATTTTTTTTATTTATTAATAAAAATGTCAGGAAGATACATCAATGTCATTTTACCTTTGCACTAGAATAACTGTTCACCTGTCATTTAGTAGCATACAAATGACAAATGAACAACAAACATAAACAAAAGTAAATGTTAAAAACAAACATATACACCCTCAGTTAAAACTGTCTGTATGGCATATTAGAAAATAGTGTGTGTGATGAACCGACCCTCAGTTGTACATCTTTCTTAGAAATGTATTTTTACTTGCTCATGTCCGTCCTCTCCCTACCTATTGGAATGTTGTGTTTAACTTGGGTTTTACATTGCTGGATGATACGCTTCACTGGTTTTATGTGTGTTCATTGGAGATGGCTTGCTATAGCCAGGCACTTTTATTATCCCTGGCCAGATGGCGATGGGGGGATAGCAAGCCAGTGACCTTAAATTCACCCATCTCTCCGAGGGTTCTGCAAAGGAGGGAGAAGGGGGGCTGCCTGGGTGCAAGGGGTGGGTGGAGCACTAGCCATATGCTGTGGGCAGACCTGGATTCTGTGGTCATTCAGCAAAGAGGCAGTAAGGAGCTCTGATCTGGGAGAAGATGAGAGGGCCTGCCCTACTGAGGAATGCTTTGAGGGCCTAGTTCTGGACAGCATGTAGAAGGATTGTTTTATGCAACTTGCTTAAGCTTGCGCCCTAGGCCCAAAACTCTGCTGTGGCCTAGAGAAACGAACTACGAGTCTATTGTGTTGAGCATGGAAGAGAGACAGCTAGGACAGGGCTGTGTGCTCAGGTATTTTTTCTGATCTTTTATTTCCTTTTATTTTGGTGTATTGTATCATTGCTCTTTTGCTTGTATGTTTATGCTTGATCATATTAATATTGTATATTTCTGTATATGCTATTAATCCATACCGACCCACTTGGGTTATTAAATATATAAAATTGATATCGCTCGATTCGTTTTTATCCTATGACCCAGTCTACTCACGGTGTGTGAGTGGGAGGTTAAGAAAGAAGTTTGATCGCAGGCGTGCCAGGCGGCTGGACGAGGCGATATTCTTCACAGTGTGATTGAATCCACAGCTTATTAGTGTGATCCACAGATTATTATTAAATAACAGATCAGATAATGTACAGTTATACCAGTTTAGATTTATTTTTATATTGATCTAGCTACTATCAATAAGACTGGGTAATACTGATGATCATGAATGCTTTCCCAAGAATAGAGCTAGTATCCACCACTAGAACAGCTATTACAGAGGAAAAGAGATACTACAAAGTAACTTTTAATAATAGTTAAATATACATTTTTTTAGTATATAAAAGTAATTGCGGCTAGCCATATAGTAGACCAAGGAGTCTGAATTACTTCTTAGATTCAGTTAGGTATTCAGCACTTTTTCTCTTGCCTCAGCTCCAGAGTAATCGGTGGAGAGAGCACCATTAGTAATGTATAGACTGGAGCCCCCAACCTCTTCCTGCCTAAAAGTGTCTGTGTTCTGACATCATCAGGGGATCAATATTAGAGGCATAGTAATTGTAAATTAATTTCTCTAAATGTTCAGTAACAGCTGATATGGCCAACAGCATAGCTATAGCAGACAGGCATTATTCACAAGATGGTGTACAAATCAGGGCGCTATAATTTTGAGCATTCATTTTGGGCTTGGTAGCAGTTTCTCTATTAAAGACCGAGATTTCCCTATCATATCTTGCTTTAATTCACACTCAGGAGTTATGATTGCAGTTAGTCTCCTGCCAATTCCACCACAATACTTCAAGAACCAAAACTGCGGTAATATACCATCAGACTTGGGGCTGACTCCTCCTCCCTTCATAAGGAGAAAGAGGTTTACTTTAGCTTCTCAAGGATCTTTTATTACAATATGTCTTGAGATGAAGGAGCAGAGTTGGGTGATCTATTTATTTCAGAGAAAACACTGAAAACAGAGGAACCTTTACATTTTTTTTAAGGAGAATGAACATTTTTATGACATGTATTCTAGCTAGCCATGATAATTTATCTATTAAATGAATAGTACATGTGAATATAAGAAACTTTGTAATGTATCTTGTTTGAAAAATGTTTCCTTCTTTTTACATATTAGTCTATGGAGAATGGGGGGTGGGTACTGCTGGAAAACACTCAAATAACTGCTCCTGCTATACTCTTAATACTATAATAATACTATGCTAGAGATAAAATGCTACCAGTACACAGAATGAAGCAATAAATCAATTAACGTCCTCCTCATCCCCCTCCTCTCTTCATAGAATTCTGTGTAAACAACCAGGCTGATAAAGAGATATGGAGAGCAGCTTAATAAATGGAAAAAAAACAAATATTTTATAAAGCTTTCTTCACATGAACTATTAATTTATGAAAAGTTGTTTCATAATTGGAAATACAATTTAATTATTTTTATCATTTGACCAATGCCATGTGCAATTTCAATCCCGAAGTAGTAGTAGTAGTAGTAGTAGTAGACCTTCCTCAACCCAGCAAAATTTAAACAGTTGTCAGTTCTTGGCCTGATGAATTAATAAAGAAAGCCTGGCATTTATGTTCATTCAATTTCTACAATGATACTTTAGAAAAAGCATCTATTGTTTGTTTAATCTACAACAAAATGCTCAAGTAGAATGATGCATGAAATAATAATGTTGTCCACGTATTAAGCCATTGAATATGTCTTTTCACTAAAAGGAATGCCATGAATATTTTTATTTGTATGTAGTGCTATTACATAAGGCTCAAAGACCAGGTTAAAACAGGGTCTTAAGACAGGGGACAACCCTGTTGAGTTACATTAGATATATAATAGGCTCCATGTTAAAGTCTATTAATCCAAACTTAAGCACTTGGTGACGGAAAAAGAGAAAATATACTATTTAGTATACAACCCTGGAAGCCAAATTTCTCCAAAGTGTTTTGCTGACATCTTTGCAAAAAACAAGCTACACAGTACTCAATATCAGTGGAAAGGTACTCTCATGGTAATGCATGAATACACTGGCCCATGAGATGTTGCAGCAGATTACCCATACGCCAGAGAATTCAAGACTCTAGGCGTGCCCATTATATTTTATACAGAAATTTCAGATAGGGTCATTTAAGGGAACCATCATTTTATATTCAATACTTCAGGAGTCGTAATTTTATATAGAGGGCTTTCATTTATTTGAAGCGCTATAGGGGGCAAGACTGTGAGGAGAAGGAGGGATAGCTGATCCTCTGGGCACAATAGATCAAAATTATTTATCCATTTATTAGTTTTAATGTAACAAAGATAAAATAGAATCAAGGAGAGGATCATGGGATAAATTGCTCAGATCATTTTTTAATTGGTTTGTGAATTTTGTAGTGTTACTGTTTGTGCCATTGTTTTGTTGTTCCTTTTGTGTCAATCTGAGTTGATAAAATTTTTTTTGAGCCAACATGACTGACTATGATTTATTTTTTGTTCGGGTTTGTCTGTGAATTTTGTGATGGTGAGTCTCATAGCTTGCTTGAAGGAGGACTAAGATCATGAGGTTAATTGGCATTGCTAGGTCTCCTCTTTCAATATCACTGCAGACTATAATAGATTTAGCATTTTAACTGAATGTTATCTAAATGCTATTTAGAAAAGGTTCTCTATAAAAGGTTATGCTTTTGTGTGACTATTGTTCGTTTTGTACTTGAGGACATGACAGAATTTTTTGTAGAATGGGGTTGTACTACAGTTCACTAGCTTATATCCAGTGTTAAGTGCTTTACTTTGGAAAAATCATGTGATAAAAAGCTCCCCTCCAGTTTTTCCCATAAAAACATTTTCCCATAAATCCATTGCGTAGATAAAGATGACAAACTTTGCGATATACTTTATTAAAGAAAATTAAATCACCTGTTTTTTCACTTATTTCCTTCTCTGCTACTGATCAAATCTGAACAATATAAGTCTATGAAGGGGATAGAGGGAGGAAAATTAGAGCACCTTAAAGCAGAGACATCTGCACTATGGAGAGACAGTTTTCCTTCACAACTTAAATGGATTGTCAGGAGTTGCTATCCAGCTTTCCCATGACAGACATGTATTATTTAATGCTATAGATAACCTTACATCATTGTCCCTCTCCTTTTCTCCTCCCCCTTTCCCTCTCCATAGACTTTATTGTAAGCTGACACTGCTTGTGACCAGAAACTCAAATAAAAAGTAAAGACAGAAGTAAAAGTTAAAGGCACAGGCACTCTTACTTAGTAAAGTATATTTCAAAGTTTGTTCCCTTCACTGGCACTATTGATTCATGAAAAAATAAATATATGTTTACTTACAGTTTAAGATCATATAGAAGTAATCCTTTTTAACTTGAATCTGATAACATACTGCAGCATTATAACTCAAAAGGCATTGAAAAACATAGAAATAAAGTAATGTTAAAGATTTTACTTCTAACTTGCTAGCAATCAAATAATAAAAGGGCTCATCTGTAAGTGGTAGAGTAGAGAATATTAAGGTGGAGCCCTCCAGGGGGTGCTTCTTCCTGGGCTCAGCATTTAACACTGGCCATAAAGGAGTGCTAAGACTTGATTTTATGTACTGTTTTAGCGTACAAAATAGTTAAAATCATGCTTAGATGCTAAATCATGTTTCCCGTAGTTAGAACACTATGTTGCAATCAGGTTCCCTTTAAGTTGTCTCAGAAACACATATCCACTGTTTTTTTTCCAAGTATAACGTAGTACATATTAGATTGCAATTGACATTTTATTTGTCTGTATTCACTACAAATATATTCAAGTGCCTGTACCTCTCCAAATAATCAGTTTGCATACTCACTCCATGACCTTTTACCATTTAATGTCATCTGTTAAGATAAAAGTGGTTCATTAATAAGTAATGTAAATGGATATGACCCTAATAATTAACTTTCAAGCAATCAATGCAAAGCATTTCTCAAAGAATGAAATTGCTGTAATCAAAGTAATCACAAGTATTAATTATCTAAAAATAAATGATTGATACAATTTGTACCATTTAAAGTAGTCAGAATTGTTTTGCATTTTCCAAATTCTGTTGCCAATGAATACAATTGAATATTTTTATCTCAAATATATAGACACTGGCATGATAGATTTTTAAAGGACTCTAAAGTGATACGACTTGAAAAACCATGGGGCAGATTTATTAAGACTGGCGTTTCGTATGTTTGGGCCTCTTGATAAATCAGGTGCACATCCATTCACCACAATGGAGATCTACATAGATTTCCAATATGACTCATACCAGAAAACTGGCTTGAGTTACAATAAATATGTCAGGCTGAGGCGTCCTCACCCTGCCTCGTTCCAAAAGGGCCTTGTGCCACATGTGCACCACAATATCACCCATCTACGCTAGAAAACTGGCATAGGGGTATTGACAAATTTTCTTGTTATGTTCTTGCCTAAAAAGTTACCAGAAACTTGTTTTATAAAATTGGAGAAAATGTAGAAATATATATCGCTACCTTGAGCCGGCTCTGTTCTGCTATGTATTTAAATCCACATGATGAAAACAGTTTTCTATATGTGTATGTATGCGTTTAAAACCTTTCAATTCAGCTGACATCATGTCGGCTTAGGCCTGGTTCAGATCTGAGTTCAGGCCATTCCGTTCCCCCTCTCCGCATGAAAAATGCAGAGAGAAAATTCCTGCAAGCAGCACTTTTCTCTCCGCATTTTTTGTGCGGAAACCACACGGACCCCATTATAGTCTAATGGGTCCGACGGTTTCCTAAGGTAACCGCTTTTTAATGTGGATTAGGTTTTTGTTCGGGGGGGTCCCCAAGCCATGCGCAGATGTGAACCGGGCCTTAGTCTATGAGTGATCCATGAAAAGTCCTAAAATAGGACATGTCATATGTTTTGACGGGTCATTCACCCGGTCTGTTAAAAAAAAAAAACAGATATGTGAATAGGCTCATAGGATTACGCTGTTTAAAAAAAAAAAAAAAACTCTCTCTCAAATGGCTGCTTTTCCTCTTTGTGTAAATAAGGCCTTACGAGACATTTTATTCTCATTTATCCACCACCATACAGTGTTTACACAAGGTATTATTTTCCTAAATTGTGATCTGAAATCCATCTATACCACCAAGATTAGTGTAAAGACCACTAAAATAAACTAAGCTGTTTCTTGACATCAAAGTCATAATGATCACTAGCCCAAAATGAGGGGGACCAAATATTGATGGCCCACGTTTTTGCAAGAAGTTTTATAGACAGACTCCTTAATATTAAGGTGCATGATTGCAACTTTGAAGTTATGCAAGGAGGTTATCTTCAAGCCTAAATATGTGCATGTCTGCAATATTCTGTACATTTCCACAACTGCTGATTTGTTTCACTTTGTAATTAATACACAGTGGGTCTATAGTAATAGACATAATCAAGATGTGTATGGTCATACAGGAAACACTTAATGCCATGCACTAAAGCTGGCGATTGACATTCAATTGCTTTATCTCCGACCTGCTCAGGACATTATAGAGGAAATAGAGGACACAAATAATGGAGAATAAGTGCAGGATCAGACATCAATAATAACATTAAAGCAACTATTCAGACTACCCCAAAAGTTTTATTTGCCTTCATATTCATCTTTTATTACTAGTGGGATTAAAGTAGTATAATGTTGTACCGTGTTAGCCATAGAAAGTAGTGGAAGAGTGAAGAAATCAGGCAATACCTTTTAGAGGCTAACTGAGTATAGTGGGATTAAAGTCTGTATTTTACAGAAAGTCTTGCAGTATATTTTTGGGTTGCAGTGCTTAGTACTTACCAAATATGTCTGAAGTAAATACAACCAGTGAACTGGCAACAGTGTCATGGGTGCCTAAATTTTGTAGATGTGTGGGGAGTAAAAGTTGTCCCATCTGGTCTGATCCCACATAATATCTATAAATGCAACTAGGGACTTGAGCTTTAGGTCTACTCTAGACCAATGGAGAATTGTAAGAAGCTTCACTAGTGGGTAGGAGTCCATCAGAGGTAGTATAATGCTCTGAAAAATGTTCTGCTGGATCTGTCGATCGAACTGAGCATCTCTGGGATGTTCTGGAAAAAGGAGTAATTGAGGCTGTGCCTTGCAAACTAAATGACTCAAAGGACCTGCTACTATTGGCTTGGTTCCAGATACCATGGGAAACCTTCAGAGGTCTTGTGCAGTCTATGCCTTGATGAGTCAGAGCAATTTTGCTGATGTGATGGGGATACTTTTGCTAAGGCCACTGATTGGCCTCAGTGGTCTCGTGCGACCGGAACTTCCACCAGAAGAAAACATCGGAGTAGCAGGACCGAACCGTGCTGGGAAACACCTTAGAACTGGGGACAGGTGAGTATGTTTTTTTTTTAACATTTTTTTCACCTTCCCTAGCCTCATATTAAAAAAAAGGTTACCCTGGATAGTGCCTGCTTTTGATGCGGGCACTGATTGTGGGCTTTAGTGCATATAATACAGCAGAAACATGGCAGCTAGGAGCTGAGTGGCTGCCATATTTAAATACCTGACATCCTCTGTAATAGTACAGCGGATGTTGGGAAGGGGTTAAAGATAGTCTGTCACCAGAACCCAGTTTGTCAACCCTTCCTTAGATATTTTACGGTCATCTGAATCAAAATAGGTTTACCCCTGTCTATCGGTGCCTTGGTTGCAGAGATATCTGTTTTTGTCAATATCGAAATGAGCTCTTTGGAGAAAGTAGGTCATTGCCATTGCACTAAAGTGGTAAGCAGCAAGTCCATTGTTGCTCCAAAGAGGTAATTTGTATATTGACAAATTGAGTGATCCTTTGGCAACAGAAGCACCGATTCACAAAGGGAAAACACCGTTTGATTCAGGTGACCCTATCCTATCTTCGCGACTGTTATGTAAGTTGATATGCTGGATTCTGGTGACAGATTTCCTTTAAGGGATTGAATTTAAGTAGAGGAAAATAGAATATAAAGATGAAGGAAAATGGTAGAATTAAATCTTTTTTTTTCCTCATATTGATCCACAACTGATAAACAGTCATACCTATATACTCCACAGGGTTGTCCAAGACTTATTGATGACTTATCCTTAGAATAGCAGCTGATCAGTTCGGGTATTGGGTGTGGGACCCCCACTGATCTCATATTGATGGCCTTTTCTAAGGATAGTCCATGAAAATCTAGCTTTGGACAACCCCTTTTAGTATATAGATCATTTGCAAGAATGTTGATTGTGGATCAATATGAAGAAAATAATGTAAATTTTCTCATTTGCTTTGTCTATATCTTCTACATTCTCCTACCCGAACTTGATGCATTCCTTAAATTTTCTTTACTTATACTATGTGCCTATGTAATATGGACAACCACAGTGACAGCTTGTCTGTTCTGGTTTATAGAGAAGAATCCCAAACAGGACACTTCTCCATATGATGTCCATATATCCTAGGTCATATTGGCTGGTGTTGTCTTCATGAGAAAATCTTGTTTACTTATTTTTTTATTTTTCATTTTTTTGAAAATTAGACAATTTAATCTATAATGTTATAAAAGTTATGTAAATACAATTAAAAATTAAAATCTGTGTAACAGCATATTTAGTGATAAAAATCTGTTACCTGTGTTGTAAGCTTTGCAGTTACTGCATAAAATATATAATATTGCTTAATAAACCTGCAAATTCCAGTTACACATCATGTGTCTTATGTAATTACTAATATAATTTTAAAGTGTATCATTTGTCATTTAGATTTCTTATTACAACCACTTTATAATTGCTAAACCACCGAACTCTCAAGCATTGTTTTGTTTAGAGGAAAATCAATAAAATGAGGGAATATGACACAACATTTGACAATGTTCTATGATTAATATTTTAGACTTTGCTAAAGAATACATGATTTTTTCATAGTAAAGAGCAGTAACTGTTCAACTTAAGAAGCAGATTTTACATTTATTTTGAGACGCTGTGTTATCAAAGGCTCATTAAAATCTCCACTTTCAATCATGCAGTCATTTCAGGAGTACTGGGGACTAAATTAGTGTCATTTAAGGATGGTGATGATGGTTTTTGCAGTGTGTGCGATAGAATTACTGAACATAATCAAGGCTTGAACTCATGATTTCATTAATGAGATTCAATGAGTTTGTTTTTGAGCAGAGATCTACTTTGTAATCATTACCTCTCTTGCTGAGCTGTGCTGTTGTTTATGATTTACATTTGTGTCTGCTTAAATTATCCTCAATCCGAACAGCTTTTTTGTATTTTCTTTAAACACCACTTTGGTGCAAATACTTGTCATATCTCCCCATTGTAACCCTTTAAGTAACTAACTTTTCTCTGTTTTCCAAAAGTTCAAAAATCGCATTCTGTTATGTATTATATAACTGATAAAAATTCTTGGGTAACCTTCTAAGTAACATTAACATATTAATATATAGCATTTTGAAGAAAGAATCAATTTGTCTTGGAGTTCTTAAATAATGATTGCCAACTGTTTCTGCATGCAAACATATAGAGAAGATCATTGAATAGGACCACCCACTGGACTCCTAATTCATAAATAAGTGGTGATTAAATCAATAAAATCCTATTTACAAGTATAAGAATCTTTCAACACACAGTTACATATCAGACCACTTCTTCTATACCATACTGTTTGCAAAGTCAGTCAGCCGTTTCACAGTGACAGATTTATTTTAAGTCTTGAAATACTACATAGGTAAATTCAAGGCTGTTCTACATTCTGCAGTGCACATACCTGTACCATTATTGAAACCTACCAGTTTCAGTAGAAAAATGTGTGATAAAATAATTGCTGCTAATTGCTCATCTCAGTGAAGTAAATGTAGCAAACACTGCAATAAACACTGTCATCCTGAGAGGAGCAATTTGGAGAATGAACATGTAAAAAAGACAGGTTAAGATTTCAAGATGTAATGGGGATGTTGCTTCCTATATGAGTAGATTACTACTACTAGATTACTTTATTTTTATTTAATTGTTCTGCTCTTTTGGACACAAACCTAACAAACTAGTATTCACCTCTCCCCAGGCCTTCACTTCCAGCGGCAGCAGCTCAGTCCGTCTGTATATAGGTCCCACAGCTGTTTGTGCCATGATTGGTGTAGCCAATCACAGGCCTCAGCAGCCACCTCTTCACTTTTGGCACATCATAGCAGTCACTTGCCATTTGTGAAGAGGTCACCACTGCGGCCTGTGATTGGTTGTAACGGTCCCCGCGGACAACAGGACATCACTGGTAACATTAGAGGGAGAACCTGAATACAAAATAATGGAGCTGCCGCCACTGAAAACTGAGGTCTGGGGAAATTATTCAGACTAGCGCCACCTTCCTAACAGCTTAAAAAATAACATGCTTGTGTGGAGAAAAATTTTTTACAAAATTTGTTGTAGACTTTATTCAGCCCCAGGCCATAAGAATTTTCTTTACTTAATATTTGTACAAGAATGCCCTACTACCTTCTGTTATGAAATTTATGCAGGTTTGGTTGTGAAAACAATGGACATGAAACCAATGATAAATACCCTTTATAAGAGGACACCAAATACAGTGTAATACTGGCTTTACGTGTCTCACCATGTGTGCATGTTGCAGAGCTGATTTGTTTTCAACTGCAGTAGCTTATTGTCATCCTTTCCCTGACATCCAACCCTGGTGTACATACCCCTGCCAACAGACCTAATTGTACCCTTGCAAGATTTAGATGCTGCCATACTGATGTATTATTCACATGCCTTCCTATGAATTGATTCATTGTTTACCGGCTTTTCTTTTTAACCAAATTAGGGGCATACAAGCTTTCACTATGAATATCTGCTAATCACTATGGGTTTTATAAAGAAAGGTATGTCCTTGTGAGACAGCTCCTTTAAGCAATATTGATTTCTGTGGCATTAGATATAGGTATTAATAACTTATTAGATATACAACCTAACGTATACAACACTTAAATCCAAGTTGTCAGGTTGGTGGTTCCAGCCATCCTACAGTATGTCCAGTATGTCACACAAAGCAATTTGGTGCAGTTTTCTTTCATTTATCCAGAGTCAGAAGTAGAGACAATGGAGGATAGGTGTAAAGCAGTCTTCTGATATATTTGAATTTAAATGGGATGTATAAATAACTTATGTATAGTAAAAATTGGAAAAACATCCTAAATTAGATCTTTACCTGTATTAGCCATATGAAGATGCTTTTACATGTAATGTAGATACTTTACTTTACATTTCTCATTTCATTTAGCTATGTATTTACATTATTTGCTTTTTCTTGGATATAAAAAAAACAAAAAAAAACAAATCTGTCAAATTTTATTATTTTATCAGAATGGAGACTATGAGCTACTTTACTAATTGTTAGTTGTGCAGTTGAGAAATAATGAATGTACCGTACATTACAGATGGCTGTAAAATAATTAAAAGTAAATGTATAATTAATTCAGAACTGAACTAAGGATCACTGAGCTTACTTGTAGATTTTGTTGATGCCCCATGTTCAAAAAATTTTGTGTTAACCTTTAAGTTCTTTTGAAGTTTGATAATTGGACACTGAATTGTATATTTATTTGACAATAAATAACAGACAAAACAAATGATAACATCAAATTATTTGTATGAAATAGTAGTATTGATATTACTGTATGCAAAATGCATATTAGGGCATTGCATTTTAGATTGATCAAAATGTCGAAAACTCTGATATGGTGCACAAGTCAACAAGTCAAAATGAACTTTAAAGCCATAAGGGTATTAAATCGCTTCATCAGGCTCAAGCTGTAACGGAATAAAATGGCCAGGAGTACATAGAAGTCTACAAGAGAGTTGAAAGGGAGGAAGATAGGAAGCACACGGCCAATGCTGCTGCTTCTAGTGACTGTTCTATGCACCTTTCCAACTGGGTGGTCAAAAATAGACATAAATAGGACAAATTGTTGGATAAATTGCCGCAAAACATGTTGTGTTTAGCAAAGCAGCTTAACTTGTAATACACTGGTATGTTAATTCAAGACAACAGGTAAGGGAGGAAATAATTGTATCTCATTTCATCTTTACAGGGTGTGCTGCAGAGAGATAGCAGAGCAGGATCTGCTCTTCTCAGAGTCGTAGATAGGGGTTCAGCACAGGAGGGGCAAGCACGTCCAAATGGGGCCCCAGCTCAGGTATACCAATATTATCACTATACGGTGACCATCTATTGGTAGATACTGGCTCTACACAGGGCTCTGCAGACCATTTAGGTAAATACAGTCCCTGAATCATTTAGTTACTTTCAAATTTCTCATCTCTTTCATCTGGACTACCATGACCACTTCTTCCAGCTGTGACTTGTTTCTGTAAAGATAGCAACACAGACATATTTGGCTCCTAATTTCTACAGACACCTGACCAACATTGTCCTCACCTGCATAAAGTCTCAATCCTGCGGCTACCCCCAACTATAACATATATGACATATGCATCTTTCAATTAACAATGTCCCTGTGTACCCCCTTAAATAGTGTCCCTTATTAATGATGCCCCATGAGTTCCAACTCTTTTTGAAGGGACTGTTGCATTTGTTAAAGTGCCGTGACTCCTTCACTGTTTACACTGTTTACATTCATCTCTTAGCGGCCATGCAATGCAACTACAGCCTCGTCCTATACACTTCTATGCGAAAAGGCTGTAATTACATTCTACAGTCACTATGAAGCAGACAATGTGCAATATAAACAGGTACCATGATCCCTTCAAACATCTGATCAGTGGAGGTCCACTGATTTCTTATTGATAATCTATCCTGAAGATAGATCATCAATAAAAAAAGAGCTGAAAAGCTTCTTTAACCCCTTTCCACTCCGTGCTGTACTATTATGTGGTGCTGAGCGTATAGTTAACATTCAGCACTGTAATAGTATGGCAATCTAATGTCACAGGCATAAGAGCTATGCTTGCGGCATTACCTACAGTACAGACCAAAAGTTTGGACACACCTTCTCATTCCAAGAGTTTTCTGTATTTTCATAACTATAAAAATTGTATATTCACACTAAAGGCATCAAAACTATGAATTAACACATGTGGAATTATATACTTAACAAAAAAGTGTGAAACAACTGAAAATATGTCTTATATTCTAGGTTCTTCAAAGTAGCCACCTTTTGCTTTCATTACTGCTTTGCACACTCTTGGCATTCTCTTGATGAGCTTCAAGAGGTAGTCAACTGAAATGGTTTTCACTTCACAGGTGTGCCCTGTCAGGTTTAATAAGTGGGATTTCTTGCCTTATCAATGGGGTTGGGACCATCAGTTGTGTTGTTCAGAAGTCAGGTGGATACACAGCTGATAGTCCCACTGAATGGAGTGTTAGAATTTGTATTACGGCAAGAAAAAAGCAGCTAAGTAAAGAAAAACGAGTGGGCATCATTACTTTAAGAAATGAAGGTCAGTCAGTCCGAAAAATTGGGGAAACTTTGAAAGTGTCCCCAAGTGCAGTGGCCAAAACCATCAAGCGCTACAAAGAAACTGGCTCACGTGAGGACCGCCCCCAGGAAAGGAAGACCAAGAGTCACCTCTGCTGCGGAGGATAAGTTCATCCGAGTCACCAGCCTCAGAAATCGCAGTTTAACAGCAGCTCAGATTAGAGACCAGGTCAATGCCACACAGAGTTCTAGCAGCAGACACATCTCTACAACAACTGTTAAGAGGAGACTGTGTGCAGCAGGTCTTCATGGTAAAATAGCTGCTAGGAAACCACTGCTAAGGACAGGCAAAAAGCAGAAGAGACTTGTTTGGGCTAAAGAACACAAGGAGGGGGTGGAGCCTAGCCGCGATACGCTATGGTCGCCTAATCTCAGAGCTCCCAGCCTGAGTTTCACTAAGCGACGATTATAGCGACAAGCCCGTGGAAAGAACTGCTACAAAGTATACAGGAACGAGAGCTTACCTTCTGGAGATGCCCAGGAAGCGCAAATCGGCGATGAAGCCGCAAAAACTCCTGGACTTCTTCTTCCCCCACGGAGGGGGAGAGGAGCAAGATGGCGAAGACACGCGCGCAGCCACAACATCTAGGGCCTTGACTCCTCCGAGGGACCCTCCGGCAGAGACGCTCACGCTCTCCGCTCAGCGGAGAGCGCTGTCGGCCCCATCCCTGCAACAGCTGCTTGACCGCGCGGACGCAGGACCGCCTGAGTTTCCCTTCCGGCAGGCCGGGGCGGGCGCGCAATTCGGGCCTACTCAAAATGGCGCCACGGGGCCTAACGCTGCACCCAGCCCGGGGACGCAGCAATCTCCCACTGCGAGCCCAGTGAAGCAGAAACCAAGGCTCCAGAGCGCTGACCAGCAAGGAGAGGAGGTAAGCGACACCATACAACAAACACCTCCATCTGATTTCTTGGCAGATGTACCGGCAACAGAAAATCTGTTAACTGAGGCCTCTATGAAGAATATTCTTATGGCCTTTTGTAAGTCATTAAAGACAGACATGTCCCTTATGGTGAAACCGCTAGATAGAGATCTTCAAGAGTTAAAAAGCCGTACGGTACATGTTGAATCTAAAATGGCGGAATTTGCTGCATTGCATAATGCGCTTATAGATGCACATTGCGACGTGGAAAGGGATGTGTCCTTCCTTAAAGCTAAGATAGCCGATTTAGAAGACCGTTCCAGAAGAAATAATTTAAAATTTAGAGGGATCCCAGAATCAATACCTCCAAAAGATTTAACCGATTTCCTCCAAGATATGATAAGATCGCTACTACCGAACCTCACGAAAATGGACTTAACTATTGACAGAGCTCATAGAGTTCCGAGACCCTCACATTTAGATGAAACGACACCCAGGGATGTTCTGGCGAAGATCCATTTTTACCGCACAAAAGAGCTGGTTCTGCTGACTTCACGGAAGACAGACCGCCTGCCTGAACCATATCACATGATCTCCATTTATTCGGATCTCTCAGCCACGACACTACAAATCAGGAGGCAATTTATCCCTTTTACTACAGCATTACGTCAACATCGCATTCTGTATAAATGGGGATTCCCGGTCCGTGTGATCGTCTCCCGCAATAACCTAGTACATGTCATCAAGACTCTGGAGGAATGGAAAAAATTGCTAAATGCATGGAATATTCCGATGGTTGATCCTTCAATCAAAAACCCACCTGGTCCAATATCAGATGGCTGGCGCCAGGTGAAAACCCAAAGACGTCCACCTAGAGGGCTACAAAGCTAGAGACTCACTTATCCTGGATGCTATATGTTCGCTGCTGTTGAACTTATCCCCCCAAGATCTCGACAGCTGCTGGTCCGCTGTACTATGTTTGTCTCTCCTCTCTTTCTTTTCTTCCTGATACAGCTCAGATGGACAGTCCATCGGCTCTGTTATTTCTACGGTTTGTTTCCTTTCTGGTTTTGGCACATAGGGCGAAATGAATACAAATGGTGGAAATTACTCCGCCTCCTGAAAAACAGGGATATCCTTTGGTATGGGCAAGTGTGGTAAGACTCTTAATGCATTCCTAATTGTGTATTATGGTGCTTAAAGTTATGTCTATGAATGTCAGAGGGTTGAACTCTCCTCAAAAGAGGGCCAATTTATGGCGCGAGGCACGAGATCAAGGCTGTGACATTCTTGCAGTACAAGAGACCCACCTCTTGAAGGCGGATGCCTTTCGCATTCAACACCCAGCATATCCAAATGTATTCCATGCTCACTATTCTTCAAAACGTTGAGGAACATTGATTGGAATTAGGGATTCGGTAGTGTTTCAATTAGTGTCTCAATATGCAGACCCGGGAGGGCGATTTATAATATTGATTTGTATTCTTAATAGTGTTACATATACGCTGGTATCAGCCTATGCCCCCAATAGGAAGCAGGTGGCATTCTTAAGGAGACTGGTAAAGGCGGTGGAAAAGAGGAAACAGGGATGTTTAATATTGATGGGGGACTTTAATATGGCTCTGGACCCGGCGGTGGACACCACTTCAGGTGGGTCGACACGCCACCCTTCTCTTTCGCAAGTGCTATGGAGCCATGAACTATTTGACGCCTGGCGTATCCTCCATAATACTGAGAGGGATTATACGTATTTCTCTCCTGCACATAATAGCTACTCGCGGATAGATTTATTTCTACTCGAACAATCCAGCCTCCCCATGATTATGCAATCTGATATCTCAGTAATCACGTGGTCAGATCATGCAGCCATAACCTTGACCTTAGCAGAAAAATCTGAATGTCCAAGAGCATTCATGTGGCGATGCAACGAATTTTTAATGTCACAACCGAAATTAAAAGCAACTTTAGAGACTGATCTGAGGGAATTTTTTTCTGGTTAATACCATATCTGCCCCTAGCCCTGATATACTGTGGAATTCTCACAAGGCCTTTATTAGAGGAACGTTCATTCGCTTGGGGCATATAGAAAAGAAAAATAGATTAGCAGAAATAGATAGACTGCTTCACCAAATAAAAACTATTGATGACAGCAATAAAAAATCCCCTTCTCCATCAAATGCAGCAAAACTGATGACATTACGCCACCAACTGACAGCGTGCTTATTGCATAAATATGAGAAAAATCTAAAACGGACCAAAGCTACATATTACTCTCAGTCCAATAAAGCAGGTAAACTCCTAGCCTCCAAACTTAAACAAAAGCATGCGAAATCCAGAATTCAATTCCTTCACAGTAAGGATGGTACATATAAAATATATGACCCAAGGGGCATAGCTGACGCCTTTAGATCGTTTTACGAAGGTCTTTACAATATAGCGGAAGACACAGCGGTAGCTCCCCCAACGAGCCGCGACATTGAGCGTTTCCTTACGGCTGCCCAATTGCCCAGGCTCACTGAGTCACAACTGGACTCTTTGAATACACCCATTACCTCAGAGGAGTTGTTGTTAGTTATTAAATCGCTGCCATCTCATAAATCGCCGGGCCCTGATGGCCTTACGAATGAATACTACAAACGATTTTTTCAAATCCTGAAGGACCCATTGCTGTCCTTCCTGGCGGCCGCCAGGGAAAAGACCGAGAATCAACGAAAGCTTCCTATTTAAACAAAAGGAGGCAGGAGGGCTGGAAGTTCCGATGATAAGAAACTATTACATAGTCTCGCTGGTCACTCAGTGCGCTAGGTGGAAATCAATGGATACCTCGGTACCATGGTTACACATAGAACAGGCATTTATAGCTCCTTTAAAACTGGAAGATGCGCTGTGGTTACCCTTTTGGAACATCTCAGCTCCTGGATCCTTCTCCCCGGTCATGATAGCCTCATTGGCGGCGTGGCAGCTGATGCACAGGAAAGCCAACCCTATGAAACACTTTCATATTTCTGAAATGCCTTTGTCCCTACTAGCATGGGTAACCGATGATTTGGGAACCTTGGACTGGGAATCGAGGGGGATAACACATATTTCTCAATTATATTCCGACACTAAACAACCTATATTGTTTGCTGACCTTAGACAGACATACGGAATCCCTAACGGAGACTTCCTTAAATATTTTCGAATATGGCACTTTGTGTCTAAACATCCTGTGTCGCTTTTGCCCCATAGTGGTGCACTATTCACCTGGCTGTCGACCAAAGTGAGAGGGTTGAGATTCCTGTATGACAAAATGGACCACCTATCGACCTTTACTAGATCTACCCCATTTCGTTGCTGGAAGAGAGATTTAGACACAGCAATTACCCTAGAGGAGTGGCAACAGGCAATTAAGTTGATCCATCTATCTTTAAAGTGCAGCACACACTTAGAGACGGCCATGAAAATATTATTACGATGGTATAGGACCCCAACTATGCTACAGTTGGCATATCCCTCCGAATCAGGGAACTGCTGGAGGGGATGTGGAGGTAGAGGAACCCTTCACCATGTTTTGGGGAATTGTCCCATAATTCAAGGATACTGGGAAAGGGTTTTTGAGATGCTCTCGGAGCTATTCGACTTCCGACTCCTGTACACCGCTAAAATGGCTATTCTGATAATCGGAATTCCTAGTGCACTGAGGACATACAAAAAACTTATCTGCAAAATTTTGACTATAGCCAAATTGATGTTGGTGCAGAGATGGAGGACAGTAGCCCCTCCACCCATGTCGGATCTCTTAATGGCCATAAATAACACACACACATATGAAAGAGTAATCGCATTGGGAAATGACTCCTTCCATAGCTTTGAAAAAAATCTGGGAAGCATGGAATTGCTCTCGATTCGCTCTGAGAGAGACCCAGGTTGATACAGGAAATTCGGGTGGGGGGAAGCAGTGACTGAGTGGATGGGAGTCAAACCTGCCAACTGGAGAGTAAATGGGGTAGTGGGAGAGTAGAAATTTGGAATGTAAAATATGAGTGTCAGTGCATACACACAAACAAAGCCCTACAACCAAGGGAAGGTCGGAATTGAGGAACATATTCTAGGTACGATTCATAATAGCCCGTTGACTGTGCCTAAAAGTTAATGTTATAGTTCTGGTTTACTATGTTAGTGCTTGCATACCTGTCTTATTGATGTATGACCTTCAGCTGTGTCTTGGAAGGACAGTATGATGTTATCCTGCATATTATGTGATACTGCATACCAATGTACATTGCACTGTATGTTAACACCGTTCTGTACGTTTATTCTTTGAAAATTCGAATAAAAAATTATTGAAACTAAAGAACACAAGGAATGGACATTAGACCTGTGGAAATCTGTGCTTTGGTCTGATGAGTCCAAATTTGAGATCTTTGGTTCCAACCACTGTGTCTTTGTGCGACACAGAAAAGGTGAACGAATGGACTCTACATTCCTGGTTCCCACCGTGAAGCATGGAGGAGGAGGTGTGATGGTGTGGGGGTGCTTTGCTGGTGACACTGTTGGGGATTTATTCAAAATTGAAGGAATACTGAACTAGCATGGTTACCACAGCATCTTGCAGCGGCATGCTATTCCATCCGGCTTGCGTTTAGTTGGACCATCATTTATTTTTCAACAGGACAATGACCCCAAACACACCTCCAGACTGTGTAAGGGCTATTTGACCAAGAAGGAGAGTGATGGGGTGCTATGCCAGATAACCTGGCCTCCACAGTAACCAGACCTGAACCCAATCGAGATGGTTTGGGGTGAGCTGTACCGCAGAGTGAAGACAAAAGGGCCAACAAGTGCTAAGCATCTCTGGGAACTCCTTCAAGACTGTTGGAAGACCATTTCAGGTGACTACCTCTTGAAGCTCATCAAGAGAATGCCAAAAGTATACAAAGCAGTAATCAAAGCAAAAGATGGCTACTTTGAAGAACCTAGAATATAAGACATATTTTCAGTTGTTTCACACTTTTTTGTTAAGTATATAATTCCACATGTGGTAATTCATAGTTTTGATGCCTTCAGTGTGAATCTACAATTTTTATAGTCATGAAAATACAGAAAACTCTTGGAATGAGAAGGTGTGTCCAAATTTTTGGTCTGTACTGTATATATATATATATATAGATAGATACAGTTGTGCTAAAAATTTTGCATACCACGGCAGATTTTTTGTTTTTTGGCCTTTTTTCAGAGAATATGAATGATAACACAAAAACTTTTTCTCCACTCATTGTTAGTGGTTGGTTGAAGCCATTTATTGTCAAACTTCTGTGTTTTCTCCTTTTAAATCATAATGACAACCAAAAACATCAAAATGACCCTGCTTAAAAGTTCACATTCCCTGGTGATTTTGGCCTGATAACATGTCCAGAAACCAAACCATGGTCAGGTAGACCAACCAAAATTTCGGCCACAACTGCCCGGAAAATTGTTCGGGATGCAAAGAAAAACCCACACATAACATCAGCTGAAATACAGGACTCTCTGAAAACTATCGGTGTGGCTGTTTCAAGATGCACAATAAAGAGGCACTTGCAGAAAAATGGGCTGCATGGTCGAGTTGCCAGAAGAAAGCCATTACTGCGCAAATGCCACAAAGAATCTCTCCTTCAATACACCAAACAGCATAGAAACAAGCCTCAAAACTTATGGAACAAGGTAATTTGGAGTAGTGAGACAAAAATCAAACTTTTTGGCCATAACCATAAACGTTACATTTGGAGTGGTTTCAACAAGGTCTATGATGAAAGGAACACCATTCCTACTGTAAAGCTCGGAGGTGGATCACTGATGATGTGGGGATGTGTGAGCTTCAAAGGCACAGGAAACTTGGTCAAAGTTGAAGGAAAGATGAATGCAGCACATTATCAGCAAATACTGGAGGCAAATTTGCACTCATCAGCCAGGAAGTTGGCAATGGGATGTATTTGGATGTCCAACGATCCAAAACACAAGGCCAAGTCAACTTGTCATTGGCTACAGCAGAAGAAAGTGAAGGTTCTGTAGTGGCCATCTCAGTCTCCTGACCTCAATATCATTGAGCCACTCTGGGGAGATCTCAAGCGCGTAGTACATGCAAGACAGCCCAGGAATTTACAGGAACTGGAGACTTTTTGCCAAGAAGAATGGGCAGTTTTACCATCTGAGAAAATAAAGAGCCTTATCCACAACTATCACAAAAGACTTCAAGCTGTCATTGATGTTAGAGGGAGCAATACACGGTATTAAGAACTGGGGTATGTGAACTTTGGAACAGGGTCATTTTGATGTTTTTGGTTGTCATTATGATTTAAAAAGAGAAAACACTTAAGTTTGACAATAAATGGCTTCAAACAACCACTAACCATGAGTGGAGAAAATGTTTTTGTGTTAGCATTCATATTCTCTGAAAAAGGGCCAAAAAACCAAAAAATCTGCCAGGGTATGTAAACTTTTAAGCACAACTGTATATAGATATATATAGATTATACAGATATAATTGTGGGTTTTTTTCACATGGACCCTGCAAAAATGTTAATAAATGCTAAACAAAACATTATATATACCCCAAAATGGTGACAAATGAAAGTACTCAAAGAATGAGTCCTCTTTTACCTATGTTGACAGCAGGGGCGTAACTAGCAAAGACTGGGCACCATAGCAAAATTTTTACTTGGGCTGCCCACCCCCCCCCACAGCATAGTGTCCCATTTCCTGACCCCACACAGTATAAAGACCCATTTACACACACACTATAATGTCCCAAAGTGGCCTCCAGACTGTATAATATCCCATAGCAACCAATCCTTACAGTATAATGTCCCATAGCATCCGCTCCACACAGTATAATGCCCTATAGTGGTCCCTCCACACAGTATAATGTCCCTTACAGGCTCCTGCACACAGTATAATTTTTCATAACGGCCCCGCCACACAGTATAATGTCCGATAATGGCCACTCCACACAGTATTATGTCCCATCATGGCCCCTATGGTTTTTATTGCATATATTGCAAAAATTTCGGGTTCGTCAGAACCCACGAAGTATTATTATACTCTGGGGTCTTTTCAGATCCCAGAGTATAATGATCGGAGGCCCAAACATAAAAACCAGTGGTATTCACCATTCCTGGGCTCCAGCACGACTCCCTGCTGTTTTCGGCCCTCTTCAATGACGTCACAGATGTGAGTTACACAAGCGTCATTATGCCTCGCAACGCCGGCCTGACCCAAGTGACATCTGTGATGTCACTACAGAGGCCCGAATACAACATGGATTCGCACTGGAGCCCAACAGAGATGAGTAACACTGGTTTTTATGTTCGCTCATCTCCCCTTGGCCTACAGATCACTATAATCTGGGGTTTGAAGAGACCCTAGAGCAGGGGTAGGCAACCTTTTTTGTTCGGCGTGCCGATTTTAATAAAAAAATCAAAGATGAGGTACTCGGAGTGCCGGTCAATAATTGTAAGTCTGATGACCCCTATACTAAAGTTATACACCACAAACCATAACACAGAAGTGCTGCCACCAGATGCTTTAGGACGCATGCTTTTACTGCTATTTCCTGGGACGCTCCTGTACTTTCTGATTAGAAGCAATGAAAGTCCATGTGCATCCCGCAATTAGTGGTAAATGTATGTGTCCAGGAGCACCATATGGTGGCATCCTTATGGTGAATACACACTATGTATCTGTATACAGATATATTCTTAGGCCACTGGAACTTTTACTTCAATGTAAAACTGCGTTCACATGGTGCATTTTTGCACAAAAAAAAAATGCCTGTGTTTTCTGTGCAAAAACACATCCATAATACAGAAAACACACCGTTACACAGAATAATGGTCCATAGCGGCCCCTGTTCATGGTATTATGTCCCATAGCGGCCCCTGCACAAGGTATTATATCCTATAACGGCCTCTGCACACAGTATTATGCCACATAGTGGCCCCTGCACACGGTATTATGTCCCATAGTGGCCCCTGCACACATTATTATGTCCCATAGTGTCCCCTGCACACGGTATTATGTCTCATAATGGCCCCTGCACACGGTATTATGTCACATAACGGTCCCTGCACACGGTATTATGTCACATAGTGGTCCCTGCACACGGTATTATGTCACATAGTGGCTCCTGCACACGGTATTATGTCACATAGCGGTCCCTGCACACGGTATTATGTCATATATTGGCCCCAGCACACGGTATTATGTCACATAGCGTTCCCTGCACACGGTGTTATGTCACATAGTGGTCCCTGCACATGGTATTATGTCACATACAGTAGTGGCCCCTGCACATGGTATTATGTCACATAGTTGTCCCTGCACACAGTATTATGTCACATAGTGGCCCCTGCACATGCTATTATGTCACATAGTGGCCCCTGCACACGGTATTATGTCACATAGCGTTCCCTGCACA
Organism: Leptodactylus fallax; assembly: GCA_947044405.1. NCBI lineage: Eukaryota > Metazoa > Chordata > Amphibia > Anura > Leptodactylidae > Leptodactylus > Leptodactylus fallax. The sequence continues at coordinate 5,309,869 of CAMRHE010000012.1, forward strand.
CGGTATTATGTCCCATAGCGGTCCCTGCACACGGTATTATGTCCAATAGTGGCCCCTGCACACGGTATTATGTCACATAGCGTTCCCTGCACACGGTATTATGTCCCATAGTGGCCCCTGCACACGGTATTATGTCCCATAGTGGTCTCTGCACACGTTATTATGTCACATAGTGGCCCCTGCACACGGTATTATGTCACATAGTGGCCACTGCACACGGTATTATGTCACATAGTGGTCCCTGCACACGGTATTATGTCCCATAGTTCTCTTCAGACCCCCGAGTATAATAAGTGCAGGACCAAGAGAGGTGACAAACATAAAAAAAAACAATGATACTCACCTTTTTTCTGCACTCCACAGCCGCTGTGTTCTCTTCGGCGCTTCTGCCTGTAGTCAGCGACCGCTGATTGAGTCTCTGGGGTCACGTCGCGTCATTATGCGTAATGACGTCAGACACAGACGTGACCCCTGAGGCCCTGTCAGCTGTCAGAAGCGCCTGCTGATCTCACAGCTGCCGCGGAACGCAGGAAACAAGGTGAGTATCATTGTTTTTTATGTTCCATCACTTCTCCTAAGTCTCCACTTATTATATTCGGGGTCTGAAGAGACCCCCACAGTATAATAATAGCAGTTTCATTTCGGCCATGTTTGGTCCGATCGAAGCTGCTGGGTGAGGACTCGGGCTGCCGTGCATGGAAATAAGCCTCACATGCCACTCTTGGCACGCGTGCCAGGGGTTGCCGACCCCTTCCCTAGAGTATAATAATAGCAATATTTGTTGGGGTTCACCCAACAAACATTTTTGCTGCGGGCATGCGGCCTTACTTACCAATCTCCGCTCTTGCTCATGGCCTCCTCCACTTTCCCTACTACCCTACAGGGTAACCCGTGTGTCCCAGCTACGTGATATGGAGAGCAGACGGGGAAGCGGCTGTGAGCAGGAATGGAGATCAGTAAGAAAATTGGTGTCCGTTACTTGCTGGGATTACTCCAGCAGGTAGCAGCCTATTAAAAAAAGCAGCAGGGGCCACTGGTCGACAGAAAAATTTAAAAGTTATGAATTTGGATGGCGGAGAAGGAAAATATGAAAAAAATCGCCAAGCATTAATGCAGAAACTACCCTTCATCCTTAAAGGGTTATTAAATCTCAAGCCACCTTAATTAAATGAATTGCCCCCTTATATTATACCCCTGATGCCCCCTGACACAAATACTGCCCCCTAATGACCCCTTATATAAATGACCAGCCTTCTGTTCATAATGCCCTATAATGATGACTTATGTAAATGACCCCCTTATGTTCATAATGCCCACTAATGTCACCTTATATAAAAGAACCCCCACTTATGTTCCTAATGCCTCCATAAATCCACCCTTTATACTGTTAAAAGGCCCACACCTGCCCTATAAAGTAAAAAAATAAAAGTTATACTCACCTGTCTGCAGTCCCTTGATGAACAGAGCTGCCACCTCCTCTTCTTATGTCTCTCTTTACAAGGCGCCATGACTATGTATAGGACATCTGATTTTCAATGCAATGCTGTGACGTCATTGCACCCACGTACGCCAAGAAGCAGACACCATGCTGTGGTCATAGCCTCTTGTAAATCGTAGGCCTGAAGTGGCTTGTGGTTTACAAGATAAAAAACCTGCAGGATGTATTTTAACTAGATCGTGTCCTGGAGATGCCCATCTAGTTAAAAGAATGGCAAAAGAATGGCCACCCATCCTGCCCCCTTCGCCCATCTGCTATGCCTTGGGATATTTTCTATGTATCCCAGCTACTCTTGATCCAATCTGAAGTGGAGCTCAGGGAAAACTAAATATAAACTACAGAAGAGGAAAATTGCTGAAAATTGCAGGCTACAAGTCATATACTCATCCAAAATACTGTTGTTCCTTATGTAAATACACATGACAGATTATTCTGGAACGTGACTAGAGTTATGCGTTATTATTTAAACTATAAATCATTAGTAGAATAAATATAGGAGTAAAAAATTCTGAGTTAAAGTTACTCCACATTTGATGATTATGCTAATCTAAAAGTAGAGATGGGCTTACACAGAATATTACTAATTGTTCAGAATAACAAAAATGGCCGCGGTAAAATAAAATGGCCCATCCACGTGTTAGCCCAGGAAATACAGAGCAGACAATGTCATGTGTATGTGACTCGCACATCACGTGTTAGCAACATCTGGCAGCCTCTCAGCCAATAGACAGTGGTAAATTGACCTTACAGTGCTGAAGGCATATGCACTATATAAGCTTGTACATTCATGACCCAGCCTTTAGTTGCTGTAATGGTGGAAATACACACACATCTATCTCAATGTATCTTATAACTAATGCTATCCTATGAGCTAGGCTATAGGCAGCACAAGTCAGAATTATTAAAAACTGAACAATAGTTATAGGAGTACTTAGAGACAATGAAGCAATATACACAGGCAGATTAGTAGTGCAGAGCTAGTCTAGAGTACTAGAATAGAATAGAATTTAATAAATTCACATGAATAAACAGGACAGGTTCAGTCAGTGAGTCTGCAGAGCAGACAGTTAACCCTGTCATTGGCAGGCAATAATCTATATTGTCTAATAGTACTTGGAATAGAACAATTTCATCTCTTCTCTATACACATAACACTTTCTTTCTACCATTGTAAATTTGAACAGAATATTTTAATCCTTTCTCTGTATGTGCAAGTGCACTGCGTGCACATATGTCATTCCAGGTATACATCACACACAAGTAGTAGTGGTGTCTGTGGTACTACTAGTAGTGCATCCTTCGCTAATGATGACACAAATTTAGTTTTTTTTTACCTGTTTACTGAAACATATTCAAGTTATAAAATTTCAGCTTTTATTTGAAGGTATCCACATAAAAATTGTATGAAGGGTTTAGGAGTTTCAGCTCCTTAACATGTGCCACCCTGTTTTTAAAGGGACCAAAAGTAATTGGGCAATTGATTCAAAGGCTATTTCATGGGCAGGTGTGGGCAATTCCTTCGTTATGTCATTCTCAATTAAGCAGATAAAAGGTCTGGATTTGATTTGAGGTGTGGTGCTTACATTTGGAAGATTTTGCTGTGAAGAAAAGATGCGGTCAAATATGTTCTCCATGCAGGTGAAACAAGCCATCCTTAAGCTGCAAAAACAGAAAAAACCCATCCAATAAATTGCTACAATATTAGGAGTGGCAAAATCTACAGTTTGGTACATCCCAAGACAGAAATAAAGCGCTGGTGAACTCATCAATGTAAAAGACCTGGACGCCCACAGAAGTGGTGGATGATCGCAGAATAATTTCCATGGTGAAGAGAAACTCCTTCACAACAGCCAACCAAATGAACAACACTCTCCAGAATGTAGGCGTATCAATATCCAAATCTACCATAAAGAGAAGACTGCATGAAAGTAAATACAGAGGGTTAACTGCACGGTGCAAGCCACTCATAAGTCTCAAGAATAAGAAGGCTAGATTGCAAGACTTTTAGACTTTGCTGAAAAACATCTAAAAAAGCCAGCACAGTTCTGGAAGAACATTCTTTGGACAGATGAAACAAAGACCAACCTCTACCAGAATGATGGAAAGAAAAAAGAATGGAGAAATTTTTATGGCCCTAACTGTACATCTCGCATTCACTTTGACCGAACTTTGGCTGTGATTGCCTTAGAGAGCTAGAAATTGGATAGATAGGTTCCCAGGAGCCTTAAGTGTGTTCTACGCTATGTTTTAAGTCAATGTTGTGTGGATCATACTGAACTTGTTTGTCCCGAAACGTACCGAGGACGCAAGCCGCCAAACCCGAACACAAACCAAATCTTGAGAGGTTCGCCCATCTCTAGCTAAAACACTTTACATGGTGCACTGAACATACAGTATACAGTAGTTCAGCTGTAAGCAACTGTATTGAACTCATGTTGAACACTGGTGAATGTAAAGCTCAACAGACGTGGACACATCATGTCACTAAACCAGTTTGGCTTTGGGTTATTCCTTAGGACAGTGTCTACATGGCTTTCACCCACATGTGGTGATCTGTACTTTACTGCAGGGGACTATCAAGTCCAGGGCCGGACTGGCCCACCAGGGAACCTGTGAATCCCCCGGTGGGCCCCGAGCCCCGACTATTAGTCCACATTTTACCAATGTAAATGCATTGGTCAGGGGCCCGATCTGGATGGTCAGGGGCCCGATCAGGGGCCCTGACCAATGCAATTACATTGACAAAATGTGGATTAGTAATGGTCAGGGGCCGGACTTTACTACCATAAAGATGGCCGCTGCCGGTGGAGTGCAGCGGCGGAAGACTGTCCATATCTTGTCATGGGCCCGCCTCCTGAAGCCTGCATCCTGATTGACAGCTGCTGGAGCCAATCAAATTGCAGCGCATTGCTGCACACATCAATGACGTCATAACGCTGTGCGCGGCGGCGGGATTCAGCAGAGGAGCCCAGAACAACAGTGTGAAGGTAAGTACAAGTTACCACACACACAAAACAACTTTCCCCCCTATTTTGCCCCCAAATCTTTCAGCTTCACTAACCCCTCTGAGAACTACAACCCCCAGCAACTCCAGATGCTCTGGAACTGTTGAGAGTTGTAGTCCCCCCCCCCCAAAAAAAAAAAAACAATATTCCAGTGTACTGTTATGCTGGTGCCTGCTCTAGGGCTCCAGCATGACAATACCTAAGTTGCAGAAACCGCTGAGGACTTTTCTGTCCGTCACTTTCAGTTTGAATATGGCGGACACCGGCGGACCTCATTATAATGGGGTCTGCCGGTGTCTGTGTGTAACCGCCATGTTAACAGTCCGCCTCTGTCATTCGGGTCACATGGCGGACCTGTATGACAGAGAGCTTGCTGTGGATTTGAACCTAGCATAAGGCTATGGCTACACTACAACTTCCGTCATGCAACCAAAGATCGCTGTGTCGCCTTGGGACTCTTTCACACATTAGTGCATGGAGTCGCGTTGGGACCCTCAGGTTGCAATGCGACTCCATTCACTAACATAAGTGAAGGAGTTACAAGGCAACACGGCGATCCACATGTCAGGAGTCACGGCTTATTAATCAAAAACAATGTTTTCCACCTGCCGGAGTTTTGCGCCTAATTTATAATGAGGTGCGCACATAAATTAGTCGCGTCTTCCGGAGTCCGTGCACCTAAACAGAACTCCACACCAGCTCCTTGCTGATGTAGATCTCTGGGATCATTAACACTAGAAAACTGAAGTAAATGATGATAAAATGACAGGGCCAGAAAAGTGGTGAAAAACTCAAAAAGTCTTTTTTTTTTGCAAAAATTTTCACTTGCGCAAAATAATTGTTACTTTTTTAATGGCTTGTACATCACTTTTTTTTTTAGCACACAAGCTGTGTTATATCAGCTCCATTTATTTATTTCTTTATTCTGCTTACTTGTATAGCGCCATCATATTCCGCAGCACTTTACAGACATTGACAGTCATATGTAGATTGTGAGTCCTATATGGGAGAATGACTGACAATGTCTGTAAAGCACTGCGGAATATGATGGCGCTATATAAGTAAGAAAAATAAATAAATAGTATTTACACTGTACAAATAGGATGCATGATGTTAAAAAAAAAAAATGTCATGCATCCTATTTAATGTCATGCATCCTATTCATACAGTGTATATACTATGGGGCTGATTTAACACGGCGTATTTATTTATATGGCAGATATAACCTTTTTAACCAACCCCCAATACAATATAATTTTGTCAATATGTTGTTCATTTTTTTTTTTTTATTTATGCCAGGGGAGGTGAAAAACAACAAAAAAATACCCTACTCACCTGTCTCCGATGCTGCAGTGTCCTCCCAGTGCAGTCCGATCCTTGTCTTCTGGCTATGATGTCCCAGCTCCCTTCTGCTGAGGCCGTCACGTGACTACTTAGGTCAATCAGCGGCCTACAGAAGGGACCCAGGGACGTCACAGATAGTGACGTCCTGTGACGTCCCTTCGCCGTGGCTGTGGATTGGCCTTAGCAGTCATGTGTGGTGGGGACATGCGCCAACAGAGCTGCAGGACTGGGGAACACACGAGCATCGGGGACAGGTGAATGTGTGTTTTTTTTTTTCGTTTTTTTTTCACCTCTCCCACTCTAATTAAAAAATACATTTTTGCCTGGACAACCCCTTTAAAGGGATTATCCACATTCTATTATTGATATACCACCTGCTGGGTACCAACACGCAGGACCCCCTGAAGATCAGCTGCAGTGGAATAGCATGGCTCTCAGTAATGTTACCATACCAGGCGCCACGCTGCTCACTAGCCGTATAAAGTGTACTGGTGGCTTTAGGTACTGCAGCACTGTTCCATTGAAGTCTATGAGGCAGCACTACAGTACCAAAAGCCGCAGCTGCACTTTGTACAGTGAGTAAGCAGTGTGGCTCCTGGTATGTAATCATTACTGGGAGTCACGCTGTCCTGGTGCAGCTGATCTGCAGGGATCCAGGTTGTCAGACTTCTACAGATCTAAGGGCTCATTCACACAACAGGACTCCAAGGCTGTGTGCTGGCTGTTGTATTAGCAGCAAACTGTCCGATAGATTTTAGTGGATCTACTCGCACGACCATTGTTTTAATCGTCTGTGTGAATAGTCCAAGAAAGAAATAGAACCGGCTATTTTTGGTGATTTTATGGATCCCTCAATAGACTCATGTCAATGAGGGATCCTTGAAAACAGATTTTCTTAGGGGGTACACTGTGCTGGGCACTGTCGTGTGAGTGTAGCCTAGAATATTAGAAGGTGGATAACCTTTTTAAAGGGGTTATGCCATGAAGAATAGTTATCTGTTATCCATAGGATCGAGCCCTCAAAATCGGGGTGTTTTTCTTCTAACTGAATCCAGGCTGAATGTAGCCGTGCCCAGCTGGACGGGAGGCGACCGTGCACCTATTAACTTGAATGGAAGTGCCTGAGATAGTAAAGTACAGGACTTCGGCTATCTCAGTTACTCCCATTAAAGTAAAAGAGGGCATGGATGCTTCCTATCCAGCAGGGCACGGTTACATTCACCCTGGATTCAGTCAGACTAAATTCACTGTGGGGAGAAAAACAACCCCATTCTCAGGACCGGGAACCTGGATTCATTATGGTCTGTCCTATGGATAAAGTAGTAGTAGTTAGGTGACTCTGGCCTCTTAATCCTGGAGCATGTAAGGGATTCAGGTGCAGGAAGTGTAGGTCAGTGGGGACTTGTGTTACCACATTTCAAGAGCCATAGTCGGGGCACTTCTCTGTCCTTAAGGCTGGGGCCCCACGTGGTGTAAACGCCGCGGTTCACCTGCGGCGTAAACGCCGTGGGAAAAAAAGCGGCGTTTTACAGTCACAGCAAAGTGGATGGAATTCTAGTAATTCCTATCCCCACTTTGCGTTAATATACGTGTTGCAGACATGATTTCCAAAACCGTTGTGGTTTTGGAACTCGCAGCATGTCAATTATACCTACGGAAATGCCGGCGGTTTCCCTATAGGTATAATGGAAGCAGAAAGTTCACAGAGGAAACCTCTGCGAACTTTCTATCAAAAGCGCTGCAGGAAGAACTGCAATGCGTTGCTGTCGTTGTTTTTCCAGCAGAGCTTTTTTGCTGCAGGACGCCATGTGGGGCTTAGCTTAAAGGGATTTTCCAGGGCTTTCCTTTTTTTTTTTAATTGCTCACCTATCCTTAGAAATGTCATCAATTTGAGATCTGTTGGGGGTCTGACACCTTGTCCCCCTGTGGTTCAGCTGGTTAAAGAGGCAGTGGCCCTCTCTGAGTGCTGCTTCTACTTCACAGGACATGTTCATTATGTTCATTGATCACATGGCCTGATCACAGCTCAGTCCCATTCAAGTGAATGGGCTGAGCTGTGATACCAAGCACAGTCACTATGGAGCTGTGCTTGGTAAGTACTGAAGAGGCTGCAGCACACACATCACGTGAACAGGTGCCGATCCCTTTCCAATTTTTAATTGATGATTGCATAGGTCATCAATTACTCAGCCTTAGAAAACCCCTTTAACCCCTTAATGACCGGGCCATTTTTTGTTTTTGCATTTTCATTTTTCCCTCCCCACATTCCAAGAGCCATAACTTTTTCATTTTTCAATTCACAGAGTCACATGATGGCTTATTGTTTGCGAAACAAATTGTACTTTGTAATGGTACCATTCAATATACTGTGCAATGTACTGGGAAGCTGGAAAAAAATTCTGAATGAGGTGCAATTGGAGAAAAACTGCATTTGTGCCAAATTCATATGGGTTTAATTTTTACAGCATTCACTGTGTGGTAAAAATGACATGTTACCTGTATTCTGCGGGTCAGTACAAACACGGCGATACCAAATTTATATAGTATTTGTAATGTTTGGATACCTTTTAAAAAATTAAAAACTTTGCTAAATAGAAAAAAAAAATTTGCGTCGCCATATTGTGTCACCTGTAACTTTTTCATATTTACATGTATGGAGCTGGGTAAGGCGTCTTTTTATGCGGGACAACATGACGTTTTTATTGATACCATTTGGGGAAAGATCTGATGGTTTGATCACTTTTTATTCAATTTTTTATAGGAGGCAAAGTGTTGAAAAAAACGCTATTTGGCCATTTTGATTTTTTTTTCCCCGCTACGCCGTTCACCGTATGGGATAAATATTTTAATATTTTAATAGTTAGGGCCAAAAACTGGATGGGCGATGCCAAAAACTGGATGGGCGATATTTCATATGGCAGTAGGGTGGACCCCTAGAATCAATCCCACTGGTGGGCCCTAGGCACCCCAGTCCGACCCTGATCAAGTCACTACCTCTATGAGTAGTCCTGGTGTTAGTGACAGCTGACTCAGGCAGGACGAATGACACTAATGTGCAGCTACAAAGGGTGTGTGGCAAAGACATGGTCAGGGATCATGCTGAAGTCAGGACTGCCAACACAGGTAAAAAAATCCAGGTATCCAGGTTAATACACAGGAGATAAAGAAACATAGAAGCAAAATAAACAAGAACTGACAACCTAGGAACCTTTGCATAGGCACCTTTCTGTGGAGGAAGGAGTCTTAAATAGTCCACAGATGCAGGAGATAGGCTGGGAACAGACAGCAAGTTTGCAGGCTCTTAAAGGGTCAGTACAAACTACAGGTGAGGACTGGAGCACAGTTTCCACAGCCAGGGGAACAGTGGAACAGGCAGAGACAGGATCCTGGAAGGCATGGCTAGGCAGTACAAGAAGTACATAAGAAATGTGTAATGACTTTCTCGTCTTTCTTAGATGAGAAGTACTCACTATGTGCACTATAGTAACTGGACAGAAGGCTAAATGTATAATGAAATTAAAGTTTAGTAGATGTCATGAGAGCTTTAAGTAATACATAAAAATATCCAAAACATTAATAACAGGGAACTATAAACATTTGAACTTAAAGGGAACATTTATGCATTTTCCATTCTAAACTCCCATCTTCAGACTACATTGTCTTAAAGGGGTTGGCCACTTTCAGACCAATACTGAGAGATAAATGGTATTATTTTTATGATAAAATGTTCTACAATTTTCCAGTATACTTTCTGTAACAATTCATCACAGTTTTCTAGATCTCTGCTTGCTGTCATTCATTCCTCTTACTTCTAGTGGATAAAATTCTAACCATTGTCATGTGATATGCAGTCTATGGTCATGTGATGGACACACAGGTGCACAGCTCATTACCAGGCAGATGTCTGATTACTATAATGAGCTGTGCACCTGTGTCCATCACATGACCATGGACTGATTTTTATCCACTAGAAGTAACAGAATCAATGACAGCAAGCAGAGAAGTAGAAAACCGTGAGCAGATATTGATACAGAAAGTTTTTTGGAAAATTGTATATCTTTTTATTATACAAATGATAACATTTGTCTCTCAATAGTGGTCTGAAAGTGGCCAACCCCTTTAAGCTGCTTTATGCATATGATTTTGTCAAAAACTATGTATGTTAATCCCCCCTCATCCAATGCTTCAGAGCTTCGATCCTGACAATTCTGGCATGAATCAACTGAAAGGAATAACATCTGAAATCTTACAGATACAGTCTCTTCCTGTTCCCTAGCCAAGCACAATGAAGCTAGATGTACTAGCTCTGGCTTCATGTACTCACTGCACATGTTACAGAAACATGGAGAGTTATAGACACTGCTTCCCATAAAGCTGACAGCCATGTCAGGGAAATACAGGTGCAAGATTTTAGATGTTGTTCTTATGATGCTGGGCCCTTTTTGGCATGTTAATCACTCCACAATTGGTGGAACTGAAGTGCTGATGCTGTGAATCAAAGAAGTGGACCCACTTACATCACTACAGAGGGCAATTAACATACGGAATAAAAGTGCATTTTTAGCATATCTCTTATCGCTCACTTTTGACAAAAAGCCAGGTGGTAGGGGTTTAAAATGGAAAATACATATTACATATGAGTGATTATTAACAGGTTACATTTACCAAAGTGTTTATTTGTATGAATGATGCCCAAAATTGTGATTATCTGAATAATGTAAGTTAACATAGCTTTACACCATAATTTAGATATTCAGAACAATACTTGTTTTATAACTTACAGTCATATGAAAAAGTTTGGGCACCCCTATTAATCGTAATCATTTTTAGTTCTAAATATTTGGGTGTTTGCAACAGCCATTTCAATTTGATATATCTAATAACTGATGGACACAGTAATATTTCAGGATTGAAATGAGGTTTATTGTACTAACAGAAAATGTGCAATATGCATTAAACCAAAATTTGACCGGTGCAAAAGTATGGGCACCTCAACAGAAAAGTGACATTAATATTTAGTAGATCCTCCTTTTGCAAAAATAACAGCCTCTAGTCGCTTCCTGTAGCTTTTAATCAGTTCCTGGATCCTGGATGAAGGTATTTTTGACCATTCCTCTTTACAAAACAATTCCAGTTCAGTTAAGTTTGATGGTCGCCGAGCATGGACAGCCCGCTTCAAATTATCCCACAGATGTTCAATGATATTCAGGTCTGGGGAATGGGATGGCCATTCCAGAACATTGTAATTGTTCCTCTGCATGAATGCCTGAGTAGATTTGGAGCTGTGTTTTGGATCATTGTCTTGCTGAAATATCCATCCCCGGCGTAACTTCAAATTTGTCACTGATTCTTGTACATTATTCTCAAGAATCTGCTGATACTGAGTTGAATCCATGCGACCCTCAACTTTAACAAGATTCCCGGTGCCGGCATTGGCCACACAGCCCCAAAGCATGATGGAACCTCCACCAAATTTTACAGTGGGTAGCAAGTGTTTTTCTTGGAATGCTGTGTTTTTTTGACGCCATGCATAACGCCTTTTTGTATGACCAAACAACTCAATCTTTGTTTCATCAGTCCACAGGACCTTCTACCAAAATGAAGCTGGCTTGTCCAAATGTGCTTTTGCATATCTCAGGCGACTCTGTTTGTGGCGTGCTTTCAGAAACGGCTTCTTTCGCATCACTCTCCCATACAGCTTCTCCTTGTGCAAAGTGTGTTGTATTGTTGACCGATGCACAGTGACACCATCTGCAGCAAGATGATGCTGCAGCTCTTTGGAGGTGGTCTGTGGATTGTCCTTGACTGTTCTCACCATTCTTCTTCTCTGCCTTTCTGATATTTTTCTTGGCCTGCCACTTCTGGGCTTAACAAGAACTGTCCCTGTGGTCTTCCATTTCCTTACTATGTTCCTCACAGTGGAAACTGACAGGTTAAATCTCTGAGACAACTTTTTGTATCCTTCCCCTGAACAACTATGTTGAACAATCTTTGTTTTCAGATCATTTGAGAGTTGTTTTGAGGAGCCCATGATGCCACTCTTCAGAGGAGATTCAAATAGGAGAACAACTTGCAATTGGCCACCTTAAATACCTTTTCTCATGATTGGATACACCTGGCTATGAAGTTCAAAGCTCAGTGAGGTTACAAAACCAATTTTGTGCTTCAGTAAGTCAGTAAAAAGTAGTTAGGAGTATTCAAATCAATAAAATGATAAGGGTACCCAAAATTTTGCACCGGTCAAATTTTGGTTTAATGCATATTGCACATTTTCTGTTAGTACAATAAACCTCATTTCAATCCTGAAATATTACTGTGTCCATCAGTTATTAGATATATCAAATTGAAATGGCTGTTGCAAACACCCAAATATTTAGAACTAAAAATGATTAAGATTAATAGGGGTGCCCAAACTTTTTCATATGACTGTATGTATTACATTATACTGTTATTCATTGCTCTTATTGTTATGTATTACATTGTTAGTAATTTCTATCATTTATAATTGTATACTTTGTAGGTTTTTATTAGGAACCCCTAACAGCTGATGGTTAAGGTTGCTCTGTTTTTGATATGTATACATTGAGACATATTTTATTATATTGCACAGGTATTTTTAGGTATACAAACACACAAAACAACATATTTTCCCATAGGAGTTAATTAAAAGGGTTTTCTGAAATCTGGATAACAATTGCCTATCCTTATGAGATTGGTGGGAATCAAATTCTTGACACTCATTGCAATCATCCATTTGAAGGTGCCATGGGGCTCATGGAAGAATTGCAGCTTCATCAAGGTTTACACTGCTCCGCACAATGTCTAACTGAGGTACATGGTACTGTGGTTTCATTCTATTCAGTACTATGTACCATCACTAATTAATGGACAGCATGCATGAAGATGAAGCAATGTAAACATTCAAAAGCCCACAGCCCTTGGACATACACATCTATCTATCTATCTAAAGTCATGGCCGTAAGTGTTGGCACCCCTGAAATTTTTCCAGAAAATGAAGTATTTCTCCCAGAAAATTATTGCAATAACACATGTTTTGTTATACACATGTTTATTTCATTTGTGTGTATTGAAACAACATAAAAACAGAGGAAAAAAAGGCACATTGGACATAATTTCACACAAAACTCCAAAAATTGACAGGACAAAATTGTCGCATCTTTTCTAAATTGTGGGTAAATAACTTTGTTCCAAAAATGTGATGCTTGTTCAAACTCCCCTGTGGCAAGTAACAGGCATGGGCAACATAAAAATTACACCTGAAACCAGATAAAAAGGAAAGTTGACTCTTTGCATTGCGTGTCTGTGTGTGCCACACCAAGTATGGAGAATAGAAAGAGTAGGACTTGAAAACCAAAATTGTGGAAAAAAATCAACAATCTCAATGTTACAAGTCCATCTTCAAAGATCTTGATGTTCCTTTGTCCACGGTGCGCAACATAATCAAGAAGTTTACAACCCATGGTACTGTAGCTATTCTCCCTGGATGTGGATGGAAAGCACAGGATAGTCAGGATGGTGGATAAGCATCTCCAATCGAGTTCCAAAGAAATCCAAGCTGTCCTGCAGACTCAGGGTACATCAGTGTCAGTGCCAACTATCCGTTGATATTTAAGTGAGATGAAACGCTATGGCATGAGACCCAGGAAGACCCCACTGCTGACACAAAGACATAAAAATCTAGACTGTAGTTTGCCAAGTGAGTAAGCCAAAATCCATCTGGGAAAATGTTTTGTTGACAGATAAGACCAAGATAGAGCTTTTTGGTAAGCCACATCATTCTACTGTTTACAGAAAACGGAATGAGGCCTACAAAAAAAAGAACACAGTACCAACAGTCAAATATTTTGGATGTTCAAATATGTTGTGGGGTTGTTTTACTGTCTCTGGCACTGGGTGCCTTGACTGTGTGCAAGGCATCATGAAATCTGAAGAGTACAAAAGGACTTTGGGTCTCAGTGTAGGTCCCAGTATCAGAAACTGGGTTTGTGTCCTAGATCATGGCTCTTTCAGCAGGACAATGACCCCAAATATACTTCACAAAGCACCTAGAAATGGATGGAAACAAAGAGCTGGAGAGTTCTGAAGTAGCAAGCAATGAGTCTGCATCTAAATCCCATTGAACATCTGTGGAGAGATCTTAAAATTGCTGTTGGGAGAAGGCACCCTTCAAATATGAGACCTGGAGCAGTTTGAAAAAGAGTGGTCCAAAATTCCAGTTGAGAGGTGTAGACAACTTGATGGTTATAGGAAGTGACTAATTTCATTTATTTTTTTCCAAAGGGTGTGCAACCAAATATTAAGTTGAGGGTGCCAGTAATTTTGTCCAGATCATTTTTGTTTTTTCATCTCTGTTTTTGTGTTGTTCCAATACACACAAAGGAAATAACCATGTGTATAACAAAACACGTGTAAGTGCAATAATTTTCTGAGAGAAATACTTCATTTTATGGAAAAATTTCAGGGGTGTGAACACTTACAGCCATTACTCTATCTATCTATCTATCTATCTATCTATCTATCTATCTATCTACTTTAACACTCTATTTCTATTTGTACTTTGCCTCTCCACAGTATTTCTATGCTACATTTGTCAAACCAGACATCTAAAGCAAGTTGTCGGTTCCAGGCATTCTTGCCAGAAACTTTGTGCATTGCAGCCCTTTCATAATTCCATGACATCTCCAGTCTGTGTTCAGACATAAGTCTTTAAAAATGTCTTTATTTGACGGCAAACTTGTGTTTAATTAAAAACTGCCTTTGAAAAATATGTACTTTTCCTGGCATTGTACAAAGTGCTTTCATTTACATATTACAGAATTCACGAGGAACAACATTCCTATTGGTGTTTGTTATTTAGAATGGTCATGGAATGACAACTGCTACAAATGTTACAGGAATTCTGTGGTAAAATTATCTATGGAAATGTAAATTGTGAAAACATGCATCTTTCTCTTTATAAACAGGAACAGAACTGTTCTTTTGTTATTTTAGTTTTTCTTTCTGAAGAATTGCACCCGAGATCATAACCTTTCAACTAAAATGGATCTTTAATCTGGAAGAGAAAACTAATGATTATGCTCTGCATTATTAGTCCATTGCATTATTAGATTTTTAAATAATGAGATGCCAGAAGCATTCATTCCACCATCTCTCATTAAGCAGAGGTTATAAGTACAATTAGATGGCACTCTTGGATCTTGTTTTTCAATTTACTTGCAAACTGAGTACTTCTTCTTTATGATTACATTCTCAAGTATTGTACTTCATTACTTTTGCTGCAAAAATGGTATGACTAGCCCAAATATATTACTAAATCTGCTTTAAATATTAATTTGTACAGGAAGAAACTTTGTTTCCTAACAATTTTATATAAGAGTTTATCTCCAGAAAGTTATGTGGTGTTACAGTATGTCTATGGTGTACCCTACAAATTAACACTGAAAATTGTTGAAATGTCATCATAGCATTGTACATGTTTCTATGAGGATTTTAGCACTGAATTCATTATAATCGGAAAAAAATACACATGTTGACCTGCGTACAGTTCCATGACTGTGTGCACGCAACTTTCTTATGGGCCTCATTTTTTCGGGATTCACTGTGCAGCCAAAATGACATGTCACCTGTATTCTATGGGTCAGTTCAATTATGGGGATACCAATTTTTTTAGGTTTTAACCCTTTAAATCCAAAGCTTTGAAAGAAAAAATTCTTAGAGTAGCAATATTCTGGCACCAGTAACTTTTTTTTTTCATATTTCTGTGTACGGGACTATACAAGGCATCATTTTCTGTGGGGCTAGATATACTTTTCATTTATATCATATTGGAGAATGTCTAATGTTTTGATCGCGTTTTATTGAAATTTTTTTATGAGGTGAAACAGCGAAAAAATGATGGTTTGACTCTTTTGAGGTTTTTTTTCCGCACTAAGGAGGGGAAGTGGAAAGTCGTCAGTTTACAGCTATTAATAAGGGAAATCTTATAAAAAATATAGTATCACTAATATGCAAACTCTAGCATTAGAATGCAAATATGAAATACATACACAATTACACACCTCACCATTGAAATTGCAACACCAAGAATGACAAGCTGTAAGGTTATGCAAATTGAAGGAACAGGAGTCAAGCAAATTTTCAAGCACCTAGCTCCAATCCGTGGCATGTGGGAAGGGCATAAAAGCTAGATTGAAAGCAAAGTTTTTTAACCAAATGAAACCTCAAAAATAAAATCAAGTAGTGTGGGGTGCTTGTGCAATGCCTCCTGTTCCTTGGGTTATCACTCTGACAGATGACCAGTTGTGGAGCCATTTCCTCAAAGTGTCCCAAGTGCCATTTTTAACAGGACATTCCCTGGCTGCAGGTTGCTCATGCTACCGTGAGCAGCCTGCATGACCTAAATGTGCTATCATGGTCTGCAGTTTCTCTGAATTTGTCTCCAATTGAGCACATCTGGGAGGTCATTGGTCAGCGATTGCAAAGGGAGTGGCCATCAGTCAATCTTGATGATTTACATGCCGAAGTGCATTCAAAATGGCATAAGATTGCTCAACAAACTATTAACAGCCTCATTCTTGGCCTGCCAAGGCTTGTTAGTGTGTATATTCTGCAGTTGGCACTCATACTTGATATTGAATAAATCAAGATTTTTTTTATATTTTGCTTTCTTTTTTATCATTTGCATATCATTAACATGTGTTTTAATCCTGTAGTTTCCGTAATCCCAAGACTTTTCTTTCATGGTGTTTTAATTTTAGTCTTTAAGTGTGTATGTACTAAATGACCAGGCATGCAATATGCAGTCATATGATATATACAGCTTAATAAAAAAGCAACATTTGCATATAACAATGTCTAAGCATATTTTTACCTTCCTGCTGCAAATATACAGTTGGGCTAAAAAGTTTACATACTCAGGCAGATTTTTTGTTTTTTTGGCCTTTTTTCAGGGAATATGAATGATAACACAAAAACTTTTTCTCCTCTCATGGTTAGTGGTTGGTTGAAGCCATTTATTGTCAAACTTCTGTGTTTTCTCTTTTTAAATCATAATGACAAACAAAAACATAAAAATGACCCTGTTCAAAAGTTCACATACCCCAGTTCTTAATACCGTGTATTGCCCCCTCTAACATCAATGACAGCTTGATGTCTTTTGTGGTAGACGTGGATGAGACTCTTTATTTTCTCAGATGGTAAAACTGCCCATTCTTCTTGGCAAAAAATCTCCAGTTCCTGTAAATTCCTGGGCTGTCTTGCATGTACTGTGCGCTTGAGGTCTCCTCAAAGTGGCTCAATGATATTGAGGTCAGAAGACTAAGATGGTCACTCCAGAACCTTCCCTTTCTTCTGCTGTAGCCAATGACAGGTCGACTTGGCCTTGTGTTTTGGATCATTGTCATGTTGGAACGTCCAAGTATGTCCCATGCGCAGCTTCCTGGCTGATGAGTGCAAATTTGCCTCCAGTATTTGCTGATAACGTGCTGCATTCATCTTTCCTTCAACTTTGACCAAGTTTCCTGTGCCTTTGAAGCTCACACATCCCCACATCATCAATGATCCACCTCCGTGCTTTACAGTAGGAATGGTGTTCCTTTCATCATAGACCTTGTTGACACCACTCCAAATGTAACGTTTATGGTATTAGCCAAAAAGTTCAATTTTTGTCTCATCACTCCAAATTACCTTGTTCCAGAAGTTTTGAGGCTTGTCTCTGTGCTGTTTGGTGTATTGAAGGTGAGATACTTTGTGGCATTTGCGCAGTAATGGCTCTCTTCTGGCAACTCGGCCATGCAGTCCATTTTTCTTCAAGTGCCTCCTTATTATTCATCTTGAAACAGCCACACCGATAGTTTTCAGAGAGTCCTGTATTTCAGATGATGTTATGTGTGGGTTTTTCTTTGCATCCCAAACAATTTTCCAGGCAGTTATGGCCCAAATTTTGGTTGGTCTACCTGATCGCAGTTTGGTTTTTACAGAGCCCCTGAGTTACCATTTGTTAATCGCAGTTTGAACACTGCTGACTGGCATTATCAATTCCTTGGATATCTTTTTGTATACCTTTCCTGTTTTACACAGTTCAACTAGATCCGTGGACAATTATTTTGCTTTCCCCATGACTCACAATCCAGAAACGTCAGTGGCTGGAGGAAAGATGCAACAGTCTGTCTGGATCCCAGAAACTCACTCAGCTTTTATGCACACACACTGATTACAAGCAAACAGGTCACAGGTGAGGATGTTACCTTTAGTAGCCATTCAAACCCCTTTGTGTCAAATTCTGGGCATATTATCAGGCCAAAATCACCAGGGTATGTGAACTTTTGAACATGGTCATTTTGATGTTTTTGGTTGACATTATGATTTAAAAAGAGAAAACACAGAATTTTGACAATAAATGGCTTCAACCAACCACTAACCATGAGTGGAGAAAACGTTTTTGTGTTATCATCCATATTCTCTGAAAAAAGGCCAAAAAACCAAAAAATCTGCCGGGGTATGTAAACTTTTTAGCACAACTGTAGCTGGCTGGCATTAATGTTGCAAACATGATAATAATGTCCCGTATATAAAAGCAATAGTAAATAGACCTGAATATTCAAAGACAATTTATGACAATGCACTATAATGGTTGTTTGAGCTGATTTGTAGCTTACACACAAGTACTGTACTTTGCTTTACAATACAGCCTGATTGATGCTTGTGGCCTGTTGTGCACATAGGAAAACATTGCTACTATATACATTCATGAACCAACCTATGGCAATCTTTTCATGCAATATTGAAAAAAATTGACCATGAACTTTAAAAAAACACTGTGGAGGGTTCATCAAGACTTACTATGGTCATGATATCCCCTGCACCCTGCCATGCCTCATCATGAATTACGCGCTTGCACTTCACCCTCCGACACACTTGCACGTAGACAAAAATCTACGGTAGTGGCAAATCTAAATTTTGTGACATAAATGATAATGAACATAGATTAGGCAATGGGTCCCACCAATGCCTCACCCCTGCTTTGCCCACTTATGGAAAAGTGTTCAGGCTGTCCCACTGTGCCTACTAAGCAGGAGCAGTTATGCTTTGCAGTTGTGCACCAGCCTTTGGCATGCAAATATTATAGAAAAGGAAAATCTAAAAGCTAAAAAATCTAAAAGCTAAAAACGGTTATCGTCTAAACATACTTCAGTTTTGTACTACTGAAAGGAACTGAACTTTAAGATTTTGTAACAATTTTCATAGTCCCATGGACTGTAGATTATGAAGGTATAATTCATAAATTGAGAATAAATAATAATACAGTAGCTGTCATTTTCTTATGCTAGTCCTGTTCCTGTAATGCACTAACCTTTTACAAGTGCTATTTGCAGCTATTAAACAGCACTTAGTTTACTGCTGTAGAAAAAGTTTACAATGAAGTACATCCTAAGTGAAAAAAAAAAAATATACAGTACAGACCAAAAGTTTGGACACACCTTCTTGTTCCAAGAGTTTTCTGTATTTTCATGACTATAAAAATTGTAGATTCACACTGAAGGCATCAAAACTATAAATTACCACATGTGGAATTATATACTTAACAAAAAAGTGTGAAACAACTAAAAATATGTCTTATATTCTAGGTTCTTCAAAGTGGCCACCTTTTGCTTTGATTACTGCTTTGCACACTCTTGGCATTCTCTTGATGAGCTTCAAGAGGTAGTCACCTGAAATGGTTTTCACTTCACAGGTGTGCCCTGTCAGGTTTAATAAGTGGGATTTCTTGCCTTATAAATGGGGTTGGGACCATCAGTTGTGTTGTTCAGAAGTCAGGTGGATACACAGCTGATAGTCCTACTGAATGGAGTGTTAGAATTTGTATTATGGCAAGAAAAAAGCAGCTAAGTAAAGAAAAACGAGTGGCCATCATTACTTTAAGAAATGAAGATCAGTCAGTCCGAAAAATTGGGAAAAGTTTGAAAGTGTCCCCAAGTGCAGTGGTCAAAACCATCAAGCGCTACAAAGAAACTGGCTCACATGAGGACCGCCCCAGGAAAGGAAGACCAAGATTCACCTCTGCTGCGGAGGATAAGTTCATCCGAATCACCAGCCTCAGAAATCGCAGGTTAACAGCAGCTCAGATTAGAGACCAGGTCAATGACACACAGAGTTCTAGGAGCAGACACATCTCTACAACAACTGTTAATAGGAGACTGTGTGCAGCAGGCCTTCATGGTAAAATAGCTGCCAGGAAACCACTGCTAAGGACAGGCAACAAGCAGAAAAGACTTGTTTGGGCTAAAGAACACAAGGAATGGACATTAGACCTGTGGAAATCTGTGCTTTGGTCTGATGAGTCCAAATTTGAGATCTTTGGTTCCAACCACCGTGTCTTTGTGCGATGCAGAAAAGGTGAACGAATGGACTCTACATTCCTGGTTCCCACCGTGAAGCATGGAGGAGGAGGTGTGATGGTGTGGGGGTGCTTTGCTGGTGACACTGTTGGGGATTTATTCAAAATTGAAGGAATACTGAACCAGCATGGTTACTACAACATCTTGCAGCGGCATGCTATTCCATCCGGTTTGCGTTTAGTTGGACCATCATTTATTTTTCAACAGGACAATGACCCCAAACACACCTCCAGACTGTGTAAGGGCTATTTTACCAAGAAGGAGAGTGATGGGGTGCTACGCCAGATGACCTGGCCTCCACAGTCACCAGACCTGAACCCAATCCAGATGGTTTGGGGTGAGCTGGACCGCAGAGTGAAGGCAAAAGGGCCAACAAGTGCTAAGCATCTCTGGGAACTCCTTCAAGACTGTTGGAAGACCATTTCAGGTGACTACCTCTTGAAGCTCATCAAGAGAATGCCAAGAGTGTGCAAAGCAGTAATCAAAGCAAAAGGTGGCTACTTTGAAGAACCTAGAATATAAGACATATTTTCAGTTGTTTCACACTTTTTTGTTAAGTATATAATTCCACATGTGTTAATTCATAGTTTTGATGTCTTCAGTGTGAATCTACAATTTTTATAGTCATGAAAATACAGAAAACTCTTGGAATGAGAAAGCGTGTCCAAACTTTTGGTCTGTACTGTATATACTGTGTATATATATATATATATATATATATATATATACATACACACACACACACAATATTCAAGCTTTTTAGTGACTTCTGATAAAAGTTACCATTGTTGAGCCGAAAGCTACTGGCCTCAGTTAATTTCACAGATACATAATTGTTCTAAAATTAAGAACTAATTAAGAAGGAATTAAATGACACTGAAAGTCTGCTAGCATCCTGAAGTCGCTAGAATATCATCACCTTCTACATTCATTTCCTGTAACCATGTAACTACGTTGAGATTAGTATAATATTTCATACAGTAATATCCAGAGTAGGAACAATCTAGTTTTTATGCCTTAAAACATTTCTAAATCATATCAAATAATTTCCCCCATGCATGATATATTTTTAAACTTTCTTGAATCATATGTCTTGTACTTTTTAAATACATATATCTATGGGAAAAAATGTTTTATTTTACCATAATATGTATTAAAGTTTTCTGTCACAGGCATGCTTTATTAAAATAAATGTAAAAATTACAGGTTTCCATTGGCAGGTGTAGACAGTTGGTATGTACAGTATTTGTCAGGATTCAGTTCCAATGTTTTAACTACCTCTCTCTTTCCAGTATTACTGTCTGATTTTAACAAGATCTGGTAATTTCTATGTTTTTTGTTACAATTATTTTGAATAATACTCTCTGACTTCCTATATAAATCTTTTCCTTGCACTTCCTGAACATTATGTTTTGCATCTAGTCAAGTTATGTGCTACTTTACACTCCAAACTGTTGCAGTTTATCAGGGTTCCAAATTTAGATTGTTACTTGCCATCCTTTAAGATAGCTTTGACTGGACTTTTAACCTGCTTCCAGACACTGCCAGCATTATTGTTAAAGAGTAACTCTTGTATCTAATTGTTTGTAAATGAATAATTCAGATGAATATAAGAAACATTGTACTGAAATTTTTCAAAGAAACTTGGTTCTATCCCGTTACCAGCTTCTCACCTGCCTGCTAAACTGCTCAATTTATCATCTTTAATGAAGACGAGTTAGAGCTCACTGACAGATAAGATTACTTAGAAGTCTATGGAGTTGGGAGGAGGAGAAGTAGGAGCCCAGAGAGAAAAAGAAATAAACCCAGAAAAATGATTATTGTAATATAACAGTAAGTGTTATTTCTAGCAGATTTCTAGCAGTTTCAGCAGTTGTAATAATAGTAATAATAATAATCATAATCATAGAGGGATCCCCAGGTTGTAGCTCTTACAGTCAGTAGCTTCTATAGCAGCTACTGGTCAGTGACAGCTTCAGCTAATGGTCAAAACTGAAAGCAAAGTTCAGCCAGCATTTTTAGATAGCAGCATCTCTGAGCATACAGAACCATAACCAGAGAAGGAATGGGTGTCAATGAATTTGTGAAGGAAAGCATAGGAAAACTGCAGACTAAATCCATAGTTTCAGAAGACAGAGATAGCTGCAACAATATGAAATTTTGTGGAATCCCAGAGTCCATCCCTACAGGAATTTAGTATATCTCTTAATGTGGTGAAATGCCACATTCCCTATAATCTGTGGGAAAATACGATTACAGATTTACATATTTGAAGGAAACAAAAATTTGTTTGTGGTGCTACATTGTGATATTGTTATCCTCTATTTTTGTGAACAGTTTTGTGTAAGGTATAATATTTGTGGGGCAATTGATACCATTTTGGGGAATGTGTAATTTTTTGTTAGTTTTTTGTTAAACTTTTTAGGAAATGAATAACGAAAAAAATGTTGATTTGTGGATTTTGATTTTTTTTCCCCACTAAGCTATGGGATAATTTATTTCATTATTTTATAGCCTAGACATTTTGTGAAATTCAGAGGCCTAATGTATTTGGTTAATTTTGTTTCATTTATTTTTATATCTATATTTTTATATATTTTTTTTATTTAGAAAAAACATTTTTAGAATTTTTTTTGAAGCTTTCTTTTAGCCCCCCCCCTTCCCCACCAGGGTACTTGAATTATTAAACTACTTATATCATATACTGCAATACTACAATATTACAGTCTATAGTAAAATCATTACATAAGAATTTAGCCCTGCCACAGGCAGAGCTCTGTTGCAATGGCAGGCCTGGAAGCCTTATTTATTATGCTTACTTATATAGCGCCATCATATTCCACAGCGCTTTACAGACATTTACAGTCACTGTCCCATATAGGGCTCACAACCTACATTCCCTATCAGTATGTCTTTAGAAGTCTCCCGACTGCCATTGTAACAGAACAACTCTAATGGTCTCACCACATGGAAGACATACAGTGCAACAGAAGATTAGTGAAAGTGAGCCTTTAGATGCTGCAATTGCATCTGGCCATGGCATCTGAAGGATTAAATGCCTATCATATCTCTGATCTCCACCATTGCTGATGGGTCTTCATTGCGCTGCGGTTTTTCCCACAGTGCTTTTTTGCTGCGGGACGCCATGTGGGACCGTAGCCTAAAAGAGATTGTCCAGCAGTTAAATAATAAACAAGGGTTAGAATGGCATAGTTGGGTGGAAGGGCTTGAGTTCAATTCATATGCATTACTGCTTGGGCTCTACAGTAGATCTTGTAAAACCCTAGCAACATACCTGCATTAAATAATTGTAAGCTATGAAAAATGATTCTGAGTTTCTGATAAATGTTATCTTTGTATTTCGTCTGACCAAAGACCCTTCAAAATGCACTAAAATTATCACTTAAAAGGTTGCATGATATAATAAAACTAATTGTTTTTAACTATTTCTCAGCTAAAAAAGGACATCTGGAACATATGCATCATGTCCTACAATTCTGTGCTTTGCATTACAGTGCAGGAGGTCACACTTCCTGACAGATGGGTGAATCCCACAGGATACGGTTTTTTTCGGGTGTCCCTTACCAAAAGAAGTTATGGAAGGTAAGTATGAATGTTTTTTTTTTTTTTCACCTCCCCTAGGCCCCTGAAGAGATCCAGAGTATAATGTGGCCATTTTGTTTCACCCAAGATGAATCTCCATTTTTTCTTTTTCACCCATCTCTACTAAAAGGTAAGAGATAGAAACCAGGAATAATGGGGCAAATCTGATGTTTCATACCAGTATTCAGCCTTAACCCCTTCCCGCCGATAACATTTTTCGGTTTTCGTTTTTGACTCCCCGCCTTCCAAACCCCATAACTTTTAAATTTTTTTTATTGTTTGTGGGACAAATTGATCTTCATTTATTATTCTGTACAATTTACTGGGAAGCTGGAAAAAAATTCTGAATGCGATGGAATTGGAAAAAAAGTTTATTTGTGCGACATGCTTGCAGGTTTTGTTTTTACAGCATGCACTCTGCAGCCAAAATTCAGCACGCTGCCGTCTTTCCCGGTATGTGCCCCGGGGCTGGAGATATCGGCGGTGTAAGTTTCACGGTTTACTGTCAGAAAGGTGTTCCTGACAGTCTAGCTGTGCTGTGAGGAACGCCTTCCCTGACAGTTCTCTTTCATAGACTTGTACTGGGGGGCGTTCCTTACAGCCCAGTGTCATCGCCGGGCAATAAGGAACGCCCCCTCTGACAGTACAGCACTATAGACGAGTACAGAGAGAGAGGGGGCGTTCCTTACAGCCCAGCGATGACGCTCAGCTGTGAGGAATGCCCCACCCAGTACAAGTCTATGAACGAGAACTGTCGGGGAGGGCATTCCTCACAGCGCAGCTAGACTGTCAGGAACGCCTTTCTGACAGTAAACCATGAAACTTACACCGCCGATATCTCCAGCCCCGGGACACATACCAGGAAAGCTGGCAGTGCGCTGAATTCAGCGCGCTGTTGGCTTTCTAGCGGTATGTAAAACCACATGTGCCTGAGGACATGAAAGGTTCTCTTTAATGTTATCTTCATTGAAAAAAACTGTGCTTTTCTTTCAAAAATAAGGAAATTTCTAAGTGACCCTAAACTTTTGAACGGTAGTGTATATAGATATAAATATATATTTATGTATAAAATGGTCGCTAGGAACTCTTCTTAACATAGAACCAATTCTTTGATTTTACCTTCACAATTCTAGCATCCATTCAACTTGTCAGTTTTTGGATAGTTTCTGCTTCAATTTCTTTGCAGGATGTAAGAATATCCTATGAGAGCTGCTGTTTTGATGTGAACTGCCTCCCACCCTCATAGATCTTTTGCTTGATGATGCTCCAAAGGTTCTCAATAGGGTTGAGGTGAGGGGAGGATGGTGGCCACACCATGAGTTTCTCTTCTGCTAAGCCCATAGCAGCCAATGACTGCATGAGGTGCATTGTCATGCATGAAGATGATTTTGCTATGGAAAAACTTCTTTTTGTACCTTTGAAAAAAAGTGGTCAGTTAGAAACTCTATATACTTTGCAGAGGTCAATTTTATACCTTCAGGAACCCTAAAGGGGCATACCAGCTCTCTACCATTGATTCCGGCCCAAAACATGACTTCACCTCCTTGCTGACATTACAGGCTTGTTAGCACATGGTGGTCACCCACCAACAATTCAATACTGCATCCATCTGGACCATTCTAGGGTTGCACAGCACTCATCAGTAAACAAGAATGTTTCAAAATTAGTCTTCATGTATGTCTGGGCCTGTTGCAACCATTTCTGCTTGTGAGCGCTGTTTAGGAATGGCCACATAGTAGGTTTATGCACAACTGCAAGCCTCTGGAAGATCGTACACCTTAATACCTGTTTGCTGCTTTGTAATGGTATTTTAGCAGCTCCGCTCTTAATCCGATTAATTTGCAGAAACCTTCCTCATTATGCCTTTATCTGCATAAACCCATCTGTGCTCTGAATCAACCATAAATCTCTTCACTGTATGATGATCATACTTAAAGGGGTTTTCCATTTTTCAAAAAAGGTCTGTTAGTGCTATTAATGGGTTAATAAATGCCACCAAATACCTTTAGCAGTGTTTTGAGTGATTTCTGGGGTTCTCAGTGAGCTTTTTGCATCTTCTGCATTTGTTTACATACCTAACTTCCTGTAGTTTGCTTCCTACAAGTTCCATGATGCCTCACTTCTCCTCCTTCTCCACTGACTGACCCCCTCCCTTTCTCACACACTCCCCCTCCCTGTTTCCTTAGCTAGCCTGCCCACTACACCCTCAGCAGTCATCATTAGAATCCTAAATCTCAATCACCACACCTCCCTCTCACACTCACTGTCCCCCTCCCTTTCAAAACACTCCCCCTCCCTTTTTCCCTAGCTAACCCGCCCTCTTCACCCTCAGCAGCCTTCTTTAGACACCTTGTTCTCACTCATGAACATAGGCTCATTCAAGATATAGTATCTGCTGCCAAGACAGATCTACAACATGCCTACTGAACTCTCTTCCTGTGGACACACATGATGGTAAGATACTATGTTTTACACATATTTGTTTTTCTGAATTAATCTTCTGTCATAGGTCCTTCAAAAGCTTTATATGTGCCTATAGACCAGTATGTCTCACTCATTTTATCTATATGCATACACATAAATCCAGTATTGTCAATACACACATATATATATATATATATATATATATATATATATATATACACACACATATGTATCAGACACTCATATAAGAAAATGATGCTTGAGCATAATTTTTGCCATTGCTCTCGGCAGTTGCCATAGATCATGTCAGATATGTGGACATTGCTATGTATCACGCGAGTGATCCACAATATGTGATGTTGCAAAACCACAAATCATAGTTTACAAACTTGTTCAACTCTCTCATAAACTACCATCAAAGTGAAATATGTATGCTGGTAGTAGTAGTTTCACATCCGTTGTAGATCCACATTATGGCTACAATGTCATTGTGGCTTGTATGTCCCTGTTTATACTGATTTCAGCAATGTAGTTGATGTTTTTCATGTCACTGTGACCTGAGCATCTATAACCATAATCATTTTATAAATTAATAATCTGGTTTCGAGATTATTTTGTTTTGTATGTCTAATCCATAGTTTACAAATACTTTATGTCACACAGTACCACAAAGCTCCATAAATAAATGCTGCTATGACTTATATTGCATAGAAGATCAAGATTTTATCAATTTTCTTTTTGCTTTACAGACATTTTGACTTGACCACCTACATCACATTGTTCAGCCTACTTTCCCGTATTTTTTTACCGGGACATAGTGCTACTATAGTCTTGTGTGCTGTGAACAAAAGCAAAGAATCCTTTTAAAATACAAGAGAAAAAAAAAATTGTTACCAATGGTTTCCTGATCACATATAACTGATTGATTTTGCCATTATATTCATTTTGTAAATAAAGTTTTTTTCTAAAGCTTATTGGTGCTGTTCTAGCACACCGTTTCTCCGTATTGTGGTGTGTTTATTATGTTATGTCTACTATTATTTACAAATTTAAAAATATTTCTTATAAAATTTTGCTAATGAAAAAAAAAAAATTGGCATTACAACTACTTTTTGTAGTTGTAATGCCAACCTATACCTATACCAACCTGTAGTTACTATAGGTAGGTCCTCCATACAACAACTCCATTCTATCTGTCTCACTAATGACCTGACTAGAAAGGAGTTGGTGCAGGCAGGTTCATAGTCTCAGTGTATTCTGTAGTTACTATAGGTAGGTTCATGGTCTGGGTGTATTCTGTAGTTACTATAGGTAGGTTCATCGTCTAGGTGTATTCTGTAGTTGCTGTAGGTAGGTAGGTCCTCCATACAACAACTCCATTCTATCTGTCTCACTAATGACCTGAGTAGAAAGGAGTTGCTGCAGGCAGGTTCATGGTCTCGGTGTATTCTGTAGTTACTGCAGGTAGGTTCATGGTCTCAGTGTATTCTGTAGTTACTGTAGATTGGTCCGCCATACAACAACTCCATTCTAGCTGTCTCACTAATGACTTGACTAGAATGGAATTGCTGCAGGTAGGTTCATGGTCTCTGTGTATTCTATAGTTACTGCAGGTAGGTTCATGGTCTCAGTGTATTCTGTAGTTACTGTAGGTTGGTCCTCCATACAACAACTCCATTCTAGCTGTCTCACTACTGATCTGACTAGAATGGAGTTGCTGCAGGTAGGTTCATGGTCTCGGTGTATTGTGTAGTTATTATAGGTAGATATTCCATACAACAACTCCATTTTAGCTGTCTCACTACTGACCTGACTAGAAAGGAGTTGCTGCAGGTAGGTTCATGGTCTCAGTGTAATGTGTAGTTACTATAGGTCGGTCCTCCATACAACTCCATTCTAGCTTTCGCACTACAGACCTGACTAGAATGGAGTTGCTGCAGGTAGGGTCATGGTCTCGTTGCACTCTGTAGTTACTATAGGTAGGTTCACGGTCTTGGTACTTTCTGTGAAAGTCAGCATAGGGTCTATGTCTAACAATAAACCCTGACAGGACATAGGCAGCAGCCCCCTAATGTCCAGTTCACAACAGCATAAAGGCGGCAGTCCCCCTGGGACTGGATCCCCTCTCCCACCCCCACAGTACACAGGGGGCAGCCTCCCTCTTCCCAATGCATAGGTGGTAAGACCCCACACGCACACACAGACAGCACTGCAGGAACCCCCCACTTACATGAAGATGGTGACCTGCACACCACACGGCAGCACCCCTTGGACCTTCCGCCATATGCACACAGGTGGAAGTACCCAAGGGACCACCACCAGCACCTAATCACACAGGTAGCACCCCAGGGACCCCCAAACATGCACACAGGTGACAGTGCCCTGGGACCACCTCCACAACCCCCTCTTACACAAGCAATACCCCAGGAACCTCACATTCAAAATCAATACCCCAGGGATCCCACACAGACACATGAAGCAGCCCCCCAGGGACCCAAACCCTACAAGACCCTGCCCCCATTACATGCCAGCAGCACCCCAGGGACCCCTGCTTCCCCTTTAGATGCCAGCATCACCCCATGGATCCCTGCCCTCCCCTTAGATATCAGCACCCCAAACACCCGCCCCTCCCTAGATGTCAGCAGCCCTCCAGGGACCCCTGCTTCCCCTTTAGATTCCAGAAGCACCCCACAGATCCCTGACCCCCATTTAGATGCCAGCAGCACCCCAAGGACCCCTACACCCCCTTAAATGCCAGCAGTACCCCAAGGACCCTGCCCCCCTTAGATAGCAGCACCCCAAAGACACCTTCCCCCCCTTTAGATGCCAGAAGCACCCCAAGGATCCCTGCCCTCCTTTAGATGCCAGCAGAACCCAAAGGACCCTGTATCCATCAATTCCATATTGCAGGCTATTGCGCATGCGTGGGTCAGGAGACATCTTCATGACATTGCTAGGCAGCTCGTGCATGCGCAATAGCCCACAATCGCTCGGGAAGTCTATTGTGCATGCCTGAGTTGCGCGCGCTTTGCTGATGAGCTCACATGACAGGAGAAGGCAGAATGGAAAGTAAGACGGGGAGGGGTGTAGTGAGGGGAGGGGATGGGAAGTGAGGGGATGGGAGGGGGAGCGGTGGGGACAGGAGGAAAGGGGAGGAGAGAGAGGGACAATATAGTATGTGACCCCCGTCTCCGGAAGCGGAGAAACGAAGCATGACAGGACACTATGAAGATGTGCCTGGGGTGGTCACGTGACCGCCCCAGCGATAATCATAAGTATGACGTTTTGCTAATTAAAGTAATTTATAAAGTGGATGGGGGGGTGTTTAGTTTAATGTTTAGTTGTTGTATTATCACAGACAACCCCTTTAAATTTTCATGAAAAATTTAATGTTTTCATACTTTCTACCTTGTTTTTCGGTAGAAGATAAATACTTTTTCTTTCCCATATTGCTTGAGGCCTGAGGCCTACTAAATAATGTGAAATATCCTTCTTAAGTATGTTTCCTTTAATTGCGCTCAGATGGCAAACTAATTATCACAGGTGTTTGAGATTGATTAAAGTGATCCAAAGAGCCCAAAGAAACCATCCATGAACTTAATTAATAAACAAAAAAATTAAACCTTTTAAACCTTTATGATACTTTAATCTGATTTGCAGACTGTATTTTTCGCTTCATAAGACAGACTTTTTTTTCCTTCCAAAGTGGGGGGAAAAAGTCAGCTTATAAAGCGAAGATGCCAAAAGTCAAGCTGGCACTATTGCGCGATTGCCACCCACGAACCAATATACACTGGGTTCTTCTCAGACTCAAGAGTATAATGATCGGAGGTCCAGAGTAGGTGATTAAACATAATAAACAGTTTAACTCACCTCTCCTGAGCTCTGGCATGTGTCTTCCTACATCTTCTGTTCACAGAATGTTGTAAGAGACACCTCAACGGTCACGTCAGCGTCTTCATGCAAAATGAAACTGGCGTATTGTCACGTGGGTTATGCAGCGTCATGAGGCTCGAACACAGGCCTCAGCGGTCTCTGACGTGATTCAGGGACATCTCTGTGAACATTGGACGCAGGAAGACCGTCGCCGGAGCACGGAAAACGTGACAAACTGTTTATTATGTTTGATCACCTTCCCACGGGCTCTGATCATTATACTCTAGGGTCTGAGAAGACCCTGGATATAATAATGGTTTGTCAATGGCGAAAAGTAAAAATTTGTAAAGAAAACCTTATGGACCACTATAGAGCACTATAGTGTGTGGGAAAGTCACTATGGGACATTGTACTTTGTGGAGGGGCTACTATGGGACATTAAAAAGTGTGGAGGGGCTATTGTGAGACATTATACTGTATGCTGGCCATTGTGAGATATTATAGTGTGTGGAGGGGCCACTATGGGATATTATACTGTGTGGAAGGTCCACTATAGGGAATTATAGTGTGTGGAGGTGCCACTACAGGGAATTATCGTGTGTGGAGGGCCACTATGAGACATTATACTCTGTGGAGGCCACTATAAGACATTATAGTGTGTGGAGGAGCCACTATGGGACATTATTCTTAAAGAGGTTGTCCAGGAATTTGTTCAAAAAAGTTTTTTCCTATTTTTCTCCTCTAAATCCTCATCAGGTACGACTTACAAAGCGAAAAATGTGGTAATAATTGGGAACACGGTACATAATGTATGTATTATACTGAGTTCTTAGCAGATATATCAAATTTTGATCAAAGGATTAATTTATGTTTTCATATCTTTACAACCCCTTAATTCAAAATAGTCAACATGGATTAGGATCCTACTAAAAAAATAGTTTTTATTAATGAGCAGCCACAGTAAGTTTCCACATGCACTCTTAACTTAAACGGTTGTCTTGCCCCTGACCAAATAAACTATTACCGCATTGAATATGGTTATATAATAATACGTGCATAGTACATTTTTGCATAATATATGCTTACAGAGAAATAGATAAATTATGGTATATCAGCAGTTATAAATAAATGCTGTAATAGGTAAAGAGTAATTAAACTAATAAAACAATTTTTGATTTTCTGGCAGTATTTATTTCATTAATTCATTTTGTTACTTTATTAAAGAATGATTTGTGCCCTTTTGTGAAAATCTGTTCTTCTTTAATTGTTCCCTTCTTCCTGTAATGAGAGACGAGATCTGTACACTTCTTTTCACTGGAGTACAGTTGTACAGCTCTTGTATAATGTAGGGCAGCTATAGTTGGAGAATGGTCACGTCAGGCAGTTACATTTCAGGCATTCAAAGACCTAGAGCAATGCTGGAGTCATATGCATATGAAAGAGGACATTCTCAGCTTTTATATGATTATTATTATTATTGTTTATTTATATAGCACCATTAATTCCATGGTGCTTTACATTTGAGGGTTTACATATGGTACACAAGATATACAAAACAGATAATACTAACAGTGACCAACTGGCACAGTGGGATAGAGGGCCCTGCCCGCAAAGACTTACAATCTATGAGGGAAGAGGGATAGAGACAGAAGGTGGGGGTAGAGGCTGTACAGGTGGTGGTGTGGTGACAGTAGTGTTATTGGAGGTTGTAGGTCTTCCTGAATAGATGAGTCTTCAGGGCCTTCTTGAGCTTGTGATTGTGGGGAATAGTCTTATGTGTCTTGGTAATGAGTTCCAGAGTATGGGGGATGCACGGGAGAAGTCTTGGAGACGATTTTGTGAAGAGCGGATAAGAGCAGAGCGGAGAAGGAGGTCTTTGGTGGATCGGAGGTTACGTGTGGCCAGGTAGAAGGAGATTAGGTCGTAGATATATGGAGGGTTCCATTAATTTTGATAGATGGGTCAGGTGGGGGGGTCATGTGGACTGGTGAAGATTATGAACTCCATTTTCTTCATGTTGAGTTTGAGAAAACGGGAGGAGAGAAAGGAGGCTACGGCTGCTAGACATTCTGGGACTCTGGACAACAGAGAGGTAATGTCTGGCATAGGTCTGGCAATGTCGTCAGCATAGCAATGGTAATGGAAACCATGGGATTCTATGAGTTGGCCAAGGCCTAGGGTGTAGATGGAGTACAGGAGGGCTCCTAGGACGGAGCCTTGGGGGACACCTACAGAAAGAGGGCATGGCAGGGAGGTGGTGTGCGAGTGGGAGATGCTGTATGTGCGGTTGGTGAGGTATGAGGAGATCCAGGAATGGGCCAGGTCTGAGATACCAAGGGATGAGAGCGTTTCTAGCAGGAGGGAATGGTCAACTGTGTCAAGGCAGAGGAGAGGTCGAGGAGGAGAAGGACAGAATAGTGACGTTTGGCTTTGGCAGTTAGAAGGTCATTAGTGACCTTGGTTAGGGCAGTTTCTGTGGAGTGATGGGGTCTGAAGCCTGACTGTAGTCTGTAAAAGAGCAAGTTGATATGATACCAAGAGCAAGTTCCATTTCTAGCTTTCAAATTTCCAGAGGCATCACCAGTTGAAAACACAGTCAGCATTGTCATTTTTACAGTGCCTTGCGAAAGTATGAGGCCCCCTTGAACTTTTCAACCTTTTGCCACATTTCAGGCTTCAAACATAAAGATATAAAATTTTTATTTTTTGGTGAAGAATCAACAACAAGTGGGACACAATTGTGAAGTGGAACAAAATTTATTGGTTATTTTAAACTTTTGTAAAAAATAAATAACTGAAAAGTGGGGCGTGCAATATTATTTGGCCCCCTTAAGTTAATACTTTGTAGCGCCACCTTTTGCTGCGATTACAGCTGCAAGTCACTTGGGGTGTGTCTCTATCAGTTTTGCACATCGAGAGACTGAAATTCTTGCCCATTCTTCCTTGGAAAACAGCAGTTTTCAGCTCTTTCCACAGATTCTCTATTGGATTCAGGTCTGGACTTTGACTTGGCCATTCTAACACCTGGATACGTTTATTTGTGAACCATTCCATTGTAGTTTTTGCTTTATGTTTGGGATCATTGTCTTGTTGGAAGATAAATCTCTGTCCCAGTCTCAGGTCTTTTGCAGACTCCAACGTGTTTTCTTCCAGAATGGTCCTGTATTTGACTCCATCCATCTTCCCATCAATTTTAACCATCTTCACTGTCCCTACTGAAGAAAAGCAGGCCCAAACCATGATGCTGAAACCACCATGTTTGACAGTGGGGATGGTGTGTTCAGGGTGATGAGCTGTGTTGCTTTTAAGCCAAACATATCGTTTTGCATTGTGGCCAAAAAGTTTGATTTTGGTTTCATCTGATCAGAGCACCTTCTTCCACATGTTTGGTGTGTCTCCCAGGTGGCTTGTGGCAAACTTTAAACAAGACTTCTTATGAATATCTTTAAGAAATGGCTTTCTTCTTGCCACTCTTCCATAAAGGCCAGATTTGTGCAGTGTACGACTGATTGTTGTCCTATGGACAGACACTCCCACCTCAGCTGTAGATCTCTGCAGTTCATCCAGAGTGATCATGGGCCTCTTGGCTGCATCTCTGATCAGTCTTCTCCTTGTTTGAGATGAAAGTTTAGAGGGACAGCCGGGTCTTGGTAGATTTGCAGTGGTCTGATACTCCTTCCATTTCAATATGATCGCTTGCACAGTGCTCCTTGGGATGTGTAAAGTTTGGGAAATCTTTTTGTATCCAAATCCGGCTTTAAACTTCTCCACAACAGTATCATGGACCTGCCTGGTGTGTTCCTTGGTCTTCATGATGCTCTCTGCGCTTTAAACAGAACCCTGAGACTATCACAGAGCAGGTGCATTTATACGGAGACTTGATTACACACAGGTGGATTATATTTATCATCATCAGTCATTTAGGACAACATTGGATCATTCAGAGATCCTCACTTCTGGAGTGAGTTTGCTGCACTGAAAGTAATGGGGCTGAATAATATTGCACGCCCCACTTTTCAGTTTTTTATTTTTTATAAAAGTTTAAAATAACCAATAAATTTCGTTCCACTTCACAATTGTGTCCCACTTGTTGATTTTTCACCAAAAAATTAAAATTTTATATCTTTATGTTTGAAGCCTGAAATGTGGCAAAAGGTTGAAAAGTTCAAGGGGGCCGAATACTTTCGCAAGGCACTGTATATGGAGCTGCAGGTACTCCCAATCCTGAATGTATATTCAGCTGGTGATATATGGTGTCATATGAAAGCTAAGCATATCATCTTTCATAGGACACCTATGTAATGTTCAACATTTTATAAATTCCAAGATATAACTGTATAAAGTGACCCGCCCCAGCATCAGGTTTCCTGCATTTCAAAAGAGCTCCCCCACCGTCCTCCATATCCCAGTAAGAAGCGGTGTACAGCTCTCAAAACAAGGGATAGAATAAAGAAAATCAGTATTACAGAAATAAAGTATATTAACCCTTTCCCGACTTACGCCATACTATTATGGAGAATGTCCGGTATTTAAATATGGCATTATGCAGCAGAGACCTAGCACTGATAGCGGACATTAAGGTCCCCGGCACCTTGGTCAAAGATAATCGAAACACCATTTTCCCGGCGGCACATTGTAATGCTAGTGATCTGACACCCTGGGATTCAAAACCCCTAGGAAGTCTAATAATTACAGTGTAAAAAAAAAGAAAAAATATAAAAAAATTTAAAAGAATTAAAAATTCAAATCACCTTCCTTTCCCTAGAACACATATAAAAGTAAAAAACTGTGAAACACATATACAATAGGTATCCCTGTTTCCCAATACTCCAAACTAACTAACAAACTTATAAAAATATTTTCCTGTACGGTGAACGCCATAGAA
Organism: Leptodactylus fallax; assembly: GCA_947044405.1. Lineage (NCBI taxonomy): Eukaryota > Metazoa > Chordata > Amphibia > Anura > Leptodactylidae > Leptodactylus > Leptodactylus fallax. The sequence goes on from CAMRHE010000012.1 coordinate 5,344,921, forward strand.
GGAATTAAAAATCAAGCGTGCCGAACCGCCATTTTTTCACTTAACATTGCAAGCCGGTTCCCATGTGGCTAAATCGTGGGAGTCCACCTGTTCCAATGGCAGCTGGGAGCATTCTGAAGGCTCCCAGGCCTGTCATAGAAATCTAACTATTGCAGCCGGCTGACAAGCCTCAATAGTAAAGTAGCGAAAGTCCCATAGACTGCAATACAGTTGTAATACAGTCTATCTGACTTGCAATCAAAATATTGCAGATTTAGCCCCATAGAGGGGGCTAATAAAATATTATAATAAATGTAAAAAAAATTTTTAAAAATATAAAAACACAATAAAAAATTCAAATAACCCCGCTTTCCCTAGATTTGAAATAAAGATAAACAAATATAAACAAATTACGCATGGAATTTTGGCTGCACTGTGAATACTGTAAAAACAAAACGCATAAGAAAGTCACATAAACGCAGTTTTTCTCCAATTGCACCCCATTCTGAATTTTTTTTCCAGCTTCCCAGTACATCATACAGAATATTAAATGGTACCATTATGAAGTACAAATTGTCCCGCAAACATTAAGCCCTCATATAGCTCTGGAATGGATAAATAATAAAGTTATGGGGTTTGGAAGATGGGGAAAAACAAAAACGAAAATTGAAAATCTAAAAATGCCTGCAGCGGGAAGGGATATCTGTCATTTTTCAGGATAAACTGTTGTGTTTGTGCATAAGGAGTACCACCCTGTCCGGACATTTTATGACACTGCAAGTTTCACGTACAGTAAGTTAAGCTTCTCAGACCTCAAGTCCTGCACTATGGCCAAAATATATGTATGCACCAGGTAAGGAATTATTTATGTTAAAAATACGATATAGAGCAGGACAGTGAGGTTGCAGTACCTTTCTAGCAATCACAGTAATTATAGCTACTATAGTAATAACATTTGGTTTAAGCAGTTTCTGAAAAACTGTGTCATTAAACCTTAACATGCGAATTATGACCAGTAGGCATCATCACAGGTACAGTATAATGTTATACAGTAAGTGAACCAACTCATTTTTACATTTTCCAATATTTAATGTACGCAAACTGAGCATGTTTTTAGGTTAGTAATGGTGTTAATTGCTCAATTTTGGTAACATGTAATTACTCAATGTTGGATGCCATGATGTAGACTTGAATGAAACTGTCAGGGTTAAATACTTAAAAATCTTATCTGGCCTACAGCAGATTGGCTAAAGTGACAATCTGACATTTAAAGTTACAGCTCATTGTTCTAACTTATAAGTACTGTATATCTGTTATCTAGCTTAGAAACTGTATTCCTTATCTGCAGATTTCCATCTAGTTCTTCAATAAATTTGTAGTACAGAAAGCCCTGAAATACTATTCCAGGTGCTTAACTATAAAATCAGGCTCTATTCAACTTTCCAAAGAGGAAGTATCTATTGATAGTTACTGCTGTCACCTGTGATGAAATTGATCATCGCACATTACAGCACACACGAATAAAGACCATAAATTATAATCAACTTGTATTCAATAGTTTTAATGGTGCTTTCAGGGGAGGAACAATAGTGAACTATTTCCAAATTCAGAACCTTTCTCAAAAACAATGACGTCTTATTCCTTCAGACAGAAGTAAAATATGAGCTATTTTAGTGGATATGTTTCAAAGTTAAACATGTTAAAAGATATTATGGTATATTTTTAACACATGCATGCTAATTTCATATATTGTGATTTATTTACCAATGTAGGAAAGGGAAAACAGAAACACCACACTTATTCCATTTAACCATAATGAACTTAAAGGGGTTATATCAGTTTATAGAAAGGTCTGCTTTGTTCCAGTATGGCCTCATGTACACAAATGGTGAAAAAAACGAACATTACAAACAATGAACATCTATGAAAAGGATACATTAGCAGAAAAACAGATGTTAAAAATGGACCTATAGACTTATATTGGGTCAATCAGGCCAGAGAAATAGACAAATATGGAACATGTCCTATTTTGTAATGGATGCTATTCATGGTCTGCTAAAAAACAGACTTAAGTATATATCCATTGGCTTCCATTGTTCTAAAAATGGATGTGGGATGGTCGTTTACATGAGGCCTAAAAGCTCCCCTTCTGTGCATGGTTGGTATCTGCTATCACAGCTCTTCCCTATTCAAGTGAATGGTGCTCAGATGCAATATCAGGCATGACTATGGACAAGAGTGATGCTATTTCTGGGAAAATCGAAAACTAATCTCTTTAATATGACAGCTTTTTTATGACACCATGATTTCATCTCTAGCTATAAAATTTCCAGAACAGTCTTCAGTTGAAAACACAGTTGAGATTGGTATATGTATATGCAGCCACAGCTGCTACCAATGCCAACTGTGTATTCAACTGGTGATATCTGGAAATAATACAGGTAGAACTGTGATATAACTTTGTCATATAAAATCTGAGCACCTCATCTTTCATTGGGTCACATTAATCAAACTGTGTAAATTTTAGTCTTTATCTCAAGTATAAACACACCTATAAATTTACAAACTTCTTTATTAAACCCACATGAACCAATGACATAGGCTATTTTGGCATCATGTTTTGCTTTTTTCATCCCCGTCTTCTAAGAGCCATAATATTTTCATTTTTCCATTGATGTAGCTATATGTGGCTTGATTTTGCCAAGACAAGTTATATTTTTAATGGAACCATTTTGGAGTGCAAATAATGAGAGGGAAAGAAGAACAAATTGTAATTCTTTCATTTTTGGGGATTATTTTTCATGTTCAGTTTTTACATCGCTCACTATAAGGTATAAAGGGCATGGTAACTTTATTCTGTGGGTCAGTATGATTACGGCGATTCCCAAATTATTCCTTTTTTTTTTACCTTTTATTTACTTTTCTAAAATAACTATTTTGTTTTAGCATTGCCATGTTTTATGAGCCATAACGTTTTAATTTGTCAAATAATTGAGCTGTGCAAGGGCATATTTTTTGCTGGATGTGCTCTATTTCTTATTGGTTCTCTTTTGAGGTGCATTAAACTTTTTGATCTTATTTTATTACATTTCTTGGAAGGCAAGATTAACAAAAACACCAATTTTTGTGATTTAAAAAAAAAATGTATTAATTTTTTTAGAGTGTTCAGTGTGCAGATTTAAATACTTAACTATTTAGTTTGGGTGCAGGAATGCCAATTATTTATGGATCTGTTTATTATTTTTTTACATAATAAAGCTATGGATTTTTTATATCTTTAACATTTCATTAAACTTTTCTTTACATTTTTTTTTGTTTCAATAATTTTTATTCAAAATTTTTCAAAGAATAAGGACAAAACAGCATTGACATACAGTGCAATACACATTTGACATACAGTATATTGTACATCTTTGAAACTCATTCTGTAACCTGTACATCAATGAAATAGATAAGAAGATAATTTATAGAATGAACAGTAACAGTAACATTTAGGCACATTCATAGGGCTACTATGACCAAATTAGGGGAAATTTCTCTGTGTACGACCTTCCTTTAATCACGGGGTTTATGCTCATGTACACAATAGGTAGCATACAACCTTCTGGTTACAACTTAAGTCCCTCCAACAGCGAATCGAGAGTAGACCCACGCATCCCAAATCTTTTCAAAGCGATGAAAGGAATTGTTTCCCATTGCAATCACCCTTTCATAGGAATATGTGTTATGTATGGCTTAGACCAGAGCCGACACTGGTGGAGGGGCCACCGTCTTCCATCTCTGTACCAACATTAATTTGGCTATGGTCAAAATTTTACAGATGAGTTGTTTATGCTTGTTCAGCTCACCAGGAATTCCAAGTAATAGGATGGCCATAGGTGCGGTATAGGAGAGTTGGAGATTAAACAGCTCCGAGAGCAAATCAAAGACCTTATCCCAGTAATCCCGAATCATGGGGCAATTTCCCAGAATGTGGAGAAGTGTTCCTCTGCCCCCACATCCTCTCCAACAACTCCCAGACACAGAGGGGTATGCTAACTGTAAAGTAGACGGGGTCCTGTACCATTGTAAAATAATTTTTGTGGCCGTCTCTATGTGAGTGCTGCATTTTAGAGACAGATGGATCAGTCTAATTGTTTGCTGCCATTCATCTGGGGTAATGGTTATCCCTAAATCTCTCTCCCAGCAACGAAACGGGGTAGACCGAGTGAAAGTCGAGATTTCATCCATTTTGTCATATAAAAATCGTAGTCCCCTCATACTTGTCGACAGCCAAGTGAAAAGGGAGTTATTATGGGGTATTGTCGTCGCAGGATGTTTCGACACGAAGTGCCATATTTGAAAATATTTAAGGAAATCAACAACATGAATTCCGTATTGCCGTTGTAAATCTGCAAACGGTATAAGGTGATGAGAGTCAGAGTATAATTGAGAAACCTGCGTGATCCCCCTCGATTCCCAATTGGAGACCTCCAAATCGTCAATTACCCAGGCCATCAATGATAAAGGCATTTCAGTAATAAGAGAGTGTTTCATAGGGTTAGCTTTCTTATGAAGTAGTTTCCATGCCGTTAGTGAGGCACACATGACTGGGGAGAAGGACTTAGGGGCCCGGACATTCCAAAACGGCAACCACAGTGCATCTTCCAGTTTTAGAGGGGATACAAACGCCTGCTCTACGTGCAGCCTTGGAACCGAGGCATCCATTGACTTCCACCTTGCGCATTGAGTGACCAACGTTGCTATATAATAGTTCCTCACTACAGGTACCCCCAGTCCTCCCGCCTCCCGTTGCTTAAATAGAAAACTTTTATTTATTTTAGGTCTGTTTCCATTCCATATATATTTTGAAATCACCCTTTGTGCCGTTTCAAAGAAGGAAACAGGGAGGGGTATTGGAAGCGTGCGGAACAAGTATAATAGTCTAGGCAATAGCAACATCTTAAAAGCCGCTACCCGCCCTATCCATGAAACATCTGTCTTTGACATTTTCTCTGTCTCTTCTTGTAGTATTTTTAACATTGGGATATAGTTACTTTTATAGAGGGTCCCTGGGGACGCCGTCATCTGTGTCCCCAAATATTGAACACTGTCCTCCCTCCAGTCAAAGTTATAAGTCGATCGCAAATGTTGAAGCATAGGTGAGGGAACATTCAGAGGTAGTGCCTGCGATTTGGCCATGTTTAGCTTATAGAATGATAATTGCCCAAAATTATTTATAGTATCCATAAGGCGAGGGATAGATGTTTGCGGTTTAGACAGAGTGAGAATAATATCATCAGCGTAGAGTGATATAAGATGAGTTTTGTTCTTTATTTCAATGCCTCCCACTCCCGGATCCATTCTAAGTACCTGAGCTAATGGTTCCATAGAAAGAACAAATATCAGGGGCGACAGGGGGCATCCCTGTCTGGTCCCATTCATTATCAGAAAAGGATCTGACACTACTCCATTAGTGAATACTCTTGCGGATGGTGCAGAGTACAGCGCCCCAATCGCTCTTAAAATAGCTACAGAGAATCCCATATTTATAAGCACCGAGAAGGCATACGACCAGCAAATGCGATCGAACGCCTTCTCTGCGTCCAATGTGAGGATCACCGCCTCTTCCCTCCTAGAGTCAATGTGATGTACGAGGTTTAAGATACGTCTAGTGATGTCATATGACTGCCTCCCTTTAACAAACCCCACCTGATCCTGATTTATCAAACTTGGGAGACATGTTGCCAATCTGCTTGCTATAAGTTTGGCATAGATCTTTAAGTCTGTGTTCAATAGTGATATGGGTCGGAAGTTTTGGGGGTTGGTGGCAGGTTTGCCAGGCTTTGGCAGCGTAACTACCAGGGCTTCCTGATTCTCTTTTGGAATATTGCCAGAATCAACCACGGCCGTCAAAAATGACAACAGCGGGTTTATCAGGACTGGGGAGAAACACTTACAGTATAATATTCATTAGTGAGGCCATCAGGGCTTGGAGATTTACGAGACGGCAATGACTTAATTGTGGATAACAACTCTGCTGAAGTGATGGGTGCATTCAAGGAATCCAGCTGCGACTCAGTGAGTGCTGGTAGCTGAGCAGTTCTAAGGAATTGTTCAATATCGTAATTTGTTGGGGGGACTATAGAGGGATCAGCTGCTAAGTTATAGAGGCCTTCATAAAAAGTCCTAAAGGCGTCGGCGATGCCATTTGGGTCATAAATTTTATATGTTCCGTCTTTACTATGAATAAATGGGATTCTAGATTTTGCATGTCTTTGTTTAAGCTTAGATGCTAGGAGTTTGCCTGCTTTATTAGACTGAAAGTAGTACGTAGCTTTAACCCTCTTCAGGTTTTTCTCATACTTATGCAGTAGGCAAGCGGACAACTGATGGCGTAATGTCATCACTTTCGCTGCATTTGAGGGGGAAGGAGATTGCTTGTTACTGGTGTCAATAGTTTTTATTTGATGAAGCAGTCGATCTATTTCTGCCATTCTATTTTTCTTTTCAATATGCCCCAGGCGAATAAATGTTCCTCTAATAAAAGCCTTGTGAGAATTCCACAGTATGTCAGGGCCAGAAGCAGAAGGGGCATTAATCTGAAAGAATTCCCTCAGATCATTTTCTAACGTTGCTTTAAGTTTTGGCTGTGACATAAAAAATTCATTACACCTCCACACATATGGTTTTGCGCATTCATATTTTTCTGCTATGGACATAGTTATCGCTGCGTGGTCTGACCATGTTATTTGTGAAATCTCTGACTTCTTAACAAGGGAAAGGCTAGACTGCTCTATTAGGAATAAATCTATCCGTGAGTAACTATTATGCACGGTAGAATAATACGTATAGTCTTTTTCAGTATTATGGAGAATGCGCCAGACGTCAAATAATTTGTGGCTCCAAATAGCTTGTGAGAAAGAGGGGTGACGAGTTGACATGCCAGACGTGGTATCCACCAGCGGATCTGGAGCCATATTGAAGTCTCCCATTAATATCAGACATCCCTGCTTTCTCTTTTCTACTGCTCTTACAAGTCTCCCCAGAAATGCCACCTGTCTCCTATTAGGGGCGTAAACTGACACCAGTGTGTAAGTGACATTATTAAGAACACATACTATTATTATAAATCGTCCCCCCGGGTCAGCATATTGAGACAATAGTTGAAACGCTACTGAATCTCTAATCCCAAACAATGTACCTCTACTCTTTGCGGAATAGTGAGCAAGGAACACATGTGGGTATGTTGGGTGATGAACACGGTTAGCGTCCGCCCTTAAAAGGTGTGTCTCTTGCATTGCAAGAATGTCGCAGTTTTGAGCTCTGGCCTCACGCCATAAGCTGGCTCTTTTTTGAGGGGAGTTCAAACCCCTAACATTCATGGACACAATTTTAAGTACCATAGCATACGTTTAAAAATGCTGTAGGAATCTTACCCCTACCATGTACACCAGAAGATGGTAATATTCTCCTGAAGCAAAGTTGTCTCCGCCCTGTGTAGTCGTGTTGCCCATTGTGCCAGAACCAGAAAGGAAAAAAAAACATACAAATTACAAAACCAATGGGTAAACCATCGGAACAAAACCAAGAAAGAAAAAAGAAAGAATATGGTACAGCGGACCAGCGGCTGTCGTAATCTTGGGGGGATAAGTTCAACAATAGTGGACATACGAAATCCAAGATAAGGTGAGTCTCTAGCTGCGTAGTCCTTTGTGTGGACGTCTTTGGGTCTTCGCTTGGCGCCAGCCGTCAGACGCGGAACCAGGTGGTTGTTTGAGAGGTGGATCCACAATCGGAATGTTCCATTTAGTTAGCAAACTTTTTCCTTCCTCCAGATTTTTAATGACGTGAACCATATTATCTCGGGAAATGATCACGCGGACCGGGAGTCCCCATTTATACAAAATGTGATGCTTGCGTAACGCTGTGGTAATAGGGATGAATTGTCACCTTATTTGCAACGTCGCAGCTGATAGGTCCGAGTAAATGGATATCTTGTGATATGGTTCAGGTAAGCGGTCCGCCTTTCTAGAAGTCGATAGGACCAGCTCCTTAGTGCGATAGAAATGAATTTTTGCCAGAACATCTCTAGGTATGGCTTCGTCGAGATGGGATGGTCTGGGAACTCTATGAGCTCTATCAATAGTTAAATCCATCGCCGTGAGGTTTGGTAGTAACGCTCGTATCATATCCTGAAGGAATGCAGATAAATTACTCGGAGATACCGACTCTGGAATCCCTCTAAATTTTAGATTATTTCTTCTAGAGCGATCTTTCAAGTCAGCCAGCTTAGCTTTCAAGAAAGACACATCCTTCTCCACCTCATAGTGAGCATCTATAAGCGCATTGTGTGATGTCACAAATTCCGCCATTTTAGACTCAACATGAACAGTGCGGCTTTTCAGCTCTTGAAGGTCTCTATCTAGCGGTTTAACCATGAGAGACATGTCAGTTGTCAGAGACCTACAGAAGGCCATGAGCATATTTTTCATGGAGGCCTCAGTAAGTAAATTATCTGTCGCTGGGATATCTGCAAAAAAAATCAGTAGATATGGGAATAGACTGTGCATTGCTGCTCACCTCCTCCTCCTCCTCCTGGGAGTCGATTTCTTGGAGCCTGGGTCTTTGCCTGACCGGACTAGCGGTATGGGAGTGAGGTGTCTCCAGGCTGGGTTCAGCTATAGGCCCTGAAGCGCTCTTTTGTGCAGGCCCGAGGTTGATGTAGGCCCCGGCCCGCCGGGGAGAAGGCCCAGGCCTCTCCGGGTCCGCACCGTCCAGCAGTTGCGGGATAGACGGTGCCGACAGCGCTCTCTTTTGAGCGGAGAGCGCAAGCGACTCCTCCGGAGGATCTCGAGGAGGAGTCGAGGCCCTAGAAGCTGCGTCCGAGCGCGGGCCGACGCCATTTTGGACCTTCTCTCCCCCTTGGGGGAAATAGAAGTCTGATATCTTCTGCGGTTTCACCGCCGATTTCCTTTTCCGTGGCATCCCTTAAGGTAGGGTACCTTTATGCCTCCGAAACAGCTGTTGTTAGCCCACTATCTCGTCGCTGTATAGGTCGCTGTGCGAGACTCACGCCGAGAGCTTCACAGCTACGCGGCCATTCCGTTCCACGGCAAGGCTCCGCCCCCCTTCTTTACATTTTTTGCTAGTCCTACTAGGGGACTTGAACATGCTATCACTTGATTGTTTGATAATACACTACAATACTTCTGTATTGCAGGGTATTGTACATGACAGTTTTATACTGACATCCAGTCTATTAGTTCGAGCCTCTGGCTGGGTCTAATAGGCTTGCATACATGGCAGATATGGAGGCCATGGAAATGGAAACCCCCAGAAAAATCCTGATTATGTTGTGGGAGCAGAGGGGCTGGCAGAGGGAACCCTTCTCTTCTGTTTAACTGCTTTACATGCAGAGGATGCCATTGACTGCAACATGTAAAGGGATAAATTATTAGGGATTACAGAGATATACAGTATATGACATGATAAGACATTATTAATGTGCATGTTTATGGGGGAGTAAAGGGAAATGATTGTTGCTCAATCTATATTAGGGCATTTAAATATATATGCAAAATAGATATCCTACCCAGTTTTGATACTATTGGAGTACAGCTATTTTGCTTACTTTTTACCCTGCGAGAATTGTTTTACCTGGATCTATGCAAGATTCAGTTTAGGCTCGGTTGTTTAGATCAAAAATTCGGTTTTGATGTGAACTGTTTCAATCTGAAATTGAAGTACAAATAAATTGTTTTAAAAAGTAGTGTGTGATACTCTGAGAGCTTCTTGGACACTATCTAACCCCTTTCTAGCTCAGTCACAGTGTCAGATATGGAAATGGACAAACAAAAGATAGATGGTGGTAAAAAACAGCGTGTTTAAAAATAAGCTGCATTGTAGAATTTTTTTACACTTTTTAAAATTTCACTTTTTATGTTTTATGGTGTTTGGCAAAGAATCTTGATGAACTCTGGGAGGCATGTAAGACTGCATTCTTTGCTATTCCTGAAGACTTCATCAATAAATTGTATGAATCATTGTTGAAACGCATGGATGCAGTCCTTCAAGCTCATGGAAGTCAGACAAAATATTAAATATGGCTCTAATAGCAACCCACAACTTCATTCACCAATTTTATGAAACATATCTTTGTTTTTGAACAGAATTATTGGTTTGATTTTCACATTATTTTATGTGTGCGACAAAACTTTTGTGTTGCCAAAATCTGACCTTTCTGTGTTCATTAAATGATCAATATTTCAGCAGTGAAGCCAATTTATTTTCTTAACCAAAAAATGATTTGGGAGGGTTTCAGCTTTCATATGATTCATTTCTAAAACCAATGGATGAATTTAAAGTCAAGTTATAAGCTTTTGATTCCACAACATGGATAAGCAACAGAACTTCTGTCAGGGACTGTATTATGCCCCATAGTGGCCCCTTCATATAGTATTATGCACATTCCACGCTATCTCTTCAATGTTGGATGAGATGTCACGTGAGCCAGGCATGCATCGCGACGCATAATGATGTCGGACTGGCCCACCAACATCTGGAACATCACCAAGGAAGCCTGAAGCCTGCTGGAGCGCAGGAGAGGTAAGTAACAGTGGTTTTTATGTTCCCTCAACTCCTCTGGCCCTCCGATCATTATACTCTGGGGTCTGAAAAGACCCCAGAGTATAATGATAGCAGTGTTTGTGGGGTTCATGGCCCACAGGCCTTACTTACTGATCCCCACTCCTGCTCACAGCTGCCTCCACAGAAGGTGAAGTGCAGGCGGCCGTGAGCAGGAGTGGGGATCGGTAGTAAATAGGGCCCGTTACCTTGTGGTGTTACACCAGCAGGTAACGGCCTATTAAAAAAACATCAGGGGCCCGCCAGGACCCCTAATGTCCCGGGCCCTATGGCAGCCGCTACCACTGCTACCCCGGGATTTCAGCATTCTTTAGTATAAATTGAAACGTTTTTAAACTACTCATGCCCCCTGCAGCAAAATGCATGGCTGCTCCTCAAGCTAATAAAAACTCTCAGCAGACCCAAGACCATCTCCAATCTGAAAAGGTATGTCACAGACAACAGCGAGCTGCTGAAACAACCCAGCAGACCCAAGCCCGTCTCCAATCTGACAAGGCATTGTCAGCCACATGCACACAGCTGCACTCCATGTTTCCATAACAACTCAGCCATTTTTCTTCCCTGCTGTGGGTCAGCTTTAAAGGGGCAAGGTGCTGTGGATGACACTGTTACACAAGGTCACATACACACAGCCTTACTCCAGGTTTTCCATAACAAACAATTGCAGGTTTTTCACTGATATCCAGACTGAGATACACATGATCACATGACGCTTATGGACAAATGGAAAATAGCAACCAAGCTATTTATGACCTGTATGAGTCAATAACAGTTCGCAGGTCCTTAAATATTCAGTCATATGACGTGCATCAGCCAATATAAGTTCACATTTCATTTACCAGGTTTCCATAGCAACACAGCCATAAATAGACTATACCTATACTGGACTGCCATACTGGATGTCAAGTGCAAAACTGGCCACTATTCTTACGGGGCCACTACACAAACAAAAAATGAAATGTACCCGTGCAAAGCCGCCTCCTTCTGCTAATATATATATATATATATATATATATATATTTATATTCTCTGCTCCAGTATTTTAGAGGACATTTCGCCGCACTATTTTTCTGTAGGTATTGTTGTTATTTTGATCATTTTGACCTCTTGGTCTATTCACCCCTGTATAGTGTGCATATTATTGCTATATGCATGTAGATTTTTGTGTTTTATTATGAATTCGTAAATGTATTTCTTTTACAATGAGGGTGGGATTTATTTTTAAGTTTAAAGGAATAAATATTGGTTGGTCTTTATGAATATAGTCTGGAAGGAATCTGTTTAGTCCAAAGACTACAATTTTGGTCATTATTTTAATATCTACAGTAATCAAGGATATCGGCCAATAAGGGGTGTTCACACTACCACTGTTGTCCATCAGTAGTGTTTGTTGCTATTGTTCGTTACAAGAATTTAGCAACAGACATTAGCTGAACCATCACAAATCCGCTAAAATTTCCATTAATTTCAATGGGATTTTATCTTGTGTCCGTTAGTGACCATTAGTGTCTGTTATACACCCAATCCGTCACATGCCCGTTTTTTTTCACGGAGAAAAAATCCTATATCCAGGACTTTTGTGTCCGTTAAAAAAACGGTTTCATGACGGACATCAAGCGTCCATTAATTTTGAACATTAAAGTCTATGGGTAACGGACAGGTGTCCGTTATTACTGTCCGTTTTTTCTGCACATGCTCAGAAATCATAAACAAAAGAAAAAGAAGAAACAGACAGTATAAAAACGGACACTAATTGACACTAACTGATGCTAATGTGTCCGTTTTTTTTAACTGATCCATTAAATGGATCAGTTAAAAACGGACACATTAACATCAGTTAGTGTCCGTTAGTGTCTGATATGATAGGTGTCCTTTTTTTTTTTAACGGACACTATCATAACAAATATCCAACGGTAGTGTGAACTCACCCTAATTAGCCATATCGGTATGATCTTGATGTGGTTTCGGAATTACATGAATAAATTGTCTATTGTCTTAGAGAGAAACTGGTGTACCCTTTTTGCATACAGTAAATAATAGTGTCATTAAGTGTCATAAAATAACGGAATATCTTTTTGTAGTAAGAAGCAGAGAACCCATCAGGTCTAGGTTGCTTTGTTTGACTTAAAGATTTTAACTGTCTCTGATATTTCCTCAACTGTGAAATCCAGTTCCAGGGAATCTCTCTCAGATGCAGTCAATTTATTTGGTAACGTGCATTCCAAAATGTATAGTGATGTTATATAACTCACTATAAAAGTACTGAAATTCTTTCAAGATTTTCTGAGTTTTGGAATAAGAAGCCACCCAAGAGACGTAATTTGGGGAGGGAGGTTGTACCTGATTTATCACCCTGGGAGAAAAAGTGTTGTGACCATCACAGACTCTTCTCTGCCCAGGTAGTCTAAAAAGACTTAGATCCACTCTGGCAGTTTCAAGTTGTTCTTGAAGTGACTCAGAAGACATATTTTTGAATTGGCGGGAGAGGGGAGCAAACTCATCCACCAGCTTATCCCCTAAGAGCCTTTTGATTTGGTTGGACCAATTTGGATATGGAGTTTATATGCTGTAGAGAAATAAGTATAGTCCCGTGTTGTGGGGTTACAATGCCTCCAAACATCCACCATAGCTATAAAATAAAATATTTGTGCAATCGATAAACTAGTCAGAGACAGTGGGACAAAGGTGCTCGGAAGTCTTCAGATATGTCAAAAGCTATATTGGAGTCTCCACTCATGATAACCAGTACTGATATATGGGGCCTACAGTAGTTTCTGACACACTTCTTTGCAGAAGTAGAGTTATTGGTGGTTTTGCTCCTTACAGAGGCAGTCAGATTGGGTTGAGAGAACACAGTTATTTACCAATAGATGTAGCACACAGTCCAATTCTGTGCACCAGTAGTCTATCAAGGTATGTATCCCTGTCTGTATTACAGTAGGAATATGCTTAAAATTGATAAAGAAGAGAACATTTTAACTAATGATTGTCTAACAGCTAAACTTCAAAGACCAGGGATGTTGCTTGTCCCAAAACCTCTGCACCAGAACTCCCTTTAAAACAGCATAAAACTGAATACAAGTTATGGTATCTGCAGAGCCATCATTTCCTGTTATAATCAAAACTTATGCAACTCACTCTTAATACATAGTGCTAAATGAACCCTATTCTCTATCATACTAGTTCCATATTTTCCCCAATATCTCTTTGTAGACTCAAGTTTTTAAAATGTTTTTATGACATCTTTATTTTTCTGTTATAATGTACCCATATTAAAATCATTATTGGGAACCAGGGGCTGTGTGTAGAAACAGTGTGTGATTCTTCATGGTTATATGGCTCTAAAATAATAAATAAAAGGGACAATGACTGTTTAAGAGTCTTCATAATACAGCTCATTTTAATCACATTCACAGTTAAAGCTCAGAACAAAGCAATGCATATTGCAATATATATCAGTGACTACTTTCATTCTTTTTGAGATGATCATTACTTTTCATTTTAGGACTTTTTTTTTACATTTGTGCTACCAAGAGGTGAAAGCTTAACGGCAAAAATAGTATCTGTTTTTAATCTTGTCAAAGTCAAGTTCTGTTCTTTAACATGACCTTTTCACACTCTTTGTCAATCTTAAATACATGTGATTAAGACAGATGTGTTTGAGAATTTGATCTTTTTATCCTCTCTCTTGTCCAAGCCTTTGAAGTTTTTCAACATGTGATTGAATGGAACTGGTTTTGTCAGATTTCCACTGTGTAAGCATTAGAAACGCTTTCTACTTTCAGTATAATATTTTTCTTTTGGAATATTCATGCTCGTAGTTAGAGCTGTGGGTATCGCCTCTTATGTATGTAGAATTATTTTGCAGTGTTGAGTAATGGCTTAAGTTTTAGAGAGTTTCATAATTCTTATATTGAAAGTATATTTTGAAAATTGTTTTTTTTAATATCAACACAGTTTTTTCATTATGTGTTTGATTTATATTATGCAGGCACTTGCCATAAATAATGAAAGCTATGTAGGCAATTTTTTTAATGATTACAGTGGGGAAAAAAGTATTTAGTCAGCCACCAATTGTGCAAGTTCTCCCACTTAAAAAGATGAGAGAGGCCTGTAATTGACATCATAGGTAGACCTCAACTATGAGAGATAAAATGAGAAAACATATCTAGAAAATCACATTGATTTTTAAAGAATTTATTTGCAAACTATGGTGGAAAATAAGTATTTGGTCACCTACAAACAAGCAAGATTTCTGGCTCTCACAGACCTGTAACTTCTTCTTTAAGAGGGTCCTCTGTGCTCCACTCATTACCTGTAGTAATGGCTCCTGTTTGAAATTGTTATCAGTATAAAAGACACCTGTCCACAACCTCAAACAGTCACACTCCAAACTCCACTATGGTGAAGACCAAAGAGCTGTGGAAGGACACCAGAAACAAAATTTTAGACCTGCACCAGGCTGGGAAGAATGAATCTGCAATAGGCAAGTAGCTTGGTGTGAAGAAATCAACTGTGGGAGCAATAATTAGAAAATGAAAGACATACAAGACCACTGATAATCTCCCTTGATCAGGGGCTCCACGCAAGATCTCACCCCGTTGGGTCAAAATGATCACAAGAACAGTGAGCAAAAATCTCAGAAGGTCCCCACACGGGGGGACCTAGTAAATGATCTGCAGAAAGCTGGGACTAATGTAACAAAGGCAACTGCCAGTAGCACACTACGCCGCCAGGGACTCAGATCCTGCAGTGCCAGACGTGTCCCCCTGCTTAAGCCAGTACATATCTGGGCTCGTCTGAAGTTTGCTAGAGTGCATTTGGATGTTCCAGAAGAGTATTGGGAGAATGTCATATGGTCAGATGAATCCAAAGTAGAACTGTTTGGTAGAAACACAACTCGTCGTGTTTGAAGGAGAGTGAATGCTGAGTTGCATCCAAAGAACACCATACCTACTGTGAAGCATGGGGGTGGCAACATCATGCTTTGGGGCTGTTTCTCTGCAAAGGGACCAGGACGACTGATTCGTGTACATGAAAGAATGAATGGGGCCATGTATCGTGAGATTTTGAGTGCAAACCTCCTTCCATCAGCAAGGGCATTGAAGATGAAACGTGACTGGGTCTTTCAGCATGACAATGATCCCAAACACACCGCCAGGGCAACGAAGGAGTGGCTTCGTAAGAAGCATTTCAAGGTCCTGGAGTGGCCCAGCCAGTCTCCAGATCTCAACCCCATAGAAAACCTTTGGAGGGAGTTGAAAGTCCGTGTTGCCCAGCGACAGCCCCAAAACATCACTTCTCTAGGGGAGATCTGCATGGAGGAATGGGCCAACATACCAGCAACAGTGTGTGCCAACCTTGTGAAGACTTACAGAAAACGTTTGACCTCTGTCATTGCCAACAAAGGATATATAACAAAGTATTTAGATGAACTTTTGTTATTGACCTAATACTTATTTTCCACCATAATTTGTAAATAAATTCTCTAAAAATCAGACAATGTGATTTTCCGGATTCGTTTTCTCATTTTGTCTCTCATAGTTGAGGTCTACCTATGATGTCAATTACAGGCCTCTCTCATCTTTTTAAATGGGAGAACTTGCACAATTGGTGGCTGACTAAACAATTTTTTCCCCACTGTATGGTTTTGTATGTGCACTAGCACCATTAGAGTTTGGTTTTGCTTCACCTGAGGCAAAAATTATCTCTGTCTAGTTACTGTAAGTATAGTGTCTTGGTAGAGCTACTTGCTGGCATTACCCCTGGCACATGTCCTGAGGTTTGGTACAACCCATTAAGGAAGTTCTGGAAAGGAGGAGACCAGAAGTTTTCTCCAGTCCTTAAGACAGCACAGTTCTACAATCAGCAGACAGAAGGAGTAAGTTATCCCTGCTTGGCTTTTGTGATAGAAGAGCATGTGCCAGATAGATATCTGAGGTTAAGCATTATATGAGCATCAGAACCATGACCCTGTCTGATACACAGGACAAACAGGGCACCCTGCTGATCTACAACACACAGTGAGAACCAGCTTGTTGGACTTTTGTGAAAGAAAGTGAAACACAGATTAAAGGTAGAGACTTTCTCTTTCTCAGACTATAAATGGGTGTACACATTGCCAGCTCAGCCCCAACTTACTGTGGTAACATTGCATCTCCAAGCTTGGATGCAGTTCAGTTGTGTAGTACATCAAGTAAAAGTTTCAAATTACGCTGTTCCTGCATTCCTAATGTCTCCTGAGTATTATTTCTGTACAACCGTCATGGTAACGCCATATCCCTTCAGGTTTAGGAAGGCTGACAACATCTAGGACATGCCTGAGGGAAAAACTACTACCACCAACAACCAAAGTTATATCTGCATTGGAGACTCCTAGGCACTATCATGCAAAATATGACAAATTGTCAGCAAGTAAAAAACATCATCTTTCATGACACCATTTCATCTTTGAAAATTAGCTTTCAATGAACTAATGATGTGCATGCAATGGCTTTACTCTTGTTGTTTCTGGTTATACACCCTGTGAATCAGTTTGTAAGTTCAATAAAGATCAATAAACCAGGTAAATTTTTATAAACATTGTCTCTGTGAACATGCCAAATGACTGTGTTCATCACTGATTCATGTGCACAATGCAAGCACACACATTAAATGGCACTCATTTTATATTTTCCTGTCCCTTGTATTGACTACTTGAAATTTAAAAAGGTTTTCCCATGAATGACATTTATGGCATAGCCATAGGATTTGAAGGATATACTGCCCCCCATTCTAATCATGCTCCAGGGCAGGACTGACATCTCCCTGTATTTCATACCCATGATGTGTGATTAGCAAGGGGATGCTTCACAGACCATGTCACATATTTACAGTTCAGTCCTCATCCAAATGCTGCAGGCTCTTCAAATAGCTGATCATAGGGGTGCTATGTGTCAGACCCTCACCAGTCTGATACTGATCTATGTTAAGGATAGGTCATAAATACATTTGAAGAAACCCCCTTTAACTCTTTTGTGCTAAAAATCAATAAAGGCATTTGTTCTTAAATGGTGCTTCCTAGCCACGTCTGACACATGTTAATTGCTAGGGTACCCGTACTTTTTCATTTGAAGTAATGGCAAGTACAGGCACACCCCAGCAATTAGCGAGCACATGCAATTCCCACTCACTGCTCTGCTGCATCTGTACTTGCCATTACTTCAAATGGGAAAGTACAGGTACTGCATGTCCTAGCAAATAAAACATGAAGATTGCAGCTGGCACACACCATCTAAGAGCATCATAAAACCTTGAACAAATGCAATGTTCAATAAATAATTTTGTCCATATAAAGGTAACATTAGGGTAGTAAACTTCAGACTGCACAATTAAGATATTTGAAGGTCATTAATGTATTCACTTTTTGCATAATTATGCCTATACATACAAAGTTGTCCAAATTTGTTATTGCAATGAAGCATAAAATACACATACTCAAACTATACATAATTATTATTTCTATTATATGTCTACCTCCCATTTCACTAATTCCCTATTCAGCGGGCATACTGCTGCCACAACTAGAACTAAATTATGCATTCACATACTATTGGAGAATTCACCTGTTATAATACATAGTTAAAGAATTTCATCACCAGTGTTCTTCATGTTCTACTTTCGCTCGTTTTTCAACAATTTGGTCCAACTGACTTGTCCTTTTCATTATTCAAATGTAGTTTCTTACTTTATTGCTCTGCTCTTTAACTGTTGCCCTCCCCTTTAACTTTATCTATATGAACTGGATCTGAATAAAATATTAAGGTGGTTCCTTCTACCTCCATCTCAGTGATTATATCAATTACATTATTGAAACATTCTGAATGTATTCTACTGGGAATTGTCTTTGTACTTGTTCCTTTTTTTGTATAAATCGTGTTTCAGAATTGGGACTTTTCATGTGTTACCTGTCCTCATTCTAGCTCTGTCCTAGTTTTCTTACTTCAGACTTACTTCATTAGTTGACCTTATTATAGAAATGTAAAATCGTACGCAAATGCAGTGTAAGATAGTACTTAGTCTAGATTGTATATTCTATTATGTAGTGGATATTCATATAGAGTACAGAGTCTGTTCATATGCAAAAGCACTATTTATCCTGTGTATTTCAATATTTAGTTATTAATTATGCAGTAGTACTGAAGGTTCCTATATCTGAATACTGCATCTTCAGTAACTAGCACATTGTGTTTACCATAAAGATCTGTTTATAGGAAGCTGATTTGTAATTTCTACAGCTACCAAAATTCCGCTGTCTTTCATCTTCTCTCTCTTCATAAAAGCCAGAGGATGAAGCCTGTAGCATTTTACAGAGAAAAAAATTACTTTAGTTGCTCTAGTTTCTAACATCAAACCAGGGTTTTCAGAATTATGGATTGAGGCTTCTTTCCACTCTGCTTATAAAATATCATTAATTTTTCAGCTTTAAATCTCAGGAACGTGAGTTTGCTACTTCTGGTTGTTATGATGCTCCAAACCTTTCAGCTGAAGATGCATGTTAGATGCATTTACTGTTATTTTACCCTGTTGTAGGCCTATTGCAGTAAAGCGTAGTGACAAGACACAAGATCAGGTGCATATGATATCCCAGCATTCTTTACCAATAAAGCATCAAATTATTCCTAATAAATAAAAATGGAAAATGTCTGTTGTTTTGACCTTTTGATATTTTGAAAATGTATAATCCATCAAGAGTTTTATCAGTAAACACGGCCAACTTTAATTCTCAGAAAATAATGATATCGTCCATCTGATTTACAGTATGTAATGATTCCAAACACATTAAAGAACACGATTGGGTAATTATAGTTGACCGGCCACATCTGATGTAACCCTATACATGTTGTATAAATGTAATATGAAATTAATATATGAAATTATCTTCTGCTAGAAATAAGCACAGTTGTACCTTCACCTACTTGGGATCATTACTTTGCAGTGCTAGATTTTTGCCCACAAGGCATCATTATGGAACTGACTGTGAAGAACAGTCTGTCTGTGTGTCCATCATAGCAAATCATGATTCATATAATACATTTTAGCATTTTGCTGCACCAACATCTTGTGAATATGCATAGCGTGTATTGTATATTATAATACAATTATTTGGTGTAATAACTGTAGATAATTTACTGTCAATAAAAATTTTCACATTGGTATCAAACCATGATACTATTTTGAGTATATTTAGTGTGTTCATGGTTGCAGTGAAGTATTTTAGATTTCACAAATTACTTCTCACAGTATTAGTAGTTTATAGGCTTTATTAGTGTACTGTATATTTCGATTTTAATGGATTGTCCCCCCATGAACAATTTCTTAGAAAGCAGCTTCATTGGTGATCAGCAGATTGTATAGATCAGATTGTATAGCAGACATAGACTTCAGTTGCCTTAGGCCTTCTTGAAAAAGTGAGTATTCAAGGTAATCTTAAAAATGGAAAATTTATGAGCAAGTGTAGTAGTTTAGGGCATAGAGATTCATAGAATAGGCGCAGCATGAGATCCTCCATGACGTAATAAAGAAGGATGAAATTTGTACCTTGTTTGCTTGTAAACTGAGATGAGAGCAGAGATCTATGACTGTACAGCATTGTGGAAAGCCTTGAGGACTAGCAGGGAGCTTTGAATTTGATCCCGCGGTAAATGTAACCAGCATAGATAAAACACAGTTGAAACTGATCAAAAAAGAGAAAATCAGGCAATGTGATTTTCTAGATTTGTTTTCTCTTTTTGTCTCTTATAGTTGAGGTCTACCTATGATGTCTATTACAGGCCTCTCTCATCTTTTTAAGTGGGAGAACTTGCACAATTGGTGGCTGACTAAATATTTTTTTCCCCACTGTACATAGGATAGATTTTGATAGTAATAATATGGTGTATCTACACTGCAATATATTGAATGTAAGAGAAAAGGATACAGTAAATCTAAGTATAAACCCAAGACATTGGGCCTGGTATCTTGGGAGGATGATGGTGATGACATGGATATATCAGGTTTAGGTAAAAAAAGATAATGGAGGAAACAAAAGAAGTTTAATTTTAGAAAGATCTAGCTTGAGATATAATGAGGACAGGAGAGCAGAATCTCTTGACATACAGTATGTCATCAATCTCGTCCTTCAAAAAGGAGGTATAGTCATGGCCATTGAGATCGATGGCAAGTGCCTAGGCTACAGAACCAAGAAGTGAATGATTTTTTTTTTTTTTTTTTGCATGGATAAGGGGAAGATTGTATGGTTACAACATTAATTTCTCCATTAATTTCCAATGGAAAAAGTCAGCATGTGAGCAAGGCTTTTTTCCACTGGCTCTTCACAGCCTTAGAGCATCTTTGTTCAAAGGCATGTTTATATGGATACAGATTGAAGGCTTTGTTGATGAGCCAAAGGTGATAGCATAGTGAAGAAAAGTAGATAGTGATCTGACAATAGGAATGGAAATTTGGAGAGATCAGAGACAAAGCTTGGTCATGTGAAAATTAAATCAAACAACTTGTGTGGTTAATTTGCAAAATTTAAAGAATGAGATCAATAAAAAGACTGGCTTAGCCTGAAAGGCAATAAAAAATTGGAGTATACATGGAAAATGAGTAAAGTCTGATATATGGACTTCAAAGGATGATAAAGTGAATGAGAGGATTGAGGTATTAAGTATACCTATGTACCTTGCCTATTGCTGGTCTGAAAATGTGTGAAGTCTCAAATTTTACTGAAAGCCTAATTTTCACATAAATACGTAACTTTTTTTGATTGTTAAATGCCCAAAAAATAGTGCCCCAAAAATTGGCACTTATCTGTGCCTGATATTTTCTGGTGCATGGAAAGCCCAAACAAGTACTAAATATATTAAGAGGCATGCACTTCGTTATAAATTTGGTGCATTTTGCTCAAGCAGTATTAATAAATTTCCCCCTATATGTTTACTAAGAGAATGATCATATTTATTTGAACATACATGTATATATGTTGTGTTGTATTGTATAGAAAAGAATAGAATACTTTATTAATCCCAGAGGGAAATCAGTAATTCAATGGCTCGGTACAAACCAGCATACAATCAGAAAGTATACAGTTGAATTTGGGGCACTAGTCCAGGACATACAGTTAGTTGTTGGGGCACCCCATGTAAACTCTAAAATACTAGAACACTAGTCAATTGCAGAGTTGTTGAAGAGTGAGATTGCTGACGGGATAAATGATTTCCTAAACCTTTTCCTCCCACAGTGCAGCTAAATGAGCCTTCCACTGTAGGAACTAAGTTCACTCAGGAGGAGTTGATCAAGGGATACAGTGGGTTACCTATGAGGATTTGAGTTTCCCTAAGGTCCTCTGCCACAGAATAGTCCTCATCCATCAACCTTACGGGCCCCCCACCATGCACTCTTGATTACTTTTTCAGTCCTGTTTACATTTGCCTTAACCCTAAATCATCAGGTGTCCCCTCGCTCCAAAATGCCCGAACTATTAAAATATTAAAATATTTATCCCATAATCAAAATAACCAAGTAGCATTTTTTTTTCAACACTTTGCCTCCTATAAAAAATTGAATAAAACATGATCAAACCATCAGATCTTTCCCCAAATGGTATCAGTAGAAACATCATCTAATCCCACATAAAAAGACACCATACCCAGCTCCATACATGTAAATATGGAAAAGTTACAGATGTCACAACATGGCGACTCAAATTTTTTTTTAAATTTTGCAAAGTTTTTCATTTTTTAAAAGGTATCAAAACATTACAAATACTATATAAAAATTGGTATCACCGTGTTGTTACTGACACACAGAATACAGGTAACATGTCATTTTTATCACACAGTGAACACCGTAAAAATGAAACCCATATGAAATTGGCGCAAATGCATTTTTTTCTCCATTCTGAATTTTTTTTCCAGCTTCCCAGTACATTGTACAGGATATTGAATGGTGCCATTACAAAGTACAATTTGTTTTGCAAACAATAAGTAATCATGTGAGTCTGTGGACTGAAAAATGAAAAAGTTATGGCTCTTGGAATGTGGGGAGAGAAAAATGAAAATGCAAAAACGAAAAATGTCTGTGTCCTTAAGGGGTAAATTGCATTAACCCCTCAAGCATAGAACAGAGCCCCAGCAATCACTGATTGGTAGAAAATACCTAGCATATCACTATACACCTCAAAGGAATGCAGCTGCCACAGAAAGAATAGCCTACTCACCCTTTTCTTGTATCCCATTTCCAAATGTATCCTCCAGTCAAGTTTGTTGTCTAGGTAGTTACCCAAATACTTATAGGACAAGACCCTTTCGACCTCCTGACCATCAATGCAGACTGGAATTATGTCTACATGAGTTCTATCAAAGTCTATTGTCACCGCCATGGTTTTTACCTAAGATAAAACCAAACACACCACGCCATGACACAAATTGTCTCACCACTTCCATGTACTCTTTGTCATTGCCATCCATTATGCAAGCTACCACTGCTGAGTCATCTGAGAACTTCTGCAGGAAACAAGAACCAGAGTCATATAACATGTCTGATGTGTACACAGTAAAGAGAAGTTGGGCCAACACCATGATCTGTTACACTCCAATACTGCTCAAAAACAGATCCTAAAAGCACGCTTCAAGTCTGATGTATGGTAGTCTATCTGTAAGATCTGTCGGTTGGTCTGTCTATCACTGATCCTCTTCACCAAAAATTCCATAATATCTGTCCAAGTTTCTCTGCCAACAGTCAAGGCTGAATGGCATTGAAAGCACTGCTGAAGTCAAGGAAATTAATATGGACAGAAGTCCTTTGTCCATCCAAATGCGAGTACATACTGTCCAGTAAATGAATGAGGGCATCATTCCCCCCCACCTTGGCTCGGTACACAAACTGCAAATGGTCCAGGAAAGGAGCAACACACTCTCTCAAGTTCAAACACTTTCATGACCTGCCAGGACAAGGCAAATGGTCTATAGTTGCTCGTGTCAAGGTCCCCTTTCTTCTTAGATATGGTGATCAGTCACAAAGTCTTCCAAAAGACAGGAATCCCTTATACTCAAGTTGAACAAGAGAGATAAAATCTTGCATAGTTGCACACTACAAGTTGCTGTTGGGATCATCCCTCTGATCCCTGGCCTATGTCAGTCTCACTGAGCTTGATAGAGAGTCTATTCAGCTGATCAGCTCTTTCCTTGTCACCCATGACAGTACTTACAGCGTTGTTAAACCCAATTATTGTTTTCATCCCTGACCATATATCCTTCAAATTGTTTGTGGCTAGTTAACTTTCAATATTACGCTTGTAGTTTAATTTCCAATTTCTCAACATAGCCCTGAGGTTCCCCTGCACAGCTTTAATAGCCTCTTTATCGTTACTTGTGAATGCACGCTTTTTCCTGTTTTAAGCTGTCTAGTCACCCAAGGTTTGATATTGGTGTAGCACTTCACCACCTTAGCTGGAACAATGTTGTCAATACAGAACTTTGACAGTCGATTACTACCCCCATTATCAAGTCCACATTATCCCCCACATGATAAATGAACACCCCATACTCTTTGTTCTCAGTTCTGGACTGCAGTTTGTCTTCCACCTCCCTCCACTCCACCCCTGTCTCACCTGCTTCTTAACAACCAGTAATTGAGAGATCAGTGGTCTGTATTCAGGATGCAAGAAGATCAAGTTATGGTCTGACCTTCCAAGTGGGGGCTGTGCCATGGACCTGTAAGCATATTTAACTTTAGCAAATAGAAGGTTGATTGTTTTGTCATCAATGGCTAAAGAAAAAATATGCAGCCCTAACACTACACCAGTAAGGACCTCACATGCTGTTTCATGTAAAGCAGATGGCGGGATGTACACAGCCACCAAGATCACTGCAAGGAATTCCCTCAGGAGATAGTGTGATCTCATGTCCACCACCAGGATTGCAATCTCCCTACTGCAATCTTCCTACAGCAGTGCATATCCTGTATATTTTGATTACAGGTTGGCTGACAGGAGCTTCAGTAACTCTGTATGAGTATGTTGCTGTGATTGCTCAGGGATGAGAGATTTTTGGAAACAGTGACGGTGATAGGTATATTGGACTAACTAAGCCCAGAAAGAGCCTGCTATCTAGGGATGGAGCATGGTGATGGCAATGCACTGTGCCAGCATGCTGGTAGGAGGGGGCTGTTGGGAGCCCAAAAGTAAAGGAGGTGTGGAACTGTTTGAGGCACTGGATTGGAGTATTGTTGGTCTGTGCATGACAGGAAATTGGATAAACTGTGAATAGTGGGCCGTTCTGTGGAGTGGGCAATCCTTAAAAGGAAGGCAGTACAGCTTCTTCATCAAGCAAGACCTTGGAGTAAGATTTACAGGGTGTATGGGGAGCATCTTGAGGTATGATACTATACATTGCACTCTACCAGTTTTTTTGGTTTCTTGAAATGCCCTAGCTTGTAAAACCAGATTAACTTCCAAAATTTACAGTTTAAGAGTATCCTAGAAGACATATTTTAGGTTAACCCATCACATTCTCTAATTTGACATGGACTTGTTTCTTTTTAATAACCCTTTCCATGTATTCTTTTACATCAGCACACCTAACTATGTTGAAGCCAGGATATATATGAGGCTGACTGACTCATATCATGTTGTTGCTATATTGAGCGAGTGAGTATACATTGACATTGTCAGGTGAAGCCATGAAATGTTGCTCAGGATTTACAAAAGCTGCATCACATAACAAGTATGGTCTAATAGTGGCGCTCCATCCAGCTAGAAAGCATCACTTTTGAGTGAGAGATCGTGGGATTCTGCTGGACTTGACTGGAAGTATTGCTGTGGACCTTGCAAGTGATTCTGTATCTTTACTGCGGTTAGTAGTAAGCCTTGGAAATAATGATGCATACAATCAGAGACTGGGAGTATGACAACTGTCTATGACTCTGCTGCAAACTGTTAATGTAAGTCTGCCTGAACTGTAATGACAATGACAAACATTTGCAATACACTTTTCTCACCAAGGGACTCAAAACACAGGGAGTGTTGTGGAGTAGAGGAGTTTGTGGTTGTCATACAGGTGCTTATCCCATACCCCTTCAAGGGTTACGCTAGGTTCATACCTGCATTCGGGTTTCCGTTCTTTGGGTCCACTTGGGAAGCCAAAAAAGGAAACTCACTCCGCTTAAACAGTGGTTACCCGTTAGACTATAATGGGGTCCGCTGGGTTTCCGCCCAGTTTCCGCCCAAAAATTGCGGAGAGAAAAGTCCTGCTTGCAAGATTTTTCTGTGTTTTTTAAGTGGATTCGGGGACAGAAACCCCGAAAGTAGAGCAGGCACAGGTGTGAACCTAACCTTAGTTGTTTTACAGGAAGCCAATTTACCTATTAGTATATTTCTGGCATGTCGGAGGAAACTGGGGTACACGTTAGAAACCCACATGGGGAGAACATACTCCATGCAGGGCTAACCACTGTGCCACCCATAACCACTGTAACCAATAAGTTGTGTGAATACCAGAGAATGACATCTGCTAAGCTGTGTGCCTTCAAAAAAAAAGGAATCACTAAGATGTATGCTTACCGATAAACTGTAACCACTAAGCTGTGTACTAGAGATGAGCAAATTTTTCAAAAATTTGATTCAGCCACTTCGCCGAATTTTCCCAAATGATTCGATCCAAATTAATTTGTGGCGAATTCTGTTAAAAAACAGCTATTTCCTGGCTGCAGAGAGCCTGTATAGTGGTGTAGATCACTGTGCCTTGCAGTAACACGCATAGGGAGTCTGCTGTGGTAGTGAAACAATACAGTGAGTCAGTATGACACGCACATGATAGGCGTTGCTCTTAGAACCACTGCACACTTCACTTATTTGGCCAATTAAAGGGCCAAAACTGACCAACTAACTCAGGTGTGAACTCAGCCTTACAGGTGGATATTAGTGCCAGGTATAAAGAACTATACAGAGGCCCAAGATCCTACTGTAGCATGAAAGAGCACACACCTTTTACACCGTCGTCTGCTGATTCCACATAGATGTCTACAGAACCTGTTCTATTAAACGCTTATACAAGTAGAGCCCCCCTGACAAAGTGGACAGGGTGTCAGCAGAAAGTTTGTGTTGATGTTACTGATTATTTTTCCCTTCCTCTGATCCGTCAGAACAATAACCCCCCCCAAAAAATGGATCCTGTCTGTTGAGAATCCGCCTTCACTCGGTCAGGATTTGGTCAGTAATCCATAAGTATTGCTGATGTAAAAAAAAAAACAGGAATGGATCCAAAAAATAGATGACACGTGAATGGAATATTTGCATGTCTTCTGTGTTTTGTATCCACTCCTGCTTCTGGGACCATTCAGGCCTTACAGCTGCTATACAGACAGATCAGAAGAAGGGTCAAATAAATGATGATGTCAACCAGGCCAAAAAGACAAAATAGTGACCCAGGCATGGAGTGGGGAGGGTGGAAACAGCATGAGAAGTGACATATTGTTGAGGTAGCAGCAGCATGATGAGGCTACAGAGTGAGAAGGTGACATAATGTGGAGGCAGCAGCATCATGAGGAGGCCACAGAGTGGCAAGGTGACATAATGTCGAGGAGGCAGCAGCATGAGGAGGCCACAGAGTGGCAAAGTGACATAATGTGGAGTTAGCAGCAGCATGAGGAGGCCACAGACTGGCAAGGTGACATAATGTGGAGGTGGTAGCAGCAAGAGGAAGCCACAGAGTGGCAAGGTGACATGATGTAGAGGTGGCAGCAGCATGAGGAGGCCATAGAGTTACCCGGTGACAGAGTGGGGAGGTGGGTGACACAAACAGTACCCGCTGACAATGGTGGCTATAAGAAGGAGCATTTGGCATCAGATGTGTGGCATCAGGCAGGTGGCAGCATCAGAATAGTAGCTGAGGCAGGTGCCAGAAGAAACCGGTCTCTTTTGTCAAGGTTTGGGTGAGGCAGCATGGATGATTTAATCTGATTCATCAGGCATTGGTGGGTGGAAATCCTGGCTCATCCACGCCTGATTCATCTTGACAAAGGTCAGTCTCTCCCCATTTTGGGTGGACAGGCAAGTTCTCCTTGGGGTAACTATGGCCCCGCCTTACTAAAGACCCGCTCTGATTCCACACTACTGGCCGGCAGGACTGCTTTTCCGGGGCAAACTCGGCCAGTTGTAGCCACAAATCTAGTTTGGCTGCACAGTAGTCCAGCGGATCTTCGATGATGGGTGTCAGTGTGCACTCCAAGTATGCCACCACCTGCTGGTTCAGGTTCTGCTCTATGTCTAGCTACTGGTGAGTAGTTTCTTCACTATGCAGGTGAAGAAAGCTGCTCATCAGCGACTCTAGGCAGGTTGAGGACAGGTGAGTGCACAGGGCCTGCTCCCGGGCCATACCAACTAAGGGTTGTGTCTGACGAACCCACCGACTCTTGGCTGTGGGTGTCTGATGTGACTTGGGATGAAGTGGATAACCGAGTCAACCATTCTAGAACCACTGGGTTGCTGGTCAAGACACAACCGCTAGCTGATACTGGGAGCTCAGGCCTCTGGAAGTAGCCCTTGCTTCCATGCTCCCTTACTCTGCTGCGACCTGTGCCTGTGCCAGAAACATTTAGGCCTGTGCCCCACCCCTGTGCAGGGTCTGTCACTTCTCTGTATGATATCCTGTTAGATCAAATAAGTAAATGTAAAGGAAATTCATACAGGGCAAAAAGACCTGTAATTTTCTCCCTTCAACACACAATGGCAAATAAGCCACTTATTTCACTTATTCAAGTGTTTTCTACCACTTTACCTAGCGCCTGCTGATGTCTCTCACTTCACTAAGTACATTGAAAAGTGCCTGAATCTAAGATGGCGGAGGGTATTTATAGAGCTGTTACATCACAGGGCTGCTTCACGTATGGCATTGTGGGTGATCCCACGTTCCCAGAGTTCCTTGCCCCATGTCCTAACATGTGCAGCAGTCATTTGTCACAGTAAAAAATGTGATTTGTTACCACGAAGCGTGAGGAAATCCGGATTCGACGCAAATTAAATATTTCCTGAAATTCGGAGCGAATTCCACTTCGTCAGCTTCGATTCGTTCATCTCTACTGTGTACCCTTCAGAGATCTGTAACCTCCAAGGTCTGTACCCATTTTTAAGATAAACGCCTAGACCTGTACCCATTTATGACTATAAACACAAAGCTAAGAACATTATTTTGTAGCCATCAAGCATTGTGCCCCATGTTGGTGTAATGTTTCATTATATTAGAGCTCTCACAAAATGTTTTATTCTCAGGCCTTTTAGAAGGGAACATGATTTAAACTGTAAAGAAGGTTATCTTCTGAATGGTAGTTGTATCATGTGACCAGCAATCAGACTCTTATGTGATGACTGGAAGTCTGGTTGCTCATCACGTGACACAACTACGTACTAGAAAAGAGTGGATAACTCACAAATATAACAATCATTAAAATGATTAAATTCACTCCAGTTTACATCATGTACCTAACAGGCCAGAAAAAAATTGCAGTAGTTCTTCTTTAAGTTAAACTGCACTGTGTCTTCCTCATAGTTGCACCTCCTCAAATAGGATTCAATGTTAAGGTCAGGAGTCATAATCAAAATTGACTCTCATACAAGAATCAAGTTTATAAGCTAGTAAGACAGTGCATAGCTTCATTTATGCTAATTAGTGCAAACTTTTTTGTAGTTCCAGTGATACAAACTGATGTTTGAGACGAGGTGGATACAGACAACTGAGGTCCCCTGTGCAAGAACAGCTAAGGGCCATAGAATAGAACAATGCTCTTTATGTCTCTCTATCAATCCACCAATAAATGTTAGGAATGACATTTATTAGCTTACACAATTAACCACAATCTAATAGATAATATAAATGTTATGGTACAGTTCCAGGAGCAAATATAAAAAATAGCAGGATCTGGCTGATAACAAAGAGCAGTAAAATTAGCTGTTTAAATTCTATACAGTGCTGAGAGAAAGGTCCAGATACCAAATAAAGGTCCAGGCCAATGGTCAGTACCAGGAGGTCATGTCAGAGTCAGAATCAGGAGACAAAGGGATATCAATTATAATGCCAAGGTACAGTTCCAAGAGGTCATGTGAGAGGCAGAATCAGAAGACAAACGGATAACCAGAAATAAGCCAAGGGTCTGAATAAAGTCATCTAATACACACAATCAGGGTTCAGAGGCTAACTAGAATACAACTAATTTAGCAGGCACCTGGTTCAGGAGGAGCAGGGTTTATATATTACTCCTTGGCTGCTAATTGGATAAGCCCAGGGAACTTCTGACACTGCAGAAGCTTCTCAGGACAGCAAGGAAACCTTAAAAGAATAGCAGCTGAACTGAGATACCTGATAAGAACGCTGGAGCTTAAGGGCATTAATTACACCAAAGAGGGGTAAGGATTACATGCTAGTTGTTTTCATCTACTTTCACCAAGCTTTCTCTGATTCCTGAAAGGCAAAAGTATTTAGCTCTGTTGTAACTTAGAGAGAAGACTATACAGGTACATTTTGATTCAGCAGTCCTTATTACAGCACTTAGTGTAGTCTATTTTTAATAAGATATACACTCCTCCTAAAATTGTTTTACCCTTTAAGGGATGGGTGCTCATGGAGAGGTAGTAGTCGCAATTGATTATTGCAAAAATTCACAGCACTCCGAAAATAATGCATGATTCCAATTTTTTCATATATCATATAAGATTCATATATTTCGACAAAAGAAAGTAAGTGAACTTCATGATAGTATCATGTTTGCTAGTAAGTTAGTAGCATAGCAAGCAATGTCTACCGGACGTTTCATTCTGACTTAGACCTTTATCAACAGTTTATCTTACTGTCATATTCAGAGGAGCAAAACACTGCAATGGCACTGGCTTGAATATGACAGGAAGATAAACCATAGTTAAAGGTCTAAGTCAGAACAAACGTCCGGTAGACACTGCGTATTATGCTACTAACTTACTAACAAACGTGATACTGCCATGAAGTTTGTTACTTACTTCCTTATTACTGCATTGACTAGAATCTTACCCAGCTTTCCTGGGACCCAGACAGGCATATCTGTCAAGTTAAGGAATGTTTACAGAGCAAGAAAGTGGGTTTAGTTAGCGTCACATCTCTGTTACCCAGCTTTCCCAGAAGTCTGAAAGGGAAGTCTGGCAAAGTCTGGAGCAAGGAGGGAGATTTATATATATTATATTACTTTGTGATTCACTAGTCCCTACTACAGCATTACTTGGAATGATACCAGGATATTCAGGATCATGAAGAGCAAATCTACCATGGTATGCCATACTATTTAGTACATATACTGCACATATACAGTCATGGCCAAAAGTTTTGAGAATGACACAAATATTATATTTTCACATGATCTGCTGCCCTCTGGTTTTTATGTGTGTTTGTCAGATGTTTTTATCACATACAGAAATATAATTGCATTCATATAATGAGTAACAGAAGCTTATATTGACAGTTAGAATGAGTTAATGCAGCAAGTCAATATTTGCAGTGTTGACCCTTCTTCTTCAGGACCTCTGCAATTCTCCCTGGCATGCTCTCAATCAACTTCTGGACCAAATCCTGACTGATAGCAGTCCATTCTTGCAGAATCAATGCTTTAATTTTGTCTGAATTTGTTGGTTTTTGTTTGTCCACCCGTCTCTTGATGATTGACCACAAGTTCTCAATGGGATTAAGATCTGGGGAGTTTCCAGGCCATGGACCCAAAATCTCTATGTTTTGTTCCCTGAGCCATTTAGTTATCACCTTTGCTTTATGGCAAGGTGCTCCATCATGCTGGAAAAGGCATTGTTGAGCGCCAAACTGCTCTTGGACGGTTGGGAGAAGTTGCTCTTGGAGGACATTCTGGTACCATTCTTTATTCATGGCTGTGTTTTTAGGCAAGACTGTGAGAGAGCCGATTCCCTTGGCTGAGAAGCAACCCCACACATGAATGGTTTCAGGATGCTTTACAGTTGGCATGAGACAAGACTGGTGGTAGCGCTCACCTCTTCTTCTCCGAATAAGCTGTTTTCCAGATGTTCCAAACAATCGAAAAGGGGATTCATCAGAGAAAATGACTTTACCCCAGTCCTCAGCAGTCCACTCCCTGTACCTTTTGCAGAATATCAGTCTGTCCCTGATGTTTTTTCTGGAGATAAGTGGCTTCTTTGCTGCCCTCCTTGAGAAAAGGCCTTGCTCCAAGAGTCTCCGCCTCACAGTGCGTTCAGATGCACTCACACCTGCCTGCTGCCATTCCTCAGCAAGCTCTGCACTGCTGGTAGCCCGATCCCGCAGGTGAAACACTTTTAAGAGACGGTCCTGCCGCTTGCTGGTCTTTCTTGGGCGCCCTGGAGCCTTTTTGGCACCAATGGAACCTCTCTCCTTGAAGTTCTTGATGATGCGATAGATTGTTGACTGAGGTGCAATCTTTCTAGCTGCAATACTCTTCCCAGTTAGGCCATTTTTGTGCAGTGCAATGATGACTGCACGTGTTTCTTTAGAGATAACCATGGTTAACAGAAGAGAAACAATGATGGCAAGCACCAGCCTCCTTTTAAAGTGTCCAGTGGTGTCATTCTTACTTAATCATGACAGATTGATCTCCAGCCCTGTCCTCATCAACACCCACACCTGTGTTAATGGAGCAATCACTGAAACGATGTTAGGTGGTCCTTTTAAGGCAGGGCTGCAATGATGTTGAAATGTGTTTTGGGGGATAAAGTTCATTTTCTAGACAAATATTGACTTTGCAAGTAATTGCTGTTAAGCTGATCACTCTTTATAACATTCTGGAGTATATGCAAATTGCCATTAGAAAAACTGAAGCAGTAGACTTTGTAAAAATTTATATTTGTATCATTCTCAAAACTTTTGGCCATGACTGTAGTATTGGGCAAATAATCAGGTCTTGTACTCAGAATACCTATCCATTGGTTGTTACACAGCTTTCCAAAGCCCCTGAAAGGTAAACATGCATCATATTGCAGGGATATAGGAAAGAGGGGAATAATTAAAGAATTATTACACATATTTGCCATTCAGCAGTTTTGGAAAGTTCCCTGTGCAGGTTGTTTTATTTTCAGTGTGAGTTAGTGAGGTACAGCTGGCTGGTGTAAATGTGTATACACTATTGCTGGTATGGTTACTACAGAGAGTACTATTGGTACTACTTTGGGAACTGTTTCTGTATTTATTTCATGCTGTCAGTTAATTGGGGGATTCCATCAAACAAAATGGCTCTCTCCTGGTAAACTTTGTGACTCATGTGCATTAGCATTTGAGGGGAGGAACATGGCTGCTGTCCTGGAGAATACATTGCTTTTCTAATTTATTTTTCATGCTCTATATAAGTAAAAAATATTTTAAAAGTAAAAACAAAACTAATGCTGCATTTAAGCAACTAAGCAAATATATTATGGTCACCACATCAAGACCAAACTAAGGTTTTGCTGACCTGGATATCACCATAATCATAATAATAGTTCTAACACTGACATGCAAAGTCACATGTATTGAAGTAACACTCACAAAACCACACTCTATTTTCTACCCTTGCAGCCCTGGACAATACGCAGGCTTACAGCTGTAACTTTGAACTTCAACTTTACTCCAACAGAAGGCACAATGTTTAGTGGTTACAGTGCAAGGCTTCAGTATCGCAGTGTTGGAATGTGATGGTTACAGTTACTGATAGTGTTACTAAAGTATCCCATGTGGCTCACAGTTAAAAGCATTTTACCCTTATTTACCTACTTATACTGGCCCTATCTTCTGCCAGTTTAACCCATGAATAACATAGGGCGTCATAAAACATTTTTCCAGGGCCACTTAAAGTTCCCAATCTTCCTCTTTTTGGTACATAATAAAAAATATAATTGATGACTTCTAACAAGAACAGGAAATATTCAGATCTAAAGCTGCTATCAACATGTGTTTTTTATTGCATTGCAAATACTTAGACTCTATGGTGCTCTGAAAATATTGTAATGAATCTGGAACAGATATTAAAGTATGGCTGTAGGTGAACAGTCATAAAAAAACACACATGGAGTAAAAACTCCATGGTATGAGCATTGCCCGGGGCTAATTGTAACGTTAATTTGCCATTAACTAGGACTTTATAAACATTTAACCATGGAAAAAATAATGGCTGAAATGATTTATTCATTCGTTTTAAATGAACAGGATAGGAAGTGAGTATTGGAACAAAAAATGCAGTAGTGAGATTGTGTTGTGGGATGCCACATAAAAATAAGCCTTAGGGTGGCAAGAATATAAATGAACGCCTGCTTCCAATGCAGATAATGAGCATCAAACAGAAAACCCAGTATTTAAAATGTGTAATAAAACAAATAAGGGGATTAGGGACAATTTTTAGTTTAGCCATTATATTTGTAATAAGGTATAAATGTAAGAGGGTAAGATAAAT
This sequence comes from Leptodactylus fallax, assembly GCA_947044405.1. Taxonomy (NCBI): domain Eukaryota; kingdom Metazoa; phylum Chordata; class Amphibia; order Anura; family Leptodactylidae; genus Leptodactylus; species Leptodactylus fallax. The sequence goes on from CAMRHE010000012.1 coordinate 5,378,986, forward strand.
TTTGGAAATGAAAATAAGTTAAAATAATATACTACAGTTACTCATGTAAAGTGGTTATTTAAATGTAAAAGAGATCTGTAATGGTAAATGTGGGTGTATATGTCTCTCAATGTGTATATAGCAGAAGGAATTTGGAAGAAAGTAATAATATAGCTAACTGAACAAATGTGAGGCGGAGTTTCAGTTTTGTGATTGGAGGAGCTTTCCAATATGACAGTTGGACAGTTCCTCTTGACAGTAAATGTCTATATACAGATTTAGCCATCACCAAAGTAAAAGCAGGAATGTCATTCACTATGAATTCTGATTATTCACAATGTTTCCTGCTAAATAGACCACCGTTGGTATTGATTTCGATAGCAGAGTCAGCCGTGGAATAATTTGCCAATTTGCTGCCGCTATTAGTTTCTTTATAGGCATTTGCCCCACTATAATTTATCCCTGTGCTGTGAAACAGTGATGTCACAGCACACGGATAGAATTAACCATAGCAGAGCTATCGCCACTATTACCAGAGGTGTCCCTGCTATGATATTGCAATTTGAATTTAGCGCCAATATACGTACAGTGGGAAATATTTAACAAAAGAACGCCAACACTTTTCTGTCTACATTTATACCAAAAATTTAAAGTGCATGACATTTATGGCTGCATGGCATTTATGGCATGTTTATGAATAGAGTACACCAGAAAAAAACTGCAAAATATGACTGGCTGAGTACTTTTGAAATGCAAAAAATTAATATGGCATACATTTTCTTATGCAAAGTATACCAATTTACTTTGTGCGCCATAAATTGCAGTCCAGTACCATATACTTGGCTCCTCAGTAAGCAAGAGATGACTTGTGTCTGCTTAGTTTGTGCCAAAAATTGTAGGGTTTTTGATGCGTGTGCCAAATATTTGCGCCTTAAGGTGTGCAAGTTAATTTTTTTGTCCACATGTTTTGAGCTAAAATGGGCTAATCACTGTCAAGGCAACTGCTACTGCAGCTAATAGGATCCCCGAGTAACTCCCAGCATTGTTTACATTCAGGGTACACCATAATGGTGGTTATCCATACTGCAGCTCTGTCACATAGACTTGAATAGGACACATTTACTGTACCAATAACTGGTGCTACTAAAAGTATAGCAAGTAAGCAGCTCAGCGCACAGCATGTAAGCAATGCAAGAAGCTGCAGACTCCAGAAAACAGCTGACCTGTGAGAGCCAAACCCTTCCAATCTACAATTGATAGCTTATCTTATGAATAGCCCATCAATTTTTAAAAGCTGGTAAACCTCTTTACTGATATGCCAAATTTATCAAACATTTTGCAACATTTGATCAATTTGATGCAATTTTATCAATGCTATGCAGTAAATTTCAATAAACTTTAAAGCTGTCCCTCACGAAAAATCTTCCCCAGTGACTTTTACTTGTAACACAGGTGATAATAGGAGAAGCAAAAAGCATTAAGTGTTCCAGTACAACAGTAAGTACACCATAATATAAATAAGTAGTACAGTTTGCTTACCAACATAAGGAAGTGTATTGTTTCAGTGAGGAATATAACATGCACATACTGTAGATCAATTCACAGGGGTTGTGTAATGGATCCATTGTGTACTGTCTACAAAAGGACTGTTAAAAAGATTGCTGCAAGGGAGCAAAGCAAAAGCTCTTATATCACAGACTACTATTTCTATTACTAGTATTCTATTATTTCGTCATCAAAGTAAAGGTTAAAAATACAATTGTAATACAGTTGGAGTCACTAAATTTTTTTATTGTCTATAACTATAACTCCATAGATGGAAGCATGAGAGATGAGATCCGGCCCGAGCTAAAGCCATATAGTAACTAAACACAGCAAATCCATTTCCAATTTTGGCCAGATCCTACAACTAACAACCCTGGCTATGACTAGAAAGTGAAAGGTTAAACCCTGCAAAATCCTGGATTTCTGCTATTCTTCATAGAACTCCCAAGATGGCACTGAGTCAAAGCTTCAAAAGACCACAACCAAAGCCACTAACTGAGACATATCCAGAGAAGAGTTGAGGCACTCTCCAGTTCTCCAGCATTCATCCTCGGGAACCCACCCTTCCAACTCTAACACAGACAGAAGGTCAGCCTGGGCAGAGCAGACAGACCATGCATCTTTGGTACTATTACCAACTTCTGGCTGCCATTACCACATTAGGCCTCGGAGCATGCCTTCCTCTGCACCTTCTTCACCTTTGTACAATATATATTTTGGGGTGTTCTTTTGTTGAACAGTTTCAACCAGTCCAAGCAAAACCAGAGCCCAAATGTGGTGTGAACCTAGCCTCACCATGCATCTTTAGTTGGTCATACTTAGAGATAGGCGAACCTCTCATGATTAGTTTCGGATTTGTGTTCGACAGCTCGGGTCCTCGGTTCGTTTTGGATCAAACAAGTTCGGCACGAACCACACAACAAATTGGCTTAAAACAAAGTGTAGGACACTCTTAGGGCTCCTAGGAACCTATATATTCAATTTCTAGCTAAGTAAGGCAAACACAACCGAAGTTATGTTAAAGTGAATGTGACATGTATATCTATGGAAAAACAAATGGTAAGCTGAGGATACATACAAAGGATAAGCATTTAAAATGCTCCAAAAATTATCCATTTTTTAGGGAAATGCACATGCCCTTTTTTTAGACACACATGGCGGTTATATTGCAAAAAGCAATGGCTTGTAAGTGCTACAGGGGCTTATTGTTATTCGGGAGACAAATTTGTAGCTGTGAGCACTTGAAAAGTTATGAAGAACTGTGTGGCAATGTGGCAGGGCATAATACAGTATGACAGACCAGACCACAGGGAATATCTGCCTGAGTTCTGGCAGTGGTGGTACTGGCCGCTATTTAGGAGTAGCATCAGCAGCAGCACAGTAAATGGAAGATGTTGATAAAGGGAGATGGTGACACTACTATTTAGAGGCATCACTTGGAGGTGTTTGAAAATCCTCACGGATCCAAGCATGACTCATTTTAATAAAAGTAATTTTTTTCCATGCTTACCTGTGGACAGTTTCATCCTTTTAGGTGTTAGAAAGCCACCGGCAGCACCCTCTCAGCCATAACACTTGAAGCTGGACAAGATAAAAATTCCATAGCAAACTGGGCTACCTTTTTCCACTGTTCTAACCTATTAGCCCAGAATTCCATGGGATCAGAGTCATCTGCTGGACTACAGGTGCACTCTAGGTATGACTGTATCTGCTGGTGCAGCTGGTGGGTGTCAGTTGCCTGTTGTGGTTCAAGTTGGTAGTGCAAGCTTCAGCTTCATCAACTTCCAGATACTGTACTGGGCCTGGCTGCTACTGCTTTTACTCCTCCTGGCCCTTGTGGCATTGGCAGAGGAGGTGGAGCACTGGCTGAGTCAGGTGAATTTGGAGCAGGCAGAGGCCACCTAGCTATGCATGCGACTGGCAGTTGCAGTGCTCTGCCTAAACACTGCGGCAAGCTGGGTATACAACCTACACTGATAATATTCTAATTTTTCTTCCCTTTGGGAAGCACGGAAGAATCCCCCCATTTTGTCTTTATAGCGAGGGTCTAAGAGCACTGCCATTCAGTGCTCATCCCTCTGCTTGATGCTAATAATATGCTTGTTGCTGTGTATGTAGTGGAGCATACAGCTTGCCATGTTTGACAATTTGTGTATGGATCCAGATAAGGGTCTGCCCCCTCCACTGGCTGTGCCTGTGACATATCAAGGGCCCCCTCAATATCCAAGGGATAGTCTTCCTCCTTTTCCAGACTTGGACTCCCAGTTAGTCTACCATAATGACCCTAACTCGGATCCTCATCCTCCTCCATTAACACAGAGCGATGATGCTGACTAAGAGGTGGAAACTGTTTCTCCTCTTCTATCCCTTATTGCATGAGTACAAGAGTTTCCTGTAAGATATACAATAGAGGGATCACATTGCTAATGCTGCAGTGGTCCCTGCTGACAAATTTTGTGGCTTCTTCAAAGGACTTGAGAAGATGGCACACTTTTCTCATGAGCCTCCAATGACGTATCTCAAAGTAACACATTGTCCCTGTGGTCTGTTGCATGCAATAATCGTTCACCACCTTCAGCTGCTCACACAGACGCTCCAGCATGTTTAAGGCAATACAAAGGCAGACCGTTTTATCGCTGCAAATTGAGCAGGGTGTTTTGCGCTATGTAAGAAAGGCTGAAATGCACAGAGATTTTTCTGGCCATGAGGAGCACCTCTTTTAAGACACTATACAGGTTACTTAATCAGCAAAAGGAGACATCCAGCAGGATACTTGCTGCAGGATACAGTGAAGTAGCTCTCCCACTGTGTGGCTCCTCTGATCCAGGCTCATTAATTGCAAAACTGCATGACAGGTTTACACCCATGAAATGAGGGGGAGGACGAGGAAGAGGAGTAGAAGCAACGACTTGCCCTGGTGAAGATGGTGGCAGGAAATGGTCCAGAGAGGAGGATCCAGAGGAGGTGGATGAGTCCTGTATGGTGTTGGATCTGGGCCTGCACAATCAGTTTGGAACTAGCACCAGGCTTTGCTGCATTTCTGGATTGTGGCTGGTGGCGATCAAAACATTGACCCCGTGAAAGCCATGTATTGTCCTTGTCCATAACTGCTACTCCATGTGTCGACTGTGGCATGCATCTTTCCCCAGACTAACGTATCCAAGGAAAGGCCCACATTCTCCGACACATGGTGATATAAAGCAGGGACAGTTTTCATACAGAAATAATGGTGGCTAGGTATCCTCCATTGAGATTCAGTGCATGCTATCAGTTGTTGAAACACAGTGGAATCTAATAAGTGGTACGGCAGCAATTGTACCACTAGCAGCTTGGCCTGGTGCGAGTTAAGTTGCACAACTGCTGGATGACTGGGCGCATATTCCTGTCTCCTGACCACACATTCCCTTCTGGGTGACTAAAATTGGCTTGAAAGAGGAGGATAAACAGTTGGTGATGATGATGATAATGATGGTCATGTGCTAGTGTTACGTGTAGATGTGGCCTGCCTACCAGAAAGATAACGGAGAGGACTAGGACAACACCCTTGCTACCTTCCCCTGCCAGTGCCACTGTTGAGTCTATTTTTCCAAATGAAAGAGTGATGCCTTTTCATGTGAGTACATAGAGATGTTGTTGCTACATTTGTTCCTGCATGGCCACGGCTAAGTTTCTGCTTGCAGATCTTACACATCACCATGGATTTATTGTTTGGTAATGTACCAAAATATTTCAACGTGGGAGATAACCACATGTACTTACTGCCGCCAGCAGCAGCAGAAACAAGTCTGCCACTACCATCACAAGTACCACCACCCCTACCGTGAGAGGTTCCCCTAGGTCTTCCCAGGCAGGCTTGATGTTGGGCCTGCACAATGGCTGGAATTACTATCACTACTGCTGCCACCCTCTTTATCTGATGTCACCTTGTCACTGTGACCCAGTTGGCAGGTCCTATCTGCAAGAGAATCATCATCAACAATGTCATCATCATCTTCTTTGCTTTTTTCTAACACATCATCATGGCCATGCACACCCTCAGAATCTCCACCTCCAGATATCCCCCTAGCTCCCCTATCAAACGGACTACTAGTAGTAGTAGTACCACATCCTCAAGATCACATTACTCTCAAATGCAATATCCTCCTGTGACGGAGATGAGCCAGCTAAATCAAAAGCTCCATCAACATTCTCAAGAAGTACAACAATCCTGCAGCTACTGGTGGTGCCACCAAAATCTGAAGCAGTGTTGCTCTTGCCACCCACATTCTTATTGTTAGTAGTAGTAGTACTTGCACAAGTGTTTCCTCCTCAGCCTCCTTTTGTCTGTCGTCTACGTTGTTTTTTTCCACTCATTTTTTTTAATGTACACAGTTGTTAATTATCAACCAAAAAACACTGAAATAATGGAGATTCTTTTCATACATTAGCGAAGGATGCACTATGAGTAGTACCACAACCACCACTACTACTTAACTATTGTATGTGATGTATATCTAGAATTACATATGCGTACTCAGTGCTCAGAGAAACGCTTAAAATATTTTGTTCATATTTACAACAATGCTCTGCCTCCTTCACACTGTGTATGGAACAGACATCAGACCAGAGTTTAAAAAAAAAAAGATGAAATTCCTATTCATGCAGTGAATTTGCGCATACAAAGAAAGGATTGAAATATTCTGTTTAGATTTACAATGCTAGAAAGAATGTGTTATGTGTATAGAGAAGAGATTAAATTGTTCTATTACAAGTACTATCAGACAATATAGATTACTGCCTGGCAATGAAAGGGTTAACTGTCTGCTCTGCAGACTCACTGACTGAACCTGTCCTGTCTGTCTATCTATGTCTGTTTATTCAATTCTATTCTAGCTCTGCACTACTAATCTGCCTCTATATATTTCCTTGATTCTCTGTAAGTACTCCTATAACTATTGTTCAGTTTTCAATACTTCTGACTTGTGCTGCCTATAGCCTAGCTAATATGATAGCATTAACTAGGAGATGCGTTGAGATAGATGTGTGCACATTTATACCATTACAACAACTAAAGGCTGGGGCACGAGTGTACAAGCTTATATAGTGTATATGACATCAGCACTGTAAGGTCCACCTACCACTACCTATTGGCTGAGAGGCTGTCAGATGTTGTTATCATGTGATGTGTGAGTTACTGCACACATGACATTGTCTGCTCTGTATTTCCTGTTCTAACATGTGGTGGCAGCCATTTTTCTGTGTGTCCGAAGCGAATCACCATTTGTTCGGTTTTGTTAAAAACTGATCAGTTTGGAATATTTAGGATGAACCTGGCTCATTACGAGCTAATTTGCCCATCTCTAATCATACCCCAGTTTAAGATGGACAAAAAGTTGTCTAAACTGTGTTTGATTTTATGTATATCGATTCAAAATGTGTAATCTTTTTTTTCCTGCTGGTGATAAGCCACTACCAGAGGGGTTAGGCAGTGACTTATCAAACATAATAAACATGCACTCTCCGTCCGGTGCGTTTATTGTAGAGTCGAAAGAATAGCGGTTGCCTGAATGAATGTTGGGCCAACAGATATATGCGTCTATGGCCAACTTTACATATTTTTTGCTACTATAAATTTCTCTATTTTCTTAGATTTTAAGTATACACCTATAACATACCCTGTTCTAGTAACATAGGTCCTGAGCAAGCAATAAAAAGTTAATTTTTGTAATGTCTTCCTTTATAAATTGAAATTTCAAAGCTAAAATGGAATAAATAACAGACAATAAAAGGGAATATTGTCAGAATCCTCCTTTAAATGTTGTCTAAGGATCTGCTACTAGTGAGACACAATGTCATACAAAGCGCAGCTAGTCTTGGCAAATTAAATTTGCTGCCTTATAGTAGCCAAGACAAAAAATGTCTAAGAATTATGAATAAAATGAACAATGTTTGTCAGGTCCCTGCGGTGGGTTTTGTTGGCATGGATACATTAATCTAAAGTGAACAAAGCAGTTACAGAACTTTTAGAAATTATATAGAATAGCACAGTTTTCAGATAAGTGGCAAAAATCAAAGAAAGTAACAGAATGGAAATTACTTCTTTAACATTAAAAAATAAAAACACAGAAGGCTTAATGCTATGGGAAGCAAAAAACAATAGTAACCACGCACTTTTTTTTATATACGGACATCGACTAATATTTGTTCTATAATTCCCAGAGCTGCAGCAGTTTTATACCTCCTAATGGAAAATACTCATTAGTTCTTTAAAACAGATTTGTTCAACACGATTGCTTACAAAAAGAGCTTTGTGTATTCTAACTCCAAGTGCAAAAGGCTTTGTGGGTGGTTATTTAAAATCAATTTTCTCACATTTTTCAGGACAGTTCAGTGCAAATTACTAAAGATATATACTGAAAGCTGAAATGCTTATAAACTGTTGTACAATCGCTTTCCTATTTCACAAGCCATTTTCTATCCGTCTGTTTTGTTACTACCTCTTCTTTCTGGTTTTGTAAAGATGTCACACTTATGCTACATGGCCACTTTTACGTATGATATTACCATCACTGCTATGGTTCAGAATTTTCTATTCTAAAATGATAATTGAGACACTCATCCCTTCTCATCCTGAATACCTTGGGCTCCTGCTTAAGGACACTCTTGTTTTACAGCTTTGTTATATCCAGTTTACTATCCAAGTGCTAGGATAACTACCATTGTGCTCTTTTCGCTATTATGTGCTACTATGTTTTCTTGTACAATGAGAGTGCATATAACTGTTTTTGTTCTTTGCACTTTCCCATAATGGCTATGACTGGTGTCATTTATCAAAATAATCTACACAATGTGATGAAATATAGTGAAAAATATAAAAATGTGAGGTGGGATTTGATATGAAATAAGTTGATTTCTTTAACAGTATTGATTTTGAGGGAATGAGAATGCTTTTATACAATTGCTACATGTGGTCTGTTTTTTGTATTAATACAGTTGATAATTCAAAACAGTAAATAGGATCTCAGCTAATAAAACTGCTTGTATAGTGTTAAGTAAGTTAACAGGATGTTGCATTTCATATTTATACAGCATAAGGAGGCTTAAAATAACAAATACATACGTTTGGCTAGGGATGCAGCGGAGAGTCTCTTTTCCAGTGTTCCTGACCTTTGGCGTGTTGCCATGTGTAAACAGAGCATCAACGCTCAGCCACTGATTGGCCGACACACATGTGCACAACCTCTTCTACAGACTTACAGTACATCTAATAATGAAGCTAAATTTAAACACATGACATACTGTATAGATGTAGCCACATTTAACTTGAATCTGAAATCTTGCTGCATTGTGATAAATCACAACAAAAGTCATTGAAAGCAATGAGAAAAGGTCAGGTTAAAGTGATTAAAAACTGTTCACTTCATGTATTAAAGTTATGTTACACTTGGCTACTACATCTATATTTCTTTTTATAAGAAATCGAAGATAAAAATAACTTCATAACTACTAATGTACATACAGTAGGAATGCAAGATGGTTAAAGTAGTCTCTGCCAAACAAAACCTTTAACTTTGTTTTTGACATAAACAGCTCTGGACAGCATTCAACGTTGCGCTTCTGCATAATGCAAATTCAAATGCGGCCTAATGTTTGCCAGTGCATCATATTAATGGCCTAATCAATGTCCAAAAAAGTTATACATCGTTTTATACATCAAAAATGTAGCTTACAACGCAGAAACTTCTAATGTTACATCATGCAACAAAACAGCCGGATACTTAAGGAATAATGAAGATTGTGAGGAATAATGTACATGAAAAATGCCAACATTACAGTTGAACAGGGATTATATAAAACACCCATATTTGAGCTTATTTTTAAGTTGGAAAAAGTAAACTTTGAGCACATTTGAATATTTCTCCAATATAATTGCTAATTAGAACTGCAAGATGGTGTTGACAAGTGGCTGGTGGCAAATCCTGATGTGACAATCTTACTATTTTGAATGCAAAAGGTTTGCACCTAAAAAAGAAGACAGTGATACTGGTCTCTTTGTCATGTTATTAGTACTTTTGTTTTAAGTCAACTAGTAAACCTTTCTTGTTACTATAGTTACATAGTTTTATAATTACTTTCCTACACCTACAGCATGTTCTGCACCTTGTTTCTCTATACCTGACACATTTCTGTTTTCATATTTTTTATTATTTTAGTTATAACGCAAAAGTGTTCACAAAAAGAAATTGTAGTATTTATATACAAAATAGTACAAGCAATAAAGTGAGAACATTGCAAGTACAATACTGATGCATCCAAACCTAACTTATCTTCAGTTTGGTTAAGAATTCATATTTGTCATTATAACAATTCAACACAATATTACGATATGTTAGCAAAAGCTTTAACAGGCTGAAATTCAACAGGTTGGCCACATAATATACAAATGGGACAGTTAGAATATCACTATGTGTTTATTGAAGCTGCTTAACTTGTTATACTCACAATTCGACATGAACAGTTAAGAGGGCAGGTAAGGAAGGGCACATGTTTATCTCCTATTTAAAGTGGTGTTCCAACTCATTCTTTCATTATTTAATAGTGTGACTAAGGGGTCCATAAATATAACAAACTAGTACTGATCTCTCCCTGAGCCTTTATTTCCATCAGCAGCAGGCCCCCCAATCACAGGCCTCAGCGGTGACATTCTCAGAAATGTCACTGTGAGGGTTAAAATATAATTTGTATTATATTCTATACACTCTATACACAGAGAATGAAATAGTCTGCAGATAGCCTGCACAGTTTAGAAGATAGGAAGCAGACACTGGGACGGCATTCAACAGTACTGTTGTTCTCAGGAAAAGATAAGGGGAAACATCCACAAAATTCAAGGAGAGATGTTGTTATGAGAAACTGTGAATCTGCCTAGCAGCGGAACCGGAAAGACCAAATATGTACATTGGTCACATGACTGTTGTGTAATCAACTTGCCTTTAAAACTTGTATGAACTATACAATAAACGAACTCATTCTTACTAGATACCTTGGGTGTGTCTGTAGTTTGTTTTCCCGAGCTCGTACCTGTTCTATATTTAATTTGGATTACGGTGACATCCATCCCGGGGGAACTTAACCCCCGACAGTCACCTGACTACTGTGATGTGCCATTTGTGAAGAGTTGACCACTGTGAGTGGCTACAGTGATCACCTGGCACAAACATCCGTGGGACCTGTATACAAATGAGAAGACAAGGGAGTACTGGTTTGTTCTGTTTTTGCCCCCCCCCCCCCAGCAGTACTATTAACCCCTTCCCACTCCTCGCTGTAATAGTACGTTGCGGCATGTATATAGTTCACGCTCAGCTCAGTACTATTACGGCGCGTCTATGCCGTAGGCATAGAAGCTGTACCTGTGACATTACATCCTGCTCTCAGCTGTATTACACAGCCGAGGGGCGGGACCAGCCACCGGAGTCGGAACATACTCCAGCGGATTAACCCCCTGGATGCCGTGATCAATAGCAATCACGGCATACAGGTGGTCCGGGGGCAAGATTGCCCTCCCTCAAGTGTACCAGTCCCTCCTGCAGCAAAACAACCCCACAACATAATGCTGCCAATCCCGTGTTTCACAGTTGGGATGGTGTTCTCAGGCTTGCTAACTTCTCCCTTTTTCCTCCAAATGTAACAATAGTCATTATGGCCGAGCCTGAGAACACCATCCCAATGGTGAAACACGGGGGGTGGCAGCATCATGTTGTGGGGTCGTTTGCTGCAGGAGGCACTGGTACACTTCACAAGATAGATGGCATCATGACCACACCAGTTCTGTCAGCAGGAATGGGCCCAAATTCCTGGGAGAAGCTTGTGGAAGGATATCCAAAACGTTAGACCCAAGTCATACAGTTTAAGGGCAATAGTACCAAATACTAATGAAATGTATGTAAACTTTTGATTATGCAGAAAGTAATAAAAATGCCTTAAAAAATTCTCTCTCTCTCATTATTCTGGCATTTGGCGAATATAAATAATTTTGGTAATCCTAATTGACCTAAAACGGGAAAGGTTTATTCTGATTTCATGCCAGATAGTAAGAAAAACATGCATATGTGTCTTTTTATATAGTGTATGTAAACTTCTGTTTTCAACTGTACATGACAAATAATTTTTATATCTAATGGAAAGTGTGTTGATCACAGTGGAATGAAAAACACATTTTTAGGTTGATCTTCCATAACAAACTACGAAGAGATTAATGGTTGGGTTGAACTAAAAGAAACTACCATTGTATCTTATTGTATTTATACCATCTTATATGTCTGAACCTTCCCTTCAGATAAGGGTAGGTCAGACCACCATTATTTACAGAGGACCTTTCATGTCCTCATGAACATGTGGTTTTATATACCGCTAGAAAGCCAGCCGTGCACTGAATTCAGTGCACTGTTCGCTTTCCCAGTATGTGCCCAGGTGCTGGAGATATCAGAGCTTCTAATTTCAGAACCGTTATCTCCCCACTAACCTTACAGCCTAGCGTCTTTGCTGGGCTGTGAGGAACGCCCCCTCTGACTGTACTGTAACTTAGCCTTGTACTGTCAGTGGGGGTGTTCCTTACCACCCACCGATGATGCTAGGATATAAGACCCATCTTTCTGCCAGTGGGGAGATATCTCTATAATGTCTGTTTCTCTCATCTGTCACAGGATGACAGCTGTTTTGTGGTTATTGCCTCTCATAAGTGTGAAGCAATATGCTGGCTGGTGAGAGGTCATAGACACGGTCAGGTCGGGTACTATTTATTTTATTTATTTAGCTTACTTCTATAGCACCAACATATTCCGCAGTGTTTTCCAAATATTGTCATCATTCACTGTCCTAAATAGGACAAACTTCATGCAGATGTTATCTTTGGCTGGATTCCAACATCAATCCTAATATCTTAGTTATAATTTTAGCCTTGTGACATGGTGCTCCATCATGCTGGAAAAAGCACTGTTCATCATCAAATTGCTCCTGGATCTTTGGGAGAAGTTGCTACAGAACCAGATTTAAAAAAGAAACATTTTGGTAATTCAGATTTTTTAATTTGTTGGTCAATATTATTGTACCAGTCATTACATATACTGTGATAGCAATAATGTTTTTATTTATTTTTTTAATTAAATAAAGGATATATATGTTTGTTATTTTTACTCAACTCCCCTGGGCCTCCACTTATTATACGCTGGGGTCTGAGAAGACATGAGGAAAAGTGGTTATGGAGATCTGCAATAGATATATGGGCAATGAAAAGAAAACAACTCTGTTGAGTTATAGGTTGGACTTGATGGACCTGTGTCTTCATCCAGCCTCATCTACTATCTAACTAGGGAGACTTCACCTTCTAGTTACTGGAGCTGTCATCTCTCCTGACATGTCTGTAATAGTAAATTGTGGTTGGTGGTACTATGACTATTGATACAGCACTGTGGCAGTATGAAATGTGGAGAAGCCAAGATTTGGAAAAAGCCCAGGCCCTATGAGTTACTTAATCTTCTATTGTGATACACAAAAAATATTAATATTTCCTAAGGGGCTCCAACAGGCACTAGTCAGCTACATACAATATGTCCTTATGTACCACTTACTTCAGTAGAAATTGCCCAGGCTATCACAATTTTTTTGGCAGTTTAACATACTCTGATTTTCATATTCCCACTGTAGATTTTTTGGGGTTGGACAGGAGTCAATAATGGGCACTCCGACTGGTCTGTGGCTATGCATGTCCATAGGTCCATACTTTGAAGCACTATTTTTTCAGACATCTATTATAACCAGAATTAACTTATTCATAAATTTATTCTACAGTACAAATGTGTTGTACTTTTGCCTGGATATGTCCAGATATGCGTATCACAAGTTAAGCAGCTTTTCTGAAAACAATATGATTTTGTGATCATAAAATGACAATCTGTCTATCCTATTTGTGTTTCTGTACGCTCACTTAGTTGGGTGGAGTGGAATAAGGGTAAGGCTTTTTTTTTAGCATGTTGTGATATTATGTTGAACAGGTTTTATGAGAAATTATATCCTTAAGCAAACTGGAGATCAGTTAATAGTAAACACATCTGCAGCAAAAAGATTTGGAACATTATCCCAAACTTATGATAATTTCTTGCTAATAGATCAGAAAAGCCTATTTCAAATTAAATTAAGATGACATTTTCCTTTATTTTAGTAGCTTTTATGCACTCCTGCACTTTTTAGGAAGCTCTGTATTACAGTATTTACTAAAAACAAGTTTACAATCCACAGTATGTTTATATACTAATATATTATGTTTTCTTCCTATAGCATTGAAAACACATTTAAATTCATGGCACATATTTATCAACCAAAGATTCAACGAAATGCAAAAACAACATATTTGTTTAACGCATATTTACAATGAGATACAGTGACAGCTCAACAATTAGAATTTACTTTTTTACACTTTGACAGCATCAAGTTCATTTATTAAGCTGTTTTAGCAAAGTGACAGAGAAGCATCAGAAATGATTGAAATCTTGGCCAACCCTGACAGATGTTCTCATCACATTGTCAAACTCAAGTATATCTTAATGAGCTTCAAGTGGCTGGAGCGCCTCTTAGCAGATGCTACTGTTATAGAAATCCAATGGTTTCAACAGTTTATGACAATACAGTAAAAAGCAACAGATCCAAAATAAAGGATTTATGGCTGTAGTTAAACATATCCATGAAACAAAAAAGACATGAAGAAAATAACATTAAATAGAGGTAGGCAGATAGATATTTATGTGGGTGCTATCCTCAAAGCAGACCAACATTCTCTATAATATATCCAAAAAATAGGCAACACTCCACAGAGAAAATAATAAATACAGTGTCTTTATTCACCCAAGAAGCAAAGTTTCAGCTCTGCAATTGAGCCTTGGAGAAAGGCTCAATTGCAGAGAAATATTAATAGTTGGATGAATAAAGACACAGTGTTTTTTTAATTTTACTTTGGAGTGTTGCCTATTTTTGGGATATATTAGATAGATAGATAGATAGATAGATAGATAGATAGATAGATAAAAAAAAATTAGAAGAACGGCTCAAGTTTGAGAAAGGTTTCAATTGGGACTGAAACATCGCCTTGGACTAAAGATTCACTTTTATTTTTTCCTTTTGGAGTGCTGTCGTTCTTCTAATTTTTTATATACAGTATGGTGGAAGTTGCCGCCTTCCAATTGGATTTGCACCCTTGGCCTTGTAAGATATAAGCTGTGCTGCATATATAGTGCGGTAGTTTCTGATATTTGACCTAAGTGAATAGAGTAAGGGTAAATTCACAAGGCAGAAAATGAAGAGGAATTCCTCTTCATTTTCTGTCACTGTTTTCCGGCCGCAGTCTAGGCATGATGGCAGGGCATTGGCATTGCATTGCGGCTTTCCACTGCTGTTTAGTCCCAGGTGAATGGGCCTAATCAGCAGAGAGTCTTGAGCCATGAAATCTGCGGCAAGATAGAGAAAGATGCTTATTTTTTCAGAAAACAAAGGGAGGCAGAATCTGGGCGAAATTTGCCACGGATTTGGGGACAGAATTTGCGCCCAAATCTGTGGCAAATTCCTCCATGTGAACCCACCCTAAAGCTTTGTACATTCATACTAAACTGTCTAAAAGATTGCTGTATTTATTTACTGTAAGAAATAAAGACATTTACCTACACATACACCTAGACATCTCTTCTACCTTCCACCACACAGACGCCTCTTCTACCTACACAATCAGCAGGAGTATCCTGGTGTAACATTATACATCTCTTCTACAGCTCTTGAGGAAGTTGCGGGACATCTGAAATAGCCTGTATTGTAATACTATGTGCAATCTATCTCATTACGATTAATTGAATGTTAATCTTAATCTATTGAAATACATATTTTATTAAAGGCGAGACAGTGTATGTTAGTTGTCCTGTAGATTACCTTGTAGACCATTAGACCACTAGACCATTGCTTTTTACACTAAACAGCAATTTCCCTCACCGAGTGTAGACCTTGTACTATTTCTTAAAATCTAGTCATTACAAACGCAAATAACTTCTGTACCATAAAACAAACAGAAAGTTAAAGGGGTATTCCCCCAACCACAAAAATATCACATGTAAAGGTGCCAAATATCACTGTCATTTCCCATTGAAATCAATTAGCAAAAGTATACATGTGACTTGAAAAAAGCTCAATGAAATCCCCCTTTCCTTAC
Organism: Leptodactylus fallax; assembly: GCA_947044405.1. NCBI lineage: Eukaryota > Metazoa > Chordata > Amphibia > Anura > Leptodactylidae > Leptodactylus > Leptodactylus fallax. Next base: position 5,394,734 of record CAMRHE010000012.1, read on the forward strand.
TACTTTTTGAGCACTGTGCATTAACTATTTTTGGTAGGAAGAATAGCCTGTGTGGAATATAGGAAGAACACAGTGCAGGGTGCACCTGGGAAATGTAGTGTTCAGTAGTAAGCAGACAGTCACATGCTCCATAGTAAGGAACGCCCACTGGCCATTGCAAGCTGAAAATATAATGGTGCTAATGAGGTGCAAGTTGAAAGATAGAGCACATAGGAGGTGGTTGAAGTCATAGATACAGTGCATGGTTGTACAAGGTAAAAAAAATGTTTTGAAAAAGTATTTAAGTGTTCCTGTTTAAGGCTAAAGGCCAACATTGCAGAAACGCAGCATTTTTCCTGCCCCCCCCCCTCCAAAAAAAAAAAAAAAAAACACTACATTTTACAGTACCAGCAAAGTGAATGAGATTCTGGCTAATCTCATCCACACATTGCAGAAAAAAAAAACACTGCGGAAAAGCTACGTTTTAAAAAATACTTCCTTTTTTTAAAATGCAGCATGTCAATTTTATCTGAAAAAACGCTGTTTTATAGTCTTAGTCTAAGTGCTCATGTTTAGGAGATAATCAAATTAGATGGTATTGCCAAAGGCCTAATTTAAAAGAAATCTGTCAACAGAACCCAACATATCAACCCAGCCCTGCAGATAAATAACTTATGGTCACCTGAATCAAATGGTGCTTCCCCTTTTCAATCGGCACCTTTGTTGTCAAGATGTAGCCAATTTTGTCAACATGGAAATGACCTCTTTAGAGCAATGTTATTAACTCTTTCTGAAAGAAATAAAATAAAACACAATCTTTGTTCTAAATTTTGCGCTGTGCACTGTGCACCATAAACACAGGTTACGCTCACAGAAAAATATATCAATTCCAATAGATCACTAGATAGGTCCACAAAAATGGGTTAAAACATAACCTTTAATAAATAAATCCTCAAAAAATATGTGTATATAAAAATAGTAAATTCAAATGTAGAGACTCACTTAACCCAGTGGCATAACACATCTAGAAATCCTGACTGGTAAAATAGATGGGAGACCCAGGTGGTAAGGTTACCGGCCTTTTGCCATGCCAGCACCACCTGTAGACTCAGAACCAGTCTAGATTGATATGTCAATGGAAGAAGTAACCCTTCTAATACTATCAAAAGACCCTACACATGTCCTAAAACAAAATTCATCAGGGGTCTGATACAAAAAAAGCAGTGAAAACTGCTGTGAATGTCTTAAGAGAAAAGGTACAACACTATGCAGCGTGGGTGGTATAGTGTGACCGCATCTGATGACAGTAGTCCACACACTGAGCTTAACCACCCTTATATAGAGCATCTAGACCTCCCACCCACGGAGTGCTGGATTAAGTGAGTCTCTACATTTGATCTTACTATTCTTTGAGGGAGTTGAGTGGAATTTGAGGGACAGATTTTATGGCAGTTCCTTCCTCATTAGGACGCTAGCTCACTGTGCCATGATTACTATGCTGGTATTGATGTGAACTAGTATTTCATCTACCCCCCCTCTCACCATATCTATAATGTCTGTATGGCTTTATATTGACACAATCTGTATATACACGTATTTTTTAAGTATTTAATTACTAAAGGTTATGTTTTAACCCATGTTTGTGGACCTATCTAGTGACCTATTGGGATTGATATATTTTTCTGTGAGCAAATTTTGCACAATACAAATATCTGTAGCCAGCCTTGAGCCTATAAACACAGGTTACCTTTATTCCAAAAGTCAGTACAATTACAGTGATATCAAATTTATATTTCTTTTAAGCCATCATTTGTGTTACTATCACCATTAGAGATGAGCGAATCAAAGCTGCAGAATTGGAATCCGATCCGAATTTCAGGAAATATTTGATTCACATCGAATCCGAATTTCCTAACACTTTGTGGTAACGATTCGCATTTATTTCAAAATGGCTGCTCTACATGGGGCAAGGAACTCTGGGAACGCGGGATCACCCACAATGCCATGCGTGCAGCCAATCAGCAGCCAGACCTGTGATGTCACATCTCATTAACCCCTTCGCGGGCGCACACGGCAGGTTTGACCGCTGCATCCAAGGTGTTAAATCCCCCTGATCGGTTATGGAGCAGGGTATTAGCTGTAACTGACACCTAACACCCTGCTCCATAACAGATCCATGGTTTTAACAACTTGGATGCAGTGCTCAAACATGAGTGCAGCATCCAAGGGTTTCCACTATTTTGCCGCCCACCCCGGCTCTCTGCAGCCAATGAATAGCTGTTTTTGGTACTCGATTCACCGCGATTTAATTCGAATCGAATAGAATCATATTGCGAAATTCAGCAAAGTTGCCGAATCAAATTTTTGAATACTTCACTCATTTCTAATCACCATATTCACTGAGCCATTTTTTTGTAGATGAAGCTGTGTGAGGGTTTGTTTTTATTGGTACCATTCTGGGTTATACAGTCATATGAAAAAGTTTGGGCACCCCTATTAATCTTAATCATTTTTAGTTCTAAATATTTGGGTGTTTGCAACAGCCATTTCAATTTGATATATCTAATAACTGATGGACACAGTAATATTTCAGGATTGAAATTAGGTTTATTGTACTAACAGAAAATGTGCAATATGCATTAAACCAAAATTTGACCGGTGCAAAAGTATGGGCACCTCAACATTAAAGTGACATTAATATTTAGTAGATCCTACTTTTGCAAAAATAACAGCCTCTAGTCGCTTCCTGTAGCTTTTAATCAGTTCCTGTATCCTGGATGAAGGTATTTTTAACCATTCCTCTTTACAAAACAATTCCAGTTCAGTTAAGTTTGATGGTCGCCGAGCATGGACAGCCCGCTTCAAATTATCCCACAGATGTTCAATGATATTCAGGTCTGGGGACTGGGATGACCATTCCAGAACATTCTAATTGTTCCTCTGCATGAATGCCTGAGTAGATTTGGAGCTGTGTTTTGGATCATTGTCTTGCTGAAATATCCATCCCCGGCGTAACTTCAAATTCGTCACTGATTCTTGTACATTATTCTCAAGAATCTGCTGATACTGAGTTGAATCCATGCGACCCTCAACTTTAACAAGATTCCCGGTGCCGGCATTGGCCACACAGCCCCAAAGCATGATGGAACCTCCACCAAATTTTACAGTGGGTAGCAAGTGTTTTTCTTGGAATGCTGTGTTTTTTGGACGCCATGCATAACGCCTTTTTGTATGACCAAACAACTCAATCTTTGTTTCATCAGTCCACAGGACCTTCTTCCAAAATGAAGCTGGCTTGTCCAAATGTGCTTTTGCATACCTCAGGCGACTCTGTTTGTGGCGTGCTTTCAGAAACGGCTTTCGCATCACTCTCCAATACAGCTTCTCCTTGTGCAAAGTGTGCTGTATTGTTGACCGATGCACAGTGACACCATCTGCAGCAAGATGATGCTGCAGCTCTTTGGAGATGGTCTGTGGATTGTCCTTGACTGTTCTCACCATTCTTCTTCTCTGCCTTTCTGATATTTTTCTTGGCCTGCCACTTCTGGGCTTAACAAGAACTGTCCCTGTGGTCTTCCATTTCCTTACTATGTTCCTCACAGTGGAAACTGACAGGTTAAATCTCTGAGACAACTTTTTGTATCCTTCCCCTGAACAACTATGTTGAACAATCTTTGTTTTCAGATCATTTGAGAGTTGTTTTGAGGAGCCCATGATGCCACTCTTCAGAGGAGATTCAAATAGGAGAACAACTTGCAATTGGCCATCTAAAATACCTTTTCTCATGATTGGATACACCTGGCTATGAAGTTCAAAGCTCAGTGAGGTTACAAAACCAATTTTGTGCTTCAGTAAGTCAGTAAAAAGTAGTTAGGAGTATTCAAATCAATAAAATGATAAGGGTACCCAAATTTTTGCACCGATCAAATTTTGGTTTAATGCATATTGCACATTTTCTGTTAGTACAATAAACCTCATTTCAATCCTGAAATATTACTGTGTCCATCAGTTATTAGATATATCAAATTGAAATGGCTGTTGCAAACACCCAAATATTTAGAACTAAAAATGATTAAGATTAATAGGGGTGCCCAAACTTTTTCATATGACTGTATGCACCTTTTTGTTTATCTTTTATTCATATGGAATATTAAATGGTACCATTAAGAAGTACAATTTAACCTGCAAACATTAAGCCCTAATATGGCTCTGGGAATGTAAAAATAAAAAAATTATTGGGTTTGGAATGCGGGGAGTCAAAAATGAAAATTGAAAAATGAAAAATGTGTGCAGCAGGAAGGGGTTAAAGAACACAGCTCCATACATTGTGTAGTAGCTGTGATTCATACTACATCTTAGCCACATTCATTTGAATGGGAATGAGCTTCAGTATAGCCATGTGACCAATGAATGTGATGTGACTGACCTGAGAAGAAGTGGAGGTTAATTTCAAAGTCCCAGGCAAGCCTGTTAGATTGGCACTGTTATTTTCAATGGTATAATGCACTCCAAAATTTATAATAGTTCCAGTCCAACAGGCTAACTTCTAATGGTGACACAAAAGCCTTTAACAAACCACCTGTCACTTTGACAATGGAATGGCACCGGGTAATTACATTGAAGGGGTCTGATGTGTTAACTAGAAGATTTAGAATCCCTTTATTTGCTGCAGAAAGTATTGACTGTAGCACCTTCAATGTAAAATGGCCACACAATTTTTAACACTTGAGGCCATTATAGATGTTACAGCTGCCACTTGCTCCTACTGGGTCAAGCTCAGATGATGAGCCAAATCCATCATCATGCCATAATATTAGTGCAGATGGAACCAGTTGCTGCTCACCCCTGACATAATAGTATGTTACAGAGTGAGACGTACAGTACAGACCAAAAGTTTGGACACACCTTCTCATTCCAAGAGTTTTCTGTATTTTCATGACTATAAAAATTGTAGATTCACACTGAAGGCATCAAAACTATGAATTAACACATATGGAATTATATACTTAACAAAAAAGTGTGAAACAACTGTAAATATGTCTTATATTCTAGGTTCTTCAAAGTAGCCACCTTTTGCTTTGATTACTGCTTTGCACACTCTTGGCATTCTCTTGATGAGCTTCAAGAGGTAGTCACCTGAAATGGTCTTCCAACAGTCTTGAAGGAGTTCCCAGAGATGCTTAGCACTTGTTGGCCCTTTTGCCTTCACTCTGCGGTCCAGCTCACCCCAAACCATCTCGATTGGGTTCAGGTCTGGTGACTGTGGAGGCCAGGTCATCTGGCGTAGCACCCCATCACTCTCTTTCTTGGTCAAATAGCCCTTACACAGTCTGGAGGTGTGTTTGGGGTCATTGTCCTGTTGAAAAATAAATGATGGTCCAACTAAACGCAAACCGAATGGAATAGCATGCCGCTGCAAGATGCTGTGGTAACCATGCTGGTTCAGTATTCCTTCAATTTTGAATAAATCCCCAACAGTGTCACCAGCAAAGCACCCCCACACCATCACACCTCCTCCTCCATGCTTCACGGTGGGAACCAGGAATGTAGAGTCCATTCGTTCACCTTTTCTGCGTCGCACAAGGACACGGTGGTTGGAACCAAAGATCTCAAATTTGGACTCATCAGACCAAAGCACAGATTTTCACAGGTCTAATGTCCATTCCTTGTGTTCTTTAGCCCAAACAAGTCTCTTCTGCTTGTTGCCTGTCCTTAGCAGTGGTTTCCTAGCAGCTATTTTACCATGAAGGCCTGCTGCACACAGTCTCCTCTTAACAGTTGTTGTAGAGGTGTGTCTGCTTCTAGAACTCTGTGTGGCATTGACCTGGTCTCTAATCTGAGCTGCTGTTAACCTGCGATTTCTGAGGCTTGTGACTCGGATGAACTTATCCTCCGCAGCAGAGGTGACTCTTGGTCTTCCTTTCCTGGGGCGGTCCTCATGTGAGCCAGTTTCTTTGTAGCGCTTGATGGTTTTGGCCACTGCACTTGGGGACACTTTCAAAGTTTTCCCAATTTTTCGGACTGACTGACTTTCATTTCTTAAAGTAATGATAGCCACTCGTTTTTCTTTACTTAGCTGCTTTTTTTCTTGCCATAATACAAATTCTAACACTCCATTCAGTAGGACTATCAGCTGTGTATACACCAGAATTCTGAACAACACAACTGATGGTCCCAACCCCATTTATAAGGCAAGAAATCCCACTTATTAAACCTGACAGGGCACACCTGTGAAGTGAAAACCATTTCAGGTGACTACCTCTTGAAGCTCATCAAGAGAATGCCAAGAGTGTGCAAAGCAGTAATCAAAGCAAAAGGTGGCTACTTTGAAGAACCTAGAATATAAGACATATTTTCAGTTGTTTCACACTTTTTTGTTAAGTATATAATTCCACATGTGTTAATTCATAGTTTTGATGCCTTCAGTGTGAATCTACAATTTTTATAGTCATGAAAATACAGAAAACTCTTGGAATGAGAAGGTGTGTCCAAATTTTTGGTCTGTACTGTAGGTAAATGAATATCAGCCAAACCAGTCGGGGCCAAGCAGCCATCCAATGTGTATATGCTAACTTGTGCTCAACAGCAGATTTTTGGGAGTAAACATAAGGTTATTATTTTCTAGGGTTTTTTTTTTTTTTTTTTAAAGGACCTGTAGATGTGCTCACTGTATCTGAACAGGGTAGTTTAATTGCTGTTTACTACCAATTCTATGACCAAGGGATGACCACCTGATGCTGTGGACCCCCAATATAAACAATGTCTTCCAATAATATTCACATGGATCAGTTCGATCTCAAATGTTGCGTTTAATGTAAGCTAATATAAAAATTAGTCCACTACGTGTTTCACCTATTGGTTCCTCAGGAGGACATAATACCTATATCTGGATGCTACACCACTGGTGTATGAAAATCCCGGGTGTATGTCCAACATGTAGGGGTCATGTATACTATGAGGTAAGTTGTCTGGAATTTGCTGCCTCCTATATACCAGTAGAGCATGCTAGCATTTATTGGCATTTATTGTGGAACAAAAACTCTGATAAGATTAGTTAATATCCCAATAAGGTCAGCACACTCTACATCAGAATTTGTTACATCAAACGAAATAGTGCCGGCAATTTAAAATGAAGATTAACGCAGTTCTTGATACAACTGTCCCACGGTGAAAGTATTATTTTCTGTTGTCTGATACTACTACGATATGTAAAAAAGAATGGGACAGATTTATTATGCCTTGTACTCCACTTTTCAGTCATAGAGGGCAGAAAAAAGTCACTTTTTTGGGCTAATAACCATTTTGTACGCAACAAATGGTTAATTTTTTACTATGGCACTGCCTTCGCACTTCCCTGAAATGAGGCACACACTCCACTGACTGGGGTTATGAAGACTGTAAATAGTAACCCCAGTCTTCATAAGGGTGCCCCATTGTTCTTTTTCATATATAATCTCTTATATATATAAAAATGAATTTCTGTCTGTCTGTCTGTTCTTTATGCGCGACCAAACGACTGGACCGATATTCACCAAATTTGGCACACATGTACATCAGGTGTCCAGGAATATTATAGACTGGGTCTCAGCTCGACTTGGATGTACCGTTCCTGAGATACAGTATTCCCAAAAAATGACCAACATTAGGAAATACAATCCTGCAAGTCTTTCACTCATATTCCAACTGCCATACACACGGTCACATGTCCCTTATCAGCCAATAAGAGCTCGCAGGCGCTTACTCTCCTCAGGCACACAGGTTTCCATAGCAACCAAGCTATTTTTGACCTGTATTAGTCAATAGCAGTTCGCAGGTCCTTAAATATGTCACGTATATCAGCCAATATAAATTCACATTTAATTTACCAGGTTTCCATAACAACACAGCCATAAATAGACTGTACCTATACTGGACTCAATGGCGTAACTAGGAATGGCTGGGCCCCAAGGCGAACATTTGACATGGGACCACCCTCGGCAACCGCCCCCCCCCCCGCGCAAACTGCATTCCTGCACACAGTATTCTGCCCCATAGTGGCCCCTGCACACAGTATCATAGTGGCCCCTTCATATAGTATTATGCGCACTCCCCGCTACCTCTTCAATGTTGGACCAGATGTCACGTGAGCCAGGCATGCATCACAACGCATAATGACGGACTGGCCCACCGACATCTGGGACGTCACCAAGGATGCCCGAAGTCTGCTGAAAAGACCCAGAGTATAATGATAGCAGTGTTTATGGAGTTCACGGCCCGCAGGCCTTACTTACTGATCCCCGCCCGCTCCTGCTCAAAGCTGCCTCTGTAGAAGGTGAAGCACAGGCGGCCATGAGCAGGAGCGGGGAAAGTAAGTAAATAGGGCCTGTTACCTGCTGGTGTTACAGGCCCTGTGGCAGCCACTACCACTGCTGCCCCAGTATTTATGCCACTGACTGGACTGCCATACTGGATTTCAGCATTCTTATAAATTGAAACGTTTTTAAACTACTCATGCCCCCTGCAGCAAAACGCATGGCTGTTGCCATGAAAACTCTCAGCAGACCCAAGCCTGTCTCTAATCTGACAACATATGTCACAGACAACAGCGAGCTGCTGAAACAACCCAGCAGACCCAAGTCCGTCTCCAATCTGACAAGGCTTTGTCAGCCACATGCACACAGCTGCACTCCATGTTTCCATAACAACCCAGCCATTTTTCTTCACTGCTGTAGGTCAGCTTTAAAGGGGCAGGGCACTGTGGATGACATTGTTACACAAGGTCACATACACACAGCTTTACTCCAGGTTTTCCATAACAACCGATCGCAGGTCTTTCACTGATATCCAAACTGAGATACACATGATCACATGACGCTTATGGACCAATGGAAAATCACAGGTTCTTCAGTCTTGACATACACACAGCTTTACACCAGGTTTCCATAGTAACCAAGCTATTTATGACCTGTATAAGTCAATAGCAGTTCGCAGGTCTTTAAATATTCAGTCATATGACATGTATCAGCCAATATAAATTCACATTTCATTTACCAGGTTTCCATAGCAACACAGCAAAAAATAAACTGTACCTATACTGGACTGCCATACTGGATGTGAAGTGTAGAACTGGCCAATTCTTATAGGGTCAAGACACAAACAAAAAATGAAATATACCCGTGCGAAGCCAGGTCCTTCTGCTAGTATACATATAAGTGCTGGATTACTTTGTTGTCAATCCTTTAACAGCAATATGTCTGCCGCAAAAATCTCCAAATGCCCTGGACATATAGAGAAGAACAAAACATACAGTTCTGTTTGCTAGCAGACACCACTAGAGGGATTTTAGAAGCCTACAACATATAATTGACCTTTATCAATATGCAGTAAGCTTTAAAGCACCCACTAGAGGTAGTTTAAGACAGACGATATTTACTCATTTAATGTCTATTCTGAGGATTTGGAGCTCTTTATCAGAAAAATTTAACTCTAACCTCTATAAAGATATTCCAGAAAAATTATTCGGCACAGAATATTAGATCTTAACATAACATAGTGTTAAAGGTGAAAATGTATTTTCTTAATTTAAAAAGTAAGTTATATTTAATATCATATTTTGTTTAAATATCATAAAACATTCAGTGCTGCATATACAGATATAGCGAGCTCCAGTATCACAGATGGCATGCTACTCTATTTGAGTGTCGTGCTATGGCACACTGTTTTTTTTGCATAGAGCACTGTTCTAATACTTTTACTATTAAAAGCTATAAAAAAAGAGGTGATAAATAGATACATAATATTGTACTATATTTGTCTATTCCTTCACAATTATTTTATAATGTAATATATATTATAATATATAATACACATATTTACCTACAGTTAACATATTGTATGCATGGATAAACAGATAAATGTTGTGTACTGAATCTTGTGACACACACCTAGCTCACGTAAATATATTGTAGCAATATACACATATATTATTCTAAGTGGAATAACCTTCTCTTCTGACTGCTGCAACTCTGAGTTATTTGCAGGTGTGAATGTAAATATGCATTGAAGAAAAATAGCCTGTTCTTCTAGTACATAAGGATTTCTATGCTGCCTGGCAATAAATCAGCTATCTAGTTTTTTACATTAGGAACTGTAAGGATATGTCTAATTTCTGCACTGCCAAAACATTTGACAGTTTGCACTTCCTGCCAGCATGTAACACTTGGTATGATGCAGAAAATTCCTCCAAGCAGATCAGATAATTAGTCAACATTGTATAATAGCATGATTTTAGTGTCAATGTATAACAAATGTTCAGAGCAATAAGGAAATGATATGGCGTTTTTAAAGGTCAACATTGGGACAAGGTGGCCAAAGAAAAAGAACATTGTCTTGCTAATGTAGCAGTTAACTAATGGCATTTGTAAATAATGCATTTTATGAGATTTGTGAATCTAGCCTACAGAATACTGAGAGATAATGTGAGAGCGATGAGATTTCTGCACAGTATGAAAAAACAAGTGAGCAAACGAAGTAAAGGAAAGATAGCAAAACTGTTAATCCTTCTAACTCTGTAATGTTCTCAAAAAACAAATTTCTACTCACATTAGTACATATCATGGTTACACATAAATGATATACAGTACACAGACACATACATGCATAAACACAGATAGAGATATAAATACAAATATAATTATACATGCCCAAACATAATTCCATACACACAAGGATACACACAAGTGCACTCATACTTTAAGGGGTGTCCCTTATCCACACTTATTCTCTTTCCACTTTCTTTGGTCACGCGAACACACTATTGCTTCATTCACAGGGAGAATTCAAGGGGATTTTCAGTCCTCCTATCCCCTAATCACTGGGAGACCCAGAAATGTGACACTTATCTCCTATGCTGTGGGTAGGGCAGAGTGATAGCTAGACTTCCCGTCACCTGGGAAAAGATTAATTTCTCTGCATTTAATCTATATCTAAATACATAATAGTGGCTTGTTGGCATCCCCCGACAACAAGCACCTGAGGCACATGCCCCAGTTGACGCTCACCCATCTAAGCCCCTGGATAGGAGATACATGTCTGCAATGGCACAACCCCTTTAATTTTATCTCACCTCAAGCAGTGGTCCCCAGAATAGCCACTACAATGGCATATTCACAGTCAAATGCACTTGACCAATGTAATATTGAAAAGAAAGAAAGATCAATCTGGATCCCTCATTGTAGTGCCAGGTTTAGCCAAAAAAAGACTAAATAACCCAATGTTTATTTCCTCTTCACATTTTTTACATGACCAGTGACCATATTCACCACCTCCTTGTTTTTTTTTTTTTTTTTTGTTTTTTTTTTTAATAATATTTTTATTTTATTGTTAATTCTCGTATAACAAATGAGAATACATGCAAACATTTTGCAGCAGTGCACAAAGTCATATAAAGTACATCCAACATAGTACATTTGTATCAGTGCAGGCTGTATAATATCAATAAACTCAATTTATGGAATAATCAATCCTAAATATTACTGAGCCATATGGAGCGCAGCCTAGGCTTGTAATACAAAAGGAAGAACATTGAATGAAAAGAGGTGGTAGGTAAGGGACAGAGAGGACTGATATAGATAAGAAAAGAAGAGAGGGAGAGCAATGAGAGGATGGGGAAGGGGGGGGAGGGGTAACAAGGGAGGGAAAATAGGGTATACATTAATGACGTCGAGTAGGGTAGCGGGATGATATAGGGTAGATAATATAGACCCATGTGTGGAGGGAGGCGGAGGTGAAGGAGGGGATAGGTGGGGAGAGGAGGAGGGAGATCAGGAACTAGGGAGGAGGAGGAGGCAGGGGGAAGGGGGGGAGGGAGGGTGTGGGGGGGGGACTCACAGTCTCAGCTCCTTCCACTTTGCCCAGGTCTTAAGGAAATGGGCATGTGTCCTGGATTTCCAGTTTGACAATTCTTCGACGCGTGAGATCTGATTAACTTTTTCCACCCATTCCATTTTTGATGGGGGATCAGTACTTAGCCATTTGCGAGGAATAAGTGAATTGGCAGCTGATAAAAGGAGTGAGATAAGGTTATTTCTCGATGGGGTATAGTATGTCGATTGTAGTGAGATCAGGACCATAGTTGGGCTGAGCTTAAAGGTCGGAGAAGAAAGTCGTCTAATCACTGATTGAATATCATTCCAAAACGGAGTGATTACTGGGCACTGCCACCATATGTGCAACAAGGACCCACTCTGAGACTTACATCTCCAGCAGGTGTCAGAATCTGATAGATTCATTTTATGGAGCCATTGTGGAGTATGATACCATCTGGTTAGCAACTTATAGTGAGTCTCCTGTAGGCGCACACAGGTGGAAAAGCCATGAGAATTTCGTAATACCTGTTTGACTTGCTCCTCTGAGAGGACCACACCCAACTCCATTTCCCAAGAAGTTAGGAAAGCCGGTTTGTGTATCCGAACAGGACTGACATAAGTGGACAGGACATATGATGTCTTGGACAAAAATTTATTTCGAGCTATGAGGCTACGTTCGAAGGGAGTGAGATCAACTCATATTGTGTTAGCTGTCAGCCAGTCCCGCATATATTTATGCAGGTGGTGTTTATGTAGAAAGGACAGCGGTTTGTCAGAGACCAGCGATTCCAGTTTTGCAAAATTCACCTCTGCTTTCTCACCAACAGCCTCCAGCAGTCGGTGTGAAGTCAGGCGATGCCACATGTCTGAACAGGATAAATTCGACCTTCCCAGCCAATCCGGTACAATGCCTATAGGGATTAGAGGCGAAGGGGAAGGTGACAGTGTTTCTTTCAACTCCCGCCATGTTTCACAGGCGCCTAACAGGATTTGATCAATTGATTGGGAGCTGCGGCTTGGGGAGCCATACAGCCACAGGTCTACTTGGCAGGCCGGCCCAAATGTGCAGACAGAAAGTTTTTGGAATAGTGAGGGTGGTTCCGAGGAAGTGAGATCAATCCAACGCTTCAATTGTATTGCTTTGTAATAACCTAAGACATCTGGCATGCCCATGCCACCCGCCACCTTCTTCTTCATCAAGAAACTTATAGAGAGCCATGGACGTTTGCCACGCCAGAGGAAAGTAGAGAAAAGACTTCTTAATGTCTTGAAAAATACGGGGGGAGGCGTATGGGCAACATATGGAGTCGGTATAGGATCTTGGGAAGCACATAAGTCTGCAATAGATTTCGTCTACCAAACCAAGAAAACGGCATTCCTTGATAAGAAGCTAACATGGTGCGAATTTCCGTTAGTAGTGGCTGAAAATTCTCTGTGTAGATGTGAGACGGATCCGCTGTTAGTTGGACACCTAAATATTTAATGGATTTTGAGGTCCACTTAAAGGGCGTGGAGGCGGATACTTGTAGTGATTGTTTAGGGGGGAGAGAGACATTTAATACCTCCGATTTATCTAGATTGGCTTTATATGCGGAGACTGAGCCATAGCGAGAGAGGAGTTCTACAATGGCAGGGAGCCCTTTCTCGGGGTTGGACACCACAAACAGAACATCGTCTGCAAAGGCGGCGGAATGCATAGTTTGTGTTCCTATTTTAAATCCTGATATGTCTGGGTGAGCACGAACCGCCTGTAATAGGGATTCCAATACTAAAATGAACAGGGAGGGGGAAAGAGGGCAACCCTGTCTGGTCCCATTCGTAATATTGAAGCTGGGGGAAAGTGTGTCATTAATCTTTAAGCGAGCGTAAGGGGAACCATAGAGAGTGAAGATCGCTTCTATATATTGAGGGGGGAAATTAAATTTTTTTAGCGTAGCTTTCATAAATAACCAGTCCACTCTATCAAACGCTTTTTCAGCGTCTACTCCCAGCAAAACCAGGCTCGAGCGTGTTTTCCTAGCATGGGTGATAACGTGGAGTAAGCGATGGGAGTTATCCTTTCCCTCTCTGCCCAGAACAAAACCAGCTTGATCAGGGTGTAGTAAGGAGGGTAGAAGATGTTTCATTCTAGTGGCCAATATTTTCGCCCACAATTTAAGATCGAGATTAAGGAGGGAGATAGGCCTATAGCTACCACAGGAGAGGGGGTCTTTCCCTTCTTTAGGAAGCAACGTAATATGTGCTTCTTGTGCTTGGCGGGGGAGTTTTTTCCCAGAGAGCAGGGCATTACAGGACCTAGAGAGATGCGGTAGTAATTCAGATTGGAATACTTTATAGTATTGTAAGGGGAAGCCATCTGGACCTGGGCTTTTCCCTTTAGGGAAGCTATTTAAGACACATTTAATTTCTTCCAAAGAAATTGAGGACGTGAGTGTCGCAGCGTCTTCTGCCGACAGGGATGGCAGAGAGAGGGAGTTAAGGAATTCTTCTATCCTATTTACTTTGCTTGTTGTAGCGGTCTCAGGATCATTGGTGTTTAGGTTGTATAGCCCAGTGTAAAATGAGAGGAAAGCCGAGGTTATGTCTTTGGTGGATTTGTGTGTGTTGCCTGCTTGATCTTTTATAACCGAAATGAAGCACTTGGCCTTTCGTTTCTTAATCAGCGAAGTCATAAGCTTACCCCCCTTGTCCCCATGTGCATAGAGCCTGTGTTGGTAGTGAAGAAAATGTTTAGCCGTTCGGACGTTAATGGCATCTTTTAGCTTTTCTCGCAAAGTTTGGAGTTCAGTGCTTCTATTCAACTGTCTACTTGCCTTGCGTGTGCGTTCAATTGCCGCTATGTCTGAGAGAATTTTGTCTAGTTCCGCCTGAGTTTCCCTCTTGACTCTGGAGGCCAGGGATATGAAAATTCCCCTAATTACCGCCTTATGTGCCTCCCAAGTAATGGTGGGACAAGTGTCTGCATTAGCATTTATGGCAAAGTACGACTCCATCTGCTGCCTGACGGTCCCAACTAGATCTGGGCAATCCATCAAAGCTTCATTTAATCTCCAGCACCAATCCTTTTGAGGCAGTTGGCGCAGTGTTAACCTAGCACATACTGGTGCATGATCGGACACCGATATAGAGTCAATGCGGGATTGCAGAGAGTACGGGGCTAGATCTCTAGTGACAAAGATATAATCCAATCTCTGATAGGATTGCCGTGGATTGGAAAAAAAGGAATAGTCCTTCACGGATGGGTTGTGCAGGCGCCAAAGATCGACCAAATGTAGGTCATTTAGGTCTTGCAGGAGTCTACCCAGTGCTTTCTTGGGAATAGAAGATGTCCCTCTAGAGGCATCAAGAGCAGGGTTGAGAGTGAGGTTAAAATCGCCAGCTAGGATTATAGAACCTTCTGCAAAGAGTTCCAGTGTGCGCAGCGCCTCAACAAGCCAAGCCACTTGGCCTTGATTGGGAGCGTAGAAATTGGCAAAGGTGTATTTATAAGTAGCGATAGTGCCTTTTAGCAGCAGAATTCTGCCCTCGGAGTCCTCATAAGTTTGAGAACACTGGAAAGGCACTGAGGAATGAAATAGAATAGAAACACCCCTAGAGGAAGCAGTGGGATTCGTGGAGTGGAAACAAGTAGTGAACATTTTTGTGGGGAGGCGAGGGATTTTCCCTGTTTTGAAATGAGTTTCTTGAAGGAACGCCACATTTGTGTGCAGCTTACGGAGTATGGTAAAAATTTGAGATCTCTTATTCGGCGAGTTTAGGCCATGGGTGTTAAAGGAGGTAAAAACTAATTCGGACATGGTGATTCTGAGACAATGTGAGTCCAATGGGTAAGAAGGGTGAGGGAGAGAGGGAGAGGAGGGGTATTTGAACAAACAGAGGTTAGGTGGGAAGGTTTGGGTAGAGAGACAACCAGTCGGGGAAGGGGAGGGGTAGAAAGGGAGAAAGGAGAGAGGTGAAGAAAGCTTAGATAGAGATAGAGAAGAGAAAGAGTACAAGAGCTAGGTTGGGCCCAAGATAATGCGCCCGTCAATAGATCAAATATTTAGCGGCAACGCCTGACAGCCGCTAAGCTTGAAACACTTACTCTGTCAATAGACAGAATATAAAAAGGATAGGGGAAACGGAGATGGTCCCAATCGTGACAGCCGACTACCATACCTTACAGGAGTGGATACGCATAGAGGCGTGTAACAATGGGGACTACATACAGGCAACAGTGTGTAAAAGATGTAGAGGTACACAAGAGATGTGAGAGTTAGAGATATCCTACGGACATGTCCGGGAGGGCGGGAGGCGGACAGTATGAGAGTGCAAGTAGGCTCAGGGATAGTTGCCATAATTGCGCCGAAATGAGCCCATGTCATATTATACAACATTAACAACAGAATCAATACAATCCGGTATTACATAAACATCTCCAATGTGGTTATACCGAAATCCCTTATAGGGGTCTATCCCAGCAATATGGTTAGGGTGGTTAGTGCACACACCCCTATGTATTAGGGCGGCATAACTTCCCGGGGCATCGGGAATCCCGGCACGACACCCTGCTATCCAGAGAACCCACAAACCCATGTGAGAGCCCCGCTCCCCCACCCAACAACCCGCCCCCCCGATATTCCGCTGGTAGTAGTTAGTAGTTAGTAATAGTTAGCTGTTAGTAATGGTTTTTGTGGTAACCCCTGATAGTTAGCGATAGGCACTGATTAGTAACAGTGAGTAATGATTAGTAATTGGCAGTTAGTAGTTAGTAGCAAGTAGGCGTACTTAGCAAGTTCCCTGACGTGCCTAGTGTACACAGTGCAACGTGAAAATTTTGGTTCACTGAATGAATATACTCCATACTAAAGTAATGAACCTCTTCCCCAACCTGGGCTCCCCCGCCATCCGAGACCACGGGGCCCCATGTGCCTGCGCTCCTCCTCCAAAGCACCATAAACGCATCACCGGCCCCGAAATCCCGGACGGGGGGTGGAAGGCCCCACAAATACAATTGTTAGTCAGAAAACCCACCCACAGACATGTATATCAAACAACTCAAACAGTTGGACATCTCAGTGAACTGGGGGGGGGGAGGGAATATGGTAGAGAGTGACAGAGCTCCAACCTCCAGTTTCCCGGTATAGGGTGCCAGTCACTCTTACTGTGGGTGCTGCAGGGCCCATCGGGCACAAAGCAAGCTTCGGGGATAGGTCATGAGGGAGTGGAGGTTGTGGAAAGTATGAGGGGGTGTGGGAGGATAGGTCCAAGGTAGAAGGTACCTTCAACCGCCAGCAGTCCCGGACATGAGTGCAGGACATAGGTACTTCACTTCTGGGCCAGTCCAGTGGGAGGGAATGGTTCCACAGTGAATTTGCAAGAGGTACCTTTCACATACAAGTCAGCTCCACGCAGAGGAACAGCTCAGTGGTAAGATTACCGACATCAAGTGGATTCTTGTAGGTGTCTCTTCAAAGAGGGTTTCCTAGGTCTTGGCGACCTGAGACGCTGTTGCAGGCCTTCCAGTTCAAAGCTGGGCAGTGACGGCCAGGAGTGTAAGTCCTCCGGGAGGGACAACCACGAGGGAATCTCCATAGGGGGTATGTCGAGCAAGGCCCAGGCTTTGGAGAGATCTTCTGGTGAACGTATGACTATCCTGCGGCCTTGCTTAAGAACAGACAACCCAAAGGGAAAAAGCCATGCATACTGAAGGCCTCTTTCCCGTAGTGCCTCCAGCAGTGGACGTAACATCCGACGCTTTTCCAGGGTAGATGGCGCCAGGTCTTGGTATAGGTGGATCTCTGTTTGGGCATGCATAAGTGGCCTTTTTTTCCCTTGCAGCAGCTAGTATAGCAGATGTGTCCGCGGAGGACAGCAGCCCGCAGATTACATCCCTCGGTGGGTCAGCAGGGGAGGGTTTAGGTCTGACCGCTCGGTGGACCCTTTCAATTTGGACCGAGGCTGCCTTTTCCGCACCCACGAGGGATACAAAGATGGCCGACATCACCTCTCTCAGATCCTCAGAAGCGGGAGTTTACGGAAGGCCCTTGAGGCGCAGGTTCCTCCTGCGGTTCCGATTCTCCAGATCCTCCAGAACATCGTATGTTCTATTCAAGTGGGTATGATGATCGGCGATACGTTGTGCCAGCAAAGAGGAGTGAAGAGTAATTGCTGAGCACGCCGACTCAAGGGAGTCTACTCTTTTGCCCACGGAGTGTATGTCGGCCCGTATGTCAGAGAGCTCCGCGAGCACTGGGGCGATTGCTTGTGCCAGAGCCTTGCGAAGGAAGAACTTGGTAATCACCCCGGAGATAGCGTCTGTCCGGTCAGTACCCGACGCGCTGTCCAGATCTGAGTCCTCTGCCGCGTCTCCTGAGTGGGCCTCTTCCAGCGCCATCTTGCGCGCCACTGCAGGAGAACGCTGGACTTTTTTGCGAAAGAATTTATGTACCTCCGCTGCGTTATTCTTGCCCGTGGGGGTACCTGGTAGTTCCCTGCTTCTTTCTCTCAGTGTCTTGCCCATTCTAGTCCTCAATTGAGCGTTTTAAGGCAGGTAGTGGCTTAGTGTCTGACGGAGCTGCAGGCTCAGACGTCCATCAGCATCGACGGTTAGGCTCCGCCCCCCCACCTCCTTGTTTGCTAACATTATGTCGCTGTATATAAGTGCACTTTTCATTTGTATTGTACAGTGCATTTAATGCAGAATTCATCATCAAAAATCAGCAGCAAATATGCTATGTGTGAACATAGCATAATTGCACATTTCCTTTAATAAATATAATAAGACTTACAAAGAACTAACTTAATTCTTCTCTGACAATACAGGAATAAAGTTCATTTAGAAGACAAGCTATGACTAAAGTACAATTAAAATGCCTTAAAATAGATTCACCTGTACAATGTCTATCAAGTTAAAATAAAGATCCCTTTAGGGCTTTAACTTTCTGCACCTTTATCTCTATGTTCTAAATGAAGATTCTCTATTACAAAGTGTTAAGTCACGTGTTTGAGAGTGTTTAGGATTTTTATAAGGATTAGTTATTCTCATATATTTTACGTAAAAGAAAAAGTAATCACAAGAATTCACAAAAGTGATAAGAGTAGAAAGCTTGTACAAAGTAAAACATACATAACCACACTTGAAGAACCTATTAAACCTGACTTTATTCACTTATGGGAAAAGGGTCTAGAAATCACCCTAACAAATGAGGAGACTAGACATTCTCTTAAGGCATTCTCACGGCTTTTCAACATGTGTAAGGCTTCAAGAAATCCACTATAAATTAATCTCTAGGTAGTACAAAACCCCGGAATGGCTGTTTGCTTACAGACTATCTACCAGAAACACATGTTGGAGATGTCAAAAGCAGATAGGATTGCTCTTACATATCAGGTAGCAGTGTGAAGTTCAAGAGCAGATCCAATGAGTCGTTAAAACTTCTTTAGCTCTTACCCCAGACGTAATTATATTGGTCAGACCACAAATCTCCCTAGTTCCTGCCGGATCCAATTTAGCAACTCATCTTATACGCATTCTATACCATGGGAGGTTTTGTGGAGCATTATACTGTGTGGAGGCACTGTGGGATATTAAACTGTGTGGAGACACTGTGGAATATTACACTGTGTGGAGACACTGTGGTGCATTATACTATGTGGAGACACTGTGGAGCATTATACTGTTGGGAGACACTGTGGAGCATTATAGTATGTGGAGACATTATGGAGCATTATACTGTGTGGGGAGAGTGTGGAGCATTATATCATGGAAGACACATTATACTTTGTGGAGGCACTGTGGAATATTATATTGTGTGGAAACACTTTGGAATATTATACGGTGTGGATGCACTGTGGAATATTATACTGTGTGGAGGAACTGTGGAATATGATACTGTGTGGAGACACTGTGGAGCATTATACTATGTGGAAGCACTGTGGAGCATTATATTGTGTGGAGACACCATAGATCATTATACTATGTGGAGACATTATGGAAAATTATACTGTGTGGAGACACTGTGGAATATTATACTGTGTGGGGCCAGTGAGGAGCATTATATCATGGAAGGCACTGTGGAGCATTATACTTTGTGGAGGCACTGTGGAATATTATACTGTGTGGAGACACTCTGGAACATTATATTATGTGGAGGCACTGTGGAGCATTTTATCATGTGGAGAAACTGGAGCATTTATACCATGTCAAAGGCACTGTGGAGCATTATACTGTGTGAGGAGAACTGGGGAACATGGGATGTAAGATACATTGGGGAGGAGGGGGCCCATAAATTTTGCCAGTATGGAAGAATAGAATAAAAGGCAAAATACAGTGCTACAAGGCTGAATAAGAGGAAGATTACACTGGAATAACAGGCAGAATACAGCTAGGGACATTTCTTTTCAAATGGCACTACGCATAATAGAGGGGGGTCCCCAGCAAAAAATGTACTACTGTATTGCAGTCTATGGCAAATTAGCTACCGTGTTTTTCCAAAAAGAAGCCCTACCTCAAAAATAAGCCCTAGCTTGATTCTGCAGGGTTTTTGGAGTAGACTTTAAATATAAACCCTACTCCAAAAATAAGCCCTAGTTACAATCAGTGCCTCCAACACTAGTTTATGTCACAGAGAGGGAGAATAGGCATAAAGTAACTCTCAACTATCCTGGACAAGTGCCCTGCTACCTACCGCCAAGGCAGGCCAAAATCCACTCACCCATACCCTAGTCCCACTCCAGAGTCCTGCCTCCTGCCTCCCAAGTCCACTTCCTGAGTCCACCTTCCGAGTGCTGCCTCCTACCTGCTCTATGCTGATGAGTTTTCTCAGCAAAAACAGCACCAAAATGCTCACTGGATGTCAAAATCTGCATGGCTTTTAAAAATCGTCAAAAAATGCTTGTCATTTTTTCCTGGCACCAAAAAATCTGGATAAACATACCCTAACATAACCAGATTACCCACTACTTTTTGTGTGCAGTACATCATAGCAGCTAGTCTCCACCATCTAGCTCAGGAATAACTGAAAATTAGAGATAGAACATGCAGAGACAAAAACTGCTAGAGAATATGAAATTTAAGTAATTGTATAATGGCCAGATACTGTATTAGGCTACGTTCACACTAACATTATTAATGTCGATTGTCATCCGTCAAAAAAAAAATAAATTGCAGCAAAACTGCAACATGTAGTTTTATCATGAAATGCAGAACTTTCTTAGGGTTATTTATTACAATTCACAATAAACATTTTGCAGATTTTTAAAGATTTTTTTCTAGCCATTTCAGTAGTGACCATTTTTTGACTTGGTAGGACGCCAAAGGATACAACCATGCATAAAAGAACTTTCTATGGTCAGAAACACAGCTATGATTTCCTTATTGTGGTTTGGTTAACTTCCCATGCATCATTCCTTGTTTCAGTGTGTTCAGTTTCAGGAATGGCTGGTTTTCTGACAAGTGTCAGACTAAGATAATTAGATAAAATCTTTTAAAACTCTGTAATTTTTAAAATTATTTATATTTGGAAAAAAAAATATTTAAGCCTGCAAATATTTTATTACAGAAGAGAAGAGTAGCTACAAGGCATAACATCTTCAGTCTCTACTTCCTTTTGTAATGAAATGTTCCACACCTTTTACCAATTTAATACACAATATGTTAATAAAGTGTCAGGTGGTTCCAGTATTGAGGACCTAAGTACAGAGTATACAAGTAATTTTCTCAAGTCATCTATAGTAAACACAGAGATTGACCTACTTTAGGCCAGTAACAGCTCCTTTTTTCTATCCTTATAGCCTCATTTTTTTGTCTTTGCATTATGGCAACACTTAAACGTCTATTTTCTACTGAAGTGGACCTCTTATGGGGCAATAGATAAACTAAAACTCAGATAATGGCACTTAAAATACGGACGTGCCCAAAATACTTTTAGGCAGGTACTAAAATATATGGCATCACTTACTGTAAGTCCCTGAATAAGTGCGTTCCCCACCTAAGGTGGCAATCACAATTGCTAAACAGAATACATCATCTTATTTATTTGCATTTTTTCTCATTTTTTCTCATCTTACTTTTCTTTGATTGTAGAGGATTCTTAAAGGCAGTCTTCTTGTCCAAGCTGCTGTTTTGAGAATCACAGTTTTACAAGTCTTGGAAATAATAAACCTCAGTCATAAAATGGCTCATTCACTTCCATGGGACAGTGTTGTAACTCACATGTTGTGAGGGGAAGAGGGAGGAGGAGTTGTGTCCATCACTTATTGTCAAGGTGAGTTGTATGCTATTGGGCTACAGCTCATAAAAATATTGAATTTAATTGTAATTTAGCCCTACAATGAAAATAGGATTACTACTAAAATGAGATCATTACAAAGCAGGTTAATGTGAGGACCTGTTGATAATGTAAAGATGTATGACTTCAGGATTTTTTTGATAGCAACATGGAAAATTAACAGCAAAAAACCTGCAATTTTTGATGATAATGCATTTCCTTTCAACGGGTTGCTGCCTCATGAAAGCAGCATTTTATTGTCAAAATCCTCATCTTCAGTAAAATAAAGTTGTAAAGTATAGTAGCTGTTAAATAGTTTTGAACTTTTTTACCAAAAACAGTGATAGAATAAAAAGATCCTGCCACTTTTGACAATTTGATAGATCCCTGGATCAACATTCTACAGTCATGGCCAAAAGTTTTGAGAATGATACAAATATAAATTTTTACAAAGTCTACTGCTTCAGTTTTTCTAATGGCAATTTGCATATACTCCAGAATGTTATAAAGAGTGATCAGCTTAACAGCAATTACTTGCAAAGTCAATATTTGCCTAGAAAATGAACTTTATCCCCCAAAACACATTTCAACATCATTGCAGCCCTGCCTTAAAAGGACCACCTAACATCGTTTCAGTGATTGCTCCATTAACACAGGTGTGGGTGTTGATGAGGACAGGGCTGGAGATCAATCTGTCATGATTAAGTAAGAATGACACCACTGGACACTTTAAAAGGAGGCTGGTGCTTGCCATCATTGTTTCTCTTCTGTTAACCATGGTTATCTCTAAAGAAACACGTGCAGTCATCATTGCACTGCACAAAAATGGCCTAACTGGGAAGAGTACTGCAGCTAGAAAGATTGCACCTCAGTCAACAATCTATCGCATCATCAAGAACTTCAAGGAGAGAGGTTCCATTGGTGCCAAAAAGGCTCCAGGGCGCCCAAGAAAGACCAGCAAGCAGCAGGACCGTCTCTTAAAAGTGTTTCAGCTGCGGGATCGGGCTACCAGCAGTGCAGAGCTTGCTGAGGAATGGCAGCAGGCAGGTGTGAGTGCATCTGCACGCACTGTGAGGCGGAGACTCTTGGAGCAAGGCCTGGTCTCAGGGAGGGCAGCAAAGAAGCCACTTCTCTCCAGAAAAAACATCAGGGACAGACTGATATTCTGCAAAAGGTACAGGGAGTGGACTGCTGAGGACTGGGGTAAAGTCATTTTCTCTGATGAATCCCCTTTTCGATTGTTTGGAACATCTAGAAAACAGCTTATTCGGAGAAGAAGAGGTGAGCGCTACCACCAGTCTTGTCTCATGCCAACTGTAAAGCATCCTGAAACCATTCATGTGTGGGGTTGCTTCTCAGCCAAGGGAATCGGCTCTCTCACAGTCTTGCCTAAAAACACAGCCATGAATAAAGAATGGTACCAGAATGTCCTCCAAGAGCAACTTCTCCCAACCGTCCAAGAGCAGTTTGGCGCTCAACAATGCCTTTTCCAGCATGATGGAGCACCTTGCCATAAAGCAAAGGTGATAACTAAATGGCTCAGGGAACAAAACATAGAGATTTTGGGTCCATGGCCTGGAAACTCCCCAGATCTTAATCCCATTGAGAACTTGTGGTCAATCATCAAGAGACGGGTGGACAAACAAAAACCAACAAATTCAGACAAAATTAAAGCATTGATTCTGCAAGAATGGACTGCTATCAGTCAGGATTTGGTCCAGAAGTTGATTGAGAGCATGCCAGGGAGAATTGCAGAGGTCCTGAAGAAGAAGGGTCGACACTGCAAATATTGACTTGCTGCATTAACTCATTCTAACTGTCAATATAAGCTTCTGTTACTCATAATATGAATGCAATTATATTTCTGTATGTGATAAAAACATCTGACAAACACACATAAAAACCAGAGGGCAGCAGATCATGTGAAAATAGAATATTTGTGTCATTCTCAAAACTTTTGGCCATGACTGTACAGGGTGGGCCATAAGTATGGATACACTCAAATAAAATGGAAGTGGTTGCTGATATCATCTTACCGTTTGTGGCATATTAGTACATGGGAGGGGGAAACATTTGAGGCCGGGTGTCGCCCATAGAGGCCATCTGCAAAGCCGCCATTTTGCATTCAACTTTACTTTTTTCAATGGGAAGGGGGTCATGTGACACATCAAACACGTGGAGAATTGCACAAGAAAAACAATGGTGTGCTCATTTTTAACATAGCTTTATTCATTATTGAGTTATTGACACGTTTGTGACATGGAACAACAACAGTTACCCACCATGGGCGTCACCCAGCCTCAAATGTTTCCCCCTTCCCATGTATTAATATGTCACAAATGGTAAGGTGATATCAGCAACCACTTCCATTTTATCTGGGTGTAGCCATACTTATGGCCCACCCTGTACATTAATACCACAAGCCCTGGATGTTTTTTAAAAAAGATGTCTATAAATCTATCTACACTTTCAGACAAATCCAATTCAGTGGTTGCACATTTCATAACTTTACAGTGAGGACAGCGAGCAAGTACTCAAAAGAGCACTCTGAGAGGAGCAAACCTTTCAAGATTTGGTTTATGTTCAGTCCAAACCAATTTATTCAAAACTGGAAATTGTTTTTCTGTATAACACACTGTGAGCTCCTTGCTTTCAAAGTGACAGTAACAGATATGGCAGTGGGTTACCAGATGGTATAGCGTGGTAACAGTGTAATAAACTGTATTTTTTTTATTCTTTTTAAAATGTCACCACTTTTGGGTAAAACAAACACAGTACATACAGAATTATGAATGAGATTGATGCATCAGTACAGTTACACTAGCACATTACTTCATTAGTTCACAGAGTGACAGACAGAAAGACAGACAGAGTGACTGCTATCTATCTCTATCATTTAAAGCACAGTCTTTTTCTCCAGTTGTAACACTACACTTTTCCAAAACCCTCACTGTTAGGATTCCCAGTGTGTATTCTCCTCACTGCAGTGCTGCTTGATATTGTTGCTTTAAGGTTGCCATGATGACATATAAAGCTTTCTCTGACTCTGTAGCTAATCAGAACTCTGTGACGCTGAACCAATCAGCAGCTGAGGAGGGATATTTAAAGTCTCTTCAGAACTTACCAGATGCCTGCTGTTAGTTTAATACTTGCTAGGAAGGCTCTTGTGCTTTTTTATACTTGTTTGTTTGCTGTTATACTGACCTTCGCTTGTTTACCGGATATTCCCATGTCTTCTGATTTTGGCGTTGACTGAACTCTTGGATTGACCTCGGTCTGGATACATTTACTCTTTTGATTTCATTCTCCATTTTAACCTGCATTGTGAATTTTGATGTGGATTCTGTTTTTGATATTTCCAATTGTAGAGGTATCTTGTAACATCTCTGCCTGTTCGGGTCTCTGCGACACCCTTTGTTCATACGCTGCAGCTCAGGAGGTGTGTTCAGTTTTATTCCTTGCTTAGGGTTCTTGTTGCTCAGTCTGAACACTGTCCTAGTACCTCTTCTTTTTAGTTGAATTTCAGCCACACCCATCTCCTGCACCTTACTTCTCTCCACTCCTCAAACAGTTAATCTTAGCTTTCCCTGTGTGATTGAAAGCCTGTCTACCAATCAAGTCTGTACAGATTCTGGACTTCCTATAAACAGGTTATCTGCTCACACATGGGCGCTGGCTATTGAGATTCTGTCTGGTGACTTTGTCCCTGCTAGCTCCTTTTTCCGCTATTATTGTATTTCTGACTTCTGACCTTTGGCTCCCACTGTGTCTACTCTTTTGGATTACGATTTTGTACTGTTTGTTTCTCTGGTTTGACCTCGGCTTTCTGACTCTGCTTCTGTGTTGTTTTGTCTTGTCCTGTTCTGTGTGTCACTTATTCAGAGAAGGGATTGTCGCCAGGTTGCCCTTCTACCGCCTAGGGTAGCTTAGACAAGTAGGCAGGGACAGGGGCTGGGTTGAGTTTAGGGCTCACTGTCTGTCTTCCCTTCTTCCCTTTTCAGCAGCCGCACTAGGGAATTGCACAACTACCTATTCTCTTACAGAATAGCCAGCCCATAATAATCTTCTGCCATTGTTTCCCTCTGGATCAGCATGGATCCTATTCAGGACCTTGCAGCCACAGTGGAGGGTTTGGCAGGCCTGGTAGCTGAGCTAGCTAATCAGGTTCATACCCTTACTGAGGCTGCTGCATCATCCCTGGTTGTTTCTTCCCCTTTCAGGGTTAAGATGTTACTCCCAGATCGTTTCTCGGGGGACTGAGAAAAATTTTAGACTTTCCGGGAGTCTTGTCTCCTGTATTTCCGGATTAATCCACATGCATCCCAGGCCCAATTGGTGGGAGTAGTTATACAGTGCCTTGCGAAAGTATTCGGCCACCTTGAACTTTTCAACCTTTTGCCACATTTCAGTCTTCAAACATAAAGATATAAAATTTTAATTTTTTGGTGAAGAATCAATAACAAGTGGGACACAATTGCGAAGTGGAATGAAATTTATTGGTTATTTTAAACTTTTGTAAAAAATAAAAAACTGAAAAGTGGGACGTGCAATATTATTCGGCCCCTTTACTTTCAGTGCAGCAAACTCACTCCAGAAGTTCAGTGAGGATCTCTGAATGATCCAATATTGTCCTAAATGACTGATGATGATAAATTTAATCCACCTGTGTGTAATCAAGTCTCCGTATAAATGCACCTGCTCTGTGATAGTCTCAGGGTTCTGTTTAAAGCATAGAGAGCATCACGAAGACCAAGGAACACACCAGGCAGGTCCGTGATACTGTTGTGGAGAAGATTTCCCAAACTTTAAACATCCCAAGGAGCACTGTACAAGCGATCATATTGAAATGGAAGGAGTATCAGACCACTGCAAATCTACCAAGACCTGGCCATCCCTCTAAACTTTCATCTCAAACAAGGAGAAGACTGATCAGAGATGGAGCCAAGAGGCCCATGATCACTCTGGATGAACTGCAGAGATCTACAGCTGAGGTGGGAGAGTCTGTCCATAGGACAACAATCAGTCGTACACTGCACAAATCTGGCCTTTATGGAAGAGTGGCAAGAAGAAAGCCATTTCTCAAAGATATCCATAAAAAGTCTCGTTTCAAGTTTGCTACAAGCCACCTGGGAGACACACCAAACATGTGGAAGAAGGTGCTCTGGTCAGATGAAACCAAAATCGAACTTTTTGTCCACAATGCAAAACGATATGTTTGGCGTAAAAGCAACACAGCTCATCACCCTGAACACACCATCCCCACTGTAAAACATGGTGGTGGTAGCATTTCTTCAGCAGGGACAGGGAAGATGGTTAAAATTGATTGGAAGATGGATGGAGCCAAATAAAGGACCATTCTGGAAGAAAACCTGTTGGAGTCTGCAAAAGACCTGAGACTGGGACGGAGATTTATCTTCCAACAAGACAATGATCCCAAACATAAAGCAAAATCTACAATGGAATGGTTCACAAATAAACGTATCCAGGTGTTAGAATGGTCAAGTCAAAGTCCAGACCTGAATCCAATCGAGAATCTGTGGAAAGAGCTGAAAACTGCTGTTCACAAACGCTCTCCATCCAACCTCACTGAGCTCAAGCTGTTTTCCAAGGAAGAATGGGCAAGAGTTTCAGTCTCTCGACGTGTAAAACTGATAGAGACATAGCCCAAGCGACTTGCAGCTAAATCGCAGCAAAAGGGGGCGCCAAAAAATATAAACTAAAGGGGGCCAAAAAATTGGGCCCCCCCCCTTTTTTTTTTTTTTTTTTATAAAAAAAAAAAAAAAAAAAAAAAAAATTTTTTCCCCCCCCCTTTTTCCCCCCCCCCTCTTTTTTCCCTCAAAAAAAAAAAAAAAAAAATTTTCCCACAAAACAAAAAAAAAAAAAAAAAAAAAAAATAAAAAAAAATACCATCCCTCCTTTTTTTTTTTTTTTATTTTTTTTCCCCTCCCACATAAAAAAAAAAAAAAAAACCAAAAAAAAAAAACTTACTAAAATAAAAATTATTTTAAAAAAAAAAAAAAATCCTCCAACCCAAATTTTATTTTCTTCCCCCCCCCCCCCCCCCCCCCCCCCCCCCCCCCTTCCCCTTTTTGCCCGTTTTCCCGGGGTGGGGGGGGTGGTGGGGGGGGGGGGGGGGGGGGGAAATCAATCTGTCATGATTAAGTAAGAATGACACCACTGGACACTTTAAAAGGAGGCTGGTGCTTGCCATCATTGTTTCTCTTCTGTTAACCATGGTTATCTCTAAAGAAACACGTGCAGTCATCATTGCACTGCACAAAAATGGCCTAACTGGGAAGAGTATTGCAGCTAGAAAGATTGCACTTCAGTCAACAATCTATCGCATCAAGAACTTCAAGGAGAGAGGTTCCATTGGTGCCAAAAAGGCTCCAGGGCGCCCAAGAAAGACCAGCAAGCGGCAGGACCGTCTCTTAAAAGTGTTTCAGCTGTGGGATCGGGCTACCAGCAGTGCAGAGCTTGCTGAGGAATGGCAGCAGGCAGGTGTGAGTGCATCTGCACGCACTGTGAGGCGGAGACTCTTGGAGCAAGGCCTGGTCTCAAGGAGGGCAGCAAAGAAGCCACTTCTCTCCAGAAAAAACATCAGGGACAGACTGATATTCTGCAAAAGGTACAGGGAGTGGACTGCTGAGGACTGGGGTAAAGTCATTTTCTCTGATGAATCCTCTTTTCGATTGTTTGGAACATCTGGAAAACAGCTTATTCGGAGAAGAAGAGGTGAGCGCTACCACCAGTCTTGTCTCATGCCAACTGTAAAGCATCCTGAAACCATTCATGTGTGGGGTTGCTTCTCAGCCAAGGGAATCGGCTCTCTCACAGTCTTGCCTAAAAACACAGCCATGAATAAAGAATGATTCCAGAATGTCCTCCAAGAGCAACTTCTCCCAACCGTCCAAGAGCAGTTTGGCGCTCACCAATGCCTTTTCCAGCTTGATGGAGCACCTTGCCATAAAGCAAAGGTGATAACTAAATGGCTCAGGGAACAAAACATAGACATTTTGGGTCCATGGCCTGGAAACTCCCCAGATCTTAATCCCATTGAGAACTTGTGGTCAATCATCAAGAGACGGGTGGACAAACAAAAACCAACAAATTCAGACAAAATTAAAGCATTGATTCTGCAAGAATGGACTGCTATCAGTCAGGATTTGGTCCAGAAGTTGATTGAGAGCATGCCAGGGAGAATTGCAGAGGGCCTGAAGAAGAAGGGTCAACACTGCAAATATTGACTTGCTGCATTAACTCATTCTAACTGTCAATATAAGCTTCTGTTACTCATAATATGAATGCAATTATATTTCTGTATGTGATAAAAACATCTGACAAACACACATAAAAACCAGAGGGCAGCAGATCATGTGAAAATATAATATTTGTGTCATTCTCAAAACTTTTGGCCATGACTGTATATCCTTATGTTTGAAGCCTGAAATGTGGCAAAAGGTTGAAAAGTTCAAGGGGGCCGAATACTTTCGTAAGGCACTGTATCTCTCATACAGGGGGATGAACAAGCTTGGGACCTTAAACTCCCTCCTGGAGCTGAGGAGTGGTCTGTTTTTGAAAAATTTTTAAGTCCCTGGGCTCTATCTATGCTGAGCCAGACAACATTGGGCTTGTGGAATCGCAACTTCTGACCATGCGGCAGGGCAAACACTCTGCCGAGCAGTATTGCAGAGTTCCGCAAGTGCAGTGTAACTGAAGGTTGGTGTGAGTCGGCTCTAAAGGCTCACTTTAAACAAGGCCTGTGTGATCATTTAAGGAGGTCTGGGTTGGTCACCCAGATCCCCCTACTCTTGAGCAGGCCATGACTTTGGCTGTCTGTATTGACCATAGAACCCTGGAAAATTTTAATGAGAGAGTAGGGCCTGTTTCCTCCAAATTTTATGTCCCTTCCTCTCTCTCTTGAAAAACCTACTTTATCTCCCATCACTCCTGGTGATGAACCCATACAACTGGGAGCTATGGACACCAAGACTCGACGAGAACATCGTCTCCGGAATAACCTCTGCCTGTACTGTGGTACTTCAGGTCATATCATCCGAGACTGCTCGATCAGACCCTGCACAACAGTGGAAAAACTTCAGTGCCTGAGTGGTAATAAGATGATGTTATCTGTGTCTCTGTCCTTTGGGACAAATCTGTTTCTGGCCAAGACTTAGTTGACTCTGGGTCTGCGGCAAACTTTGTCACATTTTCGTTTGTCTCAACTTTAGGCATTGAGCTTTTGCCACTCGACACTCCTCTGTCGGTTACTGGGACGGATTTTGCCCCACTGTCCAGGGGTAAGGTCCGATTCAAGATCCCCTTAATCACTTTGCATATGGAATTGCACATTCAGAAGTCATAAGCTTTTTTGTTATGGAGCATCTGTCTTCCGATAGTATTTTGGGACTCCCCTGGTTGAACCTCGATAACCCTATTTTTGATTGGGGTAAAAGGGAGTTGGTAAAATAGGGAGATCTGTGCTCATCCCACTGTATTGTTTTGCACACCATAGATTGTGTCGGTGAGGAGACAGCTACTAAAGTCTGGGAACTCCCCTCTATTCTTAAAACCCGAAAGTATTGGAAACGCCAGGCAAATAAAAAACATTTGCCTGATCCACCAGTGCCTGATGTTGTTCAGGGAGATCTAGAATACAAGGCAGATAATATTCTGAATCCTTCTAAGAATAGTTTGTCTGGTGAGGGTCCGGTGGCCCCTCATAAAAGGGGGGGTACTGTAACATCTCTGCCTGTTCGGGTCTCTGTGACACCATCCGCTCGCACGCTGCGGCATAGGAGGTGTGTTCAGTTTGATTCCTTGCTAGGGTTCTTGTTGCTATCAACTAGCAATTCCCTTACACATCTATTTCTTATGCTAAGCTTCTGGGGCAATAACCTAAGTCTCAGATTCTGCAAGGATCAACCTGCCTTGCAGCGGGCTCTGGTGAAGTTATCTGAGCAACCTTAGACTCTATCTCCCAACGCTGTATAGGATTTAGGCAGCTTGTTCTATTACTCTCTGGTATCAGCCAGTTTCTGCACTTTCTGGAATTTGTTCCTCAGTCATTATCATAACACTCACACTGTGTTATTTGTATATTAGCCTATCTATCTCAGTCTGACTGTCGAAGACCATATCGCTCTAATCTCTCCCCACAAAATCCTGTCTGAGCTTTGTATATCTACAAACAGTCCCTGATGATTGGCTTTCCCCTGAGAGAGGGATGCTTGCAAGTCATTCTGAGGAAAACCACCTGATCCCTGAGGTCATATGATTCTTCATCTTTGCTTTCTCCATGGTTTCACATGGCATCCACCAATTTAGCAGGTTTGTTGGAACTGAACTGCAAAAATTTTGAGTTTGTTGGAACCCAAATTTTTTAAAAAGTTTGGGCTAAATCCATTTTATTACTAACTGTTAATCTCTATTTAACTCTATTTAAACTATTTAACTCTACTTAACTATTTATTAACTATTTAACTCTTTTCAAAAAGAAATGACCCCAATATAGACCCAGGGATACTCTACTGTTGACATTAGTCCAATTAAATATGACTAATTTCATAAATTACTCTTTAAATATGATCTTTGGCCAATTTTGTATCCAGTCATTAATTGTACTATCAAATATATGTTGCAGACAAATGCTCCTAGTAGCCTGGTAAACTGAATGAGCCCCCTTTTACTATGCTGATTTTCTTGTTGTGTGCCAAGGTAATAAAAACATCTTAGAAGAGCTTAAGTATTAAGCTAAACAACATTTTGCAGAGTAAATTTCAGAAACGAGAATGATTGACATGTTATTAAAGATGTGACTTTGTATCTTGTTAATATCATTTTAGCAGATTATGACAAATCAGCTTATATAGGTAACTTGCAACCTAATTATTATCTTAGGCATTATGTATTGTAAAAGACAGCATATTTGATCTGAAACCTATCAAGCATAAAATAGTGTTAGCATTAATTTTTTGGATCCAGATCGAGAATACATTTATGTTACATATCTCTGCTTCCAAGCAGTGCAGGCACTGGCACAATATCAGTTAAATACTTTGGATTACAGATGATGCCCGCATTTAAAAGAGTGCACCGCATACTCAACACCTGTTCTATTAAAAAAGGAAACGCAGACAGATTATTAAAATAAAACTCTTTTTGAAACTGAAATTTGTAATTGGCAGAGTAAAACATACATGTATATTTCTTTTTTCAAAAAGCCTCATGTAGCCTTAGGCAGTTGTAAAAGTTGACAGACTATTTCATTAGTTTGATCACATTTTATATCATCTATGTACACTGCTTGACTCGAAATGACTTATAGTAGTCTTTTGAGGATGGAATGGTCTAATTAAGTCTTCTTCAGTACAAAATTATATGTTTTCATCTTTTTCAAGCTGCATATAAAACTGCTGTATGTATCAGGTCTATTGACTGCAGAATTAATCACTACCTGGAGCGTTTAGCCCAAGATCGACATTGTATTTGTCCCAAGTAAATACATACTATATATACATTTATTTATGTACTCTTTTCATTATATGTTTTTGCACAATCTATTGAAGTTCAGTACTTAAATGCAATGTTCACTGATCTACAAACTGAAAAATTGGTCCACTGTAGGTGAACATCAAATACAATAATTGTTGCAGGACAACTTAAAAGAAAATCCACCTAATGTATGCATTGGAGGTATACCATTGAATGTCTATACAGCTGCACACTGTACATAAACAATTAACTCCCATACAGTTGTAAAGAAAAATATTGTTGAACGTGCGTTTCAATACAGTTGAGGCAATTTTGTCTCCACATATTGCAGTCAAACATTTGCCAGCATGACAATACAGTACTTCATGATACATGAAAAATGGCGCACAATACAAGAAAAATGGATATGTTAGTGTATAAGATACAGTCAGATACATTTCTTGACTTTACACTTAACATGCCACAAACCTGGTATGGATGGATCCATAAATGTGCTCAAATGCTAGGACTAAGACAATGACTGTAACATTACCTTTGTAATGCAAGATAATGTGAAAAATTCCATTCAATTAAATCTATTGTGCAAACAAAAACATAAAGTACTGGAAATACTTGGAAAGTGAGGTATACTGCAACTTTACAGCTGGCACAATTTAGAGCAATTCCATTTAATGCTTCCACCTATGTCACTGTTATGTGTACCAGAACTTCAGTATCTAGTACTTTATGTAAATGTTTAATGTCTTTCCCTTATTGAACTTTTACACTACAATGAAATTTAGAAATATAAACCCTGTGTTACCCTGATTCTTCCAAACAAAGGAAAATTGGTTTCTGAATATGTCCCTTTTCTCTCCAATAATACTAATAGCTCTCTAGAAACAATCATAAATTCTACTTCTGAATTGAAATCTGAAAGCTTAGAATCGTATATCCAGCCAACAAAGAATGGAACTAACGGAAGTATTTTAACACCCAGAAAGGTACAATTTAATACAATCCGCTTTTTATTAAATATAATTCACATATATTAACAAAAAATGTAAGACAGTGAAAAACATAACATAAAAAAACTTAAGTTTTTATATAATGTAAGTATTCCTTTCCCATGCAAAAGTAGTATCTAGCAGATAATCAAATGAATGCAAATAGTGCAATGATTCACTAAGAATGCCAGTGTACTGTACATTAAATGCTGAGTATCCAGATGTCTGTGCGATAAATGAGTTACCATAGCAGATGGAAGCAAGATTGTTGGGCTTCAAATGATTTTATTATGGTATTAAATAATGTCTGATTTTCATTTTTCCATTTCTGTTCGTAACTTCCTAGTAAATCTGCCTTGTGATCTCATAGTTCTTAATAAACAGGATATTATGAATGTATCACATGCCATGGTAAATAGAACATAAACAACGACTAATTTTCATGTGTTTTGTTTTGCCATTGTTATCATGATTGTTACTGTGCCTTGTATGTTTTAGGTCATACATATACTGGAAGTTTATGCAGCCATTGTGTTTATTATTTGCAATATGCTACATTTAGGTAGTTGATGTAACTTTATGCTTGTCCTACATTTTAGTGAACTTTTTTCTTCTTTATACTGACTCTACCACATACTGTAGCTTAAAACCACTGTACAACATGAAATAAAGGGGATGTCCTTAACATAGTCCATAAATATCAGTTGGGTGGAGAAGCTGATAGCCAGCCTCAGCACCAGTCAGCTGTTTGGGCCACTTCTAATACCCATTGAAGTCAACTTTTGTAATGTTTCCTTCTCCAACAGAAGTAAAGTTGTAGTATAGCACCAAAGCCAGACCCAGCTGATGCAACAATTCATCAGAATGGATCGGTTAACAGATCTATCCATTTCTATAAAAGAAAATGTTGCTAAAAAGCATCACTTTGCAGTAATCTAAATAAATATGGCAAATACAAGTGTCTGCAGAACCATAACCATTTGCAACATTTGTTTAAACATAACTAAACTTTTAAAGAACTTTTTATTTTCTGACAGGATTTGTGTCATTCATACGTTTTGTAATATATTTTATTGTCAAATGTTGGCACCTTTCTGTGAAATCCAGCACTTCTTTATTCTTTCCTTTGTTTCTCCATTAAGAGCTGAAATCTGAACACTGATTCACATTTTAGTAAGGGTGAAGGGGATCATGTATAATGTAGGGAAGCTGAGGCAACAGGGGGGTCACTTCAAACAGTTATACCTTGGGTATATATAAAACGTAGAACAGTGCTTCTGTTGTCACGTGGAAGAGGAGATTCTCATCTTTCACAATACAACAAAATTCCAGCCAGTTCTACCTATATTATTTCCAGTGATGTCACTAGTTGAAAACACAGTCTGGATTGGAATACTTTTATGCAGCTGCTCCCAATCCCAACTGAGTTTTCAATTAAAAAAGATTTGTACCTCCAACTGCGCAGGATAAGCCAGCAGGCACAACTCGATTTGGGTTGCAGACTAGCACTTGTGGATTTTTAAAATGGTTTTAACTATATTTGATATGCCTTAACTGAAAGAATATTTGTGAGTATAATAAAGCTTGAGCCATCATTTTTAACCACTAGAAGCTGAGCCACACTATGTCTTCTTTTTTTCCCGTACTAACATCTGGGGGGGGGGGGGGGTGGAGATTAAAACAGTGGAAAGAGCAAAGTGGTAGTTTATGTTTTTATTTAATATGTTTTTAACTGGTGATATCTCTGGAAAATAATTCAAGTAGAATTGTGATCTTGGTATCATATGAAAGTAGGAAATACATGGCAACAAAACTGATAATAACTGGATTGGAAAATATCCAAACAACCTCATATTAATGATGTCATTAATCTAGTCAACAAGACTTGTATATATAAAAACTATTTTGACTATCCAAAATCACACATACTGAAAGTTTCTGGAAAGTTGGGATATATGGATCAATAGCTCTTTTTACTCGTCGTAGTATTGCAAATCATGCAAGCTCAGATAAATAAATCAAGACAACATTCTGAACAATATTTATGTTCACATGTCATGTGTTGTAATTTTCTCTGTACTGTTTTTTTAGTATGTTACTTGTATATTAAAGATGACTTGACATAACAATGTAAATATGGACTATAACAAACTGACACATTTCTCTATGATTGTCATTGAACATAATATGAAACCTATGCATGATATATGGATATGACAAAGAAGTGTTTACTTCATGCTCCATGTTTATGTTCATGAATTTTTTTTACCTACGTGTATATGTCTATATATACTTGGTAAAATCAATAAATATATTGTAACAGAAAGTTGGGAATTTAATCTTTTGCACCAGTACTGCTCTAGGTTTTAGAATGCCTGAGATATAACTGTTTAAAGTGACTCCCCTCCAGTCTCAGCTTCCCTGAATTAGACAAGAGCCCACCTACTTGTACAGCTAGTGAAGAGCAGTGTATAGATTTCAGCTCTCAATACATAAATAGGAGAAATAATAAACCAATGCAGGTTTTACAGAAAGGAACCAAAATGCTGCCAGAAAATGAGAAGTATTTTGAAACTCATGAGGAGAGGCATTTTTTGGACTTTCTGACACTAGTTGCCTTAGGGACATAATAAACAACCAGTGTCCCCCATAACAGAAGTTGGAATGTTTTCCAACTGTACTATGAAAACCTTTAGCAGCATGTGAGCTCAGGACATGAAACGTTTATTGTTGTTGTATATGCATCCTGTTTAAGTCCTTATAGACATAGCCGTGCCATTTTTCACACACCTATTGTCTGTGAAAAACAGTTGTTTCTGTCCACACAAATGCACATATTATATTGAAACAACCATTAGAAAAATACAAAATAAGCATAAATGTAGAAGATCTGTCTATTTGCCAATTTAATGCTGAAAGTAACAAGTGTGATATTTAAAGCTCATAATGAAATTGTAATTTTTGCTCTGCTTTCCAAATAACAAAGTTTTGATTTGTTCTCTTTGTTTACTCTTTGAAATTTTAAATTTGTGAAATTACAGTATCTTCTAAGAAGCCTTTAAAGTGTAAGTAGACCACAAGCTTTTTTTTTACATTTTCATCAAGACCTACTGAAAATATTTTAATCAAAGGAAGGTTAGATCAAACACTAGAATATTGTTCTTAGTTTACTGACATTTTGAGGAAAAATAATAAAAAATAATCACTTATGCAGAAAAACAAAAATACTATACAGGAAAAAAATCTTGTTCCATCAAAGTCTCACACTTATTAATTTTTTGTACTGTCTTCTTTTTGCATTTGATCAAAACTGATTGGATAACTGATGCACACAGTTATGCAGTTTACATTTGTTTTTCAATCAGTTTCTCTTATCTGGTTCCATTTTATATACCAAAACACCACTATATATCAGTTTTCATCCACAAACTTACCTACATATCCATGATAAAAACAAAAGGAACATTGATTTTAAGCCTTTTGACTTATTTTTGCTTTATAAGAATATATAGACAAGTTAAGAGCATTTTCTATTAGAAATTTAGGTCAAAAGGGGTATTGTGACCCGTTAGTGAAATTGTCTTTACTGGCCACCTTTCATTTACAAGGATATATAGACCATACATACCCAGCAAATGAAAAGAATATGCAAACAAGATTTCCTTTGTAGAAAAAGGAAAACCTCTCACAGCGCCACAATTTGGGAGGTATCTCCCTATAGATCCATTTATGAAAACTAGATGACATGATCTGATATTGCTTTAGGAGGTCATATTCTGGATTGGCTTTAATCCCAGATCATGTCATCTAGATTTAATGAAAACAGGCATAAGGAGCTACCTTGCTAGAGTAAGTTTTCCTTTTTCTACCAAAGAAGACTTATTTGCATATTCGTTTTCCATTAGAAATGTAAACCATTTTTGCACCAAAAATTGATCAGCTCAAATTGCTCCACAATCCATACCTTTGGTCAGTGTGTGGACTTTTTAGATGTAGCATTTATTCCTCCAGATTTTTTAAATATCCACTCATTCAAAATCAAGAAGTGGGTGATCAACTTGATAATGTATGGGACTACATTCTAGCAATACTGACTACTATCTCAGATTGTAAGAGTGTGGCTTTCCACTCCTATATCATCTTTCCTGTTCCTGTTAGTTTGAGAGTCTCTCCACTAGCTACGCCTGGAAATTAAAATTTTTATTGAAAGATTTGTATGTCTAGATTTGGCTTCATATGTGTACTTAATGTGTTCCTGAACAACAAATGTTTCAAATTGCAGTTCTCTTGTAGACAACAGGATTTTCATGGATATTCCTTTATATTGCATTCGCCTTATTTTATTCACCTTACTCGAAGTCCCTCTGTAGTGAAGCATCCTCACACTATACTACCACTAGGCCTTATAAAGTTGACATGTTTGTATGTTCTCCTTGTATGTTCTCCTTGTGTTTGCATGGTTTTTTTCTGGGTACTCCTACACTCCAAGTGACTTTTTATGTCACTCTCTCTTAAAGCTGCACCATAGGCAACAGTTGTTTCAACCTCTACCACTTCAGTCACAGAAACTTATTACCTTCTTCAAAGAGAGATGTTTTACTTAAGGTCATCTTCACTAATGTCCTGCCTGTTAGACTAGTTGCATCATATTTGTAGTATTTTATAACATTTGATTATCCAAACAACATTAGATTAATTTACCCACAACAGCCACTTGCTGTAACTTGATTGGAGTGTTTTGTGTTTAGGGTGTTGTTTGTGCCAGGAACAAGTTTTTATACATTTTCCATGCCTTTACATACAGCAGCTTTCAGTTGGCAAACTGTCGATGGAAGAGTGGAACAACACTCTTTTCTTGCTTCTTGTCTGATTTATTTACCATATGCTGAGAACCCTAGTACGTTTGATCAATTTAGTATATATTCACAAAACCCCCCCCCAAAAAAAAACAGTACTTGACTGACTGACAGAAGCTTGTCAAGAAAATTATTTTGCATAAGAAAAATGTATATAACAAGTGGAGATAATAAACATTTGCCTTAACAATGCTTTTCAGTTTATGTAAATAATGCTTTGTCACTGTAAAAATAAAAATTTATGGACTATGTTATAAAGCCAGAAAACCCTATAATAATAATAAATAATAAAAAAAATAAAAGAATAAAACATACAAAATTATGATTTATATGCTTCTGTATTTACCTCTTAAAGAAAAGAAACCATTATCCTACATTGATGTAATATTCTATATGAGACTACTCCGAAATGATTGTTTATGCCACAACGTAAAAAAAATAAATAAGTAAACCAGCCGCGTACGTCATGTCACTAAAGCAACATTATACAGAAAAAACTGCATCTGATTGCAGCATCTTTCATTTCAAAGGATAATTAGTATCTTGCTGTGATATAACATAGGTATGTCAGCGCTTCCACTAAGACACAGAAAATGTTTTCCATCCTTTTTAATGTCTATAAAGAGCATTTAAAGTTCAAACTCAAAACTTCAACTTGTACTTTGTGTTATCATCTGCATTCTATTGACAATGCTTTAGTTCTGAGATTCTGAAACTATTTTGTAGAGCATACAGATAATTATTAATCACCACGTCGGGCTTCTTACTGCCCTTATCCCGCCTTTTCCAGGGAACTTTGTCCTATAGACTTCCTGCTAGCTAGCCATTGCAATAAGAATAAATACCTTCTGAGAGGATGTTCATTTACTATGACTGTTACTATAACTATTTCTGTTACCTACATTTTACTTTCCACTAGATTCAGGCCCCCTATGGAGTGGGCTAAAAAAAGTTTAACATTTTTTAAAAATATTTAAAAAAAACTGAAACTTTCCCTAGAATACTTATAAAATTAAATAAAGAAACAAACTCAAACATTCTAGGCGTCACAAAATGCTTGTATTCTAAAAATATAAACTAAATACCATTGCCCGAAAAAAAGACCCAAGTTGCCATAATTTTTCCCCTCTTTAACCTGTGAGGAAATAAGACAACTTACACAACTCTTTACATGAAAATCAAAATTGGTTATGGATTATGGAGATGAAAACAATATTTGTTTCTTTGAAAGTTTTTTTTTTTATATATATATTAAAACATGAAAAAACTATAAACTTGTTAAGGCCATGATCAGAGTAATCCATAGAATACATTACCATAAAAAAGACAGACATAACAAAATGGCACAGCTGTGTTTTTTCCCAGGTTGTATCCCAGTCTGATTTTTTTTCCCAATGCCATAATACATTGCACAGAATATTACATGGTGCCATGATGAAATACAATTGACTTGCCAATAATAAATCTTCATATGACTCAGGTTAATGGAAAAATAAAAAACGGGGTTTAAAAAACAAAAACACAAAAATGAAAAATGGCTTCGGTGGTAAGGGGTCATAATAATTCTAAAAAAAAAAAATCAAATATACCAATAAAAATGTATCAATTTTGAGTTGACCTGGAAAATACAGACAGTGGATGTGGAATATAGAAAGTGTTTAAGAAAACTGCCAAATTATACAGTACTCTCAAAAATCAAGCTACAGTTTGCTACATTGTTGCACCAATTACATACATCTCTGCACTGGAGTAATTCAACATTTTATCTGCATCAGTGCAGTATTTTGTACCAAACTTCACCTGTCTGAATGAGAACCACAATTACTATATTCATTGAAAGCAAGCAGAGATCTTGATAAAGGTGGCAAAGTCTATAATGTTAGTCAGTTTAATGAGTAAACCTCATTTGTGGAAGGTATTGAGTCCAAACCAGATACAGATAGGGACAAAGGGAAGAAGAAAGGGAACGTTTTTGGTGTAGTAATAAAATAAGAATTTCATCACACTTAAAAACTATAAAGATACTGTCCACTCTCACCTCATTAAGTTGAGCAAAGGATAGGCATAACTCTGGAGCACTTGGTGGTCAGTTTAGAGCAATGTTTAGGGCTGTTATATCTCAAGCCTCAGGGTCCCTTGAAGAAATTAATCCAAAGAAGAAACAGCCTACTTCAAACAGAGTTCTTCTGATACCACAAATGGATGAAAATGCAGAGACACTTCACTTTCCATCTATGCTTGCCAGGTAATTTTCAATATCAGGTATTTGTAAAACATATATAGTAAATCAAAGATTAAAACTAGAAACCATATATCTGAAGAAACTAAGATTTTGCCAGTCATGGAGAGTATTTGAATATACAAGACAAAGTTTATAAGTATACAGAGTACTCACATTGTATAACAGACTCAATGGCGCCTAAAGGGTTCCAGGTGAAGTAGAGGAAGCTCTCCCACGCCTTTAGAAAGTACAATGAACAGAGAATTAAGCTTCACACAGTTCCAATAATACTTGGAACTTGTGTACACTTGATTTTTCTCCTTGTTCAGATATTTTGTACAAAATATGGACAATCCAGTATCAAACATACATATTCACACAAAAAGCACAATTTATTTGAAATGTCCCTCAAGATTCCTCCACTAGTATATAGGGCACCATGGAGATGCTCCAGAGAGTGGATCAGGTGTGTAGTAAAATTGACCACTAAAAGTAGTTACAAGAAATTAAATTTTAATGTATATTTATGATAAATCTTATTCCTCTTCAAGTGATGCTGTGTGGATACCAAGGGATTAGGTGATTTTGGCCTTAGAAAAGTGATTAATATGTAATAATATATCTTAAGTTGAGATGTTGTGGAGCTATAACCACTGCTGTATGTCCACTTGTCAGGTAGGAAGGAAGAACATTTTATATTAAACTGAAATTTAGAAGTCATCAAAATTAGGCTATGACTCTGACACAGCTAACAAATGTTACAGAAAAAACACAGACAAAATGTTTTTGCTTCTCTTTCCTCTGCATAGATATTAAATCTATAGGGAAAAGCTTTTGATTCTGTAGCTAAAATGAAATTCACTTTGCTGGTACTGTAATATGGAGACTTTTTTTCTGCAGCAGCCAAACGCTGCTTTTCCACAACATGGGGCCTTAGCATTACAACAGTTTCCAGTCTTATCAATTAATGGACTGTCCTTTAGGATAGGTTATCAATTGAGGATCAGCAGGGGTCTGACACCCAGGACCTCCACGGATCAGCTGCTGTTAGAATTTACAGCAACACTCCCATACCTCTTTCCTCATCCTTCTTTTCCTCCCTGAAGAGACTCTTTTTTGAGTATGTCTGGCCAGGAACCTGCCCCTATTTGGCCTACCATACATTAACACTCCCCAAAGAAATCAGGTGGTATAGGACTGCCTGAACCAGAGATTTAATACCATGCCAACCAACTTTCCAGAGCTTTAGACTGGTTCAATAAGCAATCAACTAAAATATATGTACTGGTGGAGGAGAATACTGTGGATATACCACTGACCTCGATCATATGGCTTCCCTAGAATATCGCTATGCTGACCATAGTCAAGAACCCCCTACCAGAGCAGTGTACAATACCTGGCAAAGGGCTAAACGCCTCCTTTCACTCCCCTAGGTCCATCTCCTTTAATGACAGTAAGAGATTGTTTTCCTCAACCTTTGGCCTGTGCTCCCTAGAGCTTTCCCTAAATGTTTGTGGCTTCAATTAATTACGCCAGCTAAAGCCCTAATCCCTCTCTATTGGGCCTCAGACTCATCACCCTCAATCCTCCATCTACTACAGAAGATCTCCGAAGTAGCTTGTCAAGAAGAGTTCTCTTGCCAGGGGCGTAACTAGCAAAGACTGGGTCCCATAACAAACTTTTTACTTGGCCCACCCCACAGAATAGCGCCCCCTTTCCTGGCCCCCACACAGTATAACACTCCATTTACTCAAACTATTATGTCCCAAAGTGTACTACAGACAATATAATATCCCATAGCAGCCCTTCCTCACAGTATAATGTCCCATAGCGGCCCCTGCATACAGTATAATGTCTCATAAAGGCCCCTGCACACAGTATAATGTCACATAGTGGCCCCTCCACACAGTATAATGTCATATAGTGAACCCTCCACACAGTATTATGTCCCATAGTGGCCCCTCCACACAGTATAATGTCCCATCATGGCATCTACAGTATTTTTTGCAAATTTT
The DNA here is from genome assembly GCA_947044405.1 of Leptodactylus fallax. Taxonomy (NCBI): domain Eukaryota; kingdom Metazoa; phylum Chordata; class Amphibia; order Anura; family Leptodactylidae; genus Leptodactylus; species Leptodactylus fallax. The sequence continues at coordinate 5,437,381 of CAMRHE010000012.1, forward strand.
TTGGGTACACCACCCACAAACCCCAGAGTATAATGATCGGAGGCCCAGGAAAGGTGATAAACAAAAACCAGTGATACTCACCTCTCCTGGCCAGCACAACTACCTGCTGTTTTCAGCCCTCATCAATGACGTCACAGACGTGGGTTCATTATGCATTGCGACGCTGACCTGATCCCCTACAGAGACTCAAAGAAAGCATGCAGTTGCGCCGGAGTCCATGGGAAGTGAGTAACAGTGGGCCTCCGATCATTATACTTTGGGCATCAAAGAGGACCCCAGAGTATAATAGCAGTATTTGCTGAGGATCGCCCAACAAATATTCTTGCCACAGGCCCTAGGCCTTACTTACTGATCTCTGCTCCTGCTCACAGCCGTCTTCACTTCAACTTTTGCCCTCCAGCGGGCCCTGTGAGGGCAGAAGGGGAAGTGGACCAGGAACGGGATTGGTAAGTAAATAGGGCCCATTACATGCTGGAATTACTCCAGCAGGTAACGGCCTATTAAAAAAAAAACAACACAGCAGGGGTCCACTGGGCCCTCTAAGGTCACAGGCCCTGTAGCAGCTGGTACGGCTGCTACAGCAGTTCTTATGCCACTGTCTCTCACTCAGAAACAGCCAAAAATACAAAGCCACCTGGGCGCCATGATTCACTTTCTGAAATTATACCAGCTGGAGGCATTTATGGATTGTACCTAGCTCATAACCACATCCAACCCCTTCTATCTCCCCCATAATCAGTTTCTTATCCTCAGAAACACGTATGCACTAATATATTTTAGCTGATGTGGACCATGACACCTCAAGAAAAGACCTCTCTAACAATGTTATGTTGTTCTTGTTTGACTTGCCACTAATGATCTGACCTTTTATTATCTGATTTATGTATGTTTGCAATGTCTCTCTTAATATTGATGCAATGTACTTTATGTCTTTTTCTGTACATATAAAACCAATGTTGTGTGCAGGGGCCACCATAGAACATTATTATGTGTGGAGGGGCCACTATGGGACATTATACTGTGTGGAGGGGCTGCTATGGGACATTATACTGTGTGGAGGGGACACTGAGAGACATTATACTGTGTGGAGGGGCCACTATGGGACATTATACTGTGTACAGGGGCCACTATGGGACATTGTACTGTGTGGAGAGGCAACGATAAGGCATTATAGTGTGTGGAGGGGCCACTATGGGACATTATACTATGTGCAGGGGCTACTGTGAGACATTATATTGTGTGAAGGGGCCACTATGGGATATTGTGCTATGTAAAGGGGAACTCTATGGGACATTATACTGTGTGAGTACTAATCTGGGACATTATACTGTGTGCACTATGGGTCATTATTCTTAAAGAGGTGTAACATTAAGAAAAAAATCATACTCACCTGTCCCCAGCAGTCCAGTGTCTGCCACCTCAGCTAGTTAGGTCGCACACCGTGCCTCATTCCCCCCTGTACCCTATGTGACTGATGAGGCCAAGCAGGCAGTCACTGAACAAGTTGTATCACTCATATGTCACCAACCCCTCTCCAGTGACTTCATAGGCTGCTGATTGGCCTCAGCAGTAACGTGGGGTGCATAGGTTTCCGAGGACCGAATCACGTTGTCCAAATCCTAAGGTCCTCTAGAGTGAGGAGTCTGTGGACTGTGAGTGTGATGGCGGCTGCCTATAACTTTACTTACATAGAACTGCTGCCTTTACATATGTGGAAGAGTGAAGAAATCAGGTAATACCTTTTAGAGGCTAACTGAGTATATTTATAAGTAAGCTTTCAAGAGTACTGGCTCTCTTCTTCAAACATGGTGTTATACAAGAACTGAAAATTCACAGATTATTTATACTCTATACACATGATCTTCAAAGGATTTTAGAGTCCTTAAAAAAACCAAAACAAAATGCAATCTAAGTAGAGAAGTTATTTACAACAGGTCAAAAAATAATCTGGAAAGTTGTGGTGCGTGACAGAGGGATCTGTTATCTGTTTGCTATCAGGAGGTGATTTGTGACCCTCACAGTTCATACATAGTGTGACATGAAGCTGGCATGAATATTAAGTCCAAATTGCAGAGTTTGAAATTTTTGCATAAACTTGTATTCCGATTCTTTCCTTTTTCTCTTGCGTCTTAAAATGTCCCATTAAAAGCACAACCCGCAAATCTTCAATAGAGTGGTTTTCTCCAGAGAAATGTGCGGCCACTGGTAGATCGGTTCTGCTGTTATTAATACTGGATCTATGTGAGTTCATTCGTTGACTAAGTCTCTGCCCTGTTTCTCCCACATAGAGGCCTGTGGTGGGACATTGCACACACATTATGAGGTACACCACATTGGAAGACCTGCAGGAAAATGTCCCCCTAATTCTGTGCACCTGTTGTGACTGTGGGATAGGTACACTGTCAGCGGTGTGGATGTGCTTGCAGGTCTTTACATATAAAACAGGCAGCCCTGTGTAACAGAAATGTCTGCTTTACATGAATTAAGAGGCAGCAGTCCTGTGTAATTTACAGTTTCAGCCTAACATGGTAACTTACATAGAACTGCTGCCTTTCCCTCTTTGTAAAGCAGTCCTGTGAAAAATTACTTTACACAGGACCAGTGGCGTAACTAAAGTCTTGTGGGCCCCAATGCAAACTTTTGTCCGGGGCCCCTACCCCCTCCCTACAACAAATTCTTGATAGTGACAGTTACAGGGCCCCACACAGCATTATATGTTCCACAGTGGCCCCCATACAGTATTATATGCTCCACATTGCTCCCCCCACACACAGTATAATATGCTTCCCACAGTGGCCCCACACAGTATAATATGCTCCACACAGTGGCCCCACCCTGTATTATATACTCCCCACAGTGGCCCTCATCCTGTATTATATGCTCCCCACAGTGGCCCCAACCCAGTATTATATGCTTCCCACAGTGGCCCCCACCCAGTATTATATGCTTCCCACAGTGGCCCCCACCCAGTATTATATGCTTCCCACAGTGGCCCCCACCCAGTATTATATGGTTCCCACAGTGGTCCCCACCCAGTATAATATACTTACCTCAGTGGCCCCCACCCAGTACTATATGCTCCCAACAGCCCCCCCCCCTCCGCTTCAGTGCTATTATTATACTCTGTGGTCTCCTCAGACCCCAAAGTCAGAGGCCCAGGGAAGGTGATTAAAAATAACAAACATTCATACTCACCTTGCCTTACCTTTACTTGGCATCCTCGCTCCATCCTGCCATCTTCAGCGTCTTCAGGCCCTCTTCCGACGACGCTGCTGAGGCCTGTGATTGGGCTTCAGCAGTCACGTAGGGGCGCACTGACGTCATTATGCAGCCGCACCCCATGTGACCACTGGGGCCTAATCACAGGCCTAAGTCACCTGACGGAAGAGCGCCGGAGAGAACGCTGTGCCCAGGAGAGGTGAGAATATGTATTTATTGTTTTCAGTCACCTCCCCTGGGTGCCCTGCCATCTATTGGAAAGGGGCCTGGCAATATGCCAGGGCCCCTTTCCAATAACAGTATGTATAGTGGTCGGGGAACCAGGCTTTCCCCGACTGCTATCATAGTGGTCCTGGGCCCAGCCAACTCCAGCTCGTTATGCCACTGCACAGGACTGCCTTACATGCATGTAGGAGCTACTTGTGTTGGTCCTGCCTACTTGTATTGACTCCTCCTACTTGCACTGAGCCCACTTATAAAATTGGGCTACTTTAAAAAAAAAAAATTCCAGTGCCACTTTCAGGTCCCAACAATAACAGACCGCCCAACAAGACCCTGCATATATTTCAACTTTTCATGAAAACTAAGGTGCCCTTTAAAAACGCAGCAAAATCTGTAACAAAATAAGCAGCTTTTCCACAACTTGTGGCCTCAGTCTTAAATACTTATTGCTTTCCTCAGGTAAAAAGAAGGAAAAAAAGCAAAGATGGAGGCAACTGAGGAGAAGAGGGAGGATAGAGAGAAGTGAAAAAGTAAGGAAAATAGGAAGGAAGGAAGGAAGGAAGGAAGGAAGGAAGGAAGGAAGGAAGGAAGGAAGGAAGGAAGGAAGGAAGGAAGGAAGGAAGGAAGGAAGGAAGGAAGGAAGAAAGAATGGGAGAAAAAGAATCACCTTCAAAAAGGTAGGAGGATGGAAAAGAGGCAAGTTAGAGGGAAGGAAGGAAGAGAAGGATCATGAAAGGAAAAATGAGAAAAGGGAAGAAGGACAGAAATTAAATGGTTTACTGCTGTTAAACACTTATAATTCAACCACCAAGTCAAAATGACTAAAATACTATCATACATGAGTGATAACAAAGTAAATATATTTTGTGCAGTGGTTTATTAAAGATTGATGTTTTGTTCTGCTTCCAGACAATGATCTCTTAACAAGCCTTACTCTTGCAGCATGTAGCACCCAGTTACATAAACTGAAGTGAATAAAACTGTACAGATTATGAGAAATCAAATATTCCTCACTGCTAGAAATTGAAGGTCAAACAATGAATACAGCTGTGCCTTCCTCACCTACGTATATTTCTTTTCTTTTCTGTGGGAGATAAATAATGCTGATTAAGTTCCTGAGCAAGTACACCTAAGACACCTGGGTGTGAGGATGCTACCACAAGTCACAATGGCAGGAAACTTGCTATCATGCAAATTAGCAGAACAATGAATATAATGAATGCAAGAATATTCAGGAGAGCTAAATGAATTGTAAGTGATAAACAATTTTCCCTGCAGATTTAAGTTTTCAGTAATTAAAAAGTATGAAAGGGTGGAAGGAAAAAAAAAAGCTGAGACACTTGTTTCAAATGGTGGCATCTCCGAACACTTTTCAATGTATGCAGAGCGGATCATCTTCTTGTCATTTCTCTCTATTGTTTTCATGATTCCAGAGCCTGATAGTGACTAAACAATGGAAAACAGACTGCTCAATGACAATTGTTGTATTGCAGTCAAGAAGACTCGAACGTAAAATTCACCTGAGGCTGCTGTCCTCCTTTCGTCCTCACTTACTCAATAGATAACAGTTCTATTACAATCACTCACCTGCTATGACTTCCACATATCTATGTATTACTTTTCTTCTTTCCAGCTCACTTTAAGCCAATTATGGATTTTGCAACTATACAATGTTTATTACAATTTAGCCAGAAGTAGTGCAAATGTTCTTATCGCTAATAAATATTCCAAAGATGTAATCTACATGCCATTTTAAAACTAGCCTCCCGAGTATAGCCTTGGAGACTGATGTTAACTAGAAATTTTACCGGGTGTCCAGTGATATACCAACTCTTGTCAGATACAACAAATTCTTCTTTTTATTTAGGTCTCTAACCTTCTCTATATATTGCAGTTTAGTATTAGCATTACTTTTCGTGCATACAGTACAGCAGTGTTTTCCCTTCAGGTCTAAGTTAAAGGAGTCTCAGGTTGAATGTTCAAGGAGTCTGACCTCTGTGACCTTTGCCAATCACTAAAACAGAGTTCCAACCATGTGGCTCTTAAAGAAAACCATACCGACTCTAGTAATGTATCAACATTCTCAATCCTTTGTCAAACCCTTTAAAGGGAATCTGTCAGGTCAATCTGGGACACTAAACCACCCAAACGTTTTTATAGACCTGGGGTTTAGTGTCCCAGATCACCCTGTTGTAATGCAATCCGCAGGCGCATTAAAAATAAAAAACCTTTATACTTACCTAGATAAGGGTCCGATCGACGCTGTTTGGTGAGATCGGTCCGGCTTATTCATGAGGCACGCCTCCCAGCGCCTGCGCTGTTCTTCAGTGAAGCCAAAGATGGACACCCCGGCTTCACTTCGTAATTGAGGGGCATGCGCACTGAAGCCAAGGAGTACTCCTCTGGCTTCATTGAAGAACTGTGCAGGCGCGGGGAGTACAGCGGCAGGGTGAATATAAAGCTTTTTTTTTTTTTAATGTGGCCTTGGATTGCGTTATAACAGGGTGATTTGGGACACTAAACCCCAGGTCCATATGGACGTGTGGGTGGTTTAGTGTCCCAAATTGCTCTGACAGATTCCCTTTAAAGAGTTTTCCAATCTTGGCCAATCGTTACTGAGATAGGAACAACTGCTCGCAAGTTCTGACCACCAATATGGGACTTACAGAAATAGTCGAGATGTTCTAATGTATGCTATTTCTGTAACTTCCATAAAGGTGAATGGGAGCTATGGAAACAAAGTAGCAAATTTAGCTATGCTGTTTCCATAATGGTTGATCTATGGAAACAGTGTAGCTCAGCTGTGCTACACTGTTCCTGTAGCTCCCATTCACCTCTGAAGGAGATACAGAAACAGAGTAGAGTAGCACTACTCGCCTCTTTCTGCAACTGCCTCCCCTGGTGGTTAAGACTTGAGACCAGTTATTCCAATCTTGGGAGTGATTTGTTGAGATGTGAAACTTCCCTCCCCTTTCCTTAAGGAAGAGCTACAGACAACCTGCTGTGCCTGTGTAATCGAGGCCATACGTGTTTGGGTGGGTTTATACAGCTTTTGTTTTTTTTTTTTTTGTTTTTTTTTACTGAAGATCTGTGTGCAATTTCTAATTACAGTAATGAGTAGCACATGTTACTATACATTTCACCCGTATAATAAGGTCCATAGCAGTGAAATATATAGTGCTAGGCATTATCAACATTAAACACTACATGGAGTTCTCCAGTAAAAAAAAAAGTGCCAAGTAAACCCAGCTTCAAAGATCCAGACAATACCTTTAACTAGTTCATAAGATGAATACTTTAAAGACACAAACACTCTTATAAGCCAAACATGCTTAAAACCAATTGTCATGGTCAGAAGTCTTTCTGCAGGTGGTGTTTTGAAGGATCATAATGAACTTTTTATAATTTTATACTTTTATATCTGTTTTATATTTTCATATCTGCTTAAGGTGTACTGTGTGTAAAAAAACATTGTTATCCTTAAAACTAAATATTAGATGCGGTTGTTCATGCTTGGAACTGAGTGTAATGTAATGTTTCACTACCAGATAGTGTCTGCATTCCAAAGTGAGAATCCTTTGTCTCCAAGAAGACATGTGTTTGACTTGCTGCCAGAAGACACCTCCCTGGCAAGACAGGAGATGGCTGACCATATACGGAATTGTTTATATCTGTTATCTATGCATTTAAGATAAACTACACCAATTAGGATTGAACATGAGGACTTGCTATGTTAACCCTTTCCTATACTTGCTGCTATATGAACTTATGTTGTCTTAATAAAGGCTCAGTATGTGTGCCTGTATTCGGCTAAGAAAGAGAGTTCATACCAGCACTGTGTATGGTGTCTATCTCTCGCCGCTAGCACTTAGCTCATATCAATTAGGACAACGACAGTTACCTGGGGTACCTGGTCATCTGGCCCACAAAGGGACTTGACCTTATCAGTGGAAATGTTAAATGTTTCCACCTTGACTATAACTCTATATACTGTATATCAAGATGGTACAGAAAAATTGAATAACAAAGTGTTTAGCCTAATATTCTTTTTTTTTATTACTGTGTAAGATTATCCTAGTTTTGCTTTTTTTACATTTTCAGTACTATACTGTAGAATGATGCAAGAATTGCAAGATTTTTGGGGTTGGGGAAAATGAGTTTTAGAAGAGAAGTAATCCTTTTACTAATCGTCAAATTTATTGTAGGGTTGACCTTGGACTGAATCTTCTTTTCCTTGAAGATTCTTGGATACTTAAGTTCCTTATTGCTATCTGGGAATAAGCTAGCATTTGTATCATAGTAGTATCTCCATGACAATTTTTACTGACTATGGATGTGGAAATTGTGTAGGAAATAGAGAAGCAGGTGAAATATCATCTTCCCCTTGAGAAATAGTTCAGATTCATGCAAGTAAATATTTTAGAAACATGAAAAAGTCAGTCTGCTATCCGTAATTGATATTGCACTGTGGAAATATGTGATATATAAAAGCTACATGTAGAATTGATATGTTAGCAATGATTTCATCTGTTCAATAAAAAAATAAAAATGTAATACACTGCTGTTAAAATGTCACTGAAATCTAAGATGCAAGTACAGTTTACACCTGGTCATTTCTCAGTGAATAAATACATAGGAAACGTAATAGTGAAAATATAGATGCTGAGCTGGGAATGAGAAGTGTTTGAATTTGTCATTCGGGAGAGAAAATGATATTTTTATTGTCAGTTTTTTGATTATTTGTATGTCTTCTTCAGAGATAATAATTTAGAGTATGTGGAATGTATTTACTTACATTTAAGTATATTCATAAACTGCCCGGCTAATCCACCTTTCCCCTTGTTTCTTAACTGCTTCTCTCCTTTGCCAATCCCTTCAATAGTTACCCATTTTCCAACTAATTCAATCCAACATTTTGCGCGGTTGGCCTGGTAACATTTGTTTTGGACTGAATATGTACGGTCCAAAGTTTGTTATATTCTGTGGTCTCTTTAGGCCCCATTTTGCTGTCAACTAAAAAAAAAAAAAAACATTTATTCTTTCTACTAGAGCATCCTCCAGAATTACTGTCCTCTTCCATATCTTATTCATCTTCCATCTTATTCTGCTCCTAGGTCATCTCTGAGACCTGTGATTAGCTTCAGTGGTCTTGTGGTTAGGGAAGGGGGCATCATCACGCTTTGATGCTAGTGTAGATGACGACACTGTACCATCAAAGCCTGATGAAATGACTGCATATGACTGTTGAGGCCCACCACTGGAATCAGCAGTGACCTGGGGGCAGATTAAGATGGTGGACAGTCTGGAAAGAAGATGTGAACATTGCCGCAAGCCCAGGAAAGATGAATACATTTTTTTTTTTTCATTTTTACACACCTTTGGTGTCTCCTAAAATGAACACCAGAATGGTGGCCAGCTGGCAAATGTCCCAAAATTTTGGATTTGGTAGAACCTTAATTTTTTTAAAAATTCTTAACAAACCTAGCTTGTTTCAAACTTGTACAATTATCTCTATCTACAACCCCTATCTATCTATCTATCTATCTATCTATCTATCTATCTATCTATCTATCTATCCCCTTCATACATGATGACCTAATCTCCCGATACCTCCCCACTTGTATTCTCAGATCCTCACAAGATCTCCTTCTTTTCTTATTTCCTCTTTATACAACTGTTTGCAAGATTTCTCCCATGATTCCCTCATACACTAGAGCCCACTACACCAAAAGCATCATACTGTCCCCAACGATCAAAACCTTCAGATGCAACCTGAACAATCTCTTCAGAAAAGCTTAACCCCTTCCCGACATCCGTCGTAATAGTACGGTGGATGCCAGGTGTTTAAAGATGGCGGCCACTCGGGAGTCGTGCAGCCGCCATAGCTGCCGGGTCTCTGCTGTTTTATATAGCAGAGACTGGTGCTAATGCCCGTGATAGGTGCCCGCATTGATTGCGGGCATTAACCCCTCTGGTGCCTTAGTCAAAGCAGACCGAGGCACCACTTTACCGGCGGTGTGTGGCTGCTGCCATTTTGCCGGGGATCGCCGGCAACCAGAGTAAGCTCCAGGGCTAGCATCCTGTTGCTATGATAGCCAGGAGCCTTCTGAAGGCTCCCAGGCCTGTCTTTCATTAGTTTCTATTGCAGGCTGCTCTATGTAGCCTGCAATAGAAATGCAGTTTTATTGCAATGCATTAGCATTGTAATGCATTGCATTAGTGATCAGACACCCTGGGGTTCAAGACCCCTAGGGGTCTAATAAATGCAAAAAAAAAAAAAAATTTAAAAAGTAATAAAAAATATAAAAAATAAAAAAATATTAAAAGTTCAAATCACCGCCCTTTACATAGAGCACATATAAAAGTACTTAAATACTTTGAAACACATACACATTAGGTATCCTTGTGCCTGAAAACGCCCGGTCTACAAATCTATAAAAATATTTTTTCCGTACGGTAAACGCCGTAGCGGGAAAAAAAAAAAAAAAAGTGCCAACCCGCCGATTTTTCACTGTTTTGCCTCTGATAAAAATTTGAATAAAAAATCATCAAAGCAATAGCAATTCCCCAAAATAGTATAACTAAAAAGTACACCTGGTCCCGCAAAAAAAGACGCACTATGCATCCCAGTACATGGAAGTATAAAAAAGTTATGGGTAACAAAGTATGACAACTTTTAGAAAAAAAATTTTTTTGCAGGTTTGGATTTTTGTTAAGGGGTTAAAATGTAAATAAAACTATATAAATTTGGTATCCCCGAAATCGTACCGAAACATAGAATACAGGTGACATGTCATTTTGGCTGCACAGTGAATGCCGTAAAAATGAAGCCCGTAAGAAAGTCAAACAAATGCACTTTCTTCAAATCCATCCCATTCAGAATTTTTTTCCAGCTTCCCAGTACATTGTACAGAATAACTAATGGTAGCATCATGAAGAAAAATTTGTCCTGCAAACATTAAGACCTCATATGGCTCTGAGAGCGGAAAAATAAAAAAGTTATGGGGTTTGGAAGGGGGGGAGGGGTTAAAACACACAATAATTCTGCTGCCAGTAGGCTACAATATGGGTAATGTCTACCATCACCAATTGTCTCCACCTACTTTCCTTTGTAGAATATAATATTTCTTGGGTAGGGTCATCTTTCCCTCCCTTTGTGTATGTTGTACTTGTATTTACTTTGTACGATGTAAGTGTGCCAAAATATCCAGCACCATAGAAGAAATAATAAGACAATAATCATAATAATAACACAAAACTGATAATACTTTGATAACAAACAAACATGATATTATCCCGGATATATTTTATTAGAACTGTTAGAGAGGTTGTTCTATGATTAAATCTGTCATCACATTTCACCACCCACTGAAAAATTACAAAATGCATCTACACCTCATATTTTGCGTAATATCCGTAGAATACACATTAATTCATGTCTCACTGGCAACAATCAATTCAACTATCAAGCTAAGACATTAGACAAGGGAGAAATAATGTGACTGTCTGCACTCTGAACATCTAGATACAGTACATGCAATCTCCACCTGCAAACACTCCACACACCTGCATATAGTCAGTGCAAACATTTTGCACATCTGCATACAGTTCATAAAGTGCCCCCCTGCATGCACTCAGGACACACACCGCATATCTGTTCACACTCCAGGCTAACAATCTTCTTAACAGGTATTTGCTCACACTAAATATACATGCACGCACTGCAATAAAGAACTTGAATCACAGTACAGTACCGAATCAGAAGTCACAGCTGTCAGGGATAGACAAGGGAGCAGTGGTGTAACGATCATAGTCACAGGGGCTGCGACCACGACCGGGTTCGGAGGGGTATGGGGCCCGAGGCCAGCTGGAAATGGCCAGGGCTCCGAACCCCTATGATAGTGGTCGGGGAAACAGGCTTTCCCCATCGGGCCCCTTTCCAGTTAATGCCAGCCCAGGGTAGATGAATAAAAATAAAAAAAATTATTTATACTCACCTGTCCGGGGCTCTTCTTGCCGGTTTCTGAGGTTTTCCTGCATTCCAGACGTCACTGCTGGGGCATATGATGGGCCTCAGGGTCACATGAGGGCGCGCCGGTGTAATGACGTCATTGCGCCCCACATGACAGCTGAGGCCCAATCACAGGCCCCAGCAGTGATGTCTGGAGTGCAGGACCTCAGTCGCAAGACAGAAAAGCGAGGATACACAGGAAAGGTAAGGTAAGGTGAGTATAAAGTGTTTAAAGTGTTTATTATTTTTAGTCACTTCCCCTGGGCCTCTACTTATTATACTCTGGGGTCTGAGGAGACTTCAAAGTATAATAATAGCACTGGCTCTAGGAGGAGGGGGGCTCTTGGGAGCTCATAATACTCTGTGGGGGCCACTGTGGGCATATAATACTCTGTGGGGGCCACTGTGGAGCGCATGCATAATGCTGTGTGTGGGGCCACTGTGGAGCGCATAATGCTGTGTGGGGGCCTTTGTGGAGCGCATAATGCTGTGTGGGAAGCCGCTGTGGAGCGCATAATGCTGTGTGGGAAGCCGCTGTGGAGCGCATAATGCTGTGTGGGGGGCCGCTGTGGAGCGCATAATGCTGGGTGGGGGGCCACTGTGAACAGCATAATGCTGTGTGAGGGGCCGCTGTGGAGCACATAATGTTATGTGGGGGGCCGCTGTGGAGAGCATAATGCTGTGTGGGGGCCTCTGGGAAGTGCATAATGCTGTGTGGGGGGCCGCTGTTGAGAGCATAATGCTGTGTGGGGGCCGCTGTGGAGCACATAATACTGTCCCAGTATTGTTTACTGCCGGGCGCTGCACGGCTCACTAACTTGATAACTGCAGTTGTGGGTGCTAAAGCTGTATCCCTTTCCAGTATCAGACTTATCGCTGCAGCACCCGTAACTGCCACTATCAAGAATTCACTCTAGGGAGGGGGCCCCAGACAAAAGTTTGCACCCAGGCCCAGAAGGCTTTAGTTATGCCACTGCAAGGGAGTTTTATAGGCAATGAGCTAAACACCGTCTATGAGGAATGAAGGTGGGCAGAACAGGTATCCTGACTGCAGCAGTGACAGTATACCCTTGCTCTGGTGTCTTTGGGACTGCTGACATACAAATTCTCATATCTACATGGTGAAGCTCCTAAGATGGACGGTACTGACTAAGCAGTGCTGTTCACAGGCACATTCTCAATCTTCTCTGCAGAAAGCTGGTTATTATTAAGGAGATGGGGGTTTTTGGCAACATCTGAGCTACTCTTCACTAATATTACTGTATTATTTAGTCGGCTTCTTTTAGAAAAGAAGCACAGTGTAACATATATACTTTATGCATACCTCCTTGATGTTTTCTGGCCCTAAATCAAATAATTTTATGCTGCAACATTTGGGTGGGCATCTTCCAACACCCCGCCTGGAAGCTCCTGCTTGGATTGGTCAAGCAGTTTCCTGTCACATGTTACAGGCTATTCCTGTGTCTCCTGTATCCCCTACAGCCCATAACCAATTTTATCTTGAATGGTGCACATGGCAAGGGCCTACCCTTTTCCTATGCTTTGTTCTGGCCCATTAAGGTTGTAAGGTATTGGCTTACAAGTTACACTCATACTGCCAACCAGAACACCACACTGTATTAATGAAAACCAAAAACTCTGAAACCGAACTGTCTGTACATCAATGAATCTTAGCAGTGAATGATAACCTGAGTCTTGTTTCAAGGCTCTGATATCAGGGTTCTGACATTAAAGTACTTGATGTCCACCCACAAGTAGCACTGGAGAATTTTCTCCCTTTTTTAGGTTTGTCGAAATCCATGTAGTTTTGATCAGAATTCATTTTTTAATTTGGTCTTATTACAAATGACAATGAACCTAAAATAATAAATCAACTAAAGACTCTAAACTCAAAATAACCAAAAACCCATAGAAGGTGTCTCTTCCCAAAAAGAGTACTTCTAAAATGTAATCTTTATTAATATCGTCTAAAAAGATAACCAAAAAAAAGCAAAAGCTCAAGAGCAAAATAGTTTAGATATGAAAAAAGGGTCAGCAACAAAGGTGTCTAGAAGTTTCCCCCATTGTTAGTATCATATAGTAACCACTGCATTCAGAGTGAGACGTTCAGTAACATTAATTGGTTAATAACACCAGGAGAAGCAATAGGAGCCAGTACAAAGACAAAAGGCTGCTCAGCCAGTATCAACCTCCTAGTGAATGCCTAAACCTCAAATAGTTTAATAGAGAGGGGACTCGGGTATCTATACCCATGTGTTACTAAAGACCATCCCCTATCATATATTCAGTAAAGACCATTGGGTCAAATTTCTGATGGATGTTTCTACATGTCTGAGTCCCACTAGGTGTCTATAGTATTTCAAAACACCTCCCTAGTGGTCAACTCCCTAGTGGTCAAAAGAGTACAATATTAATAAAGATTACATTTTAGAAGTACTCTTTTTGGGAAGTGACACTTTCTATGGGTTTTTTAATACAAATTACCTCACTTGGCTTCTTCAGCTTTTTTATATCACAGTATATAGCAAGATGCTTACTGCTATTTAGTACCAACACCACCATATAGGCTCTATGATGGCTTGGCCTGTGAGTTCCAAAACATTACTTCGGCTAAATTATGATATAATCAAAGTTGACTAACTTTGGCTTGAATTAATTTTAGATGATTGCTCAGAAGACAGGAAGGATTGGATACTGTGCTGTTACGCTATGTTCACATTAGCATTGTGGTGACCGTTGTTCTGGTCCATTGTTTCGGTCTATTGGAGGACAGGTGGACTGCAGTTAACACATACCGAGCCCGATGGACCCCATTCATTACAACGGGATCTTTAGAGTGTCTGTTCTTTTAAACTTAAACCGCCAACTGAAAAAGTCGGACTTGCAGCACTTTTTTGTCTGGTAATTTTCAAAGCTACACTGTTACAATGTCTCCAAATAAACATTCTGATGCAAATGAGAACACAGCCTTAGCCTGTCAGATGGATTTCAGTACTTAACAGCATTCTGCAGCTTACTATGTAGTGTGATAGCAGCTGTGGAAGCCAAACAGTTGATTGTTTTTAATAAAATCCAACTATACTGTAGCATTTAAAAACTCCCTACCATTAGTCAAAACTCCTCATTTTATCAACGGTGTCAGGATCTGAGGGTGCTGGGGGGGGGGGGTTGACATGGACACAGAGTCGAAGGTATTAGTCCAAGTATTGAGTTTTATTCACTCAAAACGCTCCTTGGTACATGCAGCATAACAGAAAACATAAAATAAATACCTGCCCGTCTGGGCTCTAACTAAACAGAAATGGGTTACCACACCTAGAATAGCAACAAGTTCAAACAGTCAGGATTGTCTTCCAGCAGTAGCAACTCTCTTTGTGGCTTTCCAGCCAAGCACTGCCACAGTCTGCTCTCCTAGCAGACTTCTTATTCCCCTCTAACAAGGACAATCCCCGTCAGCTGGAGGGGATGAGAATGGCAGGTCCCACTACCAGCCTACCCGCCATTCCATAAAAATTCAGCCCAGTGCACAGCACTTAAATAATGCTCAGCAAACATAGTTGTCTGCTGAGAAACAAACTCTCTGGATTTCCCTCATCTCACCCATTTGAGCAATCTGGGTGAGATGTACATCCCTTCAAATATCTTACCAGCCATCGGCTTACAACGGTCAGCATACTACATCTAAAACTAGTGACCAACACATATAATACAACTTGCTCTTGAACTTTTGGACTGATACACAAAGTTCAACGTTAAGGGCCTGGGCCTAATATCAAAACAAATTACAGATCCATATCATTGATGCACCCGGTTACATTCCAACTAAAGGGATAATGTTTTTTGCATATAGGATTGTGGTAATGGTTTGTTGGTTTAGTGCTATGTGAGTAGTAATTTGTTTTTGTAGTGAAAATTCTGCAGAGGATCTGTGATATGTGTAGGCATGTGTGTGTGTGTGTGTATATATATATATATATATATATATATATATATATATATATATATTGTAGACAGGCAGAGGGCAAAATTGTAGATGGCAGGTACCTGCCACTGAGGTGGCTGGTGTCTGAAGGCGACTGGCTGGAGTATGGGTCTGGGATTTGGGAGTTGTTGCAGACCCAAGCCTATACTCCAGTCCTGGTCTTACTGGGGGACCCAGGTATTCAGCCATAAAGAACTGAGTTTGCCCAAAGGAAGTGGGTGTGGCTGTCTCTGACATGAGAAGCTGTTAAGCTGCTAAACACACTGCCCTGTGTGTGGAGGAGAAAACCTAAGGTAACCAACCGTATGGTGAGGAAGCTCTTGTGAATTGTTTTGTATCCTGAACTAAGGACGATTTATGTTACCTGGTTTTGTACCTTTATGCTGAAGAAAGCTGTTTGAGTTGGACTGCATGAACTGTTGCCAATAAAACTGCAAGTGTGAATTGGTACCTACGCCTCTGTCTGACTGACTTACATAACCAGCCTACCCTGATGGTCCCGTGTTTACAATATATATATATATATATATATAGATATATATATATATAACTCAAAATCTGTAGTAGCCCGCTCTATACAAATTCACAGTTCTCGCCCGATTTGGGTGAAATTTGGCACGCCCCCCTCTCCACCCACAGGAGCAGAAAACTGTGCACGTTACATCTCGCTAGCGTCCCCCCCCCCCGTCATGAGATTGGGGCCCCCGAAGTTAGGCCCTATACATATAATGGGGAAATGTGAAATCTGTAGTAGCCCGCTCTATACAAATCCACAGTTCTCGCCCGATTTGGGTGAAATTTGGCATGCCCCCTCTCCACCCACAGGAGCAGAAAACAGCGCACATTACATCTTGATAGCATCCCCCCATCATGAGATTGGGGCCCCCGAAGTTAGGCCCTATAAATATAATGGGGAAATGTGAAATCTGTAGTAGCCCGCTCTATACAAATCCACAGTTCTCGCCCAATTTGGGTGAAATTTGGCATGCCCCCTCTCCACCCACAGGAGTAGAATACTGCGCATGTTAAATCTTGCTAGTGTCCCCCAGTCATCAGATTGGGGCCCCTGAAGTTAGGCCCTATACATATAATGGGGAAATGTGAAGGTTAAAGTGACAGTGCTGAGGGGAAACAACAGTTGTGACTGACAGGGATGGATTATAGCGACAGCATCAAAGAGTCGCTGCTAAAGGATCCGCACCACCACACACAATACATAAACGTTTCACAAACACCATACAAACATCACACAGACAGCACACATACACCAACCCACAAGCACAACACCACACAAATGCCACAACACACCACACAAACACCAGACCACGCTAGACACACACAACACAAACTCCACCCCAAAAATACCACAACACCACTCCATAAATACCACATGCACACACACACACACACACACACACACACACACACACGAACGCAAGGACCAGACACGCACGTAAACACACTGAGATGGATGCACCCTATGCACACAGACGAACAGAGCACATGCGTACTCACACACACCTACCGCATGCATGGACACTTGCACTGTGCACAAACAAACACATGGATCACATGTGCACACACACGCATACATACACATGGATCACTCGCGTGCACACACACACATACACGCACTGACAAAACACATCTGGTATCCTTACTGGCTGCTTGCACACTACAGTATTTTACACGGGCCTCCGGGCCATGGATTTGGCGGTTCCATAGACTTCTTTGTGCGCAAAGTTGTGAATTTTGCAGGCTCCATAGAATGTTTATGGAGATGTAGAATCCACGGCCCGGAGACCCGTGAAAAATACTGTAGTGTGCAAGCAACCTTACAGAGCAGCAATATTGGTCAGGCGAAAACTGCCTCATAGTAAGATTGTCATTATTGCTTACTATACAGGGAGCTTTCATCACTGAAGCTGCTGAGGTAAAGTGAAAGCTGAGCTCTGATTGGTTGCTATGGGCAACTACACAAGTCTGCCTGTGAGGCGGTTTTCATTACTGAGATGTGAGCTCCTTCAGGTCATAGTAATACTGTGTGAGGGCTGCTCTGTATTTACTAATCATCCTATTACATCTCTTATCAGTGTCAGGTGAAGATTAAAGGGTCATAATACTAAGGACTGTTTTCTAAAATGCTGCCCAAAAAACCACCATCTATTGGACAAGTTCATCCAAAAGCTAAGAATGCAAAATTGTGTCAAAGAGCTGAGACAAGTGAACAATGTGACTAGCGGCCTGAAAAGAAACGGATGAGACAGGCTAAATGTAAGGCAGTTGAGACATCAGAGAAACGGGAATGTCATCTTCACAAGAATCGGATAAGGCAGGCTGAAGCAAGGAATATGGAAACATCTGAAAAAAAGGATAAACGTTCCGAAAATCACTGCATATGACATATGTAACGTGTGCAAAGATGTAGGCAGGCTGATTTGTGTTTGGAAGCATTTCACTACAGCCCAATTCAAGACTATAGGTCACATCAAAAAGTCATAATTGGCAAAATGGACATAATATGCAAACATTGTCAAGCAAAGAAGTTTAACTTGGAATCGCCTGGTATGTGCTGCTCAAATGGAAAAGTCAGTTTGCCACCTTTAGATCTACCTCCTGAACCACTTCTTTCATACATGTCAGGAACAACTTCCGAGTCAAAGCATTTTATGCAAAATATTAGGAGATACAATTCATCTTTCCAGATGACATCCTTTGGTATGACAGCTGGACTCCAGGAAGCAAGATATATGCCAACTTTTAAAGTCCAGGGCCAAATATATCATAAAATCGGTTCAATGCTTCCTGTAGCAAATGAAGATCCAAAGTTTTTACAAATTTATTTTTTGGGAGACGAACAAATGCAAGCTGATAGATGTTGTGAAGCTATACTTGAGACAAAAAAGAGATTGTGTTGAATTTGCAAAGATTTTTCCATCAGCACAATCAGTTAGTAAACCTTTTCAAAACAGCCTTAGAAAGAATGCTACGTGGTGAATATGAAGTTGTAGTAAGAGCAGACAAGACACCGTTTGGTGAGCATGAAAGGTGATTTAATTCTCCCACTGTTAACAAAGTAGCTATTGTACTGGTTGGACAGGACCTTCAAAGCCGAGATATAATTATTCAGCGACGAAGCGACAATCTTCAACGTATTGCAGAAACACATAGATCATATGATGCTCTGCAATATCCGATAATATTTTGGAATGGCCAAGATGGCTATCACTTTAATCTAACACATACTGATCCCAAGACTGCTAGGTCAACCAATAAAAAAATATCAGCTATGGATTTTTATGCCTACCAAATAATGATCAGACATGCATCTTCTAACCACATTTTACAATGTAGGCAACTTTTTCATCAATTTATAGTTGATATGTATGCCAAGGTGGAAAGTGAGCGTCTTTTGTACATGCGATTGAACCAACAAAAACTTAGAGTGGATGAATACATTCATTTAAGGGATGCTGTTGCTAATGATGGCAATGTGGCTGACATTGGGTGTATGTTTATTTTAATGGCTACATTTACTGGAAGTCCCAGACATATGCATGAGTATGCTCAGGACGCCATGACGTATGTTCGGATATATGGTCATTCTGATTTGTTTATTACAGTTACATGTAATCCAACTTGGCCAGAGATAAAGGAAGAGCTTCTGAATGGTCAGGGCCCCTTTGATCGACATGATTTAATAGCAAGGGTTTTTAAACAAAAACTGATCAAGCTCATGGACATAATTACAAAGTGTTACATTTTTGGTGAAAGTCAGTGTTGGATGTATTCAATTGAGTGGCAAAAAAGAGGTCTTCCACATGCTCATTTACTGATATGGCTAAAGGATAAGATACGCCCTGATCAAATTGACAGTGTTATTTCTGCTGAGCTTCCAAATCCAGAAGAGGATCCGGTACTTTTTGAAACTATTTCTAAAAATATGATCCATGGGCCATGTGGGCCACTTAACCCAAGATCGCCATGTATGAAAAAAAGGAAAATGTACTAAAAAGTATCCTCGCAACTTGATTGTAGAAACCCAAATAGGAGATGATGGTTATCCTCTTTACAGAAGACGGAAACCTGAACAGGAAGGATATATTGCAACAATCAGATTAAAATGGGTTAAACAAAGCACAAATCTTGAAATAAATAATCGATGGGTTGTACCTTATTCTCCACTGCTTTCAAAAATGTTTGATGCGCACATTAACGTAGAATATTGTAACTCTGTTAAGTCAATTAAATACATTTGCAAATATGTTAACAAGGGCAGTGATATGGCAGTTTTCCAGGTAGAGAATCCAAAATGTACATCTGATAAGATTATGCTGTATCAGATGGGAAGGTATATAAGTAGCAATGAAGCCATTTGGCGATTACTAAATTTTCCCATCCATGAAAGACATCCGACTGTAGTTCATCTCAGTGTCCATCTTGAAAATAGACAACGAGTTTGTTTATTTTACTCCCAAAAATGCAGAGGAAAGAGCTGCTCGACCACCCAATACAACATTGACAGCTTTCTTTCTCCCATGTCAAGCAGATCCATTTGCAAGGACTTTATTATATTCAGATGTTTCAAAATATTATACATGGAATAAATCGAGAAAAGTATTTTGCAAGAGGAAACAAGGTGCAAGGGTCCCAGGATGGGATGGACGTTCCAGTGATGCTCTTGGACGTGTGTATACAGTGCATCCAAACAACGCAGAGTGTTACTACCTCCAATTACTACTTCACACTGTTCGTGGGACAACTTCTTTCACAGATTTGAAAACAGTTGATGGAGAGCTGTGTCAAACTTACAGGGAAGCATGCCAAAAGCGTGGTCTGATCGAAGACGATCAACACTGGAACATGACATTGCAGGAAGCATCTGTCAATCGCTTTCCACATCAACTAAGAGACCTGTTCGCTATAATAATTACACCTGCGCACCTTCCAATCCCTGCGCGCTTTGGGACAAATACAAAGAATATCTTAGTGAAGATATTTTTAGAGTGCAAAGGAGAGTTAATCCACACATAGACTTAAATTTCACTGTTGACATATTCAACAAAGCCCTCTTGATGTTAGAAGAAAGGTGCATATCTATCAATAGTAAAACTCTAATAGAATTAGGTTTACCAGCACCAGATCGACCAGACTTTGATATTATGAACAGAGATATTCTGCAAGAAAAAAGCTATGATTTGGAAGAATGTAAATAATTTGTCATATTAAATAAGCCTCTTTTGGTTGATGACCAAAGATTGGCCTATATGGCAATTATGGGTCAGATTTCCAGTGGAAATGGGGGACTATTTTTCCTAGATGCACCAGGAGGTACTGGTAAAACATTTTTAAATTAATTTGCTGCTCGCTCAAACAATGACATTGCCTTGGCTGTTGCATCATCTGGGATTGTGGCCACTCTTTTAGATGGAGGGCGCACGGCTCATTCAGCACTAGGATTGCCCTTTAATATAGCGCTGTGAGAAACTCCTGTCTGTAATATCACTAAGGGCTCTTGGAAAGTTAAGGTATTACAAACTTGCAAAGTAATTGTTTGGGATGAATGTACCATGGCGCACAAGATAGCGGTCGAGGCCCTTGATCGCACCTTGAAAGATCTGCGGGGAACCGATTGTTTAATGGTGGGAATTGTTGTAATTTTTGCAGGTGACTTCTGCCAGACGTTATCTGTTCTTAAGGGAGCAACACCAGTGGATGAGCTGAATGCCTGTCTAAAATCTTCTTGTCTGTGGATACATGTTCAGAAACAAACTCTTACTACTAATATGCGGGTTCATTTGATGAGAAATACAACTGCGGACAAATTTACACACCAGCTACTATGCCTTGGAAATGACAGGTTCCCTACTGATTCCACTACTGGTCTCATTTCCTTTCCGAAAGATTTTTGTGAAATGAAATCTTCAGTAATGGAACTTATTGCCCAAGTTTTCCCTGATATTTGTAACAATTTTAAAAACCATAAGTGGCTTTGTGAACGTGCAATCCTAGCGCCTAAAAATGATAGTGTCAGCTCCATAAATCTACTAATTCAGGGAAGGCTGCCTGTTCTAGCAACCACATACATGTCCATTGATTCAGTCATGGAGAGTGAACAAGCCGAATGTATCCACTGGAGTTCCTGAATTCTTTGGAGCCTCCTGGAATGCCACCGCATAAGCTCACTTTAAAAATAGGAGCCACAATAATTTTGCTTTGGAACCTTGACCCACCAAAAATGTGTAACGGCACACGATTGTGCACACCGCGGTTAGGCTGTACAACCAACACCGACCTAAGCGGAGATCATTACATACAGAGAACTGAAATATCTCTCTGCCTGTTAAATCCCCCCCCCCCCCCCGCTACTTCCTGTCTGTCTGTCTGCTATTAATGTAATGCCTCTCACCTTGGAACATTCCTGTACATGTTGTATTTGTATTTGTATCTGCTTATCTTATCTTTGCTGCTGTAACACACTGAATTTCCCCACTGTGGGACTATTAAAGGACTATTATTATTATTATTATTATTATTATTATTAAAAGTCTCATGCCCAATGTTATTAAAGCCACTATTTTTATGGGAAACTCTAAGGGAGAAAATGTTTTCATTCTGCGTATTCCTTTGCTACCAAGCGACATGCCCTTCAATTTTAAACGTCTGCAGTTCCCAATCCGACTTACATTTGCTATGACTATAAACAAAGCACAAGGTCAATCACTTAAAGTAGCCGGCATTAATTTGGAGAACCCATGTTTTTCACATGGACAGTTGTACATTGCTTGCTCTAGAGTTGGTAACCCCAAAAATCTTTTCTTATATGCACCTGAAGGTAAAACCAGAAACATTGTTTATCAAAAAGCACTACAATAGATAGTTGTTTAACTGTAAACCAATTTTACTCTTTTGTCTGTGAAATACTTATACATTACAATGAAGGGAGGGGTGAAGGGTTGCACTATGTTGTTAATTGGGTGTAAATGTTTTATATGTTTGTGTACGGTGCATAAATTTTAATTTTTGATAAAAAATTGTTAAAAAAAATAGATGTAATAGTTTATACTACATAGTATGTATTGAATATGTAAAATCAATAAAAATGTTGAAATAAAAAAAAAAGTTGTTCACATCAATGTTACAACAAATAAGTAAAATGCGAAAATAAGAAAAATTTCAAGTGGAAAAAACGATTTACTGTAGCACTCTGAAAATGTCAATTTCAGTGTGACACTAAAAATTTTACTTTAGCTAGCATAACAATTTAACATATGTTCCGCGAGCGAAGCCATGGGTATTCTACTAGTATATATACAGTGGGGAAAAAAAGTATTTAGTCAGCCACCAATTGTGCAAGTTCTCCCACTTAATAAGATAAGGCCGGCCTGTAATTGACATCATAGGTAGACCTCAACTATGAGAGACAAAATGAGAAAACATATCTAGAAAATCACATTGTCTGATTTTTAAAGAATTTATTTTCAAATTATGGTGGAAAATAAGTATTTGGTCAATAACAAAAGTTCATCTCAATACTTTGTTATATATCCTTTTTTGGCAATGACAGAGGTGAAACGTTTTCTGTAAGTCTTCACAAGGTTGGCACACACTGTTGCTGGTATGTTGGCCCATTCCTCCATGCAGATCTCCTCTAGAGCAGTGATGTTTTGGGGCTGTCGCTGGGCAACACAGACTTTCAAACTCCCTCCAAAGGTTTTCTATGGGGTTGAGATCTGGAGACTGGCTAGGCCACTTCAGGATCTTGAAATGCTTTTTACGAAACCACTCCTTCGTTGCCCTGGCGGTGTGCTTGGGATCATTGTCATGCTGAAAGACCCAGCCACGTTTCATCTTCAATGCCCTTGCTGATGGAAGGAGGTTTGCACTCAAAATCTCATGATACATGGCTTGATTCATTCTTTCATGTACATGGATCAGTCGTCCTGGTCCCTTTGCAGAGAAACAGCCCCAAAGCATGATGCTGCCACCCCCATGCTTCACACTAGGTATGGTGTTCTTTGGATGCAACTCAGCATTCACTCTCCTCCAAACACGATGAGTTGTGTTTCTACCAAACAGTTTTACTATGGTTTCAGCTGACCATATGACATTCTCCCAGTACTCTTCTGGAACATCCAAATGCTGTCTAGCAAACTTCAGACGGGCCCGGATATGTACTGGCTTAAGCAGGGGGACACGTCTGGCACTGCAGGATCTGAGTCCCTGGCGGCGTACTGTGTTACTGACGGTAGCCTTTGTTACGTTAGTCCCAGCTTTCTGCAGGTCATTTACTAGGTCCCCCCGTGTGGTTCTGGGATTGATGCTCACAGTTCTTGTGATCATTTTGACCCCACAGGGTGAGATCTTACGTGGAGCCCCTGATCGAGGGAGATTATCAGTGGTCTTGTATGTCTTCCATTTTCTAATTATTACTCCCACAGCTGATTTCTTCACACCAAGCTGCTTGCCTATTGCAGATTCAGTTTTCCCAGCCTGGTGCAGGTCTACAATTTTGTTTCTGGTGTCCTTCCACAGCTCTTTGGTCTTCACCATAGTGGAGTTTGGAGTATGACTGAGGTTGTGGACAGGTGTCTTTTATACTGATAACAATGTCAAACAGGTGCCATTACTACAGGTAATGAGTGGAGGACAGAGGAGCCTCTTAAAGAAGAAGTTACAGGTCTGTGAGAGCCAGAAATCTTGCTTGTTTGTAGATAACCAAATACTTATTTTCCACCATAATTTGGAAATAAATTCTTAAAAAATCAGACAATGTGATTTTCTAGATATCTTTTCTCATTTTGTCTCTCATAGTTGAGGTCTACCTATTATGTCAATTACAGGCCTCTCTCATCTTTTTAAGTGGGAGAACTTTCACAATTGGTGGCTGACTAAATACTTTTTTCCCCCACTGTATATATATATATATATATATATATATATATATATATATATATATACATATATATGCATTGGGACCTCTTTGAGATGATCACCCAAAATTGCATGAAGAGGTGGTCTTCTCAAAGAAGATGGCTAATATGGGAAATCCATCATAGAAAATGTGGTCTTCTCGAGGACGTTGTCTTATGGAGAGGTTTCACTGTAGAGATTCTTACTGGTTATGTGAATTGGGATTGTGTGTGAGTGCAAAGGAATTTATGGAATGTGAGTAGAGTAGTTCCTTTGTTCGAGGCTGGCTATCTAACTTATCCTTGTATGATGTGCTTTAAAGAATATCTTTAAGATGAGCTAATTATACATTTTTTTTTATCATACAGCTGTGGAGAACGAATGTGAAAAGGCGCCTCCCCATTTATTTTGTGTTTTTTGTTTTCCCACAATGTTTACATAGGTGGGGGATGTGACAATTCACTTGCTTATTTGTAAGAATTAAGAATAGATCTGGCAATCCTGGGACGAAATATCAATGCAAGATATAATGTGGCTTCAGTATTGACAATTTTTCCCATTTGATTTTAGGTTATTTTTATGAATAATGGATATTTGTGTTGTTTAGAATTTCTGTCACTTTTCTTTTATCTGAAGTTCCAGTTCATATGTGTTTGTATAAATAGCAAGTGTATGGGTGCCTGACCTATGTTTGTCCATGTCTGTATATATGTTACATGTTCTGTCATCAATAGGTAAAAAACGAACAAAAAAGGTATTAACTGCTCACTACCCCAAAGGGAACAGTGACAAGTGATGTAGAGGGGAGGAAGGAGAGCAGTGGATATGAAAGGGAGGCAATATATTACACACGAGTAGCCCCTTAAAGCCACAACTCATGAAAAAGTGAAAGAAGTTCTTCCCTCCTTAGAATAAATCCTGAATAGGTTAATACATACAGTATATGTGTTTTGGTGAATGTGAGATGTACTTGATATACTACATATATTCAGTAAGTGTTTATGGGTGTTTGTGTGTATCAAGTATATCATATTATCTTCACATTGTTTGGGTAATATTAAATTGAATTAAGTTTTCTTTTATAAATAAATGAAAAAAAGAATTTTTTACAAGAATATCAGGTATATTGTATATCAGTCTATGAAATATCAAATATATAAGGATATTATAGGCTTTGGTCAATCGATATATGCCAAAAACCTGTGTATTTGTTTTATGAGAAAGTTTT
Source organism: Leptodactylus fallax (assembly GCA_947044405.1). Lineage (NCBI taxonomy): Eukaryota > Metazoa > Chordata > Amphibia > Anura > Leptodactylidae > Leptodactylus > Leptodactylus fallax. The sequence goes on from CAMRHE010000012.1 coordinate 5,462,956, forward strand.
ATTGGATACTGGCCAATACACTCTTTATTATTCAGATGGTCCTTCTGATCATAGAAGCAACATAGGAGCAAAACTAATATTAATTCAGGATCTGAAGATATAGAGAATAACATATGTGGTTATAGTAGAGTAAATTAGATAATGCCCATGTGGCAAATAATACAGTGTATTTGCCAATATCAGAAAACCTTATAGGTTATCCCAGGCATTGTCAGAGGTGTTGGACTGACAGTGTTAAAGTGTGATATTTGTTACATTGATTACTCAACTGATGATGGGTGGTGCAAAGTTTTATAATGTACCCTATGCCATTTACAGCCACAAACAGCATTATTTGACACTGTCATGGACTAAGTATTCTAGACTGAGCTATTCTGGACTATTCTGAACTGAGTTATTTTGGACTAAGTGTTTCCTCGACTGAGTTATTAAGGCTTGTCTAAAGGCATCAAGTTTGTTCCAGTGTTATCTTTACAAAGTGCAGGCTCCATATGTCAACAAAGCCGGAAGACAAGTGTTTCCAATAGTGTCCCAGTTTTGCTAGAAGCCAACCAGAAGACTTCAGCATCAAAGTACTGATTCAACACCTGCACTGTATATCAGATTGTGTGTGCTGTATTGAAGGGGTGGATTCTCATCCTAAGAATTGTGCTAGGTGGCTCTCTGAGTTGAGCCCGTCATCTGTAGTGGAATTGGAATGCCAGTGCGCCATATTATGACCTCACGCCACAAGCCATGGGTGGTGGAGAATAGCTTCTGAGTTCAGTAGCTCCCAACACAAACAGGTTTTTTGACTTTTTATATCTTTTATTTTTGTTTTAAGCCCAATTGTGACCTATGTGGTTTTCTGTTAGCTAAGTATGATCTCTTTTCATATATTAATCACCATTTATTTTATTATATTCTGGTATGATTATAGTTAGTTATTCTTTGAGTATCTTACAGTTAACCTGTTATAAAATCACATTTTCCTAAAAGTTCTATAACAGTAATAAATTTGAATATAGTAACCACACTACGCAATGACAGGGGAAATTAGAAATAAGAGCCACAGATATATAATTTGAGTGGAAATCAGGCATCACAATTGTGAGCAGTTTGCAGGCTGGGTGAACGTGCCTTCTTGATCAATGGAGTCCACACCTTGCTTCATTGCCTCCTAGTATCTGATGGTATAGCACTAATTTTTTTTTCACATAACATTATTCTGTCCATATGTCATAAATCATCCAAGTAGAGGTGGATGGAAGTCCACCACCTGGAGGCCACATGCACCCTAGGAGTTTATTGGGGGATTTCAGATGGTCTTTCTTCAAATAGGTAAATAGGAGCTGTAACTGTGGCAGCATTGGTAAAGAGCCAATGCACTGTAGGAGTTTATTACTTAGATAGATGCGATAAGAACCATGTATTTCAATATAGGCAACTTCAACAATAAAGCCTAATAAAACATTTTCTTTAAAACATGCTATCAGTATTCACTGTGCTTAAATTTATGTGTTTTGGTTAGCAACATGGTATCCTTCACAGCATCATCTTTCTGGGTTCCTATATACATTAATAGTGGGTAAATGTCAGTTTATATTTCATGTACCATATCTGTTGCATACTGTGCAGTTTGTGCACTTCCATTTCTCTTGCAATGTACCTTGACAAAACTATATTCTGCATGGAAAGTCAGTGATGTTCAGAAAATTAGAATTTCATGAGCTAAATCCACTCATGTTCTGGATCCAATGGGCATGGAAAATGTTTTCTGCATACTCATAATTCCTATGGATTCTGGACAGGTTTGACGCAAATTTTCTTTATTGAATTAAATAAATGTCTCCCACTTAACCTCTGTATCACTATTTGACATTAGTCATTCTATATCCTGCTGTGTAGCCCTTAGCCTGAAAAAATTGTGCTAATTAAAATAAAGTGATCTCGCCCTACCAACCGTTGTTGGCTTTTTTACAATTTACGTGGAATCTGATTAGATTATAGTCACTATTACTAAGGTTTTCTTCAGCAGTGACTTTTCCAATACGTCTCGCATCATTAGAAATGATCAGATCCAGCAGAGCATAACCTCTAGTTGGATCATCTTCAAGCTGGACCATAAAATTGATGAATTTCCTCCCCTTTGCAGATGATGCAGAACCATGACCCTAGGTCAATATCCGGGCAGTTAAAATCACCCATTGAGACCATTGTACCTGCCTTTGCTCAATTTGCTTATACAGACTCATTCATTGAAGGGATTTTACTGGTGGGAAGCAATTTTAATACGGGCAAGAAATCTTCCCTGGACTCCACTTCTGGCAGGTCTCACTGTTTCATCTGGTGGACATGTGGTGTGTTTTACATCCTATAGACAAAGACTATACTTTTTTTTCTCTTCTGCTCATGGATCAGCAGGTTGGATATATTTGTCCTACAGCATGCATTGACTTTTATCCCAGTTTCTCCCATTGGAACTGTAGTGTGATCTGATCGTTCTCCAGTATTTCGTACTTTGGGCATGCTGAGCCTGGAATTTAGAGAGTGGTCATGGCTATTGAATGAGTTGGTCCTGAAGGAAGTGGAAAGCAAGACTATGGTGGAGATAATTATTTCTGTGCAAACCTCTCCCCCCTGTTATGGGAAACTTTTCTATGTGTCCTCAGGGTCCTGTGGAACATATTTGAACATGGATATAAAGGCCATACCCTATTAGCTTGTCACATTCTTAAATCCATATAATGGCATAATACCATACATACACCCCAGCAAAAGTCAGCATAAGGGTTTGCCTAATAATATGAATCAGCAGAACCCAACGTATGTGCCACACTTTTTCCAATGGGTGTGTCACACATACATACATACATACATAGTATTTATGCCCCCTGTTGTGCCACAGAATCCTTCCTTGACTATATGCTACTGACCAACTGCTATAGTCTGCCATTAAAGGGTTAATTATTTTCCTTTGGAATAGTGGAAAGTGGTTATCAATGGGTGGTTAACATTGGGCCAGGGTTAAAGAAATACTTTAAGTGATACTACTGAAAAACAGCTGGAGGGGCAATTTTGCAACTAAGTCACATGACTGTATATAAAAAGTGCATGTTAGAGAGGCAGAGTTTCTCTGAAGCAAAAATGGTCAGAGGTTCACCAACCTGTGAAAAACTGTGTGTACAAATTGTGGAATAATTTCAGAAAAATGTTCCTCAACATAAAATGACAAAGACTTGCAATATCCCACCATCTATAGAACATAATATTATCAAAACTTTTTGAGAACCTGACAAATCTATATGCATAAGGGACAAGGCCGACAGTCAATATTGGATGCTTGTGATCTACAAGCCCTCAGACGGCACTGCATTAAAAGACAGAATCAGAAATTATTGTTTGTGAACACAGTTTGCTGTGCAATGCACAAATGTAAGTTAAAGCTTTATCATACAAGGAGGAAGCCATATATCAACACAATCCAGACAATGTTGCTGTCTTCTCTGGGTCAAAGCTCATTTAAAATGGACTGAGGCAAAATAGAAAACTGTTGCATGGTCAGATGAATCTAAACTTGAAATTTTTTATGGAAACCATGAATGCAATATCCTGGAGACTGAAGAAGAGAAGATACCACCCAGCTTGTTATCAGCTCACAGTTCAACCCCATACCATCAGAGATGCAGGCTTTTGCATTAGCGCCTATGGCAGCTTACACATTTTGAAAGGCACTATCAATGCTGAGTGATATATAAAGGTTTTAGAACAACATTTGCTCCCATCCAGATGTGTCTTTAAGGGAAGGCCTTGAATATTTCAGCAAGATAATTCTAAACCACACAGTGCATCTATCACAAAAACAAGAAGAGCTCAGGTGCTTAAATATTCTGCCTGCAGTCCAGACCTATAATCAACAGAAAACCTTTGGTGCAATATGAAACAAAAAATCTGGCAAGAAGATCTAGAACTGTTGAGCAGCTAGAATCCTACATCAGATAAGAATGGACAACATTCCTCTCCAAAACTGTCGCAATTGGTCTCCTCACTTCTCAGATGTTTACAGACTGTTATGAAAAGATGCAAAATAATCCAAAAGTCCAAAGAGGAAAGTATTGGCATAAAATGTAATAAAAAGTCCGCCTTATGCCAAAACAGGGTATAAAAACAGCAGTAACAAGAGAGAGGATGCAGTAAGCTTATGAACAACAGCTGTTTCGCGTTATACACGCTTCTTCTGGCCCTGTTATACCAATGCTAAAAAATGGTAGACATGGCCCTGTCCCAACTTTTTTGAGATGTGTTGCTGCCATCAATTTCTAAATGAGTTAATTTTTTTTAAATGAAATGGAAAAATGTCTAACTTCTGATATGGGTTCTATGTTCTATTTAGAATAAAATATGGTTATATGAAATTTACAAATCATTGCATTGTTGTTTTCTTTATATTCTACAGAGTGTCCAAACATTTTTGGGAATTGAGAATGTAAATACTAGGGTAGGGTTTATACATTTCCCATTATTGTTTGCACTAAACTTTTAGATTTTAGTCTTTCCAAATATAATGTAATACTAAGCAAAGCAACAGATAAAGTAAGTTCTTAATATATTCTTTATTGTTAAAATCATTTCCTTTACATGCTTTGGAAGTATGCCAATATGATGTCACAAGGTACCACATTCCACAATAAATGATGCATATCTTATCAAGCAGTAAGCGAATATATCAGTGTCATGAATGACTCTAGATAAGAGTGGTTGCCATATAACTATACAACCTGTTTAAATTCCTTTTTCTAGTTGCAGTGACAAGGAATGAACTAATTATTGTTCAGACTCTTTTACTAAAGATCTCCAATTCCTAGCTGGATTCTGTGCAAATCGTAAAGGTTTAGAAGCAGACCTAAAGTAATTGACCTTTACCTCTCCACATCTCATTTGCCCTAAGTGTTAATTGACTTTGAAAAAAAAAGCAGTATATTATTCTTAAAAAAAAGAGGAGCATGCCAACATTACACAGCTTCAAAAATAAAATAGTAGCAGAGAAAATTCATTCTAGCTGCAAATTAAAAGAAGGCATGCATTGCCATCTACAGTCAAGAGAAACACGGGGAGCTGGGACTATGCATTATATTGTGGATTGGATAACTATATAATATATATATATATATATATAATTTCTGCTGTAGAATAATCTCAATCATATTGGCTTTAAACAAGTTTGTGTCGTATCTTATGAAGATGATATATATTCAGCTATTAAAATCATCAGCTAATTAGCCAGAAGGAAAGAAGAGATTCTGATCTAAGAATCTGCCTCACAGGCAAGAGACTGTCAGGCTGGCTCAGACTGTGATGGTGCTTCAAAGGACTGTGAAAATGGGGAAAAGAAAAAAAAAACATTTGGCACAATTGACTTGAATGAGAATCAACGTTTCTTCCTCAGATTGGAGATGCTTTGCAGAATTTTCAAAACATCTTTAAGTCTACATCATTTTATATTTTTCCCATAAACTAAATCAGTATCTGCTAAGAAACGCGTCACCTTTTTTCTGCCTTGCAGCAAGGATTGGAATTGTGTTTTCATACACTAAAGCTTGCAGATATTTTATAACACAGAATGCTAAACTGTAGGTAACACCCTGAAGCTGTAAATGGTTCAATGTGATTACTGCAGTTTAGCAGTGAATTAAAGGATTCAATGAACAACATTTTATTGATAAATCTCCAGAGGGTGTTTTTTAATAAATGAATCAAGATAATACATTTATTAAAATTTCTAAAGAAATGCAGAGATATCCCTTCGGGAGATTTTGCTTTAGAAAAAATAATGTCATGATTTTCTTAGATTCTCACACCAAGGCACTGCATTGCATTGTACAGTCATGGCCAAAAGTTTTGAGAATGACACAAATATTCTATTTTCACATGATCTGCTGCCCTCTGGTTTTTATGTGTGTTTGTCAGATGTTTTTATCACATACAGAAATATAATTGCATTCATATTATGAGTAACAGAAGCTTATATTGACAGTTAGAATGAGTTAATGCAGCAAGTCAATATTTGCAGTGTTGACCCTTCTTCTTCAGGACCTCTGCAATTCTCCCTGGCATGCTCTCAATCAACTTCTGGACCAAATCCTGACTGATAGCAGTCCATTCTTGCAGAATCAATGCTTTAATTTTGTCTGAATTTGTTGGTTTTTGTTTGTCCACCCGTCTCTTGATGATTGACCACAAGTTCTCAATGGGATTAAGATCTGGGGAGTTTCCAGGCCATGGACCCAAAATCTCTATGTTTTGTTCCCTGAGCCATTTAGTTATCACCTTTGCTTTATGGCAAGGTGCTCCATCATGCTGGAAAAGGCATTGTTGAGCGCCAAACTGCTCTTGGACGGTTGGGAGAAGTTGCTCTTGGAGGATATTCTGGTACCATTCTTTATTCATGGCTGTGTTTTTAGGCAAGACTGTGAGAGAGCCGATTCCCTTGGCTGAGAAGCAACCCCACACATGAATGGTTTCAGGATGCTTTACAGTTGGCATGAGACAAGACTGGTGGTAGCGCTCACCTCTTCTTCTCCGAATAAGCTGTTTTCCAGATGTTCCAAACAATCGAAAAGGGGATTCATCAGAGAAAATGACTTTACCCCAGTCCTCAGCAGTCCACTCCCTGTACCTTTTGCAGAATATCAGTCTGTCCCTGATGTTTTTTCTGGAGAGAAGTGGCTTCTTTGCTGCCCTCCTTGAGACCAGGCCTTGCTCCAAGAGTCTCCGCCTCACAGTGCGTGCAGATGCACTCACACCTGCCTGCTGCCATTCCTCAGCAAGCTCTGCACTGCTGGTAGCCCGATCCCGCAGCTGAAACACTTTTAAGAGACGGTCCTGCCGCTTGCTGGTCTTTCTTGGGCGCCCTGGAGCCTTTTTGGCACCAATGGAACCTCTCTCCTTGAAGTTCTTGATGATGCGATAGATTGTTGACTGAGGTGCAATCTTTCTAGCTGCAGTACTCTTCCCAGTTAGGCCATTTTTGTGCAGTGCAATGATGACTGCACGTGTTTCTTTAGAGATAACCATGGTTAACAGAAGAGAAACAATGATGGCAAGCACCAGCCTCCTTTTAAAGTGTCCAGTGGTGTCATTCTTACTTAATCATGACAGATTGATCTCCAGCCCTGTCCTCATCAACACCCACACCTGTGTTAATGGAGCAATCACTGAAACGATGTTAGGTGGTCCTTTTAAGGCAGGGCTGCAATGATGTTGAAATGTGTTTTGGGGGATAAAGTTCATTTTCTAGGCAAATATTGACTTTGCAAGTAATTGCTGTTAAGCTGATCACTCTTTATAACATTCTGGAGTATATGCAAATTGCCATTAGAAAAACTGAAGCAGTAGACTTTGGAAAAATTAATATTTGTATCATTCTCAAAACTTTTGGCCATGACTGTACTGCAACAGAAAAGAGGAGAAGCGGAGTAGAGACCAGTTTGGTGTACATCTTTGTGTACAACATTGGATAATTCTTTTTGGTAGATTTATTATGCCTTGCACAACAGTTTTCTAAAGGCATGAAAAGCTCTTTTTGTGCAAATTAAATTTTAGCGCAAAAAAAAGTTGAGAATTTTTCTTTTTTTTTTTTTTGTTTATAAGGCATACCCTCTGCCTGTGATGGAGTTATGAAGACTGTCGTTGATAACACCAATCTTCATAAATGTACCCCCTTGACTGAATGATAGCTCTATAACTATTAAAAACAGATACTGTACATGCTACTTTATGAACCCTGTTACAAAATACCATAATAACATGAGACTTACAAACACAACATATAATAATATATAGAACAAGAAGAGTTTTCAGCATAGCTAAATTTAGATTTTTTTGAACCAAATATGATAGTGTTAAAATAATGTTATTTGCTAAGGCATAGTTCCTCAACCTTTTGATCACTGTGAGCTACATTTAACTTTGAGTAGTGGTCAGGAGCCACATGAAGTAAGAAATTGTAAACTTGAAGTAACAAACTATGAAATTGCACAGAAATGGAAGATGTAAATTCACATAAAAAATAGACCAAATACCCTTGTGCTCCCTCCAGGCACTGTTATAGCCACGTTCACCAAGATCAGCAGATTAATTGGAAACAGACATCCAGAAATCCATTTATTAGTTAAAAAAAAACAAAAAAACAGACAGTAACGCATTTCGGAGCCACTGCTCCTTCATCAGACTCTACTGACATACTGATGTTCTTTCAAGACATTCAGTCCTTTATACACAGTTTGCTCATCATGTGACAAAAAGGTTATATGCAGTCAAATTAAAAATATACATTACTCACTCTATAATGTGTATATCAGTATAAAGCGGTCTGTATGACATACATATGAATAAACTGTTTTTAAAGCAGAAAGCTATATGTTTAATCCATAAAACGGCGGTAAAAGGTATAATAGTATTCTCTTTTCTCTATTTAGACGAATCCTGGTCAATTATATGTATAAATAGGCTCACATGCTGTCACCGACGATGTGGGTTCCCACATGTTAATGATAAATATCACACTATAGTAATTCCCCAGGGCCAATCGCCACCTGAGGATGTGTCAGTTAAGGCTAATAACCACCCAATAGGACTTTACCAAACACCCCACGCATGCGTACTGGCCAGTTAACATGCCAGTCGACCTAAATTTATCTGGGATATAGACTCCTGCGTCTCCCTGGATAGCAGAATCAGGGAGTTACACAGGAGTATCTGCTGACAGTCCGTCATCTATAGTTAACAATCAAGTTAGACAATCAGATAGATAGAGATAGAAGTAACTGTAAATATAAATATAAGGATAACTAGATCCAAGATTGCTCTGTTGTGCTTCCTATTTTTCAGTGTTGTGATTCTCGCACATTCTAAACTCCGCTTGTGGTGATATCGGTTTATTCTACAACTGGAAGCTGCATCTGAGAGCCAATAAACATGAATGGTCTTATGACTTATATAGATTACATTTAAGGTTCTGCACAAGGGAGCACTCAGACTTTCAGGCTCCATATCTCACCATCCACTACAGCTTCGAACGTGAGTCTACCATCATTTTATAGACAATCACCTTGGCTATGATGACACAATAGTCTAGGGATGTTGACTGAGCTCTATGGGTGTGTTTTCCAAAAATGCTCTTTGACCTCTGCAGAGGTCATTGTGCAAGAAAGGGAAGTAGATAAGCTGTGACCATCACCTATTGTGAATGATGGATCCTATAATCAAAGTGTTATCTTTCATTGAACTGAATGCTGAAAAGTGAATGTAATAGTGTAAAGTGTGAAGAACATGAAATGTCAGCATTTTAGGCTTAGTGACAAGAATGAACACTGCAGGATTTTATGATAAATATAGATAATGAGATGGAAAATTAAAATGAAGAACCATTTAAAAAAATGTCTGTCATAGAAGCTAGATTCTTGAACTTGAAGCTATAGCACGTTATTCCCTTTAAGTCGTTCATATAAACTATTCAACTGTTACTTGAATCCTATACTATACTGATGCTTTGTATAATTATCAGTCCACTTCTAGAGATTATTGTTGCCAGTAAACCCAATCTAGAACTTCATAGTTAGAACTTTGCCTGCCTTTGCTTGCCTGCCTGCTGGCAATCTATTGTCTACATGTATTTCCTGAGCTGTATCATTGTCTTCTGTAGCTGAATATATAGATCGGGTACATTTTTCCTGTCCAAACTTACAGCAACTCAGTTTTATTCTCTTCCTCGAAATAATGTGAAATATTTACTAAGTTAAAGGCACTACAACAGAATTCTGGCATAATTTATACCAAAAATGTATTTATTCACTTTGGGTGACAAGGGAGCATGGAGTTATTAGAAAAGAAAGGAAGAAAAATGTTGGTATATACTAAGGCACCAAATATAACGTTATACTGCTTGGTCTAAGTTCACACCTTAGCACAAAATGTTAGACAATGTTAGTAATATTATTCCTCACAGGTTGATATTAATGGTTGAACTGGGCCTTTTAATTGCTTACTGAAAGAAATGATTTCTGTTAGTACTCCAAATAGAAAAGTAGTTCAATAGAGAAAAATAGCCTGTTGTCTTGCCTATTGTTCTTTGTGATGGATGAAGTTATTTATGGGAACTGCATTGAGGATGATGATGTAGAAAACACTGGAACATACAGAGATCTAATTCAGCTTCTAATGACTGATATAGGTGAACAGACGATGCAATTAAAGAAATACAAAAGTGTTACAGTATACGACCATGGCCACAACTTCACCATTAATATCGTTCAATATCTAAATTAGAAAGCATCAACTCAACTATCGCTCTTAAAACATCAATATCAGATCAATTTCTTCTACTGTAAATAATGCTGAAAAACACAGGAAAGAAAGGCTCTTCACACAAAGTAATGAAATAATTTATCACTTATTGTACTTCAGTGGTGGGATTTGTTGTTTCACAGAGACCCACTTATCACTGCAGTAAGAACTTTTCACAGTTTCAGTGGTAAGCAGTGCTAAGTAGCGATAGCACATTTTTCTTCTCCTCAATTATAATGATAATAGCCTTTAAAAGATGCTAATTCCCAATAATCATTACAATGAAAATATAGACATGACTGTGACTATAAGATTTCGCATTTCACCCCAACACATTGAAAATTGTAAGACAAGTTCAAGATGTCAGTATTTTTACTGTATCTAATGTCTTTCACTTTCCAAACTAATTGTTGTAGCAGAGATTGGGAGAAGTCATTTTATGATCATGCCTATCTGTTACTACTAACAACCTAATTTATCAGTCTATCCCTGATGGTTATCCTCTAGATGAACTGTAATCCCACATGTTCTCGAAAATACAATACATTGAAGTGAGGTAAAATACTTCTGGGGTAACCAGTGACATATAGTAAATGTTTGTGGGATGCAAGCCATCATTTTATTCTGTTAACCATTTAATTTTTGGAATGTGCTCAGAAAAAAATATAACAATGTTAGTAGTAGTGAATTGATGCTTTTAAATAAATAAACCCATGTAATGGATTATACATACTTTAAAATAAAAATAAAATCACTGTAATGTTAATTTTCTTAAGGCTTTTTTATACATCTTTAATGGGTTGTACCATAAATTACACTCACCTCCTATTCACAAGTGTCTCATAATCTGCATTCCCTATCAGTATGTCTTTGGAGTGTAGGAGGAAACCCAAGCAAGCAGAGGGAGTACATACAAACTCCTTGTAGATGGTGTTCCAGGCTGGATTTGAAACCAGGACTGCAGCGCTGCAAGGTAACAATGCTAACCACTGAGCCACTATACCAATCACCAGGCTTGGGGGGACCCTCTGTCTCATGATCATGTAGGTCCTAGTTGCAGGATCCCCAACAATCAGACACTTATACCCTATCATGTGGTAAGGTTAATGGTACAGCCTCTTAAAGTTCCATTTACCATTTTAAGCACTTTAATAGAGTGAATCATTGAAAAGACATTACTTTTGTGGTTCTTCTGTTGGAACTATATAACTATGGAGGCTTACATAGAGGCTGAAATGCTGAATTATGATCCAATATAAGAGGCAAATACAGCATCATATGATAAAATTATGAGCATAATATAGACAAATGAATATAATTTACTCTAAGGACAAACACACTTCAGAAGGCTGATGACAGATTCCCTTTAAATGTTTCTTGCTACTTTTTTATTTTAAATCAGACAATTTTTTTTTATCAAAGTTCATGTAAAAAAAAAAGACAATAAAACAACAAAACCTTTTCCCAACACAGCAAAGCTGGTAAAGTATAAAATAGTCAAGTCATCCATCTAGTAACACATCCACGCCCCAGCATCTGGCTGTCCATCAGGTAGTATAGATAGATTTCCTCCAATTATATAGGAAGGTCTCAAATATATTTAGGAAGGTAGAAGAGCAAATCCACAGCATACCCTTTTTACAGGACAGAGAGATCCAGGTACATTGATCACAGTAATACATCTTACATATAACCAAAAAATTAAAAGAAAAAACTGTCTATTTTGTATTTTTATCAATCAAGCAGTCATCCTTTGGAGTGCCACTTATTCTATTACTAGGGTTAGTATCCATTATTGATAGCATTGTGAGTCAACGCTTTTAGTAGTCATCCCTGGTTTCAAAATAGTTATCCATTGTGTTTCAGCAATTAGTGATCCAGTAGCTACTAGAGATGAGCGAATTGAAGCTGATGAAGTGGAATTCGATCCGAATTTCAGGAAATCTTCGATTTGCATCGAATCCGGATTTCCTCACGCTTTGTGGTATTGAATCACATTTTAAACTAAGGACACGTCGAAATAACCTTTAGAAAGGCTATTCTACTCCTACCTTTGCTGTTGCATCACGCCCCCTGCGATGTCCTGGTCCTCCTAGCTCGTGTAGGAAAAGAATAAAGATGGCCACCAGGCATGCACAGAGCCACTCGTGTAGGAATAGAATAAAAAGGGCCGCCGAGCATGCGCTGTCAGCTCTACGCATGCTTGGCGGCCCTCTTTATTTGTGTGATGCAATGGCAAAGGTAGGAATAGAATAGCTGTTTCCTTAGTATAATATGCATATAACCATATCCCCAGGCTCTCTGCAGCCAGGAAAATAGCTGTTTTTTAACGCAATTCGCTGCAAAATAATTTGGATCGAATCATTTTGGGAAATTCAGCGAAGCTGCTGAATCGAATTTTTGAGAAACTCGCTCATCTCTAGCAGCTACCCATTGTTACAAAATGGCATAGTGGCCCCAGATAGTGATCTAGTGGGTATCCCTGGTAAATCTGTGATCATCCTTGGCAAGAAAGGAGATACTTACCTGCACTTTATACTGTACCAAGACTTACGTGAACCAGTTTTACCTGCTGATCGCTAATGTATAATTGGTGAGTTACAATGGCAAGTAGTTGCTTAGTACTTTTGCCTCCCAAAAGGAACAAAGGCATTGTGTGCTATGAAATCACTTTTTTATTTGCAATCACCTTCATCACCTTGTAATTCCCTTTATGAATTAGTGTTTTAATCTAATGGTAATTTTGTTGGTGTTTTAGATTAATTGCATATACTTTACCATGCACAGTACTTTCTATGCTAGAAATTTAACAAGCAGCATCGTGGCTTAGTGGCAAGCACTGATGTGTTTCCTCACTGGAGTCTTGGATTAAAACCATACTATGGATTAAAAGCTTCCTGAAATTCCATGAAATTGTCCCGAGTTTACATCTCTGCCTGAGATAGGATAGGCTGAGATCCCAATTGTGGACAGAGACATGTGATTGGTAAAAATCTCTGTTCATTGCTGCAGAATACATTGGTTTTATATAAAGTAAGGTAAATATGCCATTTTAAACTCTATATGTTTTTACAGGTTACAAGTGGTATCTTTTGCTTAGAAAGTAGCATATTTTCTTACTGAGCTACAAAGAAGACAAAGCAAATATATGTTGAATCAATTCTAAAGTCCTGCTACTGTAGCTAGATTTTATTATCTAAAGGATAACCCTGAAGAGTGACCATGAACAATATCTTGCGTACGGTACATCTTTAGTCTGTATTATTTTGTTAACATGCCAATGATATGTTTCTGATAATGATTCTTTTTCGAGGACAAGGACATATATCCAATAATGTTTTTTTCTCCCATACTGAAGGTTTTCCATGCTTTTCCCTTTGTAAGAAAATACTGTAAGTATTCATTATATATGTAATAGAAAACAAACTGAGCATGTATTTTCTATAAAACTTCCTTATTACGGAGATTTTACTGTTGTACAGGCGGACAGCCAAGTCTACCTGGCACAAAAAGGTTATTTCTATATAGTGTGCAATAAAGTCCTTTTTATTTTTTTTTCTCCGCTGTTATATATCGTAATTGTAATGTGGAAGCATCACTTGTACATTGTATGAGAAGATTCATTTGCTATTATTATGTTGAAAGACAATAGTAAATAAAACGCTAGCACCGCAGAGAGATTGTGAAAAGGTCATTAATTAAAGTCTGCTCAGTGAATTACATTTGCAATGTTTATAACTTTAGTAAGTGCAGGGTAACTGTGGTCACTTATAAAAATCTGGACAAAGGAAGATAAATTACAGCCATCAAGAGGGAATAAAGATTTTTACATGCCATGAAAGTGAAATATTCTCCCTGTTGACTCAATTCTGTTTGGTTTATTCCTCCAGCATACTTCTATTGATAAGAATATAATTCCAACCTGTCGTCAGGAAGGTCTACATAATGTACATCTTAAATATATAAAATGCTATGACATATGCAAGTAAAATGAAACATTAATAGTCCTTGAATGAACACTTCTACGTGACTAAAGGCTGATCTGATTTATTTATCAAATTAACTTATGTATTAGCAAAGTAAAACAGGCAGCGATGACATCATAGAAAAGTTTCCAGTTTCTTCTTGATATTCAACCATTGTATGTAAAATATATCTTATTTTATAAAAACTGATTTCAGGACACATTCTTCTCCATTTTTTTGTTTTTCCTAGCACAATTAAAATTAGATTAGGTTATTTTATGTCTCCATACAGGTTTGATCTGTGTATGGAAACTGTGGATTCTGAGCATGGACTTCCTTGAAATAGCACTTTTTTATTTAACTGTAGTTTTTCTTTGTAAATTTTAAATCAGCATTTAAGAAAATTCACTAGAGAAAAAAAATGCCAAGTTAGAAATACAATTGGCAAACAAACACTTAAAGCAATCCTGAAATTTCCCAGTGCCTCAAGTCAGTTAAAACATGACCATTTTTCACATTTTCCTAATACTAATAAATATAAAATATGTTGGCAAAAATAATAGCCATGAAGAAAACTGAGAAAGAGAAAAGGAAAGAGAACAAAAAGGGGCACCCACATGAACAGACAGGAAAAGACACAGTTAGGGCACAAAGACTAAATAGAAAGCTTCCAGTCTGTCTTGTATTGTGGCTGTGAGATGCTCCATGGTCCTAATGTCTTTGACTCTGGCATATAGCTCCTGAACTGAGGGAAGAAATATCTGCTTCCAACCCCTCAATCATTTGGCTGCTATAAGGAAGTGGAGGAGCAGCTTCCTGGTATTCATCCAATTTGTTGGGTGGGGAAATTAAGCAATCAAGTCTAAATCTAGGAATTGATCTATAAGAGCTTTAACTTCTAGCCATAACTGTTGGACAAGAGTTCACTAGAAAAAAAAAATGTAAACCAAGAGTTCCATAGAACACTGGTACTCAAGCTGTGGTAGGTGTATCACAGGTGGTACACCAAGCAGTCTCAGTAGGTATGTGCTGTGGCTTAGAGCCAACGCTTTGGAAGTGGCAGATTCAGTGAGTGCTCAGGTTACAGGCTCCTGAGGGGATAGTGCCACCCAAACCACCCACCATCTTCCAACACAGAGACACAATAGCCTCAGTAAATACCAGATCAGGGTAATAGGGGTGGGTCTCCTTTATAGCAGAAGTAGTCTGTGCTGGATAGGAAAATAGCTTCTGATCTATGATCTGATGAGTGAACAGCTGGTCAGAAGCTAAAAGACCCTCAGAATTTTTAATGCGTGTCTGCCACAGGTGCCCCCTATAAGCAAAAGGATTTGCTTGGCATGCTATAAATACCAATCTTTCTTCCCTTTTTGGAATTAAGAGCAGGACCTGTCACATGATGGACTGCACAGTGTCCTTTGAGTATACTCTGTTGGAACTTTTTTCATGAGTGGGTACTTGGCTTGAAAAGGTTTTTAGAATGATTTTGTAACCCATCTCCAGAGAGGCCATCACAGTACATCAGGCATAGATCTGCCCAAAATTTCATCCCATCTAGCAATATATCTGTATCTGGGCAAGTTTTGTGTGTGGTATTATTAAGGATCTTGTATATCTTGTATATGACTAAAATGAGACCATCTGCATGAGATAACTGCATGGGGCTTGATCAGACCACATGACTGAAACATCTGAGCACCAGCCAAAAGCATTGTCATAAGCACTGTACATTTTCTGAAGAGATCAAACTGTATTTTCCACCCACCAGGAGAGCTGATCAAGGAAGGCTAGATAATTTGTTAAACCTTAACTAAACTTTCAGACAACTTTTGCTTTTCTGGCAGCATTTTGTCATTAATACATTTTGTATTATACTTTATTAACAAATTTTGGATCTTTTCCGTGAAATCCTGCATTTTTCACTATTTCCCTTGCTTCTCTATTGAGAGATGTCCCCTGCTTATCATTTTTTCATACTGATCTACCTGTATGATTTCCACAGATATCACTCGTTGAAAACATAGTTGGGATTCGGATATGTATAGCTGCATATAAATATCCCAATCCCAACTGTTTTCAACCAGTGATATCTCTGAAAATCATATAGGTATATAGGTAGAACATGCTTAGAAATGCATTTCCTCTTTCATATGAAACCAAAAGCAACTTTCTACATTTTATAATGCTGGAGATATAGCCATTTGAAATGACCCATCCTCATGTTCTCTTCATTTCACATAGCTCAGTACACAATGAGAAAATGAAAAGCAGGGGAAAATTCTGTATAGAGGAGCAAGGGAAAGAGTCAAAAAATACAGGATTTCACAGAAAAGAGCCAAAATTTGTTAATTAAGTATAATACAATATTTATTAATGACACAGATGCTGCCAGAAAATCAAAGGTTGTCCAAAAGTTTACAGTGGCTTGTAAAAGTATTCATACCCCTTTTTCACAGTTTGTCACCTTAAAACCACAAAATTAAATGTATTTTATTAAGATTTCAAGTGATAGACCACCACAAAGTAGTACATAATTGTGAAGTGGAACGAAAATGAGTGGAATGAAAATGATACATGGTTTTCGAAATGACATGCAAAAGTTTTCGAGTGACATGCAAAAGTGTTCAGCTCACTGTATTTTGATACCCCTAAATAAAATCCAGGACTATCAATTGCCTTCAGAAGTCACTTAATTAGTTAATAGAGTCCAGCTGTGTAGAATATAGTCTCAGTATAAATGCACCTGTTCTGTGAAGGCCTCAGTGGTTTGTTAGAGAACACTAGTGAACAAACAGCATCATGAAGACCAAGGAACTCACCAGACAGGTCAGATAAAGTTTTGGAGAAGTTTAAAGCAGGATTAGGTTATAAAAACAAATCCCAAGCTTTGAGAATCCCAATGAGCACTGTTCAATCCATTATCCAGAAATGGAATAAGTATTCTACAACTGCAAACCTACCATGACATGGCCGTCCACCTAGACTGATAGATCGAGCAAGGAGAGCACTGGTCAGAGAAGCAGCCAAGAGGCCCATGGTCACTCTGCAGAAATCCAGAACTCAGGTAGTAGAATCTGTCCACAAGACAACTATAAGTCGTGTACTCCACAAATCTTGCCTTTATATAAGAGTGACAAGAAGAAAACCATTGTTGAAACAAAAACATAAGAAGTGACATTTACAGTTTGCCACAAGCCATATCGGGGATATGCCTAAATGCAAAGCGCTATGTGTGGCAGAAAAGTAACACTGCTCATCACCCTGAACACACCATCCCCACTGTGAAACATGGTGGTGGCAACATCATGCTGTTGGGATGCTTTTCTTCCGCAGGGACATGGAAGCTGGTCAGAGTTGATGGGAAGATGGATGAAGCTAAAAACAGGGCAATCCTGGAAGAAAACCTGTTGGAGGCTGCAAAAGACTTGAGACTGGGAAGGAGATTCAACTTTCAGCAAGACAATGACCCTAAACATACAGCCAGAGCTACAATAAAATGGTTTAGATCAAAGAATATTCATATGTTAGAATGGCCCAGTCAAAGTCCAGACCTAAATCCCATTGAGCATCTATGAAAATGAAAATTGCTGTTCACAGATGCTCTCTATTCAATCTGCTGAGCTTGAGCTATTTTGCAAAGAAGAATGGGCAAAAATCTCAGTCTCTAAATGTGCAAAGCTGGTAGAGACATACCCCAAAACTTGCAACTGTAATTGCAGCGAAAGGTGACTCTACAAAGTATTCAAAGTATTGATATAGGGGGGCTGAATACTTTTGCACTTCACACTTTTCCGATTTTTATTTGATTAAAATTTTGAAAACCATGTATCATTTTCATTCCACTTCACAATTATCTGCTACTTTGTGTCGGTCTATCACTTAAAATCTCAATAAAATACATTTAAATTTGTGGTTGTAAGGTGACAAAATATGAAAAAGTTCAAAGGGTATGAATACTTTTGCAAGTCACTATATATATAGAGAGAGTCCTATATGGCACAGTGACTGACAATGTCTGTAAAGCGCTGCGGAATATGATGGCGCTATACAAGTAAGCAAAATAAATAAATAATAATAATACAGTATGTAGCAAATTGTTAAAAAAATTCATTTTCGTTCCACTTCACAATTATGTTACAAAGAGTTAGGAGTAGGCCACTCAGGGAACCCTGCAATATGACACAGCGACCTTTATGGTCAATTTGGAAGGATGAACTCTCTAGGGGGCAATTCCTAAAAATAGAATGACTATTCATGGGTATTCTTGCATTTTTCCTGTATGAGTAGCTGAGTAAACTACTTGGGAGTGGCTCCTAGCAAAAATGAAAGCTTCTGAGTTGTCAAAGAAGGTCTCCTGGAGGAACACCACTTCCCCTTGGAGGGATTTAAGTCAACTAAGTGTCAGATGCCTCTTTACGTTGGAGCTGAGAGTCACTGATGTTCAATTATACACAACAGAGCACTACTGGGAAATGGGAGTACGGAATAGTGAGGAAGGTCAGTAAACTCACTCAGATGCTTTAGCACTTAAAGGGGTATTCCCATGAACATAATCATATCTATATTTGTAGATAAGAAAAAGTTAAACATTTTTGCAAATATAAGTAGTTAAAAATTCTGCAGAGTTTTAAAGATTTTCTCTAACCATCTTAGCGGTGACAGTCTGTTTTCCTGATCGGTTGCCAATGGATACGACCACAAATGCAGAAACTTTCTATGGTCTGGGACTTGTCAGGAACCCAGCCATGATATTCTTATTGTAGCTGGGTTATCAGGCAGGGACACTACATGTATCAGAAGATATCCTGGCCACAATAAGGAAGTCATGGTTGATTTTCTGACCTTAGAAAGTTCCTGCATTCATGGTCGTATCCATTGGCAACTGATCAAGACAACAACTTGTGACCACAAGATATTTAGAGAAAATCTTTAAAACTCTGCAAAATGTTTAATTACTTATATTTGCAAAAATGTTTAACTTTTAATTATCTACAAATTTAAAAATTGTTATGTTCGTGGGAATACCCCTTTAAGGACAGAAGGATTACCAGGCAATTGGTCAGGCTAACTTCCATGCAGTAGTGTCAGGATATTTAACTGGTCAGGGTGATCAAATACACAATCAGTAACGGTAGACAGAAATCAAAGCTAAGACTAGGCATAAAAAGAAGATAAAAAGAAGAATGCAATAAGGAACAATATGTCAATCAATATCAGCATTGGCAGAAATCCCAAGAGCAAGATAACAAAGTAAAAGTTTACTAAATGTGGATGACAAAGTTGATATAAATATTTTCTCCATTGGTGGATGGAAAGGGTGAGTAAAATGCTCTCAATATTAAGGGAACTTGAAAAAAAAAATATTTTTTTTGTAGAAAGTAGGTAGTCTGTCAAATCTCTGGGATATGACACAGAACCCTTGTGTGTGCAGTGGGCTCCATGAATGCATGGAGGTCTCACCTAAAATCCCATTGAATATAAAATTAAAAATAATAATAGAATAGTACACTAGAATATAACTTTTATTAATATACCATTAAAAATAGCATACAGCTAAGATGAAAATAGACCAAAAATGTGTAAGCACTTACATAGCATAGAGTGCTAGAACCAAAACAAAGGGCCCCCTACAGCATCTCCACAGTAGCAAAGTGCTTGTGCATACAATGTATTGTAGAAACGTTTACAAAGTGCAATGCTATTTATATATAGCATTCATACCCTTTAAACTTTTTCACATTTTGTCACCTTACAACCACAAACTTAAATGTATTTTATTGAGATTTTAAGTGATAGACCGACACAAAGTAGCAGATAATTGTAAAGTGGAAGGAAAATTATACATGGTTTTCAAAATTTTAATCAAATAAAAATCTGAAAATTGTGAAGTACAAAAGTATTCAGCCCCCCTATACCAATACTTTGTAGATCTTTTGCTGCAATTAAAGCTGCAAGTCTTTTGGAGTATGTCTCTACCAGCTTTACACATCTAGAGACTGAGAATTTTGCCCATTCTTCTTTGCAAAATAGCTCAAGCTCAGCCAGACTGGATGGAGAACGTCTGTGAACAGCAATTTTCATGTCTTGCCACAGATGCTCAATGGGATTTAGGTCTGGGGCATTCTAACACATGAATATTCTTTGATCTAAACCATTCCACTGTAGCTCTTGCTGTATATTTAGGGTCATTGTCTTGCTGGAAGGTGAATTTCCTTCCCAGTCTCAAGTCTTTTGCAGCCTCCAACTGGTTTTCTTCCAGGATTGCCCTGTATTTAGCTCCATCCATCTTCCCATCCACTCTAACCAGCTTCCCTGTCCCTGCAGAAGAAAAGCCTCCCCACAGCATTATGCTGCCACCATCATGTTTCACAGTGGTGATGGTGTGTTCAGGGGGATGTGCAGTGTTACTTTTCCGCCACATATAGGGCTTTGCATTTAGGCTAAACAGTTCAACTTTGGTCTCATCTGACCAGAGCACCTTCTTCCACAAGTTTGCTGTGTCTCCTATATGGCTTGTGGCAAACTTCAAAGGGCACTTCTTATGTCTTTCTTTCAAGAATGATTTTCTTCTTGCCACTCTTCCATAAAGGCAAGATTTGTGGAGTGTATGACTTATAGTTGTCCTTTGGACAGATTCTCCCACCTGAGCTGTGGATTTCTGCAGCTCCCCCACAGTGACTATGGGCCTCTTGGCTTCTTCTCTGATCAATGCTCTCCTTGCTCGATCTGTCAGTTTAGGTGGGTGGCCATGTTGTGGTAGGTTTGCAGTTGTAGAATACTTTTTCTATTTTTGGATGATGGATTAAACAGTTCTCCTTGGGATGCTCAAAGCTTGGGATATGTTTTTATAACCTAACCCTGCTTTAAACTTCTCCACAACTTTATCTCTGACCTGTCTGGTGAGTTCCTTGGTTTTCATGATGCTGTTTGTTCACTAGTGTTCTCTAACAAACCACTGAGGCCTTTACAGAACATGTAAAGTGTATTTATACTGAGACTAAAATACACACAGCTGGACTCTATTAACTAATTAATCCCTTAAGGACCCAGCCAATTTTCGTTTTTGGATTTTCATTTTTTCCTCCCCACATTCCAAGAGCCATAACTTTTTCATTTTTCAGTTCACAGAGTCACATGATGGCTTATTGTTTGTGAAACAAATTGTAATTTGTAATGGCACCATTCAATATGCTGTGCAATGTCTGGGAAGCTGGAAAAAAATTCTGAATCAGGTCACAATTGAAGAAAAAATGCATTTGCGCCAATTTTATATGGGTTTAATTTTTACGGTGTTCATTGTGTGGTAAAAATAACATGTTACCTGTATTCTGCGGGTCAGTACGAACACGGTGATACCAAATTTATATAGTATTTGTAATGTTTTGATACCTTTTAAAAAATAAAAACTTTGCAAAATAGAAAAAAAAATTTATGTCGTCATAACTTTTTCATATTTACATGTAAGGCATCTTTTTATGCGGGAAAAGATGACGTTTTTACTGATACCATTTGGGGAAAGATCCGATGGTATGATCACTTTTTATTAAATTTTTTATAGGAGGCAAAGTGTTGGAAAAAATGCTTTGTGGCTATTTTGATTTTTTTCGCCGTTACGCTGTTCACCATATGGGATAAATATTTTAATAGTTTGGGGGGCATGGCCTGAACCGCGATGTGAGCAGCTGAATCTTCCCGGAGCTCCTGCCCTGCCTGCTCTAGAACGGGGACCAACCTTGCTCTTGCCGGTGCCCATGGGGAAGAAACTACCCCGAACTACCCTGCTCAGTCGACCCTTAGCGCATTTCTCCGCCCGGCGCCTTCTTCATCCTGGGTCTCCACGAGGCAGTGGCCATCTTGCCAGGCCCCGGCCTCCACCGGCATTTCTTCAGTAGGAAGCCCGCGAGAGACCCAGACCGGCTCCACCAGCCCTGCCGCTCCTGCCTCCCAGCATTCATCAGAGCCGCTGCACTGCACCTCCGGAGAGGCTCCAATGACTCTGGCTGCAGCTCTGCCATCGCCTTCGTCTCTTTCTGGCAGGTACCT
Organism: Leptodactylus fallax; assembly: GCA_947044405.1. NCBI lineage: Eukaryota > Metazoa > Chordata > Amphibia > Anura > Leptodactylidae > Leptodactylus > Leptodactylus fallax. The sequence goes on from CAMRHE010000012.1 coordinate 5,485,287, forward strand.
CCCCTCCTCCGCTGACTGGCCGTGTTATGTTGGGGAGGCGATCTTCTTCGGGTTCCCCCACCAAGCTAGAAGGGAGTTCCCCACAGACTTCCAGGCTGCCTGTGCCCCTGACATCCCGGGGGCCTGCTCTGCCCCCTCCTGCTATCGCTACCACTGATTTAGAGGCAGAGGGGCCCCCTACTCCGGCCATGACTGGGGCTCCCTCTTCACTGAGCCCTCTGCAGTAGACATCCCAGACCTCTCCAGCACCCTCCGGAGGGGACAATGCAGACCTAGGGGCAACCCCCTCTCTGTCCCCTTTTGCAGTAGTCTCTCCTGGGTCACTTTCCTCTACTTCTCTGCCTGGGGCCCACCACAGCAGAGCTCCTCCAGCATCTCCAGACCCATCACAGTGGCACCAATTGCTTGTTAACCTGCCCTCTAGAGATGATTTTCACTCTCTCGTTTCTGAAGTCACAGCGGCCTGTCGGGTGGAAATCCGTACGGAAAGTATAACGCTGAGAAAGGATCTTCAAAATATTGCAGGAACAAGATCAAGCTTGATCGAGCTCATCGGGCCTTGCGCCCTAGGGGTGCTGGCCCCACCCCTTAAGACGTCATTTGTTGCGTGCACGACTTCGCTATAAAGGAAGCTATCTTAGCCAAGGCCAGACAACTTAAGGACTTTGACGGTGCAAAGATTCAGTTATTCCAAGATCTCTCCTGGATTACTCTACAGAAAAGGAGGCATCTCCGCCCCTTGCTCCAGCTTCCCTTTTGCTTTCATGGCCCAGCAGAATGGACATTCCACTACCCTACGTTCACACACAGATTTGTGACAGTTCTGTGAGACCTTGGACATCCCTCTCCTGGATCTGTTGGACTGGGAACTAGTGGCAGTGATGAGGGGACATTGCATAGCCATGGCTAATTGGCGTAAAAAAGATCGGTTGGCTAGGGAAGTAGCCCTGAGAGCCCAGATACGATCCCTGACAGAATGTCTGGCAGCCCGACCCTCCACCTCTCTCCTCCGCCAGCTAGTCCTAGCTCGGACTGACTTACGCGATGTCGCTACTCGAGCCATTCAGTGCCTCCTCCTTTATAGTAGACAACGATATTATGAGAGGGGTAATAAGGCTCACACTCTTTTAGCTAGGGCCCTTCGGGAGCTTCAGGCCTCCTCTGTCCCCCACGCGGTCCGTAACTTGAGGGGGGTTCTCCATCATCATCCTGACACTATAGTGACCTTGTTTCAGGAGTACTACTCCAAATTGTACAATCTCCCCCTGCCGGTTGCCCCAGGCCCTGCGCTAGGTCAGCGGGATCTGGAGGCATATCTAACTGCTTGTCGCCTTCTCTCGCTCCCGTCTTCGGCACTGGATTCCCTAAATGCTCCTATTACTAATGAAGAGATTAGTGATATATTGAAGGCCCTTCCCAATGGTAAGGCCCCAGGTCTGGATGGGTTCACATACTCGTATTATAAGGTCTTTCAGGTTGAACTGGTCTCCCATCTGTGTAGTCTCCTTAATTCGTTCCTAGAAGGTACCCCTGTCCCTCAAACGATGCTCCACTCCCACATTACCCTGATCCCCAAGCAAGGTAAAGACCATCAGGACTGCTCTAACTATTGCCCTATTACCCTCCTGAATACTAACCTTAAGCTTTTTACTAAACTCCTGGCTAATAGACTTAATGGTTGGCTGCCCTCTCTTGTCCATAAGGACCAGGTGGGTTTCGTTCCCTGCTGTCAGGGGGGAGACAACAACAGAAGGGCTGTGGACCTGATTGATGTAGCCAACCGTTCGGCCATCCCCACCCTTGTCCTGAGCCTCGACGCAGAGAAGGCCTTTCGATCACCTTGACTGGTCCTTCAAGTTGGCCACTATTGAGCACTTCAGATTTTCCAGAGCTTTTCTAACAGCGATCCGATCCTTGTACTCTACTCCCTCAGCAGTCGTCAAGCTTCCCAACGCCATCTCCTCCCCCCTATCCACAATGGGACCCGTCAGGGATGCCCCCCTCTCCCCTCTAATCTTCGCTTTATGTATTGAGCCTCTGGCATCCCGGATAAGGTCCGACCCGGATGTTACTGGAGTTGCGGTCCATGACAGGGAGTTTAAAGTATCCATCCTTGCAGACAATGTCCTTTTAACCCTTACCAACCCCCATACCACCCTCCCTAATATCCTACGTACTCTCAGGGACTATGGTAGCCTCTCAGGCTACAAGGTTAATCCTAAAAAGACTGAGGCCCTCCCCCCTTAACATTCCGGACTCCACTTTGCAGTTACTTAGAACTAACTACAACTGCTATTTAGGCGTCCACCTCTCTTCAACCTATTCTTCCCTATACTCAGCCAACTATCCTCTCTTATTTAACAAACTCTGCTCCCTCCTGGATAAATGGCGCCCCCTTCACATTTTCCTGCTGGGGCGGATTACAGCAGTCAAGATGACTTTCTTCCCTAAGCTCCTTTATTATTTTGAAACACTCCCAGTGGTGGTTCCGAGACGTGAACTGTGTTCCCTCCAAAAGGCAATTTTCCAGTTTATATGGAACGCTAAACGCTATCCTATCCCCCATTCTGTGATGTTAGCTGGCAAGGCTGAGGGGGGGTTAGCGGTCCCACACATTCTGCATTATTACTGGGCAGCCCATCTCCGAGTTATTCTGTTTTGGGCAGCCTCCCGGGCCTACACCAAGTGAGTTGAAATAGAAAAGTTTTGGTTGGCCCCTGTACATCCGAATGCTTTTTTGTGGTCTCGCTCCTCCCACTCACTTGCTGTTCCCCTCTTGGGGCCTATTAAATTTACGAAGGCACTTTGGATTACTTGTTCTAAGCTATTTGCCTTGGCCTCTCGCTCATCCTCCATGATTTCGTTTCTCTATAACCGACTCCTCCCGGAGGGACTCTCTTCCGCTATGGTGCACCATTGGAGCCGGCTCAGCCTGTTCCATATCGCAGATCTGGTTGACCCTTCAACCCTGGAGCTCAGGTCTTTGATTACTTCACCTCTGCCCTACACATGCCAGCCACTGAGTGATTACATTACCAACAAATATACCACTTTGCTCAGGTTCAACTTGGGTCCACGCGGGTCTCACTTCCCACAGCTTTTGAGAGACTGTGCCGAGTTGGTACCTCTACAAAGGGACTTATATCCAGTATATATAGGCTCTTATCCTCTCCTGAGGGTCGATCCCCCCCAACCCATAAGTACATGACTAGGTGGGCGGAAGCTTTGAGTAGACAGGTCTCGCCCAGACAGTGGCAGATTATATGGTCCCGAGCTGCCAAATCCTCATCCTGCATCACATTTTGTGAAACCCATTACAAACTCTTACTGCATTGGTATCACATGCCAGCCTTGCTCCATACTCTTAACCCCACTATTCCCTCTTCGTGCTGGCGTTGTCAGACCTCACTGGGTACGATGTGTCATATCTTTTGGGTTGTCCTATCAGTCGCCTTTTCTGGATGGAGGTGCAGCTCCTTACTGAAGCCCTCTTTGTGCAGGGGGTCCCGCTGGACCCTATGACTTATGTGCTAAACTTGCCGGCCAGACATCTGGGCAAGAAGACGTCCAAGCTGTTTCTTTACTTATGTACAGCAGCAAAGACTCTTATCGCCCGACACTGGAGGGAGACCCTTTCCCCACGCGGTCTGAACTGATTGCCCGCATGAAAGATAAAAGATATTCGCAGCCTTGAATTTTTGACTGCTACCCTGAACCATACTGTGGAAGCCTTTAATTCTGTCTGGTCGCACTGGGACACCTACTGTACCTTGCATGGCTTTTGATTCTGTCCAAACTGTTTCCCCTCACTCTTCCACCCCCCCCCCCCCCGTCTTGCCCTTTGTCTGTATTTGTTTCCTCCCTTGTAATTTTTTGCATTCTGTGATTACAGTGGACTTTGTTGGCCTGTTACACCACATGTTGTGGCTTTCCCTTTTGTTATATACTATACTGGAAAACACTTCAATAAAAATTACAGTTGAAAAAAAATATATATTTTAACAGTTCAGGCATTTTGGAGCGTGGGGATACCTAATGTTTTTATGTTTATTTTTGTTTATTTACTTTTATATGTGATCTAGGGAAAGGGGGGTGATTTGAACTTTTATGTTTTTTTATTTTTTTTTTATACTTTTAAAAACTTTTTTTTATCTTCTTTTACTTTTATGATCAGACCCCCTAGGGACCTTGAAACCTAGGGGGTTCTGATCGCTCATACTATTCACTACATATAAAAATGCCTACCTCTCTATTACACACTACCTCTGGCAGCGTGTCATAGATCTAATGCAATGACAAGCCTCGGAGCCTTCAATAGGCTCCCGGCTGTCATAGCAGCCGATCACCAACCTCTGATGATGTTCAGGAGGGTGGTGATCGGTGAAAAATGGTGGCGCCTGCGCAGTTTAGACCGCAGCATCTACAGGTTTATCAGCCGCGATCGGTGCAGTCACCAATCGCTGCTGTTAGCGGCAGGTGCTGGCTGCATTATACAGCCAGCATCCTCCCTGTATGGAGAGAGTTTAAATCCTGAGCTCTCTCCATACATCCCCATGCGACGCAGGACGTACTATTACGTCGCTAAGGGGTTAAGTGACTTCTGAAGGCAATTGATTGAACTGGATTTTATTTAGGGGTATCAGAGTACAGGGGGATGAATACATTTGCATGTCACACTTTTCAGATTTTTATTTGATTAAAATTTTGAAAACCATGTATCATTTTCGTTCCACTTCACAATTATGTACTACTTTCTGTTGGTCTATCACTTGAAATCTCAATAAAATACATTTAAGTTTGTGGTTGTAAGGTGACAAAATGTGAAAAAGTTCAAGGGGTTTGAATAATTTTGCAAGCCACTGTATGTTATATATATATATATATATATATATATATATATATATATATACAGTGAGGAAAAAAAGTATTTAGTCAGCCACCAATTGTGCAAGTTCTTCCACTTAAAAAGATGAGAGGCCTGTAATTGACTTCATAGGTAGACCTCAACTATGAGAGACAAAATGAGAAAACAAATCCAGAAAATCACATTGTCTGATTTTTAAAGAATTTATTTTCAAATTATGGTGGAAAATAAGTATTTGGTAACCTAAAAACAAGCAAGATTTCTGGCTCTCACAGACCTGTAACTTCTTCTTTAAGAGGCTCCTCTGTCCTACACTCATTACCTGTAGTAATGGCTCCTGTTTGACATTGTTATCAGTATAAAAGACACCTGTCCACAACCTCAAACAGTCACACTCCAAACTCCACTATGGTGAAGACTAAAGAGCTGTGGAAGGACACCAGAAACAAAATTGTAGACCTGCACCAGACTGGGAAGACTGAATCTGCAATAGGCAAGCAGCTTAGTGTGAAGAAATCAAATGTGGGAGCAATAATTAGAAAATGGAAGACATGCAAGACCACTGATAATCTTCCTCGATCAGGGTCTCCACGCAAGATCTCACCCTGTGGGGTCAAAATGATCACAAGAACTGTGAGCAAAAATCCCAGAACCACATGGGGGGACCTAGCGAATGACCTGCAGAAAGCTGGGACTAACATAAAAAAGGCTACCGTCAGTAACACACTACGCCGCCAGGGACTCAGATCCTGCAGTGCCAGACGTGTCCCCCTGCTTAAGCCAGTACATATCCGGGCCCGTCTGAAGTTTTCTAGAGGCATTTGGATGTTCCAGAAGAGAATTGGGAGAATGTCATATGGTCAGATGAAACCAAAAGAACTGTTTGGTAGAAACACAACTTGTCGTGTTTGGAGGAGAGTGAATGCTGAGTTGCATCCAAAGAATACCATACCTACTGTGAAGCATGGGGGTGGCAACATCATGCTTTGGGGCTGTTTCTCTGCAAAGGGACCAGGACAACTGATCCGTGTACATGAAAGAATGAATGGGGCCATGTATCGTGAGATTTTGAGTGCAAACCTCCTTCCATCAGCAAGGGCATTGAAGATGAAACGTGGCTGGGTCTTTCAGCATGACAATGATCCCAAGCACACCGCCAGGGCAACGAAGAAGTGGCTTCATAAGAAGCATTTCAAGGTCTTGGAGTGGCCTAGCCAGTCTCCAGATCTCAACCCCATAGAAAACCTTTGGAAGGAGTTGAAAGTCCGTTTTGCCCAGCGACATCCCCAAAACATCACTGCTCTACAGGAGATCTGCATGGAGGAATGGGCCAACATACCAGCAACAGTGTGTGCCAACCTTGTGAAGACTTACAGAAAACGTTTGACCTCTGTCATTGCCAACAAAGGATATATAACAAAGTATTGAGATGAACTTTTGTTATTGACCAAATACTTATTTTCCAACATAATTTGCAAATAAATTCTTTAAAAATCAGACAATGTGATTTTTCTGGATTTGTTTTCTCATTTTGTCTCTCTTAGTTGAGGTCTATCTATGATGACAATTACAGGCCGGCCTCATCTTTTTAAGTGGGAGAACTTGCACAATTGCTGGCTGACTAAATACTTTTTTTTCCCCACTGTATATACTGTATACACATATATACAGTTGTGCTAAAAAGTTTACATACCCAGGCAAATTTTTTTTATTTTTTTGGCCTTTTTTCAGAGAATATGAATGATAACACAAAAACTTTTTCTTCACTCATGGTTAGTGGTTGGTTGAAGCCATTTATTGTCAAGCTTCTGTGTTTTCTCTTTTTAAATCATAATGACAACCAAAAGCATCAAAATGACCCTGTTCAAAAGTTCACATACAGTGGTGAAAAAAAGTATTTAGTCATCCACCAATTGTGCAAGTTCTCCCACTTTAAAATATGAGAGAGGCCTGTAATTGACATCATAGGTAGACCTCAACTATGAGAGACAAAATGAGAAAACAAATCCAGAAAATCACATTGTCTGATTTTTAAAGAATTTATTTGCAAATTATGGTGGAAAATAAGTATTTGGTCACCTACAAACAAGCAAGATTCCTGGCTCTCACAGACCTGTAACTTCTTTAAGAGGCTCCTCTGTCCTCCACTCATTACCTATAATAATTGCACCTGTTTGACATTGTTATCAGTATAAAAGACACCTTTCCACAACCTCAAACAGTCACACTCCAAACTCCACTATGGTGAAGACCAAACAGCTGTGGAAAGACAGCTCTTTTTTCCTCCACTGTACCCTGGTCATTTTGGCCTGATAACATGCCCAGAAACCAAACCACAGTCAGCTAGACCAACCAAAATTTCAGCCACACATAACATCAGCTGAAATACAGGACTCTCTGAAAACTATAGGTGTGGCTGTTTGAAGATGCACAATAAGGAGGCACTTGAAGAAAAATGGACTGCATGGTCGATTTGCCAGAAGAAAGCCAATACTGCGCAAATGCCACAAAGAATCTCGTACTTCAATACGCCAAACAGCACAGAGACAAGCCTCAAAACTTCTGGAACAAGGTATTTGGAGTGATGAGACAAAAATCGAACTTTTTGGCCACAACCATAAATGTTACATTTGGAGAGGTGTCAACAAGGCCTATGAAGAAAGGAACACCATTCCTACTGTAAAGCATGGAGGTGAATCACTGATGATGTGGGGATGTGTGAGCTTCAGAGGCACAGCAAACTTGGTCAAAGTTGAAGGAAAGATGAATGCAGCATGTTATCAGCAAATACTGGAGGCAAATTTGCACTCATCAGCCAGGAAGCTGCGCATGGGACATACTTGGACGTTCCAACATGACAATGATCCAAAACACAAGGCGAAGTTGACCAGTGATTGGTAGAGATGAGCGAATTTCTCAAAAGTTCAATTCGGTAGTTCGATTCGAAGTTCCAAAAAAATTTGCTTTGATCCGAATTACTTTGCGGTGAATAAACATCTATTTCTAGTCTTCAGAGAGCCGGGGTGGGCGGCAAAATTGCGGAAGCCCTTGGATGCCATGGTCATGTCTCTCTCTCTCTCTCCAGCACAGACAAGTTTTATTCATGTGGAAGGATGTACTAACAAGCAAAGACACGCCTACCCAAACACATCACTAGAGAACATCATGTCACCGTCTGATGTCACAAAGGTCCATAATAAATATTTGTTATCGCGAAGCATCAGGAAATCCGGTATCACGGTGAATTGAAGATTTCCTGAAATTCGGATCGAATTCCACTTCTGTAGAATCGATTCGCTCATCTCTAGTCATTGGCTACAGCAGAAGAAACTAAAGGTTCTGGAGTGGCCATCTCAGTCTCCTGGCCTCAATATTATTGAGCCACTCTGGGGAGATCTCAAGCGCGCAGTACATGCAAGACAGCCCAGGAATTTACAGGAACTGGAGACTTTTTGCCAAGAAGAATGGGCAGTTTTATCATCTGAGAAAATAAAGAGCCTCATCCACAACTGCCACAAAAGACTTCAAGCTGTCATTGATGTTAGAGGGGGCAATACACAGTATTAAGAACTGGGGTATGTGAACTTTTGAACAGGGTCATTTTGATGTTTTAGGTTGTCATTATGATTTAAAAAGAGAAATCACAGAAGTTTGACAATAAATGTCTTCAACCAACCACTAACCATGAGTAGCTGAAAAATGTTTGTGTTATCATTCATATTCTCTGAAAAAAGGCCAAAAAACCAAAAATATCTGCCGGAGTATGTAAACTTTTTAGCACAACTTTATGTACAGTGGTCTAAACGTCCTGATTTGCAGGTATTAGTGGCCAAGACCAATACTTTACAGCACTTCCATATGCTTGAGCTAATCCCTCCTGGCTAAAATCCAACCTTTGTTGTCATTTGAATTGCTACTACTGACAAGAGACCTAAGCACTGGCGTAAATATCAGGGTAGCAGCAGTAGTGGCTGCCACTGGGTCCGGGACATTTTTTTTTTTTTAATAGGCCGTTACCTGCTGGAGTAACACCAGCAGGTAACGGGCCCTATTTACTTACTGATCCCTGCTCGTGCTCACGGCCGCCTGTGCTTCCCCTTCTGCGGAAGCGGAAGCGGCTGTGAGCAGGAGCGGGGATCTGTATGTAAGGCATTGGGCCCGCGAACCCCACAAACACTGCTATAATTATACTCTGGGGTCTTTTCAGACCCCAGAGTATAATGATTGGAGGCCCAGGGGAGGTGATGGAACATAAAAACCAATGTTACTTACCTCTTCTGCGCTCCGGCAAGCTTCGGGTCTGTTTCGTGATGTCCCAGAGGTCACTTGAGCCAGGCCAGCGTCATTATGCGTCGCGACACCAGCCTGGCTCACATGACGTCTGGTCCAACATTGAAGAAGGCCGAAAGGGAGAGGTAAGTAACATTGTATTTTATGTTTGTATCCTCCCCTGGGTCTCCGATCATTATACTCTGGGGTCTGAAAAGTGGCCACTATGGGGCATACTAGTGTGTGCAGGGGCCACTATAGGGCATAATAGTGTGTGCAGGGGCCACTATGGGGCATAATAGTGTGTGCAGAGGCCACTATTGCGCATAATAGTGTGTGTAGGGGGCACTATGGGGCATAAAAGTGTGTGCAGGAATAAGGTTTGTGTGGGGGGGGGGTTGGGAGGGCAATTCGGCAGAGGGGCTCATGTTAAATGTTCGCCTTGGGGTCCAGCCATTCCTAGTTATGCCACTGGACCTAAGTCAGATGGAGGAGCACTTCTAGACGTATGAGGCAATCCCTCCTAGCTAAAGTCTAGCTTTGGTTGTCAGCTGGACTGCCACTACTAATTGGAGACCTCAGCAATATGGAAGAAAGGTACACATGGAGAAGAGTCAATGCAACCTTCTCACCCCATAGAGGACAATAATAACAACACCACCGACCTATAACACCTGCGTTTCTGCTAGGTTAGCCTGCCTAGCTCATCAGAGGTTTGAGCTATAAATGGCTTCCAAAGCTATCTAAAGTGCATAGAAGAAAACATATGTAGTCCCTCCTCGGCCGTAATGTATGGCCATTTGGTTTGAGTATTGGGACATGGTATTTAGGTACTGATTGTTGGCATTAGCGATGGGTCTCTGCTGTATAATGCATAGCATCCAGTGTCTAAAATGTGTCAAACACTTGCTAAATGTTGAGCAAGGCATGTTAGTTTTTGGAGCAAATTATGGCCAAATTATGGTGTATTTTGCTTAGTGAATTTCCCCCTAAAATGCCTTTGAAAATTGCTAGAAAGGTAACAGTAATATCCCTGTATAACATAGGTGTACATGCTATTTATAGATTTACAGCATAAGGGGTTATCAACTAGTTGGAGCAGTGGTTTAAACACTCAGGTGTCAAGAATGTGGGCAAGTTGGTGTGTAAGTGGGGAGACACTCAGCAGGGTATGCCCCTCAATGCTTGGTGCTGGAGATGGCAACAATGAGCCACAACATTGCTCAGGATATTCACATACAGTGCTAGGACAATATATTGAACCTGATGTAAAGGAAAAAAAGAGCTACTTATTGAGGCAACCATTAAAGATCTGAAAAATGTCTCAAGACATTAAGTTACATATTTATCACTTGTCCTGTGAGTTTTGTTTACTTTAAGACATAAAACTCCTTTAAAAATGTAATGACAGATGAATTAACCTATTAGTTCTATCAGTCTCTATGGGACTCTATATGACAATGTGGCATTGCAATATTGCACAGTGTTCTTACAAATAGGAAGATTAGGAATATAACAAAATTAGTCAAAGTTGCTTTACATGCCAAAGTATAGATATAAAGATGGTATAAAGCTTTATTCCATCAATATCAGAAGCACAGTTATTAAACAATCTCTGCTATTTAAGTCCTCAAATACTTCATAAATAACTTCATATTCAATATCAGTGCCAAATACTGTCAGATGGAGTGACTCAGCATCTGCACTTATACTTAGATACTCCAATTTTGCTAAGGATTCAATCTCAAGGTGTTAAACGTTATGTATTTACTTGCCTTCACTTTGAAGATATTTACTTCTCACTGTGTTTGCCTATATACAGGGCAATGTAACATCTGGCATAGCAAACCTCACTTTATGAAATCAATAAAAAGTTTCCACACTACTAGAGCTCAGCAGGTGATAATACACAGCATTTTTTTTTTTTTACTTTTTACAAATGGCTTTACAGTTATGGTTGCAGCGTGACATATTTCTCCTCAGTATCTTGGTTTCTCCACAGTAAGAGTTTGTAGGCAATGTTATTTCTTATTTCATGATATAATAAACACTGCATTCCTTTATCTAACAAAAAAGAAAAAAAAAAAAATCAAGAAATTGTGGTACAGTTCTGTAAAAATTACATTTATCTATTGTCTTAGCCAGGTTTTTGTATATAGTGTGGGTTTATAATAGTAATTCTAAGGTTTCATGAACAGGAACATGTGTTTTTAATGGCTAGTACCCATTATTTTCTATGGCCCCATATACTTACCTGTATCTCACAGAAAATAAATGGTTTCAAACGATAAAACTTTACTTTTAATATTTTAATATAAAAAATACACAAAGGACATCCACTAATCTACTAAAAGACAGATCAATGTGGTCCGTGCCCAGTGAATTACGTGGGTAAAACGAAAAGGGAATTACGTCGTAGGATATTAGATCATGTGGGATATATTAACAGGAGAGAAGAACGTCCCCTGAGTTTACATTTCTGGAGCAAACATGGAGGTGACCCATCTACATTGAGATTTCAGGGCATTGAGTTAGTACGCAAATCACCACGAGGAGGAGATTGGGATAGGGCAATTTTGAGGAAGGAAGCGGAATGGATATTTAGGTTTGACTGTGTCAAACCTAGAGGCCTCAATGATTTGATATCCTTTGCGCCATTTATTGAAAAAAGATGAATAGGGGTGAGAAATATGGGAGTAGTATCGTGTCATTTATTGCCCCGTATTTAGATGGGTAGACGTTAAGGGGTCTCTCTTCCGCTATCTTTTGCATTGCCTGAATCTAGGTGGTGAGGTACGATTTACAATATAATGTTGTGGTGATTGATGGGTCGTAGCTATGATGTACGGTAGTTTTGGTACGCAATCAGAGGGTTGAGAAATAGAAAAGAGTTAGAGTTGTAGGGATTGACCATTAGGAGGTATGCAAATGGATCTGAGTGGGATGGTTAGGTTATCTATAGTTTGATGGGGAACAATAAGGGAGAGCCCACTGTATGTGAACTATGTGAACTATAATAGGTAGATTTATGATCCATCCGCTGTCATGGTCTGGGGTTATACCTAACCTCCGACTCCTTTAGAGTACGGTTGTGATAGGATAATATGGATCCGGATTGAACTCTGTTTTGGATATCTCCCCTCTGGTTTTATGACCTGGTATATGGAGGAATGGAGGTTAAGTATACAAAATTACCAGTTGGCCCTTGATCATCGGAATGGCTGAGACGCAGCGGCCTGATGATCAGCAGCTTATGTAGATTAGGTGAAAATCAAATGTGAATCAGTAGATTCACCGTCTAGCGCTGGATCACTGGAATTGTTTACATTCAGTGGTCACATGATCGGCAGTCACATGAACCCAGTAGAGGACTGAGGTGGACACACCCCCTAGGAGGCGTGATAGGTGGAGTGAGCTAGTGATTTCTATTGGCTCACTGCAGACAGCATTAGGAAAGGGGGTGGCACCGAATGAATGGGCTGACCTTTATAAAGCAGGCAAGGCTCAGTGTGGCATCGGCTACTCTATACACTGGAGCACACCATCAGTGCTCCAGGAACTGCAGTTGTAACTGCATTTTTGAAAAATATTTATAGCAGCTTAGGCCAATTGATAAGTTTATTAGCATTGGCTCCTGATGAACCTGATACAGATAACACAGGGGAAACGCGTAGAGCAAGTTTATTTTCTATTTTCTATTTTTGAGTTAGTTGACCACAAGCCATACCACTTGGGGGCATGAAGGACTGACAGGAGACTGGGGCAGTCTGAGTAGCCTGGAGATTAGTTGGTGGAATTTGAGTCACTAATGGAAATGGTAGCTGTATATCCCTGGAGTCAACATAGGGGATATCAGTAATGGCTGCAATATATTATGTGTGTGGGGACCAGGTGTTTGGGTTTTCCTAGCACTAAGAGCAACTGACAAAATACTGACCTGTTGTATGATGCAGCCGTGATACTATAACCTTAGTCTAAGGGTGGTGAAAGTATCTAATTACACCCTAGGTCCAGTGGAAAGTTGGAGAGTGTGAATACTGTCTAACATTTAAATCCGGAATAAACTTTGAATAGGCAGGCACAGACCACATTGATCTGTCTTTTAGTAGATTAGTGGATGTCCTTTGTGTATTTTTTATATTAAAATATTAAAAGTTAAGTTTTATCGTTTGAAACCATTTATTTTCTGTGAGATATGAAGTAATAGGGAATGGTGTAGAACCCGCTGTGAGACCATATACTTACCTGTGTATTATCACAGGTCCTTGTGGTAGCTCTGAGCTATGTCTGTGTGCTTTACCCTGCAACAAAATATGTATCACAAGTCACATTTTATTCTTTTAACCCCTTAATGAAACAACCTATTTTGGCCTTCAGGATAAGGCATACTTTTTTGCAGGACAAGGTATAGTTTTTATCTGTACTCTTTGGGGAGCATTCAACTTTTTGATCAGTTTTTATTCCATTTTTTGGGAGGCAAGATTAACAAAAATAAATATTTTTGTGTTCTTACAGCATTCTCTATGCAAGTTAAATAACATGTTAACTTTTTTTTGCTTCAGATGTAGTGATACCAATTATTTGCTCTTTTGCTTATTTTATTTTTAACATATTAAAATTATGTGTTAGTGAAATGAGATTTTTTTTGTGATTTTTGTCCTTTTTTAAAAACATTTTTTATTAGTCTTCTTTATTGCAGGGAATTATACATGTCAGTGTTACACTGATATTTAGTCCATTAGACCCAGCCCCTGTCTGGTCTTAATAGGCCTCCATACATGACAAAGGCAAAGGCTTTGGTCATGCTTCTGGCTGCCATGGCAACTCCATGATACCCTGTCATTGATTGTGTCTAACTAATTTACATACCACGGTCACTGCTGAACGCAACATGTAAACGGTTAAACGCCTGGGAGTAAATGTCCATCCTTGGCTGTTGCTGTGTATTATCACAGGTCCTTGCAGGGGGTCCTGAACTTTGTATGTGCCCTTTACTCTACTACGGTTAATGTCCATTGCTGTAATGGACATTAATAATGGTAGTGTGAACATAGCCTAACATTAATTTTACTGCATGGTACACTATTCCTGAATAGCATGACTAATGCTTGGGCACGATGAAGGGAACTATCTGGCATTATTATTTTTAGTTAATCTGGCACTATTGTTTTTGGGATATTTTGCAGTTAGTTATATTTATGACATTACAATATATCAGATGAACAGTATTTAGTGGTACTATGACACAACAGGTACAATAGTTGAGGGCAATGGTGCAGCAACATGAACCAAACTGGGAGTTGCAACAACATGAGATTTAAGGGTTTGTGTAGGATGGTAAAAAGTAGGGAGGATCCATTAGCTGAAGATGACTGAACAGAGTATGCAGACAAGTCCTCGTGAAATAACTTAGAGAAAATGACAAAAAAACAACGGCGAGCGGCACATAGTATAATACTGTTTGATATTAATGGTATCACGTGCTCTAAATAATAGACAGCAGTGAAAGATATCGTCCTTGTAATGAGTTGACAGAATGAGGGGTCAATACACAACATATAGTGATTGATTTGTTTAGGTTTTACCCTCACCTGGTTCAGTTGTGAGAAGTCACAACTGCTATATCCACTTTAGCTATAGAATGCAGCAGGGTCTCTCAATGCCAGGATTCCGGAGATCTGGATACAATGTTTGCAAATAGAGTAGGATACAAAAAAAGAATCCAAAAAATAGAGGAACAAATCCTGCGCTTTCCAAATATAGAGCTTTCCAAATATAACACGTAACATAAAATATGTTATTTTATGTTACGTGTTTTATGTTACGTTATTTAATTATTTATTTATTCAATTATTTATATGTAATTTTTATGTAATTTATTAATATATTAATATAGCATGTTTAATAGATATATGGTTTATACATAAAAATAGATAAATCTCTTCGTAATATAAGAAGTCCTATATTAATAGTTAAATGGGACATTCTGGCTTTAATTAATAAATAAATAAATATATTAAAAAATCCCCATGTTTAGGACAGTACTACTAAAACCACCAGCAACTGAATCAGTCATTCACCCCTCACGTCTCTGGCTCCCCTCTCCCTCTAGCAATAAGTTTCCTATGGTGAGAGTATGTGTTGCAAGCGCTGTGTACAATGCATGCGCAATACAACAATGAATGCCCGCTAGATACAAACTTATATCCATCGGGTAAAACAGCTGCGCGTGCGCTCTAAGATCCTGGAGACTCGAATGGAGCCCTACAGCCCCCGAGTAAATATGAACTCGTCGGATTCTTCCTTTTTATTTGTAAATAACAATTGATATCGATAATATCACGCAAGAAACTCCATTTTTTGATACAAGCACAACATTTAACGCATGCGCAACACAATATCAATTCCCGCAGGATACAAACATATATTCGGCGGGTTAGCATGCTGTGCATGCGCACTAAGATCTTGGAGACGCTAACAGAGCCTAGCAGCCTCCGTTCAACAGGAAAGCTTCTGATCTTCTTTTACAACAGTAGGTTTGCGAATTATCATGTGAAATGTTCATTGAAATTCTTTTTTACCCTTAACATGTGTTTTAACACTTTTATGTTGGGTTTACTAGTCGGCTCGGCCCCTCCCTAGGAGGGTGTGGCCAGCGGACTAGAAGCCTTTTTATTGCTGTAATGATGTATGTCATGCATATGTTCGTCTCATTTACACTTGAAAAAGGAGACTTTATGTCTCCGAAACGCGTTGTGTGTTGAGCTAATAAAAGAAAGAAGAAATTATATTTGGAAAGCGCAGGATTTGTTCCTCTATTTTTTGGATTCTTTTTTTGTATCCTACTCTATTTGCAAACAAGTCCTCGTGAAAAGAAGACTTCATGGCGGTCTACACCAAATGGAAAGGACAAAAAAGTGAACAACTCCAATCATTGACAATATCACGCGAAAGTAGCTAAATATAACTGTATTGTAATCACTTATACAGTCATCAAAATGTATGCGTATAAATGGGGTATATTGCTACATGATTGTAAGCCCTTGCTCATAGATTGCGGGCAGGGCCCTGTATCCCACTGTGCCAGTTGGTCACTGTTAGTATTATATTTGTTTTGTATATTTTGTGTACCGTATGTAAACCCTCAAATGTAAATCACCATGGAATTAATGGTGCTATATAAATAAATGATAATAATAATAATAATGGTCACACACTAGGTTTTTTATTGATCAACAATATAGTAATATTATGAATTCACTTTGTAGTGGCAATATGTGGCCATCATGATGTCATGATGTGGTCATGGTATTATTTGGCCTTCTTAGTGGTATCTTTGGCAATATTAATCACTATACAGTAAATATACTGCATTTTGTGATGACAATATATGGCCCTGGTTCAATAGTAGTATTTGCTAACAATATGTGGATATTTTTTTTTTTCAGCTATGGTAGTTAGGAATTGTACCTTGGAGCATGTGTTCTTGAATTTTAATACCCTGGTCTGGAAGTACCAGAGATCAGCAACTGCAGATCTCTAAATGTCCCTTCTTAATTGACTTAAAGGGTACCTGAGTTTTAATCAAAAGTTGAAATATCTGCAGGGTCTTGCTAGGTGGTTAGTTCTGTGGCTACATAAGCCATCATATGTAGTTTCCTATCTGTTTTTCTGAGCACAATAAGGAAAGGTACTTGCTGCCTATGACTATTATATCATTATTAATAGCAGTTAGTCAGAAGTAAGTAGAGGTAGGTAGACTCTCCTTACACTCACTCTGAGCTATAAGAAGCTCCAGAGTCCTCTCTGTACAGTGGACAGACAGGGAAAACTGTGTGGAAATCTGCAGAGAAATGTGTCCCGTCCACTCATAGTGTTCCCATCTTGAGCCTGATGGTTTCTAAAGATGGAACTTCCCTAGTAACAGGTAGTGAACAGCAAATTAGCAAGAGGAGAGGGACCTAGTGGCATTAACTTTAGAGAGATTTTTCAGACAGAAAACAGCAAGATTTTTAATAAAGTACAATACATTTTGGTTCAGAATCACATGATCTATTAAATAAGACTAAGTCATCTAAAAAGTTAGTGACCATTTAAATGTACTGTACCTTTGTTTTCGTACAAAGTTCCAGTATTTGGTGCCCCACTTATAATTTTGCCTAGGGCTACACTTTGCCTAAAATGAGCCATTGGTTTATTATACAGTGGCTTGAACTTTTTCACATTTTGTCATCTTACAACCACAAACTTAAATGTATTTTATTGATATTTTAAGTGATAGTCCAACACAAAGTACCACATAATTGTGAAGTGGAATGAAAATGATACATGGTTTTCAAAATTTTAATCAAATAAAAATCTGAAAAGTGTGACGTGCAAAAGTATTCAGCCCCCTGTACTCTGATACCCCTAAATAAAATCCAGTGGAATTAATTGCCTTCAGAAGTCACTTCATTAGTTAATAGAATCCAGCTGTGTGTAATTTAGTTTCAGTGTAAATACACCTGTTCTGTGAAAAAACAGCATCATGAAGACCAAGGAACTCATCAGACAGGTCAGAGATAAAGTTGTGGATCAGTTTAAAGCAGGGTTAGGTTATAAAAACATATCCCAAGCTTTGAGAATCCCAAGGAGCACTTTTCAATCTATCATCCAAAAATAGAAAAAGTATTCTACAACTGCAAACCTACCAAGACATGGCCGTCCACCTAAACTGACAAATCAAGCAAAGAGAGCACTGGTCAGAGAAGCAGCCAACAGGCCCATGGTCACTCTGCAGAAATCAACAACTCAGGTGGGAGAATCTGTCCACAGGACAACTATAAGTTATGCTCTCCACAAATCTGGCCTTTATTTATTATGCTTATATAGCGCCATCATATTCCGCAGCGCTTTACAGACATTGACAGGCCTTTATGGAAGAGTTGAAAGAAAGACATAAGAAATGCTGTTTGCAGTTTGTTACAAGCCATACAGGGGATACAGCAAACATGTGGAAGAAGGTGCTCTGGTCAGATGACACCAAAGTTGAACTTTTTGACCTAAATGCAAAGCGCTATGTGTGGTGGAAAAGTAACATTGCTCATGACCCTGAACACACACCACATGGTGGTGGCAGCATCATGCTATAGGATGCTTTTCGTCTGAAGGGACAGGAAAGCTGGTCTGAATTGATGGGAAGATGGATGGAGCTAAATACAGGGCACTCATGGAAGAAAACCTGTTGGAGGCTGCAAATCACTTGAGACTGGGAAGGAGATTCACCTTCCAGCAAGACAATGACTCTAAATATACAGCCAGAGCTACAGTGGAATGGTTTAGATCAAAGAATATTCATGTGTTAGAAAGTCCAGAACTAAATCCCATTGAGCATCTGTGAGAAGGCATGAAAATTGCTGTTCACAGACACTCTCCATCCAATCTGGCTGAGCTTGAACTATTTTGCAAAGAAGAATGGGCAAAAATCTCATTCTCTAGATGTGCAAAGTTGGTAGAGACAAACCCCAAAAGGCTTGCAGCTGTAATTGCAGCTAAAGGTGGCTCTGCAAAGTATTGATATAGGGGGGGCTGAATACTTTTGTAAGTTACACTTTTCAGATTTTTATTTGAATAAAATTTTGAAAACCATGTATCATTTTCTTTCCACTTCACAATTATGTGCTACTTTGTGTTGGTTTAGCACTTAACATCTCAATAAAATACATTTAAGTTTGTGGTTGTAAGGAAACAAAATGTGAAAAAGTTCAAGGGGTATGAATACTTTCGCAAGCCATTGTACACTAATTGAATATCAAAGAAACACATAAGCACTAAAACAAAGGTGTTAACCCTTCTAAACTGAATTGTTCGATCTCCTTTTATCTCCAAACTGAAATTCTTACTCCTACAAGCATATGGGGAACTGATGGAAATTTCAACCAGTAATTACCTCTAGCTTTATATTTGTTGTTTAGTATTATAGTCATTAGGTAGCAGAGAGGAGCAAATCAATCTGCCTGGTTCACAGGTTTATAAATGAATTTGTGATCTACCTGCTGTTACTATACATTGAGCAAATTGTATTTGTTTCTGGTGCTGAGGACAATAATACTCAGGCAATGTATGGTAGAATTATATAGACATCCTGTCAGCATTTTGGCACTGGATATATACAATTTTATTTGTGAATTGTATGGAGCTCTGTTTTCCATTCACTGTTAGGTATAATAATATTCCTATAGTATGGAGGTATCATTTCCACAATGTATGGTGCTATTATTTGAGCCATGCATACCGATAACATTCGAGCAAGATATAAAATTAAATAAACACAGGAGATGATGGGAATTCTTATGTCCCATATATACAATTTAGACCTAGTTTACAACAATATACAGTTTTTGCGCACATCAGTGTTTCCTAATTGGGGTGCCCTAAAAAAGGAAAGTCACTGGCAGAAATTTTCACTTTAAAAGCTAAGACTCATGGGTTGAACGTCACCTTATCGAATGATGCCTGGCATAGGGCAATCAAAATATTCAGTATATAAGTATAATATATTCTTTGGTATCTATGCTATGCAGTAAATAGATGCTTCTATTTTTTTTAATGTATCTTTTCAGTGAGAGGAAGGGTGTAATCTACGTCAGCAAGGGATTCTTTCATGATGAAATGATGGGAACCAATGTCCATGTGCACTATAGATTGTTGTAAAAGATTACACCTGCTTGTAGCAGAATTGATGTTGAACTTGCCAATGATATATAGTCATAGCTGTAAGTGTTGGCACCCCTGAAATCTTTCCACAAAATGAAGTATTTCTCCCAGAAAATTACACATGTTACACGTGTTTATTTCCTTTGTGTGTATTGGAAGAACACAAAAAAATCCAGGAGGAAAAAAAGCCAAAAATATAATTTAAATATATAATATATATTTTATAATATAAACATAATTTCACACAAAACTCCAAAATTACTGGCAACCTCAACTTAATATTTGGTTGCACACCCTTTGGAAAAAAATAACTGAAATCAATCGCTTCCAATAACTATCAACAAGCTTCTTACACCTCTCAGCTGGAATTTTGGACCACTTTTCTATTGTAATCTGCTCCAGTTCTCTCATATTTGATGGGTGCCTTCTCCCAACAGAAATTTTAAGCTCTCTCTACAGGTGTTCAATGGGATTTAGATCCAGACTCATTGCTGGGCACTTCAGAACTCTCCAATGCTTTGTTTCCATCCATTTCTGGGTGCTTTTTGAAGTATGTTTGGGGTCATTGTCCTGCTGGAAGACCCATGACCTAGGACGCAAACCCAGCTTTTTGACACTAGGCCCTACATTGCAACCCAAAATCCTTTGGTAATCTTTGTGATGCCTTGCACACAGTCTAGGCATCCAGTGCCAGATGCAGCAAAACATCCCCAAAACATATTTGAACCTCCACCATATTTGACTGTTTTTACTGTGTTCTTTTCTTTGTAGGCCTCATTCCTTTGCCTCATTCCGTTTTCGGTAATTTACCCAAAAGATCTATCTTGGTCTCATTTGTCCACAAGACGTTTTCTCAGAAGGATTTTGGTTTACTCATGTACATTTTGGCAAACTGCAGTTTAGCTTTTTTTATGTCTCCGTGTCAGCATTAGGGTCCTCCTAAGTCTCCTGCCATAGCATTTCATTCATATGTCGACAGATAGTTCGCACTGACACTGATGCACCCTGAGCTTGCAGGACAGCTTGAATTTCTTTGGAACTTCATTGGGGTTGCTTTTCCACCATCCAGACTATCCTGAGTTGCAACCTTTCATAATTTGTTCTCTTCCGTCCATATCCAGGGAGATTAGCTACAGTGCCATGGGTTGTAAACTTCTTGATTATGTTGCACACCATGGACAAAGGGACATCAGGATCTCTGGAGGGACTTGTAACCTGGAGATTGTTGATTATTTTTCCATAATTTTGACTCTCAAGTCCTCTTCTCCTCTTTCTGTTCTCCATGCTCAGTGTGGCACACACAGACTTACAATGCAAAGATTGAGTCAACTTCTATTTTATCTGGTTTCAGGTGTGATTTTTATATTGCCCACACCTATTACTTGCCACAGGTGAGTTTTGAATAAGCATCACATGCTTGAAACAAAGTTATTTACCCACAATTTTGAAAAGGTGCCAACAATTTTGTCTGGCCCATTTTTGGAATTTTGTGTGAAATTATGTCCAATTTGCTTTTTTTTTTCTCAGTTTTTTTGTAAAAATAAAAATATGTAAATAGTTATCTGATATGGTAAATGCTGTAACAGGGATAAAAATGAAAATACAAAAAAAAACAGGAAATATTGGAACTATTTGGATGTTTCGGAGGCAAGTATCAACAAAAATGGAAGGAAAACATCTAAAACTTAACTTTTATTAAGGAATACAGTCCACTAAAAGTGAAAATTATACTATAATGTGTATATGTAATCATGTGCAGCCGCACATATGACACAATTTCGATGATAAAACTTGCGTATAGTTTGCAGCACAGTATAACTGTTAGGATTCAGATGCAAAGTAAGAAATGTACGAGTCTATAGGAGAGCAGCAGCAGAAAAGGGCTAACAACTGCGAGCAGTAGAAAATGCTACTTAAAGGCAAACCACTACTGCGAGATAAGACTGGCCTCAGACGCCTTCACCAGAGTTCCTCGCAAGAAGAGGTGGCCTTCCGCTGAATTTGAAGACCGGAATTGTCACCAGAACAGAAAGTATATTACAAATAAATGCACTGCAGCAGGAGCCTACACCAAATCTGCACACTACTCACAGGGACAGAGAAAACAGAATGGTCTTCAATCCGGGTCAGCAACTGAGGAGGGTAACACAGATCCAAATCACGAGACGAAGACAAATCCAGGAAACAAAGCCAATAGTCAGAACCAGAGGCGTAGCTAGGGGTTCAGCACAGGGGGGCGAACATGTCCAAGTGGGCCCCCAACTTAGGTATACCGATATTATCACTATACGGTGACCGTATAGTGGTATATATCGGATCTACACAGGGCTCTGCAGACGATTTAGGTAAATACAGTGTAGTATCATTTAGTGACTTACAGGTGACGTCTCTGACTAATTGTTCACATTCCCCATCTCTTTCATCTGAACTGCCATGACCATTTCTTCCAGTCTCTGTAAAGTTTGCAGCACAGACATTTTTGTCTCCTCACTTTTCCAGGTACCTGACCCACATTGTCCTCACCTGCACACCCATCCTGCTGTTACCCTAATTATAAAATATATAATATAGCCCCCCATAATGAATAATACCCACAAGTGCATCTTTAAATTAATAACTTCCCTTTGTACCCCCTTTAAATAGTGCCCCTTATTAATAATGCCCCAGGTGTTTCCTAATTAAAAAGTAAACAAAAGGTAAAAATAATTAATGGGGTTCCGATAATCGGGACCCCCAGGATCAGCCGTTTGAATGAACCGTGGTACCTGTGTAAGCGCCGTGACCCATTCTCTGTTTACATAGTATCATTCATCTCATAGCAGCCATATAATGTAACTACAGCCTCGTCCTATACACGTCTATGTGACAAGGCTGGAATTACATCACACGGTCACTATAAACAGACAGCGTGTGATATAAACAGGTGCCATAGCCCCTTCATACAGCTGATCAGTGGGGAATCACTTATCTCTTATTGATGATTTATTCTGAGGATAGATCATCAATTAAAAATGAGCTGGAAAACTCTTTAAGCCTAAGGCCCCATGTGGCGTCCCGCAGCAAAAAAGTGCTGTTCTTCCTGCTGCGCTTTGCACAGAAAGTTCGCAGAGGTTTCCTCTGCGGACTTTCTGCTTCAATTATATCTACAGGGAAACCGGGAGCGTTTCCATAGGAATGCTGCGATTTCCAAAACCACAACTGTTTTGGAAATCGCACCATGTCCACTGAGCATATTTTATCATAAAGTGGGGATGGGATGGGGCCCCACGTGGCAAAAATGCCACGGGAAAAAATGCGGTATTTTACAGTTCATACAAAGTGGATGGGATTCTAGCAAATCCCATTCACACATTGTGGAAAAATACGTGCAGCGGACACTCTGCAATTTCCAAAACCGTTGCGGTTTTGGAAATCGCTGCATGTCAATTATACCTACGGAAACGCTGGCGGTTTCCCTATAGTTATAATGGAAGCAGAAAGTCTGCAGAGGAAAAATCTGTGGCCCTTCTGTGAAAAGCGCTGTGGGAAAAACCACAATGTTACAGCCGCGGTTTTTCCTGCAGCGCTTTTTTGCTGGAGCCCGCTACATGGGGCTTTAGTCTTAATAAAGCCCAAGTGTCACTTTAATTAAATTAATTGCCCCCTCATATTATGCCCCTGATTCGCCCTGACATAAATACTGCACCCCTAATGACCTCTTATATCGATGACCACCCCCTTATGTTCATAATACCTCCTAATATAAATAACCTCCCCCCTTGTACACCGTAATAACCCTTATATAAATGATGCCCCCTTATGTTCATAATGCTCCCTCCCTTATAGTTATAATTCCCCCTCCTAACAACCCCTTATACTATTAAAATACCCACAACTAAGCTAAAGCAAAACAAATATAAGTTATACTCACCTACCAGCGATCATGACCAATGGAGCCGTCGCTTTCTCTTCTTGACCCGCGCTCTGTGCGCAGGGTCCACACACAGGAAGTCAGCGTCTCAGCGTAGAAGGCGCGATCTTGTGACGTCATCGCGCCGCCTGTGCCGATGACTGTGTTCTCGTCATGTAAACCGCAGGCCTGAAGTGGCTTGCGGTTTACAAGACAGCAAGTTGCAGGAAGCGTTTTAACTAGATCGGCATCTGCAGACACCGATCTAGTTAAAAGTAAAAGATGTTTTAATGGCGGCCCCTGGGTGGTCCCCACAATGTCAGTGGGCCCGGGGCAGCCGCCCCCTCTGCCCCCCCCCCCCGCTAGCTACGCCTCTGGTCAGAACCAATCAAGAATGCCAGGACAAAATCGCAAGACAAAAGAGGAATCCAGGTACACAGCCACAGGTCAGGTCTAGGAGAAGTCAAATCACAGTCAGGCACTTAGCAGGAGTTAGAAAACTGATTAGCCAGCACAGCTGAGTGATAATGAGTGGTTTAAAAAGGCTTGCTCAGGAATCTTCATGTTGTCATGGCAACCTTAAAGCAGCAACCACCAACCCTTCTTTATGTAGACCCGGCAACTTTAAAGCCCCAACAACAGGTGTAACATCCCTGACAATAACTGATAAACCTTAAGGTCAACTATTTATTATAGTGGCTGATAATTTTACTATCATCATACAAATCTGTGCATTCCCACAACACTAACATTAGCAGCAGCTGTGACTCTTGATAGCTGTCACTATCTGCAGTCTATCCATACATGGGCACTATTAGTTTATAAACATTTATCTCCATAGAGAGATAGTATTGTATAACTAGTGCCTCTGTGTTTGTGAGTGACCCGCCCTGAATTCACAGCTGCTTGCTAGTGTGAATTGCGGCTAACTAAACATGCTGAAGACCACGTATTACCATACATACAATCTGTCTCAGCTCCACTGATGAAACTTGCGTATACTTTGCAGCACAGATAAAGCTGATGGTTGGCTATTTGTTATAATGGCTCATAATTTTACCATCATAGTACAAATCTGTGCATGCCCACAATGTTAAAATTAGCAGCAACTACGTGGGGCCTTATCCTAATGACCGCTCATTTCCAAGTGCTAGAGGTCAGGAATGCTTGTATAATAACCAGCTTTAAATCTAAGCTCTCTCTCTCTCTCTTATATATATATATATATATATATATATATATATATATGTATACTGTAAATGATACAAAAATATAAGGCTATTTTTACAAAAGAAGAAGAAAATAATGCCTAAAATAATAACCATCCAATGCTGTAAATAAGTAGTAGACATGTAACCATGTGACACAAATTGCTAAGCCATTTCCAGATGGTTTATACAGTTCAGTATGTTTTCTCAACAAAAACAAAACTATTTCCCTTCATTCTGTAGAGAACTTTCATATTTTCCAGATTCTTTGTTTTCTTCACTGCTTCTCTTGCCTGAGGGTACAGTGCCTGCTCAGCTTAAAAAGCAGGTTGTTCTTGTCTTGTCCTATTTGTCCCCAGAGAAAATTAGCAAAAGCAGGCTATATTAACAGTTTATCAGTAAACCATCAAACCGGCTTTTAAACAAATCCTTCCAAAAACAGTTCTAAGAGACAATCACCCCAGATATACTTTCCTGTCTGTAGGCATAAATGGTAATCTTCAGCGAATGCTGATGTGAATGCACTATGCCACAGGATTCCCTAAAGCAATCATTTAAGAACTTTGAGGGAAAAAATAAATGTGTTTATTTTCACAAAACCTTTTATGAAAAGAGCCTGTTTTTATCAAAAACAGAACTGTTTGCAGGATTTGTATTCTACACTTTGTACAAAATCTAAGAACTTTTCAGAAGATAGGATATACTGTATAATGTTATATATTCTTATATATCACTATAGACAATGGAGGGAATTTATTAAGTATAAAGACTGGTGGCTACTTTAATATAAATGGAGAGTTTTAAAACTATAGATCAGTTCCATAGACTAAAGAGTACAGTCATGGCCAAAAGTTTTGAGAATGATACAAATATAAATTTTTACAAAGTCTACTGCTTCAGTTTTTCTAATGGCAATTTGCATATACTCCAGAATGTTATAAAGAGTGATCAGCTTAACAGCAATTACTTGCAAAGTCAATATTTGCCTAGAAAATGAACTTTATCCCCCAAAACACATTTCAACATCATTGCAGCCCTGCCTTAAAAGGACCACCTAACATCGTTTCAGTGATTGCTCCATTAACACAGGTGTGGGTGTTGATGAGGACAGGGCTGGAGATCAATCTGTCATGATTAAGTAAGAATGACACCACTGGACACTTTAAAAGGAGGCTGGTGCTTGCCATCATTGTTTATCTTCTGTTAACCATGGTTATCTCTAAAGAATCACGTGCAGTCATTATTGCACTGCACAAAAATGGCCTAACTGGGAAGAGTATTGCAGCTAGAAAGATTGCACCTCAGTCAACAATCTATCGCATCATCAAGAACTTCAAGGAGAGAGGTTCCATTGGTGCCAAAAAGGCTCCAGGGCGCCCAAGAAAGACCAGCAAGCGGCAGGACCGTCTCTTAAAAGTGTTTCAGCTGCGGGATCGGGCTACCAGCAGTGCAGAGCTTGCTGAGGAATGGCAGCAGGCAGGTGTGAGTGCATCTGCACGCACTGTGAGGCGGAGACTCTTGGAGCAAGGCCTGGTCTCAAGGAGGGCAGCAAAGAAGCCACTTCTTTCCAGAAAAAACATCAGGGACAGACTGATATTCTGCAAAAGGTACAGGGAGTGGACTGCTGAGGACTGGGGTAAAGTCATTTTCTCTGATGAATCCCCTTTTCGATTGTTTGGAACATCTGGAAAACAGCTTATTCGGAGAAGAAGAGGTGAGCGCTACCACCAGTCTTGTCTCATGCCAACTGTAAAGCATCCTGAAACCATTCATGTGTGGGGTTGCTTCTCAGCCAAGGGAATCGGCTCTCTCACAGTCTTGCCTAAAAACACAGCCATGAATAAAGAATGGTACCAGAATGTCCTCCAAGAGCAACTTCTCCCAACCGTCCAAGAGCAGTTTGGCGCTCAACAATGCCTTTTCCAGCATGATGGAGCACCTTGCCATAAAGCAAAGGTGATAACTAAATGGCTCAGGGAACAAAACATAGAGATTTTGGGTCCATGGCCTGGAAACTCCCCAGATCTTAATCCCATTGAGAACTTGTGGTCAATCATCAAGAGACGGGTGGACAAACAAAAACCAACAAATTCAGACAAAATTAAAGCATTGATTCTGCAAGAATGGACTGCTATCAGTCAGGATTTGGTCCAGAAGTTGATTGAGAGCATGCCAGGGAGAATTGCAGAGGTCCTGAAGAAGAAGGGTCAACACTGCAAATATTGACTTGCTGCATTAACTCATTCTAACTGTCAATATAAGCTTCTGTTACTCATAATATGAATGCAATTATATTTCTGCATGTGATAAAAACATCTGACAAACACACATAAAAACCAGAGGGCAGCAGATCATGTGAAAATATAATATTTGTGTCATTCTCAAAACTTTTGGCCATGACTAAGTGAACCCAACTGAATTATGCTTAGCTCTGAGTGGGCTGATGTTTTCAAGAGTAAGCACTGACTTGCTTAAAGGGGATGTGCAGGATTAAAAAACATACCTGAATTGTTTTGAAAGAGTGCCACCACTGTACATATGATGTATTTTTGGCATTGGTCCCATTCACTTCAATGGAATTGAGATGTAATGCCAAACTCAACACATGGACAGGTGTGGTCTTGTTTCTTGAAGAATTTACCCATACTTTTCTAATCCAGGTCAACCCCACTGAACTTCACTTTTGGGAATCCTTAGACTAAGCCTCCATGGTTGCGGAACTGCAGCATCTTTGCCTGCTGCAAAAATGCAGCAGAAAAAATGCTGTGTTTTACAGTACCAGCATAGTGAATGAGATTCTGGCTAATGCCATCCATACATTGCAAAAAAAAAAAACAGCTGAGTAAAATCTGCAGCATGTTAATTTTAGTTGTGAGCTTTTTCCCAAAGAAGGGGTCACAGCGCTCTCACAAGCACTGCAGTCTCTTCAAACAGCTGGTCATTGAGGGTGCTGGGTGTTGGACCCCCACTGATCTTTTATTGATGACCTATACTGAAGATAGATCATTAATAAAAAAATGAGCTGGAATAACCCCTTTAATGAAGGCACACAGGGACATTATTATTTTAAAGGTGCACACAGGGGTATTATTCATTTCCAGGGGATTTTTATATTAGATATTTTTTAACTTGTTAGCACCAGATGGAGACTTTATATAGGTGAGGACAGTGTGTGTCACGTATCCGGAAAGTGAGGAGCCAAAGATGTCGGTGTTGCAAACTTTAGAGACAAGTCTCAGCTGGTAGAAGTGGTCATTGCAGATGGAAGAGACGGGAAATGTGAATGATTACAGTCAGAAACATCACCTGTAAGTCATGAAATTTTTTGTGTACTGTATTCTTTTACATGGTCTGCAGAACCCTGTGTAGAGCCGGTATATACCATTATATGGACACTGCATAGTGACAGTATTGGTATACCTTGGTAGGGGTCCACTAGGACGTCTTTACCCCTCTCAAAGGGGGGCAGAAATGAATTCCTCTTCATGTTCTGACATATAAATGTGGCCTAACACTTATATGAGGGGTGTTCAATAAGTTGTCTAACTGAATATGAAAACTAAATTTTCTGAGAAAATTGAACTTTCTACTTTTCAATGTAATCCCCTTTGACTTCAATACACTTATCCTACTTCGCCTTCAGTGATTGGATGACCTCAGAATAGGAGGAGACTTCTTGCTGCTGCAGGAACTCTGTTACCACCTCTCTGACTGCATTGTCATCATGAAATCACTGCCCATGCAGAAATTTCTTTAGGTTACAATAGAGAAAATATCACTGGGAACCAGGTCTGGACTGTAGGGTGAATTTTTAAGGTCCATGAAGTCGCATTTCCTGATAGCAGGTTGTGATTTACGAGACTTGTAAGCTGGTGCATTGTCATGAAGCAGCAACACACCTGCCAACAACTTATCATGTTACTCTTTGATTGTCTTATATAATGCCATCATTGTTGAAGCATAGATGTCTCCAGTAATTGTTGTCTTGTGTGGCATGAATTCTAGTAATAAAGCACCTTCTGTATCCCAAAAAACTGTTGACATGACCTTTCCAGCGTTACTGACCCATTGTGCTTCTATTGCATGGACTCCTGTTTGTTCTCAGGATCATGGTAGTGGACCCATGTTTCATCACCCGTAACAACCTGAGAATAGAAGTCTCCTACATTTGCTCTAAGCATGTCTAAATTCTCTTGGCTAAATTGCTGGCAACATATGTTTTGCTCTGGCGTCAACATTCATGGCACCCACCAGGGACTGACCTTTGACATCATGAAAACATCATGGATAATACTGGAAACCATGCCAACTGAAATGCCTAACTCATAAGCTGTATTACACTTATACAGTTCTATCTATTTCTCATACTCTGTATTACAGTCCATTCTAGCAGGTCTGCCTCAGCAAAAAAAATCGCCCAATTTCGGGTGTTTTTTTGCTGCAGCAGTTTTGGACAAAAACGTTACCACTACAAAAATTATACAATAAATGGGTCCACTGAAGGTCTGCCGCCAAAGGGCCCACACAAACCTGGAGCTGGCTCTACATAGACATACATGTCACTTTCACTTTTACATAACTTCGGCTGTGTTTGCTTTAGAGAGTTATAAAATGGATATATAGGTTTCTATGAGCCCTGACAGTGTCATACACCATGTTTTAAGCCAATTTGAGGTGTGGTTCGTGTTGAACATGTTGGACCCAAAACAAATCTGGCACCTGAGCCACACAAACCCAAAACTAGATGAATCTTGAAAGGTTCACTCATCTCTAGCAGTGAGGAGCAATTGCCAATCCTATGTGTTGAAGTCCTGTAAATTCTAACCTAAGACACTGAGTATTCATGTTTGTGGCTGGATGTGTAACCAGGCTTGGACTTGAGCCAGTGTGGGCCGCTAGTCCCCACCACCCCATGCACTAGTGGTTCACAAAATATTAATCTCATTGAACTGCATAAAGATATACAGTATAAAGGATTTCAATCAACCTATGCATCCATGTTATTTAAAAATCTACCCAGTATTATATAGATTCATTTGGTGGCTGAGATGACATATAGCCATGATGGTGAACCTATGGCACGCGTGCCAGAGAGGGCACGCAGAGCCCTCTCAGTTGGTATGAGGGCCGTCGCCATGATCGCTCACTAACGGGGAATCCGGTACAGGATTCCCTGTTAGTGAGCGACTGCTTCTTTCAGCTGTATGTGCAAATGCACATACAGCTGAGCCCTGATGCAGTTGTGATGACGTAAGTCATCAGCGCGCGCGATCAGAAGAAGGAGGACGCTCTTCGTGGAACTAGGTAAGTAGCATAAACTACTGTGTGGGGCCCCACTGTGAAGCATAACCACTGTGTGGGGGCCCACTGTGAAGCATATACTACTGTGTGGGGGCCCACTGTGAAGCATAAACTACTGTGTGGGGGCCCACTGTGAAGCATAAACTACTGTGTGGGGGCCCACTGTGAAACATAAACTACTGTGTGGGGGCCTACTGTGAAGAATATACTACTGTGTGGGGGCCCACTGTGAAGCATAAACTACTGTGTGGGGTCCCACTGTGAAGCATAAATTACTGTGTGGGGGCCCTACTGTGAAGCATATACTACTTTGTGGGAGCCTACTGTGAAACATATACTACTGTGTGGGGGCCCACTGTGAAGCATATACTACTGTGTGGGGGCCACTGTGAAGCATAAACTACTGTGTGGGGGCCCACTGTGAAGCATATACTACTGTGTGGGGGCCCAGTGTGAAGCATATAATACTGTGGGGGGGGTCAAAATGGAGCATATAATACTGTGTGGGGGGCCTACTGTGGAGCATATATGACTGTGTGGGGGCCACTATGGAGCATATAATACTGTGTGGGTGTCCACTGTGGAACATATAATATTGTGTGGGGGCCACTGTGGAGCATATTATACTGTGCGGGGGCCACTGTGGAGCGTATAATACTGTGTGGGAGCCACTGTGGGCATATAATGCTGTATGGGGGCCACTGTGGGGCATATAATACTGTCTAGGGGCCACTTTGGAGCGAATTGTACTGTCTGGGGGCCACTGTGGAGCGCATTGTACTGTATGGGGGCCCATCACTATTTATATCACACAGTATCTGTTTTATAGCAGACATGTGATATTATTACAGGCTGTAACAACATTGCACGGCCGCTATAAAACAGATCCTGGTTAATTTAAGGTTAAATTGCCGTGTTGGCACTTTGCGATAAATTAGTGGGTTTTGGGTTGCAGTTTGGGCACTCGGTCTCTAAAAGGTTCGCCATCACTGACATATAGGCACAAAGGCAGTCCAATTGGCATCTTGCCTACATTGTACCAACCTTCTCAACATCACTTTATGGGCCTTAATCATCTTGTGGTGTTTTGCTGCAGCCTGCTGCTGTGAGAGAAGGACCCAAGATCAAGGCAAGAGACAATCAGCAGGCTACTGCTAGGGACCCCAGGACAGAAACGGTCCAAGGCAGGGAGAATGTAGCAAATTACTACTGTGAAAAAATGTATGTCTGTGCAGTTTTAGGAATTTGCAAACAAATGTCAGGTACAGAGGGCCCCTAGAATGAATTTTTGTTGGTGGGCCCTAGTTACCCCAGTCTGACACTGTTATGTAACTTTTTGATTGCTAAAGTAAAGAGAACCACAAGCAACACCTGACAATCTGTCACGGGTCTTCTGCCAATTATTTACATCTAGAATAAAGCACACCCCACATTCTATCAGCCAAGAGACCACCCCCAGGGTGTGCTCCACCACCATTATCCATGCTAATTTATCTCTCTAATTACTGTACCATACTAGAACACTGCCATTTAGCTGAAAGACACAGCCACTGTCATCACCAGTGTGAGTAAACGCCAATTGCTATCTTGGAGACTTTATTCCTGTTAGCCATAAGCTCCATCCATATCAGTCATGTCCTTCCATGTGCATATGCACAGACTCATTTAAAGAAATACATGTCTATTTTGCTAGTAAGTTAGGTAACCGCATGTTCAGATAACCATCATGGCTGCAAACATCCAGGAGAGGACTATCAGTCCAAAGTAATTGGTTTGAAAATGATCCCAAAAGAAAAACATCAGTAGAACAATATGTCAATGTGTACTAAAATTGCACCTGAAGCCATACCAAGTGTCAGTTGTGCAAGTGTGTTAAAGGAGGAAAGGTTGCAACGTATTGCAATTGGCTACTGAAATTGATCATAGATGGCCATTTCAATCCATAGCAACATATCATATCTAATGAAGAGTGGTTCCATCTAACCAAGTGTGCTATAGTAATTCACACAATAGGTACATGTATACAGAAAATTTACACAAGCTGCACCTCCAAACATTTCATGACTTAAAAATGGACATTTGGTGCACCGCTATAATGAAAATGTGAACACAGCTACAGTATGATCACGGACATCTTTGAGCAATTCTATGCACAATTAAGATGTCACAAGCCTGAGTAGTTGTTTTTTACTTTTGTGTGGAGTTCATGTAGAGTTGTATGCTGAGCAAATAGTTGTGACCTCCATAGTCATTACACCCAATGGCATGCATCTTTTATATGTAGGGTTTCATGAAGGGTAGGGTTTAATAAACTAATCCCCAGATATTGCCAACTGAAACAGCAAATTGAAATTCATGATCAAAATACCAAACAGAAGGTGTTCCTGAATATGATAATATGGGCACAACTTGCCATACCCACTGGTGGAAAACACTTTCAGCATCTCCTGTAACAGGTAAGTACAGAAAGTCATTTTTCCTTTATCCATTTTTTTGTGCAAACCTCACAAAGGACACGGGTTCTGTTTTTCATGGTCCACTCTCTAGTAGCATATTTGGTTATTGTCATGAGACCCCCTATTTTCTAGGCAAGTCCCTTAATGAAAACATATATGCAACTGTAGGAAGAAGATCTACAATAACTCTACTTACGTTATCATTCTCTTATTTTTGATAATATTTACATGCAGAACATAAGGTGGAAGAACTCGTATATTTGGCTTTATGCTTTTTTTTTTTAGTTCTAGCAAGTGTCAGTGAGTTATGGATGTTTTGTGCCTTATTTGTGGCAGAAACTATATCTTAGCACATTATCACTCTAATTACCTCTGGAACAGCGCTATTTATTAGAAAACTTATTTGTAAAGACAAGAAATGATTTTTTTAAGAAATATTTCCAAAGCTGGATCAGTAGATATAAAGGCAGTGAAATTTAATGCTAGTAAAATCATGCAAAGCCTACAATACATAATAAATTATTAAAGCACGAATAGCTTTGAAGAGGAAAGGTAGTGAAAATGATAGAAGTGTATCTATACCTCAGAGTATCAACCGAATAGGTGTGTATTTCATGCAGAGATTGATGTAGGAACAAGAGGTCATGCAAGAAAGTAGAAAACGTTGGGTTAAAGTCCTGATGTGCGTCTTCTAGAAAAATTGTGGTTGATTCATTAAAAGTCTTCTGAGCTGAGGTTGTGGAGGTTACTACTATAGGGAAATATAAAGCTGATTTTGGTACACAAAAGACTGTTTCAAAACACACCGAAAAAACAAACCTAATAATATATGGGATATCAAAATGCATGACAAAATGTACAAACTAAACAGGTCAAGCTGCTCATCCAATACCTGCCAACCATTTCTTTTCAAGGTAGCATATATCTGACCTTAAGCAGGAGTATAGAACATTCATGAAGATTTAGTGTTTACATTTTTAAATACTGTCACTTTTTTAGTTGCTTGGAAAACATAATAAACAGATCTTCAGACATTTCTTGTGTATTTACGTGGTATATTGTACAAATGTAGCCAGGTTTACCATGACGCTTAACAAGTTAAAGGGATATTCCAATTAAAATAAACAAGCCCTAAGGTCACTACTGAGGCCTGTGGCTCGTTAATGTCATAACGCTGAGTCCTAATGTTGCAACATTTATGCGACCCACGTGACCACTAAGGCCCAATCATAGGCTTCAGTGGTGACCTTGGAGCACGTGACATCAGCCAGAGGCAGGAAAAAGCCTAAAGACAATGCCAAGGATATCCAGGAGAGGTGAAGCAAGGTGAGTATAAGTGTTTGTTATTTTTCCTAAGTTTTTCTGGGCCTAGACTTATTATACTCTGAGGCCTGAGGAGACCCCATAGTATAATAACCACACTTCTGCTTCTATCCAAACAAGTTCAGTATGAAATTACATTGTTAAAACAAATCTTGTGTGGTTTGCCCAACTGTACTTGTAACCACATATCCCTACTATCGTTTTCCGTCAGAAAGTCTCTAAAACTGTATCTCAAACAAAGAACAATGTAGAAATATAACATCAAAAAACATGTATGTCAGATTTCATGTTTCATAGTCATCCATGTACAGAAGGGTGATTGGAGAACACAAACCTATCTATGACATCAAGCAGGGGGACAAGGTCACTTCCAAACCACACCAAATTAATGTATCTATGGAATGAAGTTTAATCTTTGTGCTTGGTATGTCTGGAATTGTTAAAACATTTGGTATTGCTTACCAAATATTCATTTGGTGGATGCCATTAGTCCACCCAGTCAAGGATGGAAGGTTCCAGGAAGGGGGATGGGATTAGGGGTCCTTCAAAGAGGAATGATGTACATGTGTTGGAGTCTCTGTAGGAGACTGTGCCACAGATTCTGCCTATAATTGGCAGAGAGAAAAGTCCTCTGTGTAGGACTTTTATCTCTGCCGATTATAGGCGGAATCTGCGGCGGAGTCTAATAGAAACTTCAACACAGATGTGAACCTAGCCTTTCTGTGCATTAAGCACATTCCTGTCACCTACACAAATATCAAGAGCACCTGCACCCTGTCTTACAGTACTGGAGTACAGAATTTGGCCCAGAACAACATATGTTGCCCAGAGAAATCATGGTAACACTTCATGACCTTGTTACCTTTTTACAATCTGAACATTTTCCTAGTCACTTGACCAGAGACATGCTCTATTACAGAACCACATCCATCCTTCCAAAAAGTAAAATAAAAATGTAAATAATAATACAGTAATGTGTTTTAATCTGCATTATCTTATAGTCCATTCCCAGCAGTTTCCTAGCAGCCTTCTATACAGTAATATAGAAGATGTGTTTTGATCACCTTGCCTCCCTCCCCAGAAAAAGCAATACAAAGTGATCACAAACTTGTGCACACCAGAAAATGGTACCAATAAAAATTACAAATTGCCCATTATAAAAAGAACCCTGATATCTCTCCATTAACAAAAAAGTTATGGATATCAGAATAAAGTGCCTAACGTTAATAAAAGCTAATCAAAACATTATATGTATCCCCAAATGGTGACTAAAAATACAACTTATCACAGTAATGTCCTCATATGGCTATGTTGACAGAAAATAAAAAAAAGTTTTGAATTTTAGAAGGCAGAGTTGGAATTAAAAAAAAAAAGTCCAAACACCCTTAGGCTAAGGCCCCAAGTAGCGGGTGCAGCAAAAAAGCTCTGTGGGAAAAACCGTGGCAGCAACACATCACAGTTTTTCCCACATCGCTTTCACAGAGAGTCTGCAGAGGTTTCCTCTGCGAACTTTCTGCTTCTATTATACTTATAGGGAAACTGCTGGCATTTCCGATGGTTTAATTGACATGCTGCGATTTCCAAGACTGCAGTGGTTAGGAAATCACGGCATCTTCACTGTGCGTATTTTTAGCCAGAATCCCATCCACTTTGCAGGGACTGCAAAATGCCGCATGGGGCCTCAGCCGTAGATGGTTAAAAGTGAATGTGAGCGTCAAAATGGTCGACTGGACATGTGCAGTCAGCTCTGTCCAACGCGAAATGGCAGAGTCGACTGAGCATGCGCTGGATTTGGATTATGAACAGACACGATGGGCGGGTGCTGATGCTACTGAGAGACGGTGCTGGATCTTCCGAAGAGCGTGTGACGTGAGCCCATGGGATGCCCTCTCTGCTTTCTGAGCACAGGGGGAACGCCCCCTGTGCTTTCTGAAGATTAATTTGCATAAAGAAGAAGAAAATTCTCCAAAACAGTGGCGCGGATCAGAAAAATAAAGGTAGGAGACGAATAGGCTTTCTAAAGGCTATTCCGACATGCTGTTAGTGAAAATAGGGTTTCCCAATGATAGAATCCCTTTAATGCAGTATATAAATAAATGTAATGTCACTTTTATCTGCTGGAATATTTGTCACAAGAAACTGCTGTACCGCTGCTGTCCCGTGGTTAAAACCTATATATATATTTTAAATCAGGCAGGCAATTCTGGTATGCCTACATGTCTTTTTCAGATTTTTTTTTTTTTTTATAAGTTCTTAGTAAAATGTTTTATGTTAGTTCAAATTGAGGACAGACATGCAGTTTCCACTTTCTGAAGCTCTGATAACATTGCGGTCTTTGACAAGCTGATGCTCTGTTTGAAACTGTAAGACATCTTTGATGTTGCCATGGTAACATAGCCTTACACTGCCACAGTCAAATGTCAATGGCGTAAAGATCACTTTCTATTAGGCACAGGCAAATTTGTTGCACGATAAATTTATTCTGGATGAGCAAAGTTAGATCTCCTGAAATTGCTAATAAGAAGCTTGCTTATTCGCCTGTTAACCATTCTTTACTGTTAACAAAACACAGAGGTTTAGATTTTTAGGTTCTGGCTCCTTGAGTCCAATGAACACAACCACACTTATACACAGTGCTGGTATAAGGTATAGTCAGAGAAAATGTTCACATAACAATTTATACAATAGTGAAATATCTCCTATGAGCTATCGGTATAATTGACAATAAGGCATCTAAAGGAAATGCTACTCCATAGCCCCATGATAGTCATTCTCACATCTGCATATCGAGAAATAAAAATCTGACTGCTGTTGAGCAGGTTAGTTTAAATTTTGTGTTAGGCTGTGTTCACACCATGGTCATTATGTAAGTTTCACACATATATTAGGAAATTCTTATATATATACACCATATCCTTAACTTATAATAGGCAAGACATATGCCAAAAGAGAGCTTTTGACAGATGTCTGCCCTGTATGTATCAACACACTTATTTTTATCTGTACAGGAAAGCAAGTTTTTTATTTTTACAATAAGATGGCAGACCACACCATGAACAGAACCAGACCTGTGTAGTATAGTACAGGTCTGTAATATACGTTACATTTCTCAGCAGGCAATGCCAGCTATTCTATACCTACACACGTGGACAAAATTGTTGGTGCCCCTCATTTAATGAAAGAAAAACCCACAATGGTCACAGAAATAACTTGAATCTGACAAAAGTAATAATATATAACTACATGTTGACAAGCCACAAAGCTTCTGGGAGAATGTCCTATGGACAGATGAGACAAAAATTGAAATTTTTGCCAAGGCACATCAGCTCTATGTTCACAGACAGAAAAATGAAGCATATCTTGAAAAGAACACTGTCCCTACTGTGAAACATGGAGGACGCTCTGTTATGTTCTGGGGCTGCTTTGCTGCATCTGACACAGGGTGTCTTGAATCTGTGCAGGGTGCAATGAAATCTCAAGACTATCAAGGGA
The DNA here is from genome assembly GCA_947044405.1 of Leptodactylus fallax. Taxonomy (NCBI): domain Eukaryota; kingdom Metazoa; phylum Chordata; class Amphibia; order Anura; family Leptodactylidae; genus Leptodactylus; species Leptodactylus fallax. The sequence goes on from CAMRHE010000012.1 coordinate 5,522,784, forward strand.
TTCTAGAAAGAAATGTGCTGCCCAGTGTCAGAAAGCTTGGTCTCAGTCGCAGGTCATGGGTCTTGCAACAGGATAATGACCCAAAACACACAGCTAAAAACACCCAAGAATGGCTAAGAGGAAAACATTGGACTATTCTGAAGTGGCCTTCTATGAGCCCTGACCTAAATCCTATTGAGCATCTTTGGAAGGAGCTGAAACATGCCGTCTGGAAAAGGCACCCTTCAAACCGAGACAACTGGAGCAGTTTGCTCATGAGGAGTGGGCCAAAATACCTGTTGAGAGGTGCAGAAGTCTCATTGACAGTTACAGGAATAGTTTGATTGCAGTGATTGCCTCAAAAGGTTGTGCAACAAAATATTAAGTTAAGGGTACCCTCATTTCTGTCCAGGCCTGTTTCATGAGTTTTCTTATTTAAAAAATTCTGTTGATGCATGGTTGAAAAGCAATGTCTGACTTTCTTTTGTTCATTTTCATAGAATTTTTAAATATTATTACTTTTGTCATATTCAAGTTATTTCTGTGGCCATTGTGGGTTTTTCTTTCATTAAACGAGGGGTATCAACAATTTTGTCAACGTTTGTATATGTAAACTAAATTGTTGTATTTTGCTTCACCAAATGGTCTATATGCTATCTGTACCAGACAAAACACAGAACAATACAAGACATGGAGATATGTTCTTATTTGGCTGCATGTCTGTTTTAAGATTCTCACTGCATATCCCATTCTGTTCTGCTTTCCCAGACAAGACTCACCCATTCAAGTCTATGGGAGTGTGGATAAAACGGACAACATGTGAATGACATTAGTATGCTCTCTATTAGGCTTTATTCACTTTCACTGGAAAAAGGGAATGTTTTTAATTTCATAAATGTCTGTGTGTCTGTTTTTTAGGTCCATATCATGCATTTTCCTACCCTCACTTCCTGATTTCACTTGATTTTTGAAACAATGTTAGCAATGGTTCCTAAAAAAATGGACAACACACGGATGTCATCAATGACAGACAGACACATGTATAAATAGTCACTTCAAAGTGTTTGAGTCTGTGTGCTGTATGTTAAAAAAAAACATTGTTGGATGAGAAACTCCTTTGTAGAGATCAGCAAACCTCACTAGATTCATTTTGTGAATATTTGCGAGGTGAGCCCTCTGGCTTGTTTTGTACCAAACTGGTTTGGATAGAACTGGAAGTGCTGTTATTACACTCTAGGTATCATCAGAACCCATAGTATAATAATTGAATGCTAAAACATGTAATAACAAACATGTATACTCACCTTGTCTCACCTCTCCTGGGCATCTTTGCTGCATTCACCGGTCCCACGGCATCCTCTTTAAGGGCCTTAGGGGTCACATGGTGTGCGTGGAGTGCAATGGCATCATGCGTGTCTTCAGATAGAGGCTGGATGAGGACTGAAGAGGATGCCAAGGGATCGCTGGATGTCCAGCAGAGGTGAGGCAAGGTGAGTATGACTGTTATTGTTCCTCACCTCCCCTGGGTCTCCACTTATTATACTATGGGGTATGAAGAATAGTGTTTTGTGGTGATGAACCCCAAAAGTTTCACGTTTAGGCAAACGTGAAACTTTTGGAAATTTCAGGTCTAATCCGATTCTAAACGAATCACTTCTAAATGAATTGGTTCGTCCATCGCTACTCCGTTGTGTGGATAAGCCCTTTTTCACAGATACATTGTTTAGCAACTCTCAAAAAGCAAAAGTGAAATCAGGAAGCAAAAACAGGAAAACAGATGAAAGACATCTAATTATTTAGTGTTTCATCATTCTTATAAATTATTGTGTATAGATTTGTTTTATACAAATATTAAAAATATTTTTTTTCTTTTTTTCTAGTGTTTTTGCACCCAGAGAGCCTAACTGCAAAAATTAAAATCTTTAAGGAGGTACAAAACATTCGCTTTAGAGCTACCGAATATTAAAAAATACATTTAATATGCACAGTATTTGCTGTCTGTGCCTACTCAATGTGCTCTTTGAGGAATTTTCTGGATCTTTCTGTACATCAATAGTGTCATATGTTTCTATCACTGATGGTATACTGTAACCCATGCCTCTAAACTATTGAATGATGAGAGGATTATCACATCTCATTTCCACTGACTGGGAGAGCACTGTCAGGAGATAAATAGATTATTACAAAGGGAAAAAAAAATGATGCATCTGTACGAAATGGCAAGGCCTATAATCTGATATGGAGAGCTACCAATATAAGGTAGGATACATTTCTAAAAAAGATTAATTTATTAATAAAATAAATAAACATAACAAATAATATTACTGCAAAGTGGCAAAATAACACAGAAATTTGCCTAAAGTTGGATCCAGTATAGCTACCGTTCAGGCACCAAGTGTAGGATCAAGGGGGAACAAGCTCTAGATGCCTTGACATGAGGACCAATGAAGCTCCTTAAAGTAGCGACAAGTGATTCGCCCTATCCCATTGTGCAGGTTGTATATACCCCTAGTGCCTTCTATGTACTGTACATGTGAGAGATTATCACATAAAATATGATAATGCAAACCAGCAATCAGAAGATAAAAATTGCTGCATGCCTTCTGTTCCTTATTTCTTTTGTGTTTATTGTTTTTCTTTATAGCTACTTCATTTGACATCTTAAAATCCTTATAAATCCTTGTCAGGGTCATTGTATCTTGCAGGAGTACAAAAAAGCGGTTGTTTGTTAGCCATGATCCTGTGCTTTATAATGTAAAGAACATAATTACTTATCTATAGTAATATCACTGAAAAAATGTAAGAGAACGAGAAGTGGATATCTCAGCAATTGTAAATGTACTATAAACATTGGGGAAACAAACCCATTACTATGATTGCCCTCTCTTCCTTGGTGTGCAGCAGATAATGGATAGAAAGTATATGCAAAGCCACTTCACCCAAATACAATAGGTAAGCTTACAATATCTTAACTCATTGAGGTAAGATACAATAACATATACAGATGTAGCCTCATTTAACTTGAATCTGATAGCTCGATGCATCAAGATATGTTGCTTCAAAACAAAACAATCCCATGTTGCGAAAACGACCTGGCAAAAAACACTGCGTTTTACATTACGTGCAAATTGGATGGGATTCTGGCTAATCCAATCCATACATTGCAGAAAAAAATCTGCAGTGGAAATGCTGCGATTTCAAAAATGCTTGTGTTTTTGTAAATCGCAGCATGTCAATTATACGTACTGAAAAGTTGACGTTTTCCGTATAGGTATAATAGAGGCAGAAAGTGCACAGAGGAAAACTCTGCACACTTCCTGTGAAAAACGCTGGGGAAAAAAATGCTATGCGATTCCGCTGTGGTCTTTTCCGCAGCGTTTTTTGGCTGCAGCTCGTTACGTGAGGCCTTAGCCATGAAGTCAACTTGAAGATGTCTTCAATTGTTTTATTCGTTAAACAGGGCCTCCACCAACTCCACCCTTTACTTCTAATAGGCACTACTACTTGATTCTGATACAGTTGGAATTGTTTCTCTAGCCCCCACCGTTTGTGAGCAATCATTGCTAGAGATGAGTGAATTTTTCAAAAATTCGATTCGCCGGTTCGCCGAATTTTCCTAAACGATTCAATCCGAATTAATTTACGGCGAGTCGCGTTAAAAAACAGCTATTTCCTGGCTGCAGAGAGCCTGTATAGTGATGTAGAACACTGTGACTTGCAGTAACACACATAGGGAGTCTGATGTGGTAGGGAAACAATATTGTGAGTGAACCCAAATGAACCCTGTTCTGCTTCAATACTCTGTATAAATTCCTCCCTATCCTTTCCCTACACTTCTAATGCTGTTTCCCAGAACTTCGATTGAGCAAAATATAAGTTTCCAAGTCTTTTCTACCACTTTCCCTAGCACCTGCTGACATCTCTACCTGCACTAAGTACACTAAAAAATGCCTGAATCCAAGATGGCGGAGGGTATTTATAGGGCTGTGACATCACAGGGCTGGCTGGCTGCTGATTGGCTGCACACATGGCATTGTGGGTGATCCCACGTTCCCAGAGTTCCTTGCCCCATGTCCTAACATGTGCAGCAGCCATTTAGGAAAAAACGCAATTTGTTACCACGAATCGTGAGAAAATCTGGATTCGAATGCGAATCGAATATTTCCTGAAATTTGGATCGAATTCCACTTTGTCAGCTTCGATTCGCTTATCTCTAATCATTGCTATTAGATTCAGAACTCAGAACGCTAATTAGCCTCTCTACTGTCAGGTGGGTGGTCAAGGGATTTCTGCACCAGCCTAGGACTTCTGTTCAGCAAGAAAGAACTGCAATTTCTACCTTAAGAACATAAATTACAAAAATGACACTTTTGCACTTTGAACCTTAGCTGAGTGTAGAGTGTAAGGGTGATTCCTGCTAGTCTCATCTTGTAGAAGGGGCTTTCCCATCTAAGGCTAAGGCTCCACGTAGCGAGCCTCAGCCAAAAAACACTACAGAAAAGACCGCGATGGAAACACATTGCGTTTATTTCCCCAGCATTTTTCACAGAAAGTCTGCAGAGCTTTCCTCTGCAGACTTTCTGACTCTATTATACCCATATGGAAAACACCAGCGTTTCCGTAGGTATAATTGACATACAATGATTTACAAAAACACAAGCATTTTTGAAATCGCAGCTTTTTCTCTGCAGATTTTTTTCTGCAATTTGTGGATGGGATTAGCCAGAATCCCATCCACTTTGCAGGTACTGTAAAATGTAGCATTTTTTGCTGCTGCGTTTTCACAATGTGAGGCCCCGGCCCATCAGTGGTTGTTTCTAGCTTTTGTTTGAGATATCTTGATGCACCGAGTTATCAGATTCAAGTTAACGTGGGGCCCTAACCTAAGGGTTTCACCTGCTATCCTCCCTCTGCTCTTCCACTTACTGGTTTCAGGTACAAGTTGGTGGGCAGGCTCAGCCTGTGTGATAGACAGTTATCTCTGGATTCACCTGCAGAAACAACAGATGCACTGATCAAGCACTGTTCTAGTCATTATAAGCATCTAATTGCATTTCGCTGTGCTCTCAGAAGGCTCCCATCAATCACAGGGAAGAGAATAGAGGTGGCCGGGAACTCAATTCACCAGCCCACTCACTGCTAATAGATAGCAGAGGTTGTCTGGAGCCTAGGCAATGAGCTGTGAACACTGAGGAGATATATTCAGCTGTATGGAGGAAATTAGATAAAGTAATGTATTGGGGGAACACACTTCACTTAGCTTAAGCTACAACTTTTAATATAATTGCGGAGATGGGAATACCACTTTAAATCCAAGTGCAGGAATATACAGCTAGTAAACTCACAGTATACAGAACAATAATACCATGTTATATTCATAATAATGGTGTCTTCTTATGTGACAGGAGGATTTGTGTTTCTTCAGACACACCTAGTACCCAAGACTGACTTCTACCTCTGTATCTTGCATAGCTAAATTTTTTCCCTTATCTTTGGTCAACTTTGCGTAAGAACTCTAATTTCTCATAAAACCAATTCATCAATAAAATATTGCAGCATACTGAAAAGACAGATGAAAGGCTCTAGTTCACAATACAGCTATTGGTTGGCCATACATACACAAATATTCTGTAGCATTTTTGGTACAATATTACAGAACAATCTTGTTTTGAAAAGTTGTTCATCTTATGACACATAAATCTGGTTATGTGCAGCCAATAGGAAAGGCATGGATGTATCAAACATTAACTTGATGTTGCAAATGGTAACTTAACATTTAATGTATTATATACTTGACATGTCATATTATATAAGTGACAAGTCAATCTTGGCTGAATCAAGTCAACATTTGCTACATTTTTAAGAAAGGGCATATTGCTCTGGATCCTGTAGATGTTTTCACAATCAAATATGGTAAATGAGCCAAAGAATCCAAGCCTGCTTCTGTTCCTTGTTTGGACGGCCCTCCATTCTCAGGACAGGGATTTCACAGTTTTCTTCAGCACACAACATATATAGTCACATTGACTTATTTTTCCTCAGCCACCAAGCCCTTGATCTTTCCACTCAGGCTTCCCATGGGTGCCTCATTAGGCTGAAGCACTCACATCTCATCCCCAAGTTTTATCTGTAGACTTTGCACCTGGAACCTGAATGATGCCTTTTTGAAGGATCTGGTCTGTCAGACAAACATTGTTATGGGCTTTAAATACTTTTTTTCACCATGCCACAGGCACAACAGCTCCCAGTCTAGTGGGAGGTCCTCAAATGTGTCCTTTGGGGCCTTTTCAATAAACGTGGGACCTCCTTGAAATGGGATCCTGCTCAGCACTTGGCTGTTTCCGGACTCCCTTTGGGTGCTTGAAACTACTCACAAACATACCCTTTCTGCAGATATGGCTGTAAAGTTGCTTATAGTCCAGGAACAAACCCAGTGCATTATTGACCAAAATCATATCCTTCCCAGAGTAGGTTCCGCAGACACTTCTATGAGCACTTTGCAGATGTGGTAAAACTCTAGGGAGAGCACTTTATCCACATTCTATGGCCACATACTGTACATACCTCATATTACCCCTCTTGTGAAATATACAGTTCATGAACCTACCCTCATCAACAAGGTATTTCAGTGTTATTACCGTGATCTATATAAAAATTAAAGGTCCATTTTCCATGTCCCCCAAGCAATACATGACAAGTTAAATGTATATGTCACAAAGACGGCACTCCCTTTTCTCTCTACAAAAGGCCTCTGAAGCCTTGCATGCCCCTTTTGAGGAAGAGGAGGTGTCTGTTGCCATTAAAAGTGTATTCCCATCTTAAGGATAATATTTAGACTTGTAGTTTAAGTTAATTGAAGTATTTTACTCAATACATTGCTTTATCTATCTTGATCCATTTGCCATATACAAATCTCTCTCCTCAATGTTGCCTAGGTTACAGACCTGATACAGGTCAGAATGATGACCCAGTGACTGCTCCTGGCTGTCTATATTATCTTCCCTCCCTCTTTCTGCATATAGCTTTCAGTTTTTCAGGCCTGATATGTTTCTTAAGGAGTGCTTCTGTTATCTGTGTATATAAATCCAGAGACAACAGTTGTTTATAATAAACAGGAGCTCCATGCAAGAATGAATTTGATGCCTGCAACATATTCCAAAAAAGCTGGGACAGGGGCAACAAAAGACTGGGAAAGTTGAGGAAAGCTCTAAAATCACCTGTTTGGAGCATTCCAGAGGTGAACAGGTTAATTGGAACCAGGTGAGTGTCATGGTTGGGTATAAAGGGAGCATCCCTGAAAGGCTCAGTCGTTCACAAGCAAGGTTGGAGCGAGGTTCACCACTTTGTGAACAACTGTGTGAGCAAATAGTCCAACAGTTTACGAACAATGTTTCTCAATGCACAATTGCAAGGAATTTAGGGATTTCATCATAATATAATAATAATAATAATAATAATAATAGTCCTTTAATAGTCCCACAGTGGGGAAATTCAGTGTGTTACAGCAGCAAAGATAAGATAAGCAGATACAAATACAAATACAACATGTACAGGAATGTTCCAAGGTGAGAGGCATTACATTAATAGCAGACAGACAGATAGGACGTAGCAGAGGGGGGGGGGGGGATTTAACAGGCAGAGAGATATTTCAGTTCTCTGTATGTAATGATCTCCACTTAGGCCGGTGTTGGTTGTACAGCCTAACCGCGGTGGGGAGGAAAGACTTCCGATAGCGCTCCTTCTCACACCTAGGGTGGAGCAGTCGGTCACTGACAGTACTGCCCAGCGCAATCACAGTCTCATGCATGGGATGGGAGTTATTCTCCCGCATGGAGCTCACCACGGACAGTATCCTTCTGTCACCCACCACCTGCACTGGGTCCAGTGGGCTCCCCAGGACAGAGCTGGCCCTTCTAATCAGCTTGTCAAGTTTATTTCTGTCCCTGGTTGATATACTGCTCCCCCAGCAGGCCACTCCAAAGAAGATGGCTGATGCCACTACCGAGTTGAAGAAAGTCCTAATAAGTGCCCCCCGGATTCCAAAGGCTCTCAGCTTCCTAAGCAGGTAGAGCCTGCTGTGGCCCTTCCTGTACAGGGCCTCCATATGATCTGCCCAGTCCAGCTTATTATTAAGGAGCAGACCCAGGTACTTATAGGTGTTCACAATCTCGATGCCCGTCCCCAGGATGTCCACTGGTTTTGGAGGGCATCTGCCTTTACGGAAGTCCACCACCATCTCCTTGGTCTTCCCCGCGTTAATCTTCAGGTGGTTCTGGTGGCACCAGTCCACAAAAAACCGGTTCAGTTCTCTGTACTCCTTGTCATCATCGTCTGTGAATGTCATCATCTACAGTCCATAATATCATCAAAATATTCAGAGAATCTGGACAAATCTCTGCACGTAAGCGGCAAGGCTGAAAATCAACATTGAATGCCCGTAACCTTCGATCAGGCGGCACTGCATTAAAAACAGACATCATTCTGTAACTGATATTACCACATGGGCTCAGGATCACTTCAGAAAACCATTGTCAGTGAACACAGTTCGTCACTACATCTACAAGTGCAAGTTAAAACTCTACCATGCAAAGCGAAAGCCATATATGAACAACACCCAGAAACGCCACTGGCTTCTCTGGGCTCGAGCTCATCTGAGATTGACTGACGCAGAGTGGAAAAGTGTCCTGTGGTCTGAAGAGTCCACATTCCAAATTGTTTTTGGAAATCATGGACGCCGTGTCCTCCGGACCAAAGAGGAAAAGGACTGTCCGCATCAGCGCAAAGTTCAAAAGCCAGCATCTCTGATGGTAAGGGGGGGTGTGTTAGTGTCCATAGCATAGGAAACTTGCACATATGTGAAGGCACTATTAATGCTGAAAGGTACATACAGGTTTTGGAACAACATATGCTGCCATCCAAGCGACTTCTTTTTCAGGGATGTCCCTGCTTATTTCAGCAAGACAATGCCAAGCCAAATTCTGCACGTGTTACAACAGCGTGGTTTCATAGTAAAAGAGTGCTGGTACTAGACTGGCCTACCTGGAGTCCAGACCTGTTTCCCATTGAAAATGTGTGGCGCATTATGAAGCGCAAAATACGACAACGGATACCCCCTACTGTTGAGCAACTGAAGTTGTACATCAAGCAAGAATGGGAAAGAATTCCACCTACAAAGCTTCAACAACTAGTGTCCTCAGTTCCCAAATGCTTACGGAGTGTTGTTAAAAGGAAAGGTGATGTAACACAGTGTTAAACATGCCCCTGACCCAGTCTTTTGTTGCCCCTGTCCCAGCTTTTTTGGAACGTGTTGCCGGCATCAAATTCAAAATGAGTGAATATTTGCAAAAAACAAATAAAGTTTATCCGTTTGAACATTAAATATCTTGTCTTTGTAGTGTATTGAATTGAATATAGGTTGAAAAGGATTTGCAAATCATCATATTCTGTTTTTATTTATGTTTTACACAACATCCCAACTTCATTGGAATTGGGGTTGTACCATCCCTTTTCATTTAACAATTCCAATGTCAAAAACTAAGCGAAGATCATTGCGAATTGTCCACAACCTGTCTTCCCACAGATTATCCATCGGGAGCAAGTGAAGTCTGACTTTGGCCAGGAGGATCCTGACCTTGGCCTCTCATGCACGCTGTTGTGGGAATCCCTCTTCCTCCTGTCTATCAATGCTGTAATAGCATTCAACAGGGTATACTTCATGGAGGCCTCCCTAATTCAGCTTGGTCTAGGGTACAAGGCTGCACTATATGCCAGTGATCTCCTACTCTATGTTTATTAACCTATAATCACTTTTCTTGTCCTCATTAAGGAGTTTGAATGGTTTGGGTGACTGATCAACTTCAAGTTGCTCAGTCAGGTGAATGAGCAACTACAAAGTTGTTGGCGATCAAATAGTTAGGGGATTATGTCTTTGTTGGCCAAAAGTTTGACTAAAAGGTATCATCCTACTCCGCCGGATGCTCTAAGAACTGTCCTCATACCAGAAATTGCAGCTGCCCTGATTCGGGATTATCAGTGTGCTCAAGATGGACATCTTCCCACACTTTATTTATTTACTCGAGACTTTCACCATCCCTATCATTTCTTCTTCAGTAGGCGTAGTCTCCATTATGGTGATTTTCTTTGGGGTGGGGGAACCCTTAGAATATCCAGGTTCACTCTGGCCCAACCCAAAGCCATGGGTGAGACAGGCCTGTCTGGCCAACAGGTCTATTACAGGTCTGTTGGCTCCAAAATATCACAGAATAGCATTTACCCAAATTTCCAGTTCAACAGACCTTCATCAGGATTCTGTGGAGGCACATGGGAAGGAATGGAGGGACACCTGGTCTTAGTGCTGTGGAATTTTCTACATAGATGTTCCTCAAATCATTCTTAAACAGTTATTGCAGTGTCACAGGATGCATTACCCTGCTGAAAGAGGTCACTGCCATTGGAGTATTTACAGTCTACTAAAATGTCTAGGTATCTGTGTCACAAATTAAGTAGCTTTTCTAAAAGCAACACGATTTCATGACAACTTATAGCAAAGTGATATCCTAATTGTCCTTTATGTGTCTATGTATGACCAAACAGTAGGGGGTGTTGTGAACTGCAGCTTTTCTAAGCTTTTCTTAGCATGTTTCATATTGTGTTGAATGGGTTTCATGAGATTGTTTTGCCCTTAAACGGGTTATCCAAGGTCAAATATTAATGGCTGGCACCCCTCCTACATCAGCTGTTCTCAGGACAATGTATAGATTCAGAAGCAGACACTCCATTCGCCATGTAGTGACCATGCAGCTCAGCTTCCATTCAAGTCAATAAACATATATATTATAACATATATAACCACTGTCGGACTGGGATGTCTAGGGCTCACCAGTGGAATTGTTTCTAGGGGCCTACCACCAGGACCCTTGCAGATCAGCTGTGCCGAGACAGGGCGGCTAAAAGTATTAACATGGTGGGAACCATGCTGCTCACAGCCATATAATGTTCACCACTGCACTACCTAAACCCACTGCTACACCCTGTATGGCAAGTGAACAGTGTGGCTCCTAGAATTGTTATCATTACCTGAAGCTGCACTATCCTGGTAAAGTTGATCTGCAGAAGTCCTGGCTGTTGTACTCCTGCAGATCTAATATTGATGGTCTATCCCAAGGACAGGCCATCAATATTAGAAAGATCGATAAATCCTTTAAAGAGGTTGTCCAGGAATTGGAGAAACCCATGTGGCGGGCAGGAGGTATAAAATAAAAAAAAAATAAAATAAATAAAAACGCATACTTACCTGTTCCCGGCGCTTCGTTGTCCGCTGCCAGTGTCCATTCTGTCTTGTGCCGATGCTTTCTTGCTGGGAGTCCTGCACCTTATGTGACTGGTAAGACCAATTAGGTACAGGATTTCCAGAAATGAGGCGCCGCCATGAGACCGAACAGACACAGGCAAGGGACAAAGGGGTATTGGGGACAGGTGAGTATGCTTTTTATAAAATGTTTAGACCTCCTTGGCCGCCACAGTGGTTGCTCCAATTTATGGACAGCCTCTTTAAAGGGGTTGTTTAGGCTAATTTTTTTTATGGCCACTTCACTGGTCCCCCCCATACAATGGTCACTTTACTGGTCCCCCATACTGTAAGGGGAACAGTGATAGGGCCATTATATTGTGTGGGGCAGTAATGGGGGCTAACATCCTGTGAGGGGGACATTAAACTGTGTGGGGCATATTAAAGGGGTTGTCCAGGGTTATTTTTTTATGGCCTATCCTAAGGATACCTGATTGTTAGTGGTATAACACATGGCTCCATCAGCTGCACAGAACCACTTCTGGAGCACATTCTGTACACAACACAGGGCTGGAAGCAGAAAGCTCGGCGCCTTCACTGCAGCTCAGCTCCTACTGACTTCAATATGTGCTGAGATACAGTGAAGGTGCCCAGCCCCTATACAGTGGACAGAGCTTTCTGCTTCCGACCCCGTATTGAGTACAGGACGGGCTCTGGAAGTGGCTCCGTACAGCAGATCGGTCCGGGGTCGGCCCCCTACAGATCAGGTATTTATGGCCTATCCTGAGGATAAATCATAAAAATTATTCCTGGACAACCCCTTTAATATAACCACCTAATGCCCCACACTTTATAGAGGTTGTCCAGCATATATATATATATTTTTTTTGTAATTAGTCTGGGGGAGATGAAAAAAAAACCCAAAACATACTTACCTGTCCCCACTGCTCTGGTGTCCTTCCAGCACAGTCCGGTCCTGCAGCTCCGCTGTCTTCTTTTGCCGGAAGTTTTCACTTGCTGTGATGTCCCAGGTACCTTCTCTTAGGCCACTGATTGGCCTCAGGGGTCATGTGCAGAAGAAAACAACAGAGCTGCAGGACCGAACTGCGCTGGGAGACGCTGGGGACAGGAGAGTAAGTTTTGGGGGGTTATCCTGGACAACCCATTTAATGTCCCCCAGGATATTGACCTCCATCACTGCCCCCCACCACAATATAATGGCCCCATCAATGGTTCCCATACAGTATAGGGGACCAGTAAAGGGGATACTGTATGGTGTGGGGAGAATAATGAAGGGGGCCACTGTATGGGGGGAATAGTGAAGTGGCTAATGTATGGGGGGATAGTGAAAGGGACACTGTATGAGCCATACAGTAGTTCCTTCACTCGTCCCCCCTATAGCAGCTTTAGGTCATAACTTACCTGTCTGCCCCTGTTGCCTCCCGCTCCATCTTGCTCCGGGAACACTGATGTGACGTCATGTGCGCTTGGAGCAGGAAGAAGCAGGAGGTGACAGGAGCAGACAGGTAAGGATTGGTGCTTAGCTTGTAGGCTACAGGCTCAATGGGGTCCGTGGCTTTCTGCTCTACTAGTAGCAGAACCAGGTTGGCAGCGCCACTTCTTCCTGGTTTTGCGATCTTGTTATTAAAAACAGATCGCAAAACTGAGGAGAACCTGGCTGCATCACTTACCTCTCCACGCTCCTGCTTTCGGCCTCTCCTCTTTTCACTTCAGCTCGAGCCCTGCGCACCGCACATCACGTCGCAATGATGTAATGTGCAACGTATGTGGGGGCCCCCTGGCCAGGAGCGGGGAGAGGTAAGTGAATAGGGCCGTTACTGCACCTTCACTGCTTATTAAAAAAGTCAGTGGGGGTCCGATAGTGCCCCCTAAGGGTACGGGGCCTACTCGGGGATTCACCAGTCCCCCGGTAGGCCAGTCCAACCCTGTATATAACAGCCAATACAGTATACCACCACTGGTCACTTTTACTCTTATCTCATTTATTAGTGTACTTTAGTCAATTTGAGTAGTTAATATACTGGTTCTGTTTATTATTTGACCTTAAAAATATGAAAGTTATGTTAAAGAAAATATGATGGAATGAGACAAAGGAAGAAGAGCTATTCATAGGATCAATCTACTGTAAGGTACTATAGGACAATAGATTTCCATTAACATTCTGCATTTCTATGCTTTAAAGTGGTTACAGGCATTTTCTCTTCAACAATAAGGTATGACGCCACAAGCACTCAGTATGATAAAATAAAATAAATCTTATAAAAAACATTCCTCCTCTATATTTCTAATGCCAACACATTGCACATTATTGTGTGTAGAACACTTCATTTGTCTAGGTCTATGCTACACATCACCTTAGAGACACAATAATATGTAGGGCAGAAGCCCATTAAACATAAAAACAATCCACCGCAATGCATTCCATGTCCTGAGGAAATTGTGATAATGTAGATTATTGTACAGAGAATTCACATGGGAAGTCACTTCAGTGCTACTCTAAGTGTATCTTAGAATGTTGCTTCTGAGAGAACCAAGGGGATCCTAGGATAAGCTGCTTAAATCTTTAGTGCATAGTTCCATTATATTTAAATGTCTGCCAGGGGCTTGACAAGTAGACCCTGGAATGAAACATGCAGTTATCAACCCATTACCCCTGGATTACACATGAATGAACTTCTTTCACTTTAATAAAATCAGTTCATTGAGTCTTTGGGGGTAATTTATCAACCCATCTATGCCAGTGAACAATACATCCCCTGTTCTGCGCATCACTTGCTACTATTTGTGAATGTTGGTGGGGCAGAGGGCAGAGAGCGGGGTAGGCCAGGGACACCTCGGTCCAACATATTTTATATAACTCATGCCAGAAAACTGGTGCACAGGCATGCATCTGATTTATTAATAGCCTGAAGTCTCTTGTAAATTCAGGGTGCCTTGTGCCAGTTGTGGCCTCTATCAAGACTGCCATAGTAAATTTGTCTTCTCTTTGTTAAAGACTAATGTGTAAAGGGATGTTCCCGCTAATTGTGGATTTAGTACTGTGATCCTATGCTATTGTCTCATCACTAACAGCCAATCTTTTATATATCTAATCTTCAATTATGTCTACCACTGATCGGCAGATTTCAGAGGCCCTTTATTTACAAATTACATGCTATTATTGACTTACACCGTAAAAAGATGACCTTTTTCTGATGAAAGCTCGCAGATCACAGAAAGCTTTATATTAATGGTCATTTTTGTTTAAAGGGGATGTAGAAAAGCATGGCTGCCTCCCAACAACATTACCATATTGTACCTGTCCACAGGTTCTGACTCTTATTGTATGCAGTTCAACTGCCTGAAGTGACTCAGGTTGAGCTGCAATACTGCATACAAACTGTGGAGTGGTGTGGCACTTTTTTGGAAAGAAAGAAGTCATGCTTTTCTAAATCTATAGAACCTCTTTATTTTGGGAAAAATGCATTTGGCATTTAATCTCTAATATGGTACTTCATCACACCAGTTTATGATAACATAATGATATATGTGATCAATGAATTATACCATTAATGCCTACATGAAATATAATTCTTCTAGAACCTACAATGTTCTCAGGAACAAAGCCCATATAGAGACCCCAAACTTAAGCCCATATAGTTGGATTTCAGATGTTCCTTCAGGTGGAACCCAGATATACCATGGCGATGAGCAATGAGAATATTACCTAATTTACAAAATATGGCTGATCTACTCATTACTGAAACAGAAATTTTGCCAATTAGGTTGCTTGTTTTTAATTTACAAATATTTGTATAATTCAATGTGGTCAATATTATTGGTAGTCAAATGATATAAAAACTATTTTCACCTGAGCAAAGCAGAAACATTGACAATACGGGAGATGTGAACAGAGTGCATGTGTTTAAAGAGAGTCTGTCAGCAGTAAATTGGTTATAAACCTAATCCCAATACCTCGTGATTGCTATTGATCACGGCATCCAGGAGGCTAATCCACCAGAGTCAGTGTATCTTCAAAATCCTGCTGGTCTCGGCCCCCAGCTGTGTAACACAGCCGAGTGCCGGAAGTAATGCCGCAGACACAGCTTCTGTGCCCGTGGCATTACAACGCTGTACTATTACGGCGTTGAGCGTTAACTATATGCTCAGCGCGACATAATAGTACGGCGCAGAGATGCCCTCCACTGATATACATTGTAACATGTGTTAATATAATGGAACCTGCATCATCAGAAGCAGACACGTCAACCCAGGAGAACCCTTCACAGAGTGATTTGCGAATGGCAAATTGCAACAAAAGTGGAAAAATATATTCAGACCCCATATAATAATATTAGATCCTAGATTATTTCTGGTTAAATAAATAAAGTATGGGACCATTTTTATTTACGCCATTTAGTGATCACATTAAATATTGTGTTCATTCTATTGTGTGGTATGAAACAGTTATGACAATGTCAAATATGTACTGTGTTTTGTGAAGGTCATTTAATAAAGTATATTATTAAGGCTATGTTTACATCTGCGCTGGTGTCTGTCCAGCACAGAATCCATCTGAAATTGCAGATGAAAAACTCCTGCACCTGAGAGGTCAACCTGTCTGAGTGAAAACAATAAATGGACCCCATTATAGGCAATAGTGTCCTTCAGGATTCACTGTTGTCCATCATTAGCTGAACTGTTTTTACTGTCTAATAGGTTCTTCTGGTCTTACGGTTAACCAGAAAGTCAGATCAAATGATGCAGATGCAAATGCAAATGAAGATGAGAATTAAAATGAGTTTAATGTAATTTAATTTCCTACTGTAAAGTTTTAGTAATGTCTAAAATATGCATAAATATATGTATATATATAATATATATATATAGTGTGTTTAGATGGAGGAAAAAGTCCTACATTTAATGTCTTGCTTTTTATTCCAATATTTTTAAAGGGATATTCTGGTAATAACAAGTTAGCCCTAGCCTGATTGGTGGTGTTCAACTAATGGTATTCTACACCAGATGAATGGAGCAACAGTTTGCATATGTGTATTGTCGCTCCATACAATTCTAAGAGACTGCTGCTCTCAGCCTGATAGCACTCAGCCTGTATTCAGCAATCCTACGAAGATGAATGAAGCTGAAATGCTCATGCTCAACCTGCCACTCCATTCAAGGGGGGCACATGGGACCCTGTTTTTGTGATCGTTGGGGTCCCTGTGGATAGAGAATAAGTTGAAGTCACCAGAATAGCCCATTAAACAGGACCTTTCACCACCTTCACTAACTCTAACTATTTGCATCCTTTAATAGGTGCTGCCCCACTGATTCTGCTGCTGGAATCTTTTCTCGAGTCTTCACTGTTCCTGAGCAATCAGTGCTCAGATTTTCAGTACCTAGTATGTTGATTGGGATCTTTACTGTCAGGTGGCTAGTCTCAGGTTTTCTGCTCCAGTTGATGACCGCCCACCTGACAGTATAGAGCCTAATTAACATATTATATGTCAAAACTAACTGCACCGATTGTTTTGGAAGGGGAGGGGGAGTTGAGGCTGTTCCAGAATCAGTGGAGCGACACCTCTGGAATGGTGGAGTCGGTGAAGGTTATGAAAGGCCCTCTTTATCTAAACTGTCTCCTCAATCTCCTCTCCATTCAACCTTCTGCATCTAGTGGATAGGTAAAGAATGCTTATTACTGGAATACTCTTCTAATTTTAATCTGTGGAGAAAAATAATTACAGGTATATCCTGTTAGGCTCTTTTGACATTGTGTTAGAGGATAGCATTAGTATTAGTGTTAGTCAACAATAATCAGGTAACTGTGCACATACTGAGGGAAATAAATCTTAGTATGGGGGAGCTTGGAGAGTCATATTAATATCTTTAGATACTCAACAATTTTGAAAGGAGATATTTATCATGATAAAACAATGTTAGAACATACAGTCATAATCTAGAACTGTAGGTTATAAATTCTATGAGTAACAGAAGAATTGTGTTGTAGTCAGCAAAAGGAATTGCCTTTTCCGCAAGGACAGAGGAACAATTTGGCTACTAGACAGCTATATCTTTATGTATAGTATAGCATAGGCATAGTGTTGCATAATCAGCACATTAACAATTCTTGAATTAGCATTTTTTGATTGAATAATGCATTGCCATTACCTGTACAATATGCCAACAAGGAAGATATTTACCCTTTTAATATCTGTTATGTCTTTTCTATTCTGGCAGGTGCCCCTGGCTGTATCCCTGTTGGTATAATGAGGGGCATCAATGTAGTATAGCAGCCCTCTAAAATGACAAATTTAGAAACCATGATTGAAATGAAAAGCTCTTTTCTCATCTTAGAGTGAAGCTGTCTTCTTAGTTTTGGGTATAACGCTGTAAGTCAGTATGTATTGTGTTCTGTCCAGTACTGTGAAATCTTTCAGTGCATTGTAATATCTCTATGCTTACAGGCAACATAAATGGCACTTACATCTTGCTGAAGGCTCCTGCTGGGAAGCAGAAGGGAATTTGATTTAATCTACTGCTGCCTGACATTATTATCACAGAGTCCATTTTTTTCCATTAAAGGAAGGCATTGTCAGAAAATAACCTATTGTTTAATTCAAGTTTTAGGGTATATTTTGTAAGAATTTAGGGTTTTTTTTGTATTTTTCCATGCCAATTTCTCTATAAAAAAAATCCTGAACTCCTACATTTTTTCTGTGACCATTGAGCCCCCTAAATGGCTGGAACTTCTTATTCTGTAGGTATCATTTCCCAGCATCAGTTTTCTCATTATCACAGGCAGGCTTATAATGAAAGGTACAGTAACACCTCTATTATACAGATGGAAGCAGATAACAAACGTTATTATCCAATGATGATAATATGTGATAGTCACAGCCTTCCCTTCCTTCTTCCTCTACAGTGACCTCTACACAGACCACAAGGAATAACTTACTCTAAGGACTTTATATGTTTTCCCCTTGGTTGCATGGGTTTCCTCTGGGTACTCTGGTTTCCTCCCACACTGAATTTAGATTGTGCATCCTAATTGAGACAGCGTTGACAATATCTGTATAAAGCGCTGCAGAATATCATGGTGCAAAATAAAATAAACAGATAAAATGCTGGCTGTAAGGCATACAGTATCTTTGAAGAATGGCAGCTAAGGCAATATGTCTGCCCCTATAACCATGAAAAGAGAATAGAAGATCTGCATTCAAACAATAAAAACACATTGGAAAAAGGATCTGGTTTTAATAAATAAATATAGGTGATAGAATACATTTCACAGACAATCTCACACAGAGCAACATTGGAAAAACAAACAAATCCAGAAAAAGACCTAAGTGGCTTCTCTCAAATGATGTTTTATGTTAATTAATAATTTTCCAGCTTTCACATAATTGCACTTGACAAATAAACATAGTGTTAGGTGCATATTTCCTACCGTAGTCATACTGTATACTTGTCATTAGCAAGCACTGACTGTATGGGAAAGAAATAGAAATATGTTCACTTATTTGTGTTATCTATGTCACACATAACTTTACAAATCAATGTCATTATATTTTCAAAATAATATACACAAAAATATCAATGACACGTACTCCATCTGGCTGTTGCCTAGGAAGCAAAACAGTTGTCTGTAACCATCATTGCCTGTGAACAAGACTATGTTTCCGGTGGTTTTATAGCAATGGGTTGTCACAGAGAGGGCCCTTCAGTGTGAAAGCAGCTCTTATACTGGCAGACCTGTATTACATGGACTACCATTTATAGAATAGAATAGAAAAAACTGAATAGAGTAATTTATTAGTCCCAGAGGGAAATTACAGTGTTACCACAGATCCAAATAAATAAAACACATATCCAGAAACATATAACATCACAAATACTACATAATAATACAAATAACATTTTTCCTGGTTCATGACCAGGCACATTTTCAGGTTTTTAGGTATATGCGTTGTCTGTTTTTCACATTTTCACAAACTGCTACTAAAATTAGTTATTATCATTTAGGCAACACATAGTTTTTGTATCATGGGGGTGGGGATAGAACCTGTGATGTGGCTGTGGTAATGACAATCTTTTTTAATTTAACTTCATTTAAAAAATTTTATACAATTTTTACTTTTTTCTTAATTTTGTTTGCACATTGTGTCCTCATAAGGTCATAATAGACCTTTGGAGGACTACTTTAATATTACATTTATTTATTTTGCTGTTTTCCCCTATTACTGGGGCTAATACATTTTGCTCTAGTTACATGAGAAATACCACCTCTTAGTGTACAAAGCAAAGCTGATATAAGTCCTCTAGGTCCCAGCAACTCCAAACACCTAGCAGATCACGACCCAATGGCCGGGAGAAGACACATCATAACAGCTCCCATAGCTGTATATACAGCAATTAGGAAGGCAGGGACAGTAATAAACCGTTGATGCCTTCTCTCTGGGAAGTCCAGGTGTCATTGATAGCCGGCTACACACTCCTGCAGCTGCATGTTCTTGTGTAGCTGTTATCTCTAAAAGGACATACAGGTACATACTCAATGGGTGGTTGGGAAGTGGTTAAATAAATAACCAATAATTACATTCAACATACATTGAACATTCATTCAACACTCTATAATCAGAGAAAAATATATAAATTACCTTTGGCCAATAATTCAGCAACCATAGTACTATTTACAGATTTGTTAAAAAGTGCAATATGTGAAGGAATAAATGTATAAGGCTGGGGCCCCACGTGGCGTAAACTCCGCGGTTTGGATGCAGCAGAAAAACCACGGAAAAAAACATGGCGTTTTACAGTCCCTGCAAAGTGGATTCTAGCGAATCCCATCCACACATTGTGGAAAAATATGCGCAGTGGACATGATGCAATTTCCAAAACCGTTGCAGGTCAATTATACTTACGGAAACGCAGGCGGTTTCCCTATAGGAATAATGGAAGCAGAGGAAATTTGTGGTTTTTCCCATAGCACTTTTTGCTGCGGCACGCTTCTTAAGGGCTTTGCCTAAATCTCTCTTTTTGACAATTCAGTTGCAATAACCTAGAACTAAATACACTATGCTGCTGATTAACAGTCTCATAAAGTAGATGTAGCAGATTTGTCTTCGTAGACACCAACTTGTGTACCATTCTTTTCTTCATGGCATCCTAACTTTCCAACCCACCACAAAACCATTTGTGTAATACTGCTTTACCCTGCATTGGCTGTTGCAAATAATAAGTCTGTTAGGCCATGGTTTCCCCAAGAAAATCAGCTTCCAATCAGTTTGCTAATATAAAATGATGGGATAACATTTTTAAAAATATATATATTTTGTAATATATTGGTGTATTGTTATTGTACCAGCAAAAACACAGAAGAAAATAAATCTTGGCTATCAACGTTTTAATGCACGTCAATCAAAGATCTCATTGTTAACCCAATGAAAAATTTACATAACTTTACATGTACTTCCATTTTTCCTCCAAAAATACATTTTATTTTGAGATAAAGCTCTGATGACTTATGTATGACTTTTGTAGAATTTAGTGCTGCATTTTTCCCCAGAAGATGAATGCAGATAACAATAATTCACACTTCAATCTTTCTATTTCCGAGGTTTAGCATAAAAACGGAGACTCAAGCTACTCCTTGGAAGATTGATTTCCATATGACAACTTTCTGGTAAACCTCACATTTACTTGAGATTCTGTGCATCTTTACCAGGAATAATACATGCTTTTAACATGAAAATCATTTTTTGGATCTAATATCACTTTATTAATGATGGATAAGGATGAGTTTTCAAGTGTTGCACTGCCATCTTCTGTCAGCTTATTAAATCTGCAAAGATACTTAAAAAACTTGAAAATAAAAAAGCACTAACATAAAACATTTTTTTTTGCAAAAAATGGTAAAAATTAATCAAGATCGGAACATACATCAAAAACTTTGTGGTCAAACTAGCCATAATATGCAGATAGTTACGCCAAATTGTTATTATTAAGCATCCACAATTAAGAAAATGTCTAACAACATCTTATCTGCATAAAGAACCTGGTACAAATGAAACATAAAAGCTCATATTTCCAAAGCGAGGAACAATCACTGGAGCGCTGTTTGATTTTCCAGCTCCTTGTGTGAGCACAGTTAATTCATTACAGCCACAGTATCTATAAATACTGCAACATTTTCACACTGGCCTGACTGCTAGACTTTGTAGAATGATCACAGCAGCCAGTTTTGAAATTGCTTTATTCAAGCTTGTTGTTTTCCCCAGAATTGTCCTGCAAGAGCAGCAATTTCAAAGATACCAGCTTAGCAAGAGGTTAGCCGATGTGCCGCCTCCATTGCTAAATTCTCCTGTATTAAATGCAATAATTGTTTTGAAGCGTGCTTTTTCATTAATGTCACCTGAATCCCCAGAGACCTAACTTTTATCAATTTGCATACAGTGGGAGTTTTATATTGTGTGAATTAACAAATGCAGAGCATAAATGAGACTGTCTATTAATCCATTTTATTTTAATTGGATATGGTAATTTGAGCACATCTAGCTTAAATTTGGAATGAAATATAAAGGCTTTTAAGCAGAGAATACAATATAAGTATAACATCTGAGAAGCATTAATGCACAAAATGCTTTTACCTGTCACAAAAAGTATTTGCATCTTTTGTAAAGTTGTGAAACTTTTTTAATTGTTTAAGGTCACTTTTGTCTTGGCTTGGTGCCAGCAAACACTCCTAGAAAGGATTAAATAGTCAATGTATGATATATGTAAAGACTTTAAAACAAAACATTACATTTTGTAATTCCAGGCTGGATGCATGTGGGGCAGGAGGAGAATGAAAACTGCAAAGTCTTACGTTGTAGAGCATAGGGGTCTATGGGGTGAGTAAAAATATAACATAATTGTGGGCTGATGCTGAAAGTACTTTTCCAAATGTTCTGAAATTCAAACTACATATACATATGCATTCTTTATTAATAATAATGATAATAATAATAATAATCATAATAGTCCTTTAATAGTCCCACCATGGGGAAATTCAGTGTGCTACAGCAGCAAAGATAAGCAGATATAAATACAAATACAACATGTACAGGAATGTTCCAAGGTGAGAGGCATTACATTGATAGTAGACAGACAGATAACAAGTAGCAGAGGGGGGGGATTTAACAGGAAGAAAGATATTTCAGTTCTCTGTATGTAATGATCTCCGCTTAGGTCGGTGTTGGTTGTACAGCCTAACCGCGGTGGGGAGGAAAGACTTCCGATAGCGCTCCTTCTCACACTTAGGGTGGAGCAGTTGGTCACTGACAGTACTGCCCAGCGCGATCACGGTCTCATGCTTGGGATGGGACTTCTTCTTCCGCATGGAGCTCACCATGGACAGTATCCTTCTGTCGCCAACCACCTGCACTGGGTGCAGTGGGCTCCCCAGGACAGAGCTAGCCCTTCTAATCAGCTTGTCAAGGTTCACACTAGCACACTCAGCTTGGGAACCCAAAGAATGGAAACCTAATCCGCTTAAAAAGCGGTTACTCATGGAAACCCATGGACCCCATAGACTATAATGGGATCCGCCGGGTTTCCGCCCGGTTTCCACCCAAAAAATGCGGAGAGAAAAGTCCTGCTTGCAGGACCTTTCTCTCCGAAATTTTCAAGTGGAATGGGGGACAGAGACCCCCAATGGAGACCGAGTGCTAGCGTGAACCTAGCCTTACTACTTTTTCTGTTGAATGGACATGTCCGCACACAGACCACGATTCCTAGACTGAACTTAGTTGTGTTATAACATGGCCTTATGCAGGCTAAACTGATGTTTTCTTAAGGTGTCCATACACATGATACTAATGACTAAATCCACTATTTCAGTGTGACTTGCTAACAATCTAATGTGTATTATATCTTCAACCAACGTTCATTTAGGAGATGTCAGAGGAACAAAGGATTAAACTTCAGTAATTTTATTAAATCCAATCTTCTGTTCTCAAACAAGGTAAGTCACTCATAGAGGTGCTTATCAGTAGTTTACCACCATCTACCCATTGAGAAAACATGTACACTTGGACAAACCAACCATGAATCTGTATTGGAAAGTTTGGAGGAATAGCTGTTAGGCGCCAAGGCAGCACAACTATTGAAGGTGTATGGCCACTGCATGGCCACTATTCTGGGACTTGTACTTATCTTAAAAACAGGTTGCTGTGTAAGGAAAGGCAGTTATGCATGCTGTGCTATGGGAGCTTTGAAAACAAATGAACACTTTTCTGGTTAGTGGCCAGAAAATATCCCCTTTTAATGTGCAACATCTTTCAACTATTGGTTGACACAAGTCAGTAGGGTATAGTTAGCCACACTGACTTTTACTATATGTGTACCGTTACTCTCAAGAATTTACCAGTTGGGATAATATGAATAAGCAAGTCTTGAATCTGCTACATTACGCGTAGTAAACAGAACACTCTACTGCAGCATTAGCATATAAGAAACAAGACAGAAATCATCATTGGATAATTAGGACAGATGCATTGGGAACAAGCCTGAAAGTATAACTAGATTAGCAGAACAGAGGTACTGTAGTTCGTGCAAACCAGGAGTCACATCTCAGGACAGACATGGCCAAGACAAGCAGAAAAGCAAAATTTAAATAAAAACAAATAAGACATACACCAAGACTTCACCAATAAATGCTATTATATAAGTATTTACGGTAACTGGAATTTTCCACAAATCAGTCAAATCAATCAATTTTCTTCTACACATATTTAAACAAAGTTATAAAAGGAAATTACATTAACAGGTAAAATATACTTAAGTAAATGTATTGATAACTTTATCTCATCATACTAAGACATATTTATGTTTAGAGTGAGCAGCCCAAGCAATGGTGACTTCCCTGCATGGAACACATATAATGCGGTATGATAAGTAATTGGACTAAAGTATTTCCCAGAACCTAATAATAACATATGAACTGGAGAGAAGCATTACAAACCATTTCCTAATTAAATATAGTATTGCACAGACACCATCTTGTGTATCCCCTGGGCTATCATTTTTCTTTTTCAATTACAGATATGTGTGGTAGAGCTGACCTAATACAGAGAGGATCTCTGTACATTTCAGATTTCCTAGAGCTATTCTTTAACTTACTGACTGGGGAAATATTTCAGTAGTACAGTCATTGACAGTTACTGTTAGTAAGTTATTGTCATATTTTGCAGTAGGTAGCCTGTTACTACCGTGAATGTTATCCTTCCTTATTAACTGTATTTATTCAAGAAGCAACATGAATGGCTTTAATACAGAACGCTGAGCAATATGGGGTTCCTGAACTGGAAACTGCTTTCCTTTTTCACTAAATATATGTAATTTGTGCCATAGACATGACTGCTAATTGTGGATTTAGTACTGTGATCCTATGCTATTGTCTCATCACTAACAGCCAACCTTTTATATATCTAATCTTCAATTATGTCTACCACTGATCGGCAGATTTCGGAGGCCCTTTACAAATTACATGCTATTATTGACTTACACAGTAAAAAGATGACCTTTTTCTGATGAAAGCTCGCAGATCACAGAAAGCTTTATATTAATGGTACCATGTGATTGGTCATTTTTGTTTAAAGGGGCCGTAGAAAAGCATGGCTGCCTCCCAACAACATTACCATATTGTACCTGTCCACAGGTTCTGACTCTTATTGTATGCAGTTCAACTGCCTGAAGTGACTCAGGTTGAGCTGCAATACTGCATACAAACTGTGGAGTGGTGTGGCACTTTTTTGGAAAAAAAGAAGTCATGCTTTTCTAAATCTATAGAACCTCTTTATTTTGGGAAAAATGCAATTGCCATTTAATCTCTAATTTGGTACTTCATCACACCAGTTTATGATAAAATAATGATGTATGTGATCAATGAATTATACCATTAATGCCTACATGAAATATAATTCTTCTAGAACCTACAATGTTCTCAGGAACAAAGCCCATATAGAGATCCCAAACTTAAGCCCATATAGTTGGATTTCAGATGTTCCTTCAGGTGGAACCCAGATATACCATGGCGATGGGCAATGAGAATATTACCTAATTTACAAAACATTGCTGATCTACGCATTACTGAAACAGAAATTTTGCCAATTAGGTTGCTTGTTTTTAATTTACAAATATTTGTATAATTCAATGTGGTCAATATTATTGGTAGTCAAATGATATAAAAACTATTTTCACCTGAGCAAAGAAGAAACATTGACAATACTGGAGATGTGAACAGAGTGCATGTGTTAAAGAGAGTCTTATAATGTTGTACCGTGTTAGCCATTGAAAGTAGTGGAAGAGTGAAGAAATCAGGCGATACCTTTTAGAGGCTAACTGAGTATATTTATAAGTAAGCTTTCAGGAGTACTCGCTCCCTTCATCAGACATGGTGTGATACAAGAACTGAAAATTAACAGATTTTTATACACATGGTTTTCAAAGCATTTTGGATTCTTTAAAAAAAATGCAATCTAAGTAGAGAAGTTATTTACAACAGGTCAAAAAAACAGTCTGGAAACTTGTGGTGCGTGACGGAGGGATCAGTAATTCTTTCTGTTATCTGTTTGCTATCAGGAGGTGATTTGTGACCCTCACAGGTCACACATAGTGTGATTTGAAGCTGGCATGAATATTGAGTTCAGTTCATGGTTCATGCATAGTGTGACATGAAGCTGGCATGAATATTAAGTCCAAATTGCAGAGTTTGAAATTTTTGCATAAATTTATACTCCCATTCTTTTCTTTTCTCCTGTGTCTTAAAATGTCCCATTAAAACCACAACCCGCAAATCTTCAATAGAGTGGTTTTCACCGGAGAAATGTGCAGCCACTGGGAGATCGGTTCTGCTGTTATTAATGGTGGATCTGTGTGAGTTCATTCGTTGACTGAGTCTCTGCCCTGTTTCCCCCACATAGAGGCCTGTGGTGGGACATTGCACACCCATTATGAGGTACACCACATTGGAAGACCTGCAGGAAAATGTCCCCCTAATTCTGTGCACCTGTTGTGACTGTGGGATAGGTACACTGTCAGCGGTGTGGATGTGCTTGCAGGTCATGCACCTTTTATGTAGGCAAGGTGAGGTGCCATTTTCAGTTGGGGCCTTCAGGGCACTCCGGACGATAATACGCCTCAGGTTTGGTGGTTGTCGAAAGGAAAGGAGAGGGGGGACTGGAAATATGTCCTTGAGCCTGTTGTCCCTATGTAGCACAGGTTGGAGCTCCTTGGCAATCCTTCGTAGGATCTCCAGCTGTGGGTTGTAGGTGACTACTAGGGGCACTCGGGCTTCTTTCTGGGTCTCTCTATATGTGAGCAGACTGTCTCTGTTAATGGCTGCCGCTTTGTTCAATTGGTTGTCTGTTACTTTTGGTTTGTATCCCAGTCTGAGAAATTTCATCCTCAGATCCAGGAGGTGCTTGTCCAGGTCTGTTTTGTCGGAGCAAATACGATTGTATCGTATAGCCTGGCTGTAGATTATAGATTGTCTTGTGTGCTTGGGGTGGAAGCTGTCGTTTCTCAGGTAAGCCGTTCTGTCTGTGGGCTTGTGGTATATCGATGTGAGTAGCCGGTGGTCTTTAATGTATATTGTGGTATCCAGAAAGTGAATTTCACTCCCTGAATAGCTAAGTTTAAGGTTGATGGTCGGGTGAAAGTCATTGAAGTCATTATGGAATTGAAGTAGGGCCTCCTCACCTGCAGTCCAGATGACAAGGATATCATCGATATAACGAAGGTAAATCATAGGTTTGGTGGCGCATGTTGATAAATATGTTCCTTCCATTTCTGCCATAAAGAGATTTGCATATTGGGGTGCACATCTGGTCCCCATTGAAGTTCCCATTCGCTGTAGATATAGATCCTCTCCAAAGGTAAAATAGTTGTGGCTAAGGATGAATTGTATGAGCTGCGTTACAGGTTCTGTTGGGAGGTTTTGTTTTGCCAGGTGTACCCGACATGCTGCAACTCCATCCTTGTGGGGAATGTTGGTATACAGGGATTCCACATCCATGGTGGCCAAAATGGTACCCTCAGGTAGAGGGCCCAGGGCATTCAGTTTGTTAAGAAGGTCAGTGGTGTCCTGGATATAGCTTGGAGTATCCCTGACAAGGGGTTTTAGGAGATTTTCCACCCAACCTGAGATGTTTTCTGTCAGTGTCCCAATGCCAGAAATGATAGGCCTCCCAGGGTTGCCATCTTTGTGTATCTTTGGGAGCATATAGAAGCAGCCCGGTCTGGGATCTTGTGGGATAAGTCCTTTTACCTGATTCTGGGTATGGACTGGAAACTCCTTGATCATACTCTTTAGTTCTTTCATATAGGCCTCTGTGGGATCACTTCCAAGTTTGGAGTAATGGATGGGATTTGACAGTTGCCTTTTTGCTTCCTGGATATAGTCTGAGGTGTTCATTATGACTATTGCGCCCCCTTTGTCAGCCGGTTTTATTATTATATCCTGATTTTCTTTCAGTGAAGTAATAGCCTTCTGTTCCTGCAGGGTTATGTTATGCGCCTGTTTCTTTTGTTTCTCCAGGATTTCTGATTTTACTTTGCTTCTGAAACAGTCAATATATTTATCCAGTGCTGCATTAGCTCCAGGGCGTGGGGTCCAGGTAGATTTTTTGGTAGGATTCCTTATGGGCTGTTCCATCTCAGAGTCGCTGCTGTATGGAGGGTCTGAAAGAGAGTCTGTCAGCAGTAAATTGGTTATAAACCTAATCCCAATACCTTGTTAAGGTGATTCTACAGTTTCCAAAGACATCTATGTTATTCTGCTTTGGAGCTCCATTTTCATGTAAATTGCCATTTTATTCATATGCAAATAAGGGAAGTGCTTTGACCAGTAATCTAGAATCAAAGGCCAGGCAAGTTAATTCATACCCCCAAAACGGTTTCTTCTCATTTGCATATCAATAAAATGACAATTTACAAGAAAATGGGGTTCCAAAGCATATTTGGAAACTGCAGAATCACCTCTACAATGTACAAGGTACTGTGATTCACTTTATGTACTTCCACTTAGGTACAGATTCTTTTCATGATCTCTCAGAGTGTGTGGTTTGCTTAGGACATTTTCATGAAAAGTTAAGTCAAGAGTGAGCTGCATGCATGGTAGCAGTGTAGGCACAGGGAATTTGGTACCGCGAATTGGTGCATTATAGTCACATGTTGTATTGTTATATTGCGCACTGTGTATCTGTTACTTTGTCTCATGAATTATGTTCTATTTACTATGCTTAGCCTTCGCATGTGTGGTGTCAATTTAAGATGTGCAGGTCTTTCTGATACTTTCTAGAGAATGTATCTACATAGAGGTGGAATGAAGTTGTTCCCATGAGTTGCACATCAGAAGAAGTTGTTTGTTGCTCCTACGTGGTGTGACTCACTGACATCAACTGTTACCCAGGCTACTCAAAGCAATAAGTGGCCCAAGTAGCTTTAAGGTCCCACTGCCACACTTTCCTGTGAAGACAACTTAGAGAGACAGTTGTAGGAGCAGAAGGACATCTTATCAGGGAAACAACTTGAGACTCCAGGCAATCGTTTAATAGCCAAGTGGATAGCTTATGGAAGGAGACTGGAAGTCAGTCTTAAAGATGTCAGCTGACGCACCTCTAATGCACACTTGGTTAGCAAAAGTATAGATTGTACAGGGGCAGACAGTGCATCCCTGCAACAGCAGAAGTGTGTTGTTCATTGTGGTAGCCTGGAGACCTGTATAGCTACTTTACCACTTCACTGTGTTTGCCAACCCAGTTGAAGACCTGCTGTACTACAAATATTTACTGCAGTATAGAGGAAACCACAGTGAGAAGCCAGGTGTCTTGTGTGTCCTTTCGCCACCAGTGGGATTCTTAAGATGACTTGAAGTGAGCAGTGTCTAGGTGAGTTTGGGACACAACAGGCCAGACATAGGGGTGCTTTGGCCATAGAAGAGAGCAGTGTTAGCAGCACTAAGCAACAAATTGCCACAATACTGAGTGCCTGTTGCCACTTTTTTTTATAAATTACAAAAGTTTACCGCAGACAAGCGCTATGGCCTCTTCACTGCTTACCAAGCACAGCCCATACATTGAATGCAGTTGTGCTTGTTACTGCAGTTCAGTCTCATTAATTTCAATGGGAATGAGCTGCAGGATAACCATTTACACAATAAGTGGTGCTCGTCTGAGTGCTGCTGCCTCTACAAACAGCTGATAACCGGGGAACCAAGTCTCTGACCCCAACCTATATTTAGGACATGTGAACAGTATCACAATCCCAGGAAACTGCTTTCAGGATGAGAGTCAAATATAATAAATCCAACATTTATTAAAGGGGTTGCCCATGGGCTGTTAATTTGCTTACGTTTCTCGGGTTATTGCAGCTGATGGACCCAGGAGTTACAGTCACATGATGAGCCCTGGGCCATGTGATCTGAAGTGGCCTTCAGCCTCCTAGGTTGCTCCGCCCCCTGTTCAATCCTCCTTCACCGATCTCACAGGAAGCTGCTGTCGAAGTGATAATGCTTCACCTACTGTACACCGTGTAGCTGCAAAGTCTGCGCCAATGATACTGTATGTCTGTACCTGTCCTCACACATATTCTTGATCTTTGTCCTAATATAATATCCATACATCTTGTAATTTAACATCTTCTTCCTTTTAGCTCTTCTCTGCAGTATAGCAACAATGTATCAGTGTCTTCTTACAGTTTTAACGAAAACTACTATATTTCAATAAAATTATTCAAGCTGCACATGAAATATTTATAGTAACATTTTAATATATTGCCAGTTCACCAAAATAATATGACTCACTTCAGTTTGCAAGATGCCTTGCTATAAGAAAGATTTGGAAGTAGCAACTCTCAGTAGACTACAGATCTAAACACTTACATACTAGTAATCCTAATTAGAGATTACCAGGAGAAAAATCAGGATTGTCGCTCTAAAATGAGACACGTAGACAATGGTCTCAGGACTCCTGGTAATCTGAATAAACCCACATGATACTCTCAGAACGTTGGAACCATGGTGATGCAATACTTTAAGTACCAGTAACCATGGAGGTTAATAGGTTTAGCTGATTTATGGTAACATGCATTTTCTTTTGATAATAATTGTTCAGTTGATATTTTTACTTTCAGGTGAAAAGGATACTGGTATTCCTGACAGCTGTGTCAGAAAAATAGACATAAAAATTAAAATAAAATAAAATACTTAAATATATTCATAGTTTTTAGAAATTTTATAATATTTATAGTCATTTAAAATATCACTTCAAGGGGGCGGAGCCTGACTGTGGAAGGGAATGGTCGCATAGCTGCACAGCTCCAGGCCTGAGTCTCTTATAGTGACAAATTAGCGACGTGCCCGTGGATTATATTAACCCAAAAGACACTGGGAAAGCTGCCTCACCTCTAGGGATGCCGAGAAGAAGGAAATCTGCGGTAAAGCCGCAGAAAATATCAGATTTTTTATTCCCCCACGGAGGTGGGGAAGATCAAAATGGCGGCGGCTCACACTCCACCGCGGTCTCCGGGGCATCGACTCCAACTCGAGACCCTCCGGAGGAGAAGTTCACGCTATGGGCGCAGCGGAGAACGCTGTCAGCGCCGTCGCTTCATCAGCTGATGGAATGCTGAGGTCCGGGGGCGTCGGGGCCGTCTCCCCAGCGGGCCGGGAAGAGCGCGGTTTCGGGGCCTTCTCGGGCCGGGCGCACCAAGGCCTATAGGCCTACATAACGCGGAGACACCCACCTCGCCTACTGCTAGCCCGGCCAAACAGAAGCCCAGGATCCAGACAGAGGAGCCCCAAGAAGGAGAGGTGAGCGATACTACACAGCACATACCGCCATCCACCGATTTTTTTGCACATATTCCGGCAACAGAGAGTTTACTCACTGAGGCCTCCATGAAAAACATGCTTATGGCCTTCTGTAAATCACTGACAACAGACATGTCCTTAATGGTTAAACCGCTAGATAGAGATCTTCAGGAATTGCAGAAACGCACAGTTCATGTGGAATCTAAAATGGCGGAATTTGCCGCCTCACATAATCTTCTCATAGATGCTCACAATGCGGTGGAAAAGGATGTGTCGTTTCTTAAATCTAAAATAGCATACCTAGAGGATCGCTCGCTTCGCAACAATCTGAAATTCCGAGGGATTCCAGAATCCGTATCTGCAAATAATCTCAGTTTTCCTTCTAGATCTGATGCGCACGCTAATACCAAGTCTTACGAAAATGGAATTAACCATTGATAGAGCGCACAGAGTCCCAAGACCTTCACATCTGGATGAAACCGTACCCAGAGATGTCCTAGCAAAGATCCATTTTTACCGCACTAAAGAGATGGTGCTGCTGACCTCACGGAAAATTGGCCGTTTACCTGATCCATACCAGAAAATATCTATCTACTCTGATCTTTCGGCTGCAACACTACAACTAAGAAGGCAATTTATCCCTATCACTACAGTGTTACGCCAACATAATATCCTATACAAATGGGGATTCCCGGTTAGAGTGATCGTATCCTGAGACAACCTTACTTATGTTATCAACTCCCCGGAAGATGGCAAAAAGTTGCTAAATAAATGGGACATTGCAACCAGTGATCTGACCTCCAAACCACCACCTGGCCCTGTGTCAGATGGATGGCATCAACCGAAAACCCCAAGGCGTCCACCAAAAGGGCTACACAGCTAGAGACTCACTCTACAACGGATTTCGTATGTCCACTATTGCTGAACTTATCCCCCCAAGATTACAACAGCCGCTGGTCCGCTGTACCACATTTCTTTTCCTTGTTTTGTTTTGGTGGCTTACCCACTGGTTTCTATGTCTCTACAGTTTGTTTGCGCTTCGGTTCTGGCACATGGGGCGTCGTGACTACACAAGGCGGGGACGATTCTGCTCCCTACCACTACTGGTAACTTCTGAAGTGGGTGGTTGTGGTAAGATCTTTGAAGCATTACTAAATGTGAATTATGGTACTTAAAATTATGTCTATGAATGTCAGAGGTTTGAACTCCCCTCAAAAGAGAGCCAATTTGTGGCGAGAGGCCGAGTTCAAGGCTGTGACATTCTTGCAGTTCAGGAAACACATCTTTTGGAGGTGGATGCCACTCGCATCAAGCATGCCTCATACCCACACATATTTCACGCTCATTGTACCTCCAAGCGCAGGGGAACACTAATAGGAATCAAAGATTCAGTGGCATTTCAGCTGGTGTCCTATTATGCTGACCCTGGAGGGCGATTTGTCATATTAGTTTGTATCCTTAATAATGTCACGTACACGTTGGTCTCGGTCTACGCCCCAAACAAAAGACAGGTGTCATTCTTGGGGAAACTCGTGAAAGCAGTGGAGCGAAGAAAACAAGGATGCTTAGTATTAATGGGAGACTTTAACATGGCTCCAGATCCAGGGGTAGACACTACCTCTAGCATAGCGACACGTCATCCTTCCTTTTCGCAGGCTATATGGCGCCATGACTTATTTGATATTTGGCGTATCCTTCATAATACCGAAAAAGATTACACTTACTATTCAACTGTACACAATAGCTATTCAAGAATAGATTTATTTCTAATAGAACAAGCTAGTATTCCCCTTGCCGTGCAGTCGGAAATTTCACAAATAACTTGGTCAGACCATGCAGCAATAACTCTGACCCTAATGGAAAAATATGATTGCCCTAGAGCGTATATCTGGAGGTGCAATGAATTCTTAATGTCGCAGCCAAAATATAAAGCAATTTTGGAAAATGACCTGAAGGAGTTCTTTCAGATTAATGCTCCCTCAGTATCTAGCCCTGATATATTGTGGAACTCACATAAAGCCTTTATCAGAGGAACATTTATTCGATTGGGTCACATAGAAAAGAGAACTAGGCTAGCAGAAATTGACCGACTACTGCACCAGATAAAATCTATAGATAACGATAATAAAAAATCTCCTTCCCCCTCCAATGCTGCAAAATTGGTGACGCTACGTCAACAATTGACAGCCTGTCTACTGCATAAATATGAGAAGAACCTGAAAAGGGTGAAAGCTACTTACTACTCTTAATCTAACAAAGCAGGCAAGCTCTTAGCGTCCAAGCTTAAACAAAAACATGCCAGGTCTAAAATCCCGTTTCTTCAGAGTAAGGATGGTGCACACAAAATCTATGATCCTAGTGGCATCGCCAA
Organism: Leptodactylus fallax; assembly: GCA_947044405.1. Taxonomy (NCBI): domain Eukaryota; kingdom Metazoa; phylum Chordata; class Amphibia; order Anura; family Leptodactylidae; genus Leptodactylus; species Leptodactylus fallax. Next base: position 5,556,270 of record CAMRHE010000012.1, read on the forward strand.
CGCATTTAAAGCTTTCTATGAAGGCTTATATAATATTAAAGAGGACTCTTCTGTGATACCTCTGGCGAAACAAGACATTGTAAACTTTCTTGCAGGTGCCCAATTGCCCACACTCACAGAAGCACAACTGGACTCTTTGAACGAGCCCATCACATCATCAGAGTTGCTGTCAGTAATTAAGTCGCTGCCACCCCGAAAATCCCCGGGCCCAGATGGCCTCACTAATGAGTATTATAAAAAGTTTTCTCCAATTTTGCTTAACCCGCTGTTGTCCTTTTTAACGGCTGTGGTAGACTCTGGCACTATTCCGGGTGAAAATCAGGAGGCACTGGTGGTGACGTTGCCTAAACCGGGCAAGCCTGCCACCAGCCCCCAAAACTTTCGACCAATATCCCTATTAAACTCAGATTTAAAAATTTACGCCAAAATTATAGCAAATAGAGTTGCAGCCTGTCTTCCGAGCCTAATAAATTACGACCAGGTGAAGGGGAGGCGATTCGTGAAGGGGAGGCAATCATATGACAATACCAGACGCATTTTGAATATTATACATCATATTAACTCAAAAAAAATGGAAGCAGTGGTTCTCGCATTAGATGCCGAGAAGGCGTTTGACCGCATTTGCTGGTCGTATGCCTTCCTGGTGATTAGGAGGATGGGGTTCGAGGGAGCTATTCTGAAAGCAATTGAGGCACTGTATTCTGTGCCTTCTGCAAGAGTATTCACTAACGGGGTAGTATCAGATCCCTTTTTAATAACGAACGGGACTAGACAGGGATGCCCCCTCTCACCGCTGATATTTGTTCTCTCGATGGAACCGCTGGCCCAAGTAATTAGACTGGACCCAGAGGTGGGTGGCATTAATATACGGGACAAAACTCATCTTATATCATTATATGCAGATGATATCATTCTTACTTTGTCCAAGCCACTAAAGTCTATTCCCCGACTTATGGAGATTATAGCTAATTTTGGTCACTTATCATATTATAAATTAAATATGGCCAAATCACAAGCTTTACCCTTGCATATCCCTCCCTCTTTGCTACATCCCCTACAGTCGAAATATGACTTTGATTGGAGGAAGGAGGGTGTTCTTGGATGGTACGTGTCGCAGCTTTTAAGATGTTATTATTGCCCAGACTCCTATATCTGTTTCGCACACTCCCGATAGCCATCCCAGTTTCGTTTTTCGAAACTATGCAAAGGATGATCTCAAAATACATATGGAATGGAAGGAGACCCAGGGTTAACAAAAGCTTCCTATTTAAACAAAGAGAAGCGGGAGGACTGGGAGTGCCAGTGGTTAGGAATTATTACATAGCGTCCCTAGTCACACAGTGCGCTAGATGGAGATTAGCTGATACCTCAGTACCATGGATCCACATAGAGCATCCGTTCATATATCCTTTAAGACTGAAGGATACCTTGTGGGCGCCCTTCTGGAACATTCCTATGCCTGAGTCCCTGTCCCCAGTTATGCAAGCAGCTGTGACTGCATGGAAGCTGCTTCACGGGAAAGCAAATCCTACAAGTCACTTTTATGCCTCAGAGATGCCTTTGTCACTTATGGCCTGGGCGATAGAAGACCTAGTAATTTCAGAGTGGGAGGCGAAGGGGATTACACAGGTCTCCCACTTACAATCTGATACCAAGCAATTTTTATCATTTACAGATCTAACACAGAAATTTGGAATTCATAGAGGTGACTTCTTTAAGTACTCTCAAATAGGGCATTTTATATCTAAGAACCCGACATCAACAGTACCCCACAGTAGTAAGGTATTCACCTGGATGTCGACTAAGATGAGGGGTTTAAGGTTTCTATACGATAGAATGGATGGAGTAGCAACTTTTACTAGATCTACACCATTCCGTTGTTGGGAGAGGGACTTGGGAAGAACCATCACCTTGGATGAGTGGGAACAAGCTATCAAACTTAGTCATACATCCTTAAAATGCAATACTCACATAGAAACGGCTATGAAAGTGACTTTAAGGTGGTACAGAACCCCATCCACTTTACATAGGGCATACCCGTCAGTCTCTGAGGAGTGCTGGAGAGGATGTGGAGGGAAAGGAACCCTTATCCATATTTTGGGGCATTGCCCCATAATTTGTGGATACTGGCATAGGGTCTTTGACATGTTATCAGAAATATTTAATTTCCGCCTCCCCTACTCCTCACCTCTGGCCATCCTATCAATTGGAATTCCTGAGGAATTGAACAAATATAAAAAACTCCTCTGTAAAATCTTGACAATAGCTAAATTAATGTTGGTGCAAAGATGGAGATCAGTAACCCCTCCGTCAGACTCCACATTGTTGCTGGCTATTAATACTACATATACCTATGAGAGGGTAATTGCACTGGGAAATGACTCCTATCATAGATTTGCAAACATATGGGACGCATGGGCTAACTCTCGATTTGTTGCATAACGAGAGCCAGGAAGCAGGGAGGTTTAGGGAGTGGAAGTGGAATGGAACATATGAAAGGATCGTCTTTGAAATATGTCACGCTAACCCTGGAAATGTGCCTAAATGTTAGTGTTATTGATACTGTTATCGCTTACTTAATTTCTGTTTGCTGTCTCATTGATGTACAATCCAAAGAATATGCCTTGAACAAATTATGTAAGAATGTATATCACAATGTATGTCAATATTCTCTCACATTTATTTTGAAAATCAATAAAGATTATTGAAACTAAAATATCACTTCATATTTTACTAGCAGAAGGACCCGGCTTCGCATGGGTACATTTCATTTTTTGTTTGTGTAGTGGCCCCTTAAGAATTGGCCAGTTTTGTACTTGACATCCAGTATGGCAGTCCAGTATAGGTATAGTCTATTTATGGCTGTGTTGCTATGGAAACCTGGTAAATGAAATGTGAACTTATATTGGCTGATGCATGTCATATGACTGAATATTTAAGGACCTGCGAACTGCTATTGACTCATACAGGTCATAAAAAGCTTGGTTGCTATGGAAACCTGGTGTAAAGCTGTGTGTATGTCAAGACTGAAGAACCTGCGATTTTCCATTGGTCCATAAGCATCATGTGATCATGTGTATCTCAGTTTGGATATCAGTGAAAGACCTGTGATCAGGTGTTATGGAAAACCTGGTGTACAGCTGTGTGTATGTGACCTTGTGTAACAGTGTCATCCACAGCACCCTGCCCCTTTAAAGCTGACCCACAGCAGTGAAGAAAAATGGCTGGGTTGTTATGGAAACATGGAGGGCAGCTGTGTGCATGTGGCTGACAATGCCTTGTCAGATTGGAGACGGGCTTGGGCCTGCTGGGTTGTTTCAGCAGCTCGCTGTTGTTTGCGACATACCTTTTCAGATTGGAGACGGGCTTGGGTCTGCTGAGAGTTTTAATTAGCTCGAGCAGCAGCCATGCATTTTGCTGCAGGGGGCATGAGTAGTTTAAAAATGTTTCAATTTATAAGAGTGCTGAAATCCAGTATGGCAGTCCAGTCAGTGGCGTAAATACCAGGGTAGCAGTGGTAGCGGCTGCCACAGGGCCCGGGACATTAGGGGTCCCGGCAGGCCCCTGATGTTTTTTTTTTTTAATAGGCTGCTACCTGCTGGTATAACACCAGCAGGTAACAGGCCCTATTTACTTACTGATCCCCACTCCTGCTCACGGCCGCCTGTGCTTCACCTTCTGCGGAGGCGGCTGTGAGCAGGTGCGGGGATCGGTAAGTAAGGCCTGCGGGCCGTGAACCCCACAAACACTGCTATCATTATACTCTGGAGTCTTTTCAGACACTGGAGTATAATGATCGGAGGCCCTGAGGAGTTGAGGGAACATGAAAAACACTGTTACTTACCTCTCCTGCGCTCCAGCAGGCTTCGGGCCTCCTTGGTGTTGTCCCAGACGTTGGTGGGCCAGTCCATTGTCATTATGCATTAGGATCTGTCCAGTCGTTTGGTCGCGCATAAAGAACAGACAGACAGACAGACAAAAACTCATTCTTATATATATAAGAGATATGTGAACAACATCCATGCTTCCTTATGTATGTTTATTAAGAAACAATAGACTAAAGAGAAGTACTATCAGAAACTGTTTATAGTCATAAATTGGTATTCTGATTCACAATTTTCTTTTATGACGTCACAATGGATGGACCAAAGAACTGGATGTTAAAATATTTTCTCTGATAGGAGACATCTAATAAACTTGCAGTAGGGCAATCTAGGGCAATGTTCCATTACCAAATAGATGGTTTATATGTCTACAAAAATATTGATAGAGACAATCATAGCATACTTGTGTAACATGAATATTGCTTTATGGAACTTTGTTATAGTATGTAGTTTTCCATAGTACTGCACCTTCAAATCAAACAATGAAGACATACAATATAGCAGAATGTAAAACGTTTTAAAGAGGTTATGCCATTTAAATTATTTATCCTTTATCCATCAGGATAAATTGATGATCGGTGGGGATCTCAGCAGTCAGACCTGAGAAGCTTTACTCCCATTGAGAATGTAGCAGACGCACCCCTACTTTATTCATTAAATGGGAGTGCTGGAGACAGCCAAGTGCTGTACCTTTTAACATGTTTAACATGACTTTTAACGCAAATGTAAGCAGTTGCTATTCGCTTTCAAGGACTTTTTTCTCCATTGCTTTCAATGGCTTTTGTTGCAAGTTATCAGATTTTAGTTGAAGATGACTACATCTGTATTATTGGATTGAATGACAAGGAGGCATGTCTACATTCTCAATGGGAGTAAAATACCCCTCTAGTTCTCAGGATTGGTGGAGGTATAAACTTGTAAATCACCTTTATACTTTTAGTTTCAATGACTGGGAAGAGATAGAAACAACAGCTACATGATTAGGTCATTATGTCTGAACCAACAAGATAGTTGTCAGCTGGAGTATAGCATGGCACTGGCACTCACAGTATTGCACAGAGGAGTAACTTGAAGCTACTGGACACTAATACAAAAATCTGTGACAGGGTCCCCATATACACACATTTTTCATAGTACTGGTTTCATCATGTGATAACCATGGCACACCATATAAATAGATGCTTTCTCTAGCATGTTGCATCAACTGTCTGTATGGCAGACAGCAACAATTGGTATTCTCAAATGGCATTCACAATGTGACAAGATATATTAGCTGGTATAAGGAGACAGCTGGAAAAGAGCATTGTAATGCATTGTATTAGTGATCAGACCCCAGGGGGTTCAAGACCCCTAGGGGCTCTAATAAATGCAAAAAAAATAAATAAAAAAAGTAAGAAACATATAAAAATATAAAAAATTCAAATCACCCCCTTTCCCTAGAACACATATAAAAGTACTTAAATACTGTAAAGCACATACACATTAGGTATCTCTGTGTTCGAAAACTCCCCGTCTACTAATCTTTAAAAATATAATTTTCTCATACAGTAAACGCTGTGGTGGGAAAAAAAAATCAAAAGTGCCAAACCACCTTTTTTCAGTGTTTCGCCTCGTACACCTGTCCGCACAAAAAAAGAAGCCCTATGCTTCCCAGTACACAGAAGTATAAAAAAGTTACGGATGTCAGAATATGGCAACTTTTAGAAAAAAAAATTTTTTTGCACAGTTTTAGATTTTTGTTAAGGGTTTAAAGTGTAAATACAACCATATAAATTTGGTGTCCCCGGAATCATACCAAAACATAGAATACAGGTACTATGTCATTTTGGCTTCAGAGTGAACGCCGTAAAAACGAAGCCCGTAAGAAAGTCGCAAAAATGCACTTTTTCTTCAAATCCACCCCATTCTGAATTTTTTGCCAGCTTCCCAGTACATTGTACAGAATAATAAATGGTAGCATCATGAAGAAAAATTTTTCCTGCAAACATTAAGCTCTCATATGGCTCTTAGAACGGAAAAATAAAAAAGTTATGGGGTTTGGAAGAGGGGGAGTCAAAAACGAAAATCGAAAAATTCTTCCAGCGGAAAGGGATTAAGAACACATGAAAATGAGGTTCTTGGTTTTTACACTTTGATCAAACTATAATTATAAGCCTATCTGCCACAAGACGACCTCTTTTAGGTGGGTCCCTACACTAAATTGACTCACCTCTCTTAGAGCCTTGGTCTTCCATGAATTAAGGGGAAATGTGTTTTTCAGCCATATCATGTCTTGTATAAACCACAAACAACCTCCTCCCTCTGGACCTGTGGCCTTTAAATGAATAGGGGAGTGTAGTTCACCCATATTATGCTCTAATTAATTAAATGAATTAAATTAGTTAGATAGATAGATAGATAGATAGATAGATAGATAGATAGATAGATAGATAGAGAGATCCTTATTCCTTAGTTATTAGCTGCAAATCACAGCATTTCTGCTGAGGATTATTTTCTGCAATGTGTGGATGGGATTAGTCAGAATCCCTTCTAATTTTCAGGGACTGTAAAATGCCATGGTTTTTGCAGCAGAGTTTACACCGTGGCAAAATTGTGGCTTTTACTCTACATGGGACACTGGCCTACAGATATTGTCAGTCACTGTCCCATATAGGGCTCACAATCTAAATTCCCTATCAGTATGTATTTGGAGTGTGGGAGGAAATACATTATTTTTAAGAGGAAACAAATGTATGTCACATAGTCATATATGATCTGTCTAAGGGTTATATTATTGAACTATAAATAGCCATAGGCTTGTTTTAGAAGAAACCCCTATGCAACTAAGGAGTTAAATCTATAATTTCAACAAGACTGGGTTCACAGGGACTTATTAGGTTCAGTGTGATTTGAGGCTGACAAGAATAAGTCAAAAGCCACTAAGTGCCATATAACCTTCTAATAATGCCGCAATTTGCCCTAGATAGGATATTACAGTGATATGGTTTATCATGACATTAAGTACACAAATACTGAAGGACCAGTCCTGAGCAGCAAGTTATATTTTACTGTGCAGCTGAGATGAGAGAGATGAATAATGGCGGCCACTAGAGATTGCAATGGTAAAGGTATTATCCGCTATCTCACAAATGTAAATATATCTCTGATCTTGGGGAAAAATAATAATAACAAGGATGCATTGTCATTTCAATTTCATGTTAAATGTGTTTTAGATTGAATTCATGTTTAAACAGATTGGATCTGTGGTTAAATAAGATTGTAAAGAAACCAGAAATATTCCGCAGTTCCTTGCATGACATTTGAAGAAATTAAAGTTTATATTAAAAAGTCTTTTAATGAGAAACCCTTACACCACTGCTTCCGACATCAGGTTTTTTTTTCTGAACCAATGATCCCTTGTGTGTTTTCTCTTCACCACCAACTCATTTGTTTGGGAAAAAAAATTAAGTAACCCAATTATTTCATTACTTGCAATTTTCATTATGCAATAAAATATCCATTCAGCAGTTTCTCTTTGCTAATGCAACAAAAACTCATCTACTCAATGAAACCTATTACAGGCGTTTTTCCCCATGATCACGAGCGATTGCTGAACATTTTCTAGTGAGTCTTTATTGTCTAGTAATGATAGCTGAGGAGTTTAATTCTAATTTACGTTTTTCCTTTGTTTTTCATTTATTTAGTTGTTTAGCTGAAATAATTTCTTGCTATTAAGGGATAAACAACGAACACCAACTCATTGCAATGTATTCCGTAGAGTTTATTACACTTGGTTAATTGTCTTCCTTGTTACAAGCATATAAAGTTTTCTGGTAAGTCCTCCTGTGGATTGTAGACATTGAAAAAGTTTGTGGACATAAGATAATTCAATATAATAGCCGTATATAATGCTAGAATAGCTACAATCCTGGAGTTAGGAAAACAATGCAATTGCAACAGTAGCGGATTATAATATGGCCTTTTTGGGTGGCCACCTTGAGCGCTAGGCTCCTAAGGAGCCCATGACTGCCCAAATCTCAAAAATACATACTCAGCTTCAAATACTGTTTCTATAACAAGGGGACATCATAGTGTGAGTTAGTGCCTACTCCTGGCATAGCAAGGGAGCCTGCAGCTCTTTCAGAGTGAAGTCTCTCTCCTGAACCCAGTGGCCATTAAAAATAAAATTGTCTCCAGCCTCACTCATCTGATTCCTGGGTTGGGCAGCATCCTTGGGCATGTACAATGTATAAACCTAACTTAAAGGGGTTGTCCAGGCAAAAATGGACAACCCTTTTAACTTTTAAATCAGCCAGGGGCATTGAAAAAAATAAAAAAAAATTCATACTCATCTGTCCCGATGCTCCAGGGTCCTCCCGGAACGTTCTGGTCCGTCTGCTGAATGGGTCTCTTCCGGAGTTCCTCTGAAGCTGCTGACTGGCATGCAATGTCACTGCCTGTGACGGGTCCTCTTCCTTAGGCCTGCTGAGGCTGCTGATTGGCCTCAACGGTCATGTAACCAGGATGCGCCGGGAGGACACCGGAGCATTGGGGACACGTGAGTATGCATTTTTTAAATTTCTTTCACTGCCCCCGACTGATTTAAAAGTAAAAGGGGTTGTCCAATTTTGCCTGGACAACCCCTTTAACACTTGGAATTGATTCAGAATGAGCGAATGCTGTCACCTCGGAATGCTCATTCATCTGTTAATCGGCCCATTTAAAAGGCCCTGTTGGGGCCTGTTGGGGCCCTATAATCTTCATACGCCCAAGGCCAGGGGCATAACTACCGGGGTAGCAGCGGAAGCAGCTGCCACAGGGCCCGGGACATTCAGGGACCCGCAATGCTTTTTTTTTTTTTTTCTATTCAGACCCCCGAGTATAATGATCGGAGGGCCAGGGAAGGTAAGGGAACATAAAAAATACTGTCACTTACCTCTGCAGACTTCTGGCCTGTTTGGAGATGTCATGAGGGCCAGGCCTGCGCCATAATGCTTCGCGAAGCCTGCCCGGCTCATGCAAGATCTGGTCCAACATTGAAGGTGGCCGAAGTAGCTGGGACTGCGCCGGAGCCAGGAAGAGGTAGGTAACAGTGTTTTTTTTGTTTGTATCCTCCCCCTGGGTCTCCAATCATTATAATCTGGGGTCTGAAAAGACCCCAGAGTATAATATTTGTTCATGGGTGGTCCACAATGGGGCATAATACTGTGTGCAGAGGCCACTATGGGGCATAATACTGTGTGCAGGGGCCACTATGGGGCATAATACTGTGTGCAGGGGCCACTATGGGGCATAATACTGTGTGCAGGAGCCACTATGGGGCATAATAGTGTGTGCAGGGGCCACTATGGGGCATAATAGTGTGTGCAGGGGCCACTATGGGGCATAATAGTGTGCGCAGGAATGCAGTTTGTGCAAGGTGGGGTTGGAGGGGGCAGTCCAGGGGGTTGGGGGGCCCAGCCATTGGGCACCATGTCAAATGTTCGCCTTGGGGCCCAGCCATTCCTAGTTATGCCACTGCCCAAGGCCCATACAAGCTTTAATGCACCCCTGTATTGCAATGATGAAGCATGAAGAAGAAGCCAGAGAGCTCCAGATGCAATGAGAATGAAAACACCACTGGACATCTGCCTAAGTCCTAAGTTTCCACATGTAAATTCTGTAGTTGGCTGGCAGAAATTCCCATCACTCACAGCTGTTTGACAAATTGAATGTGTTAATAGTACTAAGATTTACAGTATATTGTCAAAACAAATAATAGCTTACAGTATGTTATTGCTTTAATATACGTTATAAGTTATTTACGTTATATTTTCTTTAGCATTTCAAATTTTAAAGCAGGTAAGTCAATGTACTGCCAATCATCCTGCCAGTTATATTTTATACTACATTCCTTATAGATTTATTGTGTTTGCTTATTTCTAATACAGTGGGCTGATATAATAATACAGTATATTGTGTGCTTGTCTTAATCTATGCCTCCGGTGGCATAGGGTAGTAGTAGTAGTTGTGGTGGTGATGTCACAGGTAGGCCAAAGACACTTGACCAACTCCTCCAGCCCAACTCCCAACTCCTGAGCCATGTGGTGATGTTCGGAAGGGCCCTGATGGTAAGCACAGGAATGACTCAGGAGGCAGCAGTACAGTTGAACCAAGATTAACTTTACTGTAGTAACTGGTAACACATGCAGTTTCCCGATGGGAGCCATAGATAGGAATTCTACTATGGTGGCTAATCCTGGATTTCGCATGAGGGATGCCCAGTATACACACGAGGACAAAATTGTTGGTAACCCTTGTTTAAAGAAAGAAAAACCCACAATCCTCACAGAAATAACTTGAATCTGACAAAAGTAATAATATATAAAAATTCTATGAAAATGAACAAATGAAAGTCAGACATTGCTTTTCAACCATGCTTCAAGAGAATTTTTTAAAAAAGAAAACTCATGAAACAGGCCTGGACAGAAATGATGATACCCTTAACTTAATATTTTGTTGCACAACCTTTTCAGGCAATCGCTGCAATCAAACGATTCCTGTAACTGTCAATGAGACTTCTGCACCTCTCAACAAGTATTTTGTCCCACTCCTCATGAGCAAACTGCTCCAGTTGTCTTGGGTTTGAAGGATGCCTTTTCCAGACGGCATGTTTCAGCTCCTTCCAAAGATGCTCAATAGGATTTAGGTCAGGGCTCATAGAAGGCGACTTCAGAATAGTCCAATGTTTTCCTCTTAGCCATTCTTGGGTGTTTTTAGCTGTGTGTTTTGGGTCATTATCCTGCTGCAAGACCCATGACCTGCGACTGAGACCAAGCTTTTTGACACTGGGCAGCACATTTCTCTCTAGAATCTCTTGATAGTCTTGAGATTTCATTGTACCCTGCAAAGATTCAAGACACCCTGTGCCAGATGCAGCAAAGCAGCTTCAGAACATAACAGAGCCTCCTCCATGTTTCACAGTAGGGACAGTGTTCTTTTCTAGATATGCTTCATTTTTCCGTCTGTGAAAATAGAGCTGATGTGCCTTGGCAAAAATTTCAATTTTTGTCTTATCTGTCCATAGGACATTCTCCCAGAAGCTTTGTGGCTTGTCAACATGTAGTTTGGCAAATTCCAGTCTGACGGATGGTGCGATCTGACACTGATGTTCCTTGAGCTTGAAGTTCACCTTTAATCTCTTCAGAAGTTTTTCTGGGCTCTTTTGTTACCATTCGTATTATCCTTCTCTTTGATTTGCCATCAATTTTCTCCTGCGGCCATGTCCAAGGAGGTTGGCTACAGTCCCATGGATCTTAAATTTCTGAATAATATGTGCTACTGTAGTCACAGTAACATCAAGCTGCTTGGAGATGGTCTTATAACCTTTACCTTTAACATGCTTGTCTATAATTTTCTTTCTAAGCTCCTGAGACAACTCTTTCCTTCGCTTCCTCTGGTTCATGTTGCGTGTGGTACTCACCATGTCACCAAACAGCACAGTGAGTATCTGTAGCCCTATATACAGGCCCACTGACTGATTACAAGATTGTAGACACCTGTGATGCTAATTAGTGGACACACCTTGATTTAACATGTCCCTTTGGTCACATTATTTTCAGAGGTACCATAATTTCTGTTCAGGCCTGTTTCATGAGTTTTCTTTTTAAAAAAAATTCTCTTGAAGCATGGTTGAAAAGCAATGTCTGACTTTCATTTGTTCATTTTCATAGAATTTTTATATATTATTACTTTTGTCAGATTCAAGTTATTTCTGTGACCATTGTGGGTTTTTCTTTCATTAAACGAGGGGTACCAACAATTTTGTCCATGTGTTTATGAGATGGTGGTATGGTGCCTTTCTCCACTCCAATAATATAAAGTCTCTGCCTCACCCACTATGGCTATGGGGGCTGAATTAACTGAAGTCTCAGGAACCCAGGTACCTGGAGATGAATGGGTCCTGGCTGGTAGGATCCACAACCTAGACTTCCTTTGAGGGTTGTCACTCTTTATCCTTCTATGGGGGCTGACAATAATATTTTCAGGGTTGTAGCTGAACTGCTAGGCAGTTGGATAGTTTCTTTCCCTCAGGGGCTGCAGAGGACTCACATAAAGTGTTGACCTTTTGGCTGCACACTACTGAACTTCCAGTCCCACTCCTTATCCAGTGGCCAGGGATGTACCAAGTCCGCTAATGCAGAGGGGTAGCCAAACACAGTGGAAAGGTCCAATGGGGAACGTTAAACAAATGAGAAGCTGCTAAACATATGTAATTAAAGGGGAAAACACATACAAAACATAAGAATACACATACAGTATATACAACCACAGTGGCACAAACAACAGAGAATAAAATAAAACAATGTAAGCGGTGTCCACTGGGATGCTGCATGACCTCTTAATAATTTTGGTGAATTTTGGGACATCCTCTGCGTCAGGATTCACATCTTCTGGAATTGTCATAGATTTAAATGATAACGTGCAGCAGTTTTCTGCATCCTCGATCTTGCCTTGCTTACCTGCCTGCTCCACTCACTTTTTACAGAATTTATGTAACAAAAAATGTCAGCTTTTCTAGTGTCTTTTAATCTAGAAAACTGCCATACATGATATATAGATCCCATTGTGTTCTGATTTGGAAACTTTGATGTAAAGTAATTTGTGCTGCTAATCCTTAAACAGGACCTGTTATCATATGTGTAACAGTCGGTTTTGGTGAATATTCTTAATGAAATACCTATTTTGGAGAATCTAACTCAGCAAGTCACCATTCCTCTATTATATCTCCTGTATATTTATGAATAAACTGAGATCTATTTATAGACTGGCACTGTCAGCACCGAATGGGCAGTGTCAGTGTTTAGGGCACACCACGACACACTACCCAGTTTCTAGGAGGAATAACAGAAGAATGACACAATCCAGAGTTATAAGAAAAATGCTGCTACAGAATTGCAATTATTTACTAAAACATATGTCAGGAGTGTTGATGCATTATGTAAGAAACCAAGTGTGAGGTGGTTTAAGTTCCCTAGCAAATAAAACAAAAAAAAAAAAAATTACAGTTAAATTTTATAAAGTCTCCCAAAGTGTACCTCAAGTTATATACGACTTTTCATAAGCGAATAGTACATTAATATAAGAAACTTTGTAATATATCTTATTAAAGAAATCAATTTCCTTTTCAACTTATTAGTCTGCTCTCCTCCTCATTATCTTCATTCAGGCTGTTTGTTCCATCTTTGTACTCAGCCTCACACACAGAACTCTATGAATTGGAAAGGGGTGGAGTACGATTTATTGCCCCATTCTGTGAAGTGATAAAGATACAGCAGTATCAAAAGACCTATTCCTCACTCACAGAGTAGCAGAAAGTAGCAGCACAGTTTTTTAGTGTCTTTTCAACCAGCGTCCTCCTCCCCCTCCCCTCTCCATTGACTTGCATGTAGAAAGTAACTGAGCCTGATAATTGGAGAAGGAAACATATTTGTTACAATTCATTTATGAAAAGTTGTTTATAACTGGAAGTACGCTTTAAAGTATGCCACAATTCCAAAAGCCATAAAATGAAGACGATGGATTTACTGTATTTTTGTCATGATTGTGTCAATGTACTTTATTATAATATTTGAGCATATGGTGTTCTTTAGTTCTTTAGTATGCATTGTTTAGTGTGCTCCCTTTTACAAATCAGACATCTTGATGTGCAATTTTTAATAATAAAAAATGAGATTTCCTGTACATGTGTCAGTAGCAGTAATTAAAACTAAATCTTATCATCTAAAAAAAATCTAACATTCATTAAAAATCTCAAAACAATAACAATTTTGTAAATTGAAGGTTTTATGCATTTAAAATATGCTCTTCGGAGTTTTTATTTAAGATGAATCTGTCACAGGGATGGAGAGTTACTGCCAGCTAATTTATTTGCTTCATGTGGTTCATAGCACTCTACAGTACAGTATAAAGACAATAAAAATTGCTTTGGCACCAATAGCAGTGCCTGCAATAGAGTTTATGCTCAGTACTAATTCTTCATTAACTTCATGCTAAAATAAAATGTATGCTTCTCACACATGGATGTTTACCCATACCATCTCCTAGCGCAGTAACAATAACTGTGTGTACCCATATCGTCTCCTAGCGCAGTAACAATAACAGAGTGTACCCATACCGTCTCCTAGTGCAGTAACAATAACTGCGTGTGTATCCATACCGTCTTCTAGCGCAGTAACAATAACTGTGTGTGTACCCATACCATCTCCTAGTGCAGTAACAATAACTGTGTGTACCCATATCGTCTCCTAGCGCAATAACAATAACAGTGTGTACCCATACCGTCTCCTAGTGCAGTAACAATAACTGCGTGTGTATCCATAACGTCTTCTAGCACAGTAACAATAACTGTGTGTTTACCCATACCATCTCCTAGCGCAGTAAAAATAACTGCGTGTGTACCCATACCGTCTCCTAGTGCAGTAACAATAACTGCGTTTGTACCCATACTGTGTCCTAGCGCAGTAACAATAGCTGCATGTGTACCCATACTGTGTCCTAGCGCAGTAACAATAACTGTGTGTGTACCCATACTGTCTCCTAGCGCAGTAACAATAACTGCGTGTACCCATACCATCTCATAATGCAGGAACAATAACTGCGTGTATACCCATACTGTGTCCTAGCGCAGTAACAATAACTGTGTGTGTACCCAGGGGCGCACATCTAATGAGGGGAAGTGAGGGGGGCCACCTCAGGCGGCACTGTCCGTCAATGTCTTGGGGGCGGCACATTTTACTTTCTATTTATCGTAAACCAGCCCAGGACAGCCCGCTTAAAAAAAAAGCAAAACTGCGCAATACCTGTCCTGGGCTGGCTTACAAGATCTCCGCATCTCAGCGCAGGCGGCGATACAATGACGTCATTGCGCCTCCTACGTGGAGTAACCCCAGCAGCTAATGGGGATGCCTGGAAAAGTGAGGAGCCAAAGATATCTGTGTTGCAAACTTTACAGAGACAAGTCACAGCTGGAAGAAGTGGTCATGGCAGTCCAAAGGGAAAAGAAGGGAAATGTGAAGGATTATTCAGAGACTTCACCTATAAATCACAAAATGTTACTGCCCTGTATACACCTAAATGATAGAGGATAAATACCTGATTGATGGGGGTCTGTCTGCTGAGAACCCCACTGAGCCTGAGAATTGGGTTTTTTCCCTCCACTGAGTGGGAATTCAGCCTGACCGCAGCCAGGCTGAATATAGGTGTGTCACTTGGTGGATGGACGAACCCGCGTGGCTCTCATTCACTTCGATGGGAGTGCCGAAGATACCCGAAGTACAGTACTCAGCTATCTGCGGCGCTCCTATTATAGAGAATGGGGGCCATGCGGGCTCGTCCATCCACCAAGCAGAAGATGTGTAAAGTTACTTTCATTGTTAAAGGGGTGTTCCCATGAACATAACCATTTTTAAATTTGTGGATAATTAAAAGTTAAACATTTTTGCAAATAAGTAATTAAACATTTTGTTGAATTTTAAAGATTATATCTAAATATCTTGTGGTCACAAGTTGTTGTCTTGATCAGTTGCCACTGCATACGACCATGAATGCAGTCCCTTTCTAAGGTCAGAAAATCAGCAATAATGTCCTCACTGTGGCCGGGATATCTTCTGATGCATGTAGTGTCCCTGCCTGTAACCCAACTACAATAAGAAAATCATAGTTGGGTTCTTGACAAGTCCCAAACCATAGAAATTTCTGCATTTGTGGTCTTTTCCGTTGGCAACCGATCAAGACAACAGATGTCACCACTAAGATGGTTAGAGAAAATCTTTAAAACGCTGCAGAATTTTTAACTACTTATATTTGCAAAAATGTTTAACTTTTAATTATCTACACATATACATATGATTATGTTCATGGGAATACCCCTTTAATGCCGTGTTGTTGATCTGATATTGAAGTAATGCTGTAAGAAGAGTTCTTAAAAACTGTTTCATAAGTTTGTGTATTGTGTATATTGTGCGACGATAACAGCGTGTGAAGCTAGTAGCATGGAAACGCAATTTTATATTTTTTTTTGGGGGGGGGGGGCGTCTTTCTATAGTCCGCCTCAGGCTGCAAAGAGGCTAGGTTCACCACTGTGTGAACCCATACC
This sequence comes from Leptodactylus fallax, assembly GCA_947044405.1. Classification (NCBI taxonomy): domain Eukaryota; kingdom Metazoa; phylum Chordata; class Amphibia; order Anura; family Leptodactylidae; genus Leptodactylus; species Leptodactylus fallax. The sequence goes on from CAMRHE010000012.1 coordinate 5,572,269, forward strand.
GTCTCCTAGCATAGTAACAATAACTATGTGTGTAACCATACCGTCTCCTAGCGCAGTAACAATAACTGCATGTGTACCAGGGGCGTAACTACCAGGGTAGCAGTGGTAGCGGCTGCCACAGGACCCAGTACATTACAGGGCCCTGCGGCCCCCGATTTTTTTTTTTTTTTTTAATAGGCCGTTACCTGCTGGAGTAACCTCAGCTGTGAGTAGTAGGTAAGGCCGCGGGCCGAACCCCACAATCACTGCTATCATTATACTCCGGGGTGTTTTCAGACCCCGGAGTATAATAATCAGAGGCCCAGGGGAGGTGAGGGAACATAAAAAACAATGTACTTACCTCTCCTACGCTTCTCCAGGCTTCGGGGCTGTTTGGTGATGTCCCAGACGTCAGCCAATGTCATTTTGCGTCGCGACGCCGGCCCGCATCACGTGATGCCGTCCCGGTCCAACATTGAAGTAGGCCAAAGTAGCAGGGAGTGGACCGGAGCGAGGAACAGGTAAGTAGCATTGTTTTTTTATGTTTCTATCCTCCCCTGGGTCTCCAATCATTATACTCTGGGGTCTGAAAAGACCCCAGAAAATAATAATTGTTCAGGGGTGGTTCACAATGGGGCATGATACTGTGTGAAGGGGCCACTATGGGACATAATACTGTGTGCAGGGGCCACTATGGGGCATAATACTGTGTGCAGGGGCCACTATGGGACATAATACTGTGTATAGGGGCCACTATGGGACATAATACTGTGTGCAGGGGCCACTATGGGACATAATACTGTATGCAGGGGACACTATGGGGCATAATACTGTGTACAGGGGCCACTATAGGACATAATACTGTGTGCAGGGGCCACTATGGGGCATAATACTGTGTACAGGGGCCACTATAGGACATAATACTGTGTGCAGGGGCCACTATGGGGCATAATACTGTGTGCAGGGGCCACTATGGGGAATAATACTGTGTACAGAGGCCACTATGGGGCATAATACTGTGTGCAGGGGTCACTATGCTGCATAATACTGTGTGCAGGGGCCACTATGGCACATAATAGTGTGCACAGGAATGCCTTTTTTTGGGGGGGGGGTTGGAAGGGGCGGTCCAGTGGAGCGGTTGGGGCCAGCGGTTCGGGGGGAGGCCCATGTCAAATGTTCGCCTTGGGGCCCAGCCATTCCTAGTTACGCCACTGATGTGTACCCATACCGTCTCCTAGCACAGTAACAATAACTGTGTGTGTACCCAAACCGTCTCCTAGCGCAGTAACAATAGCTGTGTTTGTACCCATACCGTCTCCTAGAGCAGTAACAATAATAGCGTGTACCCATAACGTCTCCTAGCGCAGTAACAATAACTAGGTGTGTACCCATTCCGTCTCCTAGCACAGTAACAATAAGTAGGTGTGTACCCATACCGTCTCCTAGCGCAGTAACAATAACTACGTGTGTAACTATACCGTCTCCTAGCGCAGTAAAAATAACTGTATGTGTACCCATACCATCTCCTAGAACAGTAACAATAACTGCGTGTGTACCCATACCGTCTCCTAGCACAGTAACAATAACTATGTGTGTACCCATACCGTCTCCTAGCACAGTAACAATAACAGCGTGTACCCATACCATCTCCTAGCGCAGTAACAATAACTGCATGTGTACCCATACTGTGTCCTAGCGCAGTAACAATAACTGCGTTTGTATACGCATACTGTCTCCTAGCACAGACTTTGACTCACATGGTGGATGAGTATCTGTCAACACTTCTCCTGGTACTGAGCGATGGGTCCTCCCTGTTCAATTTCTGGGTTGGTAAATTGGACACGTGGTCAGAGCTTGCCCTCTATGCCTTGGAGGTGCTGGTCTGCCCTGCGGCAAGTGTCCTATAAGAATGTGTGTTCAGCACCGCAGGGGGTGTCATCACTGACAAAAGGATCCGCCTATCCACGGCCAACGTGGACATACTTACATTCATTAATGAATCCCAGAGGACTTGGCTGTGCCAAGGCCTGAGTGAGTGGTTAAAGTGTTGGCTTCCTTTCTCCTCCTCCTCCGCCTCTTCCACTTACACTGCCACCTCCTCTCCCTTGACCTTCACCACCTGTTTCAAAATTATTATTTTATTTTATTTGTTTTCCATTTTTTTTCAGTTTATTTTTATTTTATTTTTTTATTTCATGTTATTATTTTAAGTACTTTCCCTACCCGATTTTTTGCAGGGCACTTTCCCTGCTATTAGCCTCATTTTGCAGCCCTCTACCCCTACCAAGTTCAGGTTCCCATTAATTTCAATGGTGTTTGGGTTCGGGTTTGGGTTCGGGTACCTGAACCGAACTTTTGGGCAAAGTTGTTGAACCCGAACTTCGACAGGTTCGCTCAACACAAGTGTTGATGTCTAAGAAAGTTAAAAAAAATTTAGAATCTTTTCCAAAAAAACTATAGTCTCTAACATATAATTGAATGACTTCTAGACATTTTGCAACAATCAGAACTGTTTGTAGAAGTCTTCACAATGGAATTCCCACAGCTCTGTATTGCAAAGCTCTAGGCACTCTGTGTGTCACTACAATGCTTTCCATATGCTACAATATTGTGGAATTAATGCTCTTAAGGTTCTATCTATCTATCTATCTATCTATCAGTAGATTCCTATATCAATATAGGTATCTCTATCTGTCTATAAAAATAAAGAGCCCAGAGCAGCCTTGCATCAAAAAAGTGTTTGGTGGGACCAAGCTTTTTGAAACTGGTATGGATTCTTCTCAATATACTTGCAAAAACAGGCAGTACTCAAATTTAGAAAAAAATTAAAGGTGTTCTTTATTTTATTGTGCAATGTATTGAAAGGTCTTAGAACCAACGTTGCAAAATGTAATATAGTCCACCTTTTTATTTTTCTAAATTGGAGTGCTGTCTGTTCTATCTACCTATCTACGTTCTACCTATCTACGTTCTACCTATCTACGTTCTACCTATCTACGTTCTACCTATCTACGTTCTACCTATCTACGTTCTACCTATCTACGTTCTACCTATCTACGTTCTACCTATCTACGTTCTACCTATCTACGTTCTACCTATCTATAGATTAAGTTCTACCTATAGATTACAGCTCTTTGAAAACAGGTTTTGTAGCCTGCAGACACTTATGAAGTATATAGCTCTCTCAGAAGTTCTGAATGGAATGATTGATACAACTAGATAAATATATATAAACATATATATATATATATATATATATATATATTAATGTTTGTGGTAAGCACTTCCCTTTACAATCCCCCTGTTGTCGGGAACACGACAATGTAATTTGAGGAAGTGTTTGTTTGGTCGTTATTGCCCCCTCAGCCCTATTCATTCCTGGTAATGGTTCAGGATGGAGTGAAGTATAATTTGGATTTAGGTACCAAGACATCGATCATTTCCAGGGACACTTTCCCACCTATGACTGTCGCCCAATATCCTCTGCTCACAGAAAACGTCTTTTGCGCGTCCTAATTTGCGGTGTCAGTGATACTTTCTACGGTCCACCCCAATATGTCACACTGACCTGGACGGGAACATTTTTATCCATCCCACAGTTAGTCAGGTAAGACCTTTAAACCACAGTCCATTGTCACGGTACATGCAGCACCACCTTTGGTCCGGACTGAAGCTCACGCAGGGTTAGACCACCTTGCCACATGACACCAACTGTCCTACAGGACCGCTACCTGTACTTAAGCACAGGTCACCAGTGAAGTTGTCACCGGCCTCCATGAACAGAAAAACCTGGACTTTTATCAAGGCAGGTCTGTGAACCTGCATCTGAAATGATGTCTCAGGACCTAAAATCGAATTGTGGGGAGAGGCACTGCTTCCCATGTCCCCTGTACCTGACATTCAATCCATCCATTATGAACCATACCATTTTATATGGCTGAGGTAGCAATTACCTTACAGTGTAGGGGTACCTTACCTGTCCCTAAGGATCCTTACACCCCTTTACCTAACAGAAATTAATGTAACTTATATATATATATCCCACTCATCCACCAAACACACAAATTCCCACCCCCCATAGATCAAGAACATATATATATATATATATCCCACTCATCCACCAAACACACAAATTCCCACCTCCCTATAGATCAAGAACATATATATATATCCCACTCATCCACCAAACACACAAATTCCCACCCCCCTATAGATCAAGGCGATTATATATATATCCCACTCATCCACCAAACACACAAATTCCCACCCCCCTATAGATCAAGGCGATAAAAATAAAAGGATGTGTTGGTATTGGTGTACATAGAGACTCCTGCCACGAGAGCACGTGTTTCCTACTCATCCATAAACACATGAATCTTCAGACCCAGGTGTAGATGGGAATTACACTAAAAGATGCAAATGCAAGTATGTCTATACACAAACACACTCAGTGTTCAGTGTGGGAGGCGTATGTTGTTGTACAGACCATAACAGGCACTTACACCTGAAGTGTCTATGTGCACACACAAAAGTGCAAAAATGTACAAGAATATAGAAAATTACATTGAAAACATTATTTACAAGTTAAGGCTGGGACTGTATTGGTATCAAGTCCTTAGTCCCTGCCTTCGGGTAAGTTCATGATGTACGGCCTGGCCCTTTTGAAGCTGACGGGCCAGGCCTTTTATCTTCCTATAGATGAAGATCATTCCTATATGCATAATGGCCACTAGGACGAGGAGGACTATGACTGGGTGTACAAGCAGATTGAAGAATGATGTTGCTTTGGGGCTATATCCGAACAGACTCTCCCACCAAGATACGGCTGAGTCCTTCTCCAGGGCATGAACCATCTCTGTTATCTTTGAATGGTCATGTTTCAATAAGATGGTGGCCTGCTTTTCAGAGTCTTTGAGCTTCTCTATGACACTTTCCTCCTTAGTGAAGTCTAGTAGCAGGTGTCTCAGTTTTCTGCCAAAACCAAGAGGGATCCTCTGGAGCCTTACAGGAGTATCTGGACGGATATCCAACCTCTTCTTCTGGGGTAATCGGTGTTCTCCCCTTCTGCTCTGAACGGGATAAATGGTACAATATGCTCCTGGGAGGAGTTCACCTCTTTCGGTGCAGTTAGTTGTATAAATGGTATATGATACATTAACGGACTGGTACCAACACCAATACCCTTGACCCAAGTACTTCAAACTAGATGGAGGTATTGAGCTGCTTTTCATCTCACAGAACCCCTCATTATCCCAACACTGGTGTCTGAGCACCCGATCATGATCCCCTTGGCAGAGGATAGCATCCTCTTTCCTCCAACATCTATCTGTATCAAACAGATAAGGATGGCCGGTCTCATAGGTCAGGATATCTGAGGAGAGCTGTGGATGTAACACTGTTCTGTTATTCATCATTATACCTAGGTTGATAGCACCATACCCACGTCTCACGTTGCCAGAGACAGGTGCCAGGGATGAAGCAGTACAAGTGAGATTATGGCACCCATGCCACTGAATGACCCACCAGTTAGTATGGTTGGCAGCAAAAGGAGTGATAAAAGGACTCACCCTTTGCTGGAGGTTAAAAGGGTAGTGTCCATTATACAGTGAGGACACAATATGTTTAAGGTTGCTGGAAAGTTCACCCTGAACCTGAGTACATGCCAGAGCAAGCTGAGCTCTATCCTGTTCTTCCAGGAGACCCACGACTAATAGTCTAAACTACTCTCGTAAAGCAGAAGATAGGGAGCTAGTGGCATTTATATGTGAGTGTTGTAAATCCTCCAAAACATGATTTACATCAACTTGGGTCTTGAGGCCTTCCCCAGTATGTTTCACCAGATTCCCGAGTTTGTTTCTCAGGACTTCCAGGTCCATAGTGTTCAGTGCCCCTATTCCCATTACACCTCCTCCTAAACCCATGGCAATCAAATCCCTTCTCCCCCTGTACTTCCTGTATCTGGTAGCATCCTTCCTTACTTCTTGTCCCACCTCTACCCATCCTTTTATCATATCGATCTGATTCCTCACAAACTCCTCACATCTATGGTCCCAGTGGTCTACTCTAAAATCATCAACCGAAATCCTCCAGGTATATAGGACGAATTTGGTTTTGGTGATGATTTTCCAGGGAGATGCTAACTGTGGAGCTATGGGATCAGCCATTTGATAGGTTGGGGCATTACAGGAATCCCTGTGGGGTTTTACTGGCTGAAGAACTTCAGTTTCATAAGGGACCCTTACCACAGTCACACATACTTTACCTCTTCCTTTAATGCATACCATTGGTCACCTTCTCCAGTCTCTAATACGAGATTCCGGATGGGTTTAGTTGTGGAAAGATAAACCCACTGTGTAAATGTCCAACACCCCTCATCGACTGCCTCACAAAATGTCCATTTAAATGAACCATCAATATTGATAGCATAGTTAATATCTCTGCCTCTGGGATCCTTCCAATCAGAAGATACATATCTATTCCGGTATTCCTCAGTCATAGGGGTCCCATCCATCCATACATCAATTATTGGAGAATCCACTCCGTTACAGACTATATCCCATCTCCATGGGTTAGAGTCTGACATTACCATCTGAGTGTCTGGTTCCCAGTGTGCATAGGTGATGAAATAATGTCCTGTCACATCTGGTACACAAGCATCCCTCATAATGGTAATCATAAAATATCGAATGGATGGAGATCCCTCCAGCTGAGTATACCTCTGATCCTTCGCATCAGCTCGTACCTTCAAAACTGTGGCTCTGTATAGGCCTTCAAGTTTTCTGGGCCGCTCTGATTGTTCCATAATACTTGTCCAGATTTACTGCAGTTTAACTTTAAAATCAATATGCTGGTCCCTAAATAGTCCGTGGACACATGTCCTTGAGCATATTTTGATTCCCTAGTTATTACCATATGAGAATCCCTTAGCATACAGTATGCCTTCAGGGTGCCCTTTACTGGTATGGGTCTATCAAAGTATGTCCTAACTCTTAAGCTATCCTGACTGGTATGTTTCAGAAAAGTGGCTTTTAGAATGTACCATCCACTGTATTCTGCCCCAGTGACATCTTCAGGACTCAGGACTCCTGCTTTGGTGCACAGCACCTTTGTTGTGTTTACTATCACTGGCCTATAAGGATGTAAGTGGGGATTTCTAGAGACCCATCTTACTGATTTGATAGCTGTTGGTTCTGAGTCCTGGAAATGTCTGTACTCCTTGAGGCATAGAGCATGTAGGTCATGTTGTATGGCGGATACGTTCTCCACCAGGGTATAGTGCTGAACCAAACCATTGGCAAAACCCTCCCTCTGGAAACCATACAAGTACCACTGCCCTGGTACAAATGTAAAGTTGCTGTATGGTTCCAGGATTTTTCCTTCCAGACATTCTACTGAGAGCAGACCTGGAAATTCGGGTGATCTCTCATCTGAGCCAAATGTGGGTTCAGAACTATTCCCTGCAAAGGCTGAATCCGCCAGTGCCATGCTTACCGCTATTAATACAAGTTGGAGGTACACTCTGCTGGCATGATCCCTACCTTTTATGGTTCCTTGTATGGAGGTAACCCTTCGTTCTGTGATCTGGTAAAGAATAACATGATAATATGAAATGTTTTGATACACCTTTGACCTACTACCCCCCCCTTCACCCAACTCTATACTCATGACCTTATTGAGTTGGGGGAGGCACGGGTAGCCTTTGCTTGGTCAATGTGGATCCAAAACCCTGCCTTTCGTCTATGTGAGCGTTTTTTTGTTGAGATTGGCCTTTGTACTTTCAGCATAGTGCTACCCATTACTTCCAGGACCTGGTAGGGTCCTTCCCAGTTTGCATCCCAGGGCCCGGCCTTGCGGAATACTTTGACCATGACCATTTCCCCTACAGAGGGCATGGGAGTTTCCCCCTGTAGGTACGGTTTATTCATCTTTATTGCTGCATGCGGTAGCAATTCCTTCAGGTTCTGCTGAACCTGTTGGAGAAACACATCTCTAGCAATAGCATCTTTCATGGGTGTAGAAATTTGGGGTTCACTTGGCCAACAGATAGACATCTTGCGCCCGGTCATAAGTTCAAATGGTGTTATGCCGGTTGTTGTTGCCTCTGTGGCCCGGATACCCATCAGTACTGCTGGAAGGGAAGTCACCCAAGTGGAACCCCTTTCCAACAGTGCTTTGGAGAGCCAAGTTTTGATAGTTCGGTTCATCCGCTCCACAATGCCTGCTGACTGTGGATGATAAGGTACATGAAATCTTTGCTTTATGTCCAGAAGTCCACAAAGTGCTTTCATAACCTTGCCTGTAAAATGGGTTCCCCGATCTGATTCAATCACTCGGGGGATTCCCCACCGGGATAGAATGTGCTCCCACATAACCCGAGCAGTAGTAGTAGCGGAGTCATTTACTGTAGGGATGGCTTCTACCCATTTTGAGAAGACATCCACCACCACCAATGCATAGCGACAGTTACGGCTGCCTGCCGGTAATGGTCCTATGTAATCAATTTGTAAAGTAGACCATGGTCCCTCCGCTGGAGGAACCCGCTGCAACACTGGCTTCAGGGCGGATGCCCTTGGGTTTACCTGAGCACACACCAGGCATTGTTGTGTAACTTCCTCTACCGTCTTGGACATACCTGGCCAGTATAATTTGTCCTTGAGTAGGGTCAAAAGTTTGTCCCGACTCAGATGACCCAACAACTGATGATTGAGTCTTGTTAGTTCTGCTTGCAGATGCTGTGGGACCACCGGTAGAGGGAGTGGTTTGGTTCCAGTGTCATAACACAAGATGCCCTGTTGGACTGTCCAGGGATCTTGTGGGCTGGTAAGGTGTGCTGCCAGCAAAGGATCCTTTGACTGTTCTTCTTCAAATGACACTGGACCATCTTTGAGTTGTTTGTTTCTGATTTTAATCTGGTGTACGGGTATGGCTTCAGTGTCTGATTCCTGGAGGACTCCAGACACTGCAGCCAATTTGGCAGACTCATCTGCTTTGTTGTTACCCCGGATCAGAGGGTTATCACCCTTCTGGTGTGCTGGAATTTTTATGATGGAAGCATTCCCAGGATGTGCCATGCCTCATTCCCACAACTCTTTCAGGACTGAGGCATGAGCTAAAGGTTTATTTTGGCTGTCCACAAACCCTCGTCGTTTCCAAGTGTCCAGATGCAAAGTGAGAGATCGGACTACATATGAGCTGTCGCTATATATAGTACGATTACCTGGAGGCTGAATGAGAAGGGCTTCTCTGATGGCCTCCAGTTCAGCCCGTTGTGCTGACATGTGACCAGGCAACCTTACCAGCTTCTGAGTACCCATGGTCTCATCCAGCACTGCAAATCCTGTCATGTAGGTGCCGTTCAAGCAGAATCGAGAGCCATCAACAAAGATGACTCTGTCATCGGGATTAGTGGTCATCCTGAATAGCTGGGGATCAGTGACCTGCGTTAGTTGACCACAATCATGTTCTATCCCTGTCATATTTAACAACTGGGAGAGAACATATTTTGCTTTGTGGTCCACTGTCAGATTTCGCCCACTCAGCTCCATGATCCACTTCCCAAATCTCTGTTGTGAGACTCCAGGGAGTGTATCTCGGAGCAAGAGTGCCAGCGGGGAATGTGGAGTCTGTACAGTGAGGGGCCTGAAACCCACAATATGCTCGGTAGCTTTAACCGCATAGTGTATAGCTGTCAGTTGTTTAGCACATTCATCAAAACCCCTTTCAACTGGTGAAAAGAGCCTGGAGAAGTACCCTAGAGGTCTATACTCAGATCCTATCTTTTGAAGAAGGACCATAGAAATAGACTCTGCGCCAGCATGGGCTTGTATGGCCAGTTTTCCTTCTGGGTGAGGGGTGGCTAGGACTGGGGCGGATGAGAGATCTCTTTTCAGAGTTGAAAAGGCCTCTTCCTGTGTCTCTGACCAGTCCTTCAGAGGAGGCTGTTCCCCTCGAAGAAGTTCATAGAGTGGTTTTGCTTTGACGGCAAACTCCTCTATGAACTCCCTCATGAAGTTGGCTACTCCTAGGAACTTGCGTAAGTTCTGTAGAGAGTCTGGCCTGGGTATCTTCACCATGGCTTCCACACGGGGAGCCAGGATGCCCTTGGCTCCATATGAAATCTGGACACCAAGGAAGGTGACTTCTGTCCTAGCCAAGTTTGCCTTATGAGGGCTCAGCTTGAGTCCAGCCTGGGCCAGGAGTCCCAACAGTTCCTTCAACAGAACCACATGGTCTTCCATGGTTTCTGTGTGAAGGAGAAGGTCGTCTACATATTGCAGCAGACATTCTGGCCCTGAGAACACACTTAATACAGCCGCTAATGCCTGGTGAAAATATGTAGGACTACTGTGAAACCCCTGGGGCAGTACACAGAACATATACTGCTTGTTACCCACTGTGAAGGCGAACTTGTACCTGCAGCTCTCTGTCAGTTCGATGGAAAAGAATCCATTGTTACATCGATGGTTGAGAATATACGACTTTTGCCGCTTACCCATACCATTATGTCGGGAGTCTGAGCGACCACAGGTGCAGACATGGGGGTGTACTTATTAAGGATGCGAAGGTCTATTGTAAGCCTCCATGTAGTTTCAACACCTGCACCCTTCTTTTTCACAGGCCATAAAGGATTATTGCACTTTGAATTACCCTCTATGACCACACCCCTTACTTCCAGGTCTTGGACTGTCTCTAGAATTGATTGTGTTGCCTCAGGCGGAAAGCGGTATTGACGCTGAGGTGGAGGGTCTGGCCCTTGTATGTCCACCTGAACGCCAACCATTCTTCCACAATCATTTTTGCTTTGAGCCCACAAGTCTGGATATTCGAACACAATAGGTTCAAGGTCTATGTTGTGTGAGACCTTTGGCCATTTGTGTTCCAGCACATTGGAAGAATTCTCAATTGCTGGTAGGGGTGGTCCCAGACATTGGTGCTGTATGACATACACCTTTGATCGTCTTGGACCCCTCCAAACAATACAGTTTGCCAAATTGATTATCCATCCATTTTGTGTCATTACATCGGTACCGATGATGTTATCAGTACCAGGGTAATACCACATTGGGATCTTCAAGGTCCTATTCCTGTCAAGCTCAACTAGAACTTCATCTATCCTGTGGGCTCTCACCCCCCCTTGTTGGTGATCAAATCCGATCACCATACACTGAGGGCTGTTGGGGTGTAGATCATGTTTGACATTGGTAATAGAAATTTCTGCTCCAGTGTCGAGCATGATCTTGGTATCGTGGTCTTTTATTCTGGCTTTAATGTGGGGTCTCCCTGAAGAATCCAGTATGATGTGACATATTGGAGCCAGATCTTTAGGGATCCCTGACCGTCAGTCAATCTGCACCAGATTCTCAGTAGGTACCTCTGAGGTACATACTGCCACTTGTGGTTTCTGAGTTTTAACATTCTGTGCAGATTTATGATGTTCTACACCTAATGTTTTATCCTCTGGTCTATCAGGGGCATTTACAAGTGCCACACGTTTCAGTACCTGTTCTGGCAAATGTCCCTGATTGCTATCTGTCTGTTTCCCAACTTGTTTGGCGTAATTAGGCTTCATCTTGAAACCATTATTATTGCCATTTTTCTCTGGGTTTGTACGATTGCGAACTACTTGAGGGCAGTTTCTTTTAATGTGTCCAACCTGTAAACACAGAAAGCATCGTATGTCTCCCATCTTTTCTGTTGGAGGAGCTGTGGGGTAGACAGACATATGTGGCTTAGTGTGGTGTCCACGTTCATCTTGTGATTTGACATGGACCTTTCCACGCTCCCTGATTTTCACAGACTTTTTATTGCGCAGTAGATCTTGTCTATACTGTTCAATAATCATGGCTGCCTCAGTGAGAGTTGGTTCCCTTGCTGCACTTAGCCGAATTGCGGTGTCAAGGTATGGGAATTTGTACACAAACATGCGAACCATGCCTTGTGGGACTCCTATACCTTGATCCTTTGTGATCTTCCTGTACATTGCTTCAAACCGACCACAGAGGGACGAAGGTTCGTCCTGTAAGGTGGGTTTGAATTTTGTCAGGATTTCTGGAGTAACATCCCAATGTCCTGTTGCCAGTTTCATGAGTATTGAAAGGCGTTCTTCCTCATCATAAAATAGGCCATTCTTGGGACTTGTTCTCTCTGTTGCCTCATACCTTTGGTTGAGGTGTGTAGGCAACCACAATTTAAACAGCTCCATACGATATTCTGGAGGCACAGAATACTTCCTGCAATGTCCTTCAAACATATCACAGGCTGTAAATGGATCTGTATTAGGGTCATACTTAGGGATCTCTTTGCAGATCCGTAACAGGAAATTTATCTTTTCCATGTTGTTATGGCTAGGATAAAATTCCACTGACCTTTCAGGACGTGTAGGTAGGTTGGAAGCCGTATGTACAGTTTCCCATCCACTACTTAGTCCCCAATTTGAGTCCTGTCCATGGAGGTGTCCGCTGTCTCTCCTCTCCAAAGGTGTTGGAGAGAATTGTAGTGCACGCTCCACTGGAGTCCTAGTATCACAAAATGGACTATTGGATCTCTGATCCGCAGGAGCCGTGGGTCTGATCGCCCCCGTCCCCTCCTGTGCCATTCCTGAGACACAAATCTGTTTAGTTGGCAAGGGTACCGTGCTGTTAGTACTAGGCCGTGACAAGTCAGAGATGATCTGCTGCAAGTTCGCAATGATTTGCGACTTTGCCGCTTGATCCTCTCTTAGTGTCACTAACATTGCTTCTGTGGAAGTAATTTTACTTCTAAACTGATTGTTCTCAGTGTATAATCGAAGGAGTTCTTTGTCCATGTCAGAATAATAATTCTCTTTGTCAGAGAGTTTGGATTCCAACACACAAATCTACTTTCCTCTCTCAATTATACAAAGTGCCTCATCTTTCAATTGAGGTTCTAACATGTGAATCTGCTTGACATTGTCTACACAACAATGACAGTGGGAGTTTGCATTGTTAGCTCGCTCCACTGTCCCTTTCATGTTTGCTAGGATCTCAGCATGCTCTGGCTTCCAAATGGTATCCTCAAAAGTATACACTAGTCTTGCTAGCATTTGTAATCTTTTGGAAGTTTTGTTAAAAACTGTCCGTTTACTAATGCAGTTTTTATCATGAGCATAGGCCTGATCCAGCAAAGCAGACCACAACATTTCTCCTGATTTATAGGTTGTGGGTGGTACTGGGTTGAATGTACTGTGTTTAGCTAGGTGTTTTAATGTTGAGAAATCCATACTTACTTTTCCTGCTGTCATCTTGGTCACCGTTGTCCTTCTACTTGTCCTTTGCTGCTTGAAAAAGTACCCTTTTCGTACCGGAAAGCCTTTTCCCAACCAGCTGGACTTCTCCTGAAGAACCTTGACTTTGATATTACAGAGGCACAAATGGATTTCTCAGTCCCCCAGCGAGTTGCTTGTGGAGGAAACAGACAATTGTTAATACCTTCAGATAAATACAAATAAACAATAGGTTCACTGTTATTAATTATTTTAAGTGAAGCTTTAAGCAAACTGGGTTAGCCGTGCAAACTTCAATCTGGGCATACTGCGTAATGCAACACTTCACTGTGTACCAATGTTACCTGTCCACGCCCCTCCACTTGATAGTTCACGGTATAACACAGTTTTGCCAGAAGACAACACGCAAAAATATTAAAACAGTACGGGCCGGCTCGCCATTATGTTAGAGATCTGGATCTTATTAATAATTACTATTCTTCCCTGATCCCAGTTTCCCTCCTTTCTCCTTAGGTATATCTACTTATCTGTTTCCTTGACTGGTTTGCATGTACGATAATTTACCCCACAATATCAATAATAAAATACGTTTATTATTAATGCACTTGTAATATGATGGAACTAGGTTATAGAATAATACAAAACAGTATTAACACAGTGCAATACAATAAGTACAGAACCCAATTACCCAGATGAATATAAAACCTACAGATATCGCTACATACACATACACATACATACACACACAACCCCTGACAAGTTACTAACTGACCCTTTCTGTAAGGAACACAGCAGTAGTAATACAGATTAATAGAGGGTGACTGATAGATAAATGGATAGATAGATAGATAGATAGATAGATAGATAGATAGATAGATAGATACTAGATGGATGGATGGATAGAGAGATAGAGAGAGAAAGTTATACTTAAGCCTTATTATGCTCTGGTGGTATATAGAGTTTGTCTTAGGTGAGGCTGGTCAGTCCATATCCCAAGGCGGCTGGTGAAGAGAGAGAGAGAGGGCTTTTGGCCCATCATATTTATAGCCCACAACTCCGCCCACCTAGATGTTGTCACTCCAATCAGGCTCTTGGTATTGTAATATAAGTTTAGATGCAATACTTCTTATGAGTCTTGGGATGGCGCTCTAACACTTAAAATCGATCCTTGGCCCAGGGGTAATGACCTACCTCTCTCATCTGACTTCTAATGTCTCTTGTTCAGTGGTAACTCTCTTTGAACAAGGGAAGCTGATTATCATCACCATGAAGGTCTCATTAGCATATTCCATCTCCACCCCTTTAAACAAAAGCCTTCCTGTCCCATGTTTGATGTCTGTTAGATTACAGCTCTTTGAAAACAGGTTTTGTAGCCTGCAAACACTTATGAAGTATATAGCTCTCTCAGAAGTTCTGAATGGAATGATTGATACAACTAGATAAATATATATAAACATATATATATATATATATATATATATATTAATGTTTGTGGTAAGCACTTCCCTTTACAGCTATGTTTGAAAAGGCAAAGCATGAATACAACATGCAGTACAAAACAGCACGTGTCAGGTAGCAGAGATGATCATGAAACCTGATGAGCTATACAGTGGGGGAAAAAAGTATTTAGTCAGCCACCAATTGTGCAAGTTCTCCCACTTAAAAAGATGAGAGAGGCCTGTAATTGACATCATAGGTAGACCTCAACTATGAGAGACAAAATGAGAAAACATATCTAGAAAATCACATTGTCTGATTTTTTAAGAATTTATTTGCAAATTATGGTGGAAAATAAGTATTTGGTCACCTACAAACAAGCAAGATTTCTGACTCTCACAGACCTGTAACTTCTTCTTTAAGAGGCTCCTCTGTCCTCCACTCATTACCTGTAGTAATGGCACCTGTTTGAAATTGTTACTAGTATAAAAGACACCTGTCGACAACCTCAGTCACACTCCAAACTCCACTATGGTGAAGACCAAAGAGCTGTGGAAGGACACCAGAAACAAAATTTTAGACCTGCACCAGGCTGGGAAGACTGAATCTGCAATAGGCAAGCAGCTTGGTGTGAAGAAATCAACTGTGGGAGCAATAATTAGAAAATGGAAGACATACAAGACCACTGATAATCTCCCTTGATCAGGGGCTCCACGCAAGATCTCACCCCGTGGGGTCAAAATGATCACAAGAACGGTGAGCAAAAATCCCAAAACCACACGGGGGGACCTAGTGAATGACCTGCAGAAAGCTGGGACTAACGTAACAAAGGCTACCATCAGTAACACTACGCCGCCAGGGACTCAGATCCTGCAATACCAGACGTGTCCCTATCCTTAAGCCAGTACATTTCCGAGCCCATCTGAAGTTTACTAGAGAGCATTTGGATGTTCCAGGAGAGTATTGGGAGAATGTCATATGGTCAGATGAAACAAAAGTAGAACTATTTGGTAGAAACACAACTCGTCGTGTTTGGAGGAGAGTGAATGCTGAGTTGCATCCAAAGAACACCATACCTACTGTGAAGCATGGGGGTGGCAACATCATGCTTTGGGGCTGTTTATCTGCAAAGGGACCAGGACGACTGATCCGTGTAAATGAAAGAATCAATGGGGCCATGTATCGTGAGATTTTGAGTGCAAACCTCCTTCCATTAGCAAGAATATTGAAGATGAAACGTGGCTGGGTCTTTCAGCATGACAGTGATCCCAAGCACACAGCCAGGGCAATGAAGGAGTGGCTTCGTAAGAAGCATTTCAAGGTCCTGGAGTGGCCTAGCCAGTCTCCAGATCTCAACCCCATAGAAAACCTTTGGAGGGAGTAGAAAGTCCGTGTTGACCAGCGACAGCCCCAAAACATCACTGCTTTAGAGGAGATCTGCATGGAGGAATGGGCCAACATACCAGCAACAGTGTGTGCCAACCTTGTGAAGACTTACAGAAAACGTTTGACCTGTGTCATTGCCAGCAAAGGATATATAACAAAGTATTGAGATGAACTTTTGTTATTGACCAAATACTTATTTTCCACCATAATTTGCAAAAAAATTCTTTAAAAATCAGACAATGTGATTTTCTGGATTTGTTTTCTCATTTTGTCTCTCATAGTTGAGGTCTACCTATGATGTCAATTATAGGCCGGCCTCATCTTTTTAAGTGGGAGAACTTGCACAATTGGGGGCTGACTAAATGACTAAATACTTTTTTCCCCACTGTAGGTGACTCACAAACAATTGCTTATGCAGTAAGTATAATGAATTTTGTTTAAGGACTAATATTAATAATAACAAGTGAAAAGTGCATATAAAATATAGCTACTGTGAAAAATGATTACACATTATAAACTGTACAGTATGTATTAACAGAAGCAGAAAATAACATTATAACATATTCATAGTTCCAAAGTTGGTGAGAAACAGATTTAAGACATATTGCATAACAAAAATGGAATTATTTTCTCATACATAGTTATAATATGTTAAGAGTTTGTGCTTTCAAATTTTTTTTATAAACAAAACTTTTATTAGAGCAACATCGGCATGATGGGGAATAAGTGCAATTTCCTGAAATAACAGAACTGCAGCTCAATATTTCCTCTGAGACTTGGAACTTCTACTGACCCAGTGGTCTGGTATTTTAATCTCATTCTTTATGTACCTGTGCATTTCAATCATTTAAGTTCTGAACCATTGAAAGAGGTGTAGATTCAAAAAAAAAAAAAAAAACATTTGTACAATTTGCACTGTAAAAAAATGTGATATTTTGATGGCAAAAATAACATTGCCGATAGCACAATATCCCATTATGGGTCTCAGCAAAAGTGAGCTTAAAGAGGACCTTTCACCACGTCCAACTGTTTGCATTATTTAATAGGCGCTGCTCCACTGATTCTGGAGCATTTGGAAGTATTTCTCTAACCCCCACCATTTCTGAGCAATTAGTGTTGTTAGTTTAAGCATCCAGTATGCTAAGTAGGCTCACTACTGTCAGGTGGGCATTCACTGTTTGTCTGCTTCATCGCAGGACTGCCCACCTGACAGTAGAGACGGTAATTAACATTTCAGTGCTGATATTAACAGCGCTATTTGCTCAGGAATGATAAGGGCTAGAGACAAAATTCCAGTTGCCTATTATAGAATGCAAAGATTTGGAGTTGGCGGAGCTAAAAAGGACCTTTCACCACCTATACTAACTCAAGTTCTTTGTATTATTTAATAGGCTCTTTTCCACTAACACTGGCAGATTTGGAATTTCTTCTCTAGCCCCCCAAGTGTTCGTGAACATTCAGTGCAGTTAGAATGGGTGTCTAATATGCTAATTAGGCT
The DNA here is from genome assembly GCA_947044405.1 of Leptodactylus fallax. Classification (NCBI taxonomy): domain Eukaryota; kingdom Metazoa; phylum Chordata; class Amphibia; order Anura; family Leptodactylidae; genus Leptodactylus; species Leptodactylus fallax. Next base: position 5,589,812 of record CAMRHE010000012.1, read on the forward strand.
CTGTACTGTCAGGTGGGTGGTCTCAAGCAGGAGCAGGCAAGGCAACATGAGTCAGATCTCTGATACTATTCAATCAAAGGTGGACAGTGTTAGAGCTCAGAATCACACCACTTTGCCTGCTCTAGTCTTAGACCACCCACTTGACAGTAGAGAACCTAATTTACATATCAGGGACCAATTCTAACTATACAGATTACTGAAACATGTGTTAAGTTCTATGTTTTACCCTAATGATAATAAATTGAAACATAGTATGTTGATGTGCACCTTAATGTTGGTACATTTGCATGTCTTAATTTTGTTTTCTTTATCTTGGTACCAGCACTCTGCACTGTTTGGCCCTGGTGCTTTTAATTAGCAAGAGAGCACACAAGAGTTGATTGCCTAATTGTTCCCCGTCATGTCATGTCCCATCCATTGGTGTACCTACTAGTACAAGATCAGTGAAGTGGTAAGTGGGCTTGTGCAGTTTATTTAGCCTAGCAGTGGTAGGTCAAAGCATAAAATGTAGAGGTGTAGTCCAGGTTCTGTTTTTCTTAATGTTGGCAAAGATGATTATGTAGTATTTTCAGCCATATGTTATATGTAGTTTGGGCATTTTTGGACGTAGGGATACATAATATGTTTAGTTTTGTGTTTATTTTTATTTAAGATCTAGGGAAGGGGGTAATTAGAACTTTTATAGTTTTTAATTTTTTAAATATTTTTTTTAAATTTAAAGAAAAAAAAATTACTTTCTTTTAGACCCCCTAGGGACATTGAACCTACAAACAGCAAATTGCTTATTCCATAGACTGCTATACAACTCTATGGCAAAATGCCTATGTATCTGTTAAGGCTTGCCACAGGCAAGCCTCAATAAGTACATTGCTATGACAGGCCAGTGAGCCTTATAAGGCTCCCTGTTTAATGGGAGTAGGACGGAGCCCACGATCTTGCCACCTGGGAGCCGTCCTATAAAATTAAAGTGAAAGTATAACGGAAAGCAGCAGGAGAGAGGGATTGGATGGAATTTTGGATGCTCAGGAAAGGGTTATGGTGCCCTCTGCTACAAACTATTACGGCAGATGTCAGGAAGGGATTAATATCCACTTAACAAAAGTAAGTCAAGGAGACTTGATTAAGATACTTAAAGGGCTTGTCCTGGATCATAAAATTAAATGCATGGTGGTGGTTGCAGCAGTGATGGGACATTGACGGGACCACTTCAGTCAATTACAGCTCTTATCTGTATACTGTTGGTGAATGGCTGCAGTAGTCTCATGTACATTATATCACCACTGTAGCTGCATTGATGGCTAGCACAGTGCAGGAACACAGGGGAGGATCCAGGTAAGTATGAATGCACTTTTATTTTCTAGCGCTCCTTTCCTGTCTGCGTTTAATTTTATGATCCCAGACAACCCCTTTGAACATATTGGAGCCACTATCAGAGTACTTTAATCTAAACAGTTTTTTCCTAATCAGTGCGTCAATAGTCAAATACAACTTCCTGGGCACCTACGTTTAGCACCATAACTGCAGAAAATATTATACAATAGTTGCACCAGGGGAGTTTTAACATTAAGGCCGGGGCACCACTTGGCGTAAACGGCGAGGTTTGGCTGTGGCGGAAACGTCGCAGAAAAAAAACACTGCATTTGACAGTCACTATATGGTGGATGGGATTCTAGCAAATCCCATCCACACCTTGCAAAAAAATATGCGCTGCAGACATGCTGCGATTTCCAAAGCCGTTGTGGTTTTGGAAATTGGAGCATGTCAGTTATACCTACGGAAACGCTGGTGGTTTTCCCATAGAAAGCAGAAAGCAGAAAGTTCGAAGAGGAAATCTCTGCGGACTTTCTGTGAAACAGGCTGCGGGAAAAGCCGTGATGCGTTACCGCTACAGTTTTTCCCGCAATGCTTTTTTGCTGCGGCCTGCTACGTGGGGCCTTAGTCTAAAGCAGGTTGCACTTGGCACCATGGTCAATACCACATGAGTCGCAGAAGCCACTAGAATGAAACCCACAGTATTGGATCATAATTTTAACAAACTCTTTCCCTTTTAATCCCTTAGTTAGTGGCCTTGATGACCAAACCATTTTTTGGGAAGATAACACTTTTTGATTGCTTTTTATAACATTTTTCATTTTCCAACAGGCAAGAAAATGGAAATTCTTACATTATACCCAATATGTGTGTCATGTTTTTATTTTTTTATTATTTATTAAATATTTTGGGATGGGGAGGATTAATGTGTTGTTATATTCTGTGTTTTTTTGTTGTTTTTTTTAAAAGTTTATTTCAATTTTTTTACTATTGTTTTAGACCGTCTAGAGGACTTTAATTTGTAATCTTCTGATCCTATGCAGTACAATGCAAATCATTTTCTGACAGGCAGTTTATTAGGTTATGCCTTTGGATTATGCTGAGGTAGCCCTGGGGAGATTTATCAGACCCATGTCTGCCATGTAAAGGCATTGGACCCCTGCAATCTCATTCACGGGGGTGTCGATCCCTACAGGAGGAAACCTTCTCCTTCCAAAACAACTCTAAGGGTAAAACGCCCAGGATCTGCGGTCTGCTGATCTCCGATATTAGAAGTGTTGGTCACTAATAGGTTAATATTCAGTGTAACTTCATACCACCTGTCCTCTGCACTAAAGTAAATGTTTACATTTTGTCCAGTACTTAGATAGATAGATAGATAGATAGATAGATAGATAGATAGATAGATAGATAGATAGCAGTGATATTATAATGGCTTTATGGTATTTTAATAAATACTTTTCATGTTTTCTGGGATGTGTACATGGTATGTACATTAGTATTCTATACTTTTCCACAGTGCAAGTGATCAGGCTAACTCACAAATAAGATTATCAGAAGTTTCTTTCCTAGTCAAGATCAAAGCTGTAACTACAAGTTAATACAGTAGAAAATGTAAATGTGCAATATTCTGTTTTGAGAAGATGAGGTTTGTCCTGGATTTGCACAAAAGACACATAAGCCACAAAGGAAGACAAGAAAAACTCAAAATGCTTCATTGCATTTTTTAAAAAGATGCTAAAAGCATTACAAACCTGTAAACCAGTAGAGAATTTTATAGAAGGAATTCTACAGATGATAAACAAAGTTTGATCTCTTGGTATATTATAGCTCCTCATTATTTGCCTTCTGAAAAATGATACAGCGGTCAACACTTTTCCATGGAGAAATCAATACAATTTTATTTTGTTAGGCAATAAGAGCTTTATGGGCAAATTTAACTTTTTCTTTATGTAGCACCTGTGTCTTAAGTTAGATATAATAGTATATACTTGGAACTGTCTCTGAGCTGAAGAATATGTAAGAAAAGGGGAGAAAAATGTTATAGCCTGTGCACATAAGAGTCATTTCAACTTGTATAATACTTTCGAAGTATAACTGTATTTGCTGTGTATAAAAGTTCAGCTTTAGAGAAGACATAAAATATAAGGATTATCTTATTGACATAAATTTATAAATAGGCAAACATGAGGAATCTACTTTAAAATGTATTAAAGGGGTATTCCAGCATGTTAAACTTAATATATGTGGTAAGTATGCTACACAAAATAAAATTAACTATACAATAATAAAATATGTTCTGGATAGGGTTCTGGAATGTACATCATACAGGTGTTGAAGGCTGAATATCCCCGCTGCCCCATATATACAGTACAGACCAAAAGTTTGGACACACCTTCTCATTCCAAGAGTTTTCTGTATTTTCATGACTATAAAAATTGTAGATTCACACTGAAGGCATCAAAACTATGAATTAACACATGTGGAATTATATACTTAACAAAAAAGTGTGAAACAACTGAAAATATGTCTTATATTCTAGGTTCTTCAAAGTAGCCACCTTTTGCTTTGATTACTGCTTTGCACACTCTTGGCATTCTCTTGATGAGCTTCAAGAGGTAGTCACCTGAAATGGTCTTCCAACAGTCTTGAAGGAGTTCCCAGAGATGCTTAGCACTTGTTGGCCCTTTTGCCTTCACTCTGCGGCCCAGCTCACCCCAAACCATCTCGATTGGGTTCAGGTCTGGTGACTGTGGAGGCCAGGGCATCTGGCGTAGCACCCCATCACTCTCCTTCTTTGTCAAATAGCCCTTACACAGTCTGGAGGTGTGTTTTGGGTCATTGTCCTGTTGAAAAATAAATGATGGTCCAACTAAACGCAAACCGGATGGAATAGCATGCTGCTGCAAGATGCTGTGGTAATCATGCTGGTTCAGTATTCCTTCAATTTTCAATAAATCCCCAACAGTGTCACCAGCAAAGCACCCCCACACCATCATACCATCACACTTCCTCCTCCATGCTTCACGGTGGGAACCAGGCATGTAGAGTCCATTCGTTCACCTTTTCTGCGTCGCACAAAGACACGGTGGTTGGAACCAAAGATCTCAAATTTGGACTCATCAGACCAAAGCACAGATTTCCACAGGTCTAATGTCCATTCCTTGTGTTCTTTAGCCCAAACAAGTCTCTTCTGCTTGTTACCTGTCCTTAGCAGTGGTTTCCTAGCAGCTATTTTACCATGAAGGCCTGCTGCACACAGTCTCCTCTTAACAGTTGTTGTAGAGATGTGTCTGCTGCTAGAACTCTGTGTGGCATTGACCTGGTCTCTAATCTGAGTTGCTGTTAACCTGCGATTTCTGACGCTGGTGCCTCGGATGAACTTATCCTCCACAACAGAGGTGACTCTTGGTCTTCCTTTCCTGGGGCGGTCCTCATGTGAGCCAGTTTTTTTGTAGCGCTTGATGGTTTTGGCCACTGCACTTGGGGACACTTTCAAAGTTTTCCCAATTTTTCGGACTGACTGACCTTCATTTCTTAAAGTAATGATGGCCACTCGCTTTTCTTTACTTAGCTGCTTTTTTCTTGCCATAATACAAATTCTAACACTCCATTCAGTAGGACTCTCAGCTGTGTATCCACCTGACTTCTGAACAACACAACTGATGGTCCCAACACCATTTATAAGGCAAGAAATCCCACTTATTAAACCTGACAGGGCACACCTGTGAAATGAAAACCATTTCAGGTGACTACCTCTTGAAGGTCATCAAGAGAATGCAAAGAGTGTGCAAAACAGTAATCAAAGCAAAAGGTGGCTACTTTGAAGAACCTAGAATATAAGACATATTTTCAGTTGTTTCACACTTTTTTGTTAAGTATATAATTCCACATGTGTTAATTCATAGTTTTGATGCCTTCAGTGTGAATCTACAATTTTTATAGTCATGAAAATACAGAAAACTCTTGGAATGAGAAGGTGTGTCCAAACTTTTGGTCTGTACTGTTATATATATATATATATATATATATATATATATATATATATACTGTCAATATAATGCAGGCATTATATCCTGCTTTTGGGTGTGATTGGACTGTCATCAAATCAATCATCTGAATCTCTTTTATTATAGGAAGCCAAAGAACCTATTCACCAAACCAACAGAAAATAAATAATCCCACCCCCATCCCCAGCATAAATCCTTACCCCACTGCATATACAGTCATGGCCAAAAGTTTTGAGAATGACACAAATATTATATTTTCACATGATCTGCTGCCCTCTGGTTTTTATGTGTGTTTGTCAGATGTTTTTATCACATACAGAAATATAATTGCATTCATATTATGAGTAACAGAAGCTTATATTGACAGTTAGAATGAGTTAATGCAGCAAGTCAATATTTGCAGTGTTGACCCTTCTTCTTCAGGACCTCTGAAATTCTCCCTGGCATGCTCTCAATCAACTTCTGGACCAAATCCTGACTGATAGCAGTCCATTCTTGCAGAATCAATGCTTTAATTTTGTCTGAATTTGTTGGTTTTTGTTTGTCCACCCATCTCTTGATGATTGACCACAAGTTCTCAATGGGATTAAGATCTGGGGAGTTTCCAGGCCATGGACCCAAAATCTCTATGTTTTGTTCCCTGAGCCATTTAGTTATCACCTTTGCTTTATGGCAAGGTGCTCCATCATGCTGGAAAAGGCATTGTTGAGCGCCAAACTGCTCTTGGATGGTTGGGAGAAGTTGCTCTTGGAGGACATTCTGGTACCATTCTTTATTCATGGCTGTGTTTTTAGGCAAGACTGTGAGAGAGCCGATTCCCTTGGCTGAGAAGCAACCCCACACATGAATGGTTTCAGGATGCTTTACAGTTGGCATGAGACAAGACTGGTGGTAGCGCTCACCTCTTCTTCTCCGAATAAGCTGTTTTCCAGATGTTCCAAACAATCGAAAAGGGGATTCATCAGAGAAAATGACTTTACCCCAGTCCTCAGCAGTCCACTCCCTGTACCTTTTGTAGAATATCAGTCTGTCCCTGATGTTTTTTCTGGAGAGAAGTGGCTTCTTTGCTGCCCTCCTTGAGACCAGGCCTTGCTCCAAGAGTCTCCACCTCACAGTGCGTGCAGATGCACTCACACCTGCCTACTGCCATTCCTCAGCAAGCTCTGCACTGCTGGTAGCCCGATCCCGCAGCTGAAACACTTTTAAGAGACGGTCCTGCCGCTTGCTGGTCTTTCTTGGACGCCCTGGAGCCTTTTTGGCACCAATGGAACCTCTCTCCTTGAAGTTCTTGATGATGCGATAGATTGTTGACTGAGGTGCAATCTTTCTAGCTGCAATACTCTTCCCAGTTAGGCCATTTGTGTGCAGTGCAATGATGACTGCACGTGTTTCTTTAGAGATAACCATGGTTAACAGAAGAGAAACAATGATGGCAAGCACCAGCCTCCTTTTAAAGTGTCCAGTGGTGTCGTTCTTACTTAATCATGACAGATTGATCTCCAGCCCTGTCCTCATCAACACCCACACCTGTGTTAATGGAGCAATCACTGAAACGATGTTAGGTGGTCCTTTTAAGGCAGGGCTGCAATGATGTTGAAATGTGTTTTGGGGGATAAAGTTCATTTTCTAGGCAAATATTGACTTTGCAAGTAATTGCTGTTAAGCTGATCACTCTTTATAACATTCTGGAGTATATGCAAATTGCCATTAGAAAAACTGAAGCAGTAGACTTTGTAAAAATTAATATTTGTATCATTCTCAAAACTTTTGGCCATGACTGTACAGCATTGTGCAACATTTTTTGACACAGGAAAGCAATAAAAAAGGTGCAGATTAAAAAAAAAGAAGTGTCAATAGTTTATTTCTGTCAATTTACAAAATTAAATGTATGAACAAAATAATCTAAATCAAATTATTATTTGGTGTGATCATCCTTTACCCTCAAAACAGCATCAATTCTTCTAGGTACAATTACACACAGGTTTTTTTAAGAAACTTGACAAGGAGGTTGTTCCGTAGATTTGCTCAAATTCTTCTGTCTCCTCATGTAATCCCAGACAAATTCAATGATGCTGAGATCAGGGCTCTGTGGTGGCCATATCACTTCCAGGACTCTTTCTTCTGGGGGTGGTTACAGCAAATATTGATTTTAAATCTCTTTTGTTCATTCACTTAATTGTGTTAATTGAGGAAAATAAACTATTAACACTTTTATTTTTTAAACTATTTTTACTTTGCAGCATTTTTTCCACACTTGCCTAAAACTATTGCACAGTACTGTATGCAGCAGTGGTACATGGGGCAACAGCAGTGTCGGTGCATAAAGGAAGGTGAGATATTTGGATAAAAAGCAACAAATGTTTTATATTGTGTTTGCCAATAAAGTATCATAGTGCATAAGTGGTTAGAGACATGTTCTTTAGCAGCTAGGGAAATACAGGGGAAAGAAAATAATCTGGAATGAATGACAGCCAAATGAGAACCATAGTTTTTTACCAACATGGGTTGAATGATTACAACTAAGGCCCTATGTAGTGGGCCGCAGCAAAAAAAAGTTGGCAGTTTCTTTGCACAGCAGATAGCATAGAAATGAATGACGCTAGTTCAGGACTTGAGATCAATGGGAGTGTTGCTGTAAAAACTATTAATGTTTGAGGTTTCTGAAAATCACCCTCTGGTGTCCACACGTAACTTCATGAATTTAGTTTCACATTAAATCAATTCAATATAATTTGTCACATGCTAACAAAACACTTGCTGATGATGTTGACTCTTTTGCGGATAGGACTTGGCATCTGGGTCAGGGTGACAAGGTGAAAGCAGGTGAAGAGGGTGATGGCAGAGGTAATAGTAATTATTCCAGCCAATGCGTGCTGCTGTTGGTGTTGGCGGCAGCAACTATATTCTCATCTCCTGTGTGGGAATTCATTTCTACATTGCCAAATGATAAATCCATAACAATGCGAAAGATCTGCAAGCAGAACCTTAGTTGTGGCCATGCAGGAACAAATGTATGTACTCACCATCTTAGTTTGCAAAATAGACTTAGCAGTGATGCTGGCATGGAAAGTGAGCAAGATCATCCTAATCCTTCTCCCCATTATCTTCCTTGTAGGCAGGCCACATCTACACCTAGCACATGGTTGTCATTATAATCATTATCACCAACTTTTTCACTTACCCCTCCTCTTCCTCTTCCACATTAATATCAGTCATCCATAAGGGAATGTGTGTCCAGGAAACAGCAATATGTTCCCAGTCATTTGGTGGTTCTGCAACTTAACTCACACCTGGCCAAGCTGCTGACAGTACAGTCACTACTGTAGCAGTTAGTAGATTCCACCTCGTTTTGCCAATTGATGGCATGCGCTCAGCCTCGATGGAGGATACCTAGTCACCATTATTTCTGTAGAAAAGCTGTCCCTGCTTTATATCGCCATGTGTCAGAGAATGTGGGACTTTCCCTGGATATGTCAGTCTGGGGAAAGGTGCACACCACATTTGACACAAAGAGCAGCAATTATGGACAAGGACAATACCCCTTTAATGACCCAGGGTAGTTTGGACATTAATGCTCGGCGACTTTTTTCATATTTTACTCCCTCGCCTTCCAAAATGTATAACATTTTTATTTTTCTCTAAGTGAGAGCTTATTCTTTGCGTGACGAGTTGTACTTTCACATAATGTTTTGATTAGCTTCTATTAACGTTTTTTTGGGGGGTACATGTTAAAAAACCCACAATTCTATCATGATTTTTTGCATTTTGTTTTTAAAGCGTTCATTATGCATGAATAATGACACGGTAGCTTTGTCCAGCGGATCATTACGATTACGGTGATACCATATTTATGCTGATTTTATTATGTTTTACCGCTTTTACAAATAATATGTCACTTTCTGAAAATGAATGATTTTCCATCACTGTATTCTGATGCCTATAACGTTTTTGTTGACAGAGATTTGTCAGGGCTCTTTATTTGTGGGACAGTTGTACTGTATATTGGTACCAATGTTTGGTATGTATAACTTTTTGATCACTTTTTATTGCTATTTTTTGGGGAAAACAACGTGACCAAAATATTTAAATTTGCTCATTGCTGTATTTTTTTTATTTATTTTTTTTTTTTTTTTAAGCCATTAACTTTATGGGGTAAATAACATTATTTTTGGATAGTGGGGACTTATGTGCACATGGGGATACCTAACACATTTGTTTAATTTTTTTGTTTACATTATGTGTTTTTTTTTTAAATGTAAAGGTAGTTTTTTTAAACTTTTTATTATTTGTTAGTTTTTTATTTTAAACTTTTTTTTTTACTTTGTACATATCCCACAAGGAGACTTGAACTTGGGATCTCAGATTCCTAGTGCAATGTTCTGCAATACATAGTATAGTAGAACATCACGCATAGGTTCCCTATGGGAACTGTGCATAGGTAGTCACGAGGCTTATCGCCGGAGATTCAAGGAGTGGCAGGTGCCAATCTTGTCCCCTGACCCTCTGGATGCAGTGATTGCTATTGATCACAGCATCCAATGGGTTAATCTGCTGGAGTCGAAGTATCTTCCGACTCCGGCAGCTGGTGCCAACTCTTGGCTGTGTAACACAACCAAGTGCTGGAGGTGATGCTGCAGGCACAGCTCCTGTGCCCACAGCATTATAGCTCAGAGCACGTTTTTAGCGGCAGCAGACACAGTCCAGAAGCACAACAAGGCCAGGTGCTAGTTCCACCTCATGCAGGCCCAGTTCCAACACCATACAGGGCCCATCCAGCTCCTCTAGATCCTCCTCTCTGGACCATTTCCACCATCTTCACCAGGGCAAGGCGTTGCTTCCATTCCTCCTCCTCCCCCTCGCTGCCATGCGATTTTACAATTAATGAGCCTGAATCAGAAGAGCTAGGGACAAGAATCTCTCACATTGAGGAGAGCACCAGTGAAGGTGTGTAGAAATTTTAATTGCCTTTTGCCCTCTACTTAGCATCTACATATCACAAGGCATTATGGGAAAGGAGCTGGGGAGCTCATGCGCCCTCTGTTGGATGTAACAGATCCTCAATTTGCTTTTGACTCACCAAGCCTTGAGACAGCAAAAGGGATTTTAGCCAAGCCAATTTCACTTATCTGCATACAGCGCTGTTTCCGGATTGTTGTCCTTCATCAGTACAGAGCAAAGTGAATTGGCTGGCTTAGTGGGAGGCAATGAGTAGGTTAGGGACAAGAATCTCTCACATTGAGGAGAGCACCAGTGAAGGTGTGTAGAGATTTTAATTGCCTTTTGCCCTCTACTTAGCATCTACATATCACAAGGCATTATGGGAAAGGAGCTGGGGAGCTCATGCGCCCTCTGTTGGATGTAACAGATCCTCAATTTGCTTTTGACTCACCAAGCCTTGAGACAGCAAAAGGGATTTTAGCCAAGCCAATTTCACTTATCTGCATACAGCGCTGTTTCCGGATTGTTGTCCTTCATCAGTACAGAGCAAAGTGAATTGGCTGGCTTAGTGGGAGGCAATGAGTAGGTTAGGGACAAGAATCTCTCACATTGAGGAGAGCACCAGTGAAGGTGTGTAGAGATTTTAATTGCCTTTTGCCCTCTACTTAGCATCTACATATCAGAAGAGCTACACAATGGAGGAGCTGTTTCATTGTTTCCTGCACCAAGTATCCTACTAGATGGCTCCTCGCCAGTAACATGACACCAATATAGTTGCTGTGCTGCAGTTAGGTCAAATAACACATTGTCCCTATTTATTGCATGCGCTTAATCTGGTGGTTCGCTGCTTTATTAACGTGTATACTGGCTTACAAGAGGTGATCCTAGTGGCCAGAAAAGTCTCTGTGCGTTTCAGTCATTCTTATGTCACAAAACACACTCTGCTCGATTTGCAGTGACAAAAACAGTGTGCCTTTGCATTGCCTTATCTGCAACATTACAGCTCGGTGAAGCATCTACAGTAGGTGGTGAATGCTTACCATATAATTTAGGGAGACCACTGCATCTGCCAGTTGCACACGTACCCAGTTGACCTCTGCCTGCTCTGTCCACCTCACTTAATCACTGCTCCACCTCCTCTGCCAATGCCACAGCTACAAGTTTCAAGAGTAAAAGTAGCAGCATCTACAGCCAGTACAGTATCTGGAACATGATGAACCAGAATTTTTTCAGCTCGCAGTGCTAACCAGAGCCACAACAGGCAACTGACACTCACCAGCTGCACCAGCAATTACAGTCATATTAGAGTGCACCTATATTCTAGCAGATCTAAACTAACCTGTGACCCCATGGAATTCTGGGCCAATACATTAGAGCAGTGGAAGGAGCTGGCCCATTTTGCCATTGGAGTTTTATTTTGTTCGGCCTCAATCGTAATGACTGAGAGGGTGTTCAGTGCTGCCGGTGGCATTGTAACACCTAGAAGGGCAAAACTGTCCACACCACTCAGCCAGACATGTCCAGCGGCCTGGTCTATCATATTATTCCATGCCGCAATGTCACACATGTTGCTACAGCTACCACCACTCAGCTAGACATGTTGTTAGGGGGCTGGTCCGGGCTGGCAAGGATTAACATTTGTCTGTCTGGAGTCTGTAGTTTGGGAGGGGTTTTTCCCTGATGTTCTGCCCCACTCTCTAGTGTGCTATACTGTATAAGTTGGGGCTTTGCGCCAGTCCTTTGCTGGTTATACTCCTGTGATCAGCTACAGGTGCATCTCAATAAATTAGAATATCTTTGAAACGTTTATTTATTTCAGTAATTACATTAAAAAAAAGTGACCTCCTATATTTTCTAGATTCTTTACACACAGAGTGTTCTATTTCAAGTGTTTTATTTCTGTAAATGTTGATTATGGATTACAGGTAATGAAAACCAAAATCTAAGAAAATTAGAATATTGTAAAAAAAGTTCAGTATTGTAAATTCAGTGTATCACCTGCCAAGGTTTCCTAAGCCTTTAAATTGTGTTTATTTTGCATTTCTAAATAAACCAGTTTATTTCATACGTTTATTTGATACTATTCTGTTCGGAGATAAATATAACACATGTCCTGTGGCCTGGTCCATCACATTCCACTATACCCCACTGTGCCACAGTGTTGACTTAAAAAAAACAAAACCATTTTGATTCCACATCTGCTCCCATAAAGGGTAGTTTTTGGAGCATTTTAAATGTTAAAATGTGTAAAAGCTAGTGTCAGCGCTGTATATGGTTAAACTTGGAGTTTGTATCCTCTACTTACCATCCGTTTTTCCATAGACATACAGTACATGTCACTTCCACTTTGAGCTGTGTTTGCCTTAGAAAGCTAGAAATTGGATAGAGCCCTGACAGTGTTCTACACTGTTTTAAGCCAATTAAAGTTGTGGTTTGTACTGAACTTCTTTGACCTGAAATTAATCTGGGACCCGAACCTGAAATGAAACCAATCTTGAGAGGGTCCCTCATTTCTACTGGGTAGCCACATATACAGTGGGGAAAAAAGTATTTAGTCAGCCACCAATTGTGCAAGTTCTCCCACTTAAAAAGATGAGAGAGGCCTGTAATTGTCATCATAGGTAGACCTCAACTATGAGAGACAAAATGAGAAAACAAATCCAGAAAACCACATTGTCAGATTTTTAAATAATTTTTTTGCAAACCATAGTGGAAAATAAGTATTTGGTCAATAACAAAAGTTCATCTCAATACTTTGTTATATATCCTTTGTTGGCAATGACAGAGGTCAAATGTTTTCTATAAGTCTTCACAAGGTTGTCACACACTGTTGCTGGTATGTTGGTCCATTTCTCCATGCAGATCTCCTCTAGAGCAGTGATGTTTTGGGGCTGTCTCTGGACAACACGGACTTTCAACTCCCTTTAAAGGTTTTCTATGGGGTTGAGATCTGGAGACTGGCTAGGCCACTCCAGGACCTTGAAATGCTTCTTACGAAGCCACTCCTTCGTTGCCCTGGTGGTGTGCTTGGGATCATTGTCATGCTGAAAGACCTAGCCAAGTTTCATCTTCAATGTCCTTGCTGATGGAAAGAAGTTTGCACTCAAAATCTCACAATACATGGCCCCATTCACTCTTTCATGTACACGGATCAGTCGTCCTGGTTCCTTTGCAGAGAAACAGCCCCAAAGCATGATGTTGCCACCCCCATGCTTTCACTCTCCTCCAAACACGACGAGTTGTGTTTCTACCAAACAGTTTTACTTTGGTTTCATCTGACCATGACATTCTCCCAATACTCTTCTGGAACATCCAAATGCTCTCTAGCAAACTTCAGACAGGCCCGGATATGTACTGTCCTAAGCAGGGGGACACGTCTGGCATTGCAGGATCTGAGTCCCTGGCGGCGTAGTGTGTTACTGATGGTAGCCTTTGTTACGTTAGTCCCAGCGTTCTGCAGGTCATTCACTAGGTCCCCCTTGTGGTTCTGGGATTTTTGCTCACCGTTCTTGTGATCATTTTGACCCCACGGGGTGAGATCTTGTGTGGAGCCCCTGATCGAGGGAGATTATCAGTGGTCTTGCATGTCTTCCATTTTCTAATTATTGCTCCAACAGTTGATTTCTTCACACCAAGCTGCTTGCCTATTGCAGATTCAGTCTTCCCAGCCTGGTGCAGGTCTACAATTTTGTTTCTGGTGTCCTTCCACAGCTCTTTGGTCTTCACCATAGTGGAGTTTGGGGTGTGACTGTTTGAGGTTGTAGACAGGTGTCTTTTATATTGATAACAATTTCAAACAGGTGCCATTATTACAGGTAATGAGTGGAGGACAGAGGAGCCGCTTAAAGAAGAAGTTACAGGTCTGTGAGAGTCAGAAATCTTGCTTGTTTGTAAGTGACCAAATACTTAGTTTCCACCATAATTTGCAAATAAATTCTTTAAAAAATCAGACAATGTGATTTTCTAGATATGTTTTCTCATTTTGTCTCTCATAGTTGAGGTCTACCTATGATGTCAATTACAGGCCTCTCTCATCTTTTTAAGTGGTAGAACTTGCACAATTGGTGGCTGACTAAATACTTTTTTTCCCCACTGTAGACATGTCTTCACTAAGCTATTGTCTTGAAAGATGGCCATCTTGGCATTGAGATTGTCAACACCTATAAGTACCTGGGTGGCTCCTCAATAATAAGCTGGACTGGGCAGATCCCTTGGATGCACTGTACAGGAAGGGCCACAGCAGGCTCTACCTGCTTAGGAGGCTGAGAGCCTTTGGAGTCCAGGGGGCACTTCTTAGGGCCTTTTTCAACTCAGTAGTGGTATCAGCCATCTTCTTCGGAGTGGCCTGCTGGGGGAGCAGTATATCAACCAGGGATAGTAATAGACTCGACAAGCTGATTAGAAGGGCCAGCTGTGTCCTTGGGAGTCCCCTGGACCCTGTGCAGGTGGTGGGTGACAGAAGGATACTGTCCTTGGTGAGCTCTATGCGGGAGAATAACTCCCATCGCATGCATGAGACCGTGATAGCACTGGGCAGTACTGTAAGTGACCGACTACGTCACCCAAAGTGTGAGAAGGAGCGCTATCGGAAGTCTTTCCTCCTCGCTGCGGTTAGGCTGTACAACCAACACCGACCTAAGCGGAGATCACTCCATACAGAGAACTGAAAGATCTTTAAGTTGCGATATCCCCTCTTCAATTTTTTTTTTTTTACCTGTACCTCTCTATCTGTACCTACTGTCACTGTAATGCCTCTACCTTGGAGCGTTTTGTATTGTATTGTATTTGTATTGTATACTGTATCTTTGCTGCTGTAACAAACTGAATATTCCCCATGGTGGGACTATTAAAGGATTATCTTATCTTTTTTTATATTATCTAATGATAAATATATCTGGAGATATTATGCCAATATGATAGGTAAGGAAGGATACATTTATATGAAAAAGAAAGCAATCTTCATGACTGTCTGGACAAGTGGGAAAAGACAGTGAAATTGAACTTTCTTGTAAGCCAATTTATGGCAGTATTCTTCAGTTCCCGTGTTGGTGTTTTAAGTTAGTCACCATATGTTAATATAATTTTTACCTGAGGCATACTCTAGTGTGGGTCTCCTTGCTGCTTTGGGCTGTCATCAATGTGAGGTGTGATTAAGACACAGAAGACAAAGTCAGATGAACAGATGTTGCTCATGGAACAGTTTATTTAGGCAAATCTTGTAGTTGCACATAACATGGATACACAGGAATGCATCTGCTCTTCACACTCTTTTCCATTGTCTTAGATATGGGGCAACCCCAGCTCCAAGTCCTCTTCTCAGGCATTAAATTGTCCTTGATTTCCACCACTATTGGCAGGACTTGTTTTGGCCATGGATACAGGTTTCCTTGCTGAGACAATGAAGATCTACACAGCGACAACATTTTTTACCTGCAAGCTTCTGGGGCCCAATGTTGTGGAGCAAGCTGTCTCAAGGTTCTGACATTCTGTCAATAACTGGAGAGCAGATGTACACTCTTCTCCAGCTAACTACCAACTAATCGCCAAGACTGGCTAAGGAGTTGATAGGTAACCAGCTAACTATTCTCACCCTAGAGAAATACCAGAACAAATGCCACTCTTTTTTATAAAAATGAAGGAGAAGAAATGGGATGGCATGTTTGTTTTGAAGGCACAGTAATAAACCAGGAAAATATAAAAAACTTAAAATATTATCAAACATTAAATAAAAATATTCTACCACAAGGAATGTCTTTGTGCGACACTACACATGCATATGATAGTATTATGTGATCCAACAGTCTTCGTCAGCACTGGTTCACCACCCTACCAATGGACTAATCTCTCTTCTGGACCCCTTACAATCAAGTTTTCGTGCACTACACTCTATAGAAATGGTCTTTACAAAAGTCTCCAACAATCTCCTGATGGCTAAATCTAATGGGAAATATTCAGTTCTTATTCTTCTGGGTCTTTCAGCAGCATTTGACACCGTAGACCACCAACTCATCCTCACTATGCACCACTCTATTGGCCTCAAGGCTTTATCTTTCTGACAGCTCATTTAGTGTATCATTCTCTGGTGCTATTTCTTCTCTTTCCCTTGCTGTTGGGGTTCCTCAGGGCTCGGTCCTAGGTCCCCTCCTCTTCTCTCTGTACACAGCCCCTATTGGACAAACCATCAACAGATTTGGCTTTCAATACTATCTTTACGCTGATGACACCCCATTGTATACTTCATTCTGTGACATCACCCCTGCGCTACTACAGAACACCAGTGTCTGTCTTTCTGCTGTCTTTAACATCATGTCTTTTTTTTATCTGAAACTGAATCTTTCACAAACTGAACTTCTTTTGTTCCCTCTATCTAATAACCAACCTAACTTTGATATCTCCATGTCTATCTGTTGTCTTACAATAAAACTGAGGGAGAATGCCTATTGTCTTGGGGTTGTATTTGACTCGAATCTCACCTTCAGCCCATATATTCAGATACTTGAATGCTGCCATAAAATCATAGTGGAAACATTAAAAAGCCTCATTGTCACTCTGATTCGCTCTGACTCTCTCCTGTCTTGACTAGAGATGAGCGAATTTTTCAAAAATTCAATTCGACCGAGTCTCCGAAGTTTCCAAAACAATTTGATTCGATCCAAATTAATTTGTGGCAAATAGTGTTAAAAAACAGCTATTTTCTGGCTGCAGAGAGCCTGTATAGTGGTGTAGAACACTGTGCCTTGCAGTAACATCCATAGGGAGTCTGCTGTGGTAGTGAAACAATACTGTGAGTCAGTATGACACGCACATGACAAGCGTCGCTCTTAGAACCACTGCACACTTCACTTATTTGGCCAGTTACGGGGCCAAAACTGACCAACTAACTCAAGTGTGAGCTCAGCCTTACAGGCCGATGTCAGTGCCAGGTATAAAGAAGTGGCGTTGGCAGCAGCATGAGGAGGCCACAGAGTGGCATGGCAAGATAATGTGGAGTGGGCAGCAGCATGAGGAGGACACAGAGTGGCAAGGCAACATAATGTGGAGTTGGCAGCAGCATAAGAAGGCCACAGAGTGGCAAGGTGACATAATGTGTAGTTGGTAGCAGCATGAGGAGGCCATACAGTGATCCGGTGGCAACAGCATAAGGAGGCCATAGAGTGACCCAGTAGCAGCAGCATGAGTAGGTCACAGAGTGGCAAGGAGACATAATGTGGAGGTGGCAGCAGCATGAGGAGGCCACAGAGTGACCTGGTGCCAGCAGCATGAGGAGGCTATAGAGTGACCCGGTGACAGAGTGGGGAGGTGGATGGCACAAACAGTACTGTGACGATAGTGGCTGTAAGAAGGAGCACTTGGCATCAGATGTGTGGCAGCATCAGAATATTAGCTGAGGCAGGTAGTCAGAAGAAACCAGTCTCTTTTGTCAAGGTTTGAGTGAGGCAGCATGGATGATTTAATCTGATACATCAGGCATTGGTGGGTGGAAATCCTGGCTGATCCATGCCTGATTCATCTTGACAAAGGTCAGTCTCTCCACATTTTGGGTGGACAGGCAAGTTCTCCTTGGGGTAACTATGGTCCCCACCGCACTAAACACCTGCTCTGATGCCACACTACTGGCAGGCAGGACAGCTTTTTCCAGGGCAAACTCGGCCAGTTGAGGCCACAAATCCAGTTTGGCTGCCCAGTAGCTCAGCGAATATTCAATGACGGGTTTCAGGGTGCACTCCAAGTATTCCACCACCTGTTGGTTCAGGTTCTGCTCTGAGTCTAGCTGCTGGTGAGTAGTTTCTTCACTATGCAGGTGAAGAATGCTGCTCATCAGCAACTCTAGGCTCAGGCTGCTGCTGATAGAGCTGGTACTTCTCCTGCTGCCTCACCCCCCCCCCACCACAGCCATGGCAGCGCAAGGTGAGTGCCAAGGGCCCCCCTGGTCAGACCTGCGAGAGGATGGACGATGGCGCAGATAGGCAGCGGCCAACTGACTACATAGGATGTCTCTGTAGTAGTTCAATTTGTCCTCCCTCTCAGCGGGTGTAAAAAAGGCCATTTTTGATTGGTAGTGAGGGTCTAGTAAGGTGGAGAGCCAGTAGTCATCCCTCTGCTGAATGGTGACAATTCGGCTGTCACTACGCAAGCAAGTGAGTATGCATTGGGCCATTTGCGAAAGTGACTTGGAGGGACTCCCTGCATCCATCTCCACTGCATACTGCCACGGTGTGTCTGAGTCATCTGCCTCATCTTCCTCATCTACCTCTTGCTCTTCTGGCTGCTCCTGCTCCTCCTCTCCTGTCACAGTTTGGATAGAAAAAACACCCATTTTGCTACACATTGCTTGTTCTTCAATGTCCTCCTCCTCCTCCAGTTCAGCCCCCACAGGGTTCATGTGGCCGTGAGTTGTAGGCGCCACGTCTCCAGTCCCAAAACCAGCCAGATTTACCAGCATCTTTTCTAGAATATGAATCAGTGGAATGACGTTGATCATCCCATAGTCCTGGTGACTGACAAATAAAGTGACCTCCTCAAAGGGCATGATCAAACGCCAGGTGTCACGCATGAGCAGCTACTGGCTAACATAGAAGCTACACAGGGGAGTACCTCTGTCCACTTGGATCATCAAGAAATTATTTATGGCCTTTCTCTGTTCGTACAGTCGGCCCAACATATGGAGGGTGGAATTCCAACGGGTGGAAACGTCGGATATCAGCTTATGTTGGGGGACACCATTCTGCCGCTGCAGCTCAAGGAGGGTGTGCTTGGCAGTGTACGAGTAACTGAAGTGCATGCAAAGTTTCCTGGCCATTTTTAGGATGTCTTGCAGATGGGTGGAAGACTTAAGGAAACGCTTGACAACCAGATTGAACACATGCGCCATGCAAGGCACATTTCTCAGCTCTCCTTGACGCAGTGCCGACACCATGTTCTTCCTGTTGTTGGTCACCATGGTTCCGATTTTGAGTTGTCGCGGAGAAAGCCTGGATTCGATTTCTTGATGAAGAACATGGAGCAGTTCCTCCCCTGTGTGACTCCATTTGCCCAGGCAAACGAGGTGTAGAACAGCGTGACACCACCGTGCCCTGCACATGTGGTATGCTGGAGGAACACTGTGAATTGTCCCTGCTATGGAGGCTGAGGACACAGTGGAGGATGAGGCGGACATTGTTGCAGGACCAACAGCATGAGAACGTGGAGGCAGAAGCAACGTCACCTAGCCAAGATGCTGGTCACGCTTCACCTTCTGCCCACAGATTCGACATATGGCCATGTTCAACTCCCCCAGCGGCTTAACAAAATTCCCCAACACTTCGCACTAACTGACTGCTACCACCACTGCCTCCGTGAACCCCTGCACCACTGCTTTCTGGACAGATAGGCTCCTGCGAAGCGGGTGGTCTACCCCTGGTTCGTTTGGCTCCCGACCTCCCACTGCTGCCACCCTGCTGACTCCTGGTCACACTACCGACTTGCTGGCTCCGCCGCTGCCTCATGCACAAGCTGCCACCCTCTTCTCCTGATGATGCTGAAGCCCTTTTGTCACCCGGCTCCCAATTGCAATTGGCTACATCATCATTGAGTACTGTTTGCACGTCACTGATGTCCTCCTCAACAGTCTCTAAGCCAGGAGCCTGACCACTCGCAACACCAGCTCCCACGCCACTCTCCTCATCACTACTTGTCCTCCTACCGGAGGAAGCAGCAGATGTTTCCTCCAGATCTTGGCTGGGCAATAGCTGCTGACTGTTCTGTAGTAGCTCATCCTCACTGTATAGTGGATCTGAGCCCACAGCATAGGTTAATGAAGCTTACAAATGATAACTTATGCCTGTAGCACTGTGACAATGACTATTACACAGAGCTGGCACTTCAATTTAAACTGCAGATATATAAAAGAAAATAAGTAGAAAGAATTACCATATGAAATACAGTAGATGCTATTACAATGTATTTTTTCCTGCTTCCATATGCATCAAACTGTGTTAATCAATATGGTTTTTATGAAAGGTCATCTTGAAGGATTAATGTCAACAGAACAGACTCTAAATTATTTCCAAACTATTTGTTTTAATTAGTGAACAGTCCCCAGAAGTCTTATTCCGGGACTTGTTTAAACATACTGCATTTAAAAAGATGTTTCTCTTTCCTAATTGATCACTCTCAGCAAGTAGGCAGTAAACAAAGGACACATAAGAGAGGATTCAGGGGTCTTTAAAAAAGAAATTTAGACTTTAAAAGAACCTATATTTTCTCCTAAAGTGTCAGTTTTAGAAAATTTTTGTATTCCCCTTTAAATAATAATTCATGTCCACCAGGTTACTAACTTACTCTTGCCCCACTCGCTCCTCACTGAAGACATTATGCTGTGCAGAGGAGTCACTATGGAACATTCTACTGTGTGGAGGGAACACTATGAGACAATATTCTGTGTGGAGGGGCCGCTATGGGACATTATACTGCATGGAGGGGCTGCTATGAGACATTATACTGTGTGGTGGGGCTGCTATAAGACATTATACTGTGTACAGAGGCCACAATGGGATATCATGCTATGTGGAGGGGCCACAATAGAGCATTATAGTGTTTGAAGGGGCCACTATGGGATATTATACTATGTGCAGGGGCTGCTGTGAGATATTATATTGTGTGGAGGGGCCACTGTAGGACATTATACTGTGTAAGGCGGCCACTATGGGACATTATACTGTATGATGGGGATACTGTGTGGAGGGGCCGCTATGGGAAATTATACTGTGTGAAGGGGTCACTATGGAACAATATACTGTATGATGGGGCTGCTGTGGGACATTATACTGTGTGAAGGGGCCGTTATAGAACATTATACTGTGTGGAGGGGCCGTTATGGGTCATTATACTGTGTGGAGGCCACTGTGGGATATTATACTTGGTGAAGGGCCCACTGTGGAACATTATAGTGTGTGTAAGTGGAACATTATATTATGTTGGGGCCAGGAAAGGGGGCGTGTATGTGTTTATATATTCCACGACCGTGAGACGGAGGCATAAAATACAGAGGAATCCGAGGTACATGTCCACCTCAAATTCCTCTTTACTTTCAGATTCTATCTGCTTGTATGGAATGGACTGTATTACAGTCCATTCCAGTAGGTCTGCCTCAGCACAAAACACCCAATTTTGGCAGGTTATCTGCTGCGGTGCGCATGAGTTGCACCATAGGGATCCAACTGAGGCTTTGTCGCCCAAGGGCTCTCACAACCCTGGAGCCGGCCCTACATGCACACTCCCTTTCCGCTTCCCAAATCGCCAGCATGCATCCAATCTCTAATGATCTGCACAAGCTGTGCCAGTCTTAACCTCAACCTTACCTCTCCTCTCTCTTTCCTGATCGTCCAGTGCTATGCATGGGTGTCTCTCAGTCCACTTAGGATATTTGTTCCCGTCTGAGAATCCCTGAAAATGATCTTCTCCAAAACACGTCGGAGCTTCTTGTCCCTATCTGTTATCTATATTGAGTGGTGACATCAGTCACTAGCTGGAACTGAGCAGCACTTTTGTTTTGTGAGTTCAGCCACTGGCTAGGGCTGCTGGCATTTGGCGTATAAAGCCCAGAGTCTACAGTTTATCCTTAGAAAGTTGAAAACAACAGTAAGATATTACTGAACTGATTATTATTGGACTTACCATTGAGCAACATCGGTGTAGAAACTTCAGGCTAAGTATCAGCCCGCAGGCAGAATATTTTTTTTTTACCAGTAATGTGCCGATATAAGGCTGAATAAGCAATAAGAGGTGTTTATATTATTATTAAGCAGCCATTTAATAAGGTTGTTATTTATTAATGCTAAAATGACTCTGTAGATTAAATTAAGGCTTTATGGTAATTGTGTACGATTTGCCGTTTACAGGTGTCTTTTGGATGCGTGGAAATGCGCTGTTAGTTTTCTTTTATAGGTGTTAAAGCAAGTAATATCAAGTTCCACACAGCATCTGTGGCCACTGACAGTGGTCTAATATTGGTGATAGCAACAAGGTGAATTTTATGGTTATTTACCAAAATAAACATGTCAGGAAGGTGCCAGGTTATTTTTATATATTTTCGCTAGTGACTCCATTTAATGTCGATTTCTCTAACATGTTGCTGAAAAAAAAAAACAGAAAAACAAAACCACTATTGTGCAATTATAGGAATATAAAGATGAATAAAATCACAATGATTTAATATATGTGGATACATGTAATGATATCACATTAGTTAAGACAGACCACCACAAATTTGGAGAATGTTAGGGCTTTATTGGAAGTTTTTAACTTCTTTGCAACTGCTCAGAGATTACTCCTATGAAAATATGACATTTAGAATAAACTATCATGTAGCAGTATTCTCTGGACATGTGTTCTGCTGGACAGGTAGATGGGAGTACTGTTGGACAGGTGAACACTCTACTACTTATTCTGGATAGATGACATACAATTTTTAATGCTGGGGAGTTCCTTCCACCAGTTTGCCCTTTGCTGCTTTTATTCATACTCAACCTTACAAAAGCATGAGATTGGTTGTTCCAGCCTGTAAGGCGAGACAGTCTAATAACGTCTTCTCTCATGTATCAATTATGCAGAAATATTGAAAGTGTTCTGACTTTCAGGATAAGAGTTGTTCCTTTGCAACTACGCATTTTATCTACATTCCTCCAGAGAGTTTGTTACTCATAACTTTGTTGACTTTACTTCATCACATCTGTGCTCAGAATACTAACAACGTAATTTCATTTAATTTTTTCTTTTTGCAATTCCTCAATGGAAAATCATTCACTTAATTTTATCGTGCATTTAAGGTTTATATGTGAAGAGGCTAAAGAGTGGTATAAGCTTTTAAAATGAAGCAATTAACAGAAAAATCTTACAAATGTCAATGAGCTTCATCATTAAAAGTAATCTTTTATCATCTATTTTATGGGAGCAGTATGGCACCAAAAAGCTTTAAGCTTTTTTAACTGTACAGATACCAATAATATTTTAAAGGAATTTTATCACTACTATTCGCTAGACAGAAGTATTTAAAGAGAATAGTAGCAGATGAGGAATACACAAGGCTGACAAGCAGGGATTGTACTAAAGGGATCAATTGATATAAGATGAAAGAATTTCCTAAAGGGATCAATATGCAGATGATCTGATACTGAATATGGTATTTTGAAGTCAGGTCTAACTAGAACAGACAGACCTTACATACACAAAACAGAAAGATGGTAGGTCTGTCTTGCCTCACTGGAAACATTTAAAGCTGATTTTAAATGGTGAAATGAAAGAAAAAAGACAGAATGAAAATGGATAGATATAGGCAATACATGGTTTATTGTTGGCTCAGACTCCAACCCAGTAGGCAGTAACAGGTGCAGCAAACGTAAAGGGTTTTAACCCATGAGAAGAATATACTTATTTCTTAAATGTGGTTACAGAACTTGGCTGCATCTGAGAAGGTTTCCCAATAGTGAAGTTAAATTCAATGAACCAATATTTTGCATCAGATAAGGGTATAACATTTAGTGCTTAGTGCAATGAATATCAGCACCATAGTGGCCCTTTATTTCTAGCAATAACAACGCAACATGATCCTAACCTTGTATACAAGAATAATGCCGATTAAACTTTCCCTTTCACAAATGTTCTCATGTAAGTTCCTTTCCCAGCCTTCATGTTTTGTGGCTTTTCTATTAGAGTTAGAACATTTGAGTAATTGTATCCTGCTTCTTCCATAGAATTAGTAATTAGCATGTAATTACAGAATTTCTTGTGATTTGCTGTTAATGCTGAAAGGATGGAATGGAGATTTTCCAGCTTTTCTAGTATATACCAGAGACGATTGATCAGATTCTTATTTGGGGTATTTGAAGGCCAATTCAACATCTTGAACTTATTGTGGAACAATGTTTGCAGTAAGTCAAGTGAATTATCCTGCTGAAGGAGGCCATTGCCTTTAGGGTATGTTGTTGGAGTGAAGGGCTGCACGTGGTCTGTTACAATATTTAGGTAGGTGGTACATATGGTATGGAAATAACATCCACATGAATGTCAGGAATCAAGGTTTCCCAGCAGAACATTGCCCAGAACATCACCGTGCTTCTGTTGCCTTGCTTTAGTGAATCCTGATGCCATCTCTTCTCTAGATAAGTGACACATACACACCCAGCCTCCCACATGATGTAAATGAAAGTATGATGCATTAAACTAGGCCACCCTAGTCCATTGCACCGCTATCCAGTTCTGATGTACCCATTGTAGCATTTTCAGCAATAGACAGGGGTCAGCATGGGCACTTTGATAAGTCTGTGACTACAAAGCCCAATACATAGTAAGTTGCAATGCAATGTATGTTCTGACACCTATTAAGGACAGCTTTAACCCTTTCATGCCACAGCTAATTCTCGTTTTTGCATTTCCATTTTTCCCTCCCCCCATTCCAAAAGCCATAATTAGAGATGAGCGAATCAAAGCTGACGAAGTGTAATTCGATCTGAATTTCAGGAAATCTTCGATTCGCATTGATTCCGGATTTCCTCACGCTTTGATGTATCGAATCGCACATTTCCGATGGGGTTTTTTAACCCCTTGGATGCCACAGTCAACATTGGCCGCGGCATCCAAGGGCTGTCGCCATGCTATCTATCCCTCTCGGCACCCCACGTAGTGATTAAAAATAAAAAAATGCTGATACTCACCTGTCCTGTGCTCCACAGTAACTCCGGAGCTCTTCCTCCCCAGGCCTTACTGCTGGGGCCTGTTCTATTAAACGCTTATACAAGTATAGCCCCCCTGACAGAGTGGAGAGGGTCTCAGCAGTAAGTTTGTGTTGACGTCACTGATTATTTTGCCCTTCCTCTGACCCATCAGAACAATAACCCCCCAAAAAAACGGATCCTGTCTGTTGAGCATCTGCCTTCACTCAGTCAGGATTTTTGCTCAGTAATCCATCAGTATTGCTGATGCCAAAAAAAAAACAGGAGTGCATTCAAAACAGAGATGACATGTGAATGGAATATTTGCATGTCTTCTGTGTTTTGTACCCACTCCTGCTTTTGGCTACCGGATCATAAGCCAATTCTGATTGGACCATACAGGCCTTACAGCTGCTACACAGACAGGATCCCTTGTGTGTCTCATTTTTCCTTCATTCTGACACATCAGAAGAAGGTTCAAATAAATGATGATGTCAACCAGGCCAAAAAGGCAAAATAGTGACCCAGTCATGGAGTGGGGAGGGTAGGAACAGCATGAGAAGTGACATAGTGTTGAGGTAGCAGCAGCATGAGGAGGCCACAGAGTGGCAAGGTGACAGAGTGGAGAGGTGGGTGGCACAAACAGTACCCGCTGACGATGGTGGCTGTAAGAAGGAGCACTTGGCATCAGATGTGTGGCATCAGGCAGGTGGCAGCATTAGAATAGTAGCTGGGGCAGGTAGCCAGAAGAAACCGATCTCTTTTGTCAAGGTTTGGTTGAGGCAGCATGGATGATTTAATCTGATGCATCAGGCATTGGTGGGTGGAAATCCTGGCTGATCCACACCTGATTCATCTTGACAAAGGTCAGTCTCTCCACATTTTGGGTGGACAGGTGAGTTCTCCTTGGGGTAACTATGGCCCCCGGCACACTAAACACCCACTCTGCTGCCACACTACTGGCCGGGCAGGACAGCTTTTCCAGGGCAAACTTGGCCAGTTGTGGCCACAAATCCAGTTTGGCT
This sequence comes from Leptodactylus fallax, assembly GCA_947044405.1. Classification (NCBI taxonomy): domain Eukaryota; kingdom Metazoa; phylum Chordata; class Amphibia; order Anura; family Leptodactylidae; genus Leptodactylus; species Leptodactylus fallax. Next base: position 5,615,783 of record CAMRHE010000012.1, read on the forward strand.
GTCCAGTAGTCCAGCGGATCTTCGATGACGGGTGGCAGGGTGCTCACCAAGTATGCCACCACCTGCTGGTTCAGGTTCTGCTCTATGTCTAGCTGCTGGTGAGTAGTTTCTTCACTATGCGGGTGAAGAAAGCTGCTCATCAGCGACTCTAGGCTCAGGCTGCTACTGATGGAGCTGATACTGCTCCTGCCCCCTCCACCCCCGCCCTTCACTGCAGCCATGGCAGTGCAAGGTGAGCACCCAGGGTCCCCGTTCAGACCTGCGAGAGGATGGACGATGGGACAGTTAGGCAGTTGATTACATAGGATTTCTCTATAGTAGTTCAATTTGTCCTCCCTCTCAGTGGGTGTTAAAAAGGCCCCCATTTTTGACCGGTAGTGAGGGTCTAACATGGTGGACAGCCAGTAGTCATCCCTCTGCCGAATGGTGACAATTCGGCTGTCACTACACAAGCAAGTGAGCATGCATCAGGCCATTTGTGCAAGTGACTCGGAGGGACTCCCTGCATCCATCTCCATTGCATACTGCCACGGTGTGTATGTGTTATCTGCCTCGTCTTCCTCATCTCCCTCTTGCTCTTCCGGCTTTTCCTGCTCCTTCTCTCCTGTCACCTGTGTAGAAAAACCATTTTGCTACACATTGCTTGTGCTCCAATGTCCTCCTCCTCCAGTTCAGCCCCACAGGGCTCATGTGGCCGTGAGGTGTAGGCGCCACATCTCCAGTCCCCTGACCAGCCAGATTTACCAGCATCTATCTTTTCTAGGATATGAATCAGTGGAATGACGTTGATGATCCCGTAGTCCTGGCGACTGACAAAAAAAGTGGCCTCCTCAAAGGCACGAGCAAATGGCAGTGTCACGCATGATTTGCCAATGGCTAACATTGAAGTTACACAGGGGAGTACCTCTGTCCGCTTGGATCATCAAGAAATCGTTTATGGCCTTTCTCTGTTTGTACAGTCGGTCCAACATATGGAGGGTGGAATTCCAACGGGTGCAAACGTCACATATCAGCCTATGTTGGGGGATGCCGTTCTGCCACTGCAGCTCAAGGAGGGTGTGCTTGGCAGTGTACGAGTGGCTGAAGTGCATGCAAAGTTTCCTGGCCATTTTTAGGATGTCTTGCAGATGGATGGAACACTTAAGGAAATGCTTGACAACCAGATTGAACACATGCGCAATGCAGGGCGCATGGATCAGCCCTCCTTGACACAGCGCCAATACCATGTTCTTCCCGTTGTCGGTCACCATGGTTCCGATTTTGAGTTGTCGCGGAGAAAGTCAGGATTCAATTTCTTGATGAAGGACACGGAGCAGTTCCTCCCCTGTGTGACTCAGTTTGCCCAGGCAAACGAGGTGTAGAACAGCGTGACACCACCGTGCCCTGCACATGTGGTATGCTGGAGGAACACTGTGAATTGTCCGTGCTATGGAGGCTGAGGACACAGTGGAGGATGAGGCGACATTGTTGCAGGACCAACAGCATGAGAACGTGGAGGCAGAAGCGGCGTCACCTGGCCAAGTTGCTGGTGTGTCTGGGTAGGAACCGTATTCACCCATTGGGCCGTAAAGGATATATATTGTCCTTGACCATAATTACAGCTCCACACGTCGGCGCTGCCGTGCACTTTGGCAGACACCGACAGGCTCAAGGACTGGCCCACCTTCTCTTCTACATATATGTGCAGGGCTGGTACTGCCTTTTTGACAAAGAAATGACAGCTAGGGACTCTCCACCTCAGCTCAGCACAAGCCATTAGTTCCCTGAAAGGTGCAGAGTCCACCACTTGGAAAGGGAGGGACTGCAGAACCAGCAACCTGGACAGGAGCACGTTCAGCTACTGAGTGCAATCATACTGTTGTCTCTTCGAAATTGCTTCGGCGATCGATTGCTGATGCAATGACTGACTAGGAGGAGGAGGAGAAGCATTAGGACCAGCAGATGATGGGAAGGACACACAGCTTCCTTTGGCTGAGGTGGTGGAGCCTTGACTGCCTGAAATGGGTGCCACTGGGTGATGCAGTGGTTGCTGCGGCAGGCTGGACCACCACATTAGAGGCACGGTTCTCCCAGGACACTTTATGGTGATGCTGCATATGTTGACGCAGGGCTGTGGTGCCAACATTGGGACCCTGGCCAGGCGTCATCTTCTGCCCACAGATTTGACATATGGCCATGTTCAACACCCCCGGCGGCTTAACAAAAAACTTCCACACCGCCAAGTAGGTGATTTTACCACAACACTCCACACTGACTGATTGCTACCGCCACTGCCTCCGTGAACCCCTGCACCACTGCTTTCCGGGCAGGTAGGCTCCTGCGAAGTGGGTGGTCTACCCTGGGTACGTTTGGCTCCCAACCTCCCACTGCTGCCACCCTGCTGACTTCCGGCCACACTACTGACTTGCTGGCTCCACCGCTTCCTCATACACCAGCTGCCACCCTCTTCTCCCAATGATGATGAAACCCTTTCATCACCCGACTCCCAATTGCGATTGGCTACATCATCATCGAGTACTGTCTGCACATCACTGATGTCCCCCTCAGCGGTCTCTGAGCCAGGAGCCTGACCACTCGCAACACCAGCTCCCACGTCACTCTCCTTATCACTACTTGCCTGCCTACCGGAGGAAATACTTCTCTGGCTGAGGGAACAGAAAAGGATAGAGGCAGGTTGAGGACAGGTGAGGGCACAGGGCCTGCTCCCGGGCCATGCCAACTAAGGGTTGTGTCTGATGAACCCACCTCTTGGCTGGGGGTGTCTGATATGACTGTGCCTGCGCCAGAATTATTTAGGCCTGTGCGCCTCCCCTGTGCAGGGCCTGTTGCTTCTCTGTCTGACATACTGTTAGATCAAATAAGTAAATGAAAGGAAATTAATACAGGAAAATAAACTCACCAATATAAAACATAAGAATGTTTATTAATATCCAATAAAAAACATGAATCAGGACACATAATTAAGAACCAATACATATACAAATACAAAATATATAATATAATACCAGTAATCAAACATTTAGCATGGTACTGTACAAATGGAAATAACAATATGATAAGATACATATAAACCCTGAAATCACAAATATGAAACCCTTAAAAATATAAATATATCACAGCAGGTAACTGGAAGAGAAAACTGGCTCAATTGGAAAGTCGTTGGATATATACTCTGAATACCGTCCATCAGAACGGCTTGAACGACAATGTAAGTTTTGCTCCTTTTTTATAGAAATTTATACATTATAAATTTTGTATAGGGATTTGATTACAAAAATCTTACTCTTGTTATACGCTTCCTTTTCTTTATCTTATTACGAGCTTAGTTCAGTGGTTGTCTCTTTCCTTTTTAAGAATGTTTTTAACCTGTTCATTGTTTGTTTTTTATCTTTATTTGTCTTCATAGGTACTCATGCATGGCAGTTTTTTGTATCTGTTTTCTATGCTTATTCTAATTGTTGTTTTTTATGTTTTTGCAGGTTTTAGGGTCCATATTTATGATATCACTATATGGCCTCATGACATCGTCTTGATTCTCCTTTTTTCTTTATTTGTTATTTTTTTGTTACATTATTTTTTGGCCTTTGAACATATATTTTTTGAATTTTTTATTTCATATTATGTACCAACATCAAGATTTTTCTCCTTACTGATATAAGCAGCAGTATATTGTTTGTTTACTCATTTAAAATTTTTATTTTTTTTTTCACTATCACTTTGCACTGTGCACCGTTTACTTTTTTGTTAACACGTCTTTTTTATTTTGATCATTATCCTATGTTACCAATGATCCTTATTCACATGCATATTATATTATATTGCATTTATTTGTGTATCATCCAGTATTGTATTTGTTCATTCATAAGCATATTGTTTTGGAATATGTGCTAGGGGGATTATATTATCTCTATAATCAATTCTGATACAGTTTTATATGATTTTTGTATTGATTATTAGCATACTATAGGTTTTCTTCACTATATGTACACGTCAGCATTATTATATTCAGCTTGCTGTATCACATTTTGTATATATATACTGTATCCTGTTTTTTAGGTTTTTCATCACTTTCACTTTATGTATACATTTATGGTGCTTTTTTGATGTTTTAGTGGTCATTTAATAGCTATATTTAAAAGCGCTATAATATAGATGTTATTATTGCTTGTTCTAGCTTTTTTATTGGATCAAGACCGTTACTATCTTTTCAATGAATTTGCGTCTTCTCGCGAGATTTTTCAGTCTCGCACATGCGCAGTTACATTATTGAGGTTTAACATCGTGTTGCTTGCAGTAAAACTTTGCGCATGCGCTTTGACACCAATATGGCGCTTTCCACCGCTAATAGGTCAGTGTAGCTAATTATTTAGTGATTAAACCTACGATAATTGTTTTCTATTGGCATTCTTATATTTAAATAGCTGTGTATATCAAACTCTTTAGTCCCTGGACGAAGTCTCGTGTATAGGCGAAACACGCGTCGGGCATCTGCATGGTGTGGATAAGTAATCTTCTACATTTGCATATTATCCTGTCATTTTTAGCCCCCCTTTTGGTTTTGGGCTTTGTTTGTCACCCTTAGATTCTTTCCTTATGGTTAAGGCAATTTTTAGGTAGAACTAGTTTCACCTTTTCATATATTTATATTTTTAAGGGTTTCATATTTGTGATTTCATGGCTTATATGCATCTTAGCATATTGTTATTTCCATTTGTACCATGCTAAATGCTTGATTACTGGTATTATATTGGACTCTACAAGTCTTTCCCCATTTTTTATTTGTATTTGTATATGTATTGGTTGTTAATTATGTCTTGATTCATGTTTTTTATTGGATATTAATAAACATTCATATGTTTTATATTGGTATATTGGTATATTGGTTTATATTTATATTCATATTGTTTTATATTTTTCTTTATTGTTTACCCTGGTATACTATCTCACTATTCATGTTACAATCACCTCTTCTTAGTTTTTTTTAAATTAATACAGGGCAAAAAGGCCTGTAATTTTCTCCCTTCAACATACAACACTTATTCAAGTGTTTTCTACCACTTTCCCTAGCGCCTGCTGACGTCGCTCCCTGCACTAAATACACTGGAAAATGCCTGAATCCAAGATGGCGGAGGGTATTTATAGGGCAGTGACATCACAGGGCTGGATGGCTGCTGATTGGATGCACGCATGGCATTGTGGGTGATCCCACGTTCCCAGAGTTCCTTGCCCCATGTCCTAATATTTGCAGCAGCCATTTTAGGAAAAAATGCAATTCGTTACCACGAAGTGTGATGAAATCCGGATTTAATGCGAATCGAATATTTCTTCAAATTCAGATCGAATTCCACTTCATCATCTTCGATTCGCTCATCTCTAATATTGAGATCCATTCACTTCTATTACACACTGCTTCTGATGTAATGACGAGCCTGGGAGCCTTCAATAGACTCCCGAATGTAATGGCAACTGATCGCCATCCTCTGATGACAATATACAGTATCCTAACTTTAGACAGTTTTGAAAATGTTGAACAGTCCCTTTTACAGTTTCATTGATATGTGCTTAAATAGCTTTTGACTGGGAACAAACCAAACAAGTCAGCCTTCACTCCCCTTGTGCACCAATAAGCCTTGATTCCTTATGTCCCTATCATTGCTTGAATTATTGTCCTTTCTTGGACCACTCCCTTCTACTCTTACCATCACATAATACAACTGATAAAGCTACATAAAGACATGCACATTTTGTTAATCCACATTTCCTTCCAACATAAAAAAACAAACAGTGGATAAAACCAAAATGTGAAGCTCTTGTTTCATTGCCAGTTTTTCCCATAACATTTTAGGAACTTATGTAAGCCCATTAACACTGATAGCTATACAGTTTTAACCCTGCTGTTCTGTTCGGTTCTACTATACACATATAATGTTCCGGTCATTTTTGACCGGGCCTATTAAAGTCTGGAATTTTAACTAATTTAAGTGTTTTATTTGAATTTCTTTTGCATTATTATACTGTATGTGAACATGGTTGTTCATAAACAAATGAAAAATGAAATCAAAAACTTAATTTTTATTTTTTTTGTGTCAAAAATTGTTACATGGCCTTATTGCATTATTCATGCATATTGCACATTTGCACAAAAAAAAAATCTTTATAAAACTGTAAACTATAACGAATAACATCAAACTGTATGTAAATATATTTTTTTCAAAAAAATAAATAAATAAATAAAAAGTCTAGTTTTTTTCTATATAAAATGTGAAATAAGGTTCAAGGTGCTAAATTTACTGTTTGCATTCGTCACAAGTATAATTTACATGTCTTTTGCATAAGTACTTTGCACATTTGCAACATATCACATTTGATTTGTGATTATTTGATGTTGGACAGAAGGCGCATCGTTTCCGTTTTAGGCTGGTTGCACTGCTGGTGGAGGCCGTGGGTATCGTCGCAGTGCTAGCGGAAGCCCTTGGTTCACTTTCTTCAGCATGCTGTTGGTTCCTGTGGACAATGGCTGCAGCTCCATCATCTCTGGGTGTTACTTTTCTTTGTTCAATATATGCGCTAACCAGTGATTTTCCCAACTCCTCTAAAAAAATTCTTCTTTTATATAGTTTATTTTTGTTCCAATTTGGGTCTATTTCACGCCATAACACAAATGCATTGTATGCCGACACATCAAGAATGTTGTAAAAAACCAACCATTGGCCACCAATTAGTTTTGTGTTTACAGGTGTAAGTGCCTATGAGTTGATCTAGAGTATCAACTGCCCCTTTTGTGGCATTGTAATGTAAAGGACCTAGATAAATTGATAAATAGTAGTAGATGAACTATATAGACCAAAATGAGATTATAACCCTTTTATTTTTTTTTTTTAAATGGCTGGAGATTAGTATAAAAGGCTATCGGTCATTTTTGACTGAACAGCACAAGTGTAAAAAAAGACGTGGAGCAAAAAGTAAACAAAAAATAAATAAATAAAAACTGCTATTAGTAAGAACCCCTCAAATGAGGAAAAGTCAATGAACCACAAGTTTCAGAACCGCATAATGAATATTTTAAAAAATATCAAATTTCAAATTCGGTCATTTTTGACCGAACAGAACAGCAGGGTTAAATGATGCAATCGTTGATTGTAATGTCAATCTGTATTCCCTTAGTCCAGACAGCAGCACAATATGGGGTATCTCTGCCCCTGTGTGTTGTTTAGGACAGTGGAACCTTTAATTAGCACCAAATTTAAGGTGCCTCCTACTAGCCCTATAAGAGGGCACCTGAGACCTCCCTCCACTGTGTAAATTATAAAGTAACAGGAAACAAGCTTCTAGGGAGGGAAGCCTTGTGCTGCTGTCTGGACTAAGGGAATACAGATTGACATTACAATCAACGATTCCCCTTACGTCCGACAGCAGCACAATATGGGGAGATAGCAAGTAATTCCCCTAGGGAGGGTTTCCTCGCCTTACAACGTCAAGGACTGTCTGACCAAAGGCAGTTGTCTGGGAACTGCGGACGTCTAAACGATAATGTTTGACAAAGGTCAACTGGGATGACCATGATGCAGCCGCACAAATCTGGTCCAAAGGTAAGGACCGGTACTCAGCCCAAGAAGTCGACACAGCCCTGGTCGAGTGGGCCGTAGAAAAAACTGGAGGGAGTAACTCCTGAATAAGGAAGGAAGACCTAATTGTCTCCTTGATCCATGTGGATAGAGTAGGCTTGGAAGCCTTGAGGCCTTTGTTTTTACCCTGCATATTAATTAGTAGGTTTTCGGCCTTCCTAAACGGTTGAGTGCGGGATAGGTAAATCCGCAGACACCTTACCACATCTAAGGTGTGGAGCTTTTCTTCCTCCTCAGAGGTTGGAGTGGGGAAAAACACTGGTAGCGAAATTAGCTGATTGCTATTATAGCATGAGGGGACCTTAGGGTTAAACCCAGGCAAAAATCTAAGGTGCACCCTATCTGCAAAAAACACAATGTACGGTTCTCTAGAAGAGAGAGCCTGGAGTTCCCCTACTCTTTTGGCAGATGTAATAGCCAACAAAAAAACGGTTTTGTAGGCCAAATATTTTAGCTCCGTAGTCTCCAAGGGTTCAAATGGAGGACCGCACAGGCCTGTAAGGACTACCGCAAGGTCCCACTGGGGAACTGGAGATGATACTGAGGGCTTTAGCCTCATTGCCCCTTTAAGGAACCTTGCAACCAGAGGATCCTGAGACAGACGTCTGTTCAAATGAGCGGAGAGGGCCGCAATCTGCACTTTCAAAGTGGCAGGGGCAAGGCCCTTATCCAAACCGTCCTGAAGAAAATTTAAAATATCAGCCGTTGAAGGTTGTAAATTATTAATACCCTTCTTGGAGCACCACTCCATGAAAATCTTGGCTGTCCTCTGGTAGTTCTTATTGGTAGAGTCTGCTCTTGCAGAAGAAAGGGTCTTCAGGACGGCCTCTGACAGTCCTCTACCCTGCTGTAGGGACTGCTCAACCTCCAGGCTGTCAGGTTGAATCTCCAGAGATCCTGGCACTTCAGAGATCCTTGGGAAACCAGGTTCTGGATGGGGGGAAGCCTCCAATATATCCCTCGACTCATCTCCATGAGTTGGGAAAACCAAGCTCTTTTTGGCCAGAATGGAATGATGGCTATCACAGAGACTTGGTCCTGTCTGATTTTCATCAATACCTTCGGTATTATTGGAATTGGAGGGAAGATGTATGCCAGCCTGGACCTCCAAGGGATGGACAGGGCATCCACTGCCAAGGGATTGTCCTCCTGGTAAAGGGAACAGAACGTCTCCACCTTGGCGTTGAGTCGGGTTGCCATGAGGTCTATTTCTGGAAGACCCCACTTCAGGGTAATCTGATGAAAGACTTCTGGATTGAGTGACCATTCTCCTGATACGGCATGACCCCGACTCAACCGATCCGCTACTATGTTCAGGGAGCCCTTGATGTGAACTGCGGATAAATGGGTTAGATTTTTCTCTGCCCATGTAAATATCAGATCTGCCTCCCTGAGGAGGGTTGGTGATCTGGTGCCTCCCTGTCTGTTCACGTACAGCACTGTGGTCATGTTGTCTGACCGGATTTTGACTGCTCTTCCCTTGAGAAGAGGCGAGAAATGGAGTAAGGCACGATATACAGCTCTGAGCTCCTTCCAGTTGGACGAGGTCCTTCTTTCTGGAGCGCTCCAGACTCCCTTTATGGAGTTTTCGTCCAAAAGGGCTCCCCATCCCGAGAGGGATGCATCTGTAGTCAACAGGGTCCAAGAAGGTTGGACCGTGGACCTTCCGTCTTTCAGGTGCAACCACCACTTGAGGGAAAGACGGGTCCTGGGGGAGAGTCGAATCTTCTTGCTGAGTGTAAGAAGGGAGCGATCCCAAGCCTCTAGTAACTCCTTCTGGAGGGGACGTAAGTGCCACAAAGCCCATGGGACTGCCTCCACTGAGGAAGACATCAAGCCCAGGATTTTCATCAATGTTCTGATGGAGGCTATCGGCTTTTTGAAGAGGTGCTGGACTGCACCGACCAGTTTCTCCTTCCTTGCTGGTGTCAAGGAGACCTGCAGGCGGACTGAATCCAGGAAGTAGCCGAGGAACTTCCTTCGGGTTGAAGGGATCGTTACCGACTTCTCCCAGTTTATAAGCCATCCCAGACTCTGAAACAGGGACACGGCTGTCTGTAGATGCTGGAGCAGAACAGACTCTGACTGGGCTTTTATCAACCAGTCGTCTAGATAAGGCACCACGAATATCCCCTGAAGTCTGAGGGCGGCCGCTATAGGAGCCACTACCTTTGTAAAGGTGTGGGGAGCAGAGGAGATCCCGAAGGGTAGTGCTGTGAACTGAAAATGCTTCATGTGGCCGGAAACTACTACGGCAATCCTTAGAAACCTTCTGTGTGGAGGATAAATAGGAATATGCAAATAGGCGTCTTTTAGATCCAAAGTCACGAAAACATCGCCTTGGAGGAGAAAAGTGGTGACAGACTTTATGGTTTCCATACGGAAGTGCTTCTTTTTGATGAAGCGGTTGAGGTACCTTAAGTCTATGACCATTCTCCACTTGTCTGCCGGTTTTGGTACCAGGAAGAGAGGAGAATAGACACCGGATCCTTCTTCTAGAGAAGGGACTTCCTCCAGAGCTCCCTTGTGAATGTACTCTCGGATGGAGCATTCCAATGTAGTCTGCTGCATTATAGGCAGGCTGCGAGTTAACACAAACCGATCCTGAGGAGGATGGAGGAACTCGATTGCATATCCTTTTTGGATTACCTGCAGGACCCATGGGTCTTGAATTTTTTCCTGCCAGCAGTTGAAAAAATGGGGGAGACGACCCCCGACAGGAATCTCGGCCACAGGAAGACTGCTCCTGATGTCAAAAGCTAGGCTTCTCCTTTTTATCATCAGACTTCGGGAATCTCCGGACGGCGCCTCTAGAGGAATATCTAGAGCCTCTTTGGGACTGCCGTCCACGACGAGGCGGATAGCCTCTATCACGGCCAGAATTAGATCTACCTCTAAAGGCCTGGGGTAAAGTTTTACCCTTCCTATCAGCCAAGCCCTCCAGGATCTCGTCTAGGGCACTGCCAAAGACTCTACCTGGCTCAAAGGGTAATGCGCACAAATTATATTTTGAGGGGAAATCAGCTCTCCAGGGTTTTAACCATAGAGGTCTTCTTGCTGCAGTGGTAAGTGCCAGAGATTTGGCCGCCAGCCTTAATTGATGGTGGGAGGCCTCCGCTAAATATTCAGCTGCCAGGGAAACCGAGCCTAGAAACCCTAGCAGCTCATCTCTGGAGACTCCAGAATCGATGTCCCTCTCGAGATGAACCAGGTCAGTGCGTAATTTGGCTGACACTTCACAAGACGCAACCGCCACAGCGGTCTGGGCCGAGGCAGCTGAATACGCCTTCTTGAGGGTATTGTCGATGCGCCTGTCCATGGCGTCGTGCAAATTTGATCCATCATCTGATGGTACCATAGTGCGGCGGGACAGTTTGGCCACCGCCATATCCACCTTGGGAGGAGGACCCCATTGATCCCATTGAGCAACTGGGAATAAAGCCTTGAACCTCCTAGAAACCACAAGAGGTTTTTCAGGACATTTCCACTCTGAAGACATTAATTTTTGTAATGTCTGGTCCACTTGGAAGACCCTAGGCCCTCTATAGGTGGACGCAGAGGCTTCCCCCGTCAACATCACGATCCTTAGACCGGATGGACTTCAGCAGCCGGCTTAATTTTTCGAGTGGGAAGCACGGCCTGCTGGAATCTTCAGTGGAATCGTCAGATGAGAGTGTCTCGTCCACTATCTGATAATCTTCGTCAGCGATGCATAGGGAGGACTGTGTCTCAACCCGTGGTTTCTTGGCAATCTGGGCGATGGAAGAACGGATCTCCTTAAGAGACTCCTCCATATAGTCCTTTACCCAGGTGACAACCTCTCTTATAGAAGGTTCTTCTGACGGAGGTCCGCGGCATTGGCGACAGCGGGTAAAATCATAGCCGTCAGGTAAAGGGGTATTGCAATCCAAACACATTAGGTGTTTACGTTTAGAGGACTTTTTCCTCCTAAGCCCCTCGCCGTTACCTGATGCAGAAGATGACATCTGAAACATCAAAAGCCACATGACAATGTAGAATAGAAGATTGCCAAGCATCGCTTACAAGAAGAAAAAAACCAAGGGGTACCTTACTTTTTTAAATCGGTCACTTGAAAAAAAGATCCCGTCAGGAAAAACCCAGACACCGCAAACCGCAGCAGAGGAGCTAGTAACCACGAGCTCACCCAGTAAAGGACTGAAGCCCTTTTAAATGTAATACAGCAGCGAGGGGAGGAGCCAAACAAAGAAAATATTCATACAGCGCCAAACAAGGTCAAATGCCATAATGGAACATAGAGGAGCATAAGCCTAAGCCAGAGGCTCCACATACAAGCAGCAAAAAACAAATCTATATTTTGCCATTAAAATTCCAATTTTCAAACTTACCGCACTTTTCCGAGAAAACCGGAAGTAGGCCGCGGTGGTGCGCAAAGGCTTCCTTCCCCGGGGAACACGGGACCGAAAAAAAGGTTCCGGCCGAAGAGGTTCCCCGCTTACTTCCGGGATCGCGCTGCCTGCAGAGCGATGAGCCGGGTAACGCTGCGCTGCGGGGCGGAAAAAGGCCCGAAGGACCGGAGGATCTTAGGAACGTAGGAGAGGACCGAGGTACCCCCAAAAGGTAAGCCAGGAGCTTTTTTAGGAAAAAAACCCCTAGCAACGGGAGGTCACCAGAGACCTCCGTCCACCTGTCCCACACAGGACAGAAAAAAACACAGTGGAGGGAGGTCTCAGGTGCCCTCTTATAGGGCTAGTAGGAGGCACCTTAAATTTGGTGCTAATTAAAGGTTCCACTGTCCTAAACAACACACAGGGGCAGAGATACCCCATATTGTGCTGCTGTCGGACGTAAGGGGAATATAAATTTCCTCTAGACTGCATATGTATTGTGCTGAATGAGAATATCATTTCAAATTGGAATAGCCTTATGGGAAGAAGACAAAATTAAGAATAACCATTGTGTGACTATGAGCACCAATATATGATGCACAATGACCAATATGTAACTATATGTGACCATGAACTCAAATATAAAATGACCTAAGAAGCAAGTTGAAACAATAAAACAACAGTAAAATTATGGGGTTTTTTTTGTAATTATCCTTTAATACATAACATTGATGGATATTTAGAGATACTGAATGATTTGATCAATATTCAGAAGACGTCTACAAAATTTTGCCAATCAACTTTAAAAATGCAGCACTTGGCCTCAAATGCAATTGTGTGCAAGTTTTGGCTAGAAAAGAACAGGTTTCTCTGACATTGTAATTTTAATATTATATCCGCAAAACATATCCTCTTATTTTGTAAAACCTTTTGGAAAATGCAATCCTTTGTGCATTATTATCATGTTTCTTGTGATTTCTTTGTCGTATTGAATTCTGTGCTAACCCAGAAGCTGGTAATGTCCACAATCTTTATAAGCTTGCTTCAATCTGCAGCTGTATTATTATTCTCATATATCAGATAATATCAAAAGGGATGACTCCTTATTTGTTCCAAATGCGCCTGGAGTTAATGGCACAGTTAAGTAATTTTCTAGCAGCCTATAATTTTACAAATGATAAAAGATTTTCTTTGACAGCTCTGCAATGCCTTCATTATGCTGTCAATGTAACTTGTATATGAGTGCATGCAAGTCTGTCTCTAGCAGACAGAGAATAAGGAATGTTATTGATAAAAGAAAAAGATAAGGGCAATGAGAAGATACTTAAGAAAACAATGGTGTTAACATTTGAAATTAATAAGTTACACGTCTTTTCTCTGTCTCTCTCTAGAAATCTATGAGCTGACTTTTTGTCATTTGGAAGATCTGGCTTTGAAGCTGGAATTATTACATCTTATTATGTTAACCTTTAATCTCAAAGTTAAAACCATGGAAAGAGGAGCAAAGAATCGACCATTACAAATTTTTCACACAGAGATGTATAACTGCTACAACATTTTCTTCAGTGCCTATGAAGTATTATCCCTAAGTACTAATGATTAAAGGAGTTCTCCAGCTTAAGCCATTTATTGATGCATGTACCCTACATGCTCACACTTTCCTATGTACTCTTGGATGTTCACTTTACAGCTTGCTCTGTGTTTTGACTCAGTGGTAATATTAATCTTTTTGCTTATATTCAGTTAATCCATGGTTGAAGAATGCATAGAACCCTATTCCCTGTAGGTGGGCATGCTCCATGTAAATATATTGATCTAGTTGCCATGATACACAGAGAAAAAAACAACTACACAGCGCAATTTCGGCTACTGTATAGCAAGACAAGGTACTCGGCTGTTACCAAGACTTTGCTAAAGCCATTATAAAGAGTTGTATTGTAAACTAGTTAGTAATCAAGTGGGCCTGTAGTTGGTAAGAAAGATCAGACAGTTCCAGGTATGCAGTGCCAAAGAGTAAATGTAAGCATAAAGTGACAAACAGTCAGGTAATGACAAAGAAGGACATTTCCATGAAAGCTGTGAAAAGATCCAGGGATTGGATAACAGTGGTCAAGCAGCATCAGGCATGTGCTATGAAAGGGAATTTAAGAGAATAGTCAGAAAAATCAAGTCACAATAATGACATTCATATTCAAGTGCACTGCCAGGTATCCCATTTTTCTACATTGCAGCAGAGGCTGTGGGAATGTTGAGATGACATTGGAATATGGTTAGATGAATATATTGCAACACATAAACAAAGAAATGCAGTTTAAGTCCTCAAGATGTGATATTGAGCACAAAGAGGAAACTGCATAGGTGTGAGCAGCTTGTTAGTTTGTTCTGCATTTCAAGAAAGACCCTTTAATTGCACCTAGATACAGCAGCCTAAAGTGAAATTAAATTTCCAATGCTGGCTGTTATACATGCTATTTGATAAGTTCGATCCATATTCCTAGATAGATTTATATCTTCCAAACACCATTTGACACACTCTGTACCAATATTTTGCACCACAGTAATGACACACATCATTAAAAACCTTGTACATTTTCTGACTTCACATATTCATGTCCCCTTTTCTACACTGTTTTGAAAATTGTCCATAAGGCTAAAATTGTCTAAAATACATATCTGGTGCACAACATATAAGACCACATTTGCATCTATGTACTTTTTTGTGCAATTTGAGCCAAAATTCTGGTGTTTTGCTTGATAAATCTCATTGTTACCTTTACAATGTATCCAAATTATATATATATATATATATATATATATATATATATATATATTGCAGGTAGGAATGCATTTACCAACAACCAGGGAAATTAATGCATAATGGCCTTGAGAAGAACTGGTAAAGCAGCAATTGATATTGCAGTGCATCATCATAGAAAGTATGACTTGAACATACCACATCTTACAAGCTCTGTAGTCAAAGAACATTACAGAACACAAGTGAGATGTCATCAGCTGAACTTGACAGTTCCTGACCTATCTGCAGTCCCTGTCAGCAAGCTTCGACAGTTCTCTATTCTCTCAAGCAGTACAACCACTCTTTAGAGCAAGTAGTCATTAAGAGGCTAGAGCATCAACTGATATGCCAGTCCTGAGACTGCACAGAACTAAGTTGCCCCTACCTTATATTTTCTTTTTGTCTAAGTATAAAGTGTGAAAATTCCCAGATAAAGGAAATAAAACATAAGAGGGAAATGTAGAAGCTGAATTTTTATTGTATTATAAAACAATTGAAAGTATTTCTACAACAAACTAAATTCTAGTTGTAGGCAAAGAACTCTTGACAGAAAGAAAGCATGATCTTTATCTGTAATATATTACTAGTCTAACCTTTTCACTTGAATATTAGTAAAATGAGTTGATATGATGAAATGCAGGAGGATAATAATGTAAGTGACAGGCAGGTTATTTGAGAAGAAATCACATACTATTTAGTCATTTGGAAATATGTTTTCTTGATTTCCGCCTGTACCTGTTGTATAGTTGTTATTGTTGAGGTCACACTACTCCCCAATTTATTACCTACAATCATCTGCAGTTTTAGACTTTTTGAACCTCACTGACAATGTAACATCCTTGCCTGTCCAGGCTTTGGCACCATCCTCCGGGCGCACTCTGCGGCGCAGGAGGCGTTCCCGGTTGTGATTCCTTCCTTTGGGTTTTTCTTGTATTGTTTGAACACTGTCCTATTCCCTCACCTCCTTAATTGATTTTCCACCACGCCCTTCTCCTTCACCTTGCTCTCCCCCTGCTCTACTAAGAGTTAACTTTAGCTCTGCCTTTGTGATTGACAGCCTGTCCTCCTATCAAGTCTGGGGCGGGTTCTTTCTCCCTATTTATTGTTTGCTCACTTTCCCATTGACACCTGCTATTGCATTTCGCTTACTGACTATACTCCTTGTTCCTTGCTACCTGCTCTTCTGATTTTCTGACCACTGGCTTACCTTTGACTTCTCTCTTGGATTGTGATTTTGTACTGCATTGCTCGTTTGTTACCGACCCTTGGCTAGCTGACCTCCCTTTGTTGTTGTACGTCCTTTCTGCGTTCTGTGTTATCACTTATTATAAGTAGGGACTGTCGACTGGTTGCTGGCTGTCACCTAGGACAGATCAGGCAAGTTAGTCAGGGACAGTGGGGGGATTCAGCTTAGGGTCCACTGTCTTGTTGTGCCCCTCCCCCCTAAGTTCTCCAGCAGCTACTGGGGAATCGCTCCTCTAGTGATTCCCTTACAGACAAATGCTGGCCTAACCATTGAACCTTCATGTTAAAGCTAATGTTAGAAGCTTAAAGACAGTATCTCTTATTTAGTAAATTATTTTACTAAGATAAAACTTTTAATAAAACTCCTGGCTACAAAATTGGGATATATCTTATTAAAAGTTTTATTTTCCACTTATCAGGCTGAGTTATATAGAAGTCTATGGACCTGGTTGGAGAGAGGAATAGGCTGCTGGAAAAGAAAAACAAATATCTGCTACTTCTACACTGTGAGTGGAATAGATCTATTCTGACACTGTTTTATCTTCAAGATAACACTCTACCACTGCAAGGAATTAGGCTATTCAACAAATCAATTAAGAGCCTGTTCCCCACCCCTCCTTTCCATAGACTTCTATGTGTGAGCTGAGTACAGAGACAAGTGTCTATAAGGAGGAGGAGAGCAGCCTAATAAGTGGAGAAGGAAACAAGTTTCTTTAATAAGGTATATTATAATGTTTCTTATATTCATTTGTGCTATTCTTTTATGAAAAAATGTTTTATATTTGGAGTTATGCTTTAAATCATTGGAATGGTTTGAAAGAATGTTTTAGCTCTTTTAAAAATGATTTAGTTGTTATCATTGGCTTGTTGAGATAGGATGAGGTTTATGGGTTTTGGGGACTGAAAATGGCATATACTATGGTGACGATAATATACTGTAGCATGAGAACAGTTTTGGTTGAGGGCTAGATAGGAATTCTTGAGTACCTAGTACAAGATTAAGAAAATGTTGACACAGAGTTAATACATTTTGATTTGTTTTCATAGCCAAAGCCAAGAATGAATCCTAAAGGAAAGAAAAATAAAGATTGTTCACATCCATATATTGCCATTGTTTTGTTGCATATTAACCACAAAGTCTGCAACTGCAAAGACTGAAACCCCAATGAGAATCCATTGTAAATCAATGACATAATAGCAGTATACCAAAAGCATGCTGTAAAATCCATATGGAATCCTAGTTTTGTCCAAAGACACATAAAATTGTGTTGTATGTTCTAGGTGATAGTTTTCTTTATAAAGAACAACAATGCAGTTGATCGATGCTTTCTCTTTCTGCTGTAACTTTGGTTCATATTACTGAATGGGAAATAGTTAAGTTTGCAAATTGTGTCAGCTGTGATTCCAAAAAAATAAAAGCTGTAAGAATACTTTACCATGTGACCAATTATGATATATTGAAGTGTCCAAAATTTTAGATTCTCCCACTCAAGCACACTTTAAAGGAATTGTCCAGTTTAAGAGCAATATAGAGAGACACATATTAATGTTTGTATAATGAAAAGTTATCCAATTTTTAAATAGTCATATAGTCATAGCACAATAATCAGACATCTACCTGGTAACAAGCTGTTCACCTGTGTGTTTATCACATGACCATGTATTGATTTTTATCTACTAGAAGTGAACAGAATGAATGACAGCAAGCAGAGATCTATAAAATTGTGAGGAATTGATACATAGAGTATATTGGAAAAATGTGGAGTGTTTCATTATACAAACAAAAATATTTGTCTCTTAATATTGGTCTGAAACTGGACAACTCCTTTAAGCAACATGCTAAACTATAAGAAAGGTTTTTCACTACATGTTAATATTCATCAAAACGTTTTAAAGTATATCTAACCTTTTAAAATAAACCTTGCATAAATCAATTCTAGAGTCTATATACACAAGGACGACTTTTATTCAGCAATTTTATGCGATTTTTCCATCTGCAGGCTATATGTGTAGTTTGTAGTTTGCTGGTAGTTGAAGCCTAAGTACTGAAAAATCTGATCCATAAAAATCTCAGAAACAGCATTAGACCATACAGGATTTACAGTGGGGAAAAAAAGTATTTAGTCAGCCACAAATTGTGCAAGTTCTCCCACTTAAAAAGATGAGAGAGGCCTGTAATTGACATCATAGGTAGACCTCAACTATGAGAGACAAAATGAGAAAACAAATCCAGAAAATCACATTGTCTGATTTTTTAATAATTTATTTGCAAATTATGGTGGAAAATAAGTATTTGGTCACCTACAAACAAGCAAGATTTCTGGCTCTCACAGACCTGTAACTTCTTTAAGAGGCTCCTCTGTCCTCCACTCATTACCTGTAGTAATGGCTCCTGTTTGACATTGTTATCAGTATAAAAGACACCTGTCCACAACCTCAAACAGTCACACTCCAAACTCCACTACGGTGAAGACCAAAGAGCTGTGGAAGGACACCAGAAACAAAATTGTAGACCTGCACCAGGCTGGGAAGACTGAATCTGCAATAGGCAAGCAGCTTGGTGTGAAGAAATCAACTGTTGGAGCAATAATTAGAAAATGGAAGACATACAAGACCACTGATAATCTCCCTCGATCAGGGGCTCCACACAAGATCTCATCCTGTGGGGTCAAAATGATCACAAGAACAGTGAGCAAAAATCCCAGAACCACACAGGGGGATCTAGTGAATGACCTGCAGAAAGCTGGGACTAACATAACATAAAGTTTTCTAGAGAGCATTTGGATGTTCCAGAAGAGTATTGGGAGAATGTAATATGGTCAGATGAAACAAAAGTAGAACTGTTTGGTAGAAACACAACTCGTCGTGTTTGGAGGAGAGTGAATGCTGAGTTGCATCCAAAGAACACCATACCTATTGTGAAGCATGGGGGTGGCAACATCATGCTTTAGGGCTGTTTCTTTGCAAAGGGACCAGGACGACTGATCCGTGTACATGAAAGAATGAATGGGGCCATGTATCGTGAGATTTTGAGTGCAAACCTCTTTACATCAGCAAGGGCATTGAAGATGAAACGTGGTTAGGTCTTTCAGCATGACAATGATCCCAAGCACACCGCCAGGGCAACGAAGGAGTGGCTTCGTAGGAAGCATTTCAAGGTCCTAGCCAGTTTCCAGATCTCAACCCCATAGGAAACCTTTGAAGGGAGTTGAAAGTCCATGTTGCCCAGAGACAGCCCCAAAACATCACTGATCTAGAGGAGATCTGCATGGAGGAATGGGCCAACATACCAGCAACGGTGTGTGCCAACCTTGTGAAGACTTACAGAAAACGTTTGACCTCTGTCATTGCCAACAAAGGATATATAACAAAGTATTGAGATGAACTTTTGTTATTGACCAAATACTTATTTTCCACCATAATTTGCAAATAAATTCTTAAAAAATCAGACAATGTGATTTTCTGGATATGTTTTCTCATTTTGTCTCTCATAGTTGAGGTCTACCTATGATGTCAATTACAGGCCTCTCTCATCTTTTTAAGTGGGAGAACTTGCACAATTTGTGGCTGACTAAATACTTTTTTTCCCCACTGTATTAGGGTTGGTGCACACTTGTGCCCAGAGTCCGTCCGCCGTGAATCTGACCTAAATGTCAAAAAAAAGGATTGGGATAGGATTGGGAAGGTTTAAAAACCCATTTACTTCAATAGGTTTTTAAAGCAATGCGCAGGTGTCCGATTGCAGCCTCTGTGCCGCGAAGCCGTTTTTTTTGGTCCTGCATGTCCGACTTTGTTTGCAACCAAAAAAAGCGGCTTTGCGGTGCAGAGGCTGCAATCGGACACCTGCGCATTGCTTTAAAAACCCATTGAAGTGAATGGGTTTTTAAACAAACCGTTACAAACCTTTCCCTATCCTTTTTTCTCACATTTAGGTCGGATCCACGGCGGACGGACTCCAGGCGCAAGTGTGAACTAACCCTTACCTGCATTTCCTGCTCACTTCTCCACCTTCTCTTCTCTATAGACTTCTTTAGACATGAGTAATCTGAGTCATGTAGCCTTCAGCCTGTCTCAAGAAGGGTATAGCAGAGATCTTCACAGTGAATGTCATTTTAGAAGTGGTGGGGTGGAGGAAAAAGCCGGATTGGCGCAAATAGAAGCATTTTCCTCTAATAAGATATATTACAAAATTTGTTATCTTTGCTGGTGCTATTGTTTTGTGCAATGTTTGTCAAAAGGTAGTGTCCATTTAAAGGTGTTATCAGGTGCCATATCTGTCACGGGTTATTGCATGTCAAACTCATTCACTTGATTCCAGAATTGTAACTTGAAGTTCCTGGGAATAGTGGTAAATCTTATGTGGCAAAGGCACCTTTGGGGCCACCTCAGGGTCCAGGGCCTACTGTTGCACCCCCTATAGCTACGTCCTTGCTTGATTCAACACATAGTCCATGGACATGTGTAGCTGTTTTTGTTTTTTTTTCCCTAAAGTTGGACAACCCATTTAAAAATATTTCAATCAGTCTTACTGTAGTTAATTTATATATGTAATGTTGTTGTTTTGGATTTGGATCAATTACATCAATCATCCTCTTAGATATCTATGGCGGTACACAGTACAACCTACATAGTACAACCTTTGTGGTTTGCTTCTCCTCTGATACAGAGCAGAAAGATACTGTAGGTGACAAGCAGGAACACAATTTTGTGCTGATGTCAGAGACTGGGTCTTTATGATGGAAACTATTTATTTTTTTAATAGGAAAAAATGGACAGGTGGTATCTCAAAAGTAAAACATAAAAAAATGCATAATAAATATTATAACTTGATTTAATATATTCATGGAGCATTCATAATATATTTAATTTAAATTGTCATAGAAAGTGTCCAAGACTCATTGAATTTCATTTTTATAATTTAAGTCAAGAATGAGAAGAAAAACAATTTGGTTCCTGTCTCCCACAGCAGAAAGGCTAGGGGCATCCAAGGATAAAGGTGAAACGTTACATTTTCATTGTCTGTTGGATATATGGAGAAATGAGTTGTTAAACCCAAGTAATTTCCCTTCAGTGCTGATTTCATTGTCTTTTCATTATTTTCCTTCTTCCGGTGAATAATTTTGTTTTTTGTAAAGGATGGCTTAGTTGCAAAGAGTACTTTGAATATTTCTTATGGCACTGTAACACTTCATAAACATCTTCCAAATACAGTTTTGCTGCTATTCGCTGAATCACTGTGGAATAAACAGAGAGAGGGTCTCAATTTGCTTTTTCAGCAATCAGTCACTGGATACAACTCTAAGGGATTTGTAGACAATGAGTTCTCATAAGTGGGCAGACAATCGCTGAGTCTGCTTTATGATTAAATTGCTTGCAAAAGTGTATGATCAATGAAGTAGTTGATATCAGAATTCTGTCTGAAGTTGCTATTGTGAGGCACTTTTGTAAGATAAGTCTAGAATTTACATTAGTAATTGCTACTTACTGTAGCTTCCCTTCTTTACTGTTATTAGGCATTTCATATATGAAATGTTGCTTTAAACTTGGAGAGATTTAGCTTTCCATGAATTTGGAGATACTTTGTGCTCTCGAGGACCCCAGATAAGACCACGGGGTTCCTAGACTTCAAATAAGCTGTTTAGCTTAAATCAGAGCTGGAATAACTGTAACACTTAGATATCAGGTATTAATAATACAAACATTATATCGCACTTAGGAATTCTCACATTATTCAGAGCTTGACTGCACATGAACCCTGTCTTAAGTGATCAGGAAAACGTAAAAGCTAAACCTTTGTGACATTTGGAGTGAAGACTGTCTTGCAGCTACGGAGATTGTGTTAACAGTGTAAATAATTAGGTCAAGAAACATTCATGTTGCAAACAATACACACAGAATGACAGACAGTTCTTTCAGTAAACATCGAAAAATGGCATACAGTATTTTAGTGGGTCATTTATAATAAGGGTCATTTGCCATTGTTTCTGTATATATGTAAAAATCAGATTTTATTCACAATAATGATTCTGGTATACATATCCGTGAATAAATCTCTCAGCATATCAATACTATTCTTAATGGGATTGATACTTCTTGTTCTAGACACATGTAGTTTACTCTCCACGATAACCCAAAAAATAAATTTTGGTAACCAGAGCCCAGTGAGCTGAACAAAGGTTTTACCTTCTCTGCTTTTTTGTAAAGAAAGCCAGATTTCATTATCTACTATTAGAATATAAAAACTAATGTTATTCAAACCTAATAACATTGTGAATAGATTGACCTGGTATCATCTACACTGTGTTCCAAAGTATTATGCAAATTATATTTTTCTCTGATTTTCCTAAATGGTCAATGCAAATGGTAGTCAGTATATAATGTTCAACTCTTCATCCGTTAGAGTATGAATCTAATTTTATTGGACAAACCTCCCAATGATAAAAAATTTTTTCGCAAATTAAAAAATCAAAATCCACTGTTCCAAATTATTATGCACAACAGATTTTCTAAACATTTATAGGTTGTAAAGAACTGTAAATTGTCATTTGTTGAATCTGCAGCATTAAGAAGTCACATTTACTGAAATCAAAAGCTATTTCAATCAAAAAACATCTTAATACATGTTAACATAGGACTCCTTCTTTGATATCACAATTCATGCAACCATTGAACTTACGAGTTTTTGGATAATTTATGCTTGAATCTCTTTGCAGGATGCATGATAGACTCAAAGAACTGCTGTTTTAACGTGAATTGCCTCCCACCCTCATAGATCTTTTCACACTTTCATGGTCCCTAAAGGAGCCTACCAGCTCTCTCCCCATGATTTCAGTACAAAACATGACTCTGCCACCTCCTTGCTGACGTCACAGCCTTGTTGGGACATGGTGGCCAATCACCAACCATCCACTACTCCAACTATCTGGACCATCCAGGGATGCACAGCACTCATCACTAAGCAAGACTGTTTCAAAATTAGTCTTAAGTATGGGCCCACTGCAACCATTTCTGCTTGTGAGCACTGTTTAGGGGTTGCCAAATAGTAGGTTTATACACAGCTACTGGGACTCCAGAGGCACCAGTATCTTCAAATACCTGTTTACTGCTTTGTAATGGTATTTTATCAGCTGCTTTCTTAAACCAATGAATTTTTCGGGCAGAAACCTTTCTCATAATGCTTTTATCTGCACAAACCCATATGTGCTTTGAATCAGCCACAAATCTCTTCACAGTACGATGATCACGCTTAAGTTTTCCTGAAATATATAATGTTTTCATACCTTGTCCAAGGTTCTGCACTATTTGACGCTTTTCGGCACCAGATAGATATTTTTTCTTTCCCATATTGCTTGAAACCTGTGGCCCACTTAATAGTGTGGAACATCCTTCTTAGGGCAGGGCCCCAACATGGCATAAATGCCGCAGTTTCGGCGCGGTGAAAACGCAGCAGAAAAAAAAACGCAGTGTTTTAGAGTCACTGCAGAAAAATATGTGCAGCGGATACGCTGCGATTCCCAAAAACGTTGTGGTTTTGGAAATCGCAGCATGTTAATTATACCTACATAAACGCCGGCGGTTTCCCTATAGATATAATGGAAGCAGAAAGTATGCAGAGGAAACCTCTGTGGACTTTCTGTGAAAAGCACTGCGGGAAAAACGCGATGCCCTGTGGGGCCTTAGCCTGAAGTAGGTTTCCTTTAATTGGACTGACCTGGCAAACTAATTATCACAGGTGTTTGAGATTGATTTCAGTGATCCAAATAGCCATGACACAAATTGAAAAACAATAAATTTAATATTTATGACACTTAAATCAGATTTGCATAATAATTTAGTATGTGGTATACTTGTAACTTTGTGCATTCTTATATATATATATATATATATATATATATATATATTATATATATATATATATATATATATATATATATATATACACACACACACATACACACACACTCTTGATTTACTCATGATATTTCTCCCTATTGATGTCCAATTCATAAATCCTAGCTAATACAATATCTAATAAAACATTACAACTATACATTACATTCAGCAGTAGGGGTATTTTTGGCTTCAAAGTATAATTACAATATGATATAATGTACCTGAGGATTACAGCCAAAGGATTGAAATTAAGTAGTTTTCATGTGCGTTATTATTTTGTCTGCCAATTTTCAATCATTTTGATTTCTCAAAGCATAAAGTCCTGTCTACATATACTGTATATTGGTTAGCAGCAGTGGTATTAGAATGGTTTCCACTAACATTTTGTCTTCATCGGTTTATTTTCTTTAGTTTTGATGAGTATTTTTTATTCATGAAAGAGTTACTGTACCTTGACACAAAAAGACACAAAAAGTCTTATCGTGACCCTACCCCTCTAGCTACAGTTTTATTAGAAAATGTATTTGCAGCCTTACTTTCTAACATACATCTTCTATGAGTTAGGGTACACCAGGGATTACTGCAAGGACCAATTCTCTTCTTTCTGTTTATTTGTACCTGAAAACACAATCTATATGGTTGGTTATTAGTGACACTTATGTTCTCATCCCTCCACTTGTTTTTATTGATAACATATCCACAGCTATGAGAAACTTTGCGATCACTTCTAACCACACATTTGGCAATAGTTGAACCTTTAATACGCAAACTTGAACTGTAATAAGGTACAGGTAATATGGTAACGAGGATAGGTTCCATTTGTCTATTTTCTAATGCTATCAGTAAGTAACAGGTATAATAGCAGTTTCTCTGAGAGTCACGGACGAGGGGACCAAAACACTTGGATAGCACTTGGAACAATCGTCTTTTTACTAAAGCAATTGAAGAAAAAAAAGCTATGGCCAAAACTGGTACAGGCCCTGGAACATGTACACATTTAGCAAAGTTTAAGTGATACTAGCTGACACTGAAAACTTGCTGCATGGTTTTCCAGGGAGTGCTTCAATAATTGCTTCCTCTATGGTTCTATTTGTGATGCACCTTGAGTTTCTGGGCTTGTTCCAACCCTGGATCACATGATCTGAACTAGTACTCAGCCCCATAGTAGTTTTGCCTCCTACCTCCTCACCAGTGTTCACTGCTAGTTACTTGTACTATGGGGGCTGGCAGACTAGATCATTATAATAGTAAAGCCAGCCCCCGATAATACAAGTAACTAGCAGCGAATACTAGTGATGGAGCGGAAATTCACAGTTTACATAAGGTAAGGGATTTGTATAACAAAGTCTCTAGTAAAATGGTGTTCAACCATTAACCATTCTGTGCATTTAATGGAGATGGTGTCTATCACACCTTACACTTACAGTATCTACTAAAATTTTGCTATAAACCTATCATGCAGAGAATGTATAGTATCAATCTAAGCATCAAGGACCTCTTTTTGGCCATTTCCAATTCCCCCATCACCCATGTCAACTTATATTGTTTGCTATAATTTACAAATTAAAACAGACACAGAAAGTCAATACATCGTAACCACTTCAGTACAGGGCCAATTTCTGGTCCAGGACCAGACACATTTTTGGGTTTTTTTGTATGTGCAGTTTTGAGGGCTGTAACATTTTTATCATATGCATTATTCAACTAATTTCTGTGTCTTTTTTCGGTGACACGTAGGGCTTTATTTTTATGTTGTTTTTATTTTTGCATGTGTTTTAATTTTTTTTATATCTGGGAAAATATAAACAAAAGAGGAGGGAAAACGTGTCTGTTTTTCACGTTTCATTTTTTTTTTTTTTTTTTTTATTTAATAACACAAAGTGCTACTAAAAAACTTTATAAAATAGTTTTTCCTCCGCTACGGTAATTTTCATTTTTATGGTGTCATTGGGGGTGGGGCTATAACCTGTAATAAGGGCATTTTATTGGCGTATTATTTTATTTATTTTTTAAATTATTTTATTTAAAAAACATTTTTTTACTTTTCTATTAATTTTTATTTTTTTTTTTTACATTGTGTCCCCATAAGGTCATAATAGACCTTTGGGGACATCTGATGACTTTTTTTTGTTGGGAGGCTGATTTCCCCTGTAACTAGGGCTGATACATTTAGCTCCAGTTGCAGGAGGAATACAACCTCCTGCACGTTACTTCAACTATACTACTACTGTAGGACCCAGCAGCTCTTGCAGACACTGCACCCAGCTGATCACATGACCGCCGGGTCAGAGGGCGGCCGTAAGATGGCGGTGCCCATAGCACTGTATACTCAGCGATCGGGAAGGCAGGGAAGATAATAAACCTTCCCTGTCTTCTCTGGGAGCTCCGGCTGAAGTTACAGCCGGCTCCCAGTTTCAGTAGCTGCACGATTTCATGCAGGTACTGAGTTCTGCTTGGACTTAACCGGTACATCCTGGCAGAACTAGACAACCACCCATTGGACGTATATAGTCTATGGGCTGTACGGAAGTGGTTAAGAACAGCATGCAATATTTAGTTGCAGTAATGAAAAGCTCACATTATTATACATTTCACCTGTATGCTAATTGACATTTGTTGCATAGTGGAAAAACTGCAATGAAAAACTGCATGCAAATGCTTTGATTGATAAAAGCAACAGAACTGCAATAAAAATCCAACAGAACTGCAACATGTTAACCCAGTCTTAGGCTGAGGCCCCACATTGTGGAAATGCAACATTTTTTGTTTCAGATTTTGCAGCGTTTTTTTGAGCCAAAGTCAGCAGTGGATTGAGCAGAAGGTAGAAGTATAAGAGCTTCCTATATATTTCCCATTCCTTTTGGGAATGACTTTGGCTCAAAAAACACAGTAAAAACAGCAACAAAAAACGCTGCATTTCCGCAACATAGGGCTTTAGCCTTAA
The DNA here is from genome assembly GCA_947044405.1 of Leptodactylus fallax. NCBI lineage: Eukaryota > Metazoa > Chordata > Amphibia > Anura > Leptodactylidae > Leptodactylus > Leptodactylus fallax. The sequence goes on from CAMRHE010000012.1 coordinate 5,642,651, forward strand.
TATGTATTATGTGGTAGCTACTGCCACAGGCTGCATAAGATGGCTCCCTCAGCCACATGTTTTACATGCATACTTTAGACTAGTGGCGATCAAAATGGCATATTACAGGACCTCAGTTTCAGCCCAGAGCTCTATCAAACTGATGCATATTATATTTAATGGCCTGTTTTCACCATTCTACAGCTGCTGATATACTTTAGTTTGGTACAGAAAAATCTATGTGGTCTTATGGTCTCTTTCTTGTCATTTTTAATTCATTTTAGGTCCCGAGGTCTTGCAGAGCTAATTTCAACTTTATTGATTTTATTAAATGAAATTAATTTTGCTTAAAATATAGTGTATTTTGCTGCTATATTTATTTTTACAATTTTTGTTTACATTTTTGTCCTATATAGAGAATTTATCATTTTATTTTTTTATTGACAGTAGCATGCCTGTGCATAGAAATATGCCCACACACCTATTAGATTATACTAGTAATGCCCAAATAAACATATACAAACAAGAGCCCTGGGGACCTTTGTGAAGTCCTAGGCTGACTCCAAGGTACAAGTAATCACCATTACAAGGGGACTCTCAGCAACTGCTACAGAAGCAGGGCAGTGTATTACAGCCCAGCTCCCACTTCTGATCTTTCAGACAGAACCACAAGATCATCATAACAAGATATAAAGTGCAACATGGTGCAGCAACTGACAGGTGCCTATAACAAACATTTTGGTAATAAAACAACGAAAAGATGTTGCATTCCAGACTAAGCTACAAAGTATAAGTTACTATCAGAAGGAAATAGTGTATTTGGTATAGTCTGTGAAAAGCATATACTGTAGCAATTTTTTATTTAAAAAAGCAAGAATCCTCTTGAATAAAACTGCTTTATAGCATGTAAACTCCCTGTTCATACACTGAGAGGGCGGCCTCTGAAGTTGGTGTTAGCTCAGCTCTGATAGGGGTGTTAACCCCTTAGATGCCACGTTCAAACATGACTACGGCATCTAAGGGGTTTCATCATTATAGTGCCCCCCCATCTGGTGCTGATACCTATGTTGGGTCTGATCAGTGACCCTGGGCTGCCAAAGCCACATTCCTGGTTAATACTGCGGAGATTAGAGAAAGTTAGCCTATGCCATACCTCCCAACTTTGAAAGAACTGAAAGAGGGACAAAATGTTCGGCGCACTACGCGCACCGCGGCACATTTAGCTCCACCCACTTCTATGTTGACTCCGCCCATTCTCATCCATTTTTCTTTGTGCCCCCACACAGTATAATGCTACTACAGTCACCCTAACATTATATGCCCCCATATTATAATGTTCCCCTCCAATTGCCCCACAGTATGAAGTCCCTCTCCTGGTGCCCCTGTTTAAACTGGGGGAAACTAAAGGGGGACATTAAACTGGGGCATCTGAAGGGTGACATTAAACAATGGGGGTAGTTGGAGGGGGTCAATAAATTAATGGCAGCTGGAGCTGGACTTTAAACTGGGGGCAATTAGAGGGGGACATTAAACTGGGGTAGCTGGAGGGTGACACCAAACTGGGGCAATTAGAGGCGGACATGTCCCCCTCCACCTACTCCCATGGTTTAATGTCCTCCTCCAGTTGCCCTCAGTTTAATGTCCCTTTCCAGTTGCCCCCAGCTTAATGTCTCCGTCCAGTGACCCCCATTGTTTATCATCTCTACCACTAGTTTCATGTCCCCCCTACATCTTCCCCCAGTTTAATGTCTCCCCTTCATCTGCCCCCATTTTAATGTCCCCCCTTCATCTGCCACCAGTTTAATGTCCTCCTCTCTCTGCCCCCCCTTCCTCTGCCACCAGTTTAATGTGCCCCCTTCATCTGCCCCTAGTTTCATGTTTCCCCTCAATTTTCCCCCAAACTTTAACATAAAAACCACTGATACTCACCTTTCCTCGTTCCCTTGCTGCTCTGTCTACATTCTCAGTCACAGTGTTCTGGGAGCTGCAGGTATGATGTGAGTGACGTCATCACATCGCACCTACAGCTTCTGGGGCCAGAGCACACAGGGAGCACAGTGGCGAAGCGGGAACTGTCTATAGACAGCTCCTGCTTCATTCACCGTTGTATTCAACTCATCTGCTTCTTCCGGATGCAGATGATTTGAAACCTACATACCTCCCGCTGACTGGGACGGCAGGACAAGACCCACAATCCGGGACTGTCCTGCTGAATCCGGGATGGTTGGGAGGTCTGGCCTATGCGTCTGCATATGCTGACTTTCTATATACAACTGCAATATACGTGTATTGCAATGTATACTACAGCCTCAGTGATAAGAAAAAAAAAAATCAAAAGTGTTAGAAATAAATAAATAAAATGTATTACTATTATTAAATTAATAAAACACAAAAATGACCCTTTTCTTTATGAATAAAAACAATACATATTTGGTATTCCGCATCTGTAAAAACCCATACAATAAAACATTATTTAACTTGCACAGTAAACGTTGTGAAAAGAAAAAGGAAAAAAAAACACCAGAAGTAATGATTTTGTCCATCTCGCCTCACTAAATATGGTGTAAAAAGTGATCAAAGTCAAATGTACCCCAAAACAGTACCAATTAAAAGCACTGCCCTCTCCAACCAACTTTGTCAACAGAAAAATAAAAATGTAACATATCTCAGAAGATGGCGATGCAAATACAATTGAGTTATGTCCCTAAACAGGTTTTTGTTCTGAAAAATTTGTAACATAAAAAAACAATATAAATTAGGTAATCGTACTCACCCATACAATAAATGTAACAATTTATTTATGCTGCATTCTGAATGGCAAAAAATTTAAAAGGTAAAAAGCAATTCCATAATTTGCTTTTTTTTAATCCACCAAAAATTAATAAAATTAATAAATTATAGGCACCCTAAAATGTCATTACAAAATGTGCCTCATCCCAAAAAAAAACCAAGCCCTCATATGGCTACATCACCAGCAAAAAAAAATAAAACAAAAAAACATAGCTTTCACAATGTGAAAACAAAATTCCCAAAAATTGACAAATCTTAAGGACAAAACTGCCTGCAACAGGAAGGGAATGTATAAGCTGTGCGAGCGTATATCAGGGTACAACCCAGATTTAGACCTTACACATTACAGCTTAAATATTCAGTTTCCACCATCCATTTTGCATTCATATCTACACATCAGCAGTTTATACCCACATATGGCATTGTTCAGTATGTTATCCTGGTTTGCTTCTGTAGCAAAGAATTAGATTGTTTGGTTTTTGGACGCCATGTCACGTTTACATAGACCATAAAATGACCCCTACAAAATGGGGTCACTTCTTGGGGAATTCCAATTTACTGGCACCTCCAGGGATTTGCGAAAACAATATTGCATCCAGAAACCAGTTCCTATAAATCAAACTCCAAAAGCTAAAAGCACAGTGCTTCTTTCCTTCTGAACCTTGCTGTGTGCCCAAACAGCAGTTTACGCCCACATATACAACTTTTATGTACCCAGGATAACCCACTTTTCTTAGGAATGTTTGTCTCTGTTGACACAAAGTGAGCACAACATATTAGGCACTGAAGTGGCATATTTCTTTAAAACATGTAAATTTCACGTCATACATTAGTTTATGCTAAGCACCCTTGGGCTCAAAATGATAATTATACCCCTTGATAAATTCTGTGAGTTGTGTAGTTTCCAAAATGGGTTCACTTTTTGGGGCTATGAAAATGCAACAAGGCACCTGAAAAATGTTCCAGCAAAATCTGCCCTCCAAAAGCCAAATAGTGCTCTTTCCATTCTGAGCCCAACCATGTACCCATACAGCAATTTAGTACCACATATGGGAGAAATTGTGTAGCGAACTGTTGGGTGCTTTTTCTCCTTTAACCCCTTGTGAAAATGAAAAAAATTGGGGTTAAATTGCCGATTTATTGGAAAACAAGAAATTTTTCATTTTCACGTCCCAATGTTAATATAATCTGGGAAACAGTTCTGAGGTCAAAATACACATTATGCTCCTTGATAAATTCTGTGAGGGGTGCAGTTTCCGAAATGTGTTCACTTTTTGGAGTTTTCATTGTATTAGTACTCTACGGGCTTGGCAAATGTGACATGGCAACCAAAAACTATTCAAGCAATATCTGCCCTCCAAAAGTCAAATAGCACTCTTTTCATTTAGAGCCATCCATGTACCCATACAGAAGATTACAAAAACATATGGGTTATTGACATGTTCATGAGAAATTATGTAACAAACTGAGGGGTTGTTTTTCTCCTTTAACTGCTTGTGAAAATGAAAAATTTAATGTTAATAAATGCACCTCACAATTTGTTAAGCAATTTCTCCCACCTATGGAAATGCCTCATATTTGGATATACATTTCTGTATTGGCATACAGCAGAGAAGGAGCACTACTGAACTTTTCGAAGGACGGATTTTGCTGGAATTGGTTACAGGCACCATGTCGCAGAGCCCCTGAGGTACCAGTGCAGTGGAAAGTCCCAACAAATGACCTCATTATGGAAACTAGACCCCTCAAGGAATTTATTACTTTTTTTTTTCAATAAAATGTCGTATTAGGCCCAAATTTTCACACAAGGTTAAAGGAGAAAAAGCACACCACAGTTTGTTAAACAATTTCTCCTGAACACGGCAATATCCCATACCTGGTCATAAACTGCTGTATGAGTACATGGTGGGGCTTGTTAAAGAAAGAGCACTATTTGTTATTTTGGCACATAACAAGGCACAGAAGGAACGCCATTAGGCTTTTGAAGGGCAGAATCATTTTCAGGTGCTATGACACATATGCCCCTAAGGTGCTAATGCAGTAGAGAATACCAAGAAGTGACTTCATTTTGGAAACTGTACCTCCCAAAAGGTTAAGTGATCATTTTGACCCCAAAATGCTTTCCAAAAAGAAATACTCATCAGATGGTGCAAAATGAAAATTGACATTCTCCCAGATAGGCCATTTCAGCGTCCAATAGGTCATGCCATATCACGGCACTGTGAAATGTCAGTTCTCCAGTTATTATGCTCAGTTATTATGCTCTGTTTCCTGATTTCGGAAAGACCTCACACACGGCCCTAATCTTTTGCCTACAAATACAGCAGGGCTTAGAAATGAGGAAGCACCATGTACCTGTAAGGCCTAATTTGGTCATTTACACTGCACTGGCGAGGAATTACAAGGGGTCTGAGGCAAAATAAATAAATGGATCCCCTATTTCAGAAACAACTCCCCTCAAGGAATGTATCAAGGGGCATAGCCAGCATTTTTAACCCTCGAGTATTGCATTATTTTAATTTCCAGAAATAAATGTGCAGTGAAAAGTTGAAATTGAAATTTCAGTACCCAATACCCAGCTTGTGTCAGCAGAGACACACTCCAAAAACTGTTAAGCAAGTCATCCTTGGTACAACAGCTTTTGGAGCTTTCGTCTCTAACACAAGCTGGGCACAAGATATTGTGCACTGAAATGACGTATTCCTGGAAAAATGGTCATTTTCACTCTGCGCAGCTGATGATGCATTTATTTCTGGAAAATAAATTAATGCAACACTTGGCGGATACAAATGCTCAGTGTACTCCAAGATGAATTCCTTCTGAAGTGTAGTTTTCAAAATGGGGTCATGTGTCAGGGGATTTTGCTTTGCTGGCATTTCAGGAACTCTGCAAAAGTGGCAAAACCAAACTATCTCCAAAACCCAAATAGTGCTGCTTATCTTTTGGACATTGCTGTGTGCCCAAACAGCAGTTTATATTGATATATGATAGTTAAGTGGGGTATCCCAGGTACAACAATGTCATATAAGTGGGCATAAACTGCTGTTTGGGCACACAGCAGGGCACAAAAGAGAATCAGCGCTGTTTGGCTTTCAGAGCGCAGATTTAGATGGTTTGGTTTTTGGCGCCATGTCATATTTGCAAAGTCCCTGCTCTCACAGCTTATAAATTTCCTTCCTGCTACAGCCAATGTTGTCCTAATGATTTGGCTATTTTGGGGGTTTTTAGCTTCACACTGTGCAAGCTATATTTCTTTTTCTGACGATGTAGCCATATGAGGGCTTGATTTTTGCAAGATGAGATGTACTTTCAACGCCACCATTTAGGAGTCCTTTTTTTATATCATTCACTGTGTGAGTTAATAATGTTTTAGTTTTATTGATCAGGTTTTTACTGATGCAGTGATACCAAATATCTAATGTTTTTTTCTTTATTTTTTTTATTTTTTTACATAATAAAACATTTTATATGGTAAAAATTTTTTACAATGTTTCATTTTTTTTTCCCTTTTTTTACATCTTTTTTTTTTTGTTCCAATAGGGGACCTGAACCAGCAATCTTCTGATCACTGGTTCAATAGGCATACACCGCAATCAATACACATGTATTGCAGTGTATAGGAGGCTGTGAGCCTATGTACACGCATAGTCTCACAGGCTCCATGATGGGCAGGATCAACCATGTATGTGGTGGGGCAGACCCAGGGTCAATGATGAGAATAAGAACACCTGCACCCCCGAACTCATCGTTGGGAGAGGGCAGTTGGGGGCATAATACATAGTAAAACCCCCTGAGATGCCGCTGTTTTACCGCTTCATCTCAGGGGTTAACACCTGTGATCGGACCTCAGCTCCAACCATGGGTGTTAGAGGAAAGTGTCAGTGCACACAGGGATGTAATATAACCTCTTTATAAATCATTGGTGCGGCTCCATCTGGAATATGCAGTTCAGTTCTGGTCAGCAGTTCATAGAAAGAATGTCCTAGAGTTGGAAAAGGGAGAGGCAGAGACTTATATGTTATTTTGGAGTGGAGAAAAGACAACATTTATCACCATCTTATTCTAGGCATCCTTCATCCCAAGTCCGGGAATAGCCATTCAAGTGGAAACTATTACCCCATCGAGAAGCTGTATGAGTCATATGATTAAAAGATCTCACAGTAAAGTTTCATCTTGGTTCAACTGCACTACTGCCTCCTGACTTATTTTTGTACTTACAATCAGGGCCCTTCTGAACAACACCACATGGCTCAGGTTAAGAGAGGACCCCTCCAACTGGAAGTGCCCCGGGGGAAAAACTACCACAACCATCAGGTACCACGCAGGCTCTGCTCATCTGTGTCCAGCCTAGGTGGTGGGCTGAAGGAGTTGGTTGAGTATCCTTGGACTACCTGTGACATCACCACCGCTACTACTACCCCCATCCTCCAGTTCCCTCCATTGGGTTGCAGCACTAGGGCTGCCATTTCTGACACTGATATCCTCACATCATGACTCAACTTGACAATTTTGTTTGGATGAACAGAAACAAGAGTGGCCTTCCTTTTCTTGGAGCCCCTTCCACCCCTTCTATCTGTATTCACCCACCTCCTTGCCTGGTCTTCCTGATGTGCCTCCAGCTCTCCAACCTCCATATCTAACCCATTGACTGACTCAGTGAGCAGCATGCTCCTCTAAAGATTGTCAACCGCCCTCAGTGTTGCATTCTGCTCTTCCAGATCTCTAAAGCTTCCAGATGGGCAACATGAACACATCTACCACAGCACTATTCGCTGTGGAATTCATGCTCCAGTTGTACATACATATAACAGACTGTGCACTGAAGTAAATGTCCAATCTTGCTAGCCATTATCCAAATTACAATAAACAGTAAATTATTAAAGTTAGTTACTTACAGGTACAGGTGCATTTCAATAAATTAGAATATCTATGAAATGTTTATTTATTTCAGTAATTAAATTAAAGCAGTGACCTCCTATATTTTCTAGATTCTTTACACACAGAGTGTTCTATTTCAAGTATTTTATTTCTGTAAATGTTGATTATGGATTACAGGTAATGAAAACCCAAATCTAAGAAAATTTGAATATTGTAAAAAAGTTCAGTGTTGTAAATTCAGTGTGTCACCTGCCAAGGTTTCCTAAGCCTTTAAATGGTCCCTCAGTCTGGTTCAGTAGGACACACAATCATGGAAGACGCTGATTATGAATTGTATTACTGAACTACTGAAATGAATGAACGGTTCAAAGATATTCTAATTTATTGAGATGCACCTGTATATTAACTCCTGCTTTTAACCCCACTTAGTCATAAGCCTCTTAGTGAAGCAAGAACAAACAGTGGTTGTCTCAAGAGCTAATCAATATACAACCAATAGCCTCACATATGTATACCAGACACCTAAAAAAAAGCTTACAAGATATCCGAAAAAAGTAGCCATCACAACAGTGTTTACAAAAATGTATTCATGTTATTCAAAAATAAATAAAATACAAAAAAACAACAACAATCACATTAGAATAAAACCTGATCCCCTAAGATGGAATGAGCCCAGGGTTCACAAAATGCCTTCAGGAATAATGATACAATAGTCCTCTATTTCAAAGAATACATGAAAGAGATAATATCACAAATAATATAATTCATATAAATAAATTGCATGTGCAAACCAAATTCATGTAGAAAAAATAAATATACAAAAATATCTCCTTCCTAATAATAACACTACATAAACTTTAGATAAATGCATAAATAAAGTGCATGTGCATAATCAAAAAGACACATCAATTTATGTATATATGATATGTGCATGGAATACAGCTCCAAGATAGATATAATAATAATACTGTAGTATGTCTAAAAATGTATAATATGTCACTATTAGATAATAATAAAAGTGTATATATCTAAACAATAGAAAGTAATAGGGTCTCACCGATCAAAAGCAGACCACCCTATTCTAGAAATTATCAATATCTTATAGTGCCACATGCTATATAAATACAAAATGCTGCACAAAGCAGAGGAATGTCCAAGCACCCAAACCTAGTAAATACCTGAGGACAAGTAAACACACAGTACAAAAATGCGTGTTTCACTGTTGACCAACTTCGTCAGGCGGTAGCAACAGACACAATGGGGTATATATAGAACGAGCCTCTCATTTAGCTTACTTGTAATTGATTCACCTGTATCGGCGCAGCCATGCCATGATGTCTGCACTGGCTCAGCACCAAAAGATCACGTCAACATGTATCAACGTGACGGCGTGAGCCTCAGCCCTGAGACTGAATGGGCTCTGGTGAATCCCCGAGAGACAGTGCATGTGCCCACTGCACACTATTGTTAATCAGTCACAGGGCAATAAAATACATGGATATAGTTAGTAAAACTGCAGAGTAGTGGAATATACAGAAGATAGACTGTCATACTCAGACTATCGCACTCAGAGACAATTGAATGGAAGAATAAACTAGTAAATGTATAAATTATTCCACAGATCAATATAAGATCTTTCCATTCTATTAAATGTCAATTAATGCATACATTTACATAAACTGCCATAAAATAAGAAATTAAATGATAAATAACAAAATGACAATAATAAAAAGTAAAAAATAATAATAAAAAATATGAAAAAATATAATATGTGAACCAAAATAAAATGTAAGTGCAATAAATAAATCAATACTATTAAAGTATGGGCTCATTCTATCTCGGCCTATCAGGTTTTTCTTTTAATGTGATTGTCGTCTTTTTTGTAATCTATTTATTTGTGAATAAAATTATTTAATATATTTTTGTAAATATTTTTGTGATGGCTACCTTTTTTTCAGATATGTTGTCTCAAGACCTGCCTTATGAATCATGTAAGAGGTGCATAGTTGACTGATGCTTAGCCAACTTCTGATCAATAACTGAATTAACTTCATCTTTAATGATAGTTTTCAAGTTATCCAAGAAGAAACTCTTCTGTCATAATTTTGTCAGTACACTTTTGGCATTTTTTGCAAATACCGCATCTGCATCAAGACTTTTGAGCAGTAGGATCTTTAGACTTGAATTAAAAAGGCAACAATTAGCATGCAAACCCCTTTCCCATTTCCCCCCAAAGTTTTAAGAACACAAGGATCCATAGCAGACACAGCTTTAGATGGAGCAGCAAAGGATGACAAAATGGAACAGGAGCATAGCAGCAGAAAACACACCACCAAGTAATTTGAATTTGGTGTTGAAACTGCCTGGCACGCACATCTGCTATAATCCCTGCTTCCCAAAGCTGTCCTATTACCTTCCAGCCAGCAAATGCAGCACCGACCCTCTGGATTTCCTCCTACAGTGACCAGAAATGGAGGGAGAAGGAAAAGGAGAGAACTCTCATGCCTTCTGAGAGTATTCCATCCATGGGCCTGCTTTGCCAAACCCACAGCAGGTAAATCAGCAATTTTTGCCCAGGGCTACTTCACCTAGCGGACTTATGTCACAGAATGGAGAAGGCTGATCCACAGCCCTCACATCATCGGGCAAAGAACAGGCTGTGTGCTGATGAATCTACTGACATTGACAGAAGGCACCCATCAGTTGTTTTTTTCCCTGGAGGTGGGGATAACCTCCTGATTGTGAAGGTGTGGGGGACATAAGGATTCTTGTTAATGTATGCTACTGTGTCTGCATGCATTTTGAGAGAAAGGATGTGAGTATAGTAAAGTTTATCTTGTATTTTAAATGTAAGATCTGCTACAGTATGCTGTAATGTATTCACCAGATTGAAACTTTCAGAGAGTCTGTGAAGTGTCACCATGAAGTAAAATTGAAGAATTTTAGAATATTCACTTGCACTCATTAATATAACATGGACGAATTAATTAGGCAGGTTAATGATTTGGTATGAACCCAGGTTATACAAGGGAATTAATCGAGAAGATAATTTATGAAGACTCTCTCATCTCTGTTGCTGAGCTCCTCTTCTCAGTGTCATACATATTTAGGATAGTGGGATGCATCTAGAGTAAGTGACCAGATAGATGTCATTTGTGTTATCCTGAATATTTGTTATTCAGGAGAATTGAACATAGAATAAAGAAGCACATGTTCATACAAATTTATTTTGGCCACACATCACCTACCTCAATACTGTATATAACCTTCCATTGTTTGAGTGTCCAGAGCTAGAGATGAGCAAGACGATTTGTAATGAACCAATTTAGAAATGAACTTTCCATAAGTTTTGATTTTTAATGAAACTGAAGCCTTGGTTGAACTAGAATGGCCACCACAACATGTGTTGCACATTTAAAATACAGAGGGCAAGGAGGATCACATGGACTCTGTGACATAGGCTGGCTTCTGGCATCACTTGACAATACCTGACATCACATGAACTCAACCTCCAAGCATGAGTGGTAGGTGGAGAGGTTACAGTACTGATGTCACATATACAATAAAATATGTAAGCTTAGAGAAAGTTGTGTTGTCACCATCACTACATTATCCAACACAATTGCTGTAATTTGCTACTGGGAATACCACAGTAACATTGCAATAGAACTAAATAATTATAGGAAGAGGACTAGCAAAGCACAGTTTAGTTAGATGTAATCAATTTTAGATAGATAGATAAAGAGATAGATAGATAGATAGATAGATAGATAGATAGATAGATAGACAAAAATCATAGAAGTGGGTGGATGGAGAATTTCTGCACTGTGCTGTGGTATCTGTGTGAATGCAGTTTTTCACACATATACTGGAGAGTTCAACCTTTCATTGCCCATAATCTCATTTTGTTAAGTCTTTTCTGCAATAGGGCAGACAGACATGTCCTACCAGACAGCTACCACCACTGCTGCCACTCAGCAAGGCATGTCCTGCTGCCTCGTTCATCGCATTCTAATATTCTACATTGTTGATGCCACAGTGTTGGCATCAATAAAACCTAAATTATATTAAAAAAAGGTTCCCATGTAAAAAAACAGAACAAAAAAAAATCAAACATGTTTCTTTCAATGCCAAAGCCCTTATGGTTTCACATCTTTTCCAAAACAAAAAGGCACTTTTTTTTGTCTTCATCACTTTTCAACCAGACACACATCCTCAAATATTTCTAGAAAATAACAAGCCTGTTGCACAAGAACAGGCTAATTTTTCTAAAAAACCATTGCTTTTTGCGATATATCCACCATTTTTGGGCATTTTAAATGTTGAAATACATAAAAGTAAGTTGTAGCGCAATGTATGGTTAAACTGGAAGTTTGTATCCACTGCCATCCATTTTCCCATACATGTCACTTTTAGTTTCACATAACTTCGGCTATGTTTGTCTAAAGAAGCTATAAATTGTCTAGATAGAGTCCTTGGAGCCCTGACATACACTATTTTTAAGCCAATTTAAGCTCTTGTTTTCTGCCAACCCAAAACTGAACATTGACCCGGATAACTGACATGATTTTCTGCATGGAGGTTATTTCAGTTCAGTTATTATAAAATTCTCAAGGTTCTACCTGCAGTTTTGTTCGCACAAAACACGTCTGAACCGGAAATGCTATTATTATACTCTGAGGTCTCTTCTTACGTGGAGGCGATCAAACATAAAAAGACAGTGTTACTCACCTCTCTTGGGCTTTGGCATTACTCCCTGTTCTCTTTGGACCTCTTCCAGCTTCTTGACTCATGTCAGGGACTGTTGAGACTTGTGGCCTCTGGCCAAGGATAAGGGGTGGAGATAGTCTCCTGCAACCGTAAGAACAGGTGTGCTTTAGCAGCAGTGGTGCAGCCCTAAGGGAAGAGAAATCAGCCCAGCAGCTATATATAGCCCTAGTACAGGGAAGAAAAGCTGTCAGCCCCATAGAGGGAAAGTAGGAGGAGTTGTGGTTTGCAGAACCTTTAAGCCAAGACCCATTCAACTACAGGTATCTGGGATCCTGGGACTTCATTTAATTCAGCCCCCATAGCCATAGTGGAGGCTTTCTATTACTGGAGTGGAGAAAAAGCACTATATACCATCTCATACAGGCACCATCATTCCAAGTCTGGGACCAGTCACCACAGTGGAAAACCATTATTACAATTCCCATCGGGAAGCTGCATGTGTTTACAGGGGCCTATCGAACACCACCACACAGGGTAAAAGAGGATCCCTCTCCAACTGGAAGCATCCTGGGGGAAACTACCACCTCCATCAGGTATATCAAATCTATTCTCACTTAGGAGGTGGGCTGAAGGAGTTCGGTTGAATGCCTGGCCTACCATCCTCCAGTTGCCTCCATTGGAGTGTGGCGTATAAAAGCAGTGCCCACTCAGTAGTTACTGTTTATGGTTCTGCAATGTTATCAATTGCTCAAACAGAACCTTTCACTTTAGAAGCCATTCAGGAGACCTTTAAAAAGTAACCTGTATCATTTTCTACAGTCTAAGATCAGCACTGAAGAAGGGAAGTTGGACAGAAAAGATCCAGTTTCATGCTCTCACAATATCTTGGATATTTGTTTGGCATAGGGTTGATTGGTTAGAACTGAAGCTACATAAAATAGGTATATGAGCCATTATGCGACCCCTCTAGATCAGATATGTTTCCAGATGATAAAGTACTTTTGGCTTATGATTAATACTGTTCTGGGTAGGTCCAATAATGCTTGCATACTAGTAGCAGGTTTCACAATAATTTAAATAATTTAAAAGTTATATGCAAGGTGATTGTACAAAAGTGATCGCAATTATATCTCAGTTGACTTTTGCTACTTATGCACGGTCACTTTTCATGGGTCTTTAGGAAATAACAGGACACAGATGAGCATTTATCTTCAATTAAAGGTCATGTATGATATAAAGTGTTGACTTCTTATCTGCTTTTAATGCTTCTACTCAAGCATTACAGAATTCAGCTATGTATGAGCATTAGCTGTGATATAGAGTTATTATATACCATTTGCAGGGAGCCTGCATGTATGTGAAAGCCATTGTGTGCAACATGGTAAATGTGAAAAAAATGACTAATATTTTTAGATACTGTACATTTCTGATTATATAGTTATGTTCTAATAGAGATGTCTAACGGTAAGATTCAGCAAGCAGCAGGTGGCTAATAACACAATTAAATTTCTGAGCAGTCTAAAAATAGAAAATCCATGAAATGCATGTAGCAGTGGAAAGCTGTTAAGAAAGACACTATATGTGGAGCAAATGCAACATCAATTGAAGAAGCTTCGGAAGATCAAGTAATGATTCTGTGTATCTGCCTAGTTCAGTGATAAAAGGACAGACACTGCTGGGGGTTTCTGATATTGATTAAAACCATAGGTGTACAATTAAAGGCTTTTCCTACACTGCATGAAGGAGTACATCATCCAGAAGAGTGTAGTAGAAATCTACAGAAAGATACATTAATGAATGTATATCTGCCTTATGGGTTTCTTTACATGAGCATGCCCATAAAGCTCAGTGCAAGGACACACTGCAAAGCACAAAAAGAGAATGGTTGTTAAGTATTTCTGAAAGAATACACATTTCAACCTAGCCTCTGTTTAAAAGGGTTGACCCAACCAGCTAACCCTTGCCCATACAACTACATGCAGAAATGTAATGTCTTAAAGAAACCAAGGAGATTCTACATACAGCATTCCTCACTACAGTGGCCTCCCCAAATACCAGGTATTACACGGCTGCCCATTCATTTGATAAGACACCGATTGATTTTACTTTTTTTTTTTTGACTATGTAAATACAGTACAAACCAAGTGACTAAAGTCAGTGCCAGTGAAAGTATAAAATAAAGTCATTGACAGCAAATTGGAATGTTTATCCCTAAGTGAGTAGCTGTAACAGTGGTAACTAACTGTCTTAAACAGGGTTTATGCCAATTGGCTTGTCTTGAATGCCTCCGGTTAGCACAGTCTAAGAGACTGACATTTTTCAGCCTTTATTCCCTATATAAGGATTTGGTCTTCACTGCAACAATCTATAGGTTGCATCTACAGAATACCTGCTGTCCAGAGGAGCAGATAAGTTAATACAAAAGGACTAGTTAAGTATTAAAACCATAGTACCCAGGGGTATAACTTGAGGGGGTGCAGAGGGTGTGATCACAGCTTGGTTCAATGGCCTTAGGGGGCTCATAAAATGTCTATCCCTAATATCAGGAGACCAATACTATAAAATATAGATTATAGTTGTTGGGGTCTGGTACAGATTTTGCATTGGAGCTCAGGAGCTTCATGTTGCGCCTCTGATAGTACCACTATAAGTCCTAAAATCAGCAGGCAAGAAAGGTTGGGATAAAGCACTATCAGCAAGCAGAGGCAAAACTCAGTAAGAGAAGTCAAGATCACAGAAAACAATCCAGATATCACAGAGATACAGCACCAGAAGTGAGACATAATAATGGGAAAAAGAAATGTTGGATAGATAGGATGGTGGCACATAATGTACTGGATGCTATAGCTGTATCCAGTCCCCAAGCTACGATTTACTGGATGCGGCTATAGCCTCTTCTAGTCCCAGGGACGCTGGTGCCTTCACTTCACATTACTGGCCATGTGGTTTTGCTGTTACCGGATGATACTTATCCTCTATCCACAGGACAGGGGATAAGTGTCCATTTGCTGGTCCCCTATTCCACAGTGATCAGGAGAATAGGAAACCAAAAGTCTCCCTAAAGCCTCTTTGTGAATGGGGCGCCAGTGTTGGATTTAGCACTATTGTTTAGTACTTTAGTACTATTTTTGTTGGATATTCTAGAGTTGGATTTATTAATACAGGACAGGAGTAATAAAGCCAGACTTGGCAATGTACTAGCCGCAGAGCCAGACTCCGAAACCAGGAACCAGTAACCAAGCCTTGGACAAAACCATGAGACATTAGGAGCAGTGAACAGGAGGACAGAACCAGAACATTTTAGGGACAGTATCAAGTAGCAGGCTGTGATCACAGGCTAGTAGCACACCAGAGGAATTTTGTCAAATTGTGATAGTGTATTGCGAAAAGCTGGTAATCAGGGTTGGGTTTCAGCAGCCAGAATCATGGAGATCAGCTATTTAGTGGGGAGGTTTGCTTCAGATATGGTGTTACGGGGGGCGTGGCCTGGACGCGCATGGAGTAGCACGCGCGCAGGTCCTTCTCCGCTCCTCCGCTCGCTACTGAGACCCGTGGACCCCTCAGCAGGCGCAGTATGGGCAAGCGCTTACCGAGGAAGGTGGCCCCGGGCACCCCAGCGCCCGTGGAGAGGTCTGGGGGGGGCCACCCTGGACGCCTTTCTGGCCCAGCGGCCTTCTCTACCGGGCCAGGCTGCTGCGGGGCGGCCATCTTGGATTTCCTCCGCTCTCCAGGCACAGGGGTCGCAGCGCAGCTTCTCTCCTCCCGCGCTCCCCCTGTCAGCCAGCGGAGCGCCGCTTCAACAGAGATCCCTGTCGGCGCCTGGGCAACCCAGAGTTTCCCCAGCACGAGTGCTCCCACAGTCTCCTCACCCTGGGATGTCCCAGCAACTACATTCTGCTTCACCAGCACTCCTGGCAGAGCGGCATGAGAGGACCCCGGATGTCTCCAGCTTCTCAAGGAGTTCTGAGGTCAGTGGCTCTGCTCCCTCCTACACCGCTGATGAGTTGCAGCCTGTGGCCACAGAGCTGGTCTCTGTGGCCCCCCATCTACTATCTTCCCCCATCGCCCCTCCCCTCCATAGCTCAGGGGGGGATGGCGCGGTGGAAGGCGCTGGTGTAGGGGCTCCTCCGCCCCACACTCCCAAGGATTATGCCTCCCCCCCTCCAGTCCTGCACCCCCAGAGCTGCATTCCAGGCCCATCTTCAGCACCATCATCCATGGCGGACCTTCTTCCTCAACTTCCTATTAAACAAGACCTTAAAAGTATGGTTGCGGAAATCACAGCGTCCTTCCGATCTGAAATTGCTACCCTCCGCACTGATTTACACTCCATTGCTAACCGAATGGACACGCTGGAGAATGACCATGACACTACCAGAGACTATGTTGCCTCACTGCATGATACTACCACTGAACAGGGTTCAGCTATACGGGACATGCAACGCCACTTGGAGGATCTTGACAACAGGGGCCGGCGCAACAATATACGCATCAAGGGACTCCCAGAGGCTGACCAATCTGAGGATCTGCCTGTTCTGCTGGAGGCTGTCTTCAACACTATACTGCAGGAGCCCCCCGTCCCACAAAATTAAGTTTGATAGGGCACATCGAGCCCTTCGACCCAGAGGATCTTCCGCCACACCCCGTGATGTCATCTGCTGCCTCCACGACTTCACCCTTAAAGAGGCTATAATGAGCAAAGTGCGCAAACTCAAAGACTTCGAGTTTCAGGGAGCTCCACTACAATTCTATCAGGATCTGTCGCTAATCACCCTCCAGAAACGCCGCCATCTCCGACCCCTCCTCCAGATTCTTCAGGAGCACCAAATTCCTTACCGGTGGGGATTTCCGTTTGCTCTCATTGCTCGTAGGGATGGTCGCTCCGCTACGCTTCGCTCCTTTGCGGATTTGCCTCTCTTCTGCGACCTATTGGATGTTCCCCTGCCGGATTTAACAGACTGGGAGCTATTCTCTCCACCCCCTCCCCCACCACCGGTTTGGCAACGATTGGAGCCCAGACGACGTCATGCATCCTCCGCGGTGGTGACCACTCGGAGGCCCCGGCTGGAGACTGATCCCTGAGGAGGCTGCCCCCCCTTGAGACGTTCTCCCTTTTCTCGGTGGTGCTTTGGAATCTGCATGCCTTAATGTTATGTTTGTCTTCTCTTTTTTTTCTTTTTTAGGTCTACGGGTCTCATCTATTATGCTTATTATTGGATTGTTTTAGCGGAGTGGGGCGGGGTGGGGTTCCGGTGACTCCCCTTCCTTCCTTCTTTTTACTGGTGGTTGGGGATCCACCGCCTCCCCTCCGACCTCCTGTCCACGCTCTCCCCCCTAAGGGGATACTTGGACTGTGCGGCCATTGATCCTGATTGGACCTCTGGCTGCCCTCATTGGTCCCCAGGCGAGTGACTTAGCCTCGCCCACAAAGTATTGTTTAACTGTTTTTATTTTTACTTTGTCATTTATGATGTCTTTTGCCTCCCTCCCTCCCTCTCTTCCCCCCCCCCTCCCTGATCTAGAGACCCTGCCTCGACTTTGGGTTCCTGTTTGTGGATTGCCCTTTTGCCTCTCCGAGGGAAACTTGCCAGCGTCATGTGAGATGGGTGAGCTTATTGCAATCCGCCACTGTCCTCCAATCCTGGGTCCCAATGGTTAGGTGCGTGACAATTAATGTCAAGGGCCTGGGTTCCAACATTAAAAGGCGCCATGTCCTTAGAGAACTCCGCTCCTTACGAGCGGATGTGGCGTTTCTTCAGGAGACTCATTTTGACCGCGCTGGTACTTTTGCCTTCGCTAAGCATTATTTTCCCGTAGCTTTTTCAGCCTTCCACAATCGACGCAGAGCTGGGGTGGCTATCCTTCTTTCTCGATCCTGCCCAATTACAGTGACGACTTCCCACATAGACCCAGGTGGCCAGTTTGTTATCTTGGAGGGGCTCCTTTATGGTGCCCCGATTGTTTTATGCAATGTCTATGCCCCCAATTCAGCACAGATCCCGTTCTTGCGCCGGGTATTCTCCCGTCTGCGCGCTCTCCCACCATCAGCTTGGCTGGTGGGGGGAGACTTTAACATGGTCTTCTCTGAACGGGCGGATCGTCTGGCGTTACCCCAGGGCCCAACCCCCCATAGGTTGGCCCAACTTGCAAGGGAGTTCCGCAGGTTGATCCGCGCCCACTCTTTGTATGACCTTTGGCGAGTGGACAATCCTACGGCGCGCTCCTACACCTTCTTTTCTCACCCTCATAACACTCACACCCGCATTGACTACTTCTTTGGAAATGCTCCCGCTCTTCGTTTGCTTAGGGACACGAACATTGGCCCTCTCACCTGGTCTGATCATGCCCCAGTCGTGGTTACCTTATCTACGACTCCAGTGCCTACTCGCCAATGTCATTGGCGTCTTAACGAAACACTGCTCAATTCGCCGACCTCCCTCGAGACCCTGCGCACACACTTGATAGATTATTTTAGGGACAACTTAGGCTCGGTAGACTCTCTTGCCATTCTCTGGGAAGCCCATAAGGCGGTCATGAGAGGATGCTGTATCGCATTGGCTTCTAGGCTTAAAAGGGACAGACAGGCCCAGGAACAGCTTCTCCAAGCCCGTATTCGGTCCCTTACGACGACTTTGGCAGCGCATCCATCCCTGGGGGTTCTTCGCCGTTTGGTCCTGGCCCGGGCGGACCTCCGTGATTTGGAGACCCGCCATGTGGAACGACTTCTCCTTTATACCCGTCAGCGGTTTTTTGAACGAGGTAATAAATCTCATACCCTCCTGGCAGGAACCCTCAGGGATCATCGGGCCTCTTCCACACCACACTCTGTCCGTGACCCCGCGGGTACTCTTCAACATCACCCTGATGCTGTGGCGCTGGCGTTCCACTCTTACTACTCTAAGCTGTATGACTTACCCCCCCCACGAGCACTACTCCCTGGGGATGACTCAACACTACTGGAAGACTATTTAAAGGATTGTTGTCTCCCACGCCTTCCTCCTGAGGCCCTAACCTCCCTGAACACCCCCATCACCAGGGAGGAACTAGAAGGGGTCCTGAGGGACCTCCCAAATGGGAAAGCCCCAGGCCCAGATGGGTTCACTTACAATTATTATAAGGTTTTCCAGGGTGAACTCTCTGCTCATCTATTGTCCCTCTTCAATTCCTTCCTTTCAGGTTCCCCTATACCCCCGACTATGCTCTCTTCACTACTCACATTGGTCCCTAAACCGGGTAAGGACTTGCAGGATTGTGCTAACTACCGACCGATTGCTTTGCTGAACACGGACCTGAAATTTTTCACCAAACTCTTAGCCAATAGACTGAATGCTTGGCTCCCTCTGCTTGTCCATAAGGACCAGGTGGGATTCATCCCCTGTCGTCAGGGTGGTGACAACACCAGGAGGACTGTGGATTTGGTGGAGGTGGCCAATCATTATTCTACCCCCGGCCCTTCTCTTGAGCCTGGACGCTGAAAAGGCTTTTGACCGCATAAATTGGTCGTTTATGCATACTACGCTTAAGGCGTTCGGGCTTACGGGACCTTTTCTCACAGCTATCCAGGCCCTTTACTCCTTACCCTCAGCAGCAATCAAGCTTCCCCATGCATCTTCGCCCTCCTTCCCTATTCGAAATGGCACTAGGCAGGGTTGCCCCCTGTCACCCATCATATTTGCCCTCTGCATTGAACCGCTAGCGGCCAAGATTAGGCGAGACCCTAATATCAAGGGCATCATGGTCCAAGATAAGGAATTTAAGATATCTCTCTTTGCGGACGATGTACTCCTCACTCTCACCTCCCCTCATACTACCCTTCCAAACTTGCTGCGCTCGCTAGAGACCTATGGTGATCTCTCAGGGTATAAGGTGAACCCCGCGAAGACTGAGGCACTCCCACTTAACATCCCACGGGACCTTCTCCTTCTCCTCCGCAGTAATTACGATTTCCAGTGGCGGGAGTCCTCTATCCGCTACCTGGGAGTCCATATATCCACTTCCTATGCGACCCTCTACTCGGCAAACTACCCGCGGTTGTTTTGTGAGCTAAGAGCCCTATTGGACAAATGGCAACCCTTGCCTATCTCCCTTTTGGGGAGAATTGCTGCGGTCAAGATGACTCTCCTCCCGAAGCTACTGTATTTTTTCGAGACTCTCCCAGTCGCGATACCTCGGGGAGAATTACGGAACCTACAGAAAGCTATCTTCCAGTTTATCTGGAAAGCAAAACGACACCGAATACCTAGATCTGTTATGCTGGCGGATAGGGGGTCTGGGGGTATGGCTGTCCCACATCTGTTACATTATTACTGGGCGGCCCACTTACGCCATATCCCATTCTGGGCGGCTATGCCAGCATACACCAGATGGGTGCAGGTAGAGAAGCTATGGCTGGCACCCATGCATCCTAACGCGCTTCTGTGGGTCAGCTCCCCCCCCACCCCCCCTGCCTCGTACCTGTTGGGCCCCATTCGGTTTACTAGATCTATCTGGTCTACCTGTTGTGCTAGATTCTCCCTGATGTCCCCGCGCTCATCTATGGTCTCCATACTATACAACCCCCTTCTCCCAGAGAGCCTGACTTCTGCCATGACTAAAGTGTGGTCTGAAGCTGGCCTTTACCGGATTGCTGATATGGTTGACCCTGGAACCTTGGAACTCAGGTCCTTTGCTTATCTTACAGCTAATCAAAACCTGCCAAGTACTGAA
The DNA here is from genome assembly GCA_947044405.1 of Leptodactylus fallax. Lineage (NCBI taxonomy): Eukaryota > Metazoa > Chordata > Amphibia > Anura > Leptodactylidae > Leptodactylus > Leptodactylus fallax. Next base: position 5,663,714 of record CAMRHE010000012.1, read on the forward strand.
TGGTTCCATTACTTGCAGGTGGTTCACTTTGTCCGCTCCCTCCATGGGTCTCTTAAGGTGTCACTCCCCACCGCTTTTGAAAAGATTTGCCGTGCAGGCACGTCCACTAGGGGCTTTATATCCTCTATTTACCAACTTCTTAACTCACAAACTACAGGCTCTCCTGTTAATCATCGCTATATGCTTAAATGGGAGGAGGCGGTGGGTAAACCCATCTCCCAGGAACAGTGGCGGATTGTATGGTCTCGGGCCCAGAAATCATCTCAGTGCATTACGTTTAGGGAAACGCAGTATAAGCTGTTGATGCATTGGTATCATACTCCGGCTCTCCTTCATACTTTAAACCCATTAGTTCCCCCATGGTGCTGGCGCTGTGGAGCTGCGGTGGGTACCCTGCACCATATCTTTTGGACGTGCCCTCTCATCCTCGGTTTTTGGAGGGAGGTCAGGACTCTGACGACTGCTCTCTTTTTGCAAGAGGTTCCTCTTGACCCTCTTCTTTATCTCCTGAACCTTCCCCCCAGACACCTGAGCAATAAGTCATCCAGGCTTTTCTTGCATCTTTGTACTGCAGCTAAAACTCTCATAGCTAGAAACTGGAAGAAGGTGAGTCCCCCATCTAGTCTTGAGCTTGTGGCTAGAATGAAGGATGTGAGGAGTCTTGAATACCTGACTGCTGGCCTACATAATTCACGGGAAGCCTTTGGGGCTATTTGGGCACCCTGGGACATGTATTGTACATTACAGGGTCTCTGATCTCTAGTCCTCTCCTTCCCTCCCCCCCCCCCCTTCCCTTTGGTCCTACCCTTGTCTTCTTAACCCCTCCATTCCCCCCTCCCTTGTTCACTGCTTAATTTAAATGCATATTGCTTAAGGGGGAGGAGGCAGATAGCCTCTATTTACCTCAATGCTTCCTGTTTGTTTGATTATTATTGTTTTTTTGTTTTTTCTTTATTCCTTGTTAATGAAAAATTTTTCAATAAAATTACAGTTATATAAAAAAAGATATGGTGTTACGAAAACCTTTTTCACAGTTAAAGTAGTTTTCAAGGCTCAAAATATAGATGATCTATCCTTAGGTTAGCTTATCTATATCAGACCAGTAGGGGTCTGACACCCAAGACCCTGAGTGAACAGATGTTCTGGGCAGCTGATACACAGGGAATGGAACAGGAAGTAGAGAGCTCTGTTCTCTGTATAGTGACGAGACCAGGCTTAGCTTCTATTCACTTGAATGAGAGCTAAGCAGCAGTAACTTGGTGTGGCCACCACATAGAGAACAAAGCTGTCTGTTTCCTGCTCCATTCTCTGTGTATCAGCTGCTGAGGATGGCTGATTGGTAGGGGTGACTGGTGTCAGACATATTTTTAACCCAGAAAACCCCAAGCAGATTGCTTGTTTTATTTACTGTTGCATAGATATTATATATGTTGCAATATAAAGTATTCCTTTTTCCAATGGAGCTTAAATCTAATTTCACTATTTTAGCCACTTAACAATTAAAGGGTTTATCCCACAAAAAGCATTTGCCACTTATCCATAAGACAGCTGATAAATGTTGGATCACTGGGGTTCTGACTTTTGGAACCCCCAACATTCACAAGATTGGGGGTCCAGAGCAATGTCTGTGAATGTAGTTGTAGTATACATTTGGAACCACAGCTCCCTTCACTTCTGTTAGACATAACTACCACTACTCCATTTTAACAGGGGATTCAAAGAGACCCATTGCATTAAATTAATTAGCCAAGTGTCAAGTAGATGTCACCGCAAGGAAAATAAAAAACTCGTAAGTAACTTGTTCATCTCTGGTACACTCCTCCTTGGCCCCAGCTAGCCTCCTTCTCATTTTAGGGTGCACATGCAGACTCTTAAAAAGGCCAGTTCATACACCAGCTATTGTGACCCCGACTGATCTCTATTGGTTCTATCATATATAAGTGTGGTCAGCCCACTGCTTGGCACCTGAGCAATAAGGTTCTAATTTGCTAGCTTGCTCAAAGGTTTACCTGTTATCTGACTTGTTCTGACCTGTGTATTTGGTTTGCTTCTAACCCTTTGCTGTCTACTGTTCCTGTCCTGTCTGTTGCCTTTAGCATCAACCTAATGCTAGGTTCACACTAACGTTCAGCTTTCTGTTCTTGGTCCACTTGAGGACCTGAAGAACAGAAACCTAATTCATTTAAAAAGCGGTTACCGGCGGGAACCCGCGGGCCCCATAGACTATAATGGAGTCCACCGGATTTCTGCCCGAAATATGTGGAAAAATGCGGAGAGAAAAGTCCTGCTTGCAGGACTTTTCTCTCCACATTTTTCAAGCAAATTCAGGGATGGAAACTCCGAACAGAGTTCGAACGCTGGTGTGAATCTAGCATGACCTGTAAAGCCTTGCCACCTGCCCTGACTACATGCTTGTACCTGATTTCTGAACCATTAAAAATGTTATAACCGTGCCTATGCTTTGTTGGAGAGACTACCCTAGGTAAAGAAGATTTCTCTCCAAAACTAATCCTGTCTGTTTCACTTGTTATGGTGAAAACCATATCCTGGTATCTGCGAATCTGGACTGTGAAAGTCTCAGTGGTTTGTTAGAGAACACTAGTGAACAAACAGCATCATGAAGACCAAGGAACTCACCAGACAGGTTAGGGATAAAGTTGTGGAGAAGTTTAAAGCAGGGTTCTAAAAACATATCCCAAGCTTTGAGCATCCCAAGGAGCACTGTTCAATCCATCATTCAGAAATGGAAAAAGTATTCTACAACTGCAAATCAGCCAAGACATGGTCGTCCACCTAAACTGACAGATCGACCAAGGAGAGAACTAGTCAGAGAACCAGCCAAGAGGCCCATGGTCACTCTGGAGGAGCTGCAGAAATCCGCAGCTCAAGTGGGAACATCTGTCCACAGGACAACTATAAGTTGTGCACTCCACAAATCTGGCCTCTATGGAAGAGTGGCAAGAAGAAAGCCATTGTTGAAAGAAATACATAAGAAGTGACGTTTGCAATTTGCCACAAGCCATATAGAGGGCACAGCAAACATGTGGAAGAAGGTGCTCTGGTCAGATGAGACCAAAGTTGAACTTTTTGGCCTAAATGCAAAGCGCTATGTGTGGTGGAAAAGTAACACTGCTCATCACCCTGAACACACCATCCCCATTGTAAAGCATGGTGGTGGCAGCATCATGCTGTGGGGAGGCTTTTCTTCATCAGGGATGGAGAAGCTGGTCAGAGTTGATGAGAAGATGGATGGAGCTAAATACAGGGCAATCCTGGTATAAAACCTGTTGGAGGCTGCAAAAGACTTGAGACTGGAAAGGAGATTCACCTTCCAGCAAGACAATGACCCTAAACATACAGCCAGAGCTACAGTGGAATGGTTTAGAATATTCATGTGTTAGAATGGCCCAGTCAAAGTCCAGACCTAAATCCCATTGAGTATCTGTGGCAAGACATGAAAATTGCTGTTCACAGACACTCTCCATCCAATCTGGCTGAGCTTGAGCTATTTTGCAAAGAAGAATGGGCAAAATTCTCAGTCTCTAGATGTTCAAAGCTGGTAGAGACATACCCCAAAAGACTTGCAGCTGTAATTGCAGAGAAAGGTGGCTCTACAAAATATAGATAGTAGGGGGGCTGAATACTTTTGCACATCACACTTTTCAGATTTTTATTTGATTTACATTTTGTAAACCATGTATCATTTTCATTCCACTTCACAATTATCTGCTACTTTGTGTCGGTCTATCACTTAAAATCTCAATAAAATACATTTAAATTTGTGGTTGTAAGGTGACAAAATGTGAAAAAAGTTCAAAGGGTATGAATACTTTTGCAAGCCACTATATATATATATATATAGAGTCCTATATGGCACAGTGACTGACAATGTCTGTAAAGCGCTGCGGAATATGATGGCGCTATACAAGTAAGCAAAATAAATAAATAATAATAATACAGTATGTAGCAAATTGTTAAAAAATTTTCCATAAGCCACACATTTAAAAGCAAATGTAAGGCTTCATCAATCAATCTAAGAATCAAATATGTTATGCATATTGTGATAATCACAGTCTCTTATGTGTAACAAATGCATAAAGCAAATGAGAATATCAGTTGAAAATTGTGATAATGGAAATATGTGGGTGGTTATCTGTTCTTTTAGACAATTTTAGAACACAAAAATCTGTTTCTACTGTAACATATTGTTTGGGATACAGTGCATCAACATAGTTCCAGTGTTTTTTTGACAGTTCTGACTGGTGAGAAATATAAGCCTGTCAGTTAAGTCTGACTTCTCAAATCCCTGTTGCTTTAGATTCAGTATTTTGCAGTAACAGCAGTTTAATCAAGTACATTATAGAAATGAATTTCCATAGAAGTCAGATTGCAGTCATGGCTGCAGATGTAATAATAATTTAAAATATAAATTTTATTTAATCTTTAGATTTTCTTCTTCTCATATTACATACTGAACTTCATTTCTTTAATGTCCAAGTATTTAACAGTAAGTATGTTTTTTGTTGTAAAAAAAAAATACAGAATACTAAAATACTGTAAAACAAAGTAAGACTTTTTTTTTATAATTTTACAATTTTCTGCCATGAATAAATTAATTTAGAAAATCAAAAGAGGCATAAATGCTCATGACAAGAACATAGTTATACCTCTATACAAATCACTAATACAGACAAACATAGATTATTGTGCACAGTTTTGAGCCCCAGTATCCAGGAAGGACATAACTAAACTAAAAAGAATGTAGAGAAGGGCGACCAAGACAATTCTAAGAATGAGTGGATTGCAGGACAATGACAGAATAATAAATTTGGGGTTATTCAGTTTGGAAAAAAAGACGTCTATGGGGAGATCTAATCACAATGTACAAATACATGAAGGGACAGTACAAAGAACTTTCTAATGATCTTTTTACTCCTAGCCGAGTGACAATGACAAAGTGACATTCTCTAGATCTACAGGATAGGACATTTCACCATGAAAATAAACACAGAGTCTTTACTATAAGAGCAGTGAGACTATGGGACCCACTGACACAGGATTTGCGGATGATGAATTCATTGTGCAAGTTCAAAAAGGGCCTGGATGCCTTTATTGAATGGAAAAATATTATGGGTTTTATATTTTAGTAAACACAATATGATCCAGGGTTTTATACTGATTGCCAGATTTGGAGTCAGGAAGGGATTTTTTCCCTGACATGGGGCAATTGGCATCAATCTCATTGGGTTTGTTTTTTTTTGCCTTCCTCTGGATCAACACTATAGTTGTAGTGTTATAGGTTGCGCTTGATGGACTTGTTTCTTCATCCAACTTCATCTACTATGTAACTATGTAAATACAATGCTTTACCTTTTCTGCTATAAGCCTCTTGTGATGTAAAGTGTGTATGTATGCTAATAAATGACTTACTTAAAGGAAATCAAAAAAGTCAGTATTACTTGTACTTCATTCATTTAATGTCTGCTCATTGACATCCAGGAGTCCAGTGGGTAGTCCTACTGTGATTGACAGCTAACTCTGTTTGCACACTGTATAGAAAAGCTGTCAATCACTCAGTGGGATTGCCTACATGACTATTCAATGAGAATGAGTAGAGATTTAAAAGAATAACTATATATGAATCTGCTTAGCTCATCCTACTCTATAACATGCTGTCTGCAAAATAGACTGCATGTACAAAAGGATATCATAGTTCCCTTTACCAAAAAACATAAAAGTTCAAGCTTTTTGTTATTTGACCAAGCAAATACAAGCTATTATATTTAATTTTACACGTATTTTTAAAACAACTCTTGAGAAACTAAATCACAGAGGGTATATATTCCCCTACAGGCATATATGTCACAGAATTGGAGTGGAATTTAAAAAAAAATAATAATATAATAAAACTTAACATTTATTATAATCTAATAAAAGTGGACAAGCCACTATTTATGTGAGTGTCTAAAAATATATATATGGTATTGTGATGACGAACACTGGAAACTCATAAATAGAACAAATCTGATTCCAGCCCAATACTCGCATCCCATATAGATAACCCAAAGCTATAATTAACACATCAGCTGAATGTCTGGTGTCAGAGCAGTATGTGCAACTCCAAGATCACCTAGGCTGATATACAAACAGCAGTGCTGAGAGTCATTTATCCCAGCACCACTTAATAAGCTAATGCCTGGTGTCAGAGCAGTAGTGCAGCTCCAAAATCACCTAAACTGCTATACAAACAAAGCGTTATGAGTAATTAATCACAGCACCAATTTGCAAGCTCTAAACTGCTAAACAAACAACAGCCCTGAGAACAATTGATCCCAGTGCCGATTTAAAAGGTCAACGCGTTTCCCCCATTAGATTATTGAAATGAGTTCATCAGGAGCAAATGGAAGTGATTGTATATACCACATAGCAGGACTTATAATATCTCCAAACGCTACCCCTGCCTCCAGAAGCTGGCAGTGATAAAGCTAGATCCTAGCGTTAGAGTCCATCCCCCTATGTCTAACTCCCCTCTGATTCTCAGGCAATTAGGTATAATCACAGCATTCAGAAAGCAGTAAAAACTGCAGTTCCCGGGGCTCTAATGGTGAGCCCCGGTACTTAGGATATCCGACGCTCACACTGCACTCGGCTGTAGTTTTAAGCCAAAGCGCCTGGTTCAGGCTCCGCCCACCTGAGGGGCGTACACTGAAAATGAGCCAATAAAATGATAATGCTCGCCCAGCCTCCGTCTCGTCACTAGGGGGCGTGGCCTGTTGCCGTAGTAAACAATGATCATGTGGAGACTAAAGAGCGTTATCCTAGATAAACGATCACATAGATAAAAAGAACTGATCTTATTGTAATGTATATCAAAGAGCGATTGTTTCCAAAGGCAAGGGGGAAGGTAGCAGTGTATCTAACTACACACATGTCACCACCAACAATCTCAGATGTCACAGACATATATTAAAGAATGAATGTATTGTTACATCCAGATCTACACTATCAACTATGCAGAAACATATATGTTATAGAAACTGGGTAACCACCAAGAGATACTACACAACCCCCTATAGAATAGACCAATAATATAAGCCTGATTACCAGCGCATATTCCATAGAAGGACGGATAAAAGAGTCATCTTCACCAGATCCTACCTCTATACTTAATAGGTAAATACCCTCTTTTATATTATTACAACATGCTACCTCCCCTAATTTCCATACTTTGATCTTAAACCAGAACATAAATCGCCCCTCTTATATTCACAAGGGATAGAATGTTCTTAAATAAATGGAACAAAAGAGATCCCATCATTGAGACCCTTTGGCCTTAAACTGTTAAAGCGGAAGATCCATTGTGCTTCCTTTTGGATTCCACAGTTCCCGTCCAAAGAATCAGGAGTTTCAGATTAGAGATTTTGCCAATTGCAGGACAATGGGAGTTGTGTATGTTGCGACGTGTATATGCCCACTCAATTATGTGGGGAAGACGAAGAGGGAATTACGACGGAGAATCCTTGATCATGTCGGGAATATTACGTGTAGGGAAGAACGCCCTCTTAGTCTTCATGTGTGGCAACAACATGGAGGTGACCCTATGTCGATTAAATTTCAAGTTATTGAAGTTATCCGTAGACCAATCCGGGATGGAGATTGGGAGCGGAGGATACTTCAAAAGGAAGCACAATGGATCTGTTGTTTGTTTAGCAGTTTAGAGCTTGCAATTTGGTGTTGTGATTAATTACTCTTAACGCTTTGTTTGTATAGCACTTTAGGTGATTTTGGAGCTGCACTACTGCTCTGACACCAGGCATTAGCTTAGTAAGCGGTGCTGGGATAAATGACTTTCAGCGCGGCAGTTTGTATACCAGCCTAGGTGATCTTGGAGTTGCACATACTGCTCTGACACCAGACATTCAGCTAATGTGTTAATTATAGATTTGGGTTATCTATATGGGATGCGAGTATTGGGCTGGAATCAGATTTGTTCTGTTTATGAGTTTCCAGTGATCGTCATCACAATACCATATATATTTTTAGACACTCACATAAATAGTGGCTTGTCCACTTTTATTAGATTATAATAAATGTTAAGTTGTATTATATTATTTTTTTTTTTTTAATTCCACTCCAATTCTGTGACATATAACTCTTGAGAAACTGAAGCAAATCATATCAGTCATAAAAAGGGAAACAATCATAAAGGTACTCCGCTTCTTTACAGGTTTCATATTCTGATGCCCCCTGTTTCTTGGCTGTTTTGTGTTTTAAATTTGTTTTGTCATTTGCTTATTTTTTCTTCCATAGGGGTCGACAAATATGCATTTGAAAGTCCCAATCAGAATATGTGACCAGATATGTTGGATATGACTAAAAATAGAAACCCTAAAAAATGTCCATGTCATATAACTAAATATTTACAATATGGTTGACTTAAAGACTTATGGGTACAACAGTTTTTTAATCCATGTCACAAAAACAGTTCCGTGAAAATCTATGAGGAAAATAAATATGGTTATTGCAGAGCAATTCCCTTAGAAACATTAATTTTAGGAGAGATTATAATGCATCACAGAACCGGACATGGAGTGCACATAAATCTATAACATGGACTAGTAATATAGTCTGCGCACCACCAGATGGTCCACGCACATGGCAATGCCATATAACTGAGACGTAAACTTGCAGTTTACAATTAGAATTTTATATGTCGCTTTTTAAAATTTTGTAGGATTGGTGCCTTCCAACAGATGGCATTGAGGGCACAGCTTTCTTTTTTCTTTTGAAGGAGAGCTAGTTTGCATGGCCTCTTACTTTTTATGGCTGTATGTCACTCTCTCTAAGGAGATACAACATTCCCCAGTTCCACACAAAGGCTTCTCATCCAGCCAAACCAGTGCTCTACTCCTCACTGATCATTACGGAACAACTGCAGATGATTGTCTTATGAAGGGTAAAGTTGGAATGAGTTCATTTGCTCTGAAGGGTCATAAATACAATATTATTCAAATAACGTATGGTTAAATACCACATTCCACAAATACATAATGATAATGAAGTACTAGAACAGTTTATGACCCTTTTTTAAAGAAACCCTAAATGGAAAGCCAGTAAACTACAATGTTGAGCAAAGAATATTACCATCTCAAACAGAGAATTTTACAGTATGTCTAATGAAATAATCTAATGTAACAATTCACCCCCCTTCTAGTTGCACCAAACTACAAGCAATAACATTTAAAGAGAGTCTCAGCAGTATATTGGTTATAAACCTAATCATACTACATTTCCAAATATGCCTTTGTTATTCAGCATTTGAGCCTCACTTCATGCAAATCTCAGATTTATTCATATGCAAATAAGGAAAAAGTGCTTTAGAGGTATACCTTAACTTGCCTGGGCTTTGGTCTCAGCTCTAGATTACTAGGCAAAACACTTTTCCCCTCTTTTGAATATGAATTTACATGAAATTGGGACTCCAAAGCTGAATAACAGAGGCATATTTGGAAACTGTAGAATCGCCCTTATAAGGTACGGTGGTTAGATTTATAACCAATTTACTGCTGATAGACTCCCTTTAAGTTAACTAGTAGGTGGTACAAAACATCTTGTGTTCTACATAAAATCTCTCTTACAACATTCCTACTTTGATGGCTATGTCACAAACTCCTTGGGAAATACCTTCACATCTGGAAGGAATGTGAAAAATAATAACTTCAGACTATTCACAAGTGCAATACTTAATGTCTCTCTTTTACAGGGACTATATTCCTCTCTCGCCAGAGATCATTGTCTTTAATCTATGGCCCTCTTTTCCCAAGAACTTCTCCAAGATTCTATGACTTGACAATGGCCAAATCATTAATACCCCTACACTGGGGCTCAACTGCAATACCCCCACCACATTCCACTACTCATTTAGGAAATACGACCAACTGGCCAGAATGGAGGAATTATCCCAATGGAAATTGTGTGTTTGTTGCAAATATTAATCTGTCCTGCAGCCTTGGAAAGACTTTTGTTCTAATAAAGACAAACAAAGGTTTAAGGATAGAGAACCTTGACACCACTATCACCGATGTCTCCTCGACCCACTTGATATCCTTTTCCCCTTGTCCCGACCTAAACAGTGTTTCAAGTAGACTAATTATTAGTCTTTAATCTTTTAGCTGTGACCTGAGGTTTAGACCTGTGTTTGGTATTGTTATTGTTTATATAACCCTTTTATCTTATGCTCACTTTATTATTTCCTTGTATCTGTCATATGATGTTACACTTATAGTTTCATGTAAACTCAATAAAATGTTATTTAATAAAAAAAAATGTGATTATAATATTATAATATAATGTAATGTTTTAAAGTATGCATTTAACATAGGTAAAATACACAGCAAATTATTGGTCTTAAGTAAAAAGCTGAGGCATCTAGTAGGGAAAGATCAAAATAACTTCACCTCCACAGATTAGATCAGAAAACTCATCTCATAAAGATAGTGTTTCAAGTTATGGCATATAAAAATATCAAGTTTCTTTTCAATAAAACATTCTCCTTACAGTTTATTTTTTTATTGCATTTTATTGCAAAAATGTGGAAATAGAAAAAAAAATGTCATGGAGGAAGATAATAGCTTGCTTATATAAGTTGCATGTGCTATGATGCTTGAAAGGTTCTAAGCATATTACTATGGTGTATTCTTTCATAATACAGCTTTTACTAGATAAGCAGCAATGTATATTATATACTCCTGATAATGTCCCCAGATACATTTCACTGTATATTTGCCAGTGTTATTATATTATTCTTAGATTTTTAAGCTAAAAATATTTTTTCATCTGCACTAAGAGCAAATATTATATAGGTTTGCATGATTTTCAGATTTTTTTCCAGTTTATTATTTTTCGCAAGTCAAGTTTGAAAGTAAGGTGTGTTTTTAAAATCTAATCTCCTTTTAAAAAGATTGATGCTCCCATTATTCTTACCAGATTTATCACAGATTAGTGGAGGTAATAATGATAATTATAGTATGTAGCATTTTCAATGATAAATATAAATGATAGACATAAATATCTGATAAGTATTCTCATTGCCAAGAACCTCATCTATCTTTGAAATAGGAATTCCATGTCCCTGCGCCCAGTATGCTTCTTATACTGTGATGTGACTCAGTAGAAAATATTTAGAAGCCTGCTCTAATACATGTAGTATTATGGGACTGTACTTTTCGAGAACAATAACTTGTAGCTAAGAATTTGATACATCACATAGGCACCAGCCAATAGGCGCCACCATTACAGTCCATGCACACAACTTGGAACAGTCATCAAAGTTATCAGACATTGCTTATTATCAAAACTTCAGAGGCTAAATAAATGCTTTACTAAGCTCAAAGAGCAGTTTGGTGGATACTGTGTGATTCAGGCTTCCATAGTAGAATTGCTGCAAAGAAACAACCAATTATTTGAGAAAGAAACAGGCGTCCATGCTTAACTGATCTTCACTTTTGTTAACAATTTGTCTTGAAACCAATTCTTTGCAATATCACAACATGATAACAAAAACATTGAATTCACCTTCCCTCACTGGATGGTCAAACATAGACACAAATTTGAAAGTTAGCACATTGCCTAGAGATAACTTGCAACATCTGGATTTCATCATGCAAGAGAGCAGGTAAGAAAGGCTTCTTTGCATCAAAGAATAAAGGCAATGGATTTTAAACCAGAAAAATTCTAATCATTCTAAAGAGTCCAAATTTGAGATTTTTATTTCCTTTTACCATCTTGAGTTGTTGAAAATATGCTTAGGAGAATTTATTATGCCCTTTATGCCAGAAATTGGTGTTAAAATTGGCGCATGGTCAATTTTGCTCTGTAAATGGTGAAATTTTGGCTGTTTCAGCCTCGCACACAACTTTCCCAGAGGATGGAGTTGAAGAGGTACCTCTAAATAAATTAGATGCTTCTCCACTCTAGCTCACAGGGGATAAAAACTGTTGTAGGAAACACCAGCCTTGATAAATTCCCCCTTGTGCCTTCCCACCATAAACAGTGCACAGAAGGTAGTAAGGTATGCATGTGCTTTGTTGGAGAGTGCAGCCCGGTGACCCCATTCTATACCTCCAGAACAGAGGCAAGATTCATTGCGCGAGGTTCATTCAGCAGTTTCGTTCGGACCCCACAGGTCCTAACTGAAATGGCTATTATTCTCTGAGGTCTCTTCAGGCCCCAGAGTATAATATGCTGAGGCTCAGGGGAAGTAATCAAACATAATAAATAGTGTTACCTGTCCTGGGCTCCGGGGGGGGGGGGGGGTCTCCCGGCTTCTTCTGGTCTTAGAGACGTCATGAATGAATGTTACGTTGGTGCTATTCTTGACGTCTCAAAGAAATAAAGATGCTGGCAGATGGGTGCCGGAGCCAAGAGAGGTAAATAACACTGTTCATTAAGTTTAATCACCTCCCTGGGGCCTCCGATAATCAAACTCTGGGGTCTGCCACTACAGGGCATTATACTGTGTGGAGGGGCCACTATGAGACTTTGTACTGTGTGGAGGGGTCACTATAGAGCATTAGAGTGTGGAGGGGCCACTATAGGGCATTATAGTGTGCGGAGGGACCACTATGGGACATTTTGCTGTGTGGAGAGGCCACTAGAAGTCATTATAGTGTGCAAAGGGACCACTATGGGACATTTTAATGTGTGAAGGGGCCATGATAGGGCATTATAGTGTGTGCAGGAGCTACTGTGAGACATTATAATGTGTGCAGGGGCTACTATGAGACATTATATTGTGTGGAGGGCCACTATGGGAAATTATGCTATGTGAAGGGGCCACTATGGGACAGTATACTGTGTGAAGGGGCTATTGTGAAACAATATAGTGTGTGAATAGGCCACTATGGGACATTATACTGTGTGGAGAAGCCACGATAGGCCATTACAGTGTGTGGAGGGGCCACTATGGGACATTATACTGTGTGCAGGGAAAATATGAGACATTATATTGTGTAAAGGGGCCACTATTTGACATTATACTGTGTAAGGGCCAATGTAGGACATTATACTGTGTGCACTATGGGACATTATTCTTAAAGAGGAGTAACAGTAAGAAAAAAAAACATACTCACCTGTCCCCAGCGTTCCAGTGTCTTACACCGCAGTCAATTCGGTTGCACACCATGCCTCGTTCTCCCTGCACCCCACATGACCGCTGAGGCCAATTAGGCAGTCGCTGAAGAGGGATGTCACTCACATTTGTCACCAGTCCCTCTCCAGTGATTGCTGAGACTGCTGATTGGCCTCAGCGGTTACGTGGGGTACATAGGTTTCAAGGCCCACCTGAGTGCCAGGGAATGTGTTTTTCTTTTTTTATGTTATACCTGCCCTGGGCCCCTCCGGAGTTTGTCCAAATCCTGAGGGCCTCTAGATTGAGGAGTCTGTGGACTGTGAGTGTTATGGTGGCTGCTGCTGCACCTGCGGTTTAATTGCCCCTCTGACCCCACTACCTATAACTGTATTTACATAGGACTTTACATATAAAGCAGGCTGTCCTGTGTAACAGAAGTGTCTGCTTTACATGGAGTGAGAGGCAGCAGTCCTGTTTAAGTTACAGTTTCAGTCTGACATGGTAACTTACATAGCACTGCTGCTCCTGCCTCTATGTAAAGCAGTCCTGTGCAAAATTACTTTACACAGGTCTGCTTGTGCTTGCCCTGCCTATTTTTATTAACTCCATCTACTTGCACAGAGCCCGCCTATAAAATGGGGCTACTTTTACATTTTTTTTCAGGCCACTTTCAGTTCCCAATCCACCCCTGCATCTTAGTTGTGCCAGTCTTTTGTTCTGATCGATTGCCAATGGATTCAACCATGAATGCATGAACTTTTGTGGTCTGGGACTTGAGAAAAAGTCAGTCATAATTTCCTTATTGTGGCTTGGTTATCTTCACATGCATGTAATGTCCCTGCCTGATAACCTGGCCACAATAAGGAAATCATTGCTGGTTTTCTAACAATTCCCAGACCATAGCAAGTTCCTGGATTCATGATTGTTTCATTCACAACCACTAAGAGAAAATCTTTAAAACTCTTCAAAATTTCTAATTACTTATATTTACAAAGATGTTTAAATTGTCTACAAATATAAATCTTGTTATGCTCATTTGAAAACTCATTTAAGAACTGTTTGACGAAGAATGGAATTGCAACAGTTGACCTGATCTTCATAGTCAACTATTCCGATGACTTAATTATAATTTTGTGTATACTTCATTACTTGATACTTGTGTAGCCCTATTTGGGGGGGGTATGAGTATTATCCCTCCCGCAACAGACTCTGGCGCTGACCTGTGTGTATAATGGGACCTGAAGCCTTCGCTGAAGGGAAGAGTGGGAACATATATGAAATATATCAGTGCCTCCACCCAGGATAGAGCCTCTGTATTACAGGGAGGATCTCTTCCTGGGACTTACCCATGAAATACAGTTAGTAGCCTTAACAAGGATCACTGTACTAATCTCACAGTCTGAAGAATACATACAGATACCACATAAGGTTATAACAGTAGCTTTATAAGAATCAACAGGGTAATAATACATACATAAAATATACTCAGAACACAGCAATACTACAACAACCAGCAAGTCCTCAACCGTCTTAGGTTATATACCCGGGTATATATATAGATATATAGCAAGAGTCCAGTGCACAATACCTCCAGGCAACAGAAGAGATGCCCCTGTGGATGACTGTGGATCCTCGGATTCTTCCAGGAGATGACAGACAGCCGATCAGGAGATGATGATGATGGTGAGATTCTTCACAGGCAGCAAACAGGGCGACGGTGACGGCAGTAGATGCAGGCCTGACTACCCTAACACTGAGTCCTTAACCTGCCAGCTAAACTACTAGTGCCACCGGGCCTCTAACTAGCTAGTTGGCCTTCGGAAGCCTAACCTATCACTGCCCTGAACTGTATATATATATGGATCCCTAACTACGGTTACTAGCTAGGTCCTGTGAGTATATAGGGGGTAACACATACCTAACTATATACTGTGAAGTAAAGAGGAACAAGTGGCTCTTAGACTCCCCCAGACATAACATGTCTGTCTCAGCAGCTCTGCTCACATCTCTCCCCCCAGCAGCTCTGCCTCACATGTGTCTGACTCACTGTATTTACAAAACAAAACTTGCACTAAATGCCTGGGGTCTCTGAAGCCAAACTGCAGGGGCAAAGAAGCCAGATACATTATATACTAGTAGAAATGGCAGTTCCCTACACTCTCCCTCTGGTGAAATCTTTACGTCACGTCAAAGACATACAAAGTCATAGTATACAGTCAACATTACCAATGACAATATCAATATGGTTGCTTTTGCATTTACAGAGTCACAACAGGTTAATAGGTATACATGCCAGCAGGAGCGAAAATTGGTAACATATTGACCAAAGTGGACACTGCACCCACCCAAGCATGGTATAAATGAGGCTGAGTAGTAAATCTGGGGTCCCCCAAACTATCATATGTCAGCATAGGTGGAGGGTGTCTAATTCTCTCTCCTCTCCGTACCTCTCTCTGAGGTAAACTAGCATGTCCAGGCCCTAAACTAGGGTTGTCTGCCATGGGAGGGGATGGTGCTGGTGGCGTAGGAGAGCTAGATCCCTGCTCATCTGTAGACACAGAGCTAGGTACGAATTCTGGAGTTTGAGGGTTCATAGGTCTCCCTGAAGGAGAAGATACTGGTGATCTAGGAACTTCAGGAGCCACAGTCCAATCACTCTCAGGAGTTTCAGGAAGGTCAGGCGGAATATCGGCTAAGGACTGTGGAGAATCGCAGGCCGAGCCATCATTGGAGATATCCATACCATCAATCTGAGGTACAGGCAACAAATGATTTCTATGCCAAGTCCTGATCCTCCCGTCCCGTCCTTTTATCTTGTAGACTGGTATTCCAGGCAACCGATCTACCACTGTAAAGAGTTCACTCCGCCATCGATCAGCCAGCTTATGTTTTGCAGATGCTCCCAAATTCCGTAGCAGAACATGGTCCCCAGGGTTCAATTCTCGGTATCTTACTCGAAGATCAAATCTCCTTTTATTTCCTTCATTCATTTTGGCCGCATTTTCCTCAGCCAGCTGATAAGCACTCTTAAGCGTTTCTTTCAAACGTGCCACGTATCGGTAATGATCTCGATGACTGATACCATCGGTAGAGACTCCCAACAAGATGTCAATAGGTAGCCTAGGCTCTCTTCCAAACATCAGAAAGTATGGTGAATATCCTGTGCTCTCGTGCCTTGTACTATTATAGGCATGCACCATAGCCTCCACTTTTCGACTCCAGGATCGCTTATCCTCAATTCGTAAGGTACCAAGCATATCAAGTAAAGTCCTGTTAAATCATTCAGGAAGGGCATCTCCCTCTGGATGGTAAGGCGTCGTCCGACTTTTGCGGATGTTCAACAACTGAAGTAACTCTTTGATCAGGTTACTCTCAAAATCCCGGCCTTGATCAGAATGCAACCGGTGTGGTAAGCCATAATGGATAAAATACTTTTCCCAAAGCACTCTTGCAACAGTGACTGCTTTTTGATCCTTAGTCGGAAAGGCTTGAGCATATCGTGTGAAGTGATCAGTCACCACCAATACATTTCCAAATCCTCTGGAGTCGTCAATACAAAGGAAGTCTATGCAGACAAGATCCATGGGGCCCGAACTCTTCAAGTGTCCCATGAAGGCCGCTCGAACCGGGACAGTCTTCCTCTGCAAACATCTGCGACAGCACCTACACAGACGAGTCACGGTATCTCTCATTTTGGGCCAGTAGAATCGGTCTTGTATTAGGCCATAAGTCTTCTCAGGTCCCAAATGACCATGATAATCATGCAGACTTCGGAAAATCATCTTCTGAAAGCAGCTTGGAATAACTAGTTGGCGCCTTCCAGGGTGATCATGATACAGCACCACACGATAAAGTAGGCCATTGTCTATTTCAAACTTCTCCCAATCTCGTAGACGTTGACTGCATTCAGAGGGTAGGGATGTCTTTAACATTTCTCTGTCTTGAGAACTCACTGCTTGATAAAGAGGTCCAATTAAAGGATCAGTCTTTTGACTCCAGATCATTCGCTTTGAAGATATAGAACAACTCTCAAAGGATCCTAAAGCGGCAGGGTAGGCAAACATGTCTGGTACAGCTTCGGGACCTCCCCCAATAGAGTCAATAAGCCGAGTTTCAGAAAAGGCTACTCGGTCTTCAACTACAGCAGCCATGGCACACAAAGCTCCTACTCCAGGACTTGGCACTTCTTCCCATTCATCCACTACTTCCGGACTAGGTAATCCAGGCCGTCTTGATAGAGCATCTGCCCCAATGTTCTTAGGCCCCGATTTATACTTGAGTGTGAATTGGTAGTTGGATAAAGCTGCCAACCAGCGATGTCCTGTAGCATCGAGTTTAGCGGTTGACAAAACGTATGTCAGTGGATTGTTGTCTGTTCTTACTTCAAACGTGGCTCCGTATAAATAGTCATGTAATTTATCAACAATGGCCCACTTGAGCGCCAAAAACTCCAATTTATGTACTGGATAATTTTTCTCGCTGGGAGAAAGACTTCGACTTATGAAAGCTATGGGCCGTAACCCGGCCGGGTATTCTTGGTGCAGCACGCCACCTAATCCTTCAAAGCTGGCATCTACATGTAGCACATATGGCTTCTGTGCATCAGCATAAGCCAGAACGGGAGCTTCTGTCAATTTCTTCTTCAACAACTTAAATGCTTCTTCACAATCCGCAGTCCACCTATCGCCAAAAAGGCTTTTGGAAGACCCTTTCTTCTTTCCCGGATCTCCTGCATCACTCTTCAACAGGTCGAGGAGGGCTCGAGCAATTTTTGAATATCCTTCCACAAATCGTCGATAGAATCCACAAAACCCCAAGAAAGATTGCAACTCCGTAATATTTTGCGGTCGGGGCCAATTCACCACAGCTTCAATCTTACCAGGATCGGTAGCAACTCCTTCAGCAGAAACAATATGACCTACATAAGTGACCGAAGATCTACAAAATTTGCATTTGTCAGCCGACAACTTCAGCCCCTCTTCTTTTAAGCGATGGAGTACTCTCATGAGTCGTTCTTCATGTTCTTCCAGCGTCTTTCCAAACACAATAATGTCATCAAGATATACAAGGCATTCCCGGGGCACTAAATCACCTAACACTCTTTCCATCAACCTTTGGAACGTTGCTGGCGCACCTTTTGTACCTTGCGGCATACGAGTGAACTGAAAGAAACCCAAGGGGCATATGAAGGCTGTCTTTTCCTGATCCTCAGGTGCCATTGGGACTTGATAGTATCCCGATCTTAGGTCCAGCACTGTGAACCAACAGTTTCCATTCAGAGCTTCCAGAGCTTCTTCAATTCTCGGCAGTGTATACTGATCAGGTAAGGTTCTCCGGTTCAGAGTTCTGTAATCCACACATAGGCGAATTGCTCCAGATTTTTTTCTTACCACCACAATAGGTGAGGCATAGGGGCTCTTACTGTCCACAATGATCCCCTGACCTTTCATTTGCTGTAGAGTCTGTCTTAACTCATCAACATCCTTTGGAGCAACTCTCCGTGGTCGCTCCCGGAAGGGAGTAGAATCGGTCAATCGGAAAGTGTGTTGAGCACTTTTAGCACAACCTACATCCATATCATCCATGGAGAACACTTCCGATAATTCAGACAACTTCTGTGTCAGTCGCTGATTCCAGGCCTCTGGTAAATGTGGATCACTCAAGTCAAGATTGAGATTAGGGATTGCATCTCGGATTTGAATCCTGCACACTTCAGCGTATGGATTTACTCCAAGCACAGGGTAGCAGTGGGCCACATTCTGGTATGGTCCAATTACAATCGGATGCGGTGAACAGTTCCTCACTGTCACACAGGTAGATAACTCCACTTTATTTCTCCAGTCCTTTCTCTCTGGGATCACCATCCAGCCATTCTGGTTAATCATTTCTTCAGGGGTTTCCATAAGGACATAACTCCCCCCTTCAAGCAAATCGGGAGCAATGCTGGAGGCTACTCTCAGAACTCTCTCCCCGCCGGCAGGAACTTCCACGGTTCTCTCACCGATATGATATACCATTCCATGTCGATAGCCAGTAGACAGGGCATCACAGAGTTCTCTAAGATCAGAAGATATATTCACCGGCTGAGCTGCAGGGTTCCAATCTCTTCCAAGAAACTTCTGAAAAGCATAATGCACTGCGGGACAATTAGTGCCAAGTATCACAGGAGCTGCACAAGAATCCCCTGTATCAGGACAGACAAGAGCCGTAATCTTCATGGGAGCGACACTCTGATCTTCTAATTCAGGGACAGCTATAACTACTTGTAGGCTGCCATCTACAGGATATGATCCTGAATTAAGCCCCCACAATTTCATTTGTCCTGTAGACTGAAGAGGTATATCCCTCAGATACTTTTGGTAGAACGAGCGATAAATCAGGGTCACTTGAGATCCTGTATCAAACAGGGCAGGAGCGGCATGACCATTGACAGTGACTTTGACAACGGACCTGGAGCCCGCGATAGCGCCTCTGGTATTTACTCGGCCCGCCTTCCTTTGGTGTCTTTGATTCTGAATAGAGAAGACAGCACTGTTTCCCAATCCCTCACTGTCCTCCGTACACTGTCTGGCAGTATGGCCCGTCTGACCACATTTATAACAGGTTCTAGCATCCTTCCTCCGTTGAGTGGCAGTGGGTGGAGTGGCGGACTGTCTAAGTTCTGACCGCTCCGCTGGTTTGTCCTTGTTTGAATTAGGAACAACATCTTCTTTAGAGATGCTTTTCGCTTTCTTAGGGGTACTAAAACTAATGTCAGCTTCTTGTTTCTTCACTAACTTCATTAAGTCAGGAAATGGAAGGACTCTATCAGATAGTAAGACCTTGAGTACTTGAGCAAGAGGATGATGAGGTTGTAACCCTCTCACCAACTGACTGGTTCTCAGAGCGTCTACCTCTGAAGTAGATATAGCTGCGTGGTACACCAGACGTGAAAGAAGTAGCTGTAAACGGTTAATAAAAGTAGAGACATTTTCCCCTTCTTTTTGACGAACCATTCGGTAATCAGCAACCATCTGGGCAAGGTCATAGTATGGCTCAAAGTGATCAGACAGTACTTGTATATAGTCCAATGCACTCACTCCTTCATGAGAGTCTCTGTACAAGCGGATCAATTCTGCAGCAGGAGACCGCAAACTTTCACTGATACGCTGCCGCTTGCCTTCTTCAGAGCAAGACCATTCCTTCAGGCATTGGAGAGTATGTTCTTTCCATATCTCAAAGTTTTCCTCCCCTTTTGGTACTGGGACATTACCAGAGAATACTTTTAGTTTCTTGTAGTGAGTGGCCTGCAGGCCCTGAGCTAACATTTCAGTCAGCCTGGCTAAAGTGCTAATAGCACTGTCACTAGAGGAACTGCTAGCGACGGCCATACTGGGGGGGTAACTGGCTGAGCGGGGTTCTTCCTTTACCTGAACCAGGGGAGGAACAGGCGGTCGGTAATCCCATGTAGTAGCTAGTGGGAGGTTCCCCTCTGAGCTATATCGCTTCTCCATATCAGTGACTATTCCCACTTCTAAATCTCAGCAGTGCCTCCAAATGTAGCCCTATTTGGGGGGGTATGAGTATTATCCCTCCCGCAACAGACTCTGGCGCTGACCTGTGTGTATAATGGGACCTGAAGCCTTCGCTGAAGGGAAGAGTGGGAACATATATGAAATATATCAGTGCCTCCACCCAGGATAGAGCCTCTGTATTACAGGGAGGATCTCTTCCTGGGACTTACCCATGAAATACAGTTAGTAGCCTTAACAAGGATCACTGTACTAATCTCACAGTCTAAAGAATACATACAGATACCACATAAGGTTATAACAGTAGCTTTATAAGAATCAACAGGGTAATAATACATACATAAAATATACTCAGAACACAGCAATACTACAACAACCAGCAAGTCCTCAACCGTCTTAGGTTATATACCCGGGTATATATATAGATATATAGCAAGAGTCCAGTGCACAATACCTCCAGGCAACAGAAGAGATGCAGGGGCCCCTGTGGATGACTGTGGATCCTCGGATTCTTCCAGGAGATGACAGACAGCCGATCAGGAGATGATGATGATGATGGTGAGATTCTTCACAGGCAGCAAACAGGGCGACGGTGACGGCAGTAGATGCAGGCCTGACTACCCTAACACTGAGTCCTTAACCTGCCAGCTAAACTACTAGTGCCACCGGGCCTCTAACTAGCTAGTTGGCCTTCGGAAGCCTAACCTATCACTGCCCTGAACTGTATATATATATGGATCCCTAACTACGGTTACTAGCTAGGTCCTGTGAGTATATAGGGGGTAACACATACCTAACTATATACTGTGAAGTAAAGAGGAACAAGTGGCTCTTAGACTCCCCCAGACATAACATGTCTGTCTCAGCAGCTCTGCTCACATCTCTCCCCCCAGCAGCTCTGCCTCACATGTGTCTGACTCACTGTATTTACAAAACAAAACTTGCACTAAATGCCTGGGGTCTCTGAAGCCAAACTGCAGGGGCAAAGAAGCCAGATACATTATATACTAGTAGAAATGGCAGTTCCCTACACTTGTTACTTGATTATATAACTTAGGACTTATGCACTGTGCATTTCTATTGTGCCAACTATTAAGTCACCATATATTTTCATATGATACAATATATCAATATATTACAATTTTCTGTATATAACTTGGAATTAATTCACTGTGGATATTGTGACTATCATTATGATTATAAATGTTCCATCACCATGTATATACTGTACACTTGGACTTGATGCTATTTTTTCTTTCTTGCTTTATAATATGGCTTTATATAACATTTGTAGGCCAAAACGTTATACTGTTTTGTGAATCAAAATCCGCACAAGGATATGTTCCTGAGAATGCCGAATGTTTCTTAGATTTCTAAAGACAGGGTGGAACCCTACTCTAGCATCAAGTTGGTGTGGGGAGTGCCGTGCATATTTTTTGGTAAGAAAAAATATTTTAATAAAAAATAACCAGCAAGTGTTTACTGTATACTGAAACCCCTTCAGAAACTTTGAAAATATATCTCAAATACTTTCCAGTTAAAGAGGACCTTTCATGTCCTCAGGCACATGCGGTTTTATATACCTCTAGAAAGCCGACAGTGCGCTGAATTCAGCACACTGTCGGCTTTCCCGTTATGTGCCCTGGGGCTGGAGATATTGGCACCGTTACCAATCTCAGCCCACTGTCAGAAGGGTGTTCCTGGCAGTCTAGCGATGATGCTAAGCTGTGAGGAATGCCTCCCCAGTACAGGACTATGGACGAGTACTGTCAGGGAGGGCGTTCCCTACCACCCAGCTAGACTGTCAGGAACGCCCTTCTGACGGTGGACGGTGAAACTAAGACTACCGAAAGCTCCAGCCCTGGGCACATAACAGGAAAGCTGACAGTGCGCTGAATTCAGTGCACTGTCGGCTTTCTAGCGGTATGTAAAACCGCATATAAATGAGGGCATGAAAGGTCCTCTTTAAGAGAATATAAAGGTTGGGCAAAGCTGTTATATAAAAAGTTACTCCATTAATACTAACCTATCACCAATACATGTGATTCTACAGCAGGGGTCAGCAACCTCTGGCATGCGTGCCACTCTTGGCACGCGAGTCTTATTTCCCTGGCACGGCAGCGGACTCCTCACCCAGCAGTTTCGATTGGACCAAACACGGCAGAACCGAAACTGCTATTATTATACTGTGGGGTCTCTTCAGACCCCCCGAGTATAATAAGCGGAGCCCCCGGGGAGGTTATAAAACATAAAAAACAATGTTACTCACTATTCCACGCTCCGCAGCCGCTATGTACTCTTCGGGCGCTTCTGCCTGAAGTCAGCTGACAAGGCCTCACGTCTGCGTCTGACGTCATTACGCATAATGACGCGATGTGACCCCTGAGACTCAATGAGCGGTCGCTGACTACAGGCAGAAGCGCCCGAAGAGACCACAGCGGCTGCGAAGCGTGGAATGGTGAGTACGTTGTTTTTTTATGTTTGTCACCTCTCTTTGTCCTCCACTTATTATACTCTGTGGTCTGAAGAGACCCCACAGTATAATAATAGCTAGTGAGTGGCACAAATTGGAATATTATAAAAGTTAGAATATTATACTGTGTGCAGGGGCCACTATGGAGGATAACACAGTGTGCTGGGGCCACTATGGGACATAATACCATGTGCAGGGGCCACTATAGAGCATAATACCGTGTGCAGGGACCACTATGGAACATAATACCGTGTGCAGGGGCCATTATGGGACATAATACCGTGTGCAGGGGCCGCTATGGGACATATACCGTGTGTAGGGGCCGCTATGGGACATATACCGTGTGTAGGCGCCGCTATGGGACATATACCGTGTGTAGGGGCCGCTATGGGACATATTGTTGTGTGCAGGGGCCGCTATGGGACATAATACCGTGTGCAGGGACCGCTATGGGACAAATACCGTGTGCAGGGACAGCTATGAGACAAATACCGTGTGCAGAGGCCGCTATGGGACAAATACCTTGTGCAGAGGCCGCTATGGGACAAATACCGTGTGCAGAGGCTGCTTTGGGACATATACCATGTGCAGGGGCCGCTATGGGACATAATACCGTGTGCAGGCGCCGCTATGGGACATAATACCTTGTGCAAGGGTCGCTATGGGATATAATACCGTGTGCAGGAGCTGCTATGGGACATAATACTGTGTGCAGGGACTGCTATGGCTGTGGGACATAATACCATGTGCAGGGACCACTATGGGACATTATTCTGTATAACGGTGTGTTTTCTATATTAAGGATGTGTTTTTGTACAGAAAACTCAGGCTTTGTTTTTTTTTTTTTTGTGCACAAATGTACCAGTTTTACATCAAAGTAAAAGTTCCAGTGGCCTAAGAATATAGCTGCATCCAGATACATAGTGTGTTTTCACCATAAGGATGCTGCCATACGGTGCTCCTGGACACATTTACCACTAATTGGGGGCTGCACATGGACTTTCATTGCTTCTAATCAGAAAGTACAGGAAATAGCAGTAAACGCATGAGTCCTAAAGCATCTGGTGGCAGCACTTCTGTGTTATGGTTTGTGGTATATGACTTTAGTTTAGGGGTCGTCAGACTTACAATTATTGACCGGCACTCCGAGTACCTCATCTTTGATTTTTTTATTAAAATCGGCATGCCGAACAAAAAAGGTTGCCTACCCCTGTTCTACAGGGAATCATAGTCATAAATTGTTCATATTTCTTAGTTTTAATTTACAGTATATTATTTGTATTGTTTATGGTATATGGTTAGTATCTATTAATCATCACTTTTTACAAATTATATGAATAATATTAATATCAGCTTCTCATTGTAATTTTTGGGCATAGAATATAATTTCAATTCTGCCTAATAGTTTAAGAGAATTAAATTTACTTTGGAACTATTTTTATAGATGCTAAACTATCTATTTTAAGACCATTTAGTGTGCAGTATTGCAATTAAATATAAAAACATGTTTTTAAATTGGAATTATTTTTTAAAATTGCTGTTTTTCATTCTCCCTCAGAATATCCACCTAATGTCATTATTAATGTTAGTGAAAAAAAAAGTTAATTCTAGTTTGCTCATCTTTATTGGTGAGCAGGCACAATATCAGGCATCACTTCAATGCCTGTGTGAAAGAGGACCCCAATAGGTGGACCACAAGCACTGGACACATTAGTTGGACATTCTGAAGGTGAAAGAAAAGAATAGCACCATAATAAGCATGTATCAATAGTCAGACAAAAATGTGAAGAATGCATTAATATTAAGTAATGGGAGTAACTCTTTAAGGGTAAGTTCACACAGAGGAATTTGCCGCGGATTTGGGGGCTGATTCCACCCATATTCTACCTCCCATTGTTTTGCCGCAGATGCTGCAGCTGATTCCATTGCTTGAGACTTCCTTCTGATTGTGCCCATTCATCTGGATCTAATCAGCAGCAGAAAGCCAGGACTGAATGCCAATGCCCTGCACTGAACTAAACACGAACTGTATAGAGATCCATTTATACAATTAATTACTCATTTGTATCAAATTAACTTTATTTGTTTTTCTTAAAGGGTCCGCCTTCACAATGGACTATCTATAATGCTAATGTATATAAAATAAAGTAAGCAATGCATTGCAAGCATTGCACATCACAATCCTTTTTTCATCTGAAGCCTTCATTTTTCCTTACCTAATGAAAACTGCCTACAAAGGTGTACATATTCTTTCTGCCCTGATTTACCGTACCCTTTTTTGCTGTAGTGCTTTTTTTCTGTCTACCATTAAACATGCCAACATTTCATACTGATAACTCAAAATAGCATGAAAAGACTAAACAATGAGCAATCCTCATTGAACATTAAAATATATATGCCATATGCTCCCTTTTCATCATTTTTTATGCATCTTGGTACTTGAAATCCAGCTTGTATTGATGGTGATGTGATGCTCAAAACTGGCATGTGAGTTATTGATATTCGTAGTGATATTCATTTGAAGATATTTCTTAGTGGGGTAAGACAAAGGTAGAAGAAGAAAGAGGGCTCACTCATCATAAAAGAGAGTGGTGTAAGACTGAATTTACTATAAGAATAGCTAGATAAAAACTGAGAGGTGGAGAATATACATGGAATATCAGTTGTAATGTTATACCCATTAGTCTTAGACTGTACTCATATTTTGAGGTAACCACAGATGGCCCTCCACCCTGCTTATTTCTAGGTGGTGTGTTGTCCGTGATTAATCCTTTTTTTCATGTTTGTGAAAAACAGATCAACGATTTTTTTCTTCCATACTTTCTATGTCTCTTGGATGTGATACATTCTTGATACATCCGCATCAATGGAAAAAACAAACCTTCCATTTTTCATAATGGATGTCGGATGCTGGAAAAGGCCAGAAGATGACCACAGAGTACCACGATGGAGGGCCGGAGTCCAGGAGCAGTGAGAGAAGGTATCAGAGTTGATTATATTTCTGCACCTCCACCTTTGCTTATTATACTCTGGGCTCTTGAGAGTATCATCTACTTTATATCATCTGAATAAAAATACATGAATTATATTTACCGTGGCTGCAGAACTAGAAACAGGTCTTCTTATCCATGTTTCTTTCTCAAGTACAGGTTCAGTAAAAGAATCAAACCCTATGTTGGAGCTTTTCTAGTTACACATCTAAAACCTGAGGCAAGAACATGATTTAAGGCCTTATCCTGTTGTAAAACGGGGAGATATTTATGTACTGTATGATCTGTTTAATCTGACTAAATTGTCTCTATATGTACTGACAAAAGTAATTTTTAAAGATTCATTCTCCGAACATCCTTGACATTTAATGTCTCTCAATAAATCACTACAATCCAAAGTAATGCATTTTTTAAAATCCAATTTGGGTAGTTTCCATCCTAGTCTAGTATTTCAATTCTGGGACTCCAGATGAAGCGTCTTCCTTTGAACAGATTCTGTAGAATATAACCCATTTCCCATAGAAAATATTGTTAATAACAAGGCACAGATAATGAGGCCAAAATAATGGAATTGCCCTCAATCTCTTTCCTATGAAAGGTTTTCTCCGCTACTCTGAACTAGATAATGTTGGGTCCAAAAACAAAAATTGAATGGTATTATAATCAGCCATAATGATGAGCAAAAATAAAATAAATTGCATACTTACCTCCGCAATCCCCCACCTCTCCCATTACAATGCTGCCTGGTCCTCCATCAGTCTGTACTGCCTGCTACAGTGATGACATCTTGACAGGTGTGTGGAAGTCCAGTTACAGGCAAGGAACAACGAGGGGGTTTCTGGAGTATGTTGGAGTATGAGTGTATACACTTTTGAAAATTTCAAGAGGTCACCAAAGATGAGCAAACTACAGAAGTAGCTAACTGTAACAATTCTGATGCAGTGTGGGAACTTGTCTTAAACTTGCTGCAGCATGATAATGTACAACAAAAGTCAAGTTAAAGTTTGCTGAGTTGTTTATTTTTTTATTCGTTCATTAGGTACCTATTCCCCCAATATATATACTGTATATATAAAACTCAACTAGCGTTACCTTATTTAGTTGTGATATCAGGGTAACCCCATGACAATAACACGGCTTTCTATAATGGAGGAGATCACAGTGAAGCCTCCATGACTGTATGTTTTTGGTCTCTTTTATTATTTGGGAGAATATGTAAAGAAAAGGATAATTCCACTGCCCCCCAGTAGTAGTGACAGTACAATCCTCTAGCTGCATTATGGGATTGATAGCACAGCATAGGGAAAGAGAAATATAAAGGTCAAGATGGAGTCAGATTAGGAATTAGGGAGAAGCTGGATTGTAGGTATATGAGGGTAGTATACATGAAAGAAACCTAGAGGGTGACAGACAGTGAGGTGATGGGTGCAGGGATGGGAAAAAAAACTTTTTTTTACTTGTATATGGAAACATTTGAATAGGTTTACAATAATGTCAGTAGTGACTGTAAAAATAGGTATTATAGGAGATCAAGATGATGAATAAGACCATTAGATGCAGGTATTACAGCGGTAGTAAGGTATGCACTGGCTAACTTCATAAATATTTGTTACATACCAAACCTGTGCTAAGTTGCCAAGAATATGGCTTAATTGCAGATCACATTGATTGTCCCCCTGATTGTCTGCCCTCATGCTCAAGCAGCTAGTAACAGTTCAGGCACAGGGCATCAGATGGAGGAATCTGTACATTGTAGAGGTGATTCTACTTTTTCCAGATATGCCTCTGTTATCCAGCTTAGGAGCCCCATTTTCATGTAAATTGCCATTTCATGCATATGCAAATGAAAGGAAAACTTCTTTAACCAGGAATTTAGAGCAAAGATCAAAGCCCGGGCTAGCTAACCCATGCCTCAAAGCACTTTCCCCTCATTTGCATATACATATGCATATACATGGGGCTCCAAAGGTTTATAACCAATTTACTGCTGACTATAAAGCCCAACAACATGATATACATTACATGGTCCCCACCTGGTTAAGAAATGTTCTTTGTTGATTTTTACTTAGTATTTTAAGTAAAAACATAATGTTTATTAGGGATTTGAGTTATTTCATATATTATATTGTTGTTTTGAGTGTATTTATTTCATATGTAATGTGTTCTGTATTGTGATTACAGCCACATTAACATCTCCATAAACATATAACTTTGTAAACTATATCTTTATATAAATGTAAAAAATTATGTCTGAGATGTTGCATATAAGATACATTATGCATTTCACATCTTTCCTGCTGTTCTACTAATTTTAGTTTTGAAATCATAAGAAGTTGCTAAAAAGAATGCAACCAGAATGGCTCTCTAGTGTAACTATTTACATGAAGTCTTAAAACCGGCGTGTCATACTCACGTTCTGTGTTTGTTTTAGTAAATACAAAGGGACTCAGGGGTACCTTTACTTCTGGCTTAAAGAGAAAACTCGAGAGATACATGTTGTGACTTCTGAAATCAGCATCAATTCACGACTTCTTTTATTTAGAACACAATTTCTGAGACCTTCTCTAAACACACAAAATGCCATTGCTTAACAAGGACAACATATGGAGTTCTCTAAAGAATAAAGAGCAGCACAGGAGTGTTGTATGAGAGTATCAGCTAAAATTCTAGATCAGAGTGGTGCATCCCAAGATATTCCCTCAAGATATATTTGATGAAGGATTAATGGTATCCTAATGTTACTTCTGGCTTTGCTTTTCATTTTGAAGTTGTTTCAACTTTGTTTCACCAATTTCTTTTAACAATATTTTAACCTATTATTGCCCAGAATATTTTTGTCAGGGTAAAACCAAGTTAGTAATTTTTTTTTAGATGCCGATTTTTCGTTTTTTTGACAGAATTATGAAAATGTTTTGCTTATTTTAGCCTAAGATAGATAAGTTTTATATCCTTATAACATGTTTGTTTTTAGAATGATTGTACAATAGTGTATTTATATAATTGTAGGTAAAAAAACAATATTCATAAAAATATATATCTATACACTACCGTTCAAAACTTTGGGGTCACCCAGACAATTTTGTGTTTTCCATGAAAACTCACACTTTTATTTATCAAATGAGTTGCAAAATGAATAGAAAATATAGTCAAGACATTGACAAGGTTAGAAATAATGATTTTTATTTGAAATAATAATTTTCTCCTTCAAACTTTGCTTTCTTCAAAGACCTTTGGCATTCTAGCTGTTAATTTGCTAAGGTAATCTGGAAAAATTTCACTCCATGCTTCCAGAAGCCCCTCCCGCAAGTTGTATTGGCTTGATGGGCACTTTTTGCGTACCATACAGTCAAGCTGCTCCCATAACAACTCAATGGGGTTGAAATCTGGTGACTGCGCTGGCCACTCCATTACAGATAGAATACCAGCTGCCTGCTTCTTTCCTAAATAGTTATTGCATAATTTGGAGGTGTGCTTTGGGTCATTGTCCTGTTGTAGGATGAAATTGGCTCCAATCAAGCGCTGTCCACAGTGTATGGCATGGCATTGCAAAATGGAGTGATAGCCTTCCTTATTCAAAATCCCTTTTACCTTGTACAAATCTCCCACTTTACCAGCACCAAAGCAACCCCAGACCATCACATTACCTCCACCATGCTTGACAGATGGCATCAGGCACTCTTCCAGCATCTTTTCAGCTGTTCTGCGTCTCACAAATGTTCTTCTGTGTGATCCAAACACCTCAAACTTCGATTCGTCTGTCCATAACACTTTTTTCCAATCTTCCTCTGTCCAATGTCTGTGTTCTTTTGCCCATATTAATCTTTTCCTTTTATTAGCCAGTCTCAGATATGACTTTTTCTTGGCCACTCTGCCCTGAAGGCCAGCATCCATGAGTCTCCTCTTCACCGTAGATGTTGACACTGGCGTTTTGCGGGTACTATTTAATGAAGCTGCCAGTTGAGGACCTGTGAGGCATCAATTTCTCAAACTAGAGACTCTAATGTACTTGTCTTGTTGCTCAGTTGTGCAGCGGGGCCTCCCACTTCTCTTTCTACTCTGGTTAGAGCAGTTTGTGCTGTCCTCTGAAGGGAGTAGTGCACACCATTGTAGGAAATCTTCAGTTTCTTGGCAATTTCTCACATGGAATAGCCTTTATTTCTAAGAACAAGAATAGACTGTCGAGTTTCACATGAAAGTTCTCTTTTTCTGGCCATTTTGAGAGTTTAATTGAACCAACAAATGTAATGCTCCAGATTCTCAACTAGTTCAAAGGAAGGTCAGTTTTATAGCTTATCTAACCAGCAAAACTGTTTTCAGCTGTGCTAACATACTTGCACAATGGTTTTCAAGGGTTTTCTAAACATCCATTAGTCTTCTTACACAGTTATCAAACACAATGTACCATTAGAACACTGGAGTGATGGTTGCTGGAAATGGGCCTCTATACACCTATGTAGATATTGCATTAAAAACCAGACATTTGCAGCTAGAGTAGTCATTTACCACATTAACAATGTATAGAGTGTATTTCTGATTCATTTAATGTTCTCTTCATTGAAAAAAACTGCTTTTCTTTCAAAAATAAAGAAATTTCTAAGTGACCCTAAACTTTTGAACAGTAGTGTATCTAGATAGATAGATAGATAGATAGATAGATAGATAGATAATACAATGTTTTATTATTATATTTTTTTTTCCTGGTAGACTTTAGATTTTTGCTTCCTTTAGATTAATTTCTGGTTTTGACTAAAAACAATGTGTATCAAAAACTGCATGTGAAATTCCAGTCATAATATGTTTGTTTGATATGTTTGATATGTTGAGATTTTCAAAAATGCAAGCATTTTTGAAAACGCAACTTTTCGCCGTGGATTTTTTACTGCAATATGTGGATAGGGCTAGCCAGAATCCCATCCACTTTACAGGTAATGTAAACGCAGCGTTTTTTTCAGCGGCATTTTCGCCACGGTCAAAATGTTGTGTCTTCGCAACATGGGGCCCTGGCCTAAGGGAGCTAAATGGTTTCAAACTTTCAATACATAAAGCTTATTGTCTACATAGAGAAAAGTTGTACAACTTTATAATATACTTTGTGCTTCACTTTCTTGCAGTTTACATTCATAGGGGTTCATGGCTCATTACAGTTACTGTACAGTTATAAGAGCTCTGTTTCATTTATTGAGCCATTCTACAACAGATTATCATATTACTATCACAGATTACTCTTTATGTAAATAATAATATGGTACCAACCATGTGGATAAGAAAAATCCATAGCAGGTGAATTTCTACTTTGGAAACTGCAAGGATTTATTGTGTAAATTTCCTATTGAAATTCAGTGCAGAAGAAGAATTCAATCCTATTATTGCAGATCTTGCTGCGGATGCACTGAAAAATCTGATACCGTGCCTCAGGAACCTGGGAAGTTTTTGACACAGGAGAGCCAAGTCAGGTGAGTAGAATATTTTTTTAAAAATATTTTTAAATGCTAGACTGTTTTATGCAGGGCAATCTTCAAAAAATGCACCAAAATCCATATGGTACAACGTAGGTTTTAGATCATCCGCACTGTATTTTAAATTAGCAGCCGGAGACCCAGAGTCTTTTTTTTTCTGAATTATATCTAGCAACCTTTCCATGGGCAATGGCTATTCCATGTAATAAATGAATGTTTCATGTCACATAATCTTATCAATAACTCAAGTAAGGCTTCTTACAGTAAACCTGCACATTCATTTCCAGATCTCTCAATGTTTCCACAGAACTATATGTAATTGTAAAGATCATTTTGCAAACAATGTTTTTTTCCATCATGATCAGTACTGTTAGTCGTAGCATTATTCCAAGAACATTTATCATACCTTGTCAAGACAGTTTTCACCCTTAGGAACTGGGGATGTTTTTTCACTTCAGCGTGAACTCATCTTGACCATAGGCTCACATAATAACAACCTCTGGATAGTAAAAACACTGCTTGAGCCTTTTAGAACACAGATCACAGACTGAAAATCCATGTTGATTTGCTAGGATGCACTGCATGCTATAGCTGTGGTGTTGAAAGGTTAATGTGAGTTATGACAATATATCCAAGTTGGAGCAAAGTATAGCAGATGGTGCAAAAGATGAGCAGCTAGATGTGATTGATGATTCTTACTGCCTGATCTGCCCTTTATGGGATTGCTCAGTAAGATGTCAATCTGCAGAATTTACTATTTTCATAAAAGTAGAGAATTAAGGCACCACATTATCAAGTCTAGATTGGGATAGAATTGGCATAGGAATATATTAAAAAATATACTTCTGCAATGAATAAGCCAGCATGCTATTATAAAGTTATGATCTAATTTAGAGAAAATTTAACAACTTTACTAGTGCATAAAATTATCCAATATTTGTCCACTACCTGTGCTGATACACCAAATTACATACTATACATTACTTACATTACTATACATTATTTCCTTAGTCCAGTTGCACATCCATCAATTTTAGCACATCCCTTGATATATAGTACTAGTTATCTACAAAATCTCTCTTTAACATAGAAAAGTTAAAAGAGCTGTGATTGAGATCAAGAGCTAGTTATTAATGATTTTATTTTAATCAGTAGCAAACATTAAAATTGCAAAGGGCCCCTCTGCAGAACATGTATTTTGGCCCCTCTTTATGCATATATAAAATATACACATGTACATACTCAAATTATACACCCATATACACATTACATGTATACATATATTACACATTACACAAACATGCATGTACACAATCCTCACATATTTACACATTCCACATACATAAATGCATCACACATGCATATGCGTTATTCATACATTTACACACTTTGCACATATATACACATTCCACATGCAAATCTAAAAAAAACACATTTCACAGGAATTTACACATTAGGCACATAAGAGGAACATTACCCAAAAGTAGTGTCTGAGAACCTTTCTGTAGGGCAGTGGGGAAAGCAGTTTTATGCCCTCTTGTGGCAAGACGAAGAATCTAATCAGATCACACCTGTATACATTTATATATTTGTCAGAGACATAACCTCATGCAAAGTTTTGCAGCAACCCTTTATTTCCATATGAGTGTGTTATTTTTTTGTCAATGACATTATGTATATAAATATTACACGAGCATATATACACATATACTGTGTCAACGGTCTTCAACATTGCTTTCTTGGTACTACAAATCTGTCTGTAATAGAAGGCAGTTTGTGCCATCAGGGAGATGTCTGATTGGCTCCAAATCAGAGACAATGGAAGTGTAAACTGGCCATTCAGATCAATTTGCTGGCTGGGTCCTCTTCCCTGTGGGCCCTTGTACAGCCGAACCTGCTGCGTCTATCCCTGCCCATTATTCACTTAAATGGTCACTGCTCTTTAAAACAACTTTTTAAAGAAACATAGTTACTGCTTACCCCATGAAAATCCTGGAAGTTCAGAGGTGCACTCAATTTTAAAGGCTTTTGTGAGGTCCTTTTTCAGTTTTTTATGGTGTCCTCTATCCTGTGGAT
This sequence comes from Leptodactylus fallax, assembly GCA_947044405.1. Classification (NCBI taxonomy): domain Eukaryota; kingdom Metazoa; phylum Chordata; class Amphibia; order Anura; family Leptodactylidae; genus Leptodactylus; species Leptodactylus fallax. Next base: position 5,697,349 of record CAMRHE010000012.1, read on the forward strand.
ATGCCATATAAGTAATTTGTGGGAAAATCCCCTTAATGCATTTAATGAAGATTGTTCTGCATGGCTTTCCATACCAACAATGATGTCACTAGGTTGGTAAGATAGTAGCACTAGCTGAATCAGAGATGGCGCTGCCGGCTGGGATATTTGGTGTATTAGGACAGGTAACAGATATATATTGGATAGCTTTTTGCTTTGTTTATTGCAGTTATCAGAATGACACAATCTACCTTGCTGCTATATGTAAAGAAGAATGTAGTAGTGCCATTGTGTGTTGTGCAGTATCCTAAAGCATTGCATTATTAGAAAATTCACAATTACATGTGATAAGTTCAAAGAGTAAAGCAATTCCAGTACTATAGAAATGTCACATTTCTATCGACTTCCCCATCCAGACAACACAACCATTCAATAATTCTAATACTCTTTTTATATTCTTGTATTCAAATCAATGGGAGCTGAGCTGCAGTAGCAGCCACTATACAGGGATCAGAGCATATAGTATGGGTGTCAGAAGCAGCCCCATACAGCTGATCCATGCGGGGGCCACTTTTTTACCTCCCACCCAGTGGTGAACCTAGCCTCTTTGCTTCCTGAGGCGGACTATCAAAAGACGCCCCCCCCCCCCCCAAAAAAAAAAAAAAAAAATTGAGTTTACATGCTACTAGCTGCTATTGATGCACAATATACACAAAGTTATAAAACAGTTTATAAAAGAATTCTTCTTCCTGTATTGCCTCAGTGTCAGAGATCAACATCACGGCATTAACAATGAAAATAACTGCTTGGTGGATGGACGAGCCCACATTGCCCCCATTCTCTATAATAGGAGCACCGCAGATAGTTGAGTACTGTACTTCGGTTATCTTTGGCACTCCAATCAAAGTGAATGAGAGCCACATGGGTTCGTCCATCCACCAAGTGACATGCCTATATTCAGCCTGGCTGTGGTCAGGCTGAATTCCCACCCAGTGGGGGAAAAAACCCAATTCTCAGGCTCAGTGGGGGTCTCAGCAGACAGACCCCCATCAATCAGGTATTTATTCTCTATCATTTAGGTGAATACAGGGCAGTAACATTTTGTGACTTACAGGTGACGTCTCTGACTAATCCTTCACATTTCCCTTCTCTTCCCTTTGGACCGCCATAACCACTTCTTCCAGCTGTGACTTGTCTCTGTAAAATTTTCAACACAGACATCTTTGGCTCCTCACTTTTCCAGGCACCTGACCCATATTGTCCTCACCTACACAAAGCCTCCATCCTGCTGCTACCCCAATTATAAAATATATGATATAACCCCCCATAATGAATAATACCCCCAAGTGCATCTTTATATTAATAATTTCCCTGTGTACTCCCTTTAAATAGTGCCCCTTATTATTAATGCCCCAGGCATTTCCTTATTAGAAAGTAAAAAAAAATGAGTGGGGTTTCAATACCTGGGACCCCTAGGATCAGCTGTTTGAATGAACCGTGGTATCTGTGTAAGCACCGTGACCGGTTCTCTGTTTATGTAGTATCATACTGTACATCTCATAGTGGCCATGTAATGTAACTACAGCCTCGTCCTATACATGTCTATGTGACAAGGCTGGAATTACAACACACAGTCACTATAAACAGACTGCGCCATGGCCCCTTCATACAGCTGATCAGTGGGGATTCACTGATCTCTTATTGATGATTTATAAATGACCTCCCCACTTGTAATGCCTCCTAATAGTTCTTATATAAATTAAACCCCTATCAACATAAAGACCACTAATGAATCCTCCCTTATATTTCCCCCTCCTACCAACCCCTTATACTATTAAAACACCCACAACTGCGCTAAAAAAAAGTTATACTCACCTACCTGCGATCCTTTGGTGAATGGAGCCACCGCTGCCTCCTCTTCTCCTCTGCTCTATGATGCGCAGGATCCACGCACAGGTGGCGCAATGCTATGACGTCATTGCGCCGGCCTGGTCTTGGTGTCTTGTAAACCGCAGGCCTTATGTGGCTTGAGGTTTACAAGACAGGATGGGTTTTAACTAGATCGGTGTCTGTGGACACCGATCTAGTCAAAAGTAAATCATTAATGGCGGCTCCAGGGTGGGCCCCTACTGAATCAGTAGGCCCGGGGGAAAGGAGCAGGAGCTGGGATAGGTAAGTAAATAGGCCGTTACCTGCTGGGGCCTATTAAAAAAAAAAAAAAAAAAAATTATCCTCACCTACCTGCGATCCCTTGATGGAGCCGCTGCCTCTGCTTCACCGGCGCATAAGACGTCTGCGTCTCAGCACAGGAGGCGTGATGATGTCATAGCATCGCCGCCTGCGCTGAGATGCAGAATTCTCCTCAGCCAGCCCCGGACAGGTACCGCTCAGCTTTGTTTTCAGAGTGGCCCGTCTTGAGCTGGTTTAGGATAAAAAAATAAGTAAAAAAAAAAAAAAAACAATATTAAAAATGCTGCCCCTCCGATAGTGCCGCCTGAGGCGGCCGACTCACCTCACCTCATTAGAGGTGCGCCCCTGCTCCCACCAATCAGATATTTATGCTAAGGATAGGCCATACAGATAATTCCTGAACCACCCCTTTAAGGTTCTGGATAAATCCATAAGTTTCATTTACATACTGTACCACTAGTCATTTTTCCATATTATTCTGTATTTGAGTACAGGAGTGCATGTATTGTAAAAATAAAGCAAATACATGCAGCATGCCACAAAACTGAGTTATACAGAGAATTTTAATCAGATAATGGCTTTGCTATATATCACAATTGTTGCCATTACTTCCCTCAGCAAATCACTGTTTCTGTATGGTTCGATTTAGGCTCTTTTCGCTGCATGATATTTAGGTGGGAGTAATTTAAGCTCCCTATAGCAAAAAACATTCTTCCAAAATGTACAATGTTCTTGGAGTTCAAAGCAAAATTTAGTGTACAATAGCACAAAGAAAATTTTGTATTGCTTCTGTGCTTCTTATGTATTTTTCCTGGCAATGCATACTAGATATTAAATTCACTAAGCTTACAGTATTCTGTAGAGGACAGTTTGTTTAACCCATGACTTTAATCTCTAAGTCATTTATTTTACATAGCAAATATATACTTTTTTGTTTTAATTCTGTAAATTTTAATTCTCTAAAAGCAACAATCTCTGTGTACATTTTGCTAATTATATCTTGTATTAATAACAGCATGTCACATTTGCTCCCATGTTCTCTAAACTAAAAAAAGCTCTATTCTATTTTATTAGGAATAATTCTATTATGCAAAGTATTTATTATTTTAGGAGGTGATAGGAGTCTGAGTGGCAAAAGCAGGAAGCTACAAAAGTGACAAACATAACAAAGGTAGATTATTTATCACTGTAATGTGCTCTGTAATATGGTGTTGACAGTGGATTATGTTTGGGGGAAATGATAGATTGATGTTGTGTCCCCACTCAAGACAGGCCTGTGTATGTATGCGGTTCTGTCCATTGCATTGTAGAGTTCATTTAAACGGGTTACGTGGGGAGGTAAACTTACTTGACTTCCTCTAGCTCTTCATGTTGGACCCAGGGATTCCAGCTTAATTCCAACTCCAGGTCATGTGATCAGAACCAGCCCCTGATCCCCGAGTCACTCTGTCTACTCCCTCCTCTCCTGATTTCACAGGTAAATTACCTGTCCTATTGAGGCTAGCTGACTATATAGTAAAGATGGAGAGGCAGGAGGGGGGTGGTTCAGCATGAAGAAGGAGGAAGGAAGTCAGGTAAGCTTAACTTCCTAGACAACCCCTTTAATGCCAATGCGGATGACCTATTGCTGTCATTACTTTGTATTTTTTATGTCACTGTCATTATAATGGTATTGAGTCAATATGCCATTTCTGGTTCTAGTACTTTCTTTACAGAAGGCTGTCAATGGTTCTCTAAAGTGCAAACTTCTGTTTTGCCTTTTGGCTGGCAGCAGGTTGTGCCTTTCACATTCCGAGGTACAGACTATGCACCCAGTCACAGTGTGGCAGGAAACTCTCCCTATGAAAAGGGGTTTAATACAGGTTCTCACACCTCGGGGGCAATATCTCTCTAGAAACTTTACATACTACAAGTCCCATACCATCTTCTCTACAATATTAAGCTATGAATGTTGCTGAAAATGCTAAAGTAATAAGTGGTAAGTGATAAGTGGTAAGGGACTTACCCTAACAGGGTCTTTTTAAAATGAATAACAGGTGGTCCATACCTTCGATGGCTACCTCTCCACACCAGAGGGCCATACCTCCGATGGTTACCCCACCATACCAGGGGGCCATACCTCCAATGGTTACCCCTCCACACCAGGGGGCCATACCTCCGATGGTTACCCCTCCACACCAGGGGGCCATACCTCCAATGGTTACCCCTCCACACCAGGGGGCCATGCCTCCGATGGTTACCCTTCCACAGCAGGGGGCCATACCTCCAATGGTTACCCTTCCACACCAGGGGGCCATACCTCCGATGGTTACCCCTCCACACCAGGGGGCCATTCCTTTGATGGTTACCCCTACACACCAGGGGGCCATACCTCCGATGGTTACCCCTGCACTGGGCTACACCTGAGGTGGTTGCCCATTACTGGGAAAATTATAAGTAACTTCAAGGACCCATAAAAAATAAATAAAAATATATATTTATTGTCAATAGTGTGAATTATAATGCATAGCAATAGCTATAGTGTAGGATTATATTTAAGCCAAAGTATTAAAAAAACTCAAGAGTAAATAACTGCATTACATTCTGTTACGCACATACAGTCAAGAAATAACAAAAACAGGTTGTTAGTATATACCAAACCACCAGCAGTTACACACTGGCTTGGAGGCACTTGTACGCATCCCAATCCTAAACAACCTTGTCCTATGGGGTTACATAATAAGGCAAGGCCACTGACAATAACACTGGCCTAAAGATTGGAGGCTCATGCTGACAGGGTCCTCTGTTTCACTTGTACTAGATCACTCAGCTAGTTAGCTATCATAGTATATGTCATAGTCAGGGATGGGAGCTGCTGCAGTATATGATGCCATAGTAACATATAATAATAGTAATCCATATACTTATCTGGATACAGTCTGTAAATGTTCCTAAGTCACCGGCTACACACGAAGAGTAAGAAATGCAATAATCCGGTGCAGTATTTGTCTGATATCCATTATCTACATGTGTTGGATACTCAGAGGTCAGCCTACAACATGGCGGTCACTATATCACCGTATATACCTGGCTATAAAACTATACAAATCTGTGCATCCTAAAGAGCAAGGTGCACCCGGGCCACCCACATCCCCACCATGTGCTGAGCCCGCCCTATACACCTTTCAGAGCTATAAATATGATCTTGATATAATATATTCTGCTAGAAGACTATGAAAAATCATCTAGATAAGGCCCAACGTAATCTACACAGTCTTATACTATCCACCATTTTAGGTAATAGATGAATTTCCCAATGGAAGATGAAATAGCTACATGAGGTAAGGGCATACATTGTATAGGCGTCAGCATCAGCAGGACAGCGTGTATAAAGGAACAGAAGGTTGCCATATAACCACACACAACTCAATATACAGACCTGATATGGAGTTCACATATAGATCATTAGATGCCGTATATAGGAAGGGGAAATAATAACACCAGCACTTAACTTTTCCTGATACAAACACCAGCTTCTTGAGGGGGAGGCCCTTGGAGCTACAAAAGTCTGGTCGCCAATCTGTTCCATCACACCAAATTACCCCCAGCCGCAACCACAGGCTCAGGGGTACCATAACACACAGAATGGCAGTTTACCACATATAATAAACCACTCCCCGGGACACCACCCAGCAGGAACCCAAAGACCAGCCAGACCAAACAGCAGTTAATCCTAGGGGAAACTAACCACCATGTTTCCCCATCCCCGAATATTTCAACCAACGCAAAGGACCCCCCCACCCCGCCAATTAAAAATAACCTGTATATGGTATAGCCAATATACACAGTATGACCCGTATACCGTCCTGAGAAGGAGGTCACATAGAAATTATTAGCTTTAACCTATTCCCAGCATAATTAGCATTAGCATAGAGATGGAGGACATATACAGGGATTATCAGTGCAGTCTCTATTAACATCACCACACTGTATATCTGATCCACGGCTTTCAGATCATGCTGTCCTTCTCTCACCACAGTGTCTCCATTACATGTGACCTCCCAGCTCCACCATAGAGAACCACTCAGTCCCCAGGACTCATGAACAATTTGCATTATACAGCAGCAATCGATGGTGATACTAAACTAGTATTGATGTTTAATGTGAATGTGGTCACACCAGTGTGGTGTGAGGTGATAAACCTCAATATTATACTCCCTGATTCAGCAGACATGTTAAATGTTTCCTCCAGTCCTTGAGGTGATAGAAAGAGGAGAAGATGAATAAGACAGGAAGTTACATCTATTCCTAAACTCCTTCCTCCCTACAGTAACACCCTAGGCACTATATACTCCTAAAGCTGAATATACACACATATACTCTTAAAGCTGAACCAGCCTGTATAAATCTATACAACTACTGCACAAAGATGAAACTGCAGGAATTATTGGTTCCCCCATCCCAAAGTCATGTCCCCCTTTGCTAATGGCTCCGGCGGTGTCTTTATTTTCAAGTGACATAAAAGCACTTGTATGATAGGAGAACTTGTTGAAATCATATTTTCTAATAGTCAATACTTTCCTTTCTTGAGATATTGTCTAAGAACTCCAGTCAATGTCAAAACTAGAACAGTATTATATCTGTCAAAAGAAGGCTATGGACATGTTTCTAGCTTGACTTCGAAAATTTCCATTTTCTAACAGAAATAGCTTTTTAGAAATACATGTCAAACAAATAAAGTGGAAAAAAAGAGGGAAATAATCCATATTTATTTCAAGGAGATGAAACATTATGAAGTTGTATTTCAAATGATATTTTAAACAGGCAATGTTTTTTGTTATATACTAAATTCAATCCCCTATAGCTAATATAAAAATAATACATAAAGTAAGCATAGAAAGTTCCAAAATCAAACTAATATATAGAGTCTTTCTTAAACTTTATCTAATGTCATTAAAAATCACTACACAAATATATGTATAAAACAAATATAGTCTATATTCTAAGATAGATGGATAGATATTAAAAAGTCATTTATATTTTTTTTGGGGGGGGTGGGTACTTTGTTCACACAGAATCAGAGGAAATTTTAGCCCCTATCCTGGTGCTTTTATCAAGCAATGACATAGTACAAAGGTGGAAGTATGTATATCCTATTCAATAAGGGGACATCATAAACATTTCAAAGAACAATTAAGGCTAAAGACACATGTTCAGTTTTTGCATTTTGCGTGCAGAATTTGCTGTGGTTTCTGAGTCAAAGTCAGGAGTAGATTAAAAAAGGGATTGTACTGTAAATATAAAGGATTTATACTATACGTCTCCCTACTGAAGCCACTCCTCTTAAATCTAAGAAAGCACATATTACACATATTACAAATTACACATATTGTTTGGCATCTAGCCAAACTAATTGCACTTGTTCAAAACAGGGATAGGTACAGTAATTCCAAAGCCCTACACATACTTCACATTAAGCCAATGCGCCATTAAAAACAGGAAGGAAGCACAGGAGACTAACTATAAGATACTCTCCCGATGGTACAGAGTCCCTTCTGTTCTTCATGAGATGTATCCCTCCACCTCAGATCGATGCTGGAGATGTAACTCTGACCGGGGCACGATGAAGCACGTCTGGTGGGAATCCACACTCTTACGCCCCTTCTGGTGAGAAGTCTGTCGTATAATTAAGACAGTTACGGGCATTTCTCTAGACGATGACCCAGCCCCCCTTCTTCTTTCCATCTTCCCGTATAAATATGAAAAACACACCTGAAAATTGATAGGCTTCATGCTTGTGGCCGCAAGGTCTGTGATTCCTAGACTATGGAAGTCTCAGACGCCCCCTCTCTGGTGTCCTGGCTTAAGGAGATTTTGCTCATTCGTAATATGGAAAATATGCTGGCAGAGCTGTGAAAGGATGAGAGGACCAATCAACAAACATGGATCCTTTGGAATCATTTTTACCACTCTAATGAATTTCAGTCTGCCTTCCCCTCTGTATCCCCCCCAATGGGGACCCTCCCCCCCCCCCTCCTGACCTCTTCCAATCTTTTGTTATTATAATGTAGTTTTGTTTTGATTTTACCCTGCATTTTATTGTATTCTGTAATCGGCTCTGCTGCGACAGAGCCTATGTTATTCCCCCTATTCTAGTCCATTAATCTCTCCTCATCTCTTATCCCCTAGCCTCCCTCCCCTCTCCATCCATGAACTTCCCTGATCATTTTGTTATTTGTACTGTTTTATCTCTGTCAATATGAAAAGTGAATTCTTTGTTCGGCCCTGCTGCGACAGAGCTTATGTTATTCCCCTCTATTTTGCTCCATTTGTCACTTCTCAACCCCTATCTCCATTCCCTCCCTTCCCCGCCCATGTGCTTCCCGCTTCATAATGTTGTTTGTATTCCTGTTTATATGCAAAAAATGTAATAAAATCCTTAATGTAAAAAAAAAAAAAAAAAAAAAACAGGAAGGAAAATAAACCACTAATATACTGATCCATTAGGTCAAAACCAAAGTATATACTATGTGTAGCTACCAGGTGGCTGTCAGTATAAAAACTTTAAAAGGTTGTTCCAGTTCAACCCTTTAACACTATCTATTCACCTGTCCCTTTGCCTGCAGATTCAGCAGAGTCTTTATTCAGGTCCCCAGTCTTTGTTTACCTTCAGCTTGCGTATAAGTGTGTCAGCCAATCAGTAGCTGGTGTTGCTTCATTGGGCAAAATGTGAGCAACTGGATCCTCAGCCGAACAGACAGGTTAATATATAGTATTTGGTTTTTTAGGCCTCCCTGTGGATTAAAAAAAGGACTGGACCACCCCTTTCTACTGGGGACTGAAAGACTACTTTAAGCTTTGCGAGTATGGGCCTAAGGTCTGTGGCAGACTGCAAGAGTGCAAAGTCAAAAGGTCAGGACGGGCAGCTCAGGTCAGGGACAGGCAAAGGTTGTACACAGAAGGTAAGTAGAACAGGATCAAAATTAGCAGCAAAGTTAGAGAACAGGCGAATGTAAAAAAAGAACATAGACTTAGACAGGAATGAATTCAAGATACCCTCTCAGGAACTAGCATGCTAAGATCCTATATTGATCAGGCACTGTGCTAAGGGGTTTGCACATATAAATAAGCCAAGGCTTTCTGGGATTGGCTGGAAAGGCCCAAAGGTGTTAGGCACACCCACCCTATGGCCAAACCCAGCTGCATCTGCAGCAGAAGGATGTGCACAGTAGCATGGAAAGGTAGGAACTTCACAGTGTATTACCTTGCAGCTGAGTCTGGTAGGAGGGACAGTTACACCTTCATGATCCTGGGATTGTTTCCAAGTGAGTGAGAGAAAGAGATTATTTTCTATTTACTGCGTATCACAGCTTCTCTTCCCCAACTACAGATGGAGCCTGAAAGAGGAAACTGCTAAAAATTGCATAATACAAGTCATATAATGCACACATATATTGTTACACCTCATGAACACACACATAGCAGCGTATCCTGAAAAGTCACCTGAAATGAAAGGTATACTTTTAGTTGTTTTCTTTGTTATCTTGATAAACAAAATATGCTAATCTCACCTTTATAAAAATGCTGCCACCATTAATACCAGACATGATCTTGCATGAAATGTGTACCTGCTCATGTATGTTTTTACATGAAAAGCAAAGATAAAATATTGAAGAAAATGTAGAATTCATTATGTTGCTGTATTCAACTTTTGCCACCCACTAAATTCTATGTATTCATTTCTTGTGTAAATGTCCACCTGATGTCAAAAATCAAAATACAAGGTCAGAATGGAAACTTTCAGCTGAAACAAACTGAGTTAATTTTACTTTGTAGATCATTTATTTAGAAAGGTGAAATAGCCTATTTTTCCCATAAATTTCATTATGTATAAGAGGTGCTGTGAACCGAGTCAAACAAACATAAAAAGTAAACTTATTCATGCTTATTTTATGATATCGAATTTTTGCTATTTAGTATTGTCTAGAGATGCTGCTAAAGAATGAATAAGCACTGGAAATAAGCTAAGAGTGCAATAATGAGAGAAGGAGGGAGAGAATGCCTGGATACTTTTAGAGGTCATCTTACTTACCAGCACTGAATCATTTACCTGTACAGGACAGTGTAGGATAGTGTTACACATTAAAGCTAAGATTGAATTAAATTCCATTTACAGAATAATTGCTCATCAAGCTACTGTAAACTGCTTTTATGCTTTATCCCATCCAAATAACTCTGCAGGGGTTAGTTTTGTCTAAATGCTTTCATGTGAATTTATATGAGTATGTGCTTAATTGTGATTCAAAATTATACATAATATACACAGTATCTACCAATGTATTTTGACAGATTCAAGCCACACTATATTGTTGGTTGACTTCTGTTTTGCTCTTTTTATTTTCAAAACCTGCTTTTTCTCACACATCTGCTTTTGGAGCTGCAAGTTCAGAGCTCAGTGGGCATTCCCTGAGAGTCAGGCTTCTTTCATTCTTCTCTGCATGCTCAAGCCTAAGTGCTCCATACTCCCACTGCTATCCCTCTTCCACAACTGTCATGGCTGTGCAAGCTGTGATTTAAAAAAAAAAAAAAAACCCTTTAAGTCAGTCTTTCCCTCATGCTAGTAAACAGCAGGTTAACTGCCTTGAAAGGAGCAACCACAAGTACACCAACACTAGAACCTTATACCTAACCTCTCTATCAATGCCATGCCTATATTTCTAAATCCTATGCTTTTCACCAGCTAGGTTTTGACAAATAATAAGTGCAAGCAGGCATTGAAAAGATTGTAAGCTCTCTAATAGATTGTAAGCTCTTGCGAGCAGAGCCCCCACTCCTATTGTTTGATATCTTAGCTTTATTATACTATAATGTCTGATACTGTCTGTTCATGACCCATTTGATTTGCAAAGTGCTGCAGAATATGTTGGCATTATAAAAATAAAATTATTATATAAATAAAATGATTACTAATTAATATTAAAAGATATGGATGAATGTAAATGAATGAAGATAAAATCAAAGAGAAGAAAAACTGAAAGTGTTTAAATGAGCGAAAAATAATTGAGTTCTATACACAAAAGAAGAAGCAGATAGGGATGGTAATAGTAATGTACAGACATGTAAATGCGTCAGCCCTTACCAGGAGTGGTATACGTAGCTATAAGACACAGGTTGCAATAGTTGGAAAAGGCTTTACTCACTAAGAGGCAAGTGGGCTTGGTGGTTTCAGGAAACTCTCATAAGGCAACTCACACATGGCTATACAGTCTCTCTGAAAGTATACAGACGTGCCTTCCCTTACTTTTTTCTCTAGGCTGGACATGTCCAGATATGTGTATCACAAGTTAAGCTGCTTTTCTAAACAGAACATGGTTGTTATCTAATTGCCACTGGAGCAATTCACAAGAAAACATGAAATGGCAGATACCATAGTACAGTAGAACAAGCAATCTAAATCTCCCAGTGCAGTGTGATATAGATCTAAGGTACCCCAAACACACAAACCCAGCTAGACTTACGCGGATTTGGTCCCAGGTTATCGTCCCAGTAGCAAAATGCAAGAAATGGATGCTCTGCAATCTGAATACAAACCAAGATAAACAGTACTACTCACTAGGCAGCAAATATTTCTTACAGAGAGACTTATGAACAACATTATGAATTTTAATGGACGAAGGAAGACATAAATAAAAAGACACAGGATTAATAACCTCAAGAATTTCATACAGACCAATAAATCTAGGACCCAACTTATGAGACAGAATCTTAAGATGTAAATTTTTGTTAGTTCTGTAGTAAATTTTTCCCCAAAGCAAAAGCAGGACCTTTTATCTGCATGTTTCTTACAAATAGATTGGGACAGTTTATCTGATTCTACTTCTATCAGTTCTAGTGGACAATGAACAGAAACAAGGGTGAAACTCATAACTACAAAAAAACGGTGAAGTATTCAGAGAAACATGATGTTGATTATTAATGGCAAACTCTGGTAAATGGAGATAAGTTCTCCACTAAGACTAATTATCAGAAATATAACAACTAAGATATTGTTCAGGTGTTTGGTTAAAACGTTCTGTCTGACCATTGGTCTCAGGATGAAATGCAGAGGAAAAAAATAATTGTATCAACCAGTTTGGTACAAAGCGTTTTCCAAAATTTAGAGACAAATTGAATACCCCTTTCAGAGACGATATTTTCTGGAATACCATGTAAACAAACAATATGATCAATAAATAATCTGGACAGAGTTTTGGCATTTGGGAGTTGAGTTAATAGAATAAAATGACACATTTTACTTGAACAATCAACAACTACTCAGATGACAGACTTCCCCTCAGAAGACGGCAGATCAGTAACAAAATCCATCTAAAGATGGGTCCATGGTTTTTGAGGGACTGGCAATGGAAGAAGTTTGCCAAAAGGTCTTGGTTCAGGCACAAGTATCACATACAGAGACATAGGCTACAATAACACAAGACACTGTTAGCGACCAGCAGAGATGAGAAACTAACCTTTTAGTACCAGAAATTCATAGATGAGCACACAAAAGTGAATAGTGTAATTCATGCAACAATCTAAGTCTAAATTGAGAAGGTACAAATGTATACCTCTTACCACACTACACCTATTGTTATGCATTTTTAAAAATGTACCTATGGTATCAAGTCTCACACCTTTATTGGTGGTATGCAGCAGGTCACAGTAAAAGATAGATAGATAGATAGATAGATAGATAGATAGATAGATAGTATGCATTTGCATAATAGAAAATAGCAAAAAATAGTAGATATCAAAATATGACAACATGAATCGGGTGGGGTTACCACCCCAGCTATGTCTAATGTAACCCAGGATTAGGATAAAGGTGTAAGGCTTTTGGTGGGGCCCTTTTGGAGATGGAGTTTTTTGTATGAAGGTGGTGGACCCAATTTTCAATCTTCTTACAAAGATATAATAATAACAGAAAATAATAAAATGGATTCAGATTTGTATTTGAATGAGGTTGAGCTGTGTCGCGCCATTATGACAGAAACATGCCAATAACAGGTAGAAGGAGTGAAAAAAAAAAATCAAAATCCTCTTTCCTGCATGACTACATGGGGCTTGAAATACCTGTTCGAGTAATCAATAAAGGTCCATCCGTTGTGGGGTCCACCAGTAATCAGCCATTTATCACCTATATAAAATTTACAGATCCCTACCTTTTCTCTTGGCTGGGCATGTCCACACAACTGTGTTATAAGATGATCAGATTTTCAAAACAACATCTGATGGACACAGTATTTATCACAGCCTCCGCTTCCCCTTCTGCTCTACAGGGGGCCCCAACGACATGATATAGGACGCAGAAGGGGAAGCGGAGGTGACAGTCAGCAGGAGCGGGGATCGGTAAGTAGATAGGGCCTGTTATATGCTGGGCTTACTCCAGCAGGTAAAGGCCTATAACAAAATAAATAAAAGCATCAGGGGCCCCCTAAGGTCTCGGGTCCTGTGGCAGCTGCTACCGTGGCTACCCCAGTACTTATGCCACTGTCTATGGGGCCACTCAGCGATTGTGTTGTTAATTGACTGGAAATTAACTGAACCGATTTTGAGCTAAGGCAAATGGACAAATCTGTACATGTGGATTTCAGAAAACCCATGTTAATTTGGTCTTTTTCAGGCTCCCCGAGGCTCCAGGGCCCGATTGCATCCTCAACCTCTACACTCTTTATAGTTGCACACCTGCAAAGATATATCTGTTCACTATATAAGGACTTCTGTAAGTGATATCTCTCAATATTGTCTTCCTTTTGCCACCAAGTTACACTTCTAATGTTAGAGCAGGATGCTGAAGAGATGAAAAGAAGCATCTTTTCTGTCATTAACAAGGATATAGGATCTCATAAATCACGTGGAACTCAATGATAAAACTACTTAAATGATTTCTATAAAGCATTTTACTTTTCCTGAATACCTGCAGTTCACACCATCTGTTATTTTTCAGAGTAGCTTTAAATCTAAAAATGTTGGGGATCTCTGCTCTATAATTTCAGCAGGTTAAGAAGGAAATATTTATATTCAAGCCTTCCCTACTGTTATTTATTTGGAGAGCTACAACATCTGAATATACATGTCTATACTAAAGATATAAACATTTCACTGGGTAACATGTCAAGCTCTGTAAGCCCCTTAATAAAGTGTCTGCTCTCCGGGGCTGCCATGGTCTCATGACATCCATTTTCTTGACATTGACTTTGTCTTCAATGAGCTTGTTTGGTTACCGCTGCTTGGCTGGTTTGAGTAAGCATCTTTTCTAGATAAATAATTTAAGTTGCTTGGATGGCTGTCAAACTTCATTTCATATATGTGTTGTATTTTTTATTTATAGTCTATATGTGCTAGTGATAGCTAAAATCAAAGCAAACATCCAATTTGAACTGACTGCTCTTTATTAATCTGTATAAAATTAATAAATACTAAACTATGGAAGTAATAACATTATTGATCATTATATTGTGTGATATTGTTAAAACGATTATCACATGTTCCTTTGTTATCAATCCACAAATTACAAAAATGAAATTTTAATGGCAATATTTAAATCATTTAAAGCATAACCAATCTTATATTCCTGGTTGGCATTTAACAGAGTGATTGAGAGAGCAAGAGGAAGACTCAGAGATCGAGAGAGATAAAGTATTTATTTGCCCTGCTTGTTTATATTAATAGCTGGGTAGCAACGTTAAAACCATCTTTCTTGGAATACTGTACAAGCACCTAAAAGAGAAATTGCCTATCTGAATTAAAGTATGTATTAGCTGAGAGAGAGAGAGAGTTCAAAAGAGAGAAGCACTAAAGAGTTGAAGTGCAAAGATGCAAATCCCTCAGGCAGCAGCTTATTGATCATGTAAGTAAATCCAAAAAACACAGGCAACACAAAAACAGTGAAAAATATAAGGACTTTATTAGTCCCAAGTGCAACATTTCAGTTCCTATAAAACCTTCCTCAAGTAGTGGAATAGATACAAATGCAGCATATTTATAGTGCATCATGCGATACATCAATTAACAATCACTTAAATACAAAACAAATAAAAGTGTATCAAAGTCACAATTCATACATAAAATGAGCAAAAAGTGCATAGTGCATATATAATAGTAATATACTGTATGTGATGACAGTGTAACTTCATAAAACACTCCTAATTATCAAATGTGATCCAAAAAAATCTATATTGTAATTTCAAAACAAGTGTACATAATTAATACCAATAACGTAATTACTCCAGTATTTCAGGATGAATGAAGAGCTCACCAGAGTCTCAGGTGTCCACCAGGGTCCAGTATCCATTCCACTGCGTAGGAACTAAAAGGTTGCACTTGGGGGCTAATAAAGTCCTTCTATTTTTTTTTTTTTTTTACTATTTTTGGAGTGCTGCCTGTATTGTCTTTCAAATAGACAGATAGATAGATTGATAGATAGACAGACAGACAGACAGAGTTTTAAAATTTTCTCTAATCACCTTATAGGTTTGTTGCCTTGATATGATATGGATACGACCGTGAATGCAGTAACTTTCTATAGTCTTAAACCCAACCATGAGTGTGACCAGATTATTTTATTAGGGCATTAGTACAGTTTATTAGTGCCCCTGCCTGATAACCTGTCCACAATAAGGAAATTCTGACTGGATTAGTCACCACTAAGATGATTAGACAAAATCTTTAAAACTCTTCAAAATAATTATTTATATTTGCAACAATGTTTGACTTTTGTCTACAGACTTCAATATGATTATGTTCATGGGAAAACCCCATTTAACTTAACACTAAACCCTGACACTAAAGCCTTCTTACTTATCTTGAAAAATATCCTTAAAATCGTATTCTTTTTCAAATGACACTAAGGTGCTGTCTATATTATTTCCAGAGATATCATGGTTGAAAACAGTCGGGATTAGGATATTTATATGCAGCTGAATAATATATATCATATAAATATCCTAATCCCGACTGTGTTTTCAACCATTGATATCTCTGAAAATAATATAGGTAGCACTGAAACCTTAAAACCATATGAAAGAAGGGAATCCCCTCTTGCATATGACACCAAAAGTATGTTTTTTGTAATGCCCGAGATATAACAGTTTGAAGTGATCCTTCCCCAAACTTATTTTCTCTACATCCCTGTACTCCAAGCCTATACTCCATACACAGTGACTCAGTGAGAGGCAGGAACAGCTCTCAATACAGAAGCAAGGGTAAAGAGAGGCAAGTTTTCTCAGAAAGGAGGCAAAATCTGTTAATAAAGTATATTCCAAAATATATTAAAGACACAAACACTACCAGAAAATCAAAAGTTATTCAAAAGTTTAGTTACGTTTTAAGTAACAGAATACACATAGGTACACTCCCTTACCCCTCCCCTTGACTGGACATGTCCAGGTATGTATATCACAATTTAAGCTGCTTTCCTAAATACAGCACAGTCTTTTCATAAGTTATCACAAAGTGATATGCTGAGATGCTAATAATCCTATTTGTGTCTACCCAGTGGGGGAGGGGTGAATTGCAGCCTTTCAAGGCTTTTGTTAGCATCCTGCGATATTGTGTTACACTAAATTCACATTAGTTTCACCTATAGCATCACTTATAGACTTTAATGGGGTGTTGTCCTTTTTTGTGTTGTCCTTTTTTGTCCACCAACTTCAAGCGGACATTGCGACTGTGGATATTTGGTACGTAGTATTAAATTGGTTACAAAACCATTTGGAAACTTTAAGTATGAGACTGGTTAAGAGAGAACACATCTGTACACAGCATGCCCATTTTATTATAGGCACTTGCCCTTTCATGTGTTATGAAATTGTCACTAGAGCGATTCCCAAGAAAAGCAGGAAGCAGATACCAAAGGACAGAAGAACAAGCAACCTACATGTTACACTCTGCTTGGAGATAGATCTAAGGCACCCCAAACGTCCTTCACCAGAGCCCACCACAAAGCCAGTTGGACTTATGCTGAATATGGACCCAGTAGTTGCACAGTGAGATTCCTAACATCAAGACTAAAGCTTCTCTATTTAGAAATTAAACATGTGACTGCAGAGTCCAGCAAAAATCAAGGCAGTGAGTTTTCTATGGATCAATTTCAGTGTGAATCCACATTAAAATATGAAGTGATCTGAGTGAGTTAGAATGATATTAGTAGTATAATGTTGTACCGTGTTAGCCATAGAAAGTAGTGGAAGAGTGAAGAAATCAGGCGATACCTTTTAGAGGCTAACTGAGTATATTTGATAGTAATCTTTTGAGAGTGCTAGCTCTCTTCTTCAGACATGGTGTCAAGAGAGCTAGCACTCTCGAAAGCTTACTATCAAATATACTGAGTTAGAATGAGGCATGGTCATCAGTACCAGTCTCTCCGGGGTTACTACAGGAAAAAATGGAAAACATTGTAGAGTTGGCTCATGCAAGGCTGTTGAAAGTATACAGAGAATGGTGTGATCAAAGGACAAAATCCAGCAAAAAGATTTACAACTCATTCACAAAATGAGTCGGAGGAGGATGTTAAGAATTGGTGCACAGTCAAGCAAATTACAGCCAAATACAAACCTAACCCTCCAGCTAAAGTATCTAAATTCACTGGATGTTGTTGTACATACAGATAACTGGTTCTAGTGCAACTGCTGTCTAAGACAATTGGATCAATTAGCAACATCACCTGGACAGATGAAACCAGATTTCTGTTGCACCAAGAGGATGGGAGGATCAGAATTTAGAAACATTTCAGACAGTTCAGACTGGTGGAGATGGAGTATTTGTGTGGACTTGGGTGTGCAATGCACTACTAGATGGCTGTCTCTTAATAAAGTGGCTGCCCAGTATATACATTAGAGTTTAAGTTTCATAAATTTGGGGTAGGGGGTTAGGGGCAAATCAAAAAAGATAATTTCCTATTGGCCCTGAGTCTTTGTTAGCTTCTTCCCAGATGTTGTTTTATTAAAAAATATAAAACAATACAATAATGACAAACTACAATACAAGAATAGAACATATAACATATAAGCAACATAACTTAATAATAAATGCTAACATAACACAATAGACACATTTGTAACATGATTAAATACTACCCCCCTCCCCCCGACTATAATGTAAAATACAATATATTCAGCATATAGTACAATATATACAAATCTGTAATCACTCCATAGAATGCTGAGCACAGTTAAATTCAATTCATCTATCTCATCTTGCTTTTATTAACACACACCACATAAGTAATAGATAAAATTGGTATATATATATATATATATACTATACCACACCAATAGTTTCTTCCCTATATCTCACCCTAGTGCCTTCTCCATTGACCACAGGATCTAAGTTGTCATACACACGACCAATTTTGAATTCCAAGTGTCTTCCAATGTTCTGTTCCGATTACTGTATTTAGCAGCATGTCCTATTCAGATTCGTTTTCACATAATCTAGCCACCCATTGAAATCAATGTAAAACAGATGACAGATGTTATTCGGTAGACAATTGGAATACAAAATCGGTTGTGAGAATGAAGCCTAAGACTAACATTGTCACAGTTTCAGCCACAGCACTGTCATCACACTCACAGCATGGTGCAGGAAGCACTCTCCCTGTTTGTGCCATAAATGTATGGCACAGTGCAGGAAGAGTTAACAGGTAAAATACATATTTTAGTCTCCCTCCTTAGTATGTAATCTCTATCCTGTTTATCACAGCAGCATGTAAGTAAGCTTTCGTGCTACATGATGGTGTACTTAAAATCAGCAATGCATTATTGTTAATGACAAGGTGAGCTTAATTTGGCTTAATAAATGTATTTATTATAGCGCTACCATTTAACTCTAAATCTACTGGGAGTAAATTAGAAGCTTGCCCAGGGCTCTAAAGTAACTAGCATTGCGAGGATCATCTTCAAATTAATCAATGGCTTCAGCCTCACAATATTGTTTAGGTGTTTCTATTTTTGCAGATAAACATTTAGAAAACTATTTAACATTGCCAGAATTAGCCATCTGTGCTTCTATGCAGACTGCCAGGATTCAGATTCTTTATTTTTGTTGCTGACTGATGCGGGTCTAATTCTTTCCCAATTTGAGGGAGAGCACTGGGATAGCGACAGTTTTATTTTATGCTGTGCCCCAGTTGGCTCAAACCCATTGCTATGGAGATATCTAATTTAAACTTTCCTCATAGAAGTGCTAGGAATTTGCTGGCATTGCTGTGCTAGGTTAATAAGGTTGTTACATTTAGGGAAAAATGACTTCTACAAACTCTGAAATCTCAGTTTATGAAGTCAGTGCTAATTCCCCAATGGCACATTTTCTCAGTATTTATATCTTTTGATACTAATAAGCTTACTGTATTCTGATATCTCAGAAATGTCTTCTTTTAAGCAGTAAGCAGGGGGCTTGAATGCACATTTCTGGCACATGATTGATACAAAAGTCAAAAGGATTCAGTAAAATGAGCAAATGATGTTATGTAAATAACATGACAGGGGGTCACTTTTATGTATTAAAACTGCATGAAATGTGTAGGTGTTAAAACGGTCATAAAAATGTACCATCCATTCAGAGAATGATAGATAAATGATAGATTATGTGGGTCTGACTGCTAGGAGCACCATGATCACCTTAAACCAAGGTAACTATTTCCCTCTTTCCTCCTCACCAGCAATTCGGAGATGGAAGAGAGTTGTATGGAGAGGTAGCTGAATCTATACACAGCCATTCAATATAAATTTATTGGAGGTGCAGAAACAACAGAGAGTGACTAGAATACCCTCTTAAATTAAAGGGGCTGCCCCATATAGGATGTTTACCACCCATCCATAAAATATGTGATAAATGTATGAACAT
Source organism: Leptodactylus fallax (assembly GCA_947044405.1). Lineage (NCBI taxonomy): Eukaryota > Metazoa > Chordata > Amphibia > Anura > Leptodactylidae > Leptodactylus > Leptodactylus fallax. Next base: position 5,717,380 of record CAMRHE010000012.1, read on the forward strand.
TGGTGTCCCCATCAATAGGATTCACACAGATCACAAGAATAAAGGTTCCAAGTGTCTTTTCTTCTTATTAAAATGCTATGTGGAGGAGTTTGAATGGAGTGGTAGTCATGCACGTACACTGCTGCTCCAGTGTCCATAGCATGAGTGAAAACAGCCCAGCACTGTGCTCAGTTGTTTCCATCAGCCTCATAGTCATTAAATAGAGTCTATTAGCAGAACCCAACATATCAAGCCAGCCCACAGATAGATTAAGGTTACCTAAATCAAACAGTGTTTTCCTCCATTGCCGAGATTTTGCCATTTTTGGCAATATGCAAATTAACTATTTGAAGCAACAAGGGTGTTACCACTGTTCTATAGAGTTAAGTGGCAATACCCTTGTGGCTCCAAAGAACTCATTTGCATATTCAAAAAACAACAGGGAACAGCAACAGGGAAAACACCTTTAGGTTCAGGTGACCCTAATCTATCTATCTGCTTTGATTTGCTAGATTCTGGTGACTGACTCCCTTTAAGGAATTTTAACATGAGGAGAATTTTTAAATCATTTTGGATGGAGTCTGTGTTGCCATAATTTGTGGCAAATTTATCAAATATTGCAAGACGTTTCATAAACTTGGTGCTTCTTTAAATCTAATACTGTTGTCTTGAAATATTATTTTACTTTCTACACCAACCCTCTAGAGGAATGAGATTGCGACTATTTTTCAGATTGTTTTTTAAAGTGTCCTTTGACAAATCTGGCGTATATCTGCTCAACACACCACAAAATATAAATCTATATATATTTGGTAGTCTGACTATTTAGTACACAAACTAGCGACCTTGTTACTTTTTTGAGGTATCTGCTCAACAGGCTTATCATGCCCATTTTCATACCCACTTATGAAAAGTAAAACTAGAGTGAGTGGCGTTAAAATGCACAAAAAAATGCAACTTTTTGACACTAGAATTCTGGAGTGCAGGGTTTAATACATTCCCTCATTAAATGGAAACGTCATTCAAACTCAGGACCCATTTAACCAGACCATTTATCACCCATCCACAGGATATAGGGTATGTTCTATGTTGTACATTTAAAGATTACATTTGGTGATAAAGGATCTTTGTTTTATTTAAAGGGGTTTTTCAGTATTATGATATTCATGATGTAGCCTATCAGATCAGTGAGGGTCCTAGTGAACACCTAGCACCCTCACTGATAATTTTGAAGTGACTGCAGAATTCAATAGAGTATTGTAGCCTCTTTGTTGCATTCCAAATGTATTACCACCGCTTGCTGTTGTCCTCCCATGGCCCCCCCCAATGTTCTTCCTGGTTGCGGGTGCTGTGCTTCATTCCTTGCCTTAGCGTGAACTAGCCTTTTAAGAAATTCTAAACCTTGTAAACCTTGCTGTCTGCTCTTAACCAATGTCCTACACCTGTGGGCTATTTAAGCCAGTTTGTCCTACAGCAGTCTACCTGAGCAAACACCTCCTAGCTTACTCCAAAGGTGCTTGCCTATACTCTGCCTGCTCCAAAATACACTGTAGCTCAAACATATAATTATTGATTATCAGTTTATACAATAAAATTCCTACAAGACATTTTGGGGGAAAAGAACATCCCCCTTTATCAGACATTAAAGGGTACATACGACATTTGGATTGTCTGTCTGTACCCTGATAAAAAAAAACACTTGTTTGGAGCATTGTAGAGGTGAACAGGTTAATTGGAAACAGGTGAGTGTCATGATTGGGTATAAAGGGAGCTTCCCCGAAAGGCTCAGTCCTTCACAAGCAAGTATGGGGCGAGGTTCACCACTTTGTGAACAACTGCGTGAGCAAATAGTCCAACAGTTTAAGAACAACGTTTCTCAACGTACAATTGCAAGGAATTTAGGGATTTCATCATCTACAGTCCATAATATCATCAAAAGATACAGAGAATCTGGACAAATCTCTGCAAGTAAGCAGCAAGGTCAAAAACCAACATTGAATGCCCGTGACCTTCGATCCCTCAGGCAGCACTGCATTAAAAACCGACATCATTGTGTAACAGATATTACCACATTGGTTCAGGAACACTTCAGAAAACCATTGTCAGTGGACACAGTTCGTCGCTACATCTACAAGTGCAAGTTAAAACTCTACCATGCAAAGCGAAAGCCATATACCAACAATACCCAGAAAAGCCGCTGGCTTCTCTGGGCCTGATCTCATCTGAGATGGACTGACGCAAAGTGGAAAAGTGTCCTGTGGTCTGACCAGTTCACATTCCAAATTGTTTTTTGAAATCATGGACGTCGTCTCCTCTGGCCAAAGAGGAAGAGGACTGTCCAGATTGTTATGAGCACAAAAGCCAGTATCTCTGATGGTATGGGGGTGTGTTAGTGCCCATGGCATGGGTAACTTGCACATCTGTGAAGGGACATAAAAGTTTTGGAGCAACATATACTGCCATCCAAGTGACGTCTTTTTCAGGGACTTCCCTGCATATGTCAGCAAGACAATGCCAAACCATATTCTGCACGTGTTACAACATTGTGGCTTCGTAGTAAAAGAGTATGGGTACTAGACTGGCCTGCCTGCAGCCCAGACCTGTCTCCCATTGAAAATGTGTGGTGCATTATAAAGCACAAAATACAACAACGGAGACCTCAGACTGTTGAACAACTGAAGTTGTACATCAAGCAAGAATGTCTACTATAAAACAGATCCTGTGCAATGTAAATAGTGAAGGGACCCCGCACAGTTTAATATGCTCCACAGTGGCCCACACAGTATAATATGTTCCATAGTGGCCACCACACAGTATACTCTGCTCCACAGTGGCCCCCACACAGCATACTATGCTCCACAGTGGCCCCCACATAGTACAATATGATCCAAATTGGCCCCCATACAGTACAATATGCTCCACAGTCACTCCCACACAGTACAATATGCTCCACAGTGGCCCCCACACAGTGCAATCTGTTCCAGAGTGGCCCCTACACAGTACAATATGCTCCTCTAAAGCTCCCACACAGTACAATATGCTACACAGTGGCCCCCACACAGTACAATATGCTTCACAATGGCCCCACACAGTGTAAAATGCCAAGAGCACCCCTTGAGCTTAAGGCAAACCATACAAAATTTGTTTAGGTGAATATTCATGAGGTTTAGCCATCCAGGTCGTTTTGGTGCTATTATTATACTCTGGAGTCTCCTCAAAGACATAATAAGTGGAAGCCCAGTGTAGGTAAGTAAAAATAACAAACAATTATACTCATCTTGCATTACCTCTCTTTGGCATCCTCGCTTCGGCTCACTGCAGCATCCACTTTGGTGCTCTTCTCCCTGTGACTGAGGCAACGTGCCCCAGAGGTCACCACTGGGGTCAGTGATTGGACCTCAGCGGTCACGTGGGGAACACTGATGTCATTATGTCAGTGCGCCCTACGTGATCAGTGAGGCCAAATCACAGGCCCCAGCAGTGAGCTCTTGGGCGCATGACTGTCACAGGCTGGAACAACCCCAAAGAGGATGCTGGGAGGACCAGGAGAGGTGAGTATAAGTGTTTGTTTGTTTTTCAATCAACTTCCCTGGAAAGGGGGCCTGGGGCATGTACATGCTCATATAACACCAGGCCCCTTTCCATTAAGGAGATGTATAGCGGCTGGGGAACCAGACTTAACCCAAACGCTATCATAGTGCTAGGGGGCCATCTCCAGCTGGCTATGGGCCCCACACCCTTCTGGTCACGGTCGCACCCCTTGCAACCATGATCGTTACGCATACCTCCCAACCGTCACGGATTCAGCGGGACAGTCCTGGATTCCAGGTCCTATCCCGCTGTCCCAGTCGGCAGGAGGTACAGTTGTGCTAAAAAGTTTACATACCCCAGCAGATTTTTTGGTTTTTTTGTCCTTTTTTCAGAGAATATGAATGATATCACAAAAACTTTTTCTCCTCTCATGGTTAGTGGTTGGTTGAAGCCATTTATTGTCAAACTTCTGTGTCTTCTCTTTTTAAATCATAATGACAACCAAAAACATCAAAATGACCCTGTTCAAAAGTTCACATTCCCCAGTTCTTAATACCATGTATTGCCCCCTCTAACATCAATGACAGTTTGAAGTCTTTTGTGGCAGTTGTGGATGAGGCTATTTATTTTCTCAGATGGTAAAACTGCCCACTCTTCTTGGTAAAAAGTCTCCAGTTCCTGTAAATTCCTGGGCTGTTTTGTATGTACTGCGCGCTTGAGATCTACCAAGAGTGGCACAATGATATTGAGGTCAGGAGACTGAGATGGCCACTCCAGATCCTTTACTTTCTTCTGCTGTAGCCAATGACAGGTCGACTTGGCCTTGTGTTTTGAATCACTGTCATGTTGGAATGTCCAAGTACATCCCATGCGCAGCTTCCTGGCTGATGAATGCAAATTTGCCTCCAGTATTTGCTGATAATGTGCTGCATTCATCTTTCGTTCAACTTTGACCAAGTTTCCTGTACCTTTGATGCTCACACATCCCCACATCATCAGTGATCCACCTCCGAGCTTTACAGTAGGAATGGTGTTCCTCTCATCATAGGCCTTGTTGACACTTCTCCAAATGTAACGTTTATGGTTGTGGCCAAAAAGTTCGATTTTTGTCTCATCACTACAAATTACCTTGTTCCAGAAGTTTTGAGGCTTCTCTCTGTGCTGTTTGGCGTATTGAAGGTGAGATTCTTTGTGGCATTTGCGCAGTAATGGCTTTCTTCTGGCAAATCTACTATGCAGTCCATTTTAAGTGCCTCCTTATTGTGCATCTTCAAACAGCCACACTGATAGTTTTCAGAGAGTTCTGTATTTCAGCTGATGTTATGTGTGGGTTTTTCTTTGCATCCCAAACAATTTTCCGGGCAGTTGTGGCTAAAATTTTAGTTGGTCTACCTGACCGTGGTTTGGTTTCTGGGCATGTTATCAGGCCAAAATCATCAGGGTATGTGAACTTTTGAACAGGGTCATTTTGATGTTTTTGGTTGTCATTATGATTTAAAAAGAGAAAACACTGAAATTTGACAATAAATGGCTTCAACCAACCACTAACCATGAGTGGAGAAAAAGTTTTTGTGTTATCATTCATATTCTCTGAAAAAAGGCCAAAAAACCAAAAAAATCTTCCGGGGTATGTAAACTTTTTAGCACAACTGTATGTCCCGGTCTCAATTCATCTGCATCCGGAGGACACAGATGAGTTGAATACAATGGTAAATGAAGCAAGAGCCGTCCACAGACAGCTCCCGCTTCACCACTGTGCTCACTGTGTGCACCAGCCCCGGGAGCTGTAGGCGCGATGTGATGCGCTTCCAGCTCCCTGAAGACTCCGTGACTGAGACTGCAGAAGGAGCAGCAGGGGATCGTGTAGAGGTGAGTATCAGTGTTTTTTATGTTAAACTTTGGGGGAAAATTGACGGGGCACATTAAACTGGTGGCAGATGAAGGGGGGACATTAAACTGGGGGCAGATGAAGGGGGGCAGATTGAGGGGGCAGATTAAACTGGTGGCAGATGAAGGGGGAACATTAAACGGGGGGCAGATGGAGGGGGGACATTAAACTGGGGGGAGATTAAGAGGGACATTAAACTGGTGGAGCAGATGGAGGGTGACATTAAACTGGGGACAGCTGGAGGGGGACATTAAACAATGGGGGTCACTGGACGGAGACATTAAGCTGGGGGCAACTAGAGGAGGACACTAAACCGTGGGAGTAGTTGGAGGGGGACATGTCCGCCTCTAGTTGCCCCCAGTTTAATGTCAGCCTCCAGCTACCCCTACGGTTTAATGGCCCACTCCAGCTGCCATTAATTTATTGTCCCCCTCCAACTACCCCCACTGTTTAATGTCACCCTCCAGCTGCACCAGTTTAATGTCCCCCTACAGCAGCCCCAGTTTAATGTTCCCCTCTAGTTTCCGCCAGCTTAAACTGGGGCACAAGGAGAGGGACTTAATACTGTGGAGCAATTGGAGGGGAACATTATAATGTGGGGATATATAATGTTAGCGTGACTGTAGGAGCATTATACTGAGTGGGGACACATGGAAAAATGGATGAGAACGAGTGGAGTCAACATAGAAGTGGGTGGAGCTAAATTTGCAGTGCCGCACATTTTGTCCCTCTTTCTGTCCTTTGAAAGTTATGCCCCTGCAGTAGTGTAAAGCTTCGGTGTAAATAAAAGTTTTGTGAATGCCATTCAGCATGACATGTATGTAGCATGAATAGATTTTAGCATATGATATATTAACAGCATTGCCAGTTAATGTTATTCCACAATAAAAGCTCAAAATACATCATTCAGCCACTTTAGTGCTTTTTACAAGGGAAAAGCTTTAGGGAAATGAAACAAAATGAAAGACCTGTAAGGAATTGCTTAAATTGAAACCTGCTGGCTGTTGAGCACGCTTTTACTTTCTTTCAGACAACACATATTTATAGGTGGTTCAATCATTTTTTATAATCCTTTTTCCTCTTTTTGTGCATCCCTATGTGACCTGACTTTAGTACCTGCTTATTATTATACCCATGGTGCAGTGCTCGGAGCCTTTATGATGTTTAATTTTAGTGAGTTAGGCCACTAGCATCAGTAAACGCTGACAAGAACAACTATGAAATGGCTTCTCATTTGATTGAAATGGAAGAATCGTGTAATAACTCTGTCTGGAAAAGTATTAGTATGGGATTTAGGCATAATAATCCTGTTTATCTTCCTTTTTGTGAGCAGTAGATCTTTTTGCTGATAATTGGGAAGACAGTTGAGGATATATTTGCTCTGTGAATGTCGGACTTTCTCTATAATCTTTTCCAACTTGAAAAAAAACGAATACATTTTTTGCTTTTTATGTCAGATTGGCTTGAGGATGGAATGAATAAAGTTGTTGTTAATAGTCGCAAGATAGTGCTGTGGGGGCCTGACCTATTGTGCAAAGCAGAGAGTTCAGATCTAATTATACTTTACATTAGGCTGTGTTTTTAACTGAGGGAAATAACTCGCTCCTTTTTGGCTTGTCATGATGATATCTTTATATATAATTATGACCAATTTTCTGGGAACAAAATGTATCTTTACTAATTATGTTGAATATTTAAAGAGCAACTGGTCTCTCCCATTCTTGACATCTCTATGTCATCTAGGCCATTTCCAAAAGCATCATCGCAAAGCAATAATTTATTAAATATATTATACACCAAAGTCCCCTGCAGCAGTGTCTTACCTACTGTAGATATAGGCCATGACATTGTTATACAGAGGGAGGTGCACTCTAATCACTGATTCTGGATTCCATTACCTAACGCAGGGCGATTAAAGTACAGCACCATCATATATATTTGTTTGTTTGCTATAATATCATATAGAAATACAACAAAATGGAAATCCTGATAGACGTTTGCATTGTACACTACTGGAATGTATTTAGGCAGATGGGGTGAAATTGTTATCTTTGTGATAGGTAATTAACATTTTAATGGTGGTGGTCCAGCCAATAAAGGGAGCATGTACACTACAATGTTTTCAGAGGCAGAGAGGCTTCTTTATAGAGATGACTACCTGGTACTGCAGCTTATGTCACTCTGGGTTAAACTCCCAGAGAAGCACTTTAACTGAAGTAGGCACAGAAGTCAGAGTGGCACAGGGATCAATGGAGTAGCATACACTGAATGACAGATTGAATAGTAGCAAGATAAGGTGTTATTTTGCTCCCCAAATCCCTGTTTACTCCAAAATGACTAATAATGTGTTTAATTGTCCATGACTGACTCCAGTCACCGATTAAACATTTAACAGACCCAGGCAACATGTGTAATGCTGGGATCATTCCAGCGCTTGAACTCCGTTCGGGTTTTCTGTCCCCAAACCTGCTTAAAAAATGCAGAGAGAAAAGTCCTGCAAGCAGGACTTTTCTGTCCACCTTTTTCGGGCAGAAACATGGCGGAAACCCGGAGTACCCCATTATAGTTTATGAGGTCCACGGGTCTCCGCGGGTAACCGCTTTTTAAGCAGGTTAGTTTTCCATTTTTCAGGTCCCCAAGCAGACCCGAAGAACAGAAAGCTGAAGGCTAGTGTGAACCTAGCATTAGGGGCTGAAAGTGTTTCTTTACCAATTAGCCTCTCCAGTTTATTACATTTAAAGGGAATCTGTCAGGTCAATCTGGGACACTAAACCACCCACAGTTCCTTATAGACCTGGAGTTTAGTGTCCCAGATCGCCCTGTTGTAATGCAATCACAGGCGCATTAAAAATAAAAAACCTTTATACTTACCTAGAGAAGGGTCCAATGAACGCTGTTCAGCAGAGAACAGTCCGGCTTATTCATGAGCTTCTTTGTTGGCACGCCTCCCCCATGCTCCCAGCGCCTGCACTGTTCTTCAGTGAAGCCGAAGATGGACACCCCGGCTTCTCTGCGCAATTGTCGGAGGTATGGGGCATGCGCACTGAAGCCAAGGTGTACTCCTCTGGCTTCATTGAAGAACTGCGCAGGCGCGGGGAGTACAGCGGTAGGGTGAGTATAAAGCTTTTTTATTTTTAATGCGGCCATGGATTGCGTTATAACAGGGTGATTTGGGACACTAAACCCTAGGTCCATATGGACGTGTGAGTGGTTTAGTGTCCCAAATTACACTGACAGATTCCCTTTAATTCAATATTAGAAAAAGCAATACAAAGCAAAGTAAATCCTGAGAGGACTCCTGGGACAGATATCCTGAGAGGACTCCTGGGAGAGACATTGAGAGTCCTGCTAACCCTGCCCACACCTAGTGATTGATAGTCTTCTCTGTATACACACTGATACAAGGGAAAATAACATGAGTTCTTCTAGGTACACTTGCACAGAGGTTTTATAGGATTATCACTGTAGAATGCTGCAGTCATACCAAAAAGGAGTGAATATTCCAAATATCTCACGTGTTTTTTTATAGCAGAAAAATAAAATGTGTTTTTACAGAACACATCACTTTAATGTTCGGACCAGAAATTGCTAGCTTCTTACGAGTTCAGGCAGTTTTCACTGCAATACATTGTATAGTTGTAAAATACTTAACATAATCTGCTGCTTTTGAGAAAATGTCAGCATCTTTGCTCTAAACAACCTCTAACCTTGTGATATCACGGCAAGAACATAGATTAATCTACCCAAGAAAGAGAGAAAAAACACATACACCCATCACAGTTTGTCTTAAAGGTTACATCCATTCCAGAGTGATTAATCTCAATGAAATGTCAAGGGAGGACCAACCAGAAAACTTTATTCACATCAAAATATTAAACAATAACAAGAAATTAATTTTTAAAATTACTAAAATGTTTATGAGATCAAATGAACAATGTGAGGAATGACAGCATGGCAGTCCTGGCATTTACAAACATTGTGGTATGTCAAGGGAGCAAACCCTAGACTAAGTCCATTCAAAGTCTATATCTGTAGCATATCTGTTATGGCTCTTCTGGATACAAGGGTTAAAATAGATTCATGTACAGTATTAGGCTACATGTACATCTGAGTCTAAGGTTTCACAAGGAGCCTCTTGGTGAAAAATTGCTGCACATTTTCATTCCAGTAAAAAGGCCAAACATGAAACATAATAGATCCCATTATAGTCAATGGGCTCTGTTGGGCTACGTTGGTATCTATCATGTAATAAACAGGCCTTTAAATATTCTGCTTCTTCCCACCCCAGGTAGCCTGGGAAACCCCTGATGTGGGTTGCACTGCAGAAAAACATTCAACTTCTCCCATGGTGCAACTCATAGGCACAGCACAGTTCTGCCATCAAAAGCCATTTGTACGATCTGACTTCCAAAAGCCTCCAAAGCAACAAATGCATGATGACCTGCACCAGTTAGAATAACATATACTCATCAATACAACACATAGTGCAAGCCATATCTTGCGACATATGCACAATGACTTTAAATACACTAGGCTGTGTCACACTATGTCAAGACCTTGCCTCTGCCAAACTGTGTGTGAAGTGTGTAGGAAACTGTTTGCATGGGGTAAGAGGAGAACAGTCATACCTTTTATGGTGTGCAGAAACTTACTGCATTCTTATAAATAAAACCCCATACATATTAAGTGCAAAGAGTGTATGTGTATGGGGAAGTCTGGGGAAATAGGGGTTTAACTTTTTTATGCTATTTTTTTTAAAGAAAATTCATATAATTGCATTAAAGCAGAACTTTAACATACATGAAGTTTAAAGCATTTAGAACGTATCTTTACCTATTATCTTTGGAGATATCCCAAGATGAGGAGCACAAGGTGAGCAACTTAAAAAAAAAAAATCCAATGCTGGTCATCTCATGCCACTTGTTTTGAGATAACTCGAGCCAAGAACATCACACTACATCTTCACAGCAGATTTTAACATATTTTTTAAATTAAAGTGTGCACTGGAAATATTCCATGACAATATTCCCACACCCAGATACTTATCAGCATCTCCTGTATATTACAGCAGGAATGTTTTAAATCCTGACAACATAAAGGCTAGGTTCAGTGACTGACAATATCTGTAAAAGCGCTGCAGAATATGATGGCGCTATATAAGTAAGCATAATAAATAAATAAATAAATAATAATGGTTCACATGGCGGAAAATGAAGAGACATTCCTCCTAATTTTCTGCCGCTGTATTTGGCCACGGGATTGCTACGACGGAATGCCAATGTCCCTGCATCGGTATTCTGTCACGGATTTCCTCTGCTGTTTAGGTTGAATGGGCCTAATAAGTAGGGAGTCCCAAAATCCACTGCTGAATCAGTTGTGGAATCAGAGACAAGTTCGAGCAGAATCCGCTCCCAGATCCACGGCATATTCTTACATGTGCACGTACCCTAAGAGGTTAATTGTATTCCAAGGAAACAATTTCTACATATTATCATGATATAAGCTCTAAAAACTAAAGAACTACAGCAAATGTTTCCAAAGAATTATTATCTGTCTGACAAAAATCTGTCTATATGAGATGTTAGGGATAAAATTCATGGTATAAAGGCAAGGAAACATTGTTAGCGATTATATGCTACCATATACACAAGGACAGGCTGTTTCCTATACTGAATATCTGGCCAAGTACAAAATGTCTAATTTGATGTGATATATCTGTGCCATGCTTTTCTTTCAGTGAGATGGTAAAGCATGCATATTATGTTGTCTAAGATGCTCATTTATTTTCTACTTATTAATGTCAATAAAATCAGCCATATCCGAGATAATGTAATCTCCTATGACTAGTTATCTAGATCACATGTAAGCCATATGACTGATATCTTTTTTTGCCTCTGGCAATACTACAGCACTATGTTAGTTTACATTGATATGTTCGAAATGGGCTTCTCGGCTGAGAACTGAAGCCTTCCCCTTCACATTTACTTAGTCCCATTGTTGTCTCAGAAGTAGGCAGAGATTGGCAGATTCAGTACATGATGTGACACAAGGCCATCAGCTCGATTCTTTAAGGAAGACAGTGAACAAAGCATTTAGTCTACATTTTGCATGTCAGACACTTTTGGTAACAGAAAATAGTTTACAATGCTGTAACAGATGCACAAAACCCATTAGCTACGTGATGAGATCTTTTATCAAAAGCAGAACAACAGTGTTCACAGATGGAAACGTACCCTGCTTCGTGTCCCTATCATATGCATGGAGCATAAATCTAATAATGTATATGATTACTATATTCAAAGTGCTCTGACAAAATAGTATTGCTCTAAAATCCATTATCAGTGCAAAAATAAAGTTGTTGCTTATTCTCTTATTTTTAACACAGCCCCATTAACATGTCAGAGAAAACCCATAACAGTACACTCATATTCCTGGTGAAACCATCATTCTACACACATTTACTAGTGGAATAGAGACAACTTTCACTTCTATATGTATGCTTAGCAGAATAATGAAATATCTGTAGTGCACAGAAAACATTTGATAGTTTTGTGATATATATTGTGTTTTAATCAGATTTCTGCTTGGAATGGAATGGAAATGCTCTTGGTTACGTTCAGAGAATAAAATTCTATCCTGCAGTACTGTAGTTCACAACTGAATATGTGTTAGATGTGTCCTTCCTTATTCATCCTGTAGGCTCAAGATATCCTTAGATCGATGATTTACAGCTTTGAAAAATAACTTTGTGTTACTCTGTCTACATTGTGTGGCTTTGTTTTTTTCTATACTACTGGTCATCCCTAAAGAGACATACATTTATGAGTCATTCACTATGATTTGAGAATACTTTAAATGAGGTAGTGGTCTCTGGGGATCATGGCTTTTGTATGGTATGTTCACTATTTTATGGCAGATTTTGACTGAATAATTTTTTTGCTTGTGATGTTTTCGTTTGTCAGTATTCCATTAACTTTCATGATAATCCATTTGCCATCCACCCATTAGCTGCATGATGCATAAAATGTTAGGAAAAATAAGTTCTACACTTTTTTCCATGATATACATGAACTTAGGAGTCCTCTCTTTGCATGGCTTGGCCAGTTTGTAGATGCAATGCAGAGATATGGGAGTGAGTACTGTATAAAGATAAAAATGACAGGTTTGAACTGAACATCATTACTATAGTTTAGGGGGGCAGTCCTTGGTCAGGTACTTATGCTCTCTTCTAGACTCTCTGCTAGGCCCCATGCACATGGCCCAGTATGCTTCCAATGTGGGGTTGAGTTTGCAGTGGAATGCACTCTGAGTGACATCCGAGTGTCATCCAAGTGCATTCCATTATTCCATGGAATGGATGATTATGGGGGCTTCCGATCCATTCTGTTCCTGCTCCTTGTCATCGGAACAGAATGGATCTAAACCCCCATAGAGGTGAGTGCATCATGGAATGCACTCTGAGTGTCATCTGAGTACATTCCGCTGCAAACTCGATCCCACATCGGAAATATGATTCATTTGCATGCGGCCTGATAGAATTTATTTTATAGATTCTATTTTGGGTAACTAATTCATTATAAAAGAGAATGCTCAAAATGTGGACTTATTAAATCTTCCTTAACACACTGTTTTTGGGATTGTTATAAAATCCAGCAATTTATTAAGAGAGTTGTGAATATGGTATTTAGAATTACAAGGGCAATGCTTATTATTGATAAGTAATGCTTTTTTCATTATAAGATACCCCTGCTTCATCCAGGAGTGGTAGACACCCACCTGGAGATGTTCTAGGTATGGAGATCTCAAACACCACATGGCTCAGAAGTTCCGAAGGAGTGCCAATCCGACCTATGGTGGGAGGGATAGCTGGAGGACTCCAAAACACAGTGAGGAAGGTGGTTACCAAACCACACCTGGAAAGTACAATAGCCCCAAGAAACCCCACTGGAGTTCCCCCACTGCTGCTCCTGCTTCCATTGATATAAGGTAAACCATTATAGGTCTGGCAATGGAACTTTGCTCTCCTGCCTATGGGCCTGGCCTGTCTGCTATCCTCCAACCCACAAGCTCTGGGTCCCCACTTCATATATGCCCAGCGGATGCCAGGTGATGGCCTACCTGTTCCTAATCATGAGCTAGATTCCACTGGACGGCATCTCTCTGACCCTCATGGCCTCTGAGAGGCCACCCGTGACCTCAAACACAAGAGGGCTGGGGGAAAACTTCACTGTTCACCCTAGGGACAATAACTGTACCATATACAGCAGAGACCACTTGCTTGCTATTAGAAGAATGAAATCCAGTGGAGCTGGCTCGAGGCCCTGGGCCCCCAGGGAGATCATGAGGCATTTTAGGTGTAGTAGAGCTGTCTTCTAGTTCCAAACATAAGTGCAAAGGGGCCAAACCATTTATCCCATCAATCATAACCGGCAATGTGCGCTCAATTACCAAGAAGTTAAATGAGCTATGTGTACTTGTTCTAAATTAGAAGCAGTTTTCACAGTGTAGCGTTCTATGTTTCACTGAATCCTGGCTTAAAAATGACATCCCAGACTCGATGGTCATGTCCCAGGCTTCACAACTGTGAGATGGGACAGAGATGCCAGTGCAACTGGCAAGGCTAAGGGAAGAGGTCTGTTCTCTTAATAAACAAGGACTGGTGCCCAAGGGCCTATGTCACGGTGAGAGCCCACCACTGCTATAAGGATGCTGAGATCCTTGCAGTGGCCATGCATCCATACTATCCATACTATCTCCCGAGAGAATTCTCAGTGGTGATTCTCATAACTGTGTACATCCAATCTTCGACGGTAAGAGACATATAAGAATAAATATAAGTACGTGCCCCTGCCCCTTACTGGGAGGGTTGGACTATAACCTGATCCTACTAAGTTCTGTCTATAGGCCGATGGAAATGTGCAGACCTGTGGTGAGGAGATTGATCTAGACGTTGGCTAAGGAGGCTGAGGATGAACTGCGTTGATGCTTTGACACTACACTGTGGGATAAACTAAATTTACCAAATAGGATGGGATTTTGACCGGGCAGTGGGGCTTTTTACAGAATACATAGACTTTTGCGTGGACACAGTGGTGCCAGTTAGGGTTATTAAGTGCTTCTCTAACAGCAAGTCTTGGGTGACAAGAGACCTAAAATGCCTATTGAACAAGAATAAACAGGCATTTGCCAGTAGGAATAGGGAAGAAGCTAAAGTAATCCAGAGAGACCTGAGGAGTATGCTGAAAGAGTACAAACTGGCGTATAAATGCAAGGTTGAAAGCAAGCTGACCACTAATAACCTAAAGGAAGTATGGACCAGCCTAAAATCCATAGAAGGCCTCAAAGCAGGCATGCAGTCAGCTGAGGGAGACAGACAGTATGCCAATGTTATGAACAGATTTTTCAACAGATTAGTGACAGTGACAAGGATACCGAGGGGAACACCACTATATAGAGTAGGGGAGAAGTTGTCAATTTGCAACACAGAGCGGAGATGGGTGCACCATGGTGAGGTGAAGGATAGAAAAGCGTCAGGCCCGACAAGGTAGCTTTCAGAGTTCTGAGGAGCTGTGTGGCTCAACTATGCAGGGTGCTCGCCCACTTATATAACATGAGCTTACAGGCACAGAAGGTCCCTACCCTATGCAAGACATCCTGGCTAATTCCAGTATGCAAGAGGAATGGTGATAACAATATGGCCAACTTTCATCCGACTGCGCTCACCTCACAGGTTATGAAGGTCTTCGAGAGAATTGTGTTGGCCTTTATAAGGGAGCGGGTTTCCTCCTACCTCGACCACCTAGTTTGCTTATTGAGACAGTGTGGGGGTGGAGCATGAGATCAGCCACTTACTGCATAGGGTGTACTCTCATTTAGAGGGGTGGGGTGCAACTGTCAGGCATACGTCAGGCTCTTTGATTTCTAATTGTTCAACACAATTAGACTGGAATGTTACTGACTGATGAGCTGTTGAACAATTAATTTCCCTGCGCGGCTCAATAAAGTATCTATCTATCTATCTATGCAAACCTATCTTCAGTCAAGACACAGTATATGGTCGTTAATGGTCACCTCTCTAAGGTTGCTAAATAGAGAGGTTGGCCTTCTCCCTCTACAGGTGGAAAGTGTGAATTGCAATCTTTGAAGTCATTAAGTACCATGTTGTGATATTGTATAAAATAGCTTTCTTGAGACATTGCATTAATTAACTATTCTTAACTGGATATCAGTTAAGTAAAATCACATCTATATAACATGCATAGCCAGGGTGAATGGACGGGTATGACAATTTTCTACATAAAACACCTCTGAGGACATTCACTTTTCATAGTAACCCCAATTACAAGTGGAAACATCTCTCTGTAGTGACCATGTTAGGGGGGAGCATGGTCGCTGACTCTTTGCACCACATAATGCTCATAGTGCGCTATCAGCACAATGAAGTAATAGATACACTGTAGCTCTGTTATGGTGCAGTGGTACCACAAATAATAATTTACTATTTTGCGCTTAAGCAATTTGTCAGAGCCGAAACCTGAACTTGTTTTTGTTTTGTCAGTAGTTCTATTTGCCACACAATGCTTTTGTCTGACCTGTCAGGTTGCACAGCTTACAGTCTGGACCTTTATTTAAGGGCACATGTTCAGCAAGACGCAGTATAAATAACTCAGAAATCAGCTATGTGACCCACTGGACTTATGTTCTAAACAGATGCGGTAAACAAAGATGACCTTCTCTCACTAAAACACTGCTCCAAGGAAGAGGAAGTAAAGCCTCCACAATTCCCTTTAACAAGTTTAAGCAAGTTCTCCCATATCTATAGTCAATCTAAAACATAGACACATAGAAGCAAATGTAGGTTCCATCCTTTTGCAGGATGCATTTTGGTAAAATAAAGATTTGTCATAGTAAAATAAATGACTTAAATTCCATTGAGAAATAACACAAAATAAGGTGGTCATCTCTAAGTGTTGATCTCAACTGAGTTAAAAAGAACATACACTCAAAATTTTGGACCACTTTCTGTGATTTGAATTTTTATAGATCAATGATGCAAAGGAGCCATCAAGGACAAGGGGCTTGATCTTTTGGTGTCCAAGGCAGAGGAGTACCTGGACCCACCATATACAGGAAACCTGTCAGCTCAATTTAACCCCCAACCCACTTTCAGTATCTCACAGTGCATCTCATGTAGTGTCTAACAGTGTCCAAGCACTCATGGAAAAAGTCAAGTTCTCCATACCCTAACACAGCCTATGCTGTGAAATTGGCAGGGCTGAGGGATGTCAAACACAGCAGAGGGTACATGTTGAGGAATTTAGGGCTTGACTTGTTCCTTTAGCTTTCCACACCCTTGACTTGAAGTTTTAATTGCCAAAAGCAAATAGCTCTGATCTCCATGTAGTGACTGTGCTGAGTTACTAGTAGTATAATGTTGTACCATGTTAGCCATAGAAAGTAGTGGAAGAGTGAAGAAATCAGGCGATACCTTTTAGAGGCTAACTGAGTATATTTGATAGTAAGCTTTCGGGAGTGCTAGCTCTCTTCTTCAGACATGGTGTCTGAAGAGGTTAGACATGGTATCTAACCACCATGTCTGAAGAAGAAAGCTAGCACTCTCGAAAGCTTACTATCAAATATACTCAGTTAGCCTCTAAAAGGTATCGCCTGATTTCGTCACTCTTCCACTCTTGTGCTGAGTTCCTGCAGCCAACTCCTACATAAGTGAATGGGAGCTGAGCTGCAGTAACTCAGCACTGCCACTACGCTAAGAACAGCGCTATCTTCTTTCAGCTTTGTTCTCCATATAACGGCTGATTGAAGAAGGTCCAGGGTGTTAGAACCCCACTGATCTGATACTGATTATCTATCTGATATTATTTGCCCACAAACCCCCTTAATTACTAAACACTATTACAATATATATAGGAATAATTGAGAAAGTGCAAAAGCCGCAACTAATGATATCAATTCACTATAAAATATGTCCATAAGACAAAAATTAAGCAGTAATTTCAGGTATTAAACACACATTTTTCTTTATAACATTGACATACTGTACAGTACATGGAGTCAGCTCGATTGCTCACAATAAAAACTTACCAATATATTAATTCATTTTCAATTCTACTTTCCAGAACATACCCACATACACTGGGGAAAAAAAAAGTATTTAGTCAGCCACCAATTGTGCAAGTTCTTTGGTCTTCACCATAGTGGAGTTTGGAGTGTGACTGTTTGAGGTTGTGGACAGGTGTCTTTTATACTGATAACAATGTCAAACAGGAGCCATTACTACAGGTAATGAGTGGAGGACAGAGGAGCCTCTTAAAGAAGAAGTTACAGGTCTGTGAGAGCCAGAAATCTTTCTTGTTTGTAGGTGACCAAATACTTATTTTCCACCATAATTTGCTAATAAATTCTTTAAAAATCAGACAATGTGATTTTCTGGATTTGTTTTCTCATTTTGTCTCTCATAGTTGAGGTCTACCTATGATGTCAATTACAGGCCGGCCTCATCTTTTTAAGTGGGAGAACTTGTACAATTGGTGGCTGACTAAATACCTTTTTTCCCCACTGTATCTATGGGTTCTAGAGTTGAGATATACGGGAGTGGCATTCTGGATTAGTTTTTGATGCCTTCATTCTTTTCAAATACTACACAAAAACATTTAATATCTGTTCAATACAGGCTAGAACGTGACAATGAACTGTCTTTTAGAAGAACAAAGAAGTGTTCTCCGTGACGTATTTTATCTTCATAATTCTTCATTCTCTTTGTGGTCTTCTCTTGTTCTAATAATGTACTTGATTTAAATACATACAAAGCACCGACAGGTTACATACTTTACCTTTATATGCTAATTTGAAGCTATGATGCTTGAAACATCTATACTTTCTCACAAGAAAGATCCAATAACCCTGCTTGTTAAAAATAATAATTAAATACCAAAGAAAGCAGAAAAGGTTCAGAAGCCACAGAGGTTACAGAGTATACATCCAATCATCATTATTAACAGAGACTGAAGATTTAATGTACCTTTCATTTCCAAATAATTTCTTTATAATTTGTGGACCAGGTTTTTCAATGCTAAATCTTAAAGATACCACTGTCTACTGTAGAGAAAAAGGTAAATCCTGGTAATTATATACCAAGAGTTATGTTATCTCATTCTGATCTAATTAAGAACATTCACAATGGACAATTTATTAGTCTGATGGATAATTACTCCTCAATATAAGACGTTAAAAGTGAGGTAAAATATTCAACATTGCCTCCAAGACACTGTAACAATATAACCCTTTATTCAATGGAGATGGATGGCTCAGTTTTGTTACATATAAAGAGGAGCTGTCAGTTCTTCTGAAATGTTTCATTTTGCACTATACCTATATTCCCTGCAATATAACTATGAATATGTATCAACACTGTATGTTATTTCATTCCTTTATGTTTCCTGCTGAAAATTTATGACTCAATTAAAAATCAACTGTTTACATTCCTCTTGTCAATGTCCCTCCACAGTCCAGTCAGTGCTAATAGTGTCATATCATTAACACCCTATCAACAAGGAGGATAGTAACTATTAGTTATCATTTTACCAATACATTTAATACATTTCCAGGAGGAATAACAGAGGAACTGCACAATTCAGAGTTCTACTACCCCAGAATCCTTTATTTTATAATATATTTTTTTTTTTTTTACTTTTTAATACTTCTCTTTAAGGAATACAAGTATTTACTAAAACAGATATGGCAGGCATATGGGGTTGTCCAGTTTCAGACCAATATTAAGAGACAAATGTAATTGTTTGTATAATGAAAGTTGTACAATGTCCCACTATATATTCTCTATCAATTCCAAACAGTTTTCTAGATCTCTGCTTGTTGTCATTCATTCTGCTTACTTCCAGTCGATGAAAATCAGTCCAAGGTCATGTGATATACAGTCCATGGTCATGTGATGTACACACAGGTGCACAGCTCATTATAGTCACAGCACAGTAATCAAACATCTGCGTGGTAACGAGCCATTCACTTGTGTGCTCATCACATGACCATGGACCGATTTTTATACACTGGGAGTAAGCAAAATGAATGACAGCAAGCGGGGATCTAGAAAACTGTAAGGAATAGATACAGAAAGTATATTGGAAAATTCAGCCAGAGAAGTAGATGGAAATTGTACAACTTTTTATTATGCAAACAATAACATTTATCTCTTAATATTGGTCTGAAAGTGGACAAGTAGTTTAAGGCATGTAGACACAATAAAGCGCACTGGTGTGTTGCTATTATGTGCGTACCATAACCAATATACCCATATATACACAATGCCGGTATTAGTTGAACTCCACAGATGTTGTTATATTGAGGCTTTGACTTATACATGGGAACCATGACCAGTATAATGTATAGCACAATGACTGGTATTATGGAAAACGAACGAAACTGCAAGATCCAGCACTCCAGGAAGGGATTTAATCCAATGTAAGATAAAACCTAGCCTTTATTTAGCCCATAAAAAAACTGGATAAACAAAATATATTTTTAGTGAAAAAAAGGCATGAGAATTGCTTACGTGTTTCGGGATATATAATCCCTTACTCATAGTATAAACTAAAATGAAATAACTACAACATTAAAAACCTTTTTCACTTAAATACTCCACCCTTTCACTAATTAATTCATCGAACCACATGACACATTAACCTCATATATATAAATGCTTGTCTTGAATTTAAACACACAAATATGCTATATAATACATATTAATAATATACATTTTCTTAAATGATCTATAACCAATGATGAAAAATGGAAAAATAATAAATGAAAAAAAAAAAAAATAAAAAAATATATATATATATATATATATATATATATAAAAAGTATGCTAGGAAATCCATTACGTTTGAAAATACTGATGGCACTAAAATTTACAAAATCAATAATTTTATAAATTGTAAATCTAGATATGTAGTCTACAGAATCATATGTAATGCATATGGACTGCATTATGTGGGCTGTACCATACTCCCACTTAAAGTTAGGATCTCCGAGCACATAGCGAACAGTTGCAATGAGAATTCTGTAACGACATCAGGGGCATCTAAACATTTTTATTATTACCATAAAGGTAATCTAAGTTCATTTGAATTTAGAGCTATCAAATTGGTAACTAAACCACAACGTGGTGGGAATTGGTGACAAAAATTACTGAAAAGAGAAGCTTATTGGATTCTCAAATTGGGCACCAGATATCCTCTGGGGCTCAATCTGAGATCGGATTTATCTTATATTTATTGAGAGGATTATTTACATACTGTTTTAGTTATTTTTATGATAATAAGACTGTTAAACAAATTTTTATGGTTTGGCGCTTCAAGATTCATGGAGAGCGTTCTGCTATAAGGAAAGAGAACTTATTTTGAATTTTTCGCTATTCACATTCAATATTTCTTTTTAGACCTTGTGATTCCAGTCAGTTCACATGATCTTTTCTCCCTCTCTTTTGATTGTCAACTTTATGATTCATGGAATACGTTTTACAGTAAGGAAGAGAAATTTATTTTGAATATTCTGCTATTTATATTCAGGAACCAATCATAATATCCCCTTTTTTAAAATATGTGACTCTAATAGGTTTACAGGATTTTTTCTCCCTTCCTTTTTTGTTGTTGTCAATTTCATGATTCACAGAGTACGTTCTATAATAAGGAAGGTGAACTCATTTTGAATTTTGAACTATTTATATTTAGAATCCAATCATAATGTCTCTCTTTAGGTCAGATCCTAGTTGGATCACATGACCTCTTCTTTTTCCCTCTTCCTTACAAATCTTATGATGTTTCAATCATGTACGTTTTCTATGCGTTTGATCTTTGGGATATGCGCAATTTGTATATCTTTGGAGGATTTTGCATGTTTGTATTAGTGTATATTAATGAAATTTTTTTGATATTGAAATTAATAAAAAATGTTTTGTTTTTGTTTTTTTATATATATTTTTCATTTTTCAGCATTGGTTATAGATCATTTAAGAAAATGTATATTATTAATATGTATTATAGCATATTTGTGTGTTAAGATGAGCATTTATATATATGGGGTTAATGTGTCATGTAGTTTGATGAATTAATTAGTGAAAGGGTGGAGTTTTTAAGTGAAAAAGGTTTTTAATGTTGTGGTTATTTCATTTTAGTTTATGCTATGAGTAAGGGATTATATATCCCGAAACGCGTAAGCAATTCTCATGCCTTTTTTTCACTAAAAATATATTTTGTATATCCAGTTTTTTTATGGACTAAATAAAGGCTGAGTTTTATCTTACATTGGATTAAATCCCTTCCTGGAGTGCTGGATCTTGCAGTTTCGTTCATTTTCCATATTCATTGTCTTTTACCGAGGAGATGAAGATCCGGACATCGGAGGTGGGATATATTTACCATAATCACTAACAGAGTGAGTTGGAGCAGTGTTTTGGAATTTTTTTTCTTTAATGACTGGTATTAGTTGAACTCCACATATGTTATTACAGTGTAACTATGACTAATATACTGTATATACAAAATGACTGGTATTAGATGAACTCCATATATGTTGTTATAGTGAGGCTTTGAAATCTGTGTGGGAACTAAGTGAAATTTGCATATAATTAAAGATTATTATTATTATTATTATTATTATAAAGTCTAATGAAATATAAACACAATGGCTATTAGATATACAGTATATAATATAGGTGATGTTGGAGGGACACTATGGTTAGTATTATTATGCATGTATCTGAACTGTGGCTGATATATGGGCACTTTGTCTGGTACACTGTTACATGGATGAAGCTACGCTTTGTATTATATGGGTAATATAGCTGGTATAAATAGTGTATGCTTGTTATTTCTTCATAAGCAATAATATGACAGGCACTATTTTATAGGTGCCACTTATAATATTTATGGCCACTTTGAGTGATATGCCTGATAGTATTATGGTAATGGTATGACACAGTTATAATATGTGTTTTACACATACTGTATAGTTAGTGGGATAGAGTTCATGTCGATAACATAGCCAAAATCAGTGTAGGTCCTCCGTATAAAATACATTGCAGGTACCACAAAGGTTAAAGCACAGCCTCCCTGGACTTCAACTTTTTACAGTATGAGGTACAAATCCTAATCAGATGATTCTGTTTCATAGCATTTTTATTCATTTCATAAAAAATATTCTTCTGTATAAAGTAGATGTCCATGTTGGAGCTTTTACATTTGTCAACATTTTCCAGCAATATGATCTTTATTCATTATATTTATAGCCAAATTATGGAGAAAATTTCTGTGAATAAAAAATATATGATAAAAAATGTGTCTTAGGCCAAGGCTCCACATTGTGTAAACACAGTATTTTTGGCAGCTGTGGAAACGCAGTAGTAAAAAACGCTGCGTTTTACAGTACCAGCATAGCGGATGAGATTCTGACTAATCCCATCCACACATCGCAGAAAAAAAACTGCGGAAAAGCTACTTTATCAAAAACACCCAGAAAGCAGGTGAAACTGAAGTGGCCTTGAGTGGATACTGCGTGATTTAAAACTAATAATATGTGATTTTAAGCTATATGTTTGTGAATATAAGAAGTCTCTGTTTGGTACACCTCTGCTGTCCAAAATCTTATGTGCACCATTGCCACTTCTTGTCTTAATAACAACAGAGACATTTGGGGTTTAAAAACTGTGGCTTGAAAATGATGGTTGAAGAAGTGGTCGTGGATTTTCACAATTCTGTGGGATTAAAGTAGAGTGGAAATATCTATTCAGGAATCAATCAATCTATCCAGGAAGCAAGGAGCACAACAAGTACTGTAAGCACTGGGATGCCATATACAGAATTAAACAAATCATTGCACAGCAGCATACTAGGTGTGCCCCCCTAATATTCCCTGCAAGTAGCTTGGTCTTAGTTTTTCAAACAGATACAGGAAGGACATATCCAGATATTTTATTACAAGTTAAATAGCCTTCCTAAGCAAAAGATGGTTCTGTGACAAGTTCTCACAAAGTGATAACCAAACTGTTAAAGGTTAGCATAACAGTTTAACAGGTTAAAAGGGTTGCGCCGTTATGATGGATACTTATGTCCAATCACTGCAGACCCGATCACCGGATCCCCCCCGGTGATCAGGAGGATGGGGGATTGGAAATCCCCTTAAAGCCTTCTTATGAATGGAGCACCAGTGCACTTGCATGAACGCCACTCCATTTACTTGTATGGGGCTGCAGACACTGCCAGAGATTACAGTCCCGGGAGCCCCATAGCAGTGAATGGAGCCACAGTTATGCAAGCATACTGGCACTTAATTTACAAGGAGGCTTTAGGGGACTGTCCTCTTGATCTCTTGGGGACCAAGCTATAAGGCCCCAAGCAACACTTATCCTCCTGTGGATAGGGGTTAAGTGTCCATAATGGCACAACCCCTTTAAAGATTCCAGTCTCTCATGAAACCAGTTAAAAACAATATCACAACATGATAACAAAAACATTGAAAGGCTGCAATTCACCATCCCTCATTGGGTGGTCACACATAGACACAATAGTTATAGTCACACAGACACAAAAGCTATAGTCACTCAGACACAATAATTAGCTTATCAACTTGTCACAAACCATGTTGTGTTTAGAAAAGCTTAAAGACTAAGTTGTGATACACATATCTGAGCATGCCCAGACAATAGAGAAGGAAAAGGAATATACAGTTGTAGGTTCAAAAGGTTGTCTGGGTTTGAAGGGGTCATTTTTTCAAACATTCTTAGAATGTGTTGAAAACAGAAAATAGGTAGCATTCACCTCACTGTTCCCCAAATTCTGCCATTCTGACACTTACCAGGTCCCTGCTGGTCTCTATTTCCTGGACCTGTTCCCACATGCAGGAAATGCCTATTGCGATAATCACTGGCAGAGATCTTCGCGGCTTCGCGGCGCAGAGGGTGTAAGTGCACACCCGGGCATTGCTTTAAAAACCCATTCAAATGAATGGGTTTTTAAGCAATGCATCGCAAACCTTTCACCAACCAGTCCCTATACAGTTTTCCGAGATTTTCAGTCGGATTCGCGGCGGATGGACTCCGGCGCAAGTGTGAACCCACCCTTAGATTTTGTACTGTCGGATGGGCAGTGTCAAGCAGGCTATGTGATTCAGAACTCCACTCCGAGGTGGACAGTGTCAGAGTCACGCCCCTTGTCTGATACACCTTCCTGACAGTACAGAGCTTAAATAGTATATGAGGCAACAAAAAATAACTGCACTGATTGCTCGGGATAGGTGAGGGTTACACAAAAAAATCCAACTGTACCAGAATCAGTGGAGCAGTGCCTATTAAATGATGCAAAAATCTGGACTCGGCGGAGATGGTGAAAGGTCCTCTTTAAGCAGAACCAGGTATTGCAATCATCTAAAGAGCTGCCTTAGAGTAAAGCAATAAGATGAGATGGAAAAATTCCAGTTTCACATAGTAACAAGCCGAATTTTGAAGGTACCTTTGGATGTGATTGGTAAAGAAAACATTATCAAATAAAAATTAGTACACATTATGTTAAGCAAAGTATTTGACCAGAATACTTAGCATTTTATGTTGATTTACTCTCCGGAATGGTGTAATGTTAATCAAAAGCTGATTTTGCTGTTAAAGATTTCTTATGTGCATGTTTACTTCTGCATTTATTAAAATGCAATTTTACAGAACACAAGTCTGAGTTCTCTTACCCCTAAGGCATTGAAATACCCAGTGATCAAGAAAGAGTCTCACCCAAAGATAACCCTTGAAATAATACGTAGGAGGCTGGTAAATGCAGAAAGATTCAGGCTTTGCTACATTCATAATATAGGTTATTGTTGAAAAAAGAAATGCCCTTTGGTAAATGATGTGTTTGAAGAGCAGCTCTGATTCTTTAGTAAGCCATTCACAGTGGGCAAGATTCTGTAGGCTGCAAAGGCATATGCGAAAAATAGCCATCTTTGATATTAAGTGAGAAAAAAATTTCAAAGGTCACAGTAACTTTATTGAAAGTGATCATCACACTCGTTTCAAGGACACATGAAATGTCATTGAGTTATCAAGTAATATTATTATACATAATAAACCTCACACGTATATGTGTGGTACACTATATATCAATCAAGAGTTTATTTTGAATCTTTGTAAATTTTTTTGTATTTTTTTACTTTTAGAAACAAAAAAAAAAACAGAAAAGTGCCTATGAAATGTCATGACTAATATGAACCATATTTATTTTGTCACTCAGGTTATCAAATATATGGTATGCCTGGAAGCACTCAGACGCGCATAACTGTGCAAATATTTATTCAAAGACAGATGCAGAAATGTTGACTCTGTTATCCAGTCTTTAGAAAGGTCAGCATTTAAGACGTAAAATAAAAAATATTTTAATGGTCTTAAACTGTGTTATTTTGACATTTATAGTGCAATAAACAATTTTATGCTTATAAGCTTTGTTATTTTCCCCAGATTGAGTTATTCAACTGAGCACACATAATTAAAATATCCCAGAAAAGAAATACTAACGTGAAATATGCTATAGGACCCTTAGTGTGCAATTTATTATAATATTAACTGTAATATTTGACAATTTTATAGACTCCAATAATTCTTAGTTATTCAATAATATTTATGTTCGGTCATTTTAGGTGGGTATTTCCTGTCACAGCCATGAGCAGGCCATTTCTTTATGTTTTTTTTACCAAGGGAGAGGAACCCTTGTCCACTCCACTTGAATATATAAGTTAAGCATGGAAATAATGTGCCAAAATGCAGCATACATAGTACATAGATATACAAAGAATTATTGTTAGCCAGCCTTTTCTCTTTAAATTGTTCTGGGGAGGGCAGTAAAGAGGCGAGAATTGTGTAACAGTGCCGCAGTCATATGAGATACCATTTTGTGTTAATGTCTTGAAGTATGCTGTAGATGACTATGGGGTGTGGTCTGGATTAAAAAAAAATGTTAAAATACCAAATGAAACAACAAAATTCAGACCTTAAACAAGGCTACACTAATTCAGCCACCATAACAAACTCCAATTTTTAGACCTCATACTATATACTTTATAAGAGACACCAATATTCAGATCTCAGATCATAGTCAACACCATTCTCTAATATTGACATCCCTGTCTGGTCAGACTTACGAATACTGTCTATAGACAGTGCAAACTGAGACTGAGCCAGATTTATCACAGTGCCTCATGTTTGTTATTTATGGATGATAACTCTGTCACATTATTAGACTGCCGAGTCTAAATTTACACCAAGTTTAGATGAATTGACTTGGTTTCCAGCAAAAAAAAAAAATCCAAAATATAGGCACATTTTTGGCACATACTTGTGCTGATGAACCAGAAACCTCTATTACAGCACATGCCTGAGATTTCCGACAGGCTTGGTATGACACAGGAGAATAAATTTAGCAAAGTTCAAACATTTACCTAATGCATTGTGAGGTTCTCAGCAAATCCAAAATATACACTGTAAGAAACAAGAGAAAAGGTCACTAAGTGCTTCCAACGGAAGGAAATATCTTGTGAATGACAGAAAAGCAGCAAGGTGCTTTAGAGGGGATAAGAAATTAAATTTAAGAGGATTCCATATAACTAAGCACATAAAACTTCTGAAATATCCTGACATGCTTTCTTCTGTACAGTCTGTCTACCTTTTCAGGACAGGGTATTTACATAGTAATTTGGCAAAGCTGTCCCAGCAGTACACTTCAAGTCCTCCACGTTTTCTGGAGATCATCTTATTAACAATCTATGCTAGCCTTGTTCCAGCAAGCAGTTTATTACAGGATCACTTCATATACAACACAAGATGATACTGTAATTTTAGAAAAACATTTCAAGTGTCTTTTCTTTACTGGTGATTTAATCAACTGGAAACATATTTAAATCTATTGTTAGGCAGAATTATGCAAAGTATTGTGGGATTTTACATTTGCCAGTGGAGATGGAGAGTGTCAGTGTGTCATCTAAAGCAATCTTCTCTTCTGCAGAAAACACAGGAGCAAATATACAACAAATTACAGAATTATTACGTATCAGTGCTACTTTAACTCTTGACAAGGCTTATTTTCTAATCATTGTTTCCAGTAATTTTCAAGTCATGTCTGATAATCTCGACCGTTTTTTTTCTTCTTTTCTTGGGTAATAATGCTAATGGAGCTGTCTATTTAAACAGCACAATGCTACCGAAAATCTTCAAATAGTACAGAAAAGGCTGTGAGCAGAAATATTCAGATTTTCTTATTTATGTTCTTAGTGCAACATTGTATCATTAAATTATTATAAATTTTTAACAGATGAACATTTCATAACATTTTAGCAATATAAAGTACTATCAGAAAAATACAGTGAAATACATCACATATTTCTACAAATATTAATTACGTGTAATCAGTATAGTTCTACAACTATTTTCACTGTATACGAGTCACTTTGAGAAAGTACTGGTTATCTTTGCTGAGAACCTTTTGGTATTGGGGGTGTTAGGGGCAATGCTCCTTGGGAAATGTATGTATAATAGCTCTCTTGTCTCTAACACCACCTATATGTAGGTAGTAGAGATGAAATTCTCAAGAATTATTCTGTTTCAGATTAGGGTGGCTTGGGTCCCAGATTTGTTTCGGGTCGAACTTGCTTAAAACATAGTGTATAACACTGTCAGGGCTCCTAAGAACATATCTATCCAATTTATAGCTCTCTAAGGCAAACATGTATGTCTGTTGAAAAACAGATGGTAAGCAGTGGATAAAAACTCAGAGTTTAACCATAAATTGCGATGATACTCACTTTCACATATTTTAACATTTAAAACGCTCCAAAAATTACCCTTTTTTTGGAGAAAGGTGCTTTCTTGTTTTTTAGACACGTGTGTCAGCTATACTACAAAAAGCAATGATTTTGTAGAAAAATTATTTTATTTTCATCACTTGTAAATGCTACAGGCTTGTTATTTGGGAAACAAAGTAGCTGTGTGAGCCTATTTCAAAAGTGATGAAGAATTGGCTTTTCAAAAGAAAAAAAAAAGCCATCTGTGGGAACAGAATGCCATACCAACATTGCGTTGGTATTGGAAGAAGCAATGGTGGGATTGTTTGTTTTATTTTCTTATTATTATACCAACAGAGTGGCAGTGACAAGTAGCACTGGAAATTGAAGACCTATTTGTGGCACACTGTCAATGTGCCTGACACATGAAAAGTGAAGTAGTAAAGAATAGACTTCATAAAAAAGCCACCACAAATTGTCTCTGCAGCACCAATGAATGACAATTATAATTTTTACAGAAAAATTTGTGACACACTATCAGCGTGCCTGGCCTGCCCACTGAAAAACTAGGATATCTTCTGAAATGGAAATGATTCTATGACCCTGAATCAAAACTTGGGAGACAGAAAAGAACTTGGATTATCCTGCCAGTTATCCCTGTACGAGAGCACATGCCACATCAACATTGTGTTGGTGGAGTGACAAGTTACAGAATTTCAAAAAAAAAATTGGGGCATGCTATCAGTGTGCCTGGCCTGGCTGCCAGCTAAAAAAGGTAAAATATCTTCTGAAATTAATACCAGAAAAATGAAACACCAAACAACAAAGTCCAAATATATGAAACAGTTTTAGTCAATCATGTTACTAATTGTCAGTTAAAAATGTTTAAAAGTACCCCAAAAATTGGGTGGAGATCACAGCGCAATGAATGGAAAAAAATTCATATATTAATCAAAGATCATATACATATAATAATTCATAAACTAAAGTGCAATAGTAGGAGGTAGTATACAAAAAGTGACTCCCTGCTGTTCATATATCAGATATATGGTACCAGTATTATTATAGTAATATTGCACACAAGTGCAATAATGATATCATGGCTCAAACAGATTGCAATTATAAATATTAAAGATGTATATGTATAAATAAAGCCACAAACAATATAAACTCTATTGGAAGATAGTTCACAGTCACATATAAATATACATTACTAGAATGCATGTAATTGAGTGTCTAAGAGCATAATGTCCCATAAGTAGCACAAATACTAAAGTATTGAAGTTTAAGAGAGAGCACTAAGTGCCAACAAACTTCACATATTGCACATAGAACTACAGTGCCTTGCGAAAGTATTCGGCCCCCTTGAACTTTACAACCTTTTGCCACATTTCAGACTTCAAACATAAGGATATAAAATTTTAATTTTTTGGTGAAGAATCAACAAGTGGGACACAATCGTGAAATGGAACAAAATTTATTGGATGTTTTAAACTTTTGTAAAAAATAAAAAACTGAAAGTGGGGCGTGCCAAATTATTCGGCCCCCTTAAGTTAACACTTTGTAGCGCCACCTTTTGCTGCGATTACAGCTGCAAGTTGCTTGGGGTATGTCTCTATCAGTTTTGCACATCCAGAGACTGAAATTCTTGCCCATTCTTCCTTGGAAAAGAGCTCGAGCTCAGTGAGGTTGGATGGAGAGCGTTTGTGAACAGCAGTTTTCAGCTCTTTCCACAGATTCTCCATTGGATTCAGGTCTGGACTTTGACTTGGCCATTCTAACACCTGGATACGTTTATTTGTGAACCATTCCATTGTAGGTTTTGCTTTATGTTTGGGATCATTGTCTTGTTGGAAGATAATTCTCCGTCCCAGTCTCAGGTCTTTTGCAGACTCCAACAGGTTTTCTTCCAGAATGGTCCTGTATTTGGCTCCATCCATCTTCCCATCAATTTTAATCATCTTCCCTGTCCCTGCTGAAGAAAAGCAGGCCCAAACCATGATGCTGCCACCACCATGTTTGACAGTGGGGATGGTGTGTTCAGGGTGATGAGCTATGTTGCTTTTAAGCCAAACATATCGTTTTGCATTGTGGCCAAAAAGTTCGATTTTGCACCTTCTTCCACATGTTAGGTGTGTCTCCCAGGTGGCTTGAGGCAAACTTTAAACGAGACTTTTTATGGATATCTTTGAGAAATGGCTTTCTTCTTGCCACTCTTCCATAAAGGCCAGATTTGTGCAGTTTACGACTTTTCTGGATCTGTTTTCTCATTTTGTCTCTCATAGTTGAGGTCTACCTATGATGTCAATTACAGGACTCTCTCATCTTTTTAAGTGGGAGAACTTGCAAAATTGGTGGCTGACTAAATACTTTTTTTCCCCCACTGTATTTGAATCACTTATACTTCTCCTTTCTGCTCAATCCTCTCCTGGCTTTGTCTCAAAAAAACTCAGCAAAATCTGCTACAAAAAAAGCTGCATTTCGGCAACATCGAGCATCAGCCTATAACAGGGTTTTTCAGATAGGCATAGACTGTGAAACTGTATATTGACTGAAAAACAAACATTTTTTTCAGATTAGCACAGTCAGAATCGGCATTTTTCTGTTAGAACAGCAGATTCTATGTATATAATGAACAAAAAAAATTAAACTCTTGCCCAAAATAACCCTTAACAAAATATCTGTCACTAACAGGACTGACTGTCAGTAAAAATGATGTGTATACAGATGAAACTGCTCTATTGCACAACAGACTTAGACAGAATCAGATTATTGGCAATGTATAATTGTATAGGTAGATTTCTTTTATCTATATCATAGCTTAAATTTGGCTCGGTGTGATATAATAGTACGGTAGTTAATGCCCAGTGCCATAAAAGTACAGTGCTGTGATGTATTGGCAGAGAAGCTGTGTCTGCTACATCACTGCCAAATACCAACCATATGAAAGGCACTTAGCCATAACTACACAAGTTGGACATAACTCTTATTTGGCTACTTTAACCCCTTAGCTGATAAATACTGATAACGGCATTTAAGTGTTTGAAGAGGGGGAAGCCACTTCACTTAACCCCTCAGCCCCTACAATCTCATCATTTCAGGGGTTTGCCACAGCAGTTAGGAGGTCTAACTATTGTTGCGTACAGATATCTATTAGCCCTTCTAGAAACAGAACCTAAAAAGGAATTTGCAAAAATATAAAACATACTATAATACATATATATATTACAGTGTATTATACAAGCAATCACATATTCAAGTCTCCTTGTGGGACTCCTAAAAAAAAGCTATCTGTAGTGTATGCTATCTCACCATCTTATACTTCAGAAACAAATCTGATAATGCCAGAAATATTTGCACGTTGCATGTTTTTTTTTCTTATTAAAATGTTTTTGTCGTTTAACTAGTAGATACAGAGACTAGTAAGTCTACCACCAGCCTGGTAGATAAAGTTCAAGGGAGTTGGAATAAACAACAGTATCAAAATATAACAATCCCTTAAAACCTTTAATACAACTAATTCAAAAACTGTAATACCTGTGATGTAAAACATAAAACACCACCAAGTGGAACAGTAATTAAAATACTGGAAGAAAGATATAGACAACTTGTCGCATTTATCTCTCAGTCAATGAGTTCATTAGGAGACAAAATTTCAGTAGAAAAACAGTAGACACAGATACTCGGCATGACAAATTGATCTTCCAGACAGTACTGAAACAAGAGTAAGGGGGAACACAGAAATGAGGGCGCATAAAATGAGCGGATTATAATCCTGTCTGTCTGTCTAGGTCAATTCCCCTTTGTCTGTGATGGCCATTGCCCACTTACTATGCAATCCCAATCAATTAGATCCTGTCTCTCCGTCTCTCAGGAAGGGCTATAGTGGCCCTATATAACTGTACTTATACAGCTACCTACAATTCTGTACAGTCCCAGAAAGTTCTAGATAATTCTGGGCAGTTCTAGAAACTTCTTGATAGTTCTCACAATTCCAGAAGCTTCTTAAGTATTTTGAAATATTGCGAATATCCTTAAAAATAGATCAATTTCAAAATATCATTGTGCTGACCACAAAAGCAAAGTTTACAGGGAATAATAACTTTTTTCTATTCATTTAAGGTACAAACAATCAGGAAAACACACTTAACAACTGGGAACAAATATTTTTTTGAAAATTGTTACATGGTGTTATTATTATAAAATAAAAGTAGATAGAAACATGTTCACACACTGACGCTATAACAATCATTAGGCTGCTACTAACTCAAAACATCTCCAAACATTTTTTACTACAAAAATGTATAATTTACAGAGTGAATGTCATAAAAGCTAAACCCAAAAAATAATGACAGAATTTCAGTTTTTTTCACACAGTCATCCCAAAAACATTAATTAAGTTAAACAAAACATTATATGTGCTCAAAAATGTTGCCATCTAAAAATAAAAATATCACTCATCAAGTGAAAAAACAGACCCTAAAGTAACTACATCAACAGAAAAAAAACTAAAGCTATGGCTTTTGAAAAGTGGAAATGAAAAAATTAAAAATACAAAATGCCATAGCCTTAAGGCTTAAACAAGTAGGAAACCGTAAGGGGTTAAGGGCTTTAATTTATAATTTAACAAATTTAATAAAATATCAGAATATGCTAGCAAAA
This sequence comes from Leptodactylus fallax, assembly GCA_947044405.1. Classification (NCBI taxonomy): domain Eukaryota; kingdom Metazoa; phylum Chordata; class Amphibia; order Anura; family Leptodactylidae; genus Leptodactylus; species Leptodactylus fallax. Next base: position 5,750,282 of record CAMRHE010000012.1, read on the forward strand.
CCCTTGACAGGCAGCATTTCACAAAACAGCCACCGGGAGACTGTATATATACACATATAGGACAATTGCCTTTTCACAGAGCAAATCATGTTTCTTTTACAAAAAGCTGATTATCTCGTGCAACACATATTAAGATATGTTGAGCCAAGAGGAAAGGTAAGAAAGGATAGATCTGCATGTCCTAATAATATATATATATATATATATATATATATATATATATATATATATATATATATATATATATATATATATATATATATATATATATATAAAAATTAGTTTCTGTCTGTCTGTCTGTTCTTTATGCGCGACCAAACGACTGGACTGATCCTCAACAAATTTGGCATACATGTACATCAGGTGTCCGGGAATATTTTAGACTGGGTCTCAGCTCTCTTGGACGTACCGTTCCTGAGATACAGTATTCCCAAAAAATGACCCACATTAGCTAATACAAGCCTGCAAGTCTTTCACTCATATTCCAACTGCCATACACACGGTCACATGTCCCTTATCAGCCAATAAGAGCTTGCAGGCGCTTACTCTCCTGAGGCACACAGGTTTCCATAGCAACCAAGCTATTTATGACCTGTATTAGTCAATAGCAGTTCGCAGGTCCTTAAATATTCAGTCATATCACATGTATCAGCCAATATAAGTTCACATTTAATTTACCAGGTTTCCATAACAACACAGCCATAAATAGACTGTACCTATACTGTACCTATTCCTAGTGGCGTAACTAGGAATGGCTGGGCCCCAAGTCGAACATTTGACATGGGACCCCCCCCCGGCAACCGCCCCTCCCGCACAAACTGCATTCCTGCACACAGTATCATAGTGGTCCCTTCATATAGTATTATGCGCACTCCCTGCTACCTCTTCAATGTTGGATCAGATGTCACGTGAGCCAGGCATGCATCGCAACGCATAATGACATTGGACTGGCCCACCGACGTCTGGGACATCACCAAGGAGGCCCGAAGCCTGCTGAAAAGACCCCAGAGTATAATGATAGCAGTGTTTGTGGGGTTCACGGCCCGTAGGCCTTACTTACCTATCCCCGCTCCTGCTCAGAGCCATCTCTGCAGAAGGTGAAGCTCAGGCGGCCATGAGCAGTAGCGGGGATCGTTAAGTAAATAGGGCCCATTACCTGCTGGTGTTACCCCTAATGTCCCGGGCCCTGTGGCAGCCGCTACCACTGCTACCCCGGTATTTACGCCACTGACTGGACTGCCATACTGGATTTCAGCATTCTTATAAATTGAAACGTTTTTAAACTACTCATGCCCCCTGCAGCAAAACGCATGGCTGCTGCTCGAGCTAATGAAAACTCTCAGCAGACCCAAGCCTGTCTCTAATCTGACAAGATATGTCACAGACAACAGCGAGCTTCTGAAACAACCCAGCAGACCCAAGCCCATCTCCAATCTGACAAGGCATTGTCAGCCACATGCACACAGCTGCACTCCATGTTTCCATAACAACCCAGTCATTTTTCTTCACTGCTGTAGGTCAGCTTTAAAGGGGCAGGGCACTGTGGATGACACTGTTACACAAGGTCACATACACACAGCTTTACTCCAGGTTTTCCATAACAACCGATCACAGGTCTTTCACTGATATCCAAACTGAGTTACACATGATCACATGACGCTTATGGACGAATGGAAAATCACAGGTTCTTCAGTCTTGACACACACATAGCTTTACACCAGGTTTCCATAGCAACCAAGCTATTTATGTCCTGTATGAGTCAATAGCAGTTCGCAGGTCTTTAACTATTCAGTCATATGACGTGTATTAGTCAATGTAAGTTCACATTTCATTTACCAGGTTTCCATAGCAACACAGCCATAAATAGACTGTACCTATACTGGACTGCCATACTGGATGTCAAGTACAAAACTGGCAAATTCTTATGGGGTCACTACACAAACAAAAAATGAAATATACCCGTGCGAATCCGGGTCCTTCTGCTAGTATATATATATATATATATATATATATATATATATATATATATATTATACAGTTGTGCTAAAAAGTTTACATACCCCGACAGATTTTTTTTTTTTTTTTTGGCCTTTTTTCAGAGCATATGAATGATAACACAAAAACTTTTTCTCCATTCATGGTTAGTAGTTGGTTGAAGCCATTTATTGTCAAACTTCAGTGTTTTCTCTTTTAAAATCATAATGACAACCAAAAACATCAAAATGACCCTGTTCAAAAGTTCACATACCCTGGTGATTTTGGCCTGATAACATGCCCAGAAACTAAACCACGGTTAGGTAGACCAACTAATATTTCGGCCACAACTGGCCGGAAAATTGTTCAGGATGCAAAGAAAAAAACCACACATAACATCAGCTGAAATACAGAACTCTCTGAAAACTATCGGTGTGGCTATTTCAAGATGCACAATAAGGAGGCACTTGAAGAAAAATGGGCTGAAAGGTCGAGTTGCCAGAAAAAAGCCATTACTGCGCAAATGCCACAAAAAATCTCGCCTTCAATACGCCAAACAGCACAGAGACAAACCTCAAAACTTCTGGAACAAGGTAATTTGAAGTGATGAGACAAAAATCGAACTTTTTGGCCACAACCATAAACGTTACATTTGGAGAGGTGTCAACAAGGCCTATGATGAAAGGAACAACATTCCTACTGTAAAGCACGGAGGTGGATCACTGATGATGTGGAGATCTGTGAGCTTCAAAGGCACAGGAGACTTGGTCAAAGTTGAAGGAAAGATGAATGCAGCACGTTATCAGCAAATACTGGAGGCAAATTTGCACTTATCAGCCAGGAAGCTGCGCATGGGACGTACTTGGACGTTCCAACATGACAACGATCCAAAACACAAGGCCAAGTCGACCTGTCATTGGCTACAGCAGAAGAAAGTGAAGGTTCTGGAGTGGCCATCTCAGTCTCCTGACCTCAATATCATTGAGCCACTCTGGGGAGATCTCAAGCGAGCAGTACATGCAAGACAGCCCAGGAATTTACAGGAACTGGAGACTTTTGCCAAGAAGAATGGGCAGTTTTACCATCTGAGAAAATAAAGAGCCTCATCCACAACTGCCACAAAAGACTTCAAGCTGTCATAGATGTTAGAGGGGGCAATACACGGTATTAAGAACTGGGGTATGTGAACTTTTGAACAGGGTCATTTTGATGTTTTTTGATGCAAAAAACCCAAAAATCTGCCGGGGTATGTAAACTTTTTAGCACAACTGTATGTATATATATATATATATATATATATATATATGTGTTTGTGTGTGTGTGTGTGTGTGTGAAGGATGGTTATCAAGAAGAGTACACAACTTTTTTGGCTTATATTATAACATAACTTGATCAAAGTGGAATTCTTCTTTAAGTAATCTTCTGATATGTCAAACAAATGTACTAAATTGTCCCTAGTAGGGACCATGAATCTAAAAGCCTATATTACACAAGGATTCAAGTTCAATGAGTTGCATACTTTCTTCACCAACCAAATGCTAATGTCATGACACTTTGACAGAGCATTATGACATTGGTGTGCCTTCAATCACAGGCCTCAGGGTGCGTGATATCAGTCAGAGGATGGAAGACAATGCTGAGGGACCATCAGACATTGCTAGGATGCTTAGGAGAAGTATATAACTGTTATTTTTACTCACCTCATCTGGGCCTCCATTTATTATACTCTGGGGTCTGAGGGAACTTTAGGGTCATACTGAACAAGTTTGCCCCCAAATGAACCGGAAGTACGAACCTCACAAATATTCGTCGAAACGAGTCTTGTGAGGTTCTCCCATCACTAGTTAGTGGTCACACTTAACACTTACAGCTTACTGCTAATTGGACTGCACCTGGACTTGCCACTGTTTCAGATACAGCTGTTTTTTTTTCCATTTTCCTCTGACAACATTACCAACATTTTGACATCCCTAAAAACATTCATCATTAGAAATTAGCAAACTCAATTCACCTGGTTTTAGTTTTGCTCCTTATTGAAGTACCTAATATTACTTTAAACTGGCCAAATCTATAAACTATATGTAAAGTAGTACTTCAGCACTCCAACAAGTTGAAGATCAAGAAAACTTTATTCCAATTTAAAATTAAAACACTGTTCACACAGCATGTTGAAAAGATATGTCCTCCATGGACCTTCGTCTGTGGGTCTTCTGAGGTGTATAGGATGCTGGGGAAATCACTGTGCCACAATTCAGGCCATATGCACATGGCTCTACCATGTGACTTTGCCAAGATAAGATACAGCTAAATATATATTTCATCATCTACATTGAAACTTTTGGCTTTCTATTCTGTTTGCATTTCTTAAGCAGATATCAGGATTTCAGTAAATAATAATTACAGTAAATGCCAGAGATGTGTCATTATTGAGCAGGCAATAGGAACATTTGGAAATGTGCCTGTGTAGGAACACTTGGAAATGTTTGCGCTTGAAACACATGCTATTCTTCTATTGTCAACATTCATTTTACATGTTTTCAGTCAAATTTAGCTTTTTCAGCCTGGATAATATACACTAAGATGTATTTAACACTTTGCATTCTCTGAGGAATTAACAGTCAGAAATATGAAGATAGAATCTTGGCTTGGAAAATACACAGTAGGGTGTCTTATTTGAATAATTCTTCTTGTGAATACAAGAGAAAAGTCATGTTTGATCTTTTTCATTTACCGTAAAAATACATGGATGGCATGAAAGAGAAAAACAGTAGATGATTCCTTGCATTCTGTGAAGGTGATGGACTCTAGATTCCTACATTCAGATAGGACTGAATTTTTCACCAACAGAATACATAATATATATCTTGCACTAGTTATTTGCCTGGAGAGAACAACTTGAAGCATACCTACAGTGCTGGCCAAAAGTATTGGCACCCCTGCAATTCTGTCAGATAATACTCAATTTCTTCCAGAAAATGATTGCAATCACAAATGCTTTGGTAATAATATCTTCATTGAATTTGTCTTCAATGGAAAACCACAAAAAGAATTGTCAAAAAGCCAAATTGGATATAATTCCACACCAAACATAAAAAAGGGGATGGACAAAAGTATTGGCACCCTTTGAAAAATCAGGTGATGCTTCTCTAATTTGTATAATTAACAGCACCTGTTACTTACCTGTGGCACATAACAGGTGGTGGCAATAACTAAATCACACTTGCAGCCAGTTGAAATGGATTAAAGTTGACTCAACCTCTGTCCTGTGTCCTTGTGTGTACCACATTGAGCATGGAGAAAAGAAAGAAGACCAAAGAACTGTCTGAGGACTTGAGAAGCAAAATTGTGAGGAAGCATGAGCAATCTCAAGGCTACAAGTCCATCTCCAAAGACCTGAATGTTCCTGTGTCTACCGTGCGCAGGGTCATCAAGAAGTTTAAAGCCCATGGCACTGTGGCTAACCTCCCTAGATGTGGACGGAAAAGAAAAATTGACGAGAGATTTCAACGAAAGATTGTGCGGATGGTGGCTAAAGAACCTCGACTAACATCCAAACAAGTTCTAGCTGCCCTGCAGTCCAAGGGTACAACAGTGTCAACCCATACTATCCGTCGGCATCTGAATGAAAAGGGACTCTATGGTAGGATACCCAGGAAGACCCCACTTCTGACCCAGAGACATAAAAAAGCCAGGCTGGAGTTTGCCAAAACTTACCTGAGAAAGCCAAAAACTTTTTGGAAGAATGTTCTCTGGTCAGATGAGACAAAAGTAGAGCTTTTTGGGAAAAGGCATCAACATAGAGTTTACAGGAAAAAAAAAAAAAAGAGGCCTTCAAAGAAAAGAACACGGTCCCTACAGTCAAACATGGTGGAGGTTCCCTGATGTTTTGGGGTTGCTTTGCTGCCTCTGGCACTGGACTGCTTGACCGTGTGCATGGCATTATGAACTACCAACAAATTTTGCAGCATAATATAGGGCCCAGTGTGAGAAAGCTGGGTCTCCCTCAGAGGTCATGGGTCTTCCAGCAGGACAATGACCCAAAACACACTTCAAAAAGCACTAGAAAATGGTTTGAGAGAAAGCACTGGAGACTTCTAAAGTGGCCAGCAATGAGTCCAGACCTGAATCCCATAGAACACCTGTGGAGAGATCTCAAAATGGCAGTTTGGAGAAGGCACCCTTCAAATGTCAGGGACCTGGAAAAATTTGCCAAAGAAGAATGGTCTAAAATTCCAGCAGAGCATTGTAAGAAACTCATTGATGGTTACCGGAAGCGGTTGTTCGCAGTTATTTTGTCTAAAGGTTGTGCTACCAAGTATTAGGCTGAGGGTGCCAATACTTTTGTCCGGTCCATTTTTGGAGTTTTGTGTAAAATGATCAATGATTTGACTTTTTTTTCATTCTCTTTTGTGTTTTTTCATTGCAAGCAAAATAAATGAAGATATTATTACCAAAACATTTGTGATTGCAATCATTTTCTGGAAGAATTGAGTATTATCTGACAGAATTGCAGGGGTGCCAATACTTTTGGCCAGCACTGTAACTTTTCACTGAAAAATGGAAAAAATAGCTACTGATGAGACAGAATTCTCTTTGCGGCCTCTTGGTTTCTGCCCTGCTGCCTGGTTTCTACAACCTTTCTTTCCTATGATAAAACTTTTTATAAATGAGCAGTAAAGGTGAAAATAAGAAAATTCGTATCTTATTTAAGAATGTGTTTCCTTCTCCATTTATCAAGCTGAGTTACTTTTTACATATTACTCTATGAAGAGTGAAGGGGGAGAAAGAGACTTTTGGAAAACACACAAATAACTGCAGCTGCTATACTCTGCTATTTTGTGCTATACACAGTAATGCTTCAACATAAGAGTCTATCACTGCTCAGAGGCAATAAAATCAGACCCCCCCCCTCCATAGAGTTCTGTGCATAAGGTGAATACACAGACAAATCTTATGTAAACACATAGTCTGAGTGAAGATAAGGAGGAGGCGATGAGCCAAACAAGTGGAGAAGGAAACATATTTCCTTAATAAGATGTATTATAAAGTTTCTTATATTCACAGGTACTATTCATTTATGAACAGTTGTTTTATAATTAAAGGTATGTTTTAAGCCCAACTTCAACAGTGGTGCTATTTGCAGTCCACAGAAAGGCTGTGGGTGGATACCTATGCAAGGATCTTCCGCCTATCTATGTTGTTGATGAGCAGTAATATACATCAGAATACAAGGAAATACAGGAATACAGAACAGCAGCACATTAGAGAAATGGTCATTAGTTTTTTATTCAGCCTCAGTTACTATGTCTGACTCAACAAAACAGCCGACATACTGTAAATGTTTTCAATGCTGCAGAGCTCGATCCAAAACACATACTGTCATACATACATACATACATGCAGATATAGCAAAGTTAACCTGAAATTCTGAAACTGGTTAAACTGCTTCAGTGTGAAAAGTCATTGTTTTTTCTTGTCTTCTGTGATAAGATATCATTCTGCAGCAGTTTAACAAATTGTGGGTTAACTCTACTACATCTGCATAGCGTCTTCACTTTTGCTATAACTGGCAGTAGTGTCAATCTCAGCAGCATTACAAACTTCCATGTAAGCTATATGCTGTCACTAAATTTCACTGTAAGAGTTACACCTAAGGCCACACTTAACTGACCTCCAGTTTAGTTAACTAATACAATTCCTCATGTAACCAATTCAAAACAGTATTACACCATGCTAACAGAAACCTTGAAAAGTTGTTTTTCACACTTACGCTAAGTTCACACCTGTGTTCAGGTTTCTGTTTGGGGGGTCCGCTTGGAGACACACCGAACGGAAAACTAATCCGCTTAAAAAAGCGGTTACCCTCGGACCCCATAGACTATAATGGAGTCCGCTAGGTTTCCGCCTGAAAAGGGCGATAAAAAAGCAGGACTTTTCTCTCCGCATTTTTAAAGCGAAATGGGGAACAGAATCCCCGAGTGGAGACCGAGGGCTAGTGTGAACCTAGCCTTACCACTACTCCACACAGAGTGGTCACACTTAGGCGCAAACATGATAGTTACCATATCCATTTGTGTTAACTTATCAGTCAGTCATGTTGCTTTAAAAAATGGGCTTAACATGTGTAAATGCGAGCCATGAGGACAGCTAAGGGAGGATGTGAGTAGCTCCACAAATGATCTCACCCATGGAAGAATAAACAAAGAAGGCAGTAAACCATGAAGACTGAGAAGTCAGAAGAGTGTTTACTTGCTGAGCTGCAATGATGCTGATTCATGAAGTAGAAGCACAGGCTCTCCGAGCAGATAGGAGCTGTCTGTGAAGACTCACCTACTTACACTTCCTGGAATTTGTCACTCTGTCGCTAGAGGAGAACTGGACCTAGCAGCAGACAGTGAATGGCAGATTCAGTGTTATTCAAACCCTTAGTGGCTAGAACTTTACATAGACTTTTTCAGATTTATTGCTACAAAATTTCTATATACCCTTTTGCTAGTGATCATATTATATAAGCGCACATTTTGCATTACTTGCACTGTATGCAGATATTTGTTGGAAAAGTCTCTACAGATAATTCTTTGTAGATTTTTTTATTTTTTTTTAAACTGTAATTTTTATTGAAAAAGTTTTTTAAAAGAAATACAAGGCAAATGTATAGCAAATAATCCGTTACATCAGAGAAAACAACAACAGAAAGACTCAATTTGGGGGAATACAAAAGACATGACAAAGGAAAGGAACAATAAGGAGAGAAACAAAGTTGGGAGTCAGGCATCAGAGACCCTGTGTGGCACAGTAGGAATCCCAGTGGGACCAAATTGCTTCAAATGCCTCTACCGTATGGTTGAGGGAGGCAGTCAGATACTCCAGACTGTGGATGTCCTTCAGACGGGCTATCAATTCTGAGACTGCTGGGGGAAAAGCCTTTCTCCACTGGCGTGCTATGAGTGTTTTGGCCGCGGTATACAAGTAAAGGAATAGTTTAGATGTATTTTTACTGAGACCTTTTGGAGGGAGATTAAGCAGATAAACCATGGGATCCAGGGGAATACCCTGGATGAAAAGAATGTGAGTCATCCTCTCAACCTCGAGCCAGAAAGGGCGAACTAAGGGGCACTCCCAAAAAACATGAAACAGTGTTCCAAGTGTTGCCTGGCATCGCCAGCAACTAGAAGAAATAGTGGGGTTGAGAGTATGTAATAAAGCTGGGGTATGATACCAGTGCATAAGTATTTTGTATTGCGTTTCCCTAAACGTTACACAGGAAGAGGATTTAGCTGCACGGGATCATATGACCTGCCACTGACTATGCGGAATATGCGTGCCCAGGGTTCCAGACCACCGGGTCATATATTTGTGGACCACCGGGGTCTGTCCCCCCTGAGAGGTCAAGAGCCTATAAATATTTGAAATCAGGCCTCTAGTGGAGGTACCTGCCCGACACAGTCGTTCAAAAACTGTGGGGAGGGAGACCCGGCTGGACCCAAACTGGGAAACAACAAAATGGACTATTTGCTGATAGTGGAACCACTCTGAGGTAGGCAAGTGCTGTATGGAAGTGAGGTAGTCGAAGGACCTGAGCTCCAAGGTCGACGGGTCCACCAAGTCTGCTATGTGGAACAAACCCAACCCACTCCAGGGCCTGACCATAGCGGTAGTGAGTCCGCTTGGAAGGAGTGGATTATATAAAAGGGAAATCATAGATGAGTGCGGAGCGGCCAATCGAAAGAGCTTAGAACAAGTATTCCAGATAGACCGGGTAAAGCCGATAGGGCCCAGGAGCGGGGTAGAGGGTAGGGGGGGAGGACCACAGATATGCATTGGGGTGAACAGGAGCTAGCCAAAGATTCTCTATCTCCACCCATTTCGTGTGTGCCTGGGATGCCGCCCAAAACGGTATACTCCGCAGATGAGCAGCCCAGTAATAATGCAACAGGTGTGGAGCCCCCAGTACCCCGTCCGACTTACCCGCCAGCATCACTGATCGGGGAATGCGATGGCGTTTTCCATTCCATATAAATTGGAAGATTGCTTTCTGTAGTGATTTCAATTCGGACCTAGGGACTGCCACTGGGAGGGTTTCAAAGAAATAGAGAAGCCTAGGGAGGAGGGTCATCTTAACCGCAGTTATACGGCCTATGAGAGAAATATGGAGAGGACGCCATTTATCTAGGAGAGAGCGGAGCTCATGAAACAGGTGAGGATAATTGACTGAATACAGTGTATGGTATGAAGAGGATAACTGGACACCCAAATAACGTAATGAGTGGTCCCTCCACTGGAAAGTAAAATTAGCCTTAAGCAACTGCAAAGTCTCGCTTGGGATATTTAGAGGCAGGGCTTCCGTTTTACTAGGGTTAACCTTATAGCCCAATAGGACTCCATATTCCTTTAAAACTCGGAGAAGGTTTGGGAGGGAGATATGAGGTTTAGTGAGGGTCAACAGGACATCGTCTGCGAATAAACTAATTTTAAATTCCCTATCCCTCACAAATACCCCGGTGATATCTGAGGCAGATCTAATTTGGGCCGCCAGGGGTTCAATACACAATGCAAATATTAAAGGTGACAAGGGGCAATTCTTTGTAGATTAATCTTTATACCAGCACTCCATTTCATGTTGTAGTTGTTGTTTTTTAACATACAGAAACCTGTGTGAAAGGGATCTGAGGGGTACTAATGACTAAGCTGCGATTTTCAATGTGGTTGTGGATTTTAGTGGTAGCAAACATTTATTCAGCATTTTACATTTAAAAACCACAGCCAAACTGTAAACCACAGCAAAAATGTATGCAAGCATTTTTTCCTGTTTGATTTTAAATGCACCTCAACAGCTACATGTGGGTTCACCCTTAGAATTTGAGCTGCAAAGAATTGAAAAATGACATAAAAAATGCTTGTTAATGCATGAAGTGTGGCTGTGCATTTCCCTTGTATTTTTGCTAAAGTAGTGATTTTTAAATTAATTTTCTACAATAAGATGCATAATGTATATACAAGTATGAAGGGGGTCCAGCTTTTAACTACTGGCACTATATATGTAATACGACAGTGTCTATAATGCAACCATACTCGGCACAAAAAACACCATGTCTCCAAAATATGACTAACAGTGCCCAAAATATTTGGTATACAGTGCCCCAGTAATAACAGTATACAAACTATACAATATCCTAGGCCAAAATAATGCACTCGACTTTATTGAACATACTGTATTCTATACTGTATACAAATGATACATTATACTGTATGCAAACAATAACCAATGCAGTGCCTAAATATGAAACCTCAGCCTAGGTTCACACCTGCTCCCTGTCTCCGCCCTTTTCAGACGGAAACCCGGCAGAACCCATTATAGTCTATGAGGTCTGTGGGTTTCTTAGGGTAACTGCTTTTTTAAGCAGATTAGGTTTCCATTCGTGGGGTCCACTTGGGGAACTCAAGAACAGAAACCTAATCCTCTTAAAAAAGCAGTTACCCTCAGAATCCCACAGACCCCATAGACTATAATGGGGTCCACCTGAATGCAGGTGTGAACCTAGCGTCACTGTGCCTAAATATTATGGTATATTATATCCAAATCATACAATACACAATAAAACATTTATTTAACATATATATGGAATCTGATGTACACATCTATTTTTTTCAACCATATTAATTATGCAACTATGTATCTAGTGTTTTGTAGACACGTCCAGCATACCTGCATTTATCAGGACAGTTCTCAGCTGGAGGGTCTACCTTAGTAAGCCACCTGGTGTTTGGGATTATATGATAAAGCTGACTGCTTGAACTCATGTCAGAATATCTGTAGGTTGGACTTCATGGGGTACTGGAGAGTAATATCCCTGGACCCTTGCTTGTCCACCGTCTGTAATTGGGTTCAATCTGAATCAGCTGAGAATTGGGAGTCAAGGATTAATAGCACTAGTGGGAGCCATTTTCTTTTCTCTTTTCTGGGTGTTGGTGTGTTCCTTACTATATGGAGTAAGGCTTTGGGGGGGGGTTGCTCCATACCTGTCCACGCTTTACTGTAATACGTGGGACAGTAAGACCTGTAAGCCATTGACAGTGTGTGCTATAATCGTTGGTCCTTTTACTGACTCCAATCATCCCTTATATTAACCAATGGGGTGACATTATTATTTTGATCCATCTTTATTGATATATGATATGGGATATGGGATAGCTGATGTTCACGTGATGTTTGGACGTTAATTTTTTAGAATTATTTAATAAAAGTTGTATTTTAGCGTTTATATTGCTGGACTGACCATTCATCTCTGTGATATAATTAATTGGGAATGGTTATATGCCCTCTGTGATGTTCTTAACAAATTAGGTGTATTTCTGAAATGCATCTACCACCATGTATTGTACACTGTAAAAGTAGTTACAATCAAATGAGAGCTAGTGCATATTGTAATATAAAGAAAAGCCTTTATGTTCTTGGCTATCACAAGGTTTACATCATCTCTAATGCATAGCTGCTACAGAATGGTTAACATACACTGTATTGTAATATGTAGTGAAATGTTAGAGGACAAATAATCAATGTGCATATAGCATACACAATATTATCTATCATTCTAACATATAAAAAACTTGTTCTGTACACAAGGTCATTCTTCACCTCATTGCCGCAATGCCTCTATTTTCAAACACAGGGGGTAACAGGAATAGAGCACTAAGTATTTTTATCAACACTTTTCTCAATGTCATCATAGGAACAAGGATTGACTATTGTCTATGGTCTATCAAAGGGTTCATTGCAATGTACAGTATATGCTAAAGGAAAAATATGAAGTGCACACAACAAGTTCTTCTGCCAGGACATAACTCAAGCAAAACTTTATAATAGCGCATAATGGTTCTCTCTGCTGTCCATGAAATCTCAATGACCCCACTCTATAAAGTGTAAAGCCTTGTTTCTAAGTGGCACTTTATATATACTGTACGTTCGTGATTTCATAAGCCTATTTCACATAAAAGTGTTTCTCTGAAACAGCTTAAACATAGGTCTCATAAGCAATTCAATGTTTGCTTGGTGAAGTGTATTCATAGTGAAATAGTCTGCAGCCCTACCCCCAAGATGTACCCTCAGAGACTCTACTGGTAAGCATAATCCATTAAAAAATATGAGCAGGTACTGTGCTGTGCTATTTTTATAAAAACAGAGAATTGCTTTATATTGCATTGCAACTTAATCCATATGGACTTTTGACACTAATATTTAAAGGGGCTGTCCCAAAAAGAAAAAGTCTTTTTAACATACTGTAGTCATCCTCGCCTTAGTTCTGTCTCATGGAATCAGCTGTTATTGCCAAAGGATGTCACAGATAGAAATTTAGTATAAGGCCCGGTTCACTTGGGGACCACCCGAACGGAAACCTATACGCATAAAAAGCGGTTTACCCGGGAAACCCGAGGACCCCATAAACTATAATGCAGCACTTTCCTCTCCGCATGTTTTAAAGTACAGTAGAATTTCACAGCAGTTTCTCAACATTTAGATTTGCAGGCCTACAGAAATATAGCTATTCACACATGGAGCCTGCTACTCAAGGCTATTGCTAGCTACAGTTCACTCCACTGGCTTTTGAAAAGAATCAGGTTTCAGTTCTAGACTCACACAGATGCTCCACACGGATGGGCACCCGCACCCGACACCGAAATCCCTTGGGTATTTCCCCATGGGAGTGTCAGGGATTGTCCCTTCTGGGGGAAAGACTTTCTTGAATGTCATAATAATGTATTGAATTGTTATTGCGAGAAACTAGAATTCTTGACAAAAGGTAAGGACACATCTGTACATACTGTAATGGAACCACAGCGAATCTGTGCAAATTGTGTTCTGTTTATACTCATGCATGTTTTGTGGGGAATATTCATTAAAAAGTCCTAATGACCCCTTATAAATGCTAAGGGCAAAGTTTTGCTATAGTTTATGTTTAAGAAACTACATAAACCAAAAAGCATTAATGCCAAATAAAATTATACAAATGAATAGCAACTTTATTTGAGATACCTACCCTTCATAATTTGAGCTTCCTTGCATGAAAATAGGAGATATAACCCTGGAGTGTACCAAAAAAATAAATTTTTCCACGGATTAGTTTACTTTGATTATATAGAACTAAGCACTCAGCACTTTACAGATATTGTCATCTCTCTAATCACACATCAGTATGTCTTTGGAGAGTAAACCAGAGTACCTAGAGCAGGGGTAGGCAACCTTTTTTGTTCGGCGTGCCAATTTTAATTAAAAAATCAAAGATGAGGTACTCGGAGTGCCGGTCAATAATTGTAAGTCTGACGATCCCTAAACTAAAGTCATATACCACAAACCATAACACAGAAGTGCTGCCACCAGATGCTTTACTGCTATTACCTGGGACGCTCCTGTACTTTTAGATTAGAAGCAATGAAAGTCCATGTACAGCCCCCAATTAGTGGTAAATGTGTCCAGGAGCACCGTATGGCAGCATCCTCAGGGTGGTGACACTTTATGTATCTGGATGCAGATATAGTCTTAGGCCACTGAAACTTTTACTTCAATGTAAAACTGCGTTCACATGGTGCATTTTTGCACAAAAAAAAAAAAAATGCCTGTGTTTTCTGTGCAAAAACACATCCTTAATGCAGAAAACACACCGTTATACAGAATAATGTGCCATAGTGGCCCCTGCACACGGTATTATGTCCCATAGTGGCCCCTGCACAAGGTATTATATCCCATAACAGCCTCTGCACACAGTATTATGTCACATAGTGAACCCTGCACACGGTATTATGTCACATAGCGGCCCCTGCACACGGTATTATGTAACATAGCAGCCCCTGCACACGGTATTATGTCACATAGCAGCCCCTGCACACGGTATTATATCCCATAACAGCCTCTGCACACCGTATTATGTCACATAGTGGCCCCTGCACACAGTATTATGTCACATAGCGGCCCCTGCACACGTATTAGGTCCCATAGTGGTCCCCGCACACGGTATTAGGTCACATAGCGGTCCCTGCACACGGTATTAGGTCCCATAGCGGTCCCTGCACACGGTATTAGGTCACATAGCGGTCCCTGCACACGGTATTAGGTCCCATAGCGGTCCCTGCACACGATATTAGGTCCCAAAGCGGGCCCTGCACACGGTATTAGGGCCCATAGCGGTCCCTGTACGCGGTATTAGGTCCTATAGTGGTCCCTGCACACAGTATTAGGTCCTATAGTTCTCTTCAGAATCCCGAGTATAATAAGTGCAGGATCAAGAGAGGTGACAAACATAAAAAAAACAATGTACTCACCATTCCACGCTCCGCAGCCGCTCTGTTTTCTTCAGCGCTTCTGCCTGTAGTCAGCGACCGCAGATTGAGTCTCTGGGGTCATGTCGCGTCATTATGCGTAATGACGTCAGACGCAGACGTGACCTCTGAGGCCCTGTCAGCTGTCGGAAGTGTCGGCAGATCGCACAGCCGCCGAGGAGCGCGGGGAACAAGGTGAGTATCATTGTTTTTTATGTTTCTTCACTTCTCCTGAGTCTCCGCTTATTATACTCGGGGTCTGAAGAGACCCCACAGTATAATAGCAGTTTCGTTTTGGCCGTGTTTGGTCCGATCGAATCTGCTGGGTGAGGACTCGGGCTGCCGTGCCAGTGAAATAAGCTTCGCGTGCCACTCTTGGCACGCGTGCCAGGGGTTGCCGACCCCTGACCTAGAGAAAACCCATGCAAACGCAGGCTTCATGCAGATGTTGTCCTTGTCTGAGTTCAAAAACTCCAGTGCTTCAAGGCAAGTGCTAGCCTCTGAGCCACCATGCTGCCCTTGGTGATTCCACATGAGAATGAGAAAATCAAGCAATCTAAGTGACCTCGAAAGACGAAAGATCATTTGTGCTAGACTAGATGAGATCAGAATTTCAAAAACTGTGGTGTTTTCCTATCCAACAGTATTTAAAGTATACCAAGAATGCTGTGATCAAGGAAAAACTTCTAGCAAAAAGGATCCCAAACTTTTTAAAGGGGTCACTGGAAGATTCTGAGAATTGTTGAGATGAATAGTCAGTGCACAATCAAGCAAAATACACCTAAATTCAACTCTGGTGCAACAACCGACATGCCCAAATACACTACTTATTGTTCCCCAGAGACGTAGCCAGTGGGGGGGGGGGGGCAGGGGGTTCATCGGCGTCGGGCCCACTGACTTTGGGGGGCACACTTTGGGGCTGCCGCAAGTGCACACAAAAATTTCAACTGTATCGGCACAGTACATCGTAGTGAAGAAAGCTATTAGCTTCCTGTTCTGCCATTCTATAACCTGTACTTACAGAGCAGTGATGGGGTGAGCGGGACCTCCTCTTGCACACAGCCTGTGCGCATCTACTATTTTCTTCTCAGTGGTAGCATAGAATAGGGGGTCAAGGTTCCTGGAGGAAAGTAAAAGATGCAAACAGGCTGTGTGGAAGAGGAGGTCCCGCCCGGAACCTTGACCGCTATTCTATGTTTCCAGTGGGAAGTAAATAGTAGATGGCCACTACTGTGTGCAAGAGGAGGCCCCACCACCACCCCATCACTGTACTGTAAGTTCAATATAACTATACAGAGCAACAGTATATGGAATGGTATGTGGGGGCTGCTATTAGCTCACTATTACAGTAATAGTGCCCCCCACAGGTAACAGCATTACTTATGTGGGGGGGCTATTACCTGTGGGGGGCACTATTACTGTAATAGTGCCCCCCATAAGTAACATAATTACTTATGTGGGGGAGGGAACTATTACCTCTAGAGGGGGTGCTATTAGAGCACTATTACAGTAATACTGCCCCCCACAGGTCATAGCATTACATATGTGAGGAGCTATTACCCATGGAGGAGGGGCACTATTACATGTGGGGTGGCCCTGCAACCCAAATTCCGCCACCAACCAGCACCCCCCTCCACCCCTCACCCCCCACAGGCTGCGGAAAACTGGTCCTTGGTGCGAAAAAGGTTGGGGACCACAGGCCACAGGCTTGTAGTGGCTTGTGGCTTACAGGTTCCCCAGTGACAATTAAGACGTGAGTGTCATGGTGCAGGTGAGTGTAATGACATCACTACATAGAGCCTCCTGAGCTGGGACATAGATGTCCTGTGGTAACAGCATCTTGTAGGCTGCAGGATACAGCAAGGGGAGTCGGCGGTGGCAAGTCCAAGCAAGGGGACTGGAGGCAGGTGAGTATTATGGTTGGGTTTTTTTGTTGGGGAGTGGGAGGCCTTAAAAATATTAAGGGTCAATAACCATAAGGGGTCATTAGGGCAAGCAGGGGCATTATTAATATAATGGGGCTATTGGGAGGCAGTATTTATGTAAGGTTGTAAAAGGGTATTGGGCTATACTAATTTAAGGTGAGCATTTTTGATTTAAAGGGGTTGTCCAGGAATTACAGTAATTGAGCAGGAGGCCGGGGAAGGTGAAACATAAAAAAAAAAAACATATTCAACTGTCTCCAGCGCTCAGATGTTCCCCACCGTTGTCCAGTCGAACTGCAGGTAAGTGTCAGTGCATTTTTATCTACAACCCTGGCCTGCTGCCTGCATTATTATTTCTGATACATTATTATTAATTTAAGATACATATGGGGGTATCATTCATTTACAGGGGATTTTTATATCATGTATTTTATAATTGGGGCTAGCAGCAGGATGGGGGCTTTGTATAGGCAAGGAAAATGTGGGTCACGTGTCTGAAAAGTGAGGAGCCAAAGATGTCTGTGCTGCAAACTTTACACAGAGACAAGTTGCGGCTGGAAGAAGTGGTCATGGCAGTCCAGATGTAAGAGATGAGAAATGTGAAAGATTACAGTCAGAGACATCACCTGTAAGTAACAACATTTTCCTGTACTGTATTTACTTAAACTGTATGCAAAGCCCTGTGTACAGCCAGCATCTATCACTATATGGTCATCGTATAGTGATGACATCGGTATACCTAGGTAGGGGCCCACTTGGATATGTTTGCCTCCCCTGTGCCGAACCCCTAGCTACGCCTCTGACCCTTACTGTTAGGTGTCAACAGTTCAGGCTGGTGGAAGTGCCATCATAGTGTTTGGTGGCATGCTTTCTTGGCATAGATATAAATACAGTTTATATACAGATATAAAGATTAACTTGACTTTGAATTTCCCATTCTGAAATTATTCCTCTAAACAGATCAAGGGAGAGTGAAACAGTCATTGTGTAGCCTCTGACCATCAGTGAAACAATAGCTAAGCAAATTTTCACAGATCAGCTCAACACTGAACTGTAAAGCATAAGTATGTACAGTATGTATGGATATGCAAATATATACTGTATATATGCTAATTTGTGCTAAACCTGTTCTAATTTTTGAAAGTGAATGATTAAATTAGGCTTTTTTATTCAGGATATTAGTGTCAGATGAGAGGAGTTCATTTTATACAGCTTGCGCTTTTGCTGCCTGAAATAGCAATGTTTGCCCTGTGTAGTATAAGTAAATGTTTAATTTTGATGCATGTTTCTTAGTATATTTCAGTCTGTTCTGCTATAAGACTAAAAAACCTGTACAATTTTTATCCACAAAATTAGGCCAAGATGAGCTTCATACCACTTCATCCAATTACTTGCATGGATGGAAGAATTTCAAATTTGCATAAACTACAAGTAATGTCTACAAATGAACAGATTAAATCAGGTTCTAGCACATAGCTACAAAAGAGTATGTCGTTTGAAAAATGACAGTGATACTATTAGCAAATTGCACATGACAAATGGAAGGAAAGTTTTAAACTAATTATGTGCCTTTTGCTTAAAGTGCCCTTTTCTCTCACTTAATAATAGCAGCACTATTATACTCCATAAAACGATAGACCAAATTATGTAGCACACTTAAGACTTATCATGTAATATCCTACTGTAATGTTTGGCAGGTCAGAGAACTCAGAAGTAGAAACTTTGAAATGCTTGGATTTTCTGTGGTGTGGGGACAGGATAATAGCTATTTACAGAAACAAAATTATATTTCTGTTAAAGGAGATGTAAACCTACAAATAAATGACAAAACTAAACAGAAGATAAACTTACCCCTGTGTTAGCCTGCAGGATTTCTGAATGTTCCTAGAAGAGTCTTCTAGCATAGAAAATAGTTCTATTGCTGAGTAGTAAATAGTTGAAGGTGATAAAGCTTAAAGGGGTTGTCCAGGGAGTATTTTTTAACTTACTTGCTCCAAGGGTTTTTAGATACTGGAACTAGGGGTTACAGGCTTGTTCCAACCCCTGGCTAGACAATCAGAATCAGCACACAACCCCCTGGTCTCTCTGCCTTCTCCCTCCTCTTCCTTGTTCACAGACAGATACCAGTGCTATGGGGGCTGGCTGACTATAGTAAAGCCACCCCCATACACTGGTGACTAGTGGTGAAAACGGGAGAGGAGGGGAGCAACCCGGGGGCTGGAGGCTGGTTCCAATCATATGACTGGGGTTGGAACCATACCAGGACCTCTAGGTTCAGCATCTAAAAGCTTCTTGAGCAAGCAAGTTAAAAATTCTCCCTGTTTTAACAAGAGAAGGGCCTAAAGATCATAAGGAAGGCTCCTGCTGCACCAATTGTCTCACATTCAGACATTCAATTGTCCTCCTCACAGATCAGTGAAGAGAACTGGGGAACATGGCTGATCAGATGGGACACATAGGGGCAATTTTTATAATATTTTAAATATTGTTTTCTGTTTCAAAAGCAGTAAGAGACAAATTATATTCAAAGGGAAGAAAAAAGTTAGTAATGTAAGTAGTACTGAAGTACTTTTTTTTTTTTTTTTTGGAGGGGGGGAATCTTCTAAATTTAGTGGTCTTTTAAATACACATATACTGGTTACAGAACTTATAAAACTTGAGGTTTTTTTGTAATGACACCTTAATTGATTTAGCTTTAAATTTATACCAAAATATTTTTTAAAGCAAAACTAAATCAATAGTGCAAGTAAAGATAACAAACTTTGTAATATACTTTATTATAGAAAATTCCCTGTTTCATCACTTATTTGCCTCCTTCTGCCACCAATCAAATCTGCACAATTGAAGTCTATGAAGAGGGTGGGGGGAGAACTCCTCAAAGCAAAGAGACATCTGCACTATAGAGAAAGAGTTTTCTTTCACAACACACTTGGGTTGTCAGGAATTACTATCCAGCTGTCTCCTGGGAGAAATTACTCATTTACTGCTGTAGATGGCCTCATGTCTCTGTTTCCCTCATACACTTTTTTCCCCCTTCCTCTACATAGATTGCATTGTAAACTAAACTGATTATGTAAGGATTACAGAATGGAATCTGTCAGATAAGAAGTAAAGACAGAAGTAAATAGTTAAAGACACATACACTTTCTTTAGTAAAGTATATTGCAAAGCTTGTTCCCTTCACCTGAAATAATAAAAGTATACTTACACTTTAAAAGAACTACCCTGTTTAAGCAAATAACCTACATGGCCTCTCTACCCATTTGAGCACTTATGTGTGAGCCCCACAATGCCTCCACAACCGATCTCTGTTATCTATAACCTGTTCGTGGCTGACGAGGATTTTCCTGTACCCGCTTATGTCACTGGCTGGAAGAGAGAGATTGGGACCTCCTTTCCACCCGACATGTGACGTGCGGCCTTTCACTCCTGCAATAAGTTTTCTATGTCTTGTAAGGCACAAGAAACCAACTTCAAAATCCTCTCTAGGTGATACAGAGTCCCCTCTGTCCTCCACAGCATGTTCCCATTGATCCCTGATCTCTGCTGGTGTTGCTCCTCAGGATGAGGTACGATGCTGGATGTCTGGTGGAACTACCCCACTCTCCTCCCATTGTGGCATGAGGTTCGCAGAGTCATCAGGGAGGTTACTGGGGTGATCCTAGAGAATGATCTTTTCTCGCAAGATTCAGAAACATATTCGCAAACTGGTCGGTTTTAAGCTGATAGCAGCCAGGTCAATCATCCCCCGCCGATGGAAGACCGAAACTCCACATCCATGTCGGACTGACTCCGGGAGATCCTGCACATTCGGGGGATGGAAGACCTGGTTGCAGCTCTTAGATCAGATGACAGTGCCCATCAGAAAGTATAGCAACTCTGGAATGTCTTCTATTACTCTCCCTCTTTTCAGATCTCCTTTTATACTCCTTCTACTAGGACCTCTTCCTCACCTTAATTTTCTATCCTCTCTCCTATATGCTTTGTAATAGTTATACTGTTCTATTGTTATTGGTATATATGTTATGCTTTACACCCTGCTGTGCCAGGAGTGCTTCCACGCCCTCTCCTCATCCATTTTTACCCTTATCTTCCCTTGACTCTCCTGCTGTTGTCCCCCCAGCCACTCCTAAATTTATCCCTCCCACCTTTATTTGACCGGATTTTCAGGCAACAGTTTTTGTTTATGATGTTCTGCCTTTTCTTTGTAAAACTTTATAAAACTTTCTAATGAAAAAAAAAAAACTATCCTGTTTAGATCAGGGGTGTTTAACTCATTTTCACCAAAGGCTACATCTGCAGTATAGTTGCCTTCAAAAGGCAATCTGTAATTGTACGACTGTATACAATTTATGATCTAGAAATCTAGACTACTGCAATCTAGTGGTGCCCGGGTAGGACTGTCACATCTATGTCACCCCCAGTGAGTGGCTGAACTGTTGAACTGAGTGGTGTGGAGGACCATGTCAGGTCTCAGTATCAAGGATAGTACCTGTTCCCTGTGCTGACAATGCTCCCAACTGCCAAACACTGACTAAGCTCTCCAGGGAAAGTGGAATTAAAGGGTTCACCCTTGGCAGGGGCCCTTATAGACACATACTGGGGCTAGCAGGCACTGGTTTGCAATCATATATGGTTCACTTTCAGGAACTTTTAGATCAATAAAAAGGATGCTTCCTAGCTTGGTTCCTTCCTAGCTTGGTCCCAATAAAAGTTCTACTCATCCCCAATCCCACAACAAGTGGAGTAACTATGGCCTCTTCTAGACTGGGAAATCATTGACCCAGTATAAGAAGTGCATTGCTGTGATGTCATCACACCACTTGTGACAGAGAGATGATGTCCTATACCTATGGCTCCCTGCTCCAAAATAGGTTGAAACTGTATACAGTACAGACCAAAAGTTTGGACATACCTTCTCATTCCAAGAGTTTTCTGTATTTTCATGACTATAACAATTGTAGATTCACACTGAAGGCATCAAAACTATGAATTAACACATGTGGAATTATATACTTAACAAAAAAGTGTGAAACAACTGTAAATATGTCTTATATTCTAGGTTCTTCAAAGTAGCCACCTTTTGCTTTGATTACTGCTTTGCACAATCTTGGCATTCTCTTGATGAGCTTCAAGAGGTAGTCACCTGAAATGGTCTTCCAACAGTCTTGAAGGAGTTCCCAGAGATGCTTAGCACTTGTTGCCCCTTTTGCCTTCACTCTGCGGTCCAGCTCACCCCAAACCATCTCGATTGGGTTCAGGTCTGGTGACTGTGGAGGCCAGGTCATCTGGCGTAGCACCCCATCACTCTCCTTCTTGGTCAAATAGCCCTTACACAGTCTGGAGGTGTGTTTGGGGTCATTGTCCTGTTGAAAAATAAATGATGGTCCAACTAAACACAAACCGGATGGAGTAGCATGCCGCTGCAAGATGCTGTGGTAACCATGCTGGTTCAGTATTCCTTCAATTTAGAATAAATCCCCAACAGTGTCACCAGCAAAGCACCCCCACACCATCACACCTCCTCCTCCATGCTTCACGGTGGGAACCAGGCATGTAGAGTCCATTCGTTCACCTTTTCTGCGTCGCACAAAGATACAGTGGTTGGAACCAAAGATCTCAAATTTGGACTCATCAGACCAAAGTACAGATTTCCACAGGTCTAATGTCCATTCCTTGTGTTCTTTAGCCCAAACAAGTCTCTTCTGCTTGTTGCCTGTCCTTAGCAGTGGTTTCCTAGCAGCTATTTTACCATGAAGGCCTGCTGCACACAGTCTCCTCTTAACAGTTGTTGTAGAGATGTATCTGCTGCTAGAACTCTGTGTGGCATTGACTTGGTCTCTAATCTGAGCTGCTGTCAACCTGTGATTTCTGAGGCTGGTTACTCGGATGAACTTATCCTCCGCAGCAGAGGTGACTCTTGGTCTTCCTTTCCTGGGGCGGTCCTCATGTGAGCCAGTTTCTTTGTAGTGCTTGATGGTTTTGGCCACTGCACTTGGGGACACTTTCAAAGTTTTCCCAATTTTTCGGACTGACTGACCTTCATTTCTTAAAGTAATGATGGACACTTGTTTTTCTTTACTTAGCTGCTTTTTTCTTGCCATAATACAAATTCTAACACTCCATTCAGTAGGACTATCAGCTGTGTATCCACCTGACTTCTGAACAACACAACTGATGGTCCCAACCCCATTTATAAGGCAAGAAATCCCACTTATTAAACCTGACAGGGCACACCTGTGAAATGAAAACCATTTCAGGTGACTACCTCTTGAAGCTCATCAAGAGAATGCCAAGAGTGTGCAAAGCAGTAATCAAAGCAAAAGGTGGCTACTTTGAAGAACCTAGAATATAAGATATATTTTCAGTTGTTTCACACTTTTTTGTTAAGTATATAATTCCACATGTGTTAATTCATAGTGTTGATGCCTTCAGTGTGAATCTACAATTTTTATAGTCATGAAAATACAGAAAACTCTTGGAATGAGAAGGTGTGTCCAAACTTTTGGTTTGTACTGTATGCGCTCTGCAAATGCAGATACAGTTGAAACTGATACTGCTCATGGATCCAGGGCAGAAGTTAGAAATCCACAGGGGACTCTCTCTGTGACAGGGGCCCTTGGCAAATGCCTAGTTTGCCCCCTCCCCCCATCCAAGTTTTTGCCAAGTTTTAGCTGTTTAATAGATGGGTTCACATTTGGCTGCTTTTATATACAAAGTACATTGTCAACTCAATGACTGAAAGATGCTCAGGCTTTGACTGCAAAGCCTAAGTCATCACCCCTCTACTGCAGCACTTGACAGTTGGTGTGAGGTGTTTGTGCTGATATGCTGTTTGCTTTTTGCCGCATATGGCGCTGTACATTATGTTTAAACATCTCCACTTTGTTCTCATCTATTCAAAGGATATTGTTCCAAAAGTCTTGTGGTTTCCTCAGATGCAACCATGCAAACTTAAGCTGTGCTGCCAAGTTCTTTCTTCTGTCAACCCTTCTAAATAAGCCATACTTTGAGTCTTTCTCTAATTGTATTGTCATGAAATTAATCTTTTAACATGAGTATTGCATAGTCTGACCCTGAGATGAATTTGCTGGGATGTCCACTCCTGAGAAGCTGGTCAGTTGCCATGAATGTTTTCTACTTGTGAATAATCTTTCTTACTGTAGAAGCCCCTGCTTTCTGAAAGAAGACTCTTTCAGGAAGAAGGGGCAAACAGCACATCAGGGCTGGAGGTGGAGGTGGTTAGAAACCAGGGTAAGTTATCTTATCTGACTATATTGATTATTGATCCCATTTTGTGTGGTCCTTTTGAATATTACTTTCTTGGTATGTTGGTCCACCGTTACCCTCATGGTCAGTGTTTGTGATTTCACATACTGCATACTTGGCTATATACTGTGGCTAATCAGTGTTCCTGCCTGATAACCTGTCCACAATAAGGAAATCATGACTGGATTTCAGACAAATCCCAGACCATAGAACAGTCCTGCATATATGGTTGAATCCATTGGCAACCTATCAAAACAAAATATTATCAGCCCTAAGATGTTTAAAGAAAGTCTTTAAGACACTGCAAAATTTGTAATTATTTATATTTTCAAAAATATTTAACTTTTAACTGCCAATTTAATATAAGGGTCTTGTTTTGTGAAATCCTTAGAGAATTTATTCTAAGAAGATACAAACAATACACTCATTCATCCGTCATCATCAACAGTAAATTTTAATGTCACTGTAAGAATTATAACAATAAACAAGTTAACAATAATGCTTAAAATATGACTAAATGCCTGTGACAGTCCAAAATATTTTTCTTACACAATATGACCACTAATATATGTACACCACTTAAGTCCTAATTGTTGAGTTCTGGTACTTCAACCAAACCCATTACAAATAGATGACTTAAGATGCAACCATGGCATGCACCAAGCAGGGCTCAGGCAGGGCTCAATAGGAATATAGAGACGTTACCATAAACTGCAAAATAGTATAGTATTGCATTTTACAGTATAAGTGATCTATTGATTTCATATTCAAATAGCTAGGGGGACTTTAAAGTTTAAAAAAACAGTTTTTTAAAAGCCTTAAAGTTTAAAAAAAAACAACTAAGGAAATAAAAATTTGAATCACCTACCTTGAACACTATAACTGAAGAAAATATTGAAATGCCCAAATCATTAAAATGTCTGAATCATCATTTTTAATGCTTTACCTTTCAAAAAAATATAATAAAAGTGATCAAAAAGTTGTACATTCCCAAAAATGGTATCATTTAATGCACAAATCTGGCTTTTATAGATGCCCAGTGAACGCTACCTATATATTGCCAGTGTAAAACATGGTGAATGGTTCTTTCCTATTGTAGCATGACTGTACTCCTGTGCACAAGCAAAGGTCCTAAAAGACATGGCTTAATGAGTTAGCTTAGAACAATCTGGGTGATCTACAATTCAACATGAAATGGAGCATCAATTGTAAACCAGATCTATTTAGCCACAAGCAGTACATGACTGGATAAATCAATTTTTGTCTGATTGGACACCGATTATCACATACACAAGTTCCATTAGTTGTGATGGCCACATACGTAACATAACTAATATTGAGCTAAGCAAGTAAAGCTCTCTCTTTCCCTAATAAGTGTTGAACAAGCACCAGTGATCCATGTTATGACTCCTTGGACTTTTGTGGTCTTTGCGGCTTGTATGATAATTTTTGCACTGAATTTCCTAGATGTCTCATACCGCCTATTTCACCTTAATTACTGTATACTTTTATCCGCTCTCCCAATTCACTGGAATGTCTTGTGTTTTAACTAATTTTACTGAGCTAGCCTGATTCCTTTCTTCTAGTTACTTTTCTAATCATCGGGCTCATTATGATTCAGCTCCCACAGGCCTGAACTTTGATTGACTGACTGATTTTCTCAACTATGTCCATGCTTGGCAGGCATTTAATAGTAATTAAAGATTTCTCTAATCTTTTCAAAGGCTACTCAGATAATCAAAAGACAGTCACTGTGATTGATAGTCACTGTCAAGTAAACTGGAAGACAAAATGTTGTAACACATTTTCCCAGGAAAAAGAAATCCTAGAGATAAAGAGTTTCAGCGCTGTACAAAGCATAATTTACAACATATCAATTTTATTTAAAGGAATGTTTCTTATTTATGGAGTACAAAAAGAAAGAGAAAGATTTACTGCCGAAGTAGGGATTCTTGTGTGATCATATTTCCCCATGGTCATACAGCATCTTTTATATAGTTAGAAGTCTTTTGCAGTGTGTGACAGATCAAATAGAAATTCATAGTAATAAAACGAACTCAATGGTAGCCTTGGTTGCTGAGAGATTAAGACAGGAAGTGAATCCTGTGGGCTTTGAAATAATGAGAAGGAATGGCTAAACCAACAGCGGCATTAAAAGGGCAAGAACAGCTAAAGAGTCTCCGGAGGTCATCAGCAAAAAACATATTATTTCAGTATACATCCTTTTGATGTAGTGTTTTGTAGATGAGGTCTGTAGTGCCACCAGAGCTAATAAATCACTTCGCTGATGACAAGCAGAGCACCTGTGCTTTATCATACAGGAAGCCTTGTAAATTACTGAAAGAAGCAACCGGTGACTCACACAGTCAGGCTCTGGCACAAGGATCCCATATACTCTGAAGCATGTTAGTCCTGTCTTTCTAATTAGATTTAATGAAAAACGGAGGCAGTCATGTGTGCGTTAAAAAAAATGAAGGCAGAGATAAAAGCAGACAGAATTAATCATAAAAAGAAATGAGTGGAAAATCTTAAAATCATCAAGCAAATTCAAAATGTCGTCTTCCTGCTTGTGATGTCTACAGGCAGGGGTATAGTTTAGAGAAGACAACTAGGAATATATAAAAAACTATACTTTAAGATAAATCTCTCAGCAGGATTTAACTATTAAAATGAAGTTAATTTAAGCTAGTGAATGCAATAAAACCCACAAGACACCAACCTGGGTGCCTAAAGATAATACACCTTATGTTTAAAAACAATGTATTTCTCTCTTAGGTTTCTGAGACTAGCATGAGGGAGATAATGAAGCTAAAACATTGTTATTATACAGTGCCAATAAACCCATGTGAAAAGGGATTACATATATAATACAGAATACAGGTATGCACAAATAAACAAACTTAGTGACCAACTAGTGAAGAGGGAGAACGTCCTCTGCCCACAAAGACTTACAGTATACATGAGAAGGGGAAAGGGGGCAAAAAGTGAAGGTACAAGCTGTTCAGATTCTAATGCAATGGTAGAAAGGTTATTGTAGGTTCTAGGTGTTATAGAAATTAAAATTAGCTTTCATTGATGGGTATTATATTGATTCATATTAATCTGTTAAATGTAATTGTGACATGATTTGCTTCTATCTTACTGGAAACTTCTGTTTTACAGATTCTGTGATAGGTCCGCTTTTTCTAAATTTAATACAAAAAGATTCATAAACTGGCAAAGCTCTGATGAGAATGCTAATTGAACTTCCGCAAATATAAACTTGTCACCTGACACGTGCAAGTAGGTACCCGTGTTACTCACCTCTCCTGGGCTCTGACACGGGTCTTCGAGCCTCTTCTATGACATCACAGAGTGCTAAGCGATCACGTGGGTCACAATGCATAAAGACACTAGCGTAACCAACGAGACCCAATTACAGGCTTCAGCGGTCTGTGACATCATTGAAGAGGCCTGAAGACCGGCGCTGGAGCCTAGGGAAGGTGAGTAACACTGTTAAATATGTTTGATCACCTCTTCTGGGCCTCCACTTATTATACTCTGGGGTCTGAAGAGTATAATAATTGTTCGAGGGTGGTGAATCCCAAATATTTTGTGGTCAGCTAAAATTTTTACAAAATTCGTAAGAAACACAATAGGGGCCACTAAGGGACATTGCATTATGTGGAGGGGCCACTACGGGAACTATACTGTGTGAAAGAGCCACTGTGGGAAATTATACTGTGTGGAGGGGCCACTGTGGGACATTATACTGTATGGAGACCACTATGGGATGTGATGTTTGAACCTTCAGTTAATTTTGTGCTATTATTATATTCACTCACCTTATCTCACTTTTCCTGGACATTTTTTGCAACAGTCCACCAGTAGTGTCCTCTTCAGGCCTCTTCTGGCCTGTTATTGGGACTTAGCAGTCAAGTGGGGCATCCCCATGTCTTGACACTTTAGGACTATGATGCCATGGCAACAATTCTTCCTGTCCCATCCCTCGACCCCTCTCTCTTTCCCCCTCCCTTCCCCTTCCTTTACTTCCCTTGCCCCTTTCTGTGGTGTTTTCCTCTTTCATTTTATTTCTTTATGTCTCTCCACTTCATCCGCCCCTTTTTCTTGATCTCTTCATGCTCCAAATTATATTACTGGTTATATGTTTTACTTTTGTTTTCAGTTTATCACTTCTTTTTTTTTTAGTTTTTCCATTTTCTCCATTTCCTCATGACTTCTTTCCAATCAGCTCACTACTCTTTCCCTTTCCCCATCCCCTTTGCCTCCGATAATGTGCCCTTCATGTTTGCTATAAAGATAGCAACTGGCACCAACTGTGCATGTGTGGTAGTGCGATTCTATCCTTTACCAATATGGCGGTGATGTGCTTCCTGTCATCGGTACATAATATTGTCAGCGTGCACACCTTCTGCACACCATGCAATCCCTGTTCACCACCCACCAACGGTAGGTACCTCCATTGGTTCACACTGTCCACCAATGTCTTTTCATGATGTTTCCTCTACCTTCCCACATTGTTTCTATTATTTGGCGGTCCCACTACCCACCAACGTTTAACCTATGGTTCCATTACCTATTTACCTTACTACCCACCAATGCCTTATTGTGTTATACTATGCCACTCCTATACATTTATTTTTGCTATATTATGTATGTCCCATCACCTAAGCTTCTATTTAATCCCTTCCTCCACCCACTTATGTTTTCTTTACTTCTACTATACAGCTACATATTTACTCCCCCTTCTCTTTTGACCTTTGGCCTCATTTCTGACCTACATAATATATATCCTCTCTGGGCCCCCACCTTTTTTTGTTTTTAACATCCATTTTTTCCCTAATCCATATGTTTTTGACATTTATCATTACTTTGTCGTTTTTCAGGCTTATTCCCCTGCTCCCAGAGACATCATATCGCTTAACCCTTCAACCTTTGACCCATGGTACAACTTGAATTTGTGTGCAAATTTTCTTGAATGTTCCTACCAGAAGCAACCCCTATGCTTCTCATTATACTTATATCAGATCCTGCATAGACGTACATCTATCCTATACTATAACTTTGGGGTGGTTCCTTATCTCTCTCTCTCTCTCTCTCTATATATATATATATATATATACAGTATATATATATATACAGTATATATATATATATATATATATATATATATCCAAATACATAAATATATCCAAATACATATATATATATACAGTACAGACCAAAAGTTTGGACATACCTTCTCATTCCAAGAGTTTTCTGTATTTTCATGACTATAAAAATTGTAGATTCACACTGAAGGCATCAAAACTATGAATTAATACATGTGGAATTATATACTTAACAAAAAAGTGTGAAACAACTGAAAATATGTCTTATATTCTAGGTTCTTCAAAGTAGCCACCTTTTGCTTTGATTACTGCTTTGCACACTCTTGGCATTCTCTTGATGAGCTTCAAGAGGTAGTCACCTGAAATGGTTTTCACTTCACAGGTGTGCCCTGTCAGGTTTAATAAGTGGGATTTCTTGTCTTATAAATGGGGTTGGGACCATCAGTTGTGTTGTTCAGAAGTCAGGTGGATACACAGCTGATAGTCCTACTGAATGGAGTGTTAGAATTTGTATTATGGCAAGAAAAAAGCAGCTAAGTAAAGAAAAACGAGTGGCCATCATTACTTTAAGAAATGAAGGTCAGTCAGTCCGAAAAATTGGGAAAACTTTGGGAAAGTGTCCCCAAGTGCAGTGGCCAAAACAATCAAGTGCTACAAAGAAACTGGCTTACATGAGGACCGCCCCAGGAAAGGAAGACCAAGAGTCACCTCTTCTGCGGAGGATAAGTTCATCCGAGTCACCAGCCTCAGAAATCGCAGGTTAACAGCAGCTCAGATTAGAGACCAGGTCAATGCCACACAGAGTTCTAGCAGCAGACACATCTCTACAACAACTGTTAAGAGGAGACTGTGTGCAGCAGGCCTTCATGGTAAAATAGCTGCTAGGAAACCACTGCTAAGGACAGGCAACAAGCAGAAGAGACTTGTTTGGGCTAAAGAACACAAGGAATGGACATTAGACCTGTGGAAATCTGTGCTTTGGTCTGATGAGTCCAAATTTGAGATCTTTGGTTCCAACCACCGTGTCTTTGTGCGACTCAGAAAAGGTGAACGAATGGACTCTACATGCCTGGTTCCCACCGTGAAGCATGGAGGAGGAGGTGTGATGGTGTGGGGGTGCTTTGCTGGTGACACTGTTGGCGATTTATTCAAAATTGAAGGAATACTGAACCAGCATGGTTACCACAGCATCTTGCAGCGGCATGCTATTCCATCCGGTTTGCGTTTAGTTGGATCATCATTTATTTTTTACAGGACAATGACCCCAAACACACCTCCAGACTGTGTAAGGGCTATTTGACCAAGAAGGAGAGTGATGACCTGGCCTCCACAGTCACCAGACCTGAACCCAATCGAGATGGTTTGGGGTGAGCTGGACAACAGAGTGAAGGCAAAAGGGCCAACAAGTGCTAAGCATCTCTGGGAACTCCTTCAAGACTGTTGGAAGACCATTTCAGGTGACTACCTCTTGAAGCTCATCAAGAGAATGCCAAGAGTGTGCAAAGCAGTAATCAAAGCAAAAGGTGGCTACTTTGAAGAACCTAGAATATAAGACATATTTACAGTTGTTTCACACTTTTTTGTTAAGTATATAATTCCACATGTGTTAATTCATAGTTTTGATGCCTTCAGTGTGAATCTACAATTTTTATAGTCATGAAAATACAGAAAACTCTTGGAATGAGAAGGTGTGTCCAAACTTTTGGTCTGTACTGTGTATATATATATATATATATATATATATATATATATATATATATGCCTTTTTGTTCATTACCCTTGTGATGCCGTATAACCTAGATACTATATTTACCCCCTATGACCTTGTCTCATCAGTTCCTAGTACTATACCCACTTATAGCCTGTTCCACATATAGCTTGCTCCATGTATTCCATGAATTTTTCTACTGATTTTTTTCTATTAATTTCTCTGTCCTTTGTATGCGTTTATGATATATGTATAAAATATTACAAAAATCTCTATATCAGTCACACAATGTTGTGTTTCCTGACTGTAGTGATCATTCATCTTTGTTTATTGTAAGGTGCTAATTCATTGCATTCTCCTTTCTTTACCCCCTCCCTTGTTTTTTGTTATCCTAGCCTGATGAAGGGAATTGATCACGAAATGTTGCAATTATGGAAACTGTGGATAATTTGAACTTTTTGCAGGTAATACTTTGGAGTGCCGTCACAAAAATATTTTGCTTTGCCACATTGTCATGATGCAAAGATGCCCAGGAGAGGTATTGGTATACGAACATGTCCAAGTTGGGGGACCACTTGGACATGTTCACCCCCCCCCCCCCGCCCGTGCTGAACCCCTAGCTACGCCTCTGGTCAGAAGTGTGCCCAAGTCCGTTAGTACGGTATGTGAAACTATCACAACACTGTTCACTACCTTGCTACCAAAGGTTGACCCCTCACTGTTGCATATGGACCACATTCATTGTGGGCTGGGGCGATCCAAGTATCCGAATGTACCTATGGACATCATCCTCAAGCTTCACTACTCAGAATTCCGTGACCAAATTCTTTCTGCGGCCATGACCCTGCAACTTTTACCGGGTGTGGCCCCTTCCCACTCTAGACAGACGTAGGACTATGCGCCCCAGGACTAGGCACATCAAAAAGTCCAGGTACGCTACTATTGGGGCTTCCCCTTTCATGTGACCTTCACCCTCAACAACAAAGATTTTCTTAATTGAACTTTGAAAGAAGGCCTCCACGTTCTATGATGAGAGGGGTTACAGGTGGAGAACCCTGATCCTGCTAACCAGCTGCCTAAACGGCCCTCTCGCTCCTGGTTACCGAAACGTAAAAGGCCTTTGAATCCTATCCCACCAGTGCCTGCGACCACAGTCTCCACACGAGTATCTACCTGGTTGCCTTGTTTTCATTGTAGTATGGACATTATTGCACCTTGTGCTTAGTGCATTTTCCAACCTAGAGTCCAGGCTTTGGCCTCTTTCTACTACCTCTTACTGTTAATTGGTTTTCTGCTAGCCCCGGACCTGTTATTGAGAATGTTTTGATTTGTATGTAGGTGTTATTATTGTTGCCTTTATTACCATTTACCAGGGCGGCCGCTGGATTTACTTGTTTCTCTATACTTTAGCCTATTGCACTCTGCAAATTTTTGGAGGTAGCCGAGACGGCTATTCCCATGTCCCCCTTTTTCCTTAGGCACTACAGGGTTTGTACTTGTTAATCACGGAGTGCACACCCTAATTCTGTGTTTATTATTTACAGTTATTTCCTGTTAATGTCTTCTCCGTTACAGCGCTACCTTCACATTCCTCATGTCTGGGATTATCCCAAAATCCTGCCTGATCTTACCTCTGCCTAACTTACATGTGCATTGTTTAGCTCTCACTTTTATACCCCTCATGTGTAAAATTTTTTCACACAATGTACGGGGATTCAACTCCCCACAGAAGCATCAAAAAGTTTCTCCAATATTAAAAGCTGAAACCTAATATTTAATGTATTCAGGAATCTTACTTCACCCCACCTCATTCCCTAAATACTTCCACTCTTGCTACACTTTTATAGGCCAGGCCCTGAACCAGTCCAAGAGTAAAGGAGTGGCAATTTCCCTCAAAACCTCAGTCCCCCTACAGGTCGATAGCACTGTGACAGATGCCCATGGCCGCTACATCATTTTCCACTGTAAACTATATGGACACCACATCTGTCTTGTCAATTTCTATGCCCCTACAGAATCCCCCATTGCCTTTTTTCATGAACTGTGTGGTTTGCTGGGACAATTGAACTTCTCCAAAATGATATGGTATGGAGATTTTAATTTTACTGTTAATGCTGTCTTAGATCGATCCTTCCGGTCCGCAGATAAGCTTTCCTCCAAGGCTAAGGGAAGATCTGCTCTGCCTTATAGGCACTAAATGAAGCAGACACATGACGCGTGATTTTAATGGGAATCGCAGAGGGTACACATATTTTTCCCCAGCAAATCACTATTATACTAGGATTCATAGGATCCTCAGTTCTACCTCATTGCTCCCTGACCACACTTATGCTCGCTATGTTCCATGTGCCTGGTCGGACCACGACCTGGTTATGATTAACATCAGTTTTCAACCACCCTCTGCTCCCCACTCTAGCTGGCACCTCAATGAGTCCCCATTCACTGACCCTGGTATCCAGAGGCAGACTGCGGACGCCCTTAACCAATTCTTTGTCCACACAGCCTTGGACACTGACCCGGCTATTAATCGGATGGCCCATAAGGCCCTCTCATAACGTTAGAAAACTCTTTAATATTGTCCCTGGGCCAACTGCCACCATAAACCCATCTCCTTCCTGGCTTTAGACATTGAGAAGGCCTTTGATAGTTTCTCCTGGACTTATCTTGCCCATGATTTGAGATTCATGGGCATCACTGGCCATTTTCTATGAGCCCTTCGTGCTCTCTATTGTGACCCTATCGCATACCTAAAACTTATTATGGATTCCCCTATGCCTATCCAAATTTGTCGTGGCACTCAACAAGGCTGCCCTATTCACCCTTGCGATAGAGCCATTGGCAATTGCTATCCGCTCACATCCTGACATTAAGGTTGTGTGGATTGGAGATTGCGAATATAAATCCAACCTTTTTGTAGATGACATGCTGTTAACTATCACCAACCC
This sequence comes from Leptodactylus fallax, assembly GCA_947044405.1. Classification (NCBI taxonomy): domain Eukaryota; kingdom Metazoa; phylum Chordata; class Amphibia; order Anura; family Leptodactylidae; genus Leptodactylus; species Leptodactylus fallax. The sequence continues at coordinate 5,784,525 of CAMRHE010000012.1, forward strand.
TTTAGTTTCTCTCCCGAACCTGATCAACACTCTCTCCCATTTTACACAACTGTCAGGCCTTAAGCTTAATACATCTAAATTGGAAATTCTTCACTTTAATGTACATTCAGCCAACACTAAGTTGATTGCCCTAAATTTTGGCTTTCAATCTAGGGATAAATATTTGCCGTACCTAGGTGTTAATCTTTGTTACTCCATAGAGATCCACTTCAAATGGAACTATGACACACTGATCCTGAAGCTGTTAAAGGATCTTGCATGATACTGTCCAACACTGTCCCACACAGGCGCGTTATGTACTTTCATAAGAAACTGGGAGGGTTATCTGTTCCTCACCTTTATAAATACTATGTTGCTGCCAGGCTCTCCCAACTTAGTTCTATTCATAATGACACCAAATGCCCACAATGGGTGTGTGAAGGATCTCGTGCTGCCAAAACCCGCTTTCGGCACACCTGAGATCGCTTGAATTACCTCACACCCACCTCCAGTGAGTGTTCTGGGCCGATAGGATAATACAAAGACGAGCTTTCTAAATTTTATATATTTATTAACCCCTAAACGGGTTGGTACTAGAAACTTAACACGTACAGAGGATACATGCAGCGATTAGCAAGCAAATACAAGTGGAAAGCAACATGACATGGTGCACAAAATAAAAATGGGAATAACAGAAGGAAAAAAACATATTACCAACACAAGCCTGTGATTGGTTCTCTGGCTCCAGATGATGATGAGCTCAGGGCACGTACTTCAAAAGTCCAAAAGCATGCATTCAGGCATGCTATTCCAAGGATATCACCCTGGACAATGCTATCCAGGTGACTTTCAGCAGCACAAAAGGCAGAAGACAAGTTCCAGAACAAGTAGATAGTCCATTTTTCTGAGCCCATGGGGTAGGCGTCAGAGTTCGTTCTTACGCAAGGTACAGAGCATGTGTTTCCTACTGTTACATCTCTTCCAGGTTAACAAAGAGTCTCAGGCCTCAATGCTAGGCTGTATGGTCGACAGACGGACAGAAGACAAAACCACAAACAAAGACTAAAGACAAAAAAAGAGACCGTCTCAACCTAGTCTGAGACCTTTTACCTCCCCTGGTCTCCTCCCTAAGCGAGGTCACCAGGAGGAGGAGTCCCGCCCCCTTCTCTACATCTCTCAGAGTCATTTTTCTTTATAATTCCTCGCTCGATGACTATAGAGTCAGGCCGGCGGTATGATAGGGTGCATGGCGAGTTCCCCAACCTGTAGACTCCAAGGTTGACACCCCAATCCCCTTTGGGTAAGGAGATCAGTGTCTGGACCTTTTCCGGACTTTGAACTGTGACATGTGTGTATTCTGAGCATGTGCCTTGACCTGACGCATCTGGGGAATTTATTGGGGCGACTGTAAGATGTCCCCCAGGCCAGATATTGTCATAAAACCATAATCCCTTTGAAGTAGAGCTACCTCCGGTCTGTTTGTAGACGGTATGCAGAGTGTTTCCCCAGCACATCCTTTCTGCAGGACCCCTGCCGGGTTAATGAGTATAGCAGTGTTATGCAAATAAAGGTCTGTGTCAGTGACTCTCTGGGGATCAAAGGGCTGTTGATTACAGATCCCATGAACCACATCCCCCAAGCCTATAACCAAATTGCTGATAACAGATAGGAACCATACTATATGAGTGAGTATTAGTACCATAAATCCATATCTGAGTCTCTTATAATCACAAGGTGACATTGGAATCAGCACTGGTAGCCTCGACCTCTCTCAAACCCCTACTTTGGACCTCGAAGTTGGCAGCTCCCACTATTCCGGCAGCTGCCAGGTTGACTGATTACATGTTGCAATTGTGACAGAGGGTTTGTTTTCAACATGGTTTGTAAAGTTCAATCTCGCCTTTAGTACCGTTATTTATTAATCCCTTTCCCCTCCTGGCCTATCCCCTGAGGTGATTGTTTGGTGGAGACACGCTCCGTTTCGCTACCTCAATTATTTCCTCTGTAAGCGGCGGGTTTTCACCAAACAATACTTTGGAACTACATTCTCCCCGCCTCCATCAGAGGCATTTTGGACTGCACAGTTCTTCCATTTTCTACGTTCCCTCACCCAACTCAATCGAGAGATTTCCCCTGCTAGCTTTGAGAGACTTTTAGAGACGCTTGTTTAGGGCAGCAGAAAGAGGTTTTCTCTCTTTCAAATATGGCTTGCTTAACACTTCACCTCCTGACACTAAGCTCAACTTTACAGCGGTTTGAGAAGTCCTTCATAGGACCTATTTAGTTCCTCATCGATTGCATAGCTTTTACCCTACAGTCTCACCCTCCTGTCATAGGGGTTGCCTTAGGCAACTACTTTCCTTATTTGGTGGTCCTGCCCTCACGCCCATCGCTTCTGAATAGCCATCCATAGAATGACTCAACAGTTTTTGGACAGTCTTTTCCATTGTCTTCCACCATTTTTCTTCTTAGCTTTAAGCCTGCCAGCCTCAAATATTCCCAATTTAAACTATTCCAATACATTCTGATGGCTGCCCAAATCCATATCGCCTTCAACTGGAGCAAACCTTTTCTCTCGTTGACTGATGTTATTTGTAGAATTGACACTGTTATGCTCCACGAAAAAATTAATGCTTCTATCTCTGATACCCATCTGTTTTTCAATAAGGTTTGGGCACCCTATTGGAACAACAGGCCTCACATCCATCCCAGGTATACCATACTGCCTTCAGCTCTGATTGCCAGATAAGATTGTGTGTATTTACACATCCCCTTCCCCACTCACCTCCTATCCACTTACACTATAACACCCCACACCCCCATATTCCTCCCATGTTTGTTTTAGGTTTTGGTACCTTTTTACCCCTCTCCATTACTTTATGTTTCTGCTTACTCCAGATATTTAGCAGTTTTCTTGTTTTTTCCATATATCACTTTACATTTTTGTATGTATATGACAATTGTCTTCTTGTTTGCTCTGTTTTATGTTATTGCAATTTTTCAATAAATACTTTTGAATCTAAACTTGGTATCATTGTGATCGTACTAGCTGGCAGAATAAAGGTAACATGTTATTTATGATTCCCAGTACACCACACAAAATTTAGAACATAAAAAAGGACTGATTTTTTTTTTTTGCCATGCCACTAAAAAAGAGTTAATAAAATTTGGTCATTGAGTTAAATGTTTCCCAAAACGGTGCAATAAAAAAGTACATCTCTTCACATGGCAACGTTAAAATGAAAAATTATGGCTAGCCTGAGGTATCTAGGCTGCGTCCAGTGCAGCCAGTTTGCAATGTACTATGGTAAATTATGCCTATGAGGAGGTATTCTGTACTGCACTGTGATATTTCATGTATCTGGGGAGGTATTCTGTACTGCATTTCATGCATCTGAGAACATATTTTGTGCTACACTGTGGTATTTGATGCATCTAAGGCTGAGGCCCCACATTGCGGAAATGCAGTTTTTTTTTGTTGCAGATTTTGCTGTGGTTTTTTGAGCCAAAGCCAAGAATGGCTACAAAGGGAATGGGAAATATATACAGTGCCTTGCGAAAGTATTCGGCTCCCTTGAACTTTTCAGCCTTTTGCCACATTTCAGGCTTCAAACATAAGGATATAAAATTTTAATTTTTTTGGTGAGGAATCAACAACAAGTGGGACACAATCGTGAAGTGGAACGAAATTTATTGGTTATTTTAAACTTTTGTAAAAAATAAAAAACTGAAAAGTGGAGTGTGCAATATTATTCGGCCCCCTTAAGTTAATACTTTGTAGCGCCACCTTTTGCTGCGATTACAGCTGCAAGTCGCTTGGGGTATGTCTCTATCAGTTTTGCACATCGAGAGACTGAAATTCTTGCCCATTCTTCCTTAGAAAACAGCTTGAGCTCAGTGAGGTTGGATGGAGAGCGTTTGTGAACAGCAGTTTTCAGCTCTTTCCACAGATTCTCGATTGGATTCAGGTCTGGACTTTGACTTGGCCATTCTAACACAAGGATACGTTTATTTGTGAACCATTCCATTGTAGATTTTGCTTTATGTTTGGGATCATTGTCTTGTTGGAAGATAAATCTCCGTCCCAGTCTCAGGTCTTTTGCAGACTCCAACAGGTTTTCTTCCAGAATGGTCCTGTATTTGGCTCCATCCATCTTCCCATCAATTTTAACCATCTTCCCTGTCCCTGCTGAAGAAAAGCAGGCCCAAACCATGATGCTGTCACCACGTTTGACAGTGGGGATGGTGTGTTCAGGGTGATGAGCTGTGTTGCTTTTACGCCAAACATATCGTTTTGCATTGTGGCCAAAAAGTTCGATTTTGGTTTCATCTGACCAGAGCACCTTCTTCCACATGTTTGACGTGTCTCCCAGGTGGCTTGTGGTAAACTTTAAACAAGACTTTTTATGGATATCTTTGAGAAATGGCTTTCTTCTTGCCACTCTTCCATAAATCAGAAAAATTTTGATTGGATCTGGCAGGTGCCCATGCATTACAGCGATTTCCATTTGTGACATCATTTTGAGTCTTCTGACCTCTATATATGACCAGATAAACATTTTTATATTACCATGAAGATATATATCGTTTATTAGCACTTTATGCTCCATTACCTACCCCATTGAGAGTTTTTTGTATACTGGATTACAGTATTTTAGTATGTCTGTTATATATATCATGTTTATGTATACTCTTGCTCACTTTATATTTTTTTACTCAATTTTGTTGTGTGAGCTCATTTTGGATCTATCTGGATTAATATTAAATACAGAACTATAACTGTTTCACTTATTTTCTATGGTACAACTGAGAATAGTAACAGGTTGCATGGTCCCATACAGGGGCGCCCATCCCTGTCTCAACTCTCACAGAGCTGCACATACTGTAGGAAGTAATTATATCATCTGCTTAATCCACATCTGGCTTTGGCTAAAAAAAAAAAAACGCAGGAAACTTTGCAACAAAAAAAAATCTACATTTCCGCAATGTGGGGCCTCAGGCTAAGGCCCCATGTAGTGGGCCGCAGTCAAAAAGCACTGCAGGAGAAATTGTGGTGGAAATGCATCAAGGTTTTTCCTGCAGTGCTTCTATTATACCTATAGAGAAACCGCCAATGTTTCCGTAGGTATAATTGACATGCTGCAATTTCCAAAAACATGCAGCATTTCTGCTGCGGGTATTTTTCTGCAACGTGTGGATGGGATTTGCTAGAATACCATTCACTTTGCAGGGACTATAAAATGCTGAACTTTTTTCCATGGTGTTTACGTCGCAGCCAAAAATGTTGCATTTACACTACGGCTAAACCTACGACATTTACGCCACGTGGGGCTTCAGCCTCAAGGAAGTATTTTGTGCTGAACTGAGGTATCAAGTGCACCTGGGCAGGTATTTTGTGCTGCACCAGGATATTTGGTGCATTGAGGACATATTTTGTGCTCAACTGTGGTATTTGATGCATATGAAGAGGTATTTTGTGCTGCACTATGGTAAACGGTGCATCTGGGAAAGAATTCTGTGCTGCACTGTGTTATTTTGTGGTTCTGGGGAGGGTTTTTTTGCTGTGGTGTCTGTTGGTCCATTGAGTTTATGAGAGAGAAAAACATCTTAAGTATTTAAAACTTACCTAACTATTTCTCCATCAAAGGCTGCCTTGGCTCTTAATCAGGTCTGTGCATCTGATTTTATATAGCCTGGTCTGGGTCATGTCTAGTCTAAATTTATTTGTATTGCAGTCATCTTGAAAAGTTTTCATGGTGATCTAGGACGCACATAAAACAATGAGAGTCCCTAGCAAAAATAAAACAGGGCACTCCTGTTGTTCTACATTCATTTCATAATGTTCTGGCGCTATTAGCCTCCCTTTCCTATCCTGGGAGGAGAAGGGTAGCATGATTTATTGGGTATTTATACATACTGTTATTTGTCATTAGTAACTTGTTAAAATGAATATATTATCCTCTTCTTTCTTATGCTTCCCACGGATGTAGCTCTAGGAGATGCAGATATTGCAGTCCTGCACAAGTCTTCAAGAACAGGAGCAAGAGTCCCATGTCACAAGACTGAAGTTTAGGAGCTTCAAGTTATATCTCTGATGTTCCTCACAGAATCTTCTTGGGCTGCCTCTGTGGTTTGAATTCCATTGTGTCTGTTTATTTGTGAAGCCCTACTTTATGCTTTCCATGTGTTGCACAAATGAGGCTAACAAGTCTAAAACAGCTCTATGCAAACAAGAATAAAATGTTTTTGTTATTGTATCCATATCCAGGGCTGGACATATCCGGTTCAGCTGCACAGGGACACAGGTGCAGGGGGGCCAACCGAACTGGAAAGCAGCAGCTCACAATCAGGCAAAACTGGCGCACAATGGAGGAGGATATTAATGTAATCAATTTGACACCAGGAAGGGCAGAGCTAAGTGCTGAGGTTGGGGCAAGATATTAATGACAAGAGTCAGGGGTTCTAGTTACACTTTCTGCTAAGATGGAGAGCAGATGAGTGTATTACAGTGTGAGCAAGGGATGCATGTGAGGTCTAGTTTAAAAGTGACTAAAACATGCCCTGTGCTGTATGCATGTAACATGTGCGTGATATATGCTGTATGCATGTAATATATGTGTGCTGAATGCAATGCATCTAATATGTGAGTGATGTGTGCTGCATGCATATACAGTGGGTACGGAAAGTATTCAGACCCCTTTAAATTTTTCACTCTTTGTTTCATTGCAGCCATTTGCTAAAAGCAAACAAGTTCATTTTATTTCTCTTTAATGTACACTCAGCACCCCATCTTGACAGAAAAAAACTGAAATGTAGATATTTTTGCAAATTTATTTAAAAAGAAAAACTGAAATATGACATGGTCATAAGTATTCAGACCCTTTGCTCAGTATTGAGTAGAGAAGCCCCTTCCTTTTGAGTTAGTACAGCCATGAGTCTTCTTGGGAATGATGCAACAAGTTTTTCACATCTGGATTTGGGGATCCTCTGCCATTCTTCCTTGCAGATCCTCTCCAGTTCCGTCAGGTTGGATGGTGAACATTAGTGGACAGCCATTTTCAGGTCTCTCCAGAGATTGGGTTGAGGTCAGGGCTCTGGCTGGGCCAGTCAAGAATGGTCATAGAGTTGTTTTGAAGCCACTCCTTTGTTATTTTAAATGTGTGCTTAGCATGTCCGACTTTGTTTCCGATGAAAAAAAACGGCTTCACGGTGCAGAGGGTGTAAGCGCACACCCGTGCATTGCTTTAAAAACTCATTCTTTCCCTCTCCAGTTTTCCGATGTTTAGGTCAGATTCGTGGTGTGAACCCACCCTTAGCATCAGTTAGTGTCCGTTTTTTAACACTGTCCTTTTTTTTTTTTTTTTGGTTTTTGCTTTCAAAGCATGCGTAGAAAAAAAAAAACAGACATAAAATAACGAACAGTAACTGATGGCTATCAGTTACTGTCCGTTATAAGTCCGTTACCCATAGACTTCAATGTTAAAAAATAACGGACATTTGCTGTACGTCAAGAATCCGTTTTTCCAAACGGACAAAAAATTCCTGCATGTAGGATTCTTTGTCTGTGGAAAAAAAATGGACTTCTGACGGATTGGGTGTAAAGGGACACAAACGGACACTAATGGACACAATATAAAAACCCATTAAAATGAATGGAAATTTTAACGGATTTCTGACGGTTCAGCTAGTGTCCGATGCTAAAATCTTGTAACGGACAATAGCAACAGACACTACTGACAGTCACCAATGGTAGTGTGAACGCCCCCTTACGTATAGAATTGTTGTTATTACCAATATACATTTTTGCTAGTTAAAAATAAATGTTGCCATTTAGTAACAAATGAGTACTAAAAGCAAATAAAGAACAAATAATGTTACAGTAATTATCTACAGTATTTACCGGGAGATTGGTCTGGTCTCAATAGAGATTGGTCTACAATGAGATAAATAAAAATGTGACTCATTTATTTATTCTCTATAGCTCATATTTTATTCTATAGTAGGCAGGTAGCTTTTATCAAGTCAGATGCAGTTAAAAATTATAGATTTATAGATATTGTGGGTTTGTATGTGCATTTTCTGTAATACCATAATAATTCACAACATTTTTTACCTATTTATAGTGCTGTTCCATTTACATGGTTCACTGCATGGATCTCACATAGACATGTACTATGAAAGTATATATAATATGGTCGATAGATCAGCAGCACAGAACGCAGCCTGGAGAACTCTACTGAAAATGAACAATAGCTCTCCTATATTCGTGGTTAATATCCTCTTCATTCCATTACTTGGATCAAAATGGGTATTTCTTAGAATTCTCCTCAATTAACTCAAGAATCTCACATACGATATTGTTATTGAATAGAGAATGCAATGGGTATATGGTCAATTAAATAAATGGCTTGAGGGCATTGAATGGAAAGTACACTTGCTATGACGCTCTACTGGTGCAGTAAAAATGTGTAAGTTATTCAAAGAATCCTATTCTTTGACAAGCATCAGAGTTTTTGATCAATGCTTCTTTAAAGGGAATAAGACTGGAGATGAATTAATATGGTAAGTATATATCTTGTAGATTTCCTGAGAGCCAGGTAATAAAAGTAGATCTCAGTTTATCTTCTGTGTAAATAAACAAAGAAAAAATATAAGGTATCTTGGATGGATTTCAAGTTATGTGCTTTTCCTTTTGAAATTTCAATTATATAATATGTAATAAGAAATTCTTTTTAATGAACTTATTGACATTTGAAAAATATTTTCAATAATATTTTGTTAACAGCTAAGCAATAAATGGACAATAAATGTATGTAGCAGAGCTGAATTTGTTATTATTTGGTGTCTTTACAAAGCGTTATCAGTCATTTTCTATAGTGCTGCAAGTACTGAGTTATACCTCATACACAAAGCAGAAAATGATTGTAAGGCTAAGGCCCCAAATTGCAGAAAAGGTGCTTTTTTGTTGTTGCAGATTTTGCTATGGTTTCTTGAGCCAAAGCCAGAAGTGGCTACAAAAGAAATGTGAAATATATAGGAAGTACTTATACTTTTCCATTCTGCCCAATACACTCCTGGTTTTGGCAGCAAAATCTACAACAAAAAAAAGTAGCTTTTCAGCAACATGGGGACTTCACCTAAATAAGCATAAGCATAAGACATCATATTATTGAGTGAGTTTCACTTATGACCAGTGCTTAACCCTTTGAGGACACAGGGTAGTTTGTACGTTAATGCACTGCAACTTTTTTTCATATTTTCCCTCCCTGTCTCCCAAAATTCATAACTTTTTTATTTTTCTGTCAACATAGCTATATGAGGGCTTTGCGTGACAAGTTGTACTTTCATTTGCCACCATTTTGGGGTACATATAATGTTTTGATTAGTTTTTACTTACATTTTTTGTGAGTCCATGTGAAATAACACACAATTCTTTCATAAGTTTTTGCATTTTGTTTTGCGCATTGCGGTATATTTTTTTTACGGTGTTCACCTTACGGGATAAATAACACTATTTTTGGATAGTGGGGATTTATACGCACATGGAAATACCTAACATGCTTATTTATTTTTATTTACATTATATATATTTTAAATGTAAAGGTTTTTTTTTACTTTTTATTGTTTGTTTATTAGTCTGTATCTCACAAGTGTCTATCCCACAAGGGGACTTGAAGCTTGGATCTCAGATCCCCAGTGCAATGTCCTGTAATACATAGTATTGCAAAACATCACACATTAGTTCCTATGGAAACTATGCATAGGCAGTCAGGAGGCCGTGGGTTTCTGAGAGGTGACGGGGGAAGGGGGGGGGTGGTCTTGCTATTTATCACGGCATCCAGGGGGTTAATCCACCACTGGAGTATCTTCCGACTCTGGTGGCTGGTCCCGGCCCTCGGCAGTGCCCGTGGTATTATTGTGCCGTACTATTACGGCGCTGAGTGTCAACTATATGATCAGAGCAACATAATAGTATGATAAAAATAGAAGTATATGGTGCAATAATGCATGCAGCTTGTAATAGTCATTAAAGGTATAGCCACTCTTTAAAGGGTTATTCCCATCTCAGCAAATCACTGCCAAGATGGAAGAACTGCTTCTAAATCCAGACCCCTAGTTCTAAATCCAGACCCCTAGGACAGAACTTATGGGAACAGCCAAAGAGTACAGCTCTGAGTTGTTTCTGTATCTTCCATAAGGGTGAACAGGAAGATATAGCATAGCAAAGCAGGCTATGCTGTTTCCGCAACTTTGGGAGTTCCAGAAACAGTGTACAACAGATGCATTCAGCTGTTTCCATAACTACTGTTCAGGGGTTAAGAGAGAGAGTGCTGTTTTGTACTATATGTACCGTATGTTTGTCCGAGATGGAAATAAGACTTTAATAATTAGTTGTAAGTCTCTTTCTGGAAAGTACATTGGCATGCAAAAGTTTGGGCACCATGCATGGTTAGTACCTAGTAGCAACCTCCTGGCAAGTATCACAGCTTGTAAGTGCTTTTTGTAGTCAGCCAAGAGTCTTTGGAGAGATGGAAATAACACTTTAATAATTATCTGTAAGTCACTTTCTGGAAAGTACAGTGGCATGCAAAAGTTTGGACACCCCTGGTCAAAATGACTGTTATTGCGAACAGTTAAGAAAGTTGAAGATGAAATTATCTGTAAAAGGCATAAAGTTAAAGATTAAACACACTTGTCTATAAATTTAAGCAATATCAGTGTATTATTATGTTTGAGTACAATTTTAGAGTGAAAAAGGGAAAGGAGTACCTTGCAGAAGTTTGGGAATCCTTGTAGATTTGTGTGCTCAGATAAATTTGACCAAGGTCTCAGACCTTAATTAGCAAGTTAGGGTTATGACTTGTTCACTATCATCATTAGGAAAGGCCAAGTGATGCAAATTTTACAGCTTTATAAGTACCCAGCCTCCTCTAACCTTGTGCCAAAAAACAGCAGCCATAGATTCTTCTAAGCAGCTGCATAGCACTCTGAAAATGAAAATAGTGGAGGCCAACAAAGCAGGAGAAGGCTATAAGAAGATAGAAAAGTGTTTTCAAGTTGCTCTTACCTCAATTTGAAATGTAATTAAGAAATGGCAGTTACCAGGAACAGTGGAGGTCAAGATAAGGTCTGGAAGACCAAGAAAAATTTCAGAGACAGCTGCTCGTAGGATTGCCAGAGTGGCAAATCAGAACTTTCGCTTGACTGCAAAAGACCTTCAGGAAGATTTAGCAGACTCTGGAGTTTTGGTACACTGTTCTACTGTTCAGCGATACCTGCACAAATATGGCCATCATGGAAGAGTCATCAGAAGAAAACCTCTCCTGCATCCTCACCATAAAATTCAGTGTCAGAAGTTTGCAAAAGAACATCTAAACAAGCCTGATGCATTTTGGAAACAAGTACGGTGGACCAATGAGGTTAAAATATAACTCTTTGGTCACAATGAGCCAAGGTATGTTTGGAGAAAAAAAGGCACACAATTTAAGGAAAGAACATCTCTCCAACCATTAAGCATGGGGGTGTGAGGGCTTTGGGGTCGTGTTGCAACCAATGGCATGGGGAACATTTCACGAGTAAAGGGAAGAATGGAGTCAATGAACTTTAAGCAAATTCTTGAAGCAAACATAACAAATTGAATGGAAGATGGCATCTACAAATAGATAATGATCCTAAACACACTTCAAAATCCACCATAGACTACCTAAAAAAGCACAAGCTGAAGGTTTTACTATAGCCCTGGAAGAGTGAAGAAATCAGGCGATACCTTTTAGAGGCTAACTGAGTATATTTATAAGTAAGCTTTCAGGAGTACTCGCTCCCTTCATCAGACATGGTGTGATACAAGAACTGAAAATTAACAGATTTTTATACACATGGTTTTCAAAGCATTTTAGAGTCCTTAAATAAAATTGCAATCTAAGTAGAGAAGTTATTTACAACAGGTCAAAAAAACAGTCTGGAAACTTGTGGTGCGTGACGGAGGGATCAGTAATTCTTGCTGTTATCTGTTTGCTATCAGGAGGTGATTTGTGTCCCTCACAGTTCATACATAGTGTGACATGAAGCTGGCATGAATATTGAGTTCAGTTCATGGTTCAAACATAGTGTGACATGAAGCTGGCATGAATATTAAGTCCAAATTGCAGAGTTTGAAATTTTTGCATAAATTTGTACTCCATTTCTTTCCTTTTCTCCTGTGTCTTAAAATGTCCCATTAAAACCACAACCCGCAAATCTTCAATAGAGTGGTTTTCTCCGGAGAAATGTGCGGCCACTGGGAGATCTGTTCTGCTGTTATTAATGGTGGATCTGTGTGAGTTCATTCGTTGACTGAGTCTCTGCCCTGTTTCCCCCACACAGAGGCCTGTGGTGGGACATTGTACACACATTATGAGGTACACCACATTGGAAGACCTGCAGGAAAATGTCCCCCTAATTCTGTGCACCTGTTGTGACTGTGGGATAGGTACACTGTCAGCGGTGTGGATGTGCTTGCAGGTCATGCACCTTTTATGTAGGCAAGGTGAGGTGCCATTTACTATAGCCCTCACAGTCCCCTGATCTGAACATCATTGAAAATCTGTGGCTACACCTCAAAAGAGCTGTGAATGCAAGACGACCCAGGAATCTCACAGAACTGGAAGACTTTTCCAAGGAAGAATGGATGAAAATCCCTCAAACAAGAATTGAAAGACTCTTGGCTGACTACAAAAAGCACTTACAAGCTGTGATACTTGTCAGGAGGTTGCTACTAGGTACTAACCATGCATGGTGCCCAAACTTTTGCATCGGGCCATTTTAATTTTTTGTTATTTTGAAAATGCAAACTATGAAAATATATTTTTTTTTTTACAAAAAAGACATTGGGAATGTGTTATCTTTAATGTTATGCCTTTTGAACATCATTTGATCTTCAACTTGCTTAACTGTTCACAATAACAGTCATTTTGACCAGGGGTGTCTAAACTTTTGCATGCCACCTTTAGTCCATTTTTGGAATTAGTACATGTCACACAAGGCATGGAAGGAATAGTGCATGTCACATGGCAAGGAAAACTGACACATGCTCAGATAGACAGTTCCCATATTGGGACTACAGCACAGTACAGCAAAGGGGGTCACAACCCACACTTTGGGAATCACTGTTCTAGACACAGCACATTTATATAAAACACACTCCAGAGAGTGTTTGCACACCTATATACAAAACTATCCACACTTTATATTGCATGCAACCACAGAGTCTGCATAGACACTTTAATTGTATAGACACACTTACACTTTCCACATATTCTGTACACTCCAGTTCACACTCATACATACACCCGCTGCACATAACACATGTACTTACTTTCAGTACTTTTTATACATACAGTGCTGGCCAAAAGTATTGGCACCCCTGCAATTCTGTCAGATAATACTCAATTTCTTCCAGAAAATGATTGCAATCACAAATGCTTTGGTAATAATATCTTCATTTATTTTGCTTGCAATGAAAAAACACAAAAGAGAATGAAAAAAAAAGTCAAATCATTGATCATTTTACACAAAACTCCAAAAATGGGCCGACAAAAGTATTGGCACCCTCAGCCTAATACTTGGTAGCACAACCTTTAGACAAAATAACTGCGAACAACCGCTTCCGGTAACCATCAATGAGTTTCTTACAATGCTCTGCTGGAATTTTAGACCATTCTTCTTTGGCAAATTTCTAGGTGTTCTATGGGATTCAGGTCTGGACTCATTGCTGGCCACTTTAGAAGTCTCCAGTGCTTTCTCTCAAACCATTTTCTAGTGCTTTTTGAAGTGTGTTTTGGGTCATTGTCCTGCTGGAAGACCCATGACCTCTGAGGGAGACCCAGCTTTCTCACACTGGGCCCTACATTATGCTGCAAAATTTGTTGGTAGTCTTCAGACTTCATAATGCCATGCACACAGTCAAGCAGTCCAGTGCCAGAGGCAGCAAAGCAACCCCAAAACATCAGGGAACTTCCGCCATGTTTGACTGTAGGGACCGTGTTCTTTTCTTTGAAGGCCTCTTTTTTTTTCCTGTAAACTCTATGTTGATGCCTTTTCCCAAAAAGCTCTACTTTTGTCTCATCTGACCAGAGAACATTCTTCCAAAAAGTTTTTGGCTTTCTCAGGTAAGTTTTGGCAAACTCCAGCCTGGCTTTTTTATGTCTCTGGGTCAGAAGTGGGGTCTTCCTGGGTATCCTACCATAGAGTCCCTTTTCATTCAGATGCCGACGGATAGTACGCGTTGACACTGTTGTACCCTTGGACTGCAGGGCAGCTAGAACTTGTTTGGATGTTAGTCGAGGTTCTTTAGCCACCATCCGCACAATCTTTCGTTGAAATCTCTCGTCAATTTTTCTTTTCCGTCCACATCTAGGGAGGTTAGCCACAGTGTCATGGGCTTTAAACTTCTTGATGACCCTGCGCACGGTAGACACAGGAACATTCAGGTCTTTGGAGATGGACTTGTAGCCTTGAGATTGCTCATGCTTCCTCACAATTTTGCTTCTCAAGTCCTCAGACAGTTCTTTGGTCTTCTTTCTTTTCTCCATGCTCAATTTGGTACACACAAGGACACAGGACAGAGGTTGAGTCAACTTTAATCTATTTCAACTGGCTGCAAGTGTGATTTAGTTATTGCCACCACCTGTTATGTGCCACAGGCAGGGTCGGACTGGCCCACCAGGGAACCAGTGAATCCTCCGGTGGGCCCCGAGCCCCGACTATTAGTCCTCATGTCATGGGGGCCCGATCGGGATCCTGACCATCCCGATCGGGCCCCTGACCAGTGGCGTTACGATCGCGGTCGCAAGCCTGGTTCTCCGACCGCTATACATACTGTTATTGGAAAGGGACCCTGGCATATTGCAGGCTCCTTTCCAATAGATGGCAGCGCAGGGCCAGGGGAGGTGACTGGAAACAATAAATACATATTCTCACCTCTCCTGGGCACAGCGTCTTCTCCGGCGTTCCTCCGTCATGTGACTGAGGCCTGTGATTAGGCCCTAGCGGTCACATGGGGCGCGGCCGCGTAATGACGTCAGTGCGCCCCCACGTGACCACTGAGGCCCAATCACAGGCCTCAGCAGCATCGTCGGAAAAGGGCCTGAAGACGCTGAAGATGGCAGGATGGAGAGAGGATGCAAAGGAAAGGTAAGGCAAGGTGAGTATGAGAGTTTGTTATTTTTAATCACTTCCCCTGGGCCTCCGATTATTATACTCTGGGGTCTGAGGAGACCCCAGAGTATAATAATAGCACTGAAGCGGAGCGGAGGGGGCTATTGGGCACATATAATACTGGGTGGGGGCCACTGTGGAGCTTATAATACTAGGAGGGGGCCACTATGGAGCTTATAATACTGGGTGGGGGCCACTATGGAGCTTATAATACTGGGTGGGGGCCACTGTGGAGCTTATAATACTGGGTGGGGGCCACTGTGGAGCTTATAATACTGGGTGGGGGCCACTGTGGAGTTTATAATACAGGGTGGGGGCCACTGTGGAGCTTATACTCCATACAGTGGCTCCTTCATTTTTTTTTTAATTACGCAGGGGCAGGTGAAAAAAACAAAACAAAAAACCCCCCCACAAACTTTCTTTCCTGTCCCCAGTGTCTCCCAGAGCAGTTCGGTCCTGCAGTTCTGTTGTTTTCTTCCAGCTGACGTTCCCTCTGCACGTGTCTACCTGTGACGTCACGTGACCCCTGAGGCCAATCAGTGGCCTAAGGGAAGGGACCTGGGACGTCACAGCCAGTGAGGAATTCCGGCAAAAAGAAGACAGCGGAGCTGCAGGACCGGACCGTGCTGGGAGGACACCAGAGCACCGGAGACAGGTGAGTATGTTTAGCATGTTTTTTTGTTTTTTTTTTTTTTTTGGGGGGGGGGGGGGGGTAGGGGGGATTCACCTCCCCCAGACTAATTATAAAAAAGAAAAAGAAAAAAAATTATACTGGACAATCTCTTTAAAGTGTGGCGCATTAGGGGTGTATATTAAAGGGGTTGTACAGGCATAATTTGTTATGGTTTATCTTCAGGATAGGCCACAGATACCTGATCTGTAGCGGGCTGACCCCGGACCGATCAGCTGTATGGAGCCACTTCTGCCGCCCATACTGTACACAATACAGGGCCAGAAGCAGAAAGCTCTGTCCACTGTGTAGGGGCTGGGCACCTTCACTGTATTTCAGCACTTATTGAAGTCAGTAGGAGCTGAGCTGCAGTGAAGGCGCCGGGCTGCTATACAGCGGATGGAGCTTTCTGCTTCCGGCCCTGTGTTGTGTACAGAACAGGTGCCGGAAGTGGCTCCGAACAGCTGATGGGGCCATGTGTCAGCCCTCTACTGATCAGGTATTTATGGCCTATCCAGAGCATAGGCCATAAAAAAGATTAACCCTGGAAACCCCTTTAATATGCCCCACACAGTTTAATGTCCCCCCCACAGGATGTTAGCCCCCATCACTGCTCCCACACAATATAATGACCCCATCACTATTCCCCATACAGTATGGGGGACCAGTGAAGAGGCCACTATGTGGGGGGACCAGTGAAGTGACCATAGAAAAATTTAAAAGAGGTTGTCCATAAACTGGAGCGACCACTGTGTCGGCCGCCAGGGAGGTGGAAAAATAAGAAAATTTTTAAAAAAGCATACTCACCTGTCCCCAGCACCCCGTTGTCCCCTGCCTGTGTTTATTCGGTCTCATGGCAGCGCCTCATTTCTGGAAATCCTGTACCTAATTGGTCTTAGCGATCACATGAGGTGCAGGACTCCCAGCAAGGAGTCGCCGGCATGAGACTGAATGGACACTGACAGCAGACAACGGAGTGCCGGGGACAGGTGAGTATGCTTTTTAATTTACTTATTTTTTACTTTCCACCTCCCGCCAGCTACATGGGTTGCTCCAATTCCTTCGACAACCTCTTTAAAGGATTTGTCCATCTTCCTAATATTGATGGCCTCTCCTTAGGATAGACCATCAATATTACATCTGCGATGATACAACAGCCAGGACCTCTGCAGATCAGCTTTTCCAGGACAGTGCGGCTACAGGTAAAGGTAACAATTCTAGGAGCCACGCTGTTCACTTGCCATACAAGGTGTAGCAGTAGGTTTAGGTAGTGCAGTGGTGCACATGGTATAGTGGGTGAGCAGCATGGCTCCCGGCATGTTATTACCTTTAGCCGCCCTGTCTCGGTACCGCTGATCTGCAGGGGTTCTGATGGTGGGCCCCTAGAAACAATTCCACTGGTGGGCCCTAGACATCCCAGTCCGACACTGGCCACAGGTAAGTAACAGGTGCTGTTAATTACACAAATTAGAGAAGCATCACCTGATTTTTCAAAGGGTGCCAATACTTTTGTCCACCCCCTTTTTTATGTTTGGTGTGGAATTATATCCAATTTGGCTTTTTGACAATTCTTTTTGTGGTTTTCCATTGAAGACAAATTAAATGAAGATATTATTACCAAAGCATTGGTGATTGCAATCATTTTCTGGAAGAAATTGAGTATTATCTGACAGAATTGCAGGGGTGCCAATACTTTTGGCCAGCACTGTAGACACATAATACATTAAACTCAAACTGTCCTGGTTTGTAGGACGACAAAGCCATTGGCAAAACGCGCGTCGGGGTGCATCCTGTACACATGATCTGTATAGGGATATTATCATTGCACTATGTAAATTGCTATCCCTGCGTCTTTCATGGTATTACCTTGATGGATGCATATTCTGCCTTGTTATGGGTAGTGATTAGCACTCTGTGTATAGTGTTGACATTATGGAAGTTTATATATAAGGGGTTACAGCATCTGACTATATATTGTGCTATTTCCCTGTTCAACCACTGTGGAGTATAGTTCTATGTGTTTTTTTTATTCCTGTCCTCCATTTGTATTTATTTTTATTTTATATGTTTATTAATAAAGATGTATGGTATTTTGAATATATTTTTGTGTGCTTTTGTCTTTGGTATATGCTGGTCTGTAGAAAGTAAGATGGAGGGCAGACAATGAACTTCAAAGTCAGGAGTAAGAGGAAGAGACTGTACATTAACTGTGCAGGAAAGGTGGCACCTTAATACATGGCAGAGAAGGCATTCTGCAGCCGTCACAGTGCTCTTTTGTAGGGTCCAGACTCATCTGGAGTTGCTGTCCTATAGCTTCTCCTCTTTCCATAGTAAAGCTCTTTAGGGGCAGTAGTCTCAGTATTCCTCCATGTGCTCTAACTGAAGCAGATGCCAGCCACATGTTAATGGCTGTGATAAGTTATCCATTATAACCAATGAGAGCTGCCCTATAGTGCAAAGAGAGCACTGATCACATCTTTGGCATCTGCACTAAATGACAGCCACTGAGATGCATCAGGATGCTGCTGGAATGAAAGTTTAAAGAGTTTTTTTTGTTTTGTTTTTTAAATAAATTGCATCCCCTCACTTTTTAACTCCTTACTGCTGCATCCAGTTTTTGTTATTTAATCTTAGTTTTTTACTCCCCCCTTCCAAAAACCTTAACTTTTTTATTTTTCTCTTCACATGAGGGCTTACTTTTGTGGGACTAATTGTACTTTCTAATGGTACTATTTAATATTCCATACAACTTACTGGGAAGCTGGAAAAAAATCAGAATGTGATGGAATTAGAGAAAAACTTAATGTGCGCGACTTTCCTATGGGTTTTGTTTTTAAGGAGCCACCATATTATGACCCCTGTAACTTTTTTATGTTTTTGTATAAGGAGCTGCATAAGGTGTCTTTTATGCTGGGCCAGATGTACTTTTTATTTATGCATATTGGGAATATTTGATGTTTTTATCACTTTTCATGTAAATTTTTTTGGAAGTCAAAAAAGCAAAAATATGGAGGTTTGGCCATTTTTATTTTTTATCCTGCTGCAACATATGGAATGTGTCTAATGTGGGGATATCTAATTCGTTTATGTTTCGTGCTCTCGCCTTACAAACACAGCCACCGTCTTGCCTCCATTTCACATCATTTGGTTTCTGACACTCCCTGCAGCTTTGTGCTCCTTTCAGTGTAGTCCCTGTGAGTGCTCCTGAGCCAATCCCTGATGGCTTCTGCCTATATTAGTCTGCTAAACCCTCTGAACCATGCCCAAGCAATACTGAATCTACTGCTTCTGATTATGTGAGGGTTCCATACTGATTATGTTTTTGAATTATTGTTTATTGACCACACTTCTGATCCTGATTCTGTGTTGCTGCCTACGTGTATAACTTTGGTCTGTCCTGGACTACTGATCCTGAGCTGCCCGCGCTGACCCATTGGCTTGTCTACGACCTTATTTATCTACCATCTGCCACTGAGATTTAGCCCGTTCACAGATATCCCTCTGCCTGTACCCTCTGTTGCCTCATACCAGAGTCAGTCTGATCCCTGGTCAGCAGCAACCTATTCCAATACCCCTCCAGTAAGTGGCACAGTGGGTGCACACATCCACTTACAGTTTTTGTTTATTTATTTTTATTTGAGATATAGGCTAAGGGGGAGGTTTGAATTTTTAGGTTTTTTTTTTTTTCATAAAAAAAAATGTAAAACTTTTTTCAATTTTTTATGTTTTATTATTTAACTGTTATTTATTTTTTAACTGTACTATTACAGCAGATGTTGGGAAGGGATTAAAATTTGGTGGCAGCCTAGATGGGTACCTACTTTGGGCAACACTTGTTCCTGCCCTGAATATATCTATAGAGTTCAAGACAATTTTTACTCCTACATGGGCAGTTTTCAAAGTGTTTATTAAAAGAGATTTGGCTAAGAGATGTCATGCTTTTTTATTAGAAAACTTTATTATTACTTACATCAAATGCAGAAAATACCCAGACAACTGCATATAAAAAAGCCCCCTACAAAAAAAAAACACCCCAGAAAAGTAAAGGAAAGTAAGATGCAAGGTGAAAAAAAGGAAAAATAAAGGACCAAGTGGAATCACTTAGTCAATTTTTGTTGGAAACAAGTTAGATTAATAACCCTTCAGAGGAGCACACTAAAAATACATTTGCCTTTTGTTTGGGGGGGGGGGGGTTGTAGACCCTTCTTTCATGTTTTTTAATTGTTTTTGTTGTTTAATGAGAATGTGTTACTTAACTAAACTGGAGTTCAGTTAATTCATGTCACATCTGTATACATCGACAATACATTGCTTCTTTTTAGTGCGAGTTGCAAGAAAATCAAACATATTTATGTGACATACCTGAAAACCAGATTTCTTCAATGTTTATTGAAAAACATTTAAATATCTAAATAATAATAGGTAGGTAAGTTATTAGGCAAGTTATTACATTTTAATACGGTGCGGTGAGAAAAAAATTGATTAAAGTTTTAAAGTACCCACCCTACACCAGGCAAATATGTAAGTAATAGTCATGAATTCGTTAACGATGACCTTTCATTACCTCCACCAACTTTAACTCTTTGCATACTTTAATGGGATGATTCTGATGCAGATGGAATTTTTTTCCACTAGTCCCTACTGTTCCTGAGAAATCATTTATTTTAGTTTCATCACCCAATATGCTAATTCAGTTGCTAATACTGTTAGTAGAAAGCCCAATTAGCATATTGGGTACTGCACTAACAATAATGACTGTTCAGGAATGGTGTGGCTAGAGAAAAAAAATGTAACTCCGAATCAGTGGAGAAGCACCAATTATATGATGCCAGGAGTTGAAGTGAGTGGATGTGGTAAAAAATTCTCTCTAAATGTAATTTTACTCCAAAGAGGTAACCACATGATTATCCTCAGAAATGTTATACTAACTCAGGTCCACATCCAAAACTTATATATCAGAGAACCTAGTAAGTTGTGCCAAACTTGATACAATTTATGCTATTTCTGATAGCTCAATTAATGTCCCTGTATACAGTAAAACTTTTTTGAGATAACCACCAAATTTGAAAAGTGTTTTTCTAGTGTGGTGGTCTTCTTAAAGAAGATTGCTATCATGAATAATATACTAAATTAGTGAAAACTGGGAAAACATGGTCTGAATAAAGGGTACGAAGACTAACCCTTATTGTGACTGATACACCTCTATGATTGACCGCTATAAAAAGAACTTTCCCCACAAATTCATTAAAGGATAAAGTCACATTGAACATACAGTTTGATCTGTTATAGAGAAGGAAGAACTGAGTATATATATATATATATATATATATACAGTGGCATGCAAAAGTTTGGACACCCCTGGTCAAAATGACTGTAATTGTGAACAGTTAAGCAAGTTGAAGATGAAATGATCTTTAAAATGTTAAAGTTAAACGTTAAAGATTAAACACACTTGTCTATAATTTTAAGCAATATCAGTGCATTATTATGTTTGAGTACAATTTTAGAGTGAAAAAGGGAAATGAGTACCTTGCAAAAATTTGGAAACCCTTGTAGCGTTTACAAGCTGTGATACTTGCCAAAGGGAGTGCTATCAGGTACTAACCATGCAGAGTGTCCAAACTTTTGCATCGGTCCATTTTCATTTTTTGTTATTTTGAAAATGTAAAATATGAAAATAATTTTTTTTTTCCAAAAAATACATTGGGAATGTGTCATGTTTAATGTTATGCCTTTTGAAGATCATTTTATCTTCAATTTACTTAACTGTTCACAATAACAGTCATTCTGACCAGGGGTGTCCAAACTTTTGCATGTGTGTATATATATACTCAGATCAAACTGTATGTTCAATGTGACTTTATCCTTTAATGAATTAGTGGGAAGAGTTTGTTTTATAGCGGTCAATCATATGTATATAGTGGGGAAAAAAAGTATTTAGTCAGCCACCAATTGTGAAAGTTCTCCCACTTAAAAAGATGAGAGAGGTCTGTAATTGACATCATAGGTAGACCTCAACTATGAGAGACAAAATGAGAAAACAAATCCATAAAATCACATTGTCTGATTTTTAAAGAAATTATTTGCAAATTATGGTGGAAAATAAGTATTTGGTCAATAACAAAAGTTCATCTCAATACTTTGTTATATATCCTTTGTTGGCAATGACTAAGGTCAAACGTTTTCTGTAAGTCTTCACAAGGTTGGCACACACTGTTGCTGGTATGTTGGCCCATTCCTCCATGCAGATCTCTTCTAGAGCAGTGATGTTTTGGGGCTGTCGCTGGGAAACACGGACTTTCAACTCCCTCCAAAGGTTTTCTATGGGGTTGAGATCTGGAGACTGGCTAGGCCACTCCAGGACCTTGAAATGCTTCTTACGAAGCCACTCCTTCGTTGCCCTGGCAATGTGCTTGGGATCATTGTCGTGCTGAAAGACCCAGCCACGTTTCATCTTCAATGCTCTTGCTGATGGAAGGAGGTTTGCACTCAAAATCTCACGATACATGGCTCCATTCATTTTTTCATGTACACGGATCAGTTGTCCTGGTCCCTTTGCAGAGAAACAGCCCCAAAGCATGAAGTTGCCACCCCCATGCTTCACAGTAGGTATGGTGTTCTTTGGATGCAACTCAGCATTCACTCTCCTCCAAACATGACGAGTTGTGTTTCTACCATACAGTTATACTTTGGTTTCATCTGACCATATGACATTCTTCCAATACTCTTCTGGAACATCCAAATGCTCTCTAGCAAACTTCAGACGGGCCCGGATATGTACTGGCTTAAGCAGGGGGACACGTCTGGCACTGCAGGATCCGAGTCCCTGGCGGCGTAGTGTGTTACTGACGGTAGCCTTTGTTAAGTTAGTCCCAGCTTTCTGCAGGTCACTCACTAGGTCCCCCCGTGTGGTTCTGGGATATTTGCTCACCATTCTTGTGATCATTTTGACCCCACAGGGTGAGATCTTGCGTGGAGCCTCTGATCGAGGGAGATTATCAGTGGCTTGTATGTCTTCCATTTTCTAATTATTGCTCCCACAGTTGATTTCTTCACACCAAGCTGCTTGCCTATTGCAGATTCAGTCTTCCCAGCCTGGTGCAGGTCTATAATTTAGTTTCTGGTGTCTTTCCACAGCTCTTTGGCCTTCACCATAGTGGAGTTTGGAGTGTGACTGTTTGAGGTTGTGGACAGGTGTCTTTTATACTGCTAACAATGTCAAACAGGAGCCATTACTACAGGTAATGAGTGGAGGACTGAGGAGCCTCTTAAAGAAGAAGTTGCAGGTCTGTGAGAGCCAGAAACCTTGCTTGTTTGTAGGTGACCAATTACTTATTTTCCACCATAATATGCAAATAAATTCTTTAAAAAATCAGACAATGTGATTTTCTGGATTTGTTTTCTCATTTTGTCTCTCATAGTTGATGTCTACATATGATGTCAATTACAGGCCTCTCTCATCTTTTTAAGTGGGAGAACTTGCACAATTGGTGGCTGACTAAATACTTTTTTCCCCACTGTATATACATATATATATATATATACACACATTGTTTTGTGCGAAAAGATTCAGCAATAATTGAAAAGTGGGCAGTACCCAATATTTGATAGCTATCTCTGAATGCGTGCTCATGTAACCCCTGCAGAGAGCTCTTTGTATTCAGCATATGCTGCAGTTACTGCCAAGCAGGGATTCACAACAGAAGATATTATCCCATCTTATCCTTAACCCTCGTCCGGCTGAGTAGGTACAATTGTACCTATTCCTATGGAGCCTGTAATGTTGTAAAATTATGCAGCCTGACGAGGGTTAAGGACTGTGTCCTACATTTCTCTGCACTATTTACTTTTCCATGCCTTTGCATTGTAGGTGAGGCACTTCAAAGAGAATGACTGATTGGAGACTGTGGGAAAGGTCTGTACAGGAAAGGGAGAGGACAGTCACATGGTCTGCAATTAGAAGGACTTTTTGTGCCTGGGAGAGATCAAAGAGTCTGGCACTGGGGAATACAGAACAGAGAGGATGTCCTAACAGCCCATCAGCTCACTCTGAGGGAAGAAGAAGCCGTCCTGCAACAGCATCACCTCTGAAGATCTACCAGACTCCCCAGAGGTACCCTGGTCTGATACCTGCCACCCACTCCATTAATATCCTCTCACCTGAAGACTGCAGTACCCAATGGGACCCTAGGTTGGCACTTGGTTTGCTGCAAGAATTAGTGATTAGATCTTGCTGGAATGTAGGAATTTAGAGAGAACTGTTACAGAAAGGCTCTTGCTGTGTCTAAGAGGTTAAAGTGCACCAACAATTCCTGAATATATGCCAATGTCCACAGCAACTGGGCGCCAAAAGTTGGACTGTGTTCTTTGGTTTGCTGTAGCCATTTATATCTTTGTATTGTATCATAGGTGTGATAGATGTTACCTGTAGTATGATTGTATGTGTGACCATCAGCATCTGTGAGCTACTGTTTTACTGTGTTTGATGAAGATGTTTACCTTAACCCTTTGTTATTCCCCACATTTTATTATACCTGCCAGGCCTGGCATATAGCCTATTCCTACCACTATGGGTTCAATACTATAGTGCAGTACCCATGTATTGATGTATCAATTGCTGCACCATTTTTCACCATAATTATACTAAGTTCATTTTTGTTTGCCCATTCCCAATAAGTAGTTTTACCCAGGGGTAGGTTTCAAATTTTTAACTACAGGTTCTGTGAGGGAAGCCAGGAGGGAGGGCAAAGTGCATTGTACAACTTTTTTATGGGACATGAGAGGTGGTGTGCGCAGTGCACTGTGAAAATTTTAAAGCCATTTTGGACCCCCACAGTGCCTTCTTAATATAAATTATGCCCCCATATATTAAACGGATTATCCCCCTTTCTAATAATAATGGCCTATCCTTAGTAAGTGATGTCACTGGTTCCTCTCCAGCGACTGCAGAGGCCACTGATTGGTCTTAGCATGCATGTGAGGCGCAAGACTTCCAGCAATGAGGAACAGGCAAGAGACTGAATGGACATCGTCAGTGGACAATGAAGCATCAGGGACAGGTTAGTATGCTTTTTTTTATTATTTTACACCTCCTCCAGGTCACAACACAAGTTGCTCATTTCCTGGACCCCCTTAATATTTCCCCCTAATGTTCCACACACTTTAATGCCAACATCACTGCCCCCACACAATATAATTGCCCTATCACTGGTCCCCCCCATACAGTGTCCCCATCAATGGTCCCCCCCCCCAGTAAAGGAGCCACTGTATGGTGGACCAGTGATCAGGCCACTGTATGAGAGGACCAATTGGCCATTGTATTGGTCAAACAGCAGTATGAGCTCATTACTTAGCTTCCTTCTCCCCAGATCATCTCTGTCTCTCCGCTCCAGGCACACTGCTGTGACATCATGTGTGCCCGCAGCAGGAAGGAGTGGGAGAGGCTGGGGAGCAGGCAGGTATGTACAAACACTCAACTTTTATGATGTGCAGCTTGTAGAACACAGGCTTAATGTTGCCTGCATCATACAAGTCTTCTCTGACAGTAGCAGAACCACTTATCCCTGGTTCTGCAATTCAGTTGTATTTTTAACAGCATATCAGCAAAACCAGGGAGAACCATCTGCATTCTACCTATGGTTTTATCCTTACTGCTTGCGCGGGTATTGAGCTTAGGTGGGGGGTTTCCAATTCAACCCCTAGAAGAAGAGGAAGACCCTTCTGCATTCTTACAAAGCTCCCAGCAAGATCCAAGTGCCATAGTGAGGTGAGTACTAGAACATACCCTGCCTAGAGAGTTCAGCTCAAAGGAGTGTTACACTCGAAAAGCAGTCAAATATTGAGGATGACCACCCACTGGACTCCTAAACCAAGAACTAGCAGAGATTTAGCATAAATATAATAAATAAAACAAACATAATAAAATAAACATTTTTTCCCACAAAACTGTGTATCAATCTGCTCAACTCCTCCTGCTCTATTACATGGTGCCTGCAGATTAGACTATATTTTTAACATGATAAACTCCTTTTAAATCTAGTTAAGACCTTTTATTCAGTAACTACCAGGACTAAGGATGTATATATTCCAATCATTTGATAAATTATTTGATTGCGAATAATCTGTCAGCTTTTCAGAAATGCTGAGATCTTTGCACAGCAATGAGCCAGAACTTCTGCTTACTTGCAGTCACTTTGAAAGAGATGAACGTGGATTCTGCAGACAGAAGACACAAAATGCAATAACTTGGCAGAAACAACACATTGAAAATTACCTGCAACCATTTTTTGTTAATGCCAAGCGCACAGAAGTCAGAACATTAAAAATCAGATTGTAATCTTTTCTATGACATTGATTTGTATTACACATTTCCTTCTTTGTCCTAAACTTATTCCTTTGCTTGAGATTGCTTTCATTGCAGTGTACATTTTTTCTGTGCAATAACCTGAACAGCGAATTCTATCCTATATCACTGGTGTCTAAACTGAAGAAAAAGAGTTCCGCTAAACACATTATTCTGGATATAAAAATTGCAATCCACATGAAATTTTGTACCGTAAATGTTTTACTCTGACAGGATTAACAAACAAGACACTTTGCAGATGTTGAGCCTAGACAGAAGAATGCTTCCATCTTGGAAATACAAGTATTGTTCAATGCTTCAGAAAGCGATTACACTCACCTAATTACTGCGTTGCGCCATATGTTGATATGGTATTTTTATGCTCTTACATTCTTTAGATGTCATAATTGATGTATGGGATGTTTTGGGCTTAATTTTATGAACACAAATATGTTACAAGATTAAAAGAAAACATATTTTGAAAGCCTTGTTTGGAAAGAAATACTGAGAAGACAGCAGCGGTAATCTTACAGATATGGAGAGAAGTGGTTGATTTGCATTTCTACCGATGCCAAGAAAACCTTGGCAAACTATGACCAGGCTTATCTGGCAGTTTTAATGATACACCTCATCTGCTTGCCATACATCACCATTCTTTGCGACCCCTTAACTTTGTCCGTTCTTTTTGTTATATTTCTAACAAAGATTCCTCTGGCAGGGAAATGGACCAAATGAAACCATGTGCTGCCATCTGCACAGATAACAAGGACCACTGATTTTCTTGTACTAACAGCCAGTTTTCACACTGTGTAATTTAAAGCATTATGAATCTCTCAGCACACAGCAATGCATTGGGACCAGGACTAGTTTTGCAACTTTCTACTTCTTAAAAGTATAAAAGAAACTATGGTGACATCAAAAGCTGTAGACAACAAATATAATAGTGATATTTTACAGTGCTTTTGTATCAGTGATGACGCACTCCAGTGATGACACACAAAATCCTTCCTGGGTATTTATACTATGGTCACATCTGCGCTGGGTGTCTGTTGTTCTGGTCTATCTGGTTTTCTCTCCTGGTTGCTGATTTGGCTTTATATGTGACCCTCTGGACTCAACTGTGGCCTGGACTTCTGATATTTCTGTGGTTTCATTTTGGCTATTCCTGTACTATCCTAGGTTTTGACCCTTGCTTGTGTATTAGTCTTTGTTCACAATAGGGTTTCTGGCCTGGTCCTTAGTTTGCAAGTGAACCTGTTTTCTGGCACCTTGCTCTGAGATTGCAACATGTGTGCCAAGCCAAATCCATCCTGCCTTGTGATGTGGTCTGGTGAATACTTTGGGGTGGTCTTGGACTCAAATTAGTTTAAGTGTAGGATTATAGGTAGCTTTTTTATTTGCTGTCTTCCAATCCTGTCAGTTACCTGCTGGGTAAATAGCAATTTCATTACCTTTTGGGAAGTTCCTAACTATCAATTCCATATCAAATTAGTTGACTTGATTGCAGTTTACAAACAGAGGTAGAAACATGCAAGATATGGCACATCAATCATTATACTAGACCTTCAACTACAGTTTTGCAGTCGTTGATTCCCAGGACAAGAACCAACATGTTTTTGTCCTGGGAATCAACGACTGCAAAACTGTAGTTGAAGTTGAACACCCAGAAAGGCTCAAAGGCCGCTCTTTATCAAGCACATCTTTGCAAGTTTCATGCCACAGTAAATGCAGGTCACAACACCAGACACCCAAAAACAAATATTCCCATAGTACAACTTGTAGGCACAATGAACATTCCACCCTCATATGAGGTACCTGTACGAAAGCCTAGAAACATACACTTTACACAATCGTCAGTTCACAGTACATAAGAGTATATATCCAGGGAAAGGGGTCAAAAAACATACACTAATCAGGACACACAATGTTTCTAGAAGGATGATAGTCAGTGTTGGGCAGGGTCCTATGTATGGCCATGATGGACCCTGTCAGGGATCAGAGTCACACCCACAGATATATCCATTTACTGTATATCAATTCCAGGGGTTATCCATTCATCTTACTCACCACACACACACACACACACACACACACACACACACACACATTTGACCCAGATGCAATCATAACAGGAAACTTCGCTTCCACACTCCCTTCCAACTCACCTATCATACCAGGCTACACAGAAATGAACCGCCCTTTTACACTCATGCATCCACACAAAGCTGCTACCACTCGCCACTTACGGAAAAACGAGACACTAGTATGCCCACACTATGTAGAACTAGCAAACAACACGGTAACACAGCTAGCAATATTCACTCTATGGAAGTGCGGGAACGTTAGAGCCAAAGGACAATCTTATTACATTTTTTATTTAATATACATAAAAAAGGTACAGTGCATTAGAATTAAAAGATGGAATAACGCAAAGACAAAAACATGCAAACAATGTAAAATAAAAAAGGAATAACAAGGAATAGACCTGGTTTGTTTAAGTCTGGCTTGGAGCTTCAGAATAAGAAGATGACCAATCTCATATTAGATGTGGCTCCAAAGAATCTGACAACTGAAATCATAAACTTCATCGTATTTATGGATTGCTGACCTCCAAGCTACTTCATGCAACCACCCACCTGTGATGTCATTTTTCTTTGATCACAACATAGACTTTTTAAACAGCCAGGTCCACTGCTGCAATGTCTGCATTGGTCAGTACTCACTGGCCTGCTATAATTGAATTATCACCTGGGACTGGTTCTTCCTCTTTAGCCTGTGCATTATAATTACTGCACAAATTACACTGAGCTTTCTGGATTGTGCATTCCAATTAAACAGACTGTGCTAACCCATTGAAACAAACTCCTCAGTGACAATGAACACAACAGGTTAATCACATATTTTGTATAGTATGATATAACATATTTCATCACAGACCCCTACCTAGGGTTGTTATCTATGGAAGGTTAACCCTTTCCCCCCCTTACAAATTCCAGGTTTTAGATTCAACCTGAATCTCAGAGAACTGCCTCTGATACACATACCCTGGTTGATTGAAATACACCATTTTAACCCCACAGAAATCCAGCAGCAACATTTCCAAAAAGGAAAACACACACAATAACGTCATAGTACGCATACAATAAAAAGTAATATCAGAGTATGGGATCGATTACTCTTGAGGTGAAACAGCACAGAGGTAACAACCACAATGATAAAGCTAAAATACAGTATGATACAAACAATTACCTCAGTACAGGCATAATAAACACTGACAGTACAGAGAATAAAAACTGCTATTTCCTTATGAGGCAGAGTAGTCACTGGGTCCCTCAAGTCCTAGAACCATTGTGTCAACTGTTAATGATCCCTTTGTCCACACTGATAGAAGCACTGTTATATGCTTGTGTAGAAAAGCTTATTGAAGGTTGCCTTTGTTAAATCAGTCATAGGCTTCATGAACACAACCATATGCATTGTCATGGCGCTAGCCATGTTTGTCACAGCTAGTACACTAACCCATGATATTATAGTGACCCCATACACACGCCCATGTAATATCCTATCCATGGGGCCATGAGCCCTGGGGTAAAACTCAGGAAAGGTCCAATACCTGTACATTCTGTCTATGGGGTCATGAGCCCTGGGGTAAAACTCAGGAAAGGTCCAATACCTGTACATTTGCATCCATGTGTCATCCATGCTGCTCAACCATGGACCCAGCACATGCATACGGTCATGTGCGTGTAGCCTTATACTGTATTTATAATGACAAAGCAGAAAAGTTTACCTAATTCGCACCTCTACACTAAGCAGAATGCCATCTAACTGTTATATTGGTTGATATTTTACTGTAAATATTTTAATGAGGTCTTAGGTGAAGACAATGGGTTAATCTGAAGAACACATAAAATCCTTTAAACGCTGTACTCCAACTGCTCCGAAATAAATGAAAGCACTTTAAATTGTCACTGAAATGAAAATATGTGGCAGTCCTGGCTGCATTTAGAATTTATGCACAATGACTGTGAGCAATGTCTAGGACACTTCTTGTAAAGCTGTGAACAAACTCTTCTGGTAATGTAGACTCATGAGTTTAGAGGATAATGGGTTCAGAAAGCTGCATGGAAAGTGTGTTATTATTGTTGTAGAAAAACAGGGCAATTATAACCTTTCACCTACTCGATATCTGCTGTCTTGCATCTTTGCTGTACTGTATGTGATAGGTAATATCTAAGGAAGTCATTCTTATTTCTAATTTTCTTACAGATTATATCACTATCTACCTGTGATCGAAGAACAGGACTTAAGTTTTACAGGGGCTTTCTCCCATTGCAGTTTTTTTCAGAATTTAAATATATAGCAGATCTAACTATTATATATTTAACTTTGCTTAAATCAAAGTTCTCATTTAAAAAGCCAAATTTTGATTCATTGTACGAACAGGGAAATTGATATATGTAATACACATATCTACTACAGGAAGGCTCACCTAGATGGCAGTTACAGGTACAGTATAACAGTGTTAACATGGTATCCATGGTTTATTCCTAATATATATTCAGTTTTTTTGCAAAAATGTATGAACTACCCAGCAGGATGGGACCTATTCACAACACGAGCTCAGTGTTAGCAGTGTTGTCTTGCAGCACTAGGGTCTTGGATTTAAATTTAACCATTCACATTCACATAGAGTTTATATGCTTTGTTTTTGTGATTTTTCTTTAGGCACTTTGGTTTCCTAACACTCCAAAAACATACTGAGTAGCCATCTATGAAAAATGCAGAAATCAACTCGCTGGAGAAGATTTATTAAGACTGGCGTTTCGTATGGCTTTCTTAAAAAAAGCCCTGACAGGTGCAAGGTACGCATGATTTATCAAGAGGCTCCAGCCTCCATGCAGCAGAATGGAGATCTACTCCAGTTAGGAACTTTCATGAGTACGTCAGGCCAAGGCGTCTCCACCCCGACCCGCCAGTTACCAGTCCTGCACCACCCACATTCACACAATGTGACACTCATTTGGTGCTCAAAAGGGAGTTGCACCAAATGTGCACCACAGTATCATCGCTCTACCTCAGAAAACTGGTGTAGAGGGATTGATAAATTCCCGCAAACTCTGTTTTCCCAGGAGTCTCTCCCAGTTTTTAAGCCCCCTCACTTGGTCACCCTGTCAGTTACACTTTTCACCTGTTATCCTTCCAATTCATGACTAAAATACACCTGGCTATATATACAGCAGTGACACGTGCTTACACAGCAGTCCTTTGCTCCAGTGCTGCAGGCTCTTGGAGACAATCCCTTAGGCAGTACATTAGCTGTGTGTGATTTTTTTCAACTAAGAGACTGCAGCCATAGGTGGAGCGAGGACAAGTGTAGACTGTAAGAGATAAAAGGGAGCTTATGTAGAAGTTAGTAAACCCTTTCCTGCTGTACAGGAGTTTAATACAAGGTATAGAAAGAATACAATGAATACAACCATAGAAAGAGTACAGTGTTATTAGTAAAGCCATGATGGGTGTATAAGGAAAGATAAAGGTTAATACAATCTATAGGTAGACACAGGAGTTAATGCAATGAATAGTGAGACACAGGTTAATGCAATGTATAGGGAGATACAGGCATCAATACAATGTATAGCAAGACACAAGGGTTAATACAATGTATAGGGAAATACAGGCTTTAATACAATTTATAGGGATTAATACACTCCATTCACTGCTATGGGTCTGTGGGCACTGAAGGAGATTCCAGTCTTGGCAGACCCATACAAGTGAATGGAGCAACAGTCATGCAAGCGCACTGGTGCTCTATTAACAAGGAGGCTTTAGAAGGACTTTCAGTCTTCCTCAGGGCCGGTTTTAGACAAAGTGGGGCCCTGGGCAAAAATTAAAAGCGGGGCCCCAAATGCTGATATGCAAACAACACCATCGTCTTCCAGTGGCAACCCCTATAATAATGCCTCCTTTCTGCCAACAAAAAAGTAATAACAAGCCCTATTTTACCACATACAATTCAAATGAGCACCTTTGTACCACCTAATAGATTTTTGCACCCAGTCATCAGTTATTATAGCGCCTCCTTATAAATAATAGTCCCTGCTTATAAATAATATTACACCTTTATTAATAATAGCTCCCTTATAAATGATAAATAGTGCCCTGTATCAGTAATATCCCCCCTTATCAGTAACAGTCACCCCGTAAAAATAATACTGCTCCTTTAAAAATAATAGCCCCCTCATAAATAATAGTTACCCTTATAAATAATAGTCCCCATTATCACTAATAGCCCCCTTTATAAATAAGCCCACTTAACAATTATACCCCCCTTATAAATAGTTCCCCTCTTACAAATAATGGCTCCCCCCTTATAATGGATGCCTTATATATAATAGTTCCTCTCTTATAAATAATAGCCCCCTCATACTTAAGTTTCCCAATTATATATAGTAACCCACCCTTATTTATAATAGTTCTCCGTTATACAGTGTCGGACTGAAGGGTCTTAGGCCCACCAAAGGAACTTGTTCTGGGGCCCCACCCAGCAGCATCCTGCTAATAGCCTACACCACGGCTCCTTCACTGAAGTCTTACATATGTGCTGACTATGCGGCATTACTGAGTATGTTCCCAGTATAGTCAGCCCTTATAGTACTGTGCAGGCCCCAATAACTCCAGGGCCAGTTCATGCACAGTACTGTATGGGGAATGACATGGCCATGGAGCACTACACATATGTGCAAGATTATAGTGAGGGAGCTGTGATGCAGACATAGCACACAGGGCTGCCAGCAGGAATTGTGAGCACCCCCTCTCCCACAGTATAATGCTCCACATGGTATATAATGCTCCACAGTATAAAATGCTCTCCTGAGCCCTCCAGTTTCCCCACATGGTATATAATGCTCCACAGTGACCCCACAAGGTATAAAATGCTCCCCTGAGCCCCCCATTGTGGTCCCACATGGTTTGTAAGGCTCCACACAGTATAATACTCCACAGTGGCCCACACAGTATACTACCCCTTAGTGGCCCCAGACAGTACAATATGCTCCCCAGCAGCCCCACACAATATAATATGCTCCATGCAGTATAATATGCACCCCACAATGCCCCCCCAGTATAATGCTCCACAGTGGCCTAACACAGTATAACATGCTCCATAATGACCTCCACACAGTATAATATACTCCCCAGAGGGGTTCCCCCAGTATAATGCTCCACAGTGGTCCCCCACAGTATAATATGTTCCCCACAGTCCCCCCCAGTATAATGCTCTACAATGGCCCCACAGAGTATAATATGCTCCCGAAAAGCCCCACACAATATAATACACTCCACAGTGGCCCCACACAGTATAACAGGCTCCCCACACTGTCCATTCCCCCAGTATAAAGCTCCACAGTGGCTCATAGTATAATATGTTCCCCAGAGGGCCCCCGCTAGTATAATGCTCCACAGTGCCCCCTCCAGTATTTTGCTCCACAGTGGCCCCACGCAATATATTATGCTCCCCAGAGCGTCCCCCCAGTATAATGTTCCACAGTAGGCCCCATGCAGTATAATATGCTCCCCAGAGGGCCCCCTAGTATAATGCTCATTAATCCCCGCCGAATAATGCCCCACAGTGGCGCCACGCAATATAATATGCTCTGCTGATGGCCCCCCCAGAATAATGCTCCACAGTGACCCCACTCAGTATAACATGCTCCAGAATGGTCTCCACACAGTATAATATACTGCCCAGAGAGGTTTCCCCAGTATAATACTCACAGTGGCCCAAAACAGTATAATATGCTCTCCAGAG
Organism: Leptodactylus fallax; assembly: GCA_947044405.1. Classification (NCBI taxonomy): domain Eukaryota; kingdom Metazoa; phylum Chordata; class Amphibia; order Anura; family Leptodactylidae; genus Leptodactylus; species Leptodactylus fallax. Next base: position 5,818,521 of record CAMRHE010000012.1, read on the forward strand.
CCCCCCCCCAGTGTAATGCTCCACAGTGGCCCAAAACAGTATAACATGCTCTCCAGAGCCCCCCCCCCCAGTATAATGCTCCACGGTGGCCCCGCACAGTATAATATACTGGGGGGCCCCTCTGGAGAGCATATTATACTGTGTGGGGCCACAGTGGAGCATTATACTGGGGGGGGCTCTGGAGAGCATATTATACTGTGTGGGGCCACTGTGGAGCATTATACTGGGGAGGGGCCCTCTGGAAAACATGTTATATTCTGCGGGGCCTCTATGGAGTATTATAAAGTGGGGGGGCTCTGGAGAGCATGTTATATTCTGTGGGGCCACTTTGGAGCATTATACTGGGGGGCCCCTCTGGAGAGCATAATGCTCCAAAGTGGCCCCACAGAATATAACATTATCTCCAGAGGGCCCCCCCCCCCACACACACATTATAATTTTCCACAGAGGCCCCACAGAATATAACATGCTATCCAGAGGGGACCCTTCCCCAGTATAATGCTCCACAGTGGCCCCACACAGTATAATATGCTATCCAGAGGGGGCCCCCCAGTATAATATGCTATCCAGAGGGGCTCCCCAGTATAATGCTCCACAGGGGCCCTACTGTGCTATTATTATATTATATTCTGGGGTCTCTTCAGACCCCAGAGTATAATAATCGAAGGCCCGGGGTAGGTAAGGTAAAATAACAAACAGTTATACTCACCTTGTTCTTACCTCTCCTGGGCCTTCTCGCGCTGCTCCGCTATCCCCGCCGGCGACCGCTTCTTCTTCTCTGCGGCTGACGTCACGCATTGTGGACATTGAGGCCTGTGATTGGGCCTCAGCGATTACGTGAGGCACGCCCCATGTGACCGCTGAGGCCAGGCCTCAGCGCCTCAGCAGTGATGTCCGGAATGCCAGAAGATGACGTCGGATGCCAAGGACAGGTGAGTAAAAATGTTTGTTATTTTTACTCACCTCGGAAAGGGGCCCTGCGGTTCCTTTCTGTTATTGCTTTGGCCGGGCCCGACTCCGGGATCCGGAGTCATCAGGTTCCGGATCCCGGGGGGCCCCTTTGGGGACGGGGCCCTGGGCAATTGCCCAGTTTGCCCCCCCCTAACGCCGGCCCTGGTCCTCCTGAGTGTTGAGAGATCTGGGGGTGGGACGTCCAGTGATCAGACACTACAGGATAGGGGATGTGTCCTTCTTAATGGCACAACAACTTTAAGGATAGGTTTGAAAACTAAGCGACTGTAATGCCATCAGAACCAACGAGCATAAGCGATTGAAAGAAATACATTTAGACAAACTGGTCTATCTATACACTGAAACCTTCTCAAACCAGGGCGTAACTACTGAGGTAGCAGTGGTAGCGGCTGCCACAGGGTCCAGGACATTCGGGACATTTTTTTTTTAATACTTATGGGTATTTTACCCCATATAGTCTATTCCATAGTATTTCTTTGGGAGCTATTGTTTTTTAGTAACTATGGATGCCAATCTCATACATCGGTTATGTGATTTTTCTTTCATGTAATTATTTGCACTGTAAGTTTGTTGTCCCATGTTGGGAGCGACACTGTATACTACACACGCTGATTTCCCTCTGCGTGCTTGATGGCACAGTCTTGTGAGTAAATTATTATGTCTGTACATCTTGTGATGTTTTAATAATAAATTGGGTATTATTTTTCTATATATGAAGTCTCTATGAACCTTTTTCTAGGTTGTGTTTTTCATTTTTTTTTTAATAGGCCGATACCTGCTGGAGTAACCCCAGCAGGTAACGGGCCATATTTACTTAGCTTACTTTGCTTAGCGCCGCCTGAGCTTCCCATTCTGCGCAGGTGCAGGTGACTGTGAGCAGGAGCGGGGATCAGTAAGTGAGGCCGCGGGCCGTGAACACCACAGACACTGCTATCATTATATTCAGGGGTCTTTTCAGACCCCCGAGTATAATGATCGGAGGCCCAGGGGAGGTGAGGGGACATAAAAAACAATGTAACTTACCTCTCCTACGCTCCGCAGGCTTCGTGCCTGTTTGGTGACATCACTTGGGCCGGGCCTGCGTTATAATGCGTCGCAACGCCGGCCCGGCTCACACGAGATCTGGTCCAACACTGAACATGGTCGAAGTAGCAGGGAGTGCGCCGGAGCCAGGGAGAGGTAGGTAACATTGTTTTTTTTTTTTGTATCCTCCCCTGGGTCTCCGATCATTATACTCTGGGGTCTGAAAACTATGGGGTATAATACTGTGTGCAGGGGCACTTTGGGGCATAATAGTGTGTGCAGGGACCATTATGGGGCATAATAGTGTGTGTTGGGGCCACTATGGCGCATAATAGTGTGCGCAGTAATGCGGTTTGTGCGGGGGGGGGTTGGATGGGGCAGTCTTGCGGGGGGTTGAGGGCGGTGGTTCGGGGGGGGGGGGTCATGTCAAATGTTCACCTGGGGCCCAGCCATTCCTAGTTATGCCACTGCCTCAGACTATAACTCCTTGATTGATAGATAGATAGATAGATAGATAGATAGATAGATAGATAGATAGATAGATACAGAGATAGTGCTCCTTAAAAACTGATTTTTTTTTTTTTCTCTGCCACCAATTTTCCTGACCATTGTACTCTATGGACACTGCTACTACTACATTGGACTTAGCATATATATGTGCTGTGAGTTCAATGCAAACATGGGTCTATGCCGTGCCACATTACTTAACTGGCATAGGCAGGAGACTTGCAAGAGGCACCAGAGGTGCATCATTAGAGCAGAGTAAGCGGGATGCTAAGTACTATCAGCACCACTGGGGATCATTGAAAGAAGAAGAATATTTGTCAGAGCAGGGAGTAAGCCATGTCATACTGCACTAAGCAGTCCATGCAATTGCTGAATAAGAGAGTTTGCACACTGCCACTGATTTTTAAAACATACAAGCCAACAGAACTGATTTTACTGGGCAATCCTGGGAGATGTTTCACAAAACCCCAACACAAAATGGGCATTGCTGAGGCATTACCAGGGGCAGTTTTTAAAAAATGTCCCAATTTCAGTCATTGAAAAGTAAGGATTAACAGTGAAAGGGGAAATGGAGGTGGGAGCCATTTTGGCTGTTAAAATGAGAGGGGTAATCATTCTGTGGACCAGGAATGTGAAAAGAAGACAGGCTAGAGACCAGGAGTAAGGGAGTACCAGTGCTAGGGCCCAGTAACAAGAGGGTGAACTAAGATGAGGACCAGGATTGAGAGAGGGAGCAATGTTGATGACTAGGAATGAGAGGGGAACCATTCTGGAGACCAAGAGGGTTTCTATGCTGAGGATCAAGAATGAAGGTGTCATTTTGAACTAGGAGATAGAGAGGTCACCATAGGGACTAACAAAAAAGTTGGTCACCTACAGTTATGTTGTGTGTCTGTTTTATTAGCCCTTGTCTGGCCTAGATCTATGTTATATGTGGATGTGCTATTTTGCTATTATTATGTGTTTGTTGGGGGGGGGGGCTCTACATGTTTTATGACTCCATTATACCTTTTTAAGGGGGTCAGTTACCAGGAAACTCAATATTATACCTATAGCTACAGTGTATAGTAGGGGACATTATGCTGAACATCATCATAATCTAATAGATGCACCACTATCTTGAAAAAAATGTTCTATAAATATGCCAATGAGCATTACATGCACTGGGGAGTACCAGAGCCTGTAAATGTTTTCAGTCCTGAATACAGAGCCCTTGGAGGCTCTGAAACACTCCACTGCACTTATGTCCCATGTGCATATTAACAAAAATGGCTTTAGCAAGAAAATGGTGCATTTAGTGGACATCTAATGATATGATGGAGCTCAGCATAATGTCTCTTACAATGCACTATGGCTAATTTGATATTGAGTTTCCTGGTTGCAGACTCCTTTTAACATGCGTTCTGCATTTTTTTCTTTCAAAGGACAACCCCAAAAAAAGACCATTTTCTTAATGCAATTTTGGGTGGTCAACTGAAAGAGGCTTCAGTACTAATATTATAGAGATATATTGTAAGGATTTTCATTTACATTATACTGTATCTCATTAAAGGGGTTGTCCAGGATTTTTTTTTAAATTATGGACTATCTTTAGGGGAGGCCATAAATATCTGATCGGATCAGCTGTTCAGGGGTAAGTCACATAGCTGTACTATATAGTGATCAGATGTTTATGACCTATCCTAAGGATAGGCTGAAAATTTTAAAAAAATCCTGGACAACCCCTTTAATATTATCCCTTATCTTTTGATAACCAACCCATTTTTGGGGTTATTGTCTTATTAAAACAATTTCACATGTGCTAAAATGGACCTGTTCCTGCAAGAATTTAAACATCATTGTATGCAAAAATAGAAATAATAAGATCTTTGAGTGAAATGTTATTATCGGTAATTTGGAAAGTGTGTTGGGAATTTACGGCATAACGATAAAAACAATGGCAATGAACTTCATACTCGGTTTACATGAAGCAAGAGGTCATACAGGCAAAACTGTGAAAGCTGGAAAGAGTGAAAAGCCAGGAGTAAAGGAACCAACAGAGATAGTATAGGAAAGCTCGAGGTCAAAGCTGATGTAACACCAGGGAAAATGACACACAGCCATAGAAAGAGAATATAAAGAAGAGCATTTGCCCTTGTCTGCCCTCATTTACCCTGAAGGAGTTTAAAGGCTTTTTTGTATAATGAGAAGTAAGGTTGTAGTAGTAAAGTAGTGAAGACCTCCGAATGTCCCTTAAGTAATGGGTAATCTATGCTTGGATTTCTTAGGTTTATGAATACATAAAGACCCTGAATATTTTTAAGGGCAAGTGAAGGCAAGCAAATAACTAGCTGCATGCTGACCAGGGTCAATCTGAGATATGGAGGGACAATTAGATGTACAAACCTAGAAATATTAGTCAAGGTTATAGGTTAGATTAACACAGACAGCAGTAAAGCTACACCCACAGCAAGCTAGTTTAGGTATATTAGGTAAACCTACTGGACTCTGGTATAATTATTGGGACCATTTAATAGAAAGCCTGAACAACATGTGCACTTAACTTATCCTTGCATTCTTTATATCCCCCTCTAAGCTGTGAAAAATGTCTGTGAAGTTTCTTATCATGCGCAAACTTTTACTCATATATACTTTGAACATTTTTTTTTATCTTAACTGTTTCTATGGGATTTTTCTAATACGAGTATGTACAAACCCTTGTATTCCACATGTCCCTGGCTTCCACTCTCTTCCACTACCCAAATCTCAAAAACAATGTGTACAGAGGACGCAGAGTACTGTGTTCGAAAGCTGGAAAAATCTATTTGTAAGTGGTCTTTCTTTTTGCCACCTGAAATAGATATCTGAAATAAAAACAAACCCAAGCATATCACAGAGAATATAAACAGGTCTCTGAAAAAAACAATGAGTCAGGCCAGCATTTTTCTGTCTTTCACACCAAACCCAATCGAGTCCCCCTCTTGAAATAAATACCTTTTTCCAAACCTATCAGTCATTTAAACTTTCTCACATATTCTTTGGTGGTGGGACTCCCATTGTCAAGTCAGTGCTGTGCTTTCGAGCCATATAAAGTAGTCTGGAAATTGCCACCTTGCCATATTTTCTACTCAGCAAATCTTCGATGTAACTCAGAATGAGTACAAGCAGGGAAAAGGTAATATCAACCGTATACACCCTATTAATAGTGGTCACCACATAGTTCTGGTCACGACCATAGCATATGCAGGAAATCTGCTTGTTAGGACTGACATCTGCGACATGAAGAATTGTAACATGCCCAAATATCAAAGATAAATGGTGTATATACCCAAAGTAGCAAATATAAGTGGGACAGCCTGTCGGCTTGGGTACTCTTTCCAGGATATCACGCCAATGATCATCCAATATAGGCCCAAAACCCCCCTCCGATTTGTCTTTGCTTTTTACCAGGCTCCTGGCCAGGACAATGCCCAACATATATATTTACACCGTTATATTTCTTAGAACTACATAATTTGCTTTGTTAATGGTTGTATATATTTTTTATTATTTTTTTATATTATCACAATTTGATTTATTTTGCCATAATCTAGGTACAGAGCCAATGGCACCCGTAGTCAGCTACAAAGAGTATATTGCATGGATGATCCATTTATTTACAGATATTCATTAACCGATATTATGTGCTTTCTCCTCCAATGGCAACCAATAGCTGTGCGTATTGTAAAAAAAAAAAAAAAAAAAAAAAAAATTTTTATAGTAGGTGGAAGGTATCTAATTGCAGTTGGGATGTCCCTTTATCATGAAAATGGAAGCTCCCATTTAATGGAGCGGTGGTTGTGCATGCATACTGCTACTCCATTCAAAGTCTTGGATTTAATGAAGCCAGCCAAGCACTGTATTTGGTTGTCTCCATCAGTCCCCTAGAGACTGAATGGAGTGGCAGCATGTAAGTGTGATTCTCAGCCATTAGGCAATTATTACCTATCCTGTGGATAAGTAACTTTTTTTTATTTTGGGAAAACCCCATTTAGAGTTGCAGTATTACAGTCAACATTTTGTAACGTATAAAAAGAGCTTTCCCATCTCAGGATTTCAGCTGCCCTCTGGTCTCCTCTCTCTACCACTTCTTGGTTTTCAACTCAGTACAGCAGCGTGCTCCTGCTTGTTGCAAACTGCACAGTTATCTCTGGATTTACATACAGAAATAACAGAGGCATTGTTCAAGAAATTTTTATAGCCCTTATCAGGGCTCAGCAACTGAAAGCAACATGTAGAGAGAAAGAGAAGAGAATAGAGATAGCCGGGAGCAGGGACTGAGTCATTTGTGCCGACCAGAGAGGTGGTCTTTAACTTAGGCAATAAACTGCAAACACTGAGGAGGCACAGCGAGTAGTATCTGGCAAACAGAGCAAGATAGATAAAGCAATGTATCGGGTAAAACACTACAGTTAGCTTAAGCTGCAAGTTTGAATATGATCCTAAAGATGGGAGTACCCCTTTAAACATTTTAATAAGCATAATATAAAGCTACCTCCAACATAAAATTCATGTTTTTATTTGAATTTATACTTACCATTTTAAATTTTCTATTTTAACATCTACTTCCCCTAAGCACAGACTCACTGTCCTGGCTTTAAGTAAAGCTACACCTTTATAATAAGCATTCATAAATTATTTGTAGTGGAGATGCAGCCTGGTTTACCTCTCGGTTTCTGTAGATCCGACTGCTGCACAGTTATCCCCATTATATAATTTTATGAACTCTGTGTGACTCCTTCTTCTCTCTACCCATGGACCTAATGTACCATTGTGATTTGTTTTAACAATGTATAGTTGTGGTGCTAAAACCTATCCTGAGGACCCACTAACAGGCCTCATTTGCTGACTGAGCACCTTGAGAGAGAATGAAAAGGAGAGAGACAGCAGACGCCTCCACCTGTGCTTCAGTATGAGCATTGTTAAAACATGAGCTGCTAGTAGAGCCTGAGGAAATGTTTAAAAGCCGCTGCAGTATATAGATAGGCTTGTGAGAATTTTTTTTCGGAATCATAATAAGGTTTATTTTCTCTGGCAGATTATGCACTGCAGAGGGAGAGTCAGCAGTAAAACACTGTGTGATTTTAACCTTAGTCCTCTGTATAGTTCTCTCATCGACTGTATACCACACTGCTTATTGTTAGTTTATACAGACAGGCTTGTGTTTTCTGACGAATTATAATAAGGTTTATTTTCCCTGGTAGATTATGCACTGCAGCAGGAGAGTCACTGGTAAAACACTATGATTTTAACCTTAGTCCTTTGCAAAGTTTTTTTCTACAGTACAACTCAGTACTAGACTGACTGTTGCCTGGGAACAATGTTTTGTATCAGTGAGCTCCTACTATGTTCTGCTCTACAAACATATATTTGTTGACATCGTAAACATGGAAAGTATTATAAATATATTTTAGGCAACTATAAGTAATCTAAAAAATCCTGCATACTAATAAATGGCTACGTATACTACATTACACTTGCTATTCCTATACATGGTAATAGTTTTCTAGCACTATGATATTGATCATCTGTTGCCGAAATAAGTCATAAGATCGATTGTGGCCCGAAATCCAGAATCTGCACCCCCAGTCAGCCGATTGAAGGGGATTGTGGTAGATTGTCTTCAGCCATAGAAAGAACAGAGATTAAATTACTGAAATTAAAGATTCAGTTTATATTGAATCTTTACCCATAAAGGTATATATAAATCTGCAAAACTCCACCTGTTCTATACCAAACTGTGGACTGCATATACAATATGACAGCATTTCTTCAAGAGGTTTTCTAGCCTCAAAAGGATGTTTCATACTGATGACCTACAGGGGGATAGGTAGGGATTCGACACCCTCATCTGCTCTTATCAGCTGTTTCAGCAGCCTTCAGGCACCTGAAGGTGCTGCAGTGGATGGGGAGTGTGTGTAGTCTGATCATAGTAATAGGAGCTTAGTTGCAGTTCCCTGGATCCACCACTACATAATGGACGGGGCTGCAGCAACGCTTCTATTACTAGAATAGGAACAGCCTGCACAGGTTTCACGTCCACAACTGTTCTGTATGGTGTCTGGGTGTCAGACAACAGATCAGATACTCATGGCCATTTGGGGCCAGAAAATGCCTTTAACTCATTTTACAGTGCTGCGAAAAATGCACCATACTGTACTGTATAAGGGAATTACAATTCAGGCCCATAGGAATTTGGTGTACTGTTTTGTGTCTACATGTTACTGATCCATAACACAGCAGTGTGCATAACTGTCAAAGTTATGTGTTAAAAAGGAGAAATAATACAAATATCAACTTTGCATGATAAGATATGATTTTACAATACTTCCCTGATGCTGATTTCTTCAACGGACCAATGACAGTTGTCTATACTCGACTTCAACCTGCAATTACCAATCTTCCAGACAATAGTATTCATAATTTTCATGTTTTTGTACCAAAATGTGAATGTGTGAATCTGCACATGTGAAGAGTGAATGTACACATTGTATGTCAAGTTTAGACACAGGCATGTGCAGGTTATTCTTAACTTGAATTTGTGTTGATAAATGTTTCAATCTAGAGAAAATATCATCTCCTCCTGTAGATGTAAGAGCAATTTTGCGAAATGGAACGTCATTCAGTTACTGAACACTTCATATAGAAACAGCAATATAAATGTATTAAAATAAACTATACAAATAAGTAGTTTGGCCATATGGTAACATATCAATGTCTTTGGCCTGAAGTGCACTACGGTATTCAAAACAACAAGAAAATTATAAAAAACAACACTGTAAAAAGATAATAAAGTCATAAATTTCATTTTGTATGGGATACAAAAACAAAGAAATGAGGCGATTATCATCAACCTTGTGCTGTCAATTTACTAATGATTATTTACCACTTTCTGCAAAATAATTGCCAAGGTCCTACTCAGAGTGAATTGGCAATGAATACACTTAAGAAGAAAATCATTCATAAATATAGTGAAGCTGCTAGTAAAATAAAAGAGAAGAAACACTCGCCTTGATCCTATGCTTTTGTTTAACATCATAGTGTGATTGCACAAGCATCTATGAAAGCAGCTCTCATGAATAAATCCATTATCCATCTGGTTATATTGTTTTCTCATTTTTTTTTTCCATGCAACGGAATAAAATAGATTCATAAAGAAGAAAAATGATGGTTTGTATTTTTACAACATGCAGACACGACAGGCATATTTAAACATTCATTCTCAAGTATGAGCATAGACATATCCACTGTAAGTGCCATTTTTCTCACACAAAAATGACCTTGTATTTATATAGAAAGATTTAAAGGACCAAACAGACATTGAATGTCTTCATACCTCTTAGTCATATTGTGGTAGTATTACCATTTTACATAGCAGGTCCAGATACCTAGAAGTCAGAATGAAAGGAACATATTAGATTAACATATGGATTGTGCAGATTAGCCGAGCTGTACTGAGGCATAAACATATGTTTATTGAATAAATTGCATGCCTGTAACTTTAGACAATATGTCACATGATATTAACTGGCCTGCAGTTTCAGTAAAATATTTTACTTATCTATTATAATGTGTATCTAACTGCAAAACATTGACCGTATGTAAGACAAACTTGTCTTAACATACCAGAGTATGCTTCTCAAATTTTCCTAATTTGTAAAAATATCATTCATATGTAAACCCTGACATCAAATTCTGTGAATATACCATTATAATTCCTTTCCAGTGGCCCTATAATGGCAACCTCAATACCCCATAATAGTCAACTACTAGGCCTTATAAAAAAAAGACAACCAGTGTTCCCTCTTAACCTGCTTTTTACACAAAAACCATAGGATAGGGGTTAACTTGCAGATCACTAAGACCACACCTGGTCAGAACAGGGACTTTTGTTCCCTGTTCTGAATGGAATAGTGCCAGTCCATTAATCTCTATGGGAGCTCCGGAGATAGCCATATCTCTGGTGATCTCTGCTAAGATTTGAGAGTCTGTTTGCTGGTCACATAAGATAGCTAAAGAGCAGAAGAGAGCATATACATTACGTTGCAAAAGTTTAAGGCAGATGTGGAAAAAATGCTGCAAAATAAGGAATGTTTTCAAAAATGTAAGTGCTAAGTGAATGAACCAAAGGAAAATCTAGATCAAACTAATATTTAGTGTGACCACTCTTTGTCTTCTGAACAGCATCAATTCTTCTAGGTACACTTGCACTAAGATTTAGTACAAACTAATCACAGATCTTTTGTGGATATAGGCTTTCTCAAATCCTTCTGTCTCTTCATTTAATCCCAGACAGACACGATGATGTGGAGATTAGGGCTCTATGGGGCCCATATCATCACTTCCAGGACTCTTACTCCAAATAGTGGTCACTTCCAATATTGATTTGAATTAGATTTCTCTTTTGTTCATTCATTTCATTTTGTTACTTGACAAAAATAACCTTAACACTTCTATTTCTGTAAGCATTCTTACTTTACAGCATTTTACCCCACATTGCCATGTAAGAAACAAAAGGTGGCACTTCCCCGAAATCTACTATGTGACCGTGCTGGAGATATTTTGCTTAATAATGGAGCCTTTTAATTTATGGTGAGTGCCGCCTTCTGTTTCCTTTTATGGCAATTTGTTTGGACTGTGTTTTTTCGGTTGGGCACCACTATATCTGGGCATGGAGACCCTAACTGTTTGCATCTAAACAAGTGAAGTTCGATAGTTGGATACCGGTGGAGGACACTGCCAGCGTTTGACTCTTCTTTTTTACTGATTTTTTTCCCCACATGCCTAAAGCTTTTGCACAGTATTGTAATTCACAAATACAGTCGTCAGTAAGACTAGCTTCACTACCATATACATCATGTACTTTGAGAATAAATATTTTTGTGGGAGTGTTTCTTTAAAGGGAGTCTGTCAGCAGTAAATTGGTTATAAAGCTAACCACAGTACCTTATAGAGGTGCTTCTACAGGTTCCAAATATGCTTCTATTATTCAACTTTGAAGCCTCATTTTCATATGCAAATGAGAGAAATCATTCTTAACTTGCCTAGGCTTTGGTCTCAGCTCTAGATTTCTTTCATTTGCATATGAGCAAAATGGTGATTTACATCAAAAATGGGGCTTTAAAGCTGAATAATAGAGGCATATTTGGAAACTGTAGAATCATCTCTACTTAGTCCTGTGATTAGGTTTATGACCAATTTACTGAAATTTAAAGTGTTGATAGTTTATCTATTAATATTTGAGCATTGAAGGTCTGACCTTTGGGATGACTGTCACAATAAAAAACGTGGTGCATTGATACAAAAATTGCATCCGTTTCATTTTTTACACAGTGTAGCAGGTCATTCATAATGATAAATGTGCCTAGTACTTCTGAGATTGTCTCATTTGCTTGAGAGAGTATTATATACAGTATTGTATTATGCTTTATTTTACAATTCCTGGCATCTCACGAATACTGTATAGCCATGTACCTAGTACATGTAAACTATTGGCCTGTAACAGGAAATTAAGTGATCCATTTTATCAGCATGTAGCATTTAGCATTCATTATACCAGTCATTGGCATTATATTTGCCTGCAAGTACAGTACTAGATGTATTGTACCAGCTCGGGGTTCTTAAATAGTCAGTATGAAAATTGTTTAGCTGTACAGCATGCATGTCTTACTTAGTAATGCTATGTTCACACTGCTATTCCAGTTTGGGCTTCATTTTGAATTTCCATAAGAGCACAGCATGCATCACTGTTCCTGCCATGAGTAAAGTCCTCCAGACTCCATTTGAAACAATTTGTCACAACACAAATATGAAGCCTAATATGTCATGTCACAGGTACAGGCAACATAAATATTCACACCTGGCATGTGGCCTGTTGAATACCATGTAGTTCTCTGACAGTACAGTAAATTCTCCAACAGCCTTCTGAAGCATTATGTCACTCCTACACTGCAGCAAAAGTAAAAGTCTAGCACTAAATAAAATCTTGCAGTATTCTCACAGGAAGCTGCCTGGACATTCATAAGGCTTTCATGTAGAGTTGTTGGATTCTGGACATGTTTTTAAGGTGATGGAAACCACCCCTTGCTCAAGATGGCTTTAGGTGGGTGACTATGTTAAGTTCTTACCTAGGATTGGCCTGTATAGCTGTTATATGTGTTTGCTTGCACTTTGTATGTCTTATTATGCACTGTATGACATGTAATATGCTGTTATTACTGTGTATATTCTGATGACATATTGCACCATATGATGTAACACTGCCACTTTAATTGTGTTTGCTGCTGAGTCATCATGCCTACTTCAATCTACTTTCTGGAAGGATGGTGGCATGATGATTCTAACCAGTTTTACCTACTGGTTATGCTGTTGGCATATTCTGCAGTACAGCCTATGCATACTACAGCCTGATGCCTTTTAGTCATGCTGAGCACTGCCTTTTGCTTCGGGACTACAGCTCTTACACTAAGAAGTTGCTGAGTATCTAACTTCTGTTGTTTGACCTACAATTGAGTAACTTTTTGGCGCCACAACTTCTGCCTTAGTAATTTGCAGGTGACAACAATTCTGTGGAAGTAAGCGTGGTTCCTTTGACCAGGTCTTTGCAAGTACACAAGTAACGGCAACCCATCTGCCCTGTCCTTGGGTAAGTTGGTCTAAAGCAAATGTTGAAGAAGCTTACTTGACTGTAGAACTTGAGGTGTAAGTGAGTTGCCCCAGGCCCTATTTACTTACCAATCCCAGCTCCTGCTCACGGCCGCCTGCGCTTCCCATTCTGTGGAGGCGGCTGTGAGCAGGAGCGGGGATCAGTAAGTAAGGCTGCAGCCCGCGAACCACACAAACACTGCTATCGGAGGCCCAGGGGAGGTGAGGGAACATAAAAACAATGTTACTTACCTCTCCTGCACTCCATCTGAAAAGACCCCAGAGTATAATAATTGTTCATGGGTGGTCCACAATAGGGCATAATACAATGTGAAGGGGCCACTATGGGGCATAAAACTGTGTGCAGGGGCCACTATGGGGCATAATACTGTGTGCATGGGCCCCTATGGGGCATAAAACTGTGTGCAGGGGCCACTATGGGGAATAATACTGTGTGCATGGGCCACTATGGGGCATAAAACTGTGTGCAGGGGCCACTATGGGGCATAATACTGTGTGCATGGGCCACTATGGGGCATAAAACTGTGTGCAGGGGCCACTATGGGGCATAATACTGTGTGCATGGGCCACTATGGGGCATAATACTGTGTGCAGGGGCCACTATGACTCAATAATGTATGCAGGGGCACCTATGGGGCATAATAGTGTGTGCAGGGGCCACTATGGGGCTTAATAGTGTGTGTACGGGCCACTATGGGGCATAATAGTGTGTGCAGGAATGCGGGGAATATGGTTTGTGGGGGGGCAGTTGCCAGAGGGGCCTCATGTCAAATGTTCGCCTGGGGGCCCAGCCATTTCTAGTTACGCCACTGATCAGGTGTGTCAAGAATACTTCACACACCATCATATAAGTTTTAACTATATCTCATAACCATACATACAGTTCAGTGTGTATCACAGTCTAGCTCATCAGGGGTGAATGGATGCAAAGAATTGCCAGGCAGCTAGTACATGGTAGAAAGGAATAATCCAACATTCAGTCCAATAAACAGATGGATAAAACAGGTCTTTATTTCTTGGATCCTTAAACAACAAATACTGGTCAGCTCTTAGTCATAGCATGCATCTTTACATATAGGAAATACATATATAGGGGCACCCCCCTCCCCATTCAGGTGCATAAGAAAAGTCATGTGACATAAAATCCCAGGTGTTTTAAAATACTAGCAAAGATACAAATATAATTTATAATCCATAAAGTACATAGGTTCTCAGTACCAGCAACTAAAAGCTTCTCTAGTCAGAAGCTTACACAGGTGATCTCCTCCACTGGGTTAACTCTCTCAATCCCTTCAATCCAAACTGTCATGAAGGAAATATCTCCATTGTGTATCTGTAAAAAATTATATCTTATTGGTATTATGTATATCACAAATATGTCTGGAAATTAGTAATTTAAGAATAGATTCTGGTACTTAGAAACTTTATACCTTAAGGCTGTGGCCCCACGTTGCAAAAACAAAGTTTTTTTGTTGCATATTTTTCTGTTTTTTTGAGCCAAAGCCAGGAGTGGAATGAGCAGATGGTAGAAGTATAAGAACTTCCTATATATTTCCCATTCCTTTTCGTAAACACTTTTGGCTTTGGCTCAAAAAATCACAGTAAAATCTGCAACAAAAAAAGACGCATTTCCGCAACATGGGGTCTCAGCCTAAGGGTTAAATTGACAACAGGATTTAATTCTGCAGTACTGATTTGTTTACATTTGTTCATTCCCATTCCAAGTATTTAATGGACTTAATATGTTGTAATAATCCGTTAAGCTGGGTTCAAACCAGCGCTTGGTTTCCGTTCGGGGATTCCATCCCCAAATCCGCTTGAAAAATGGGCAGAAACCCGTCAGACCCCATTATAGTGTATGGGGTCCGCGGGTATTTGCAGGTAACCGCTTTTTAAGCAGATTGGGAAACCCAAGCATAGGTGTGAAGCTAAAGTTACTATGTTCTGAATGGCTACAATTGAGATTATATATGTATTTTTTCTATTTTCCGGTATTATATGTCACTTTATGACTTTTTTTATGTACCTGATTGGAGGAGTGTCCCTATACATTTATTTCCTGTGTAAAGATGCATGCTAAAAGCATCTTATGTGCTTATGACCTGTTTTATCCATGATTTTTTTTATCTGAATACTGTATTACTTTCTTTCTACTGTATCTCACAACCTTTCAATGTTTCTACTATTTGTTCCTCAATCGTTGTAGGATTATTAAAAAAAAAAAAAAGATATATGCCATAATATGTTACTCAGGTGATGAGTAGGATTCTAATAATGAAAACAGGATGTATAGTATAAGTTTATCTCAAGCAAAAGCAAGACACTTGCCCTGCTATCAGAGACTGGGGAACTCTGAAGAAAAGGTAGTATATTACTGCCTCTGCAATGGCATAGCTGGGGGAAAGCTGGGCACGTGCCCTGGGTGCTGGTTGTCAGGGAGATAGCAGCAAGCAAGTTTGCAGGAAACAGCCCATACTGGACCTGACAACAACAATCACTAGTACTCACCTGTATAATAGTAGAGCTTTGTAGTAAACAAAAATAGCTTAAAACTACATAATAAAAATATAAACTATGAATGTCTCCTACCTCATAAGCAAAATGTCTGGTCATGGACTAAAATACAGTGGTTATTAAGGGAAAAAAACACCTGTATGACTAACAGCAGATTAAGAGGAATACAATGAAGATCTTAGAAGGTAATCTCCCTTGTCAGTGACACTAAAGACATTTTAGTATGTAACATGTGTAAATAATGAAAACATCATGTTCTAAAAATAGGTTATGCTTCTTAATTATTGTCTTCATCCTTCTTTAGCAGAGACAAAAATTTGAAATATGGCTATAAAGATGTTGACATTTTTGTCAACAGTGTAAAGCTAGGTTCACACTATTGTTATTTAATATCCGTTGCTCTCATCCGTCACAGGATGAGAGCAATGGACAATAAATGACAGATACAGATGGAACCCCCTCTGTCTGGTGTTTGTCTGCATTCACCCCATTGTAAAAAACTTTCTTCCACCATGTTTTTTACTTTTCTGATGGAAGAAAAAGTTGTGCATTCATGACTCTTTCATCCATTACAAAAGGTATGGACACAGGTGGAGTCAATGGGAATGGACACAGGTGGAGGAGGCTCCGTCTGTGTCCGTTACTCTGCTACAGTAAATGTCCATTGCTTACATCCTACAACGGATGAACAATGGACATTAATAATGGTAGTGTGAATGTAGCTTCATAGTGTCTAAAGAGCTATTGAATATGGAATACCAAGACAGAAGTAAAGCCACTGATCATTGTACAGAATACATAGGACTTGTAATTTGCTAAATCTGTAGTATTATTATTTTTACATTATTTAGACTTATGGGACTTTTTACAGTTCTCAAGAAACAATCTGCCTATATAGCATTTAAAAATTTTTCAGTACAAATTATACTTTTGCCAAAAATTCGATATTCTTCCACCTATTCATTATGTTCCAATTCTTTACGGCTACTGCTGCATTTGGCACACCTCCAAAAGAAAAGGATACCATATAATGTAAACCATCAAGTGGCTCAACAAGCAAGAAGCTATGAAATAATGGAAACAATAAAAACAATTAAAAACAGAGTTAATACCCAACCATACAAGTCCCTGCTCAGTAAGGAGCCAAATATCAACTTCCCACATAAAAAGTACACAGTTAACAATGGCCGTCTAGCATCAAGAATACACATAGTTTGTGCACAATAAGTAAAGAAAAAGTAAAATGATTATACAACATGAGAAATATATTGCTGCAAGGAAGAAGAAAGCCATGAGATTTATCACACTGGAAACACATGTTGTAAGACTACTCCAAAATCAAAAACAGTCCAAATGCAATTAATAAGGTTATGAAAGATAATTATTCAGGTTTAGCATCATACAGACAATATGCAGCTAACGTGTTTCATGTTCAGGCCATAGTCCTGTACAGGAAATTCAGATTGAGACCTATTTTAGTCAGAGTCATTCCTTTCTCATAGAGCTGTCAGCAAAGCAGTTCTGCAGCTGAGAAACATTTTGACAGGTGACAATTTCTAGAAGATGACAATTTTAAACTATCAGTTAGTCATCCGTTTTATGGCTCTTTATTATTTTATTGACCCAGATATCCTTGGAACCCGCTACAGTGTGATGACATCACAGTGTGCCATATGCGATCATGCTTTATTGATGTTTAATTGAGGAGTGATGTGAAAATGAGCAATTACAAGTCACATTTTAGCAAATGCACTATGTAACTATACAGAAATGTCTGTTAGTTCCACATGAATTGTTTCAGCTGAATGCTGAATAAAAGCTATTTTCCAAAACTTACTTAGCACTCCGGGCAATTGTCCAAATGTCGGTATTTAACTTGCCTACCGTCCAAATGCTTATATGCAAAGCAGGGTATCTGCATCTATCATTCCCAAAATTGTTTTTATCCACAAAAGACATACAGTACACAGACAGAATGTTATCAAACTATATTAAATGTACTCAAAATATACAAGGAGGCATAACACATAGAAATGGAACAATAGCTTGTAACATGAAGGTTTTATTTCAGCTGTTTACAGAGAAACAGCACAATTGTAAAGCTTCAGTGGAGAGTCCCATAGCCTCCTTGCTGGTTTTACTCTGAAAATATAGCCAAGTAATTTACACACAGAAACAATAAAACAGGTGCACAAAGATGATAATTTTGCCCAATCAGACAAGAATACAAAATAATGAAAACAAGAATAAAACCACACAGTCCAAATATACATTGAGGTTCAACAAAGTGTCACAAAGCTGCAGCATTAAAGATTTCTATTAGTAACAGAAGCTCTTCCAAAATATACGCCTGTCTTATACACACAACAATATTTTATTATTTAACTGACCAAAGCAGTAAAAATAAAAGCGGTTGCATGAGATGAAAAAAAAAATTGCAGTTTTCTTCAAAAAGCAGCTCCACCCTTATCCATAGATTTTGAGTAGTATTGCAGCTTAGCCTCATTCTGTTGCAGAGTGTGAGTGCTTGATGTGGCAGAGTCAAATCAAGATAGACATTTGTTATATAACAGGAACAGACTTTACTGGAACATGAGTGTAGTAAGTGAAGGTCACCTCACATGTTGAATAACATGTATAGTACAGTACAATACACAGGAAGTGCACCAACAACAACAGACAAAGTATAGAGTGAATACAGATAAACATTTGGTAACAACTACATCTAGTTTCATAAATGTAAACTACAGCCAATCCATCAAATAGAGACAAAGCTGGGCTGTTGTATATCCAACATATTCAAGTACGGCTGAGCTGTAATGCCATGCATAACCTAGAGCTAAAGTGGCGCTATGTCTGGAAAAAGTGGCCTTGTTTTTCTCATTTCATACAACTTATTTGACTGGAATTTAAAAGGAACCTGTCACAAGGAAAATACAGTGCAACCAGCAAGCAGCATTTTATAGAACAGGAGCTAAGCAAATTAATATACAGGATTACAGAGAAAGATTCAGTATAACTTATATTTTATTCCCTAAAATCTCTGATTGTTCTTTGGTATAAAGTAATTGAGGCAGTCCTAACAGTGACTGACAGCCTCACTGATAGGACCGCCTCCTTGACTTTATAGCAAAGAAAAAACAGAGATTTCAGTGAATCAATGCCAAGTTATACTAAATCTTTTCCCACTAAACTATATCACTCTGCTCAGCATCTCCTAGTGACAGGTTCACTTTAATGAATACCAAGTTAAATAACATGGAAAGCAGGGGCATAACGATTGCGGTTGCAGGGGGTGCGCCTGTGAGGGGGCCAGGAGTGGTTCGGGGCCCACAGTCAACTGGAGATGGCCGGGGCCCCATCCACCATGATAACAGTAGGGGAAAGCCTGGTTCCCCGACCACTATACATATTGATAATAGAAAGGGGCCCGGCTTTCAATAGGTGTCTGCCAAGGGGAAGTGACTAAAAATAAGAAATACTTATAGTCACCACCCCTGGGCTTCTGACAGTCCTCAGCATCCCCTCCGAGGTTCTACCGGCCTGTGAATGAGGTCACAAGCCCTAGACATCACTACTGGGGCCTGTGATTGGGCCCCAGTGGTCACATGGGGCGCACCAGCGTAATGACGTCTGGGGTGTCACCTCAGTCACAGGCAGAAGAGGACCGAAGAAGATGTTGAAGAGAGCCAGATGGAGCGAGGATGCCCAGGAGAGGTGAAGCAAGGTGAGTATAAATGTTTGTCATTTTTAATCACTTTCCCTGGGCCTCTACTTACTATACTCTGGGGTCTGAGGAGACCCCAGAGTATAATAATGGCACCAAAGCGGAGGGCCGAACTTCACAAATATTTGTCGAGCATGTAATACTGTTTGGGGGCCACTGTGGAGCATATTATACTTTGTGGGGGACACTGTAGAGCATATTATACTGTGTGGGGCCACTTCACTATTCACATCACACGCCATCTGTTTTATAGCAGCCGTGCACTATTATTAAAGGTTGTAATAAAATCACATGGTGGAAAACAGATACTGTGTAATGTAACTAGTGAAGGAGACATGTCTCTCGCAAAAGCACCACAGTACCTTCAAACAGTTGATCAGCCGGGGCCCCGGGTGTTGGGCTCCCACTGATCTCTTACATCTCTTAGACTGTTAGGACCTTGCAGTTCACCTGATTTCCCTTAGCACGCAGCTCCCAGTATAGTTTACATGCCGGGTGCCACACTGCTCACTCACCGTATTCTTGATAACTGCAGTTGTGGGTACTATAGCTGTATCCCTTTCAATTATCTGAGATACTGCTGCAGCTCCCGTTAACCATCGCTATCAAGAATACGCTGTAGGGAAGGCGTAGGGGGCCTTGGACAAAAGTTTGCATCAGACTTTAGTTACATCATTGATGGAAAGGCACAACACATATCAATACTAACAATCTAACATCAGTGCATTATTCTTATTTTTATTTTCCATGAACATAGAACAGACTACATTCAACAAGAATATTGCAAGACTGTTGACTTTTAAAGCCTTTATCTTATATAGAGAAAAGTACAGTATGTCATACAAAAAAGTCATACAACTTCAATGGATTCACATCTACATTTTTCTACATTTAAAGTGCTATCAGAGGCCAAATGAAGCAGCACATGGATGCCCATTGAAATCAATAGGCTCTCCACATTATGCATGCACTGCATGCACACGCTGAGTCCTCCAAAAAGATAGTGGCACTCTCTCAAGCAATTGCCAGGAACTGCAAGAAGACACAGTAGCAGCAAGATCTTGCAGGTCATGAAATTAAAAGGCATATACATCTGAGGAGTGTACTGCTCCCTTTATCAGATCATAATAAATGTGTCAATCCACCTATTTGTAATAGTTACTAAGATCCAAGTAGGGAGAAAGCCCATTGTGCAGTTCAAAGGTCACATACATTAGGCAGCATGATGGCTCAGAGATTAGCAATGTAGCCTTGTAGCACTGGAGTCCAGGGTTCGAAATCCAGTTAAAAACTTGCAAGGAGTTTGTATGTTCTTCATGGGTTTCTTCCCACACTCCAAATAGTGTACATACTGATAAGGAATTTAGATTGTGAGCCCTATATGGGACAGTGATTGACAATATCTGTAAATAATATCATGGTGCAATACAAGTAAGAAAAAATTAAAAACAGCATGTCATGAAAAAAAAAATTACAAACATAAAAATGTAAAACAATGATCATGAAATGTATGCATGACAATTCTGGTGCATATAGTATGTGGTTTCTAAAAACTAGAAGCTCTTACACTATTTCCATCAAGTGAGGCCATGTTAGAGAAAGGGGTGTGATCTTCATGAACAGCTCAAAAATTATACAAATAAAGTAAAATAGTTACTTTTGACAGTAGAAAATATCACTTTCCTATAGTTTTACTTTATGCTGACGATGTATGATGGTTATGTAAGATGAAACTATGGTATGCTGTACATAAAGTACATACTCTATGGGTGTAGAGGAGGGCGAAAAAGGTAATAAATGAAATGAGAGGATTAAAATACAGGTAGGTTATCTCAAGCTTGTGACTTAGGGGCAGTCTAATAACAATATACCAATGCGCTGTATGAATGGACAGTACAGAGATCTTTGTAATGATCTCTTTACACCGAGGACCAAGAAGGAATCCTCTCAACGTAGAGGAAGAAGGTTTCACCATACAGGTTTCTTTACCGTAAGAGTGGTGAAACTATGGAACTCACTTACACAGGATGTCAGGATGGTTGATAACTGGATACCTTCTTGAAAGTAAAAATAGCAGAAGTTACAAGAACCAGTATTTTGGCATGGGATGTTGATCCAGGGATTTAATCAGAATTATTTTGCCTAATGTCAATCAAATGGCATCAGCCTCATGGGGATATATTTGCTTTCCTTTGGATCAAGGTGGTAGGCTAAAAGCTTGGGCTTGATAGACTTATGTCTTTATCAAACCTTTTCAACTATGTTCTTAAGCAAAATCTAAATTACTAAATGGTGGTTGCAGTACTGGTAAAATCTGTAAAAGCTATGCATGAGCAAATAAAGATCCAAACAATATGTTGAATCAGTAAAAGGTATTCTTTTGCGCAGTACCAGAAAACATAGCTTTGGAATAAATGTAACAGTAAATCTGTCTGCCTTATTAAGATCTAAAAGTGCTAACCTGAGAAGCTTGGCTGCTTTCGTTAACTTGGCAATTGATTTCAGGTTTCATTTCTTAGAAAACTCTAAATAGTGAAGTGTTTGCCAATCAAGTGTTTTATTTAAACTCATCCAATCCCGTTCTTATCAGTGAGCCAGTAAAAAGAATGGGCTAGAATGGTTTCTAACTGTGTGGGCAACGGATCAGAATGCAATTACTTCAGACAGAAGGCAGAGGCAAGGAGGAATCAAGCCTACACATATCAGATTTTCATTAAAAAAAAAAAATCTGCATGTAACTGTAGACAAAGTTGAAGACTGCAAACATTCTTTGCTGTTTTTTAGAAGTCATTATCGCATACAGAAGGCTGGCACCTTGCATGAAATATTTCAAGTCATTTTCTGTGGTTGATGAGCGGTAATCAAGTATATTCTCTCTTTGTCAGGCATGTTAACACAGATAGCAACTTGTCTTTTATTCATCTACTTTAACAGTAATTTGTTTTCTCGATTTATACACAGTACCATTGTAACATTGCCTTTTCCTTAGAATTTATTATTTCATGAATGAGAAGACAACAAACCTCACAATTAGTGTTATACTATTACACCCCAGTAAAGAAAATTACTGGAGTATGCTACTTGGGGATTTAGAGGCCAGATAAACCACAGGAGCCAAGTCACTTTTTCAGTAGCCCAACATTATAGAGGAGCTGTTATCACTCCTGACATCCCTGTTTTATTAAAAACTTTTCTTAAAACTCTTGCATTGTACCGTTCTTCTGTTTTTCCTTCTGGAAAGGTATGAATAAATTGACAGTTTGGTGCTACTATTCCAATTCCATTAAATATACTGTATACTAAGAAAGTTATCAGTACAAGATCTGGTTTTGTAGGTGATTCTTCTATCTAGCTAGTAGTATTAAATTCCAAGTAGAAGAGCCACCTCTATGGGGGCATTCACACTACCGTTGGTGACCGTCAGTAGTGTCTGTTGCTATTGTCCGTTACAAGATTTTAGCATCGGACACTAGCTGAACCATCAGAAATCTGTTAAAATTTCCATTCATTTCAATGGGTTTTTATATTGTGTCCGTTAGTGTCCATTTGTGTCCATTTACACACAATCCATCAGAAGTCCGTTTTTTTTTCGCAGACAAAAAATCCTACATGCAGGACTTTTTTGTCAGTTTGAAATAATGGATTCTTGACGGACAGCAAGTGTCTGTTATTTTTTTAACATTGAAGTCTATGGGTAACGGACTTATAACGGACAGTAACTGATAGCCATCAGTTACTGTCCGTTATTTTATGTCCGGTTTTAAAAAACGGACACTAACTGATGTTAACTGATGCTAACTGATGCTAATGTGTCTGTTTTTTTAACTGGATCAGTTAAAAAACGGACACATTAACATCAGTTTGCATCAGTTAGCATCAGTTAGTGTCTCTTAATGTCTGTTATGATAGGAAACCAATTAAAGAGAAAATGGCAAAAATATAGAAATGAAATAATAAATAAAACTCAACTTTTATTAGAAAAAATTAAAAGCACAGACATCCAAAAAAGATGTCACCCATAATTATTCTAAGTGATCCTTTTAGATAAACCTATCCCAAATAAGGGGAAAACGTAGATACAGTATTCTTTCAAGCCCCCTTATTATATAAATATTGGAGTATAGGTAAACCAGCCGCAATAAAATACTATATCTTTGCGGTAAAAAGTGAAAACACCGCAGATTGATAAGAAACTGCAGACAACTTCACTAAAGCACTCAAAGTATCCTTAACTTATAAATACTAGATAAGGTATATATAATATATTAGTGTAGTGGAGTTTCAAATCAACAACATGAAGCTCAAAACACCACACCCAAACTCTATATAGACTATACTCAGAGGGAAAGAGACCATGAGCCCCATAAGGAGCATGATAAACCAAATGCCTGATCTAGTCCCTCTCTTATAATGGAACATATGAATCGCCTCTTTCCCAACATGTTTCCCCTAGTAGATAATTCTAATACCAGGTTCATCAGGGGAGTTTATAAATTTCATGGAGAAAAAATGTGTAGATAGTCACAGAAAATGCGGTAAAAACCACAGTTCCCGACGCCCAGATGGTAGGCGCCGGTACTTTCAATGTTAAGCCTTGGATACCATACTGCACAGTGATCTAAATAAAGGATAGAGCCTGTGTACCCCTGACCAATCCCGTTCGTCATTTCAGTGGGTGTGTCAGAGGTACCACACCCACCTCTTCTCATTGGTGTAAAAGAACGGGATCGTTACCATGGGAACATCAACGCTACATACATAGCGGCGATGAACCTCCTATTGATGATCAGCTGAATCTGAATGAATAAATCAGTTATTGCTAAAATAGCAAAGATTAAAGTTTAAAAAATGAGACATTACTCTAAATGCAACGACACTAAAATCATAGTGCCGATGAAATCGCTAAAGATATACAGCGGTTTCAAAATTACATCATCAGATAATGCTCTACTAGCATAATTCAACAATATAGATTGAATGGATCAAAACAGTTTCAAAACATATATACTTATGCAACCATACTACAATTAGCGGAGTATAAACAAAGTAGTAATGACAAAAGATAACAAAACAATTAGAAAACTCATATGGAAGATAAAAAACAAATCTGGCTAGGATACGTACAAAGACAAGACAAGCCATATACAACAGGTCGCCTTATCTTTCATTTTCCACCTCTTTTATATATTAGGGATATACTACAGCGGGACTAGGAATATTAATAAGGGAGAAAAAAAAAATAAAATAGAATTTCGATTAGAGGGGGTAAAGATAGCTCGTGCAATTTCAGATAAAAGATGTAAACGAAATCACCTCATTAAGACCCAATGGTTTCACTGATTTCAATCGGAATGTCCATTCGGTTTCTTTTTGAAGGATTCGACGATCCAAATCACCCCCCCCGTATATTGGGTTTAACAAGTTCAATGCCTTGAAAGGAGATATGACTCGGATCACCTCCATGGACTTCCCAGACATGTCTACTGATAGGTTGATCTTCACATCTATTAATATTCCCAATATGATCAAGTATTCTCCTTCTTAGTTCCCTAATAGTCTTCCCAACATAATTTTTTGGGCAGGTGCAGGTAGCCATGTAAATAACGCCTTTAGATTTGCAATTGATGAACTCCCGGTTCTCATAGGAACGACCAGTAGATACGCTCGTAAATGACATGCTTTTGTTTAATAAAGGGACACGCTTTACAATGTCCACATTTGAACGTACCATTAGGTATGGATCTATCTAACCAGGTGTCTTAATTCGTGTCAGGTTTCAAATGACAATGGGTCAGAATATCCTTTAGGTTCCTGCCCCTTCTATATTTAATCGATGGAACATGGGCAATAGAGCCCTGAATATCCTGATCCATACGTAAAATCTTCCATAATGGA
Source organism: Leptodactylus fallax (assembly GCA_947044405.1). Lineage (NCBI taxonomy): Eukaryota > Metazoa > Chordata > Amphibia > Anura > Leptodactylidae > Leptodactylus > Leptodactylus fallax. Next base: position 5,843,842 of record CAMRHE010000012.1, read on the forward strand.
GTCAAAATCAGCCCAGTTTGATGAATTCTCTTGGGTTAAAGATCTTTCACCTTTTTTGCAGAAAATTGAGGTGGACTAAATTTATGCAAATAACTAAACAGAAAAAAAGTGAAGAATGGGGAGTTGAACTGGAGGATCTACCGGGTCTAGGGATCCTTGAAAACCTTTACAGAGAAGGACAGGGAGAAGCATGTCCTAGGTCATTCTCGGGTCTACGTCCTAAAAGCACTAAGACCCCTCCACCTATAGATACAAGCTTCATTGATGCCTTTGAAGCTTTAGCGGTTGAAGGTATTTCACAAGTATCTAGACAGAAGAAAAACATATTTAATCTTGATGGTGTCCACTTTAAAGCCCTCTCTGCATTAGAAAGGGATAATGATATTATTATTAAACCTTCTGATAAGGGGGGCAACATCGTACTTCTTAATAGGGATCAATATATTCTGATGTGTAATAACATCTTGACACATGTAGATTCATACAGGATACTTGAAAATGACCCAACATCATTATTTTCAGACGAATTGGAAAGTATTTTGAATTCAGCTGCTGACAGGGGTCTTATAGACAATAATGAGTACAAATTTATGAAACCAAATCATCCACAGATAGCCACTTTTTATGCACTACCTAAAGTGCATAAGGGGTTTGATCCTCTTAAGGGGCGTCCTATAGTCTCGGGCATAGGGGGGCTTACACAGGGCATCAGCACCTATGTCGACATCATCTTACGACCATTTGTGCTGGCCCTTCCCTCCTATGTCCGGGACACAATGGACGTCCTGAGACATCTGGAGGATATCTCTCTTCCACCCAATACAAAGGTGGCTAGTTTGGACGTGGAGGCGCTATACAGCTCCATACCCCATGATTTGGGGTGTGGGGCTGTGCGGCACTTCCTGGAAAAAAAGGGGTAATTTTTTGATGGAACATAATGTGTTCACATTACAACTCCTGGACTTCATTCTTAGGAGAAACTATTTTCTGTTTAACGGGCGCTTCTTCCACCAGCTCCAGGGTACCGCAATGGGGGAGTCCAGCAGCGCCTACTTATGCAAACTTATACCTGGGCTGGTGGGAGGAGCGCCTAGTTTTCTCTGAGGATATGGAGAAGTGGACGTCATCAATTCTGATTTGGTTACGGTACATCGACGATATTTTGCTTTTCTGGAGTGGGACTGAGGAGGATTTCTGGTCTTTTGTGGATGAACTCAATCACAATCATATTAACCTACATTGTACGGCAGAAATTAATAGCAAAGAGATTTCTTTCTTGGATCTCTCCATTAAAATTGAGGAGAATGGAACAATTAACACCACTGTCTTTAGAAAGAAAACGGCAACTAATAGTTTGCTCCGTTGGGACAGTTTTCATCCTGAGCCCCTGAAGAGAGGAATACCCAAAGGACAATTCCTTAGAGTGCGTCGGAACTGTTCCAACTTGGATGACTTTCATAATAAAGCTGATGATCTTGAACAGAGATTTATCAATAGGGGCTATCCATCAACTATTGTACAGAAAGCACGTAATCACGCTTTGGCACTAGACAGAAGGGGTCTCCTTTCTCCTAAATCATCTAGTGAGACAGAAACACAGATTCGTCTTATTGGGACCTTTGATAGCAAACATAGAGAGATCAAGCATATTTTGACTCCATTATGGAAGATTTTACGTATGGATCAGGATATTCAGGGCTCTATTGCCCATGTTCCATCGATTACATATAGAAGGGGCAGGAACCTAAAGGATATTCTGACCCATAGTCATTTGAAACCTGACACGAATTAAGACACCTGGTTAGATAGATCCATACCTAATGGTACGTTCAAATGTGGACATTGTAAAGTGTGTCCCTTTATTAACAAAAGCATGTCATTTACGAGCGTATCTACTGGTCATTCCTATGAGAACCGGGAGTTCATCAATTGCAAATCTAAAGGCGTTATTTACATGGCTACCTGCACCTGCCCAAAAAATTATGTTGGGAAGACTATTAGGGAACTAAGAAGGAGAATACTTGATCATATTGGGAATATTAATAGATGTGAAGATCAACCTATCAGTAGACATGTCTGGGAAGTCCATGGAGGTGATCCGAGTCATATCTCCTTTCAAGGCATTGAACTTGTTAAACCCAATATACGGGGGGGTGATTTGGATCGTCGAATCCTTCAAAAAGAAGCCCAATGGACATTCCGATTGAAATCAGTGAAACCATTGGGTCTTAATGAGGTGATTTCGTTTACATCTTTTATCTGAAATTGCACGAGCTATCTTTACCCCCTCTAATCGAAATAATCTCTATTTTTTTTTTTTTCTCCCTTATTAATATTCCTAGTCCCGCTGTAGTATATCCCTAATATATAAAAGAGGTGGAAAATGAAAGATAAGGCGACCTGTTGTATATGGCTTGTCTTGTCTTTGTACATATCCTAGCCAGATTTGTTTTTTATCTTCCATATGAGTTTTCTAATTGTTTTGTTATCTTTTGTCATTACTACTTTGTTTATACTCCGCTAATTGTAGTATGGTTGCATAAGTATATATGTTTTGAAACTGTTTTGATCCATTCAATCTATATTGTTGAATTATGCTAGTAGAGCATTATCTGATGATGTAATTTTGAAACCGCTGTATATCTTTAGCGATTTCATCGGCACTATGATTTTAGTGTCGTTGCATTTAGAGTAATGTCTCATTTTTTAAACTTTAATCTTTGCTATTTTAGCAATAACTGATTTATTCATTCAGATTCAGCTGATCATCTATAGGAGGTTCATCGCCGCTATGTATGTAGCGTTGATGTTCCCATGGTAACGATCCCGTTCTTTTACACCAATGAGAAGAGGTGGGTGTGGTACCTCTGACACACCCACTGAAATGACGAACGGGATTGGTCAGGGGTACACAGGCTCTATCCTTTATTTAGATCACTGTGCAGTGTGGTATCCAAGGCTTAACATTGAAAATACCGGCGCCTACTATCTGGGCGTCGGGAACTGTGGTTTTTACCGCATTTTCTGTGACTATCTACACATTTTTTCTCCATGAAATTTATAAACTCCCCTGATGAACCTGGTATTAGAATTATCTACTAGGGGAAACATGTTGGGAACGAGGAGATTCATATGTTCCATTATAAGAGAGGGACTAGATCAGACATTTGGTTTATCATGCTCCTTATGGGGCTCATGGTCTCTTTCCCTCTGAGTATAGTCTATATAGAGTTTGGGTGTGGTGTTTTGAGCTTCATGTTTTTGATTTGAAACTCCACTACACTAATATATTATATATACCTTATCTAGTATTTATAAGTTAAGGATACTTTGAGTGCTTTAGTGAAGTTGTCTGCAGTTTCTTATCAATCTGCGGTGTTTTCACTTTTTACCGCAAAGATATAGTATTTTATTGCGGCTGGTTTACCTATACTCCAATATTTATATAATAAGGGGGCTTGAAAGAATACTGTATCTACGTTTTCCCCTTATTTGGGATAGGTTTATCTAAAAGGATCACTTAGAATAATTATGGGTGACATCTTTTTTGGATGTCTGTGCTTTTAATTTTTTCTAATAAAAGTTGAGTTTTATTTATTATTTCATTTCTATATTTTTGCCATTTTCTCTTTAATTGGTTTCCTTTTTGTAAAATTTTTTGACCCCCTATTGTTATCTGTTATGATAGGTGTCCGTTTTTTGTTTTTTTTTGTTTTTCTTTTTTTAATGGACACTACGAACGAACGGACATCAACGGTAGTGTGAACCCTGCCTATGACATCCACATGACCACTGTTGGTGAGATAGCCTCTTTAAAGCTTACAATATTTAGTGTACTCAATGTAGGATAAAGCTAATAGTAATTTATCAAATTAGAGTTCAGATTAAAGACTGCCTATGAGAACTTCTATGTGGGCACCCACATGATAACACTTCATGATTCAACACTTTGTTTTTATATAACCCATAGGCAATATTAAAATCAGAATGCAGTTCATATTTTTCTAGCCCAAGTATAAAAAAAATACAGTAATTGATGTGACAATGTGATTAAAAGAAAGCATGGTGTTTCCATGATAACTCTGATGTACCAGACTACAGAAATGGAAAGTGTTATATTGACAACAATTATAATAATAATAATACATTTTATTTATATAGTGCCAACATATTCTGCAGCACTGTACAATTTGTAGGGTTCAAGTACAGACAAAAAAAGATACATTACAAAGATATAGTCAATTCACACACTAGGACTGAGGGCCCTGCTCGCAAGAGCTTACAATCTATGAGGTAGAGGGGGTAACACAAGAGGTAGCAGGGGCAGCATCAGAGGTAGCATTGCTTATACAATGGTCAGACAATTTTGTAATAGAGGTTACTGTCATTACACATATATAAAGCTGTATGAGCCATCACCAGTCGTGTCCTTTAACGTGCAGATGGTGCCTGGACATATAAAGTTAGTCTGATACAGCATCATATCCTGTGAGGTAATGTGGGAGCGTGAACAGAGGGTACGTTTTAGGGAATCTAACTATGGAAGGGTTTACATTAGGAGTTGTGACAGGCCTGTCTGAAAAGATATGTCTTTAGTTTGCGCTTGAAGCTGTGGAAATTGGGGGTTAATCTGATAGTCCGGGATAGAGCAATCCAGAGAAGTGGTGCAACTCGGGAGAAGTCTTGTATTCGAGCGTGGGAGGTTCTGATAATAGAGGATGTTAGTCTTAGGTCATTGAGTGAACAGAGAGCACGGGCTGGGCGATAGACAGTGATGAGGAAGGAAATGTAGGGAGGTGCAGCATTATGAAGAGCCTTGTGGATGAGGGTGATACGTTTATATTGTATTCTGTATTGAATAGGCTGCCAATGTAGTGACTGACACAGACCGGAGGCATCGCTGTAGCGTCTAGACTGATATATGAGCCTGGCTGCCGCATTCAAAATAGATTGTAGAGAGAGTTTAGTAAGGGGAAGACCAATTAGTAAGGAGTTACAGTAGTCAAGACGAGAGTGAATCAGGGCAACAATAAGTGTCTTTAGTGTATCTGTGGTAAGGAAAGGGCGGATTCTGGAGATATTTTTGAGGTGGAGATGACATGAGCGTGCGAGTGATTGGATATGGCGGGTGAAGGAAATGTCTGAGTCAAACATAATCCCGAAGCAGCGGGCATACTGCCTCGGAGTTATGGTAACAAGACACAAAAGCTGTATTTAATAAAAATAAAACTATTAAGGGACTGTTAATATAAATCTTCTGGATGCTTTATTTGTGCAGGAAGCAGACAGCACCATTCTTTGTGTATTGACTGGACTGCATTACTGTAGTTTAGCTCCCATTCAAGTGAACGTGTGGCCACTACACAGAGAATATTACCACCTTCCTCCTGCTCCATTCTCTATATTGACTGCTGAGAACAGCCGATTAGAGATGAGTGAATCAAAGCTGACGAAGTGTAATTCGATCTGAATTTCATAAAATATTCGATTCACATCGAATCCGGATTTCCTCACGCTTCGTGGTAACGAATCGCATTTTTCTCAAAATGGCTGCTGCACATGTTAGCACATGGGGCAAGGAACTCTGGGAACGCGGGATCACCCACAATGCTATGCCTGCAGCCAATCAGCAGCCAGCCCTGTGATGTCACAGAACTTTAACCCCTTCGTGAGCGCCAACGGCATGTTTGACCACTGCCTCCAAGGTCTTAAAACCCCGATCGGTTATGGAGCATGGTGTTAGCTGTAACTGATCATTGGGGATTCCTACTGATCTGATATTGATGACTTAGAGTGTAGCAGAGTGCAATTTCACACATTATCAACACTGTGGGACAGAGTGTCATGTTAGGTGTGTCAATGACTCTTCAATGATTTTTTTGTTAAGATATCATGCTGCAGAAAGTCAAGGTTAACTTGTCAAGGTTAACTTGTGTCCTTAGGATAATTCATCTATATTTTTAGCTCAGAAAACCCTTTTAAATTGCTTTTAAAGGGGTTTTCCAATGAAAGACATTTATGGCATATCCACATGATTGTCCCACTTCTAGGACCTGCTCCATGTTCTATCTAAAATCTGGGATATTTTAAAGTTTGGGCACAGCCAACAACTTGAATGACCACAGAATATGCCATAAATGTCTGATGGATGTTTCAAATTAACTGCCCAGGTTCACTCCGCCCCCTCCCGCTGTACCTAACCACAATTTGACTGACAGTAAGATTTAGACTGTTGTCGATGGTCAGGCTTTACAGAAACAGTGTAACTGAGCTACGCTTTTTCCATAACTCCCATAGAAGTAAATGGGAGTTACGGAAACAACATAGCTCACTATTTTTGTAATTCCCATTCACTTCAATGTGATGTACATTTTTTCCATAAAGCCCAACTATCAAGGATATCTGTATTTTATTGTCAGCGAAGGTGTGGTTAGGTAGAGCAGGAGGATGGAATCTGGAGAAATCATTTTAAACGTAGGAGAGACCTGCATCTATCAGACATTTGTGACATGTTGATATGCTAAATATGTCTTTCGTGGGAGAACCCATTTAATGTGTGCACTGTTTAGCAAATACGTATATTCTAGAATTTATTAGCAAGCAGGCTAGTTGCCATTGACAGATCTTAATATTGCTTTATTCTAAATCTAAAAACAGTTTGTGTGAACAGTTGGGAGAGCACAAATGGTAAACATGTGAATTGGGATGTCTCATGAAGGCAACCTCTTTGTATAAAGAAGATAGGTGAATGCCCTGAGTTCACAAGAATATTATTACCAGGGAAGGCTTTCTCTAGGTATACCTTTCAGTGAAAGGCCATCCTTGTAAATCATGGATGCACAGGTGTATTTTAGTGAGTGCTGCTCTTACAGAGTGGCTATCCATTCTAGCACACAGAGGAGGTCACATCTAACACATGTACATGGTTTGACCGACATACATATACCTAATTGATGTTACTTAATATGTGTCATTGATATTCTCTGTTTATCTTTTTTCTTATTTCATTACGTGATAGTCATGTTGCTGGCTGTGTCTATCCGCATGATATACACTTTAACTGTGATCAAAGACTTTATAATGTCTCTATTTCTAGAGTTCTTTCCTAGCACCCAGTACACTAAAAACAAATCCATGAAATAAAAGACAATGATCACTTTATATAAATATTAAAAGCTATCTCAAAATAAAAGTGTCAGGCTTCACTCAGCCCAGTCTAGGAATCAATATGCAGTATTCAACTCATTGATTCTGAGGATTTCAGTCAAAGTACTTTAAAAAAGAAGTACCTTAGGCTATCGTATAAAGATTGCCTACGGCACTTTTTTTTTTAAAGTACTTTGACTGAAATCCTCAGAATCAATGAGTTGACTACTTCTATCTTCTATATTTATCTATATCTATTTATATCTATCTATATTATATCTATATCTTTTCTACATATATTCTATCTTCTATCTACACTTCTTTCTTTTTCTTGTTGGCCTGCAAAAAAACACCATGCCATACCAATGCCTTCCCCTTTGTGTATGTATATGTTATAAGATTTCATTGAATGTTTACTATAAGTTTTTACAAGAAGAAAAAAATAATCTAAAAAAATTAATTTCAGGTGCTTTTAAAGCAGGGGTAGGCAACCTTTTTTGTTCGGCGTGACGATTTTAATAAAAAAAATCAAAGATGAGGTACTCGGAGTGACGGTCAATAATTGTAAGTCTGACGACCCCTAAACTAAAGTCATATACCACAAACCATAACACACAGAAGTGCTGCCACCAGATGCTTTAGGACACATGCGTTTACTGCTATTTCCTGGGACGCTCCTGTACTTTCCGATTAGAAGCAATGAAAGTCCATGTGCAGCCTCCAATTAGTAGTAAATGTGTCCAGGAGCACCGTATGGCGGCATCCTTATGGTGAATACACACTATGTATCTGGATGCAGATATAGTCTTAGGCCACTGAAACTTTTACTTCAATGTAAAACTGCGTTCACATGGTGCATTTTTGCACAAAAAAAAATGCCTGAGTTTTCTGTGCAAAAACACATCCTTAATGCATAAAACACACCGTTATACAGAATAATGTCCCATAGTGACCCCTGTACAAGGTATTATATCCCATAACAGCCTCTGCACAAGGTATTATATCCCATAACAGCCTCTGCACACCGTATTATGTCACATAGTGGCCCCTACACACCGTATTATGTCACATAGTGGCCACTGCACACCATATTATGTCACATAGTGACCCCAGCACACAGTATTATGTCATATAGTAGCCCCAGCACACGATATTAGGTCCCATAGCAGCCTCTGCACATGGTATTAGGTCCCATAGCGGTCCCCGCACACGGTATTAGGTCCCATAGCGGTCCCCGCACACGGTATTAGGTCCCATAGCGCTCCCCGCACACGGTATTAGGTCCCATAGCGGTCCCTGCACACGGTATCAGGTCCCATAGCGGTCCCCACACATGGTATCATGTCCTATAGCGGTCCCCGCACACAGTATTAGGTCCCATAGCAGTCCCCGCACACGGTATTAGGTCCCATAGCAGTCCCCGCACACGGTATTAGGTCCCATAGCGGTCCCCGCACACGGTATTAGGTCCCATAGCGGTCCCCGCACACGATATTAAGTCCCATAGCGGTCCCTGCACACGGTATTAGGTCCCATAGCGGTCCCCACACGCGGTATTAGGTCCCATAGCGGTCCCTGCACACGTTATTAGGTCCCATAGCGGTCCCCACACATGGTATTATGTCCTATAGTGGTCCCCACACACGGTATTATGTCCTATAGTGGTCCCCACACACGGTATTATGTCCTATAGTGGTCCCCGCACATGGTATTAGGTCCCATAGCGGTCCCTGCACACGTTATTATGTTTCATAGCTCTCAGACTTCCGAGTACAGTAAGTGCAGGACCAAGAGAGGGGACAAACATAAAAAAACAATGAACTCACCATTCCACGCTCCGCAGCCGCTCTGTTCTCTTCGGCGCTTCTGCCGCTGATTGTGTCTCTGGGGTCACGTCGCGTAATGACGTATACGTAATGACGCCAGACGTGACCCCTGTCAGCTGTCAGAAGTGCCGGCACATCGCACAGCCGCCGCGTAGCGCAGGGAATAAGGTGAGTATCATTGTTTTTTATGTTTCTTCACTTCTCCTAAGTCTCCGCTTATTATACTGGGGGTCTGAAGAGACCCCACAGTATAATAATAGCAGTTTCGTTTCGGCCATGTTTGGTCCGATCGAAGCTGCTGGGTGAGGACTCCGCTGCCGTGCCAGGGGAATAAGCCTCGCGTGCCACTCTTGGCACGCGTGCCAGGGGTTGCCGACCCTTGTTTTAAAGTAATGTGTGTAAGAAAGCAGCCATGTTTTTCTTATCGTGGAAAAACTCTTTAAGCTTACAGTATATCTGTAAATTAAATATAGGAAAATGCCAACCCAGCATTTTTCTAAAGACTCTATGTGGAGAGATTTATGAAGACTGATGTTTTCAATGCCAGACTTCATAACCCCATAGGCAGGTGGAGGGTGCACCTCAATTATAACAAGGCTCACGCCTCCGATTAAACAAGGTGCACCTGAAGGGAAATCTCTAACTCATAGCTGCCGTAGATTTCCAGCATCATTTATGCCAGATATCGGTTGCAAATGATAATAAATCTGGCTGATAGAAACTAGCTGCCATATACTGCACACAGTAAGCAGAGGAGATCTTCTACACAACTGCATCTCTCTCAGTCAGTAACAGCTCCAGGACCATGCAGAACATATATGGAAAACTACTGATTTTAACTGTGATAGAAAACTCATATTTAGCTCCTACATCAGACTGAGCCTATGTTTCTGCTTCTCTCTCTCTCTCTGCTTGTGCTCAATCCTCCTCTACCCATTGACTTCTATAGACATGTTTAATCTAAGTCGTGTGACAGTTCTTCTCAAGACAGACACAACAGAGATGTTCAGAGTGAAAGTCAGTTTAGCAGAGGGAAGATAAGCAGAGAAAAGAGGGAAGCACCTCCTGTACTATTTATTTATGCAAAGTTTGTTGAAATGATGGTGTTTATTTAAAGCAAATCAGTCAAATATGGTGCCTTAATTTTTACAGATACAGGTCTGTACTACTAATATCAAAACAGCACAAAACAAATGCTGTGCTGTTGAGGTACTGTACTTGGAGCACTGCAAGCAGTGGCATAAGTACGGCTGTAGCAGCTGCCACAGGGCCCGCGACCTAAGGGATCCGGTGGGCCCCTGCTGCTTTTTTTTTATTAATAGATCGATACCTGCTGGAGTAATCCCAGCAGGTAACAAGCACTCTTTACTGATTGATCTCTGCTACTGCTCATGGCTGTCTCCGCCTCCGCTTCTGCCCTCCAGGGCGCCCCATGCATCCCAAATCACATTGCTGGGGCCCCTGGGAGGGAATAAGGGGAAGTGGAGGTGGCCATGAGCAGGAGCAATGGATCGGTAAGTAAGGCCGCGAGCTGGCGGCAAGAGTTTTTGTTGAACAAACCCCAATGAATACTGCTATTATTATACTCTGGGGTCTCTTCAGACCCCAGAGCATAATGATCGGAGGCCCAGGGGAGGTAAGCAAACATAAAAACCACTGTTACTCACCTCTCCGGCGTGACTCCATGATGTCTTCAGCCTCTGTAGTGACGTCACAGACGTCACATGGGTCAGGCCGGTATCGTTAAGTATAATGACACCGGCATAACCCACGTCTGTGATGTCATTGAAGAGGGTCGAAAACAGCAGGGAGTTGCGGCGGAGCACAGGAGAGGTGAGCAACACTCTTTTTTATGTTTTCCACCTGCCCTGGGCCTCTGATCATTATACTCTGGGATCTGAAAAGACCCCAGAGTATAATAATAGTTTGTGGCTGGTGTACCCCAAACATTTGCAAGGAACATGGTAGGGGCCACGATGGGTCATAATACTGTGTGATGGTGCCGCTATGGAACATTATACTATGTGGAGGGTCCACTATATGACATTATACTGTGTGAAGGGGCCACTAAGTGACAGTATACTGTATGCAGGGATCCCTATGGGACATTATACTGTGTGGAGGGGCCACAATGGGACATTATATACTGTGTGGAGGGGCCACAATGGGACATTATATACTGTGAGGAGGGGCAAATATGTGATATTATACTGTCTGGAGGCCACTTTGGGACATTATAGTGTGTGTAAATGGGGTGCTATATTGTGTGGAGGCCAGGAAAGGTGGCGCAATGCCATGGAGGGCCCAAGTCAAAAGTTTGCTATGGGGCCCACTCTTTGCTAGTTATGCCACTGACTGCAAGAATACACCAGACTCGTAGGTTGCACATTTTTTTCAGTGCTGCTTGTAGCTAAGACAGAATATTATATTTTATGCATTTTGGTTACTACTAATACAGTCCTGTAACTATTATTTGTTGTCATAAGGGCAGATCAACTTTAAGGTAATTTCAAACAGCTGTTTGTTGACTATAGGCAATAGGATACTGAGAACACGTTACATTTTAACATTTGATAAATTTGGTAACCAATGTCAATATACAGTGGGGAAAAAAAGTATTTAGTCAGCCACCAATTGTGCAAGTTCTCCCACTTATAAAGATGAGAGAGGCCTGTAATTGACATCATAGGTAGACCTCAAGTATGAGAGACAAAATGAGAAAACGTTTCTAGAAAATCACATTGTCTGACTTTTTAAGAATTTATTTGCAAATTATGGTGGAAAATAAGTATTTGGTCACCTACAAACAAGCAAGATTTCTAGCTCTCACAGACCTGTAACTTCTTCTTTAAGAGGCTCATCTGTCCTCCACTCATTACCTGTAGTAATGGCTCCTGTTTGACATTGTTATCAGTATAAAAGACACCTGTCCGCAACCTCAAACAGTCACACTCCAAACTCCACTATGGTAAAGACCAAAGAGCTGTGGAAGGACATCAGAAACAAAATTGTAGACCTGCACCAGGCTGAGAAGACTGAATCTGCAATAGGCAAGCAGCTTGGTGTGAAGAAATCAACTGTGGGAGCAATAATTTGAAAATGGAAGACATACAAGACCACTGATAATCTCCCTCGATCAGGAGCTCCACACAAGATCTCACCCCATGGGGTCAAAATGATCACAAGAACGGTGAGCAAAAATCCCAGAACCACACGGGGGACCTAGTGAATAACCTGCAGAAAGCTAGGACTAACGTAACAAAGGCTACCGTCAGTAACACACTACGCCGCCAGGGACTCAGATCCTGCAGTGCCAGACGTGTCCCCCTGCTTAAGCCAGTACATATCCGGGCCCATCTGAAGTTTGATAGAGAGCATTTGGATGTTCCAGAAGAGTATTGGGAAAAAAATATGATATAGTCAGATAAAACCAAAGTAGAACTGTTTGGTAGAAACACAACTCGTCGTGTTTGGAGGAGAGTGAATGCTGAGGTGCATCCAAAGAACACCATACCTACTGTGAAGCATGGGGGTGGCAACATCATGCTTTGGGGATGTTTCTCTGCAAAGGGACCAGGACGACTGATCCGTGTACATGAAAGAATGAATGGAGCCATGTATCGTGAGATTTTGAGTGCAAACCTCCTTCCATCAGCAAGGGCATTGAAGATGAAACGTGGCTGGGTCTTTCAGCATGACAATGATCCCAAGCACACCACCAGGACAATGAAGAAGTGGCTTTGTAAGAAGTATTTCAAGGTCCTGGAGTGGCCTAGCCAGTCTCCAGATCTCAACCCCATACAAAACCTTTGGAGCGAATTGAAAGTCCGTGTTGCCCAGCGACAGCCCCAAAACATCACTGCTCTAGAGGAGATCTGCATGGAGGAATGGGCCAACATACCAGCAACAGTGTGTGCCAACCTTGTGAAGACTTACAGAAAACATTTGACCTCTGTCATTGCCAACAAAGGATATATAACAAAGTATTGAGATGAACTTTTGTTATTGACCAAATACTTATTTTCCACCATAATTTGCAAATAAATTCTTAAAAAATCAGACAATGTGATTTTCTGGATATGTTTTCTCATTTTGTCTCTCATAGTTGAGATCTACCTATGATGACAATTACAGGCCTCTCTCATCTTTTTAAGTGGGAGAACTTGCACAATTGGTGGCTGACTAAATACTTTTTTTCCCCACTGTATCAAGGTTAGGTATTTTATTGCAATGTTGATTGTACAGATCATGGATCCATATGTGTGTCTACATGTTACATTTTGTGTGCATGTACAGTACTGTATTTCTAATTGTGTAGCCTATAAAAGCTTACATATATGCTTTGCATACATACATAGTATTCTAGAAATTAATATGATTTTTTACCTCTGTGGAATGCACTACACGTAAACTTGCTTCAGAAGAATAATCACTTAATACACTTTGATTCTGAGAAACATACAAGAACATTTATGGTTTTCATATATTTAGAAGAGATAGGAACATTCTTAAGATGCCACTATGAATCACAGTTTTTATCAAGAAGCAGACAGGTTTCTATTAACCTTTATTGGCTACATGTATTATGTATGCTCTTTATAATGTTCCTTAATGATAAGCAATTCACATTGCCATTTTTTAATTTGTTTCTTGGTTGCTAGGCAAGTCAGTCTAATGTTGATGTTTTCCCCGAATTTGCAACAGCTTTTTTTTTTAATATAGCAACATAATGGATTGTTACAGACACAGCGTATTTTCATGCCTGTTTAACCTAACTATGCATTCAGAATTCAAATGTATTAGAGCTAGGTTTGTACATGTAGCATAGATGTGTTTGCCATTTGACTGTAATGATATTACAGTATGCCGCCAAATGTATTGTTTCATGAAGTACATGAATTCACTGAGGTATCTAGCATGAGCTGAAAAGGAACAGTCGATAAATCAATTGTACTACAGTCATACATGTTAATACCTTATTCACACAATAAAGAGTCCATGCAAATTTTTAAAGCATTTTTCAAAGCTAGAAGCAGGAGTGGAGCTCCGGTATGGACACAGATAGCTGAGTCACCTACCCACCTTTCCTTACAAGAATGCATTATATGGCTGCCTTGCTCTCCAATAGATTACTGTATAATAAAGCAACCCCTTTTTCACATACCATTCCTCTAATAGTCATATACTATGAAATTCACCAGTGCCTTACATACATCTAATACACAGTAGGAAGGTGATAGTTGCTTTCCTACTAGTCCTCCATGTAGCAGCACATGTTGCACCTAAGAAAGGTATAAAGGAAAACACCTAAGCATCTTCTCTCCTAAATCCAATACTGGATACAGGAGAGAGGATACATTTACAGTGCCAGATCTGCGCTGTGAGAACAAGGCCTAATTGGTCGTCAGAGCATAAAGCATCAATGTCCTGAAAGGCTTATCATGAAAACAGATTTGTTCTCTGATATAGCAAATTATGAGTACTTTGGTAATGAGCAGATATTTGATTGTATTTTGTGTCTCACATAGGAGAGTCCTAAAACATGCTGTTTGTGTTTGTCTGTTTTTTGGACACCTTCAGTTTTCTAGAAATTTTTTAGAGAGTTTTCAAATCTGCAATATCTTAAAAGTATAAGCCATGAAACACACAGCTGGATTCCTCTAGAAAGGCACTTCTATTGTCTGTAATCCAGCCCATTCATTTAAATAAATGGAGCTGAAATTCAATACTAGACATAGCCTAATAGTGGCCTGGTTTCTGAGAGAAAGCAGCCATGTTGTCCAACCCCTTTAATAAATCTGCTTTGCAAATCAGTTACTGCAGTATACAAAAGAGAAAGTGTAAATGATGATTTCAACTTTACAATATATAGATATATGCAGAAATTATATAGTATATATCAGTGTTACGGCAAGCGTTGGACATAGCAGCTTATATGTATGCTTTGCATTGTCAGCACCATAATAATGGAAGTGGCTATTATTCAAACAGGCTTGCTTATCACATGGTCCATTTCAGTTCACTATTTCTTAAATATGCTCTTACAATGGAGCTACGGCTGATATTTAAGATGAGAAGATCTTGAAACTAATTATCTGTTATATTGAATTGGACATAATAGGTTCTAATGGATAGTAGAGAGTAATGGCCGCCTCTCTCAGACTCACAGATTGCTTTGACAAATGACTGCACAGGTTGTCAGTTGTCTGCTTTGTAGATATTGAGGATCACTTTGAAACCACAGGAAATGGACGTGAGATGTTCCTCATACATTACAGAATAGTAATCTGGTAGAAGAGATGCAGTTACATTTCATGCTGATATTCATTTCATAGAGTACATGCACCTCAGCTACAAGCGAAGAATATTGTTCCTGTTAATGGTTACGCCGTTTGTACCTTTTATCAGCAGAAATCCTTCTGGAGATATCAGTAAAAAAGAAATCTGTTAGAGTGACTTCTGTTTGTAGTAGATGAAGTAATACAGAGCAGTACACTTATATATGATATCTGAATGGGATTTATTAAGGATACAGGATACCTGTCGAGACTTGTAGAATAACTTGTCGTGCATGTAAAATAGCACTATTTCCGATCATTAGATGACTTTCATTTTGCATTAGTCACCAGTTTTCCCTCTCTGCATGCTATGCCTCTACTTGTCAATTTTCCTTGAAATAGTGGGTGTGGATTAGCTGCTATGATGTCTCCCATACACAACACATAGAGAATAAGAAATCCTGATCCCCTATCTTTCTTAGCACACCTCAGATGCAGCAGCAGCATGGAGGACATTATAAAGCAGTACAGAATGTAGCTGTGAATCCAAAACTGAGATGAGGTACTCTTACTAATAACTGCAGCCAAATTTGTGCATATCTGTGCCTCTGTCTCCCTTCAGCAGCGCACTCCTCCTGCTCTTTTCATCATCTTCTTTGGATGTTTATACACCCATCATTCATAAAATACTTTTCCTGGACAGAAAGTAGCTGTTATGTCACTCCTCCTATTTACTCCTACAGCCTGTCCTCTTATGTGTCACAAGACATCAGCCATTTTAATTTAGTCCAATAATAATCCCCTAAAGAAACAAGCCTCTTTTTTTATCATGACATGTTATTTAAGTATTTATTTTGTCCCTATTCCCAGAGAACCCCTTTAATATAACTGTATATTACATGCATCATCTGATTTGTTTACTTCTTTTGTATCAGGAATTTGACATATGTCATTATGACCCTATGATCCATTGGTTAGGTCATCAATCAAAGATCAGGGGGAAGTCCAACACTCAGTGTCCCCAAAGATCAGCAGTTTGAAGCATCAGCAGTGCTCTGTCACCGCCTCTCCTATTTCATAGGCCATGTGATGTCTAGAGATGGGTGAACCTAGCAAGTTTCGTTTTATTAATATTCACAAGATTTGCATGCTGGTTTCTTTTTGGGCCAAACCTGCAGCAAGCGTCCAGACAGCAGTCATGTGATGGATACACAGGTGCACAGCTCGTTACCAGACAGATGTCTGATTATGGTGCTGTAACTGTAACGAGTTGTGCACCTGTGTGTCCATCACATGACCATGGTTAGAATTTTATCCACTAGAAATAATAGAATGAATGACAGCAAGCAGAGATCTAGAAAACTGTGAGGAATTGAAAAAGAAAGTATAATGGAAAATTATATATCCTTTTAATAAACAAACAATACAATTTTTTTTTTCCCAAGATGGCGCCTCTGAAGTGGCCTGTTAGGCAGCTCTGAGACTCTCTCTCTCTTATTTTTTTCTTTCTCTGTCTGTTTTTTATCTCTCTACTTAATGGACTTTACACTATGAAGAAATTAAGAAACAAAGACTTGGAATTGGACCTTTGTGATACTTTTTTTTTTTTTGTTTTGTTTGTTTTTTATCTGTCTTTTTGTCCTGCTGAAATGGGGACTCTTGTGTCTGCAGGCATTTCTTTTGTCTACACAAGAGAGAAATTACTGCAGCTTAGAGTCACAACAACAGGGCTGCATGCCATTTGCCCACCCATCCCCCAAGAACTCTGGAGAAAGAAAAAGCGGGGGGAGGGGCTGCAGAGCAGGAACTCTTCAGAGGATTAAAAAGAGGCGTTACCGACCAACTGTTCCCTCCATCATTATGGGCAATGTGAGATCTCTTGCAAACAAGATGGATGAACTAACAGCGCTCACCAGGCACCATCAGGAGTTTCGGGTGTGCAGCATGATGCTACTTACAGAGACTTGGCTCACTGAAGTTACTCCTGACTCTCTGGTCTCCTTGGATGGTTTTAAACTCCTTCGGGCAGACAGGACAAGGGAGAGCGGTAAGAGGAAAGGAGGGGGGCTGGCAATGTTTGTGAATAATAGATGGTGCAATCCTAGGCACATTGTGATTAAGGAGCAAACTTGCTGTAAGGACATTGAACTATTAGCTGTGAGCATGAGACCTTTCTATCTACCAAGGGAACTATCGCATGTCATCGTGATAGCTGCATATGTCCCCCCTCTGCGAAAGCTGACACTGCCTGCGAGGTCCTACAAGCCACGCTGAGCCATTTACAGTCACAGCACCCCCAGGCCCTCCTTCTTGTGTCTGGCGATTTCAACCACGCCTCTCCATCATCCACACTTCCCAGTTTCACACAGTATGTAACCTGCCACACAAGAGACAACAAAACACTGGACTTGTTCTTTGCCAACGTGAGGGAGGCATATAACTCATCAGCCCTACCGCCCCTGGGGAGATCGGATCACAACCTAGTACATCTCCGACCTGTGTACAAGCCACTTGTACGTAGAGAACCAGCTGTCACCCGCACAGTGAGGATATGGTCCGAGGAGAGTGATGAGGCTCTGAGGGATTGTTTTGACACAACCGCATGGGAAGTTTTGCAGGATTCGTATGGAGAAGATATAGAAGGACTCACACACTGCATAACGGACTACATTAATTTTTGTGTGGACAACACAGTACCCACAAAAGTGGTGAGGTGCTTCTCCAATAACAAACCATGGATTAACTCTGATATAAAAACACTACTTAAGGAGAAAAAGATGGCATTCAGGACAAGAGATAAGGAGGGGTTGAGGGAAGTACAAAAGGAGCTGAGGCATCTAATCAGGCAAGGAAAAGCCAGTTATAAAGAAAAAATGGAAAGGCAAATGGAAAGAAAAGACATAAGGGGGGTCTGGGAGGGGCTTAAGTCAATTTCGGGTCATAAACAGTCGGTCTGCCAGATTGAGGCAGATGTTAACTGGCTTAATGAACTAAACCTATTCTTCAACAGATTTGATCACACACCAGCTCCTCCCACCCCAGAATGTCCTTCAGCTCCCCTCACCACAATGACTTCACCCCATTCACCCCATGTGGCTACTTCCCAACAGACCAGTAAATCCAGAAATCTGTCTTTATCTGACCACAGTCTGACCTTCACACGGGCCCAGGTGAGGAAGGAGATGAAAAAGATCAAGGCGAGGAAAGCCGCAGGGCCAGATGACATCAGTGCAAGGCTAATTAAGACTTGTGGGGACCAGCTGTGTGGTATAATTACATATATGTATAATATGAGCCTGAGGCAGGAAATAGTCCCTGAATTATGGAAATCTTCTTGTGTGGTACCAGTTCCAAAGAAACCTCACCCTATGGACCTCAACGACTACAGACCTGTAGCACTGACATCCCACCTGATGAAGATCTTGGAGAGATTGGTTCTCACACATCTTCGCCCTCTAGTGAGCCCCGCTATGGACCCTCTCCAGTTTGCTTATCGACCGGGCATTGGGGTAGATGATGCCATCATCCACCTTCTGCACAGGGCTCTGTCTCACCTGGAGAAACCAGGGAACACAGTGAGAATAATGTTCTTTGATTTCTCCAGTGCTTTTAACACCATACAGCCCAGGTTACTGAGAGACAAGCTGGGCCTTGCTGGAGTGGACCACCACCTCTCCAACTGGATCCTAGACTACCTCACAAATCGACCTCAATACGTGAGAGCCCAAGACTGTGTGTCAGGTACCGTGATCTGTAATACGGGGGCACCTCAGGGTACGGTTCTCGCCCCTTTCCTCTTCACACTGTACACTGCAGATTTTAGGTGCAACTCATCCAGCTGCTACCTACAGAAGTATTCTGACGACTCTGCAATAGTAGGCCTCATCACAGACGATGATGACAAGGAGTACAGAGAACTGAACCGGTTTTTTGTGGACTGGTGCTACCAGAACCACCTGAAGATTAACGCGGGGAAGACCAAGGAGATGGTGGTGGACTTCCGTAAAGGCAGATGCCCTCCAAAACCAGTGGACATCCTGGGGACGGGCATCGAGATTGTGAACACCTATAAGTACCTGGGTTTGCTCCTTAATAATAAGCTGGACTGGGCAGATCATATGGAGGCCCTGTACAGGAAGGGCCACAGCAGGCTCTACCTGCTTAGGAAGCTGAGAGCCTTTGGAATCCGGGGGGCACTTCTTAGGACTTTCTTCAACTCAGTAGTGGCATCAGCCATCTTCTTTGGAGTGGCCTGCTGGGGGAGCAGTATATCAACCAGGGACAGAAATAAACTTGACAAGCTGATTAGAAGGGCCAGCTCTGTCCTGGGGAGCCCACTGGACCCAGTGCAGGTGGTGGGTAACAGAAGGATACTGTCCATGGTGAGCTCCATGCAGAAGAAGAAGTCCCATCCCATGCATGAGACTGTGATAGCGCTGGGTAGTACTGTCAGTGACCGACTGCTCCACCCTAGGTGTGAGAAGGAGCGCTATCGGAAGTCTTTCCTCCCCACCGCGGTTAGGCTGTACAACCAACACCGACCTAAGCGGAGATCATTACACACAGAGAACTGAAATATCTCTCTGCCTGTTATATCCCCCACCCCCCTCTGCCACGTCCTATCTGTCTGTCTGCTATTAAAGTAATGCCTCTCACCTTGGAACATTCCTGTACATGTTGTATTTGTATCTGCTTATCTTATCTTATCTTTGCTGCTGTAACACACT
Organism: Leptodactylus fallax; assembly: GCA_947044405.1. Lineage (NCBI taxonomy): Eukaryota > Metazoa > Chordata > Amphibia > Anura > Leptodactylidae > Leptodactylus > Leptodactylus fallax. The sequence continues at coordinate 5,863,819 of CAMRHE010000012.1, forward strand.
GAATTTCCCCACTGTGGGACTATTAAAGGACTATTATTATTATTATTATTATTAATAGTATTTGTCTCTCAATATTGTCCTGAAAGTGGCCAACCCCTTTAAGGGTGGGAACAAGCATCAAACTTTTCTGCTGCAGCTTAATAAGTGATAAAGTTATGTTGTTCTAAGTAAGAGTTGAATGCACATGAATTACATCTGATGAGAGAGGGAGAACCATGTTATTTATTATTTTATTACATTTTATTTATTATTTTATTTTCCATTGCTTACAGTATATGTGTGGTGCAAAGATCACAATTCACATCAGTCCTTCTCAGTATGACAACTAAATTTAGCAACCACAGACACATGCATAGGAAGTAAAATAACCTATCAATATGTTTTTTGGAATGTAGAAAGAAACCCACACAAACTCCATGTAGATTTTGCCCCTAGTCAAATATAAAGACTATGGACATTTATGCATAAAAAAAAAAAAATCAATAAAATCGTGTCTTGCTAAGTTCCTGGAGTAAAAAAAAAAAAGTTGCGCTTGCCTGTTTTTTTTTTTTTTTTTTGCATTGAGCATTCCTTCTCATGAATTCAGAAACCCGTATTTTCAATTCACAACCTTTTCTATGTTCATACTTTTGTTCCCTGGCATTGTCACATGATTTCTTCTCTGTTTTCATTTCGTCTTCACAGCTTCACCTCAGCACTCCCCTCCCTTATTTCTCTTTCAGGCTAAGGACCCACATAGCGTCCACAGTAAAAAAAAAAAAAAAAACACTGTGGGAAACACTGCGGCAACAACACATTGGTGGTTTTTCCCACAGCACTTTTCACAAAAAGTCCACAGAGGTTTCCTCTGCAGATCTCTTTCAATTATACCTATAGGGAAACCGCCGGCGTTTCAGTAGGTATAATTGACATGCTGCGATTTCCAAAACCAATGGTTTTGGAAATCTCAGCGTGTGCGCTGCGCATATTTTTCTGCAAAGTGGGGCTGGGATTCCCTAGAAAGCCATTCACCTTACTGTGATGGGCAAACCACTGCTGGAACGCTACATGTTGGCCCCGGCCTCACTATCTACTTTGTAAAGTACATACAGCTTTATGTGACAGTACACAGCCCTCTGCACATCCTTTCTGAATCATCTCCCCTTGTCCAGTCTGTGTTTATACTTCCCTTCACAGGACTGTATCTCTGGGAAGGAGAACTGTCTGTGTCTCTGCACAGTGATCACATGCTCTGTTGTACAAAGCACAGCAGGTCTAGAAGAGGCTTGCTTACAAAAGTGGAGCAGGAAAGGTCCAGTCTGTCTAAAGTCTTCTCAGACAGATTTTGCTGATAACAGGCCAGAGCAACTTGCAGTCTATACAGCAACACATACAAGCTGTAAGAAATGTTTAATGCAAAACATTTGTTCTGCATTAAAACATATATACAGTAGAATACAGTATATGTGATGGGCAAAAAAAAAAAAAAAAAGTGGACAAAATTATCCATAGCCTTTAAATCTAACACCAGAATGCTGCAATATGTGAAGGACTTTTTAATACTGTTTGTGATGCCTCATTTTAACTGTAACAATGAGTGGATGCTAAAAAAATAGAGTAAAGACTTCATTTATACTACATAAATGTATATCTTCCTTTAGGAACAATCATACATTGGAGCAGATTTATTATGGCCCTACTCCAAAGGGTTTTCCGGTGCAAAAAAAGTCACAAACCTCAGGATTACAGCTTTTTAAACACCATTTACATAAGAATTTTATACAAATGGTCCATTTATCCCACTCTCACCACTTTTCAGAAATGATGACTGAATTCTGTTTGCATAGATTTCAATATGGACACATATGACAAGCCCTATCAAGCGGTATATCAAGACCAGAGTTGAAAAAGCTTGTTTTGACAAATCTGTTCCATTGTTCTCTGCTGCAATCTTTGAATCATGACATAGACCACAATATGACCAAGGGCATGACTGGTGGGGATGGCAATGAGGGCACCAGAGTTAGCCGTACTTCAGCTACACACGTGGACAAAATTGTTGGTACCCCTCGTTTAATGAAAGAAAAACCCAAAATGGTCACAGAAATTACTTGATTCTGACAAAAGTAATTTGCCAAACTACATGTTGACAAGCCACAAAGCTTCTGGGAGAATGTCCCATGGACAGATGAGACAAAAATCGAAATTTTTGGCAAGGCACATCAGCTCTATGTTCACAGACGGAAAAATGAAGCATATCTTGAAAAGAACACTGTCCCTACTGTGAAACATGGAGGAGGCTCTGTTATGTTCTGGGGCTGCTTTGCTGCATCTGGCACAGGGTGTCTTAAATCTGTGCAGGGTACAGTGAAATCTCAAGACTATCAAGGGATTCTAGAGAGAAATGTGCTGCCCAGTGTCAGAAAGCTTGGTCTCAGTCGCAGGTCATGGGTCTTGCAGCAGGTTAATGGCCCAAAACACACAGCTAAAAACACCCAAGAATGGCTAAGAGGAAAACATTGGACTATTCTGAAGTGGCCTTCTATGAGCCCTGTCCTAAATCCTATTGAGCATCTTTGGAAGGAGCTGAAACATGCCGTCTGGAAAAGGCACCCTTCAAACCCGAGACAACTGGAGCAGTTTGCATATGAGGAGTGACCAAAATACCTGTTGAGAGGTGCAGAAGTCTCATTGACAGTTACAGGAATCGTTTGATTGCAGTGATTGCCTCAAAAGGTTGTGCAACAAATTATTAAGTTAAGGGAACCATCATTTCTGTCCAGGCCTGTTTCATGAGTTTTCTTTTTTAAAAAATTTCGTTGAAGCATGGTTGAAAAGCAATGTCTGACTTTCATTTGTTAATTTTCATAGAATTTCTATATATTATTACTTTTTGTCAGATTCAAGTTATTTCTGTGACCATTGTGGATTTTTCTTTCATTAAATGACGGGTACCAACAATTTTGTCCACGTGTGTATCTCTGGCACTTCCATTGAAGTGAATGGGAGTGCTGGAGATAGTCAAATGCTTTATTTCAGCTGCACCTGGCATTCCCATTCATTTCAATGAATGGGAGCACTGTCCACTTTGGCTATGGTCAGGCTGAATGTGCAGCAGGAGAATGGTACTCCCCTTCTCACTTTTTGGGGATCACCCCTTTAATTAAAATTTGACCTCATTTCTCATTAAACCAATTCAATACGATATTACAACTTGCTAGCAAAACCCTTGAAAAGCTGCAATTTGCACAGTTGCTGAGTGGCTACACATAGACATACAGTAAACAGAATGTCAATTTGTGACGCAATATTACAAAATAACATTGTCTTAAAAAGCTAGCCTTCTCATGACCCAGATATTCAACCATGATCAACCATATATGCTTTGTAATTCTATTGAGGTCAGGAAGTTAAGCATCTGCCGGTCACCCCTGGAAATAACCGAAAAGTTTAATTCATTTTTCCATAAACACAGTACACTGAACGCGGGTCTGCCAGCCCCATGGATATAGGTTTTCAGCTGTTTTTATTTGCAAATATACAATGCCAGCTGTTAATGTGAATGATACTATGAAATGCCTTGTGTTGTCCTTTAGATTAGTATCTCATCATGGGTTAACATACAGTATTAATATAGATAGCTATTTTATGTACTAACAGAATCCACTATAAAATGAATTACATTTTTATGACTTTAGTAAATGGCAATAATCATAAATACCCCAAAGCCGAATAATAACAAAATTATGTTTCGCAGAAAAAGATGCTATTTATGCAAACAGCAGTTATTGCACTTCGTTAGTGAGAATTTATTCCCTTAATCGTCAAATTCCCTGTACAAATTTGCCATTACTGACCCTAAATGCTATTTTGGTGGAATGTCCTAGTTTATTGTGAGTCACAAATAGGCCACGAGTTCCAGAATTCCTTCCAGCTGCAGGCCCAGCTATTATCAGAATTGGTAACGCTTGCAGGTCTTAGATTTTCGGAACAGCATTTTACTTGCTGAAAACAACAACTAAAAATAATTTGATACTGGGACATTTTGTCTTTTTATTATGATAATGCCATGGGGACACATTCATGTTGGGAACATGCTAGATGTTATTTAGAGGATAATGCATGTGTGCTGCTGCTGCAACATCATCACCATTGAATGGGCTCTCAGAATAAAGTGTGTCCCTAGAACAGAGATTGTAACACAGCCTTTCGCCATTTGTTATTCTGAAGCTTGTCTGGTAATCATGTCATTACTGATTCCGAACACATGACAACTCGGGAATGAAATGCGGTTTATTGCAAGCATACAGAAAGAACCCGAAATGAATCAAGTTAAACCAGCACGCAAATACAGAGTGTATCTTTTCTCTCTCCCTCATGAGAGTCGTCACAGCGATTGGATTTCATCTATCTTTTTAAAAAATACTGTCACTGATATAACTAAGAGGACATTATACACCAAGAAAGGCACACAATGAAAAAAGATAGCGTTTTTTATTCATGCAGTTTTCTAATTTCATTATAAATGCAGCAGAAAAATAAAACATCCCTCTTCTTACCTGCACTGTCATTTGAAAATAGACATGGTAGGTGCATTTAGTTAGAGAGTCATAATCAACAGTGTACAGCACCATTAATCTTTCCTCTTGTTTGGGTCCTTGCATTGGGTGTGTTCATTTTGCTAGGTATATGATACTCTGCTGCCACCTTCAGGACAGCAGGAGAACATTTCATCATTTCCTTTGAAGTTTGGATAAAGTTGAAAAGTTTAACCTTGCATACGTCCATATTAAGGCTTTGTGGAAGTTCGTAGCTATCAAGAGTCATAATACAGTACACACAGAAGTCTATGGACCTATCCTGTACATTTTAAAGCCGCCAATTTTATACAGAGACATACTGGAGAATTCTTTTGTCTGATTCTGTATGAATCCAACACAAAAACATGGCATGTCCCCTGGATGGCACACAGAGCTTGTTTAACTATAATATCTGACGTGTGTAGTACTTTGTGTAATACACCAGACAGTACCAGATAAACCATACCTTCCAACTTTCACAGGACTGAAAGAGGGACAGAATGTGTGGTGGGCAATGCACACCGCTGCAATTTTACCCCCACCCCTTATGATTTGACTCTGCCCATTCCCATCACTTTCTCTTTGTACACCAACACAATGTAATGCCCCTACAGTCACCTTGACCTGGTATGCCCCCACATTATAATTTCCCTCCAGTTGTCCCCACAAGTTTAATGTACTTCTCCAGCTACCCCCACAGGTTAATGTCCTGTTTCAGCTGCCCCACAGTATAATGTACCCTCTAGTTCCTCACACAGTTTAATGTTCCCTTCCAGTTGCCTGACAGTATAATGTCCCCTCCAGTTGCCGCAACAGTTTAATGTCCACTCTGAACGCAGATGAGTTGAAGCTGGGACCTTCCCCCACCGACTGGGACAGCTGGACAGCACCTGTAATCTGGGACTGTCCATCTGAGTCTGGGACGGTTGGGAGGTATGCATAAACACTCTGTCATGATATCTGTTATCCTGACTTTTTATGGCTGGTGTTTTGCCCTAAAATTTGCACCTTAACATAGGTGGCTGACTTATTTCTGTTGAAAGTCATCTTGATTCCAGTTTCCATTTTGACCTCATGTAAATCTAAACAGCTCATGCGTCTCATGTGTTATCTTATTCATGTGCCACCGATAGAATTAATTCTGCTGGACTGCCTTTGCCTCTTTAAAATTGCCTCTATATTGAAGGCATGGCTCTTAAGTTCTTTTTAGAGGTTGCTGATGTTCAATTGACTCTTGGCAGGCTCATTTTACTGCTTATACTAGTAGGTAGCAGGAGTAAGCTACAGGAACAGGATACATGTACGAAGATAAGACTGGAATGGACTGGAGCGTGGTCCCAAGTCCTAAGTGAGGCCAGGGTCCAAGTGTAAAACTACAGGTATCGGAAGACAATCCAAAGAGCTAGGCAATAGTGAGAGTCCAGGAGCAAAGTTTGGTTGTACACAGGCAGACAATGTAGAAATAATTCTGTTTAGAAGCAAAGACAGGACAGACTTCACACTAAGGCCCTGAATAAATGGGCATGTTGGAATATGTAGAAATTTAGCAAACTAGATGACCAGGTGATTAGCCCTTTAGGGACGTAGGGTAGTTTGGAGATTAATGCTCGGTGACTTTTTTCATATTCATTTCACCGCCTTCCAAAATTCATAAATTTTTTTATTTTTCTGCCGACTTAACTATGTGAGGGTTTTGTTTGTACTTTTATTTGGCACCATTTGGGGGTACATCAGGGGGGTAAGTACCGCTGTAGCAGCCGCCCATGACCTTAACCACTTCAGTACAGGGCCAATTTCTGGTCCAGGGCCAGACACATTGTCCGTTTTTTTTGTATGTGTGGTTTTGAGGGCTATAACATTTTTATCATTTGGGTTATTCAACTAATTTCTGTGTCTTTTTTCGGTGACACATAGGGCTTTATTTTTATGTTTTTTTATTTCTGCATGTGTTTTCATTTTTTTTTTATATCCAGGAAAATATAACCAAAAGAGGAGGGAAAACAAGTCTGTTTTTCACTTTTCTTTTCTTTTTTTATTTAATAACACAAAATGTTACAAAAAATTTTTATAAAATAGTTTTTCCTCTCCATTACGGTAATTTTTTATGGTGTCGTCGGGGGTGGGGCTATAACCTGTAATAAGGGCATGTTATTGGCGTATTATTTTATTTATTTTTTAAATTATTTTATCTGCATTTTTTTTTTACTTTTCTATTCATTTTTTTTTTTTTACATTGTGTCCCCATAGATCTTTGGGGACATCTGATTACATTTTTTTTTTTTTTTTTGTGGTGGAGGCTGATTTCCCCTGTAACTGGGTCTGGTACATTTAGCCCCAGTTGCAGGAGGAATGCAGCCTCCTGCACCTTACTACAGAGCTGATCTGGGTCCTGTAGGACCCAGCAGCTCTTAAAGACGCTGATCCTGATGGGTCATGTGACTGCCGGGTCAGAGGGGAGCCGCAAGATGGCGGCGCCCATAGCGGTGTATACAGCGCTCATTGAGCGCTGTATAAACAGCGATCGGGAGCCTTCTCTCTGGGAGCTCTGGCTGCTGAGTTCTGCTTGGATGTACCGATACGTCCTTGAAGAACAAGGCAACCACCCCTAGGACGTATATAGTCTATGGGCGGAACAGAAGTGGTTAAGAGGCCCAATGGGCCCCTGCTGCTTTTAATTTTTTAATAGGCCGTCAACTGCTGGAGTAATCCCAGCAGATAACGGGCCCTATTTACTTACTGATCCCCACTCCTGCTCACGGCCACCTATGCTTCCCCTTCTGCCCTCTAGGGTGCCCCATGCATCGCAACATGATATAGGATGCAGGGGACCCCCTAGAAGGCAGAAGGGGAAGCAAAGGCGGCCCTGAGCAGGAGCAGGGATCGGTATGTAAAGCCCACATCTGTGACGTCATTGAAGAGGGCCGAAAACAGCAGGGAGTCGTGCGGGATCCCAAGAGAGGTGAGTACACTGTTTTTTATGTTTGTCACTTCCCCTGGGACTCTGATCATTATACTCTGGGGTCTGAAAAGACCCCAGAGTATAATAGTTTGTGGATGGTGCACCCCAAAAATTTCAGGTTCTGCCGAACCCGAAATTTTTGGAACATTTGCAACGAACACCGTAGGGGCCACTATGGGACATAATACTGTGTGCAGGGGCTGCTATGGGACATTTAATGTGTGGAGGGGCTGCTATGTGACATTATACTGTGTGCAGGGGCCGTTATGGTACATCATACTGGGTGGAGGGCCACTATGGGATATTACACTGTCGGGAGGCCACTTTGGGACATTATAGTGTGTGTAAATGATGTGTTATACTGTGTGGAAGCCAGGAAATGGGGAGCTATGCTATGGGGAGACCCAAGTCAAAAGTATGCTATGGGGCCCAGTCTTTGCTAGGTACACCCCTGGGGTACATATAATGTTATGATTAGCTTTTATTGTTTTTTTTAATGTTTTGATTAGCCTGCAGTGTTCACTTTGCATTAAAAATGACATAGCAACTTTGTCCAGGGTTCATTACGATTATGGCGATACTATGTTTATATTCGTTTTATTATGTTTTACCGTGTGTACTAATAAAACGTAATGAATGATTTTCCTGTGGTCATCGTATTCTGACACCTATAACTTTTTTACTGTTTACTTGATGAAAATATGTAAGGGCTCTTTATTTGTGGGGCAAGTTGAAGTTTTTATCGGTATTAATATTTGATGTGTATAAATTTTGATCATTTTTTGCTATTTTTGGGAGAAGCGAGGTGACCAAACTACACTAATTTGCGCATTACATATATTTTTTTTTACGGCGTTCACTGTACGGGATAAATAATGCTATTTTTGGATAGTGCAGACTTATACGTACATGGGGATACCTAACATGTTAGTTTTATTTCATTTACATTATGTGTTTTAAAAAATTTTTAAAAGTTTTTTTTTACTTTTTGTTTATACTTTATTTTTTTAATTTTACATTCACACCACAAGGGGACTTGAACCTGAGATTTCCTGATTCCCAGTGCAATGTATGGCAGTACATCACACATAGGCTCCCTATCCTCATTGCGGGGTGTGGCGGGGGTATACTATTACAGCACTGAGCGTTAGCTAAATGCTCAGCGACGTAATAGTATGCCACAGAGCAGGAAGGGGTTAGCAGCCAGTAGTTATAGATCACAGCACAGAAGGAGTTAATGAACACAAATTGCTGGAGAGTATGGTCACACTCCACCAAAAGACATTAAGTCTTTAAGGAAAACTCTAGGGTCACCTCCTCTAGGAAGGGCATTCTATTTGTGCATATGTTAGTTAACATATTGTACTCAGAAAACAGAATGAAAATTGAGTATTATTTATAATTTTAACATGGACAAATTACCACAGGTGGTGAGGCCTAGACATCCTCATGTTTTTGCTACTGAGGGCCCAAGCAATAACATTTGAGAAGCTGTGCTAATGTAAGGGCAACACCAGAGGAATGGTGGCAATATAGTACTCAATACCATACTGCTGTTGTACCTGCCACGCTACTACACTGTCTGGCACTTTGGGAGTAGCTGTCAACACCCTATTCTATGGAGTCTAACACACACATGTCTAACAAACGGCAAGGTACTGAGGTAACTGTACAGGCCTCAAGGCTGCAGTGCCAGACAACACAATTCTGTTATTGAGGAGGATTTACCTCCCGTCACTGCTGAGTGTATTTTCACACTCAACAAGTGTACATTTTAAGATACACCAGTTCACTGCGCTAGGCAGCCTGCAATAGAAGCTTTGGTATTTCTCAATGCATTAGGATTGCAGTGTATTAAATTCGTGATCAGAACCCCTAGGGGATCTACAAATAAAAGAGCCAAACCACTGTTTTTTCACTGGTACACCTCCCATAAAAATCTCCATAAAAAGCAACCCAACATTCCCCAAAATGGTAAAAATAAAAAGTACATCTGGCCCCGCAAACAAAAAAACGTGTTTTTTCACCTCTGAAAAAAAATTTGAATAGAAAGTGATCAAAGTAATAGACATTCCCCAAAATGTTATACCTAAAAAGTTCACCTGGCCCTGCAAAAAAAGACACCCTATGCATATATGGAAATATAAAAAAATTAGAGGTGTCAGAATATGGTGACACAAAAATGTAGCGACACATTTTTTTTTGCAAAGTTTTGGGGTTAAAATGTAAAAAACTATATAAATTTAGTATCGCTGTAATGTGGTTCCAGCCACATGGAAAGTACAGGTGAAGCACTTAAACATATATTTACTTAATGACAGAAAATGCATAATTTTGTGGTAAACTGTGTGTAGTGTTTCCTGCATGGTTTTCTGAAACACAACAAAAGCACATCTGCAGACATCTAAAGTAAATGGCCTGACAGTGTGTCCCTGTCCCGCCACCATGCTGTGCCCAATGGGTGTCTGATTCTGCAGGTAAGACAGTGGATATGCCAAGGAGCAGAGCTTCAGCCATGTTCATTTACCGCACTTTCTGGCCGTTCCTGTAAAAACTTAAAAGCAGAATCCGCGGCATCAGATCTTATGTAAATAATTAAAGCATGCTGAGGCCGAGGATACACTTTATGGCAGCCACATACAGTCAATATCCCGCCTGCATGTTGTAGGCCGAGGATACACTTTATGACAGCCACATGCAGTCAATATCTCACCCACATGTTGTAGGCCGAGGACACACTTTATGGCAGCCACATGCAATCAATATCTCACCCACATGTTGTAGGCCGAGGATACACTTTATGGCAGCCACATGCAGTCAATATCTCACCCACATGTTGTAGGCTGAGGATACACTTTATGGCAGCCACATGCAGTCAATATCCGCCCGCATGTTGTAGTTGCTGTTTCAATTACAATGTTAGTTGGTGGCATGATTTTGTCAGCATTACCTCAATTTTACCTGCAAAAATATGTGGCTGTTAACAATCACTCCTAGGTAGAGAAGTAACATCCTGAATTTCTTAAGTATGGTTGAATTGCACCCAGATATTTAGCGATGCCTTATCGTGTGTCTCTATGACACATCTTCTGAAGTTTTCAGAAAATTGTCTTCCTTGATTCACAGTTCCACCAAGTTTTCTTAAGAACAGATTTAGCAATAACCAGGCTGCTGTCTGTGGTGTAGAAGTGTCTGACAAAAACAGGGTCCACAAGTGCTCAGCAGCCACTCTGTTCACCACACTGTGCTCTTTTCAGAGACATACAGGATGGTGATCTCCAATAGGGGTGATCTCCAATAAATGTATAGGGGTGACTGAGAATGACATTGACATGGGGCACTCGAGGCACTTGCAGACCCCTGTTCTCATGACCACTGGGCGTTACAGCCATTGGATCACAAGCAATAAGATGCTTATGCCCTATCCTGTGTGATAGGTTTACATTAAGAAGTGATAAAAGCATTACCGCTCCAGGGATATGGGTATTTATAGATTTTTTTTAATAATACTTTAATAATTTAGTAAATTAGAAGTTAGGCGGGGGGGAGAGGGTTTAGTTTAGGGGTTAATTCTTATTTTATCCTGGACAATCCCTTTAAGTAATAATGCTATAATAAAGATATGTACTTGGTCTGCAGAAATGTTTAGGGCGGCAGTACTTGCCAAAGTCACATCCGCAAGAAATTCCAGGACCAAATATTTCCCAGCAGAACATCACCCAGAGCAATACACTACCTCTGCACTTATTTCCATAGTGAATCCTGGTGCTATCTCTTCATCAGCAAAGAAAGCATAGTATGTACTAACCAGGAGTTCCACACAAGACCTGCCATTCTGTATATACTGTAGCCCAGTCATCTAGCCATCACAAATTTTCCCTTGTCAAAGTCACTCATATCCCTACACTTGCTCATTTTCTGTTTCCAGCAGAATCGGAGGAATTTATTAAATGATCTACACAAGAACAATACAAGTGGCACATCTTTGGGACACTGACCTGATTTGTCATTTCTGCTCCGCTCAACACTGTTTAAAACAGTAGGCGGAGTTGAGCAGGAAATTGAGGTAAGCTATAGCTGGAATCTAATCCAGCCTGTGGCTGCCATACATTTCCATTCTGGTGCTGAGCTGTGCCAGAATTATTAAGCATTAATTATTATTTATTGTTATTATCATTATTATTAAGCATTATTAAGAATTATTAATTATGTGTGTGTCCAAGACCAAGAACAGACAATTTACTCACACCCAGCATACTCATTTTGTACAAATCTGGTGTAATTTGGTTATCTGTTTTCTTGCCAAACAACACCAAATAAACCCTCTGGTGACTAGTTATACGCTAGTATAGTGTACCTTTTAATTTGTTTCCAGTTCTGTTTTTGCTGCATTCTTGTACATTAAAATTTGCCAAACAGTGTTAAATTAAATACCAAGAGCAAATATACACTATAATAGTGCTTATATAATTCAGTTTGTGTTGCATAAAAGTGCCGGAATGAAAAATACCTGGTAAAAATCAGGATGGCAAATAACGATGTAATGTAGCCACATCATCCACTAGCACCAGCAAGAATGTGTATGGTTGTTGGGTGTGGCTCTTTTTTTTAATTTTGAAAATTATTCTTTACAATAATACCAAATTTGCTACTCCCCCAAAGGTATAACAATGGACCATTGTTTCTTCTGATAGCACTGTGTGTATAAACACCCATAGGTATTTGTCCTGAAAAAGAAGAGATACTTTTTGGACCTTTTTTTTACCCTTTCTTTCATAAGTGTTAATTGTGACATGGTTTTGCTAGCATGTTGCAATATTGTATTGAATTGGTTTTATGAGAAATAGTCCGAAACCAGAGCTAAGGTAAGTGTGGACACATCTGTATCCCCCCCCCCCTCTATAAAATTGTGATTTGTCAGATTTAGACTAAGGCCCCATGTAGTGAGCCGCAGCTGAAAAACGCTACGGAAAAGAGTGCAGCGGAAACGCACTGCGTTTTTTTCCACAGTGTTTTTCACAAAAAGTTTTCCTCTATGAAGTTTATGTTTCTATTATACCTATGCAGAAAAAGCCAGCATTTCCGAAGGTATAACTGACATGCTATGATTCACAAAAACGCAAGCGTTTTTGAAATCGCAGGAGTTCCGCTGCAGATTATTTTCTGCAATGTGTGGATGGAATTAGCCAGAATCCCATCCACTTTGCAGGTACTGTAATACACCGCCGTCGCAGCCAAAATGCTGTGTATTTGCAACATGAGGCCTGGCCTTAATAAGTTTCTTGAGTGTTATTAATCCTTGAAAGTAAGTGGTTGTGCCAGGCCCATGCCAATTAGGAGTGGCCAGGAGAACTGTTAAGTGTTTTTAGAACAGTGTTTGCACAGCAAGAACATATGAGGTGCCAGAGAAGCCTGCTCACAGTGCCTCAGCATAGCAGGTCTGAGTACAGCCAGCACGAGTGTGCCGGTGGGCTGCTAGGTGAATGGAGCAAGTAAAATATTGACTTAGGCCCCTTTCACATCACGTTTTTATAGCTGTTTACCTTATAAAAACGTGTCAGTCAGGGGACCCATTGCCTCCAAAAAAAAAAAAAAAAAAAATCCGTTATGGTCTCTGAATGCCCCTATCCGTTATTTCAAACGGACAGAAAAGCGTGTACTACCACGCCTTTCTGTCCTTTAACAACAACAAATCCGCAACGGTTCGTTTTCAATTTACTATAGTTCCTTATGTAAATGGATGCAAGCAATTTGCAGCCGCTTACAGCATTTCCGTTATGGCTTCAGTTCATCACCTGAAGAAGGAACCCTCCCCCATTAGCCACAACTCCGCCCCTCTTAATTGAACTGAAACTGCGCAGCAGGGTCTTGTTAGGAGAAGCTAACTCTCCATAAAGTAAGCCCCAACCCCGTCCTAGCTGAAATGGCCGCCCCTCCCTTCCCTGGTCCCAGCGTGAATGATCCTGCCATTGTGACCCCCTTAGAGAAATGGCTGTCGCCAGGGGTGCCAGCCATTTCTCTAATGGGGGTCCAAATGGCAGGATCATTCACGCTGGGACCAGGGGTGGGGAGGGGCAAACAATCCCTTATAGCTGCCCCCCTCCCACGGGTGCTACCCCATGATGGTATTAGGTGAAGCACATGTGGGGGGTAGCAGAAGAACTGTTCCCCCAAACACTACAAGTCACAGCACAATTTTTTTTTTTTGTTATTTGTGCTGTAACTTGGAGTGCATGGGGACAGCTCTTCTGCCACCCCCCACATGTGCTTTACCTAATACCATTAGGGGTATCGCACGTGTGGGTGTAGCAGACGCGAGGAGGGGGCGCAGCTATTAGGGATTGATTGCCCCCCCCCATGTGCTACCCCTGATGGTATTAGGTGAGACTTGATTTACATCTGCACTTGCCACTCCGTACGGGGATTTCATTCCCCTCTCTGCATGAAAAATGCGGAGAGAATAGTCCTGCAAGCAGCATTTTTCTCTCCGCATTTTTTGCCCTTTTCGGGCGGAAACCGATCGGAAACCTCGCAGACCCCATTATAGTCTATGGGGTCCGCAGGTTTCCTAAGGTAACCACTTTTTTATGCCCCAAGTGGACCTCTGAACGGAAACCCAAGCGTAGATGTGAAACTAGCCTGAAGTACATGTGTGGGGGTGGCAGAGGTAAATTTAAAAAACTGATACTTTTTTTTTAGCAAAAAACTGATGCAAACTGATGCACATCCGTTAACGGATCCTTTTTTTTTATGCATGAATTGACATCAGTTTGCATCAGTTTATTCATTAAAATAACGGATCCTTTAACTGATCAGTTAAACTGATGTAAAAATCATGATGTGAAAGAAGCCTTACTGAGTCGAGCTGAACAGTGCCATGAGACTGTGTCACTAAAGTAATGCTGGTGAGCTTGTGAAGAGGTTCTTACAGTTTGGGAGCCATTGCTGGGTCAGTGTACAGTGTCTGCCATTCCAGAGATAGAGAATGACCAACAGAGAGAGAGTGGCTGACCTGAGAGAGTCTAGAGAGTAGCCTGTTGATATCAGACTTGTGGTGTGAGTGTGTAAGACTCCATTGCTTGTAATAGTGGCCCAGGGAACAACCAAGATGTTGTTTTTAGTGCAGACTAAAAAACACATTTTTATTTATTGCAGGAAACCAGGGTTTTACTCTCACATGATTCAGCAATACAATAGTAAAGGAAAAATGTTTGCAAAAGTCTCTAATGAACAAATATGTCTCTTTAAATTAAATGATATATAATAGATATACATTGCCTTGCGAAAGTATTCGGCCCCCTTGAACTTTTCAACCTTTTGCCACATTTCAGGCTTCAAACATAAAGATATAAAATTTTAATTTTTTGGTGAAGAATCAATAAGTGGGACACAATCGTGAAGTGGAACGAAATTTATTGGATATTTTGTAAAAAAAATAAAAAAACTGAAAAGTGGGGCATGCAATATTATTCGGCCCCTTTACTTTCAGTGCAGCAAACTCACTCCAGAAGTTCAGTGAGGATCTCTGAATGATCCAATGTTGTCCTAAATGACTGATTATGATAAATATAATCCACCTGTGTGTAATCAAGTCTCTGTATAAATGTACCTGCTCTGTGATAGTCTCAGGGTTCTGTTTAAGGCGCAGAGAGCATCATGAAGACCAAGGAACACACCAGGCAGGTCCGTGATACTGTTGTGGAGAAGTTTAAAGCCGGATTTGAATACAAAAAGATTTCCCAAACTTTAAACATCCCAAGGAGCACTGTGCAAGCGATCATATTGAAATGGAAGGAGTATCAGAGCACTGCAAATCTACCAAGACCCGGCTGTCCCTCTAAACTTTCATCTCAAAAAAGGAGAAGACTGATCAGAGATGCAGCCAAGAGGCCCATGATCACTCTGGATGAACTGCAGAGATCTACAGCTGAGGTGGGAGAGTCTGTCCATAGGACAACAATCAGTCGTACACTGCACAAATCTGGCCTTTATGGAAGAGTGGCAAGAAGAAAGCCATTTCTCATATCCATAAAAAGTCTCGTTTAAAGTTTGCCACAAGCCACCTGGGAGACACACCAAACATGTGGAAGAAGGTGCTCTGGTCAGATGAAACCAAAATCGAACTTTTTGGCCACAATGCAAAACGATATGTTTGGCTTAAAAGCAACACAGCTCATCACCCTGAACACACCATCCCCACTGTCAAACATGGTGGTGGCAGCATCATGGTTTGGGCCTGCTTTTCTTCAGCAGGGACAGGGAAGATGGTTAAAATTGATGGGAAGATGGATGGAGCCAAATACAGGACCATTCTGGAAGAAAACCTGTTGGAGTCTGCAAAAGACCTGAGAGTGGGACGGAGATTTATCTTCCAACAAGACAATGATCCCAAACATAAAGCAAAATCTACAATGGAATGGTTCACAAATAAATGTATCCAGGTGTTAGAATGGCCAAGTCAAAGTCCAGACCTGAATCCAATCGAGAATCTGTGGAAAGAGCTGAAAACTGCTGTTGATAAACGCTCTCCATCCAACCTCACTAAGCTCGAGCTGTTTTCCAAGGAAGAATGGGCAAGAATTTCAGTCTCTCGATGTGCAAAACTGATAGAGACATACCACAAGCGACTTGCAGCTGTAATCGCAGCAAATGTGAAATGTGGCAAAAGGTTGAAAAGTTCAAGGGGGCCGAATATTTTCGCAAGGCACTGTATAGGTCTATGGTACACAAACAAGGTGTGTTATACTATAGACACCTATATCTGACCACTAAGAAGTCCAAGGATCTCAGGAACAGGGGTCAGAAATGTGTGTTTTCTTGAATATTGTGCTCCATGTGGCCATTGTTTCTGCTTTGTCTGGCAGTCTCATAGGGGTGACTGGAGTGCAATGGACACGAGCATCCATTCTTTTGTGGGAAAACCTCTTTAACAGACTAAGTGTATAAGTAATGTTAAGAGATGAATCTATAGAGGCACTATAAGATGCTTAACCTGTTTATCTAGGTATACTGTATATAGGATTTGCTTTATGCAGGTTTTATATGAATGATGACCATGAAATACTGTATATGATAAGTTTATTCCCAATGCAAGTAGATCTCTAATATAGTGAAGTATATAATAGACCTTGAGCAACTCATACATTAACTCAGCACTCTCACCATCTCGGTTTTAGTATAATTACCTTATTTTTATAATGCACTGTATGTTTTTACTGCGCAAACTACAGTAAATATAAATGATGATGTACACAGAGAAATGGAAATTTTAATGGAAATAAATCATAAAAATGCTGGTTAAATAACTAGTCCAACCTTGACTGGTTTGTCCTTGCACAGCTATTAGAATTTGTATTTTGTGTATATCTACATAATAATAGAGAGGAGGCTTTTTTATAATTTATGCATAAAAAGTAGCCAAAACGAACTTTTACATTTAATCTGGAATACTGTGTAGTGTACTGTCCGTGTTTCTTATTTTCGGGGTAGGTCTTATTTTTCATGCACCAGAGCGAATCAGAATCTTTTCTGATTCACTCCGGATGAATCTTTTAAAATGGTTAGGGTTAGTAACCCTAACCCTAAATTACATTCACAATTGATGGTGCAGTGTCAGTGGGCCTTAAACAAACCTACTGGCACTCTCTCTCTCTAAACACTGTGTGTCGCAGTGGCATTGTGCCATATCTCCTCTCCTTTACGCTAAAGGTGAGGTGGTGTAGTGGAGTGGCTGTGTCTGTGGGAGCGAGCATGGGTGGCACCTGATATTTAGTCACATAGGTAGCCAAGCCCACAGCCTAGTAACGGACCCAGGAGGCTGCACCTGGAAGGCGGATTCAGGAGACAGGAGGCGGGACTCTGGAGTGGGACTCAGGAACGGGTGAGCGGATTTTGCCCTGCCATGGCAGGATATAGTAGGGCAAAAACTTGTCCAGGACGGTTGGGACCTACAGTATGCCTATTCTCCGTCTCCATGACGTCAGTGATGTTATGTGACATAACCTAGCTGACATAACTGAAACTGACTTTCACTCTTAAATATCTGCTAAATTCCATCTTGCTAAGGCAAAACAGAGAGAAGCTGAGCTGTCATGTTACAGCTCACAATAATAGTCTATGGAGAGGAGAAGGGGAAGAGTGAGCAAGAACTCAGTGAGAAAGGATAGACAATGGCAGAAAAGAAACTACAAGAAGCTAAATACAGTGCCTTGCGAAAGTATTTGGTTCCCTTGAACTTTTCAACCTTTTGCCACATTTCAGGCTTCAAACATAAGGATATAAAATTTTAATTTTTTGGTGAAGAATCAACAACAAGTGGGACACAATTGTGAAGTGGAATGAAATTTATTGGTTATTTTAAACTTTTGTAAAAAATAAAAAACTGAAAAGTGGGGCGTGCAATATTATTCGGCCCCTTTACTTTCAGTGCAGCAAACTCACTCCAGAAGTTCAGTGAGGATCTCTGAATGATCCAATGTTGCCCTAAATGACTGATGATAAATATAATCCACCTGTGTGTAATCAAGTCTCTGTATAAATGCAGCTGCTCTGTGATAGTCTCAGGGTTCTGTTTAAAGCACAGAGAGCATCATGAAGACCAAGGAACACATCAGGCAGTTCCGTGATACTGTTGTGGAGAAGTCTAAAGCCGGATTTGGATACAAAAAGATTTCCCAAACTTTAAACATCCCAAGGAGCACTGTGTAAGCGATCATATTGAAATGGAAAGAGTATCAGACCACTGCAAATCTACCAAGACCCGGCCGTCCCTCTAAACTTTCATCTCAAACAAGGAGAAGACTGATCAGAGATGCAGCCAAGAGGCCCATGATCACTCTGGATGAACTGCAGAGATCTACAGCTGAGGTGGGAGAGTCTGTTGCGTAAAAGCAACACAGCTCATCACCCTGAACACACCATTCCCAATGTCAAACATGGTGGTGGCAGCATCATGGTTTGGGCCTGTTTTTCTTCAGCAGGGACAGAGAAGATGGTTAAAATTGATGGGAAGATGGATGGAGCCAAATACAGGACCATTCTGGAAGAAAACCTGTTGTAGTCTGCAAAAGACCTGAGACTGGGACGGAGATTTATCTTCCAACAAGACAATGATCCCAAACATAAAGCAAAGTCTACAATGGAATGTTTCACAAATAAACATATCCAGGTGTTAGAATGGCCAAGTCAAAGTCCAGACCTGAATCCAATCGAGAATCTGTGGAAAGAGCTGAAAACTGCTGTTCACAAACACTCTCCATCCAACCTCACTGAGCTTGAGCTGTTTTCCAAGGAAGAAAGGGCAAGAATTTCAGTCTCTCGATGTTCAAAACTGATAGAGACATACCCCAAGCGACTTGCAGCTGTAATCGTAGCAAAAGGTGGCGCTACAAAGTATTAACTTAAGGGGGCTGAATAATTTGGCACGCCCCACTTTTCAGCTTTTTATTTTTTACAAAAGTTTAAAATATCCAATAAATTTCGTTCCAGTTCATGATTGTGTCCCACTTGTTGTTGATTCTTCACCAAAAAATTAAAATTTTATATCCTAATAATAATAATAATAATAATAATAATAATAGTCCTTTAATAGTCCCACAATGGGGAAATTCAGTGTGTTACAGCAGCAAAGATAAGCAATGCAAATACAACATGTACAGGAATGTTCCAAGGTGAGAGGCATTACATTAATAGCAGACAGACAGATAGGATGTAGCAGAGGGGGGGGGGGGATTTAACAGGCAGAGAGATATTTCAGTTCTCTGTATGTAATGATCTCCGCTTAGGTTTGAAGCCTGAAATGTGGCAAAAGGTTGAAAAGTTCAAGGGCGAATACTTTCACAAGGCACTGTAGCAAGCTTTATATCTCACTACATTTATAGTCACATCAATACAGGTCAGTACTTACCTACCATGGATGTGTACACCTAATATGCTTTATAACAAGATGCAATAAAGATGGATTGTTTTTAAAACTTTTTTGTTTGCAGTAGAGAAGTTCTTATTCCTACAAATAGATAAAAAGTTAGCATATACAGTGACTTATTCCTGTAGCCTAGCCCTAGAATCAGCAAAAAGAAAATATAAAAATAAAGAGATAACCCCCTGTGTAACATTTGACATACAGGTGCGCCATAATGTCTGTTGTACAGAGTGGGCTTAGTAGCTAAACCATCTCCATACACTGCTGATACTAGCTCTGGCTGTATTATACAGCAGACACCTAGCAACAGCTGACATCTTTCAAGTGAAGCTAAACTTTAACCCCTTCCTGTCACTCAGATTTCTTGAAGTTTCCTTATAGTACCTTTAATCTGACTCAGTCAATGTGAGCAGGGCATATGAGCAATTAATCAGAGAAACAACTCTAAGGCTAAGGCCCCACTTACCAAGCCGTTTTTTCAGCAGTGTTTTTCACAGAAAGTCCACAGAGTTTTCATCTGCGGACTTTCTGTTTCTATTATACCTATACAGAAAATGGCAGCATTTCCGTAGGTATAATTAATATGCTGCAAATTACAAAAACGCAAGCATTTTTGAAATCACAGCAGTTGCGCTGCAGATTTTTTTTTGCAATGTGTGGATGAGATTAGCCAGAATCCCATCCACTTTGCAGGTACTTTAAAACGCTGTGTTTTTTGCCACAGAGCTTCTGCCATGGCCAAAGCATACGTTTTCACAACGTGGGGCCCTAGCCTTATACTGTCATAACTGGGGCCCCGCCTACAATTCAGGCATGGAAAATATACTGCCATTCTATGGACAATACACTGCAATACTGCACAAACAACTGTGTATACAACTTCCCTAGGGGGGCTGAAAAATAAAAAGGTTTATTTGCTAATATAAAAAAGCATAACTAAAAGTTGAAACCACCCACTTTGAACTAATAAAATATAAAATTATTTATCCCACACATCAAATGCTGTAATAGAAAAAAAAATCACAATGCCCAAACTGCTGTTTTTGGTCACTTCAACTCACAAAAAGTTTGCCAAATATACTAAAATGAAATAATTAGAAATAACTAAAACTTGTCCAACATAAAATGTGCCATTACATCCATGTAGAAGGAAATCTGAAAATAGTTATTGTTGTCAGAATATGGTGATGCAAAGCTAATTTTGTTTTGAAGAAAAAAAGTTTCTTTTTACATTCCGCAAAACATAACAAACTATATAAATTTGGTATTGCCATAATGTAAATGACCTGCAAAATAAATCTAACAGGTCAGTTGTACTGTACAGTGAGCGCAGTAAAAACAACACAACAAAACAATGGATGCTTTTTTTTTCCATTTTACCTCATAAATAATTATTTTACCATTTTGCAATACATTGTATTTAAACAATTAAATTTGTCCAACATAAAAATACAGAAAAATAACAATTGATAGCTTTTAGAGGGTGTGTGAGGGGGGTAACCCTAAGAAAAAAAAATCAAAAAATTGCAGTGGTAGGAATGGGTTAAAGCAGGGGTCGGCAACCCCTGGCACGCGTGCCAAGTGTGGCACGCGAGGCTTATTTCACTGGCACGGCAGCCCGAGTCCTCACCCAGCAGATTCGATAGGACCAAACACGGCCGAAACAAAACTGCTATTATACTGTGGGTTCTCTTCAGACCCCAAGTATAATAAGCGGAGACTCAGGAGAAGTGAAGAAACATAAAAAACAATGATACTCACCTTGTTCCCTGCGCTCCGCGGCGGCTGTGCGATCTGCCGGCTCTTCCGACAGCTTAACAGGGCCTCAGAGGTCACGTCTGCGTCTGACGTCATTACGCATAATGACGCGACGTGACCCCAGAGACTCAATCTGCGGTCGCTGACTACAGGCAAAAGCAATGAAGAAAACAGAGCGGCTGCGGAGCGTGGAATGGTAAGTACATTGTTTTTTTATGTTTGTCACCTCTCTTGATCCTGCACTTATTATACTCGGGGGTCTGAAGAGAACTATAGGACCTAATACTGTGTGCAGGGACACTATAGGACCTAATACCGCGTATAGGGACCGCTATGGGCCCTAATACCGTGTGCAGGGACCGCTATGGGACCTAATACCGTGTGCAGGGACTGCTATGGGACCTAATAATGTGTGCAGAGGCCACTATGGGACCTAATACCGTGTGCAGGGACCGCTATGGGACCTAATACCGTGTGCAGAGGCCACTATGGGACCTAATACCGTGTGCAGGGACCACTATGGGACCTAATACCATGTGCAGGGACCGCTATGGGACCTAATACCGTGTGCAGGGACCGCTGTGGGACCTAATACCGTGTGCAGGGACCGCTGTGGGACCTAATACCGTGTGCAGGGACCACTATGTGACCTAATACCGTGTGCAGGGACCGCTGTGGGACCTAATACCGTGTGCAGGGACTGCTATGGGACCTAATACCGTGTGCAGGGACCACTATGGGACCTAATACCGTGTGCGGGGACCGCTATGGGACCTAATACCGTGTGCAGGGACTGCTATGGGACCTAATACCGTGCGGGGACCGCTATGGGACCTAATACCGTGTGCAGGGACCGCTATGGGACCTAATACCGTGTTCAGGGACCGCTATGTGACATAATACTGTGTGCAGGGGCCACTATGTAACATAATACGGTGTGCAGAGGCTGTTATGGGATATAATACCGTGTGCAGGGGCCGCTATGTGACATAATACCGTGTGCAGGGGCCGCTATGTTACATAATACCGTGTGCAGGGGCCGCTATGTGACATAATACCGTGTGCAGGGTTCACTATGTGACATAATACTGTGTGCAGAGGCTGTTATGGGATATAATACCTTGTGCAGGGGCCGCTATGGGACATAATACCGTGTGCAGGGGCCACTATGGCACATTATTCTGTATAACGGTGTGTTTTCTCTATTAAGGATGTGTTTTTGCACAGAAAACACAGGCATTTTTTTTTTTGTGCAAAAATGCACCATGTGAACGCAGTTTTACATTGAAGTAAAAGTTTCAGTGGCCTAAGACTATATCTGCATCCAGATACATAGTGTGTCACCACCCTGAGGATGCCGCAATGCGGTGCTCCTGGACACATTTACCACTAATTGGGGGCTGTACATGGACTTTCATTGCTTCTAATCGGAAAGTACAGGTGCATCCCAGGAAATAGTAGTAAAGCATCTGGTGGCAGCACTTCTGTGTTATGGTTTGTGGTATATGACTTTAGTTTAGGGGTCGTCAGACTTACAATTATTGACCGACACTCCAAGTACCTCATCTTTGATTTTTTAATTAAAATCGGCACGCCGAACAAAAAAGGTTGCCTACCCCTGGGTTAAAGGGTAGCTTCAGTTGTGAAGGATATCAGCTCTCCTGTCCAAAGTTAAATGCTCTTGAACATTTAACTTGATGCAGTTCTAAAATATGGTATAGCAAATAATAAATGGAGAAATTTATATAGGCAGATGTTGGTTTTAATCTAAACCCAGCAGACCGGATATGCCATAAATACCTATTAGATATAGGTATTTATGGCAAATCATGTGGATCTGTTGATATAGTCATAAATGCCAAGATGGGACAATTCCTTTAAGCACACCTCTTAATAATTGTGGTGTGGTGCAGCATAGCCAGCTCTGTGCATCAAAAACTTTAATTTTAGATGTTATGCCAGATAGGAACTGGAATAGATTTTAGGCATAACTTGTCCGTATTTTGCAGGATAAATTATAATAAATGTGTCAGCTATGGAGGCACTGTCCCTGGCCCTGCCCACCCTATTCATGCCCATTTTTATGTAATATGGCAAGAGCTGCACAAAAACAACTCAAAAAGTTGCCTTATCATGACTGGAGTGAAAATTTACATTTTGAAACCAGAAAACCAAAAAAGAAAGTTTATATATTCCTTCCAATATGTTGGTGAGGTAAATAAATGCCAAGTCATTAAATTGGTCTTAATGACAGCAGAAACTGGAGCAAAAGGACCCATGACTCCATGTGCACTGACCTTCACCCTGACTTTGCCAGTGTCCTTGACACTCACCTAATAAGTTTATTACACTAAATCAGCATTACACAGACTGCTACAAAGCATTAAAGGAAGTTTACCACCTCTGCCAGGCATATTCAGTTGTTACCACTGTGTTACAGAGCACATCACAGTGATAAACAACATATCTTTGCCATGTATGTCACTTTTGTAAACTTGCTGAAAAGCAGTCTTGAAGTCTTATGAAAATGAAGCAATTGGTGCACTGGAGGCTACACTTCAACCCCCAGGAGCACTGCTCTTGCTGCTCAGAGCTCTACCGTCTCCTGCATGTGCCACTCTGTGCCACGAGAGTTGATCCTCCCACTGTTATGATATCACCCATCCTACTTGATCAACAAGAGAAGTGCTTTGAGAGCTGAAGGGCCACCCCCAGTGCACCAACTGCCTCATAAGACTTCAAAGATATTTTCCCCAAATCTACAAAAGTGACTTACATAACAGAGGTATATTGTTTATCTATGTAATGTGTGCTGCAATGCAGTGGTAGCAGTTGAATATTCTCGGGGGAAGTGGTAGAGCTCCCTTAAAGAGGTTACTGGTCTTATAACATTGATGGCTTACCTGGACTGCACCTATCGCCACAATAAATGGGCTGCAGTACAAATGCCCACCAATTCTTCACAGGCATTGGTTTTGTATGCTGTGTCTGGTACTGCAGCTTATTATTTTAATTGTTATGACTGGCTGTAAGGAACGCCCCCCCCCCCCACCCCCTTGAAAGTACAAGGCTATGGAAGAGTACTGTCAGGGAGACCTTCCTAAGCCCAGCAATGACGCTAGGAATCAAGGCCCGCCCTTCTGACATTGGAGGGATATATGCACCGAAACTAACAGCACAGATATATGTGGTACCTGGGCACATATTGGCAGAGCTACAGGGCACTGAATTCAGCACTCTGTCAGCTTTCTAGCAATATATAATAATACCGATATGCAAGGACATGAAAAGTCTTTTTTAAGTAATACTAGTGCAGCATGTCAACAATATAAACCTTTATGGTCAGGAACGTCTGAATGACCAAAACATTGCTAGTGCTGCATGACCTACATTATAGATATTTTCTACAAATTTCTACAATGTTTTTGAGCTACTGATATCTGGTAAAAACTCACCTCCTTAACAGAAAATCTTTTCTAGTAAAACAGTGTCAAAGTCAGCTGTCAGTATTCAAGACTGAGCTCTGTTCCAAAGGGGCTCTGAGTCTTTCATAGCTAATAAGATGCCATTCTATAAGGCCCCTTCATAGCTCTCCAAACTAATGCTGTCAAAACATGTCAACCAGCCATATTTAATGCATTATATGGTATGTTACAGTGTCATGTATGGGATTTCTTACATGTATTGGATAAAGTACTGGATTCTTATGGTAAAATTGAGTTATACTTTACTTTGGATGTACAAAGTATATGTTATTTTTCTAAAAAAAAAAAAAAAAAAAGTTGCTGATATACATTTTGCATCATATTATTCATGCATACTTCATTGGAGCTTTGTTTCGGGAATGATTATTCTGTATGAACAGTATGCTGCACTGAATCTAAGGCATTGATAATAACATCATTTTCAGTTTTATTTTTAAGTGAGAAAAAAAGGAATTGATACAATGAGTGAAAGGCGAATACACATCTCATATACCTCTAAAAGGATATTTAAAGGATGTAGTCTTTATCCTTCCCAGCTCACATCATTTATATTGGAGGCGAGCACTCTGCTCTTCTCTCACAAGGCTTACAAAGGGCCCTGTTCAGCTAAGCTTTCTGGGTCTTTCTTCTATCCTACGCAGAAAGCTTCCTGGCATCAGCTTGCTTTGGCAAGTTGCTAGTTTGTATTCTGTCATGGCTCTCTCCAGTCTGGTGCTTACGCTGCTACAGACAGAAGCCATTAAGGAAAGGGCTTTCAGAATGTACCAGCATTTTATTCTTAAGCTACAGTACTTCATTTATTCATTGCAAAATTGTAGGTGTAGTATGATGGATTGATCTATCTAATATGCTAACAGAAAACGCACAATAATAAAACTATTAGATCAACCATTATCAGATACAAAAATAAGGAATTAGAACACTAAACATATTAATAATAATGGATAACAGACACAATACATTAGACAGAGATAGATAGATAGATAGATAGATAGATAGATAGATAGATAGATAGATACTGATGGAATAAAAATTCACACTTATTTTATTAATTTTTGTCTGGAGATAGATAGATAGATAGATAGATAGATAGATAGAAGCAAGAAAAGATAGCAGCAAAATCCTCCAAGTTCAAAAGAGAGTGCAAAATCCTCCCAATGTATAAGCAATAACCCCTTATGGTTATTGGCTATACCAGGTAGATAGATAGATAGATAGATAGATAGATAGATAGATAGATAGACAATTAGAGAGTAAACAGGTAGACAGCTGGATGGGTAAATATACAGATCAGCAGACAGGCAGACGAGAAGGACAAATGACAAGGATTGTGATAAGAGAAATAATATCATATATATTATTATAATAGAGAACACAGGCAGACACAGGTGCCAAGCCCAGAGTCCCTGCTCATGAGAATACTGAAAAGCCATTGTGCCATCAGTTTTGATTTGATAAGATACGGCTGGAGCTTTCTTTAACCTGTGCACCTATGCAGATGGCCTTACAGACTACAGAAGTGTACAGTAATAGCTGTTTTGCATTAAAAAGATGTCTTATAAAGAATGCACAAGCTTGTAATTCACAGCAATAGAATGTGCTTTTTATTAGTAACACTTTATGTCCTGCGTAAAGTCGTGTTTCATCTCTTTAGACATTAATGTCCCAGGATTTCCTGTATACATTTTTCTAAAAATCGCCCACTATTAGAACAGTCACAGCCCTTGTTTTATTTTCCAAGCTTTTAATTTCCATTTTTTGTTATTTGCCTAATTATGTGAACTCTCTTATGAATCTGCATTCCATGATAGACGGAAGTCTGGGTCAGAGCTCTTGTATAATTAGTAGCCCGCTCGCAGAGCTGCTTACCTCTCATGGATCATTAATTTGGACTTGATTATTTCAGCTCATAACATTCACAATCCAGACACACAATAAAGCCATAAAGTAAACCAGTGACAAAAATCATTGTTTTATAAAGGACAATCAGAAAACAGGAGCAGTAAGTGAGAAGAACTTTGTGTTTTATAGGTGGCAATTAATAATACTTAATATCAATAATGAGGAACTAATAAGGTTAATTACTTTATCACATCTCTGATACCAAATTTAAAGCCAATGGCTGACCTTGAGTAGAGTTTTATTTTATTTTTCTTGATAGGTCTAAATAGGTCCAAAATTCTTCTTTGATTAATTTCTAATAGCAATTTTTTAATGATTGGTGCTCCATTGTTTCCTAATACTCAATAACCCTGAACTAAATTCAAAGTATATCTCCAGTTTTAAACAACTTTTCATAAATGAATGGTATGTGAATAAAAGAAACATTGTAATATATTTTATTAAGGTCTGTTTCCTTCTCCACTTATTAGTCTGTTCTCCTGCCTATTCCAAGTGTAGAAGGGAGGGGTATAGTAGGATTCACCTGCTGACTAGTTAATTGATTTATTGCCACATTCTGTGCACTAGTAGTCTCTTATCTACAATCTAGCAGTGTTAAAAGAGCAAAGAATAGCAAAATGTAACTGCTGTGCATTTTATATCTCTCTCCCCTTTTCATAGTCTAATATGTAGAAAGAAACTCTTACGCTAGGTTCACACCTGCATTCAGGTTTCCATTTGGGGGGTCTGCTTAGGAACCCCGTGAACGGAAAACTAATCTGCTTAAAAAAGTGGTTACCTTCGGAAACCCGCAGATCCCATAGACTATAATGGGGTCCACCAGGGTTATCACCTGGTTTCTGCCTGAAAAGGGCAGAAAATGCAGAGAGAAAAGCGCTGCTTGCAGGACTTTTCTTTCTGCATTTTTAAAGCAGAATGGGAAACGGAATTTATGAAAAGATGTTTATAACTGGTGGTACGCTATAAAAGCTACAAACCAAATAAAACAGTAAGCTCCTAAATGACCGCTACTGGTGGCTACAAGCAGCCAGAATGTTTTTATTTAAAGGGGATGTTGGGCTTCTCTAAAAATTTAAAGGAGAAAGATTGTCCAAATAATAAAGTATAACCATTCGAAGGCCCTTGGTTTCAGCACTTGCAGCCCAGTCACTGCTTGCCAGAACAGAAGTGGTGATGATCACCAATCACTGAAATCAGCGGCGACCTGTGCACAAATGGCACATAACTGCTGGAGCTAGTCAGTCATGTGCACAGTTTGTGTACAGGTCACAAATGGGACATCACCACTGCTGGACTGAAAACAACAGTGACTAGGTTACCAGTGCTGGAAAGGTTAGTTATATATATTTTTTTTATTCAGACAATCTGCAGCCTTTAAGATAACCCATTTAATTACAAACCTAAGCAGAATTTGGCTGGTGTAGAGTTCTCACTAAGATATACTGAAAAATTATTCAGCTGAGAATTTTGGACCTAAAAAAACATTTACTTTTAAGTAAAATCTAACATCTGTGTAATATATTAAATTTATTTTTGTTATTTTTTTTCTACTTTTTTGCTGCTTTGGTTTATTCATATACTTTCCGTACAATCTGTTGGTGCCTGGAAACCATAAACAAGCAGGCTGCTGCTGCTGCTGCTGCTGACCTACCTTTGTAGTAGCTTTATTTTTATTCTAATTATGGTTTATGTGGATAAACAAGACAGCTTGGATCTTTATCACATGAAAACATGATGCACAATGACACATGAACATCTAAACAGCCTGATTTCCATATGAATTTACCTATGAATAATTAACATATGAATGCAACCCACATGCCAATGATCCATTCAGACTCAGAGCCCATTTACAGGATACCATTATCTTTGAGCAATGTCTACAACATATTGTTTAGAATATCTCCCAAATCATTTGAAATATCTCTATTGTTATACACATGTACCTTCTTAGCTGTCCTGATCTGATTTATAAGTATTGTATTTTTTACAAAATTAAATCCAAATATGTTGCACCAGCTGTGTTAACAAGACACATCCATGCACTTCCTAGTAATCTTAATTTTGCAAGGCTTTGATAAATATGGTGCATGTCACCTGTGACAGTTGACAAGAATCTCTGTAACGTCTCTGCCTGTTCGGGTCTCTGCGCCACCCTCCGCTTGCACGCTGTGACGCAGAAGTCGTGTTCAGTTTTATTCCTTGCTTAAGATTCTTGTTGCTCAGTCTAAACACTGTCCTAATACTACTACTAGGTAATTTAATTTCAGCCACACCCGTCTCCTGCACCTTGTTCTTTCTGCTCCTCAAATAGTTAATCTTAGTCTTGCCTGTGTGATAGACAGCCTGTCTACCAATCAAGTCTGGGGCAGGTCCTGGACTTGCTATAAACAGGTCATCAGCTCACTCATGGTCGCTGGCTATTGTGACTCTGTCCTGTGACCTTGTCCTTGCTAAGCTGTTCCTTTGCTATTGTATTGTATTACTCTCCTCTAACCTTTGGCTTCCCTTGTGACTACTCCTTGGATTTCGATTTGGTACTGCTTTGTCTCTCTGGATTTGACCCTTGGCTTGCTGACTCCTCTTCTGTGTTATTAGTCTTGTCTTGTTCTGTGTTACACTTATTTCTAGGAAGGGTTTTGCCGCCCAGTTGCTCCTGTCATTAGGAGAGTGAGACAAGTAGGCAGGAACAGGGGCTGGGTCGAGTTTAGGGCACACTATCTCTGTCATTCCCTTCCTCCTACGTTTCTGCAGCAGCACTGGGGAATTGCTCACCTGGTAATTCCCTTACAATCTAATTTCCTGGTTTTTAACTTTCGACATTTTGGAGCAAATCAACTAATAAAAATGTGGCAGAATTCTGGTAAAATTCATGCTAAAAAACTGACACATATGCCATACATCTCAGTTTCTACATCTCCCACAACGAGGAGAGTGGGCTTGTTTAAAGGTGGCAGATCTTAATATGCAAAACTGAACAGCAAAAAAGTCTTAAAATAAGCAGTGTAAAGTTAAACTAGACTGTCTAAAAGTACGCCAGATTTTCAAACAGTATTAGACACTTCAGAAAATCTGGTGAAGTGTAAGACTGTCTAGTCTAAGCCATTTATGTTCTACACTATGAAATGCTGGATGGAATAGGAGGATTAGATTGGGAAGGTAAGGAAAGAGCATGGTAAATAGATAGGGTATATGTATCTTATAGTATACGGTGAAACCACTTTATAGTATACGGAGTCAACCACACAACTTTCACAGCAAACTTATATAGGAGTGGTCCTCTCAAAGAAAAAAGTGATAAAGTATCCGTTTAAATCTTGGTTCTCAGCATGATCCCCCTCATGGACCCCAGCATGACTACCTCTATCATTTGTGATTCCTAGCATGGCTCCCCTCTCATTCCTAGACCCCAACATGGCTCCCCTTTCCATTTTGCCTCTTCATTTCTCACCATGACCCTACTCATAGGCATTTCATAGGCCTAAATCTGAATTTCAAAGTCCAACTGGGAACACCCCAAGAATGCCCATTTTGGTGTTACATTTTGATATGCATAAAGTCCCATCCTTTTGTGGACAAGTTCCTGAGATTGTCTTGGTAAAACTGGGACTGTTAGCATGTATGCTCGGTCCCTCAGTGGCAGATTACATTGACTATAACATGGCCACTCTGTTCCTGTGTGACGCTGGTGACTTTTCTCCCCGATATCCCTTGTAAGTCTCTTGCTTGCAGTCCAGTGATGCAATAAGCACACAGCTGTGTCCACATTGGCCTCACAGTGTATAAGTCCAATATGTGGTCTTATCAAATGGGTTCCCACTGAAAAATGTGTTCAAAAAGTGGTCTTTGGTTGGATAATGGAGTAGTTTGCTTGTAGAGAGGCAGCTTCAATAAAACATAAAGGGATAAATGTTGGTCACTGAAAAAAATCGGTCTTTAAGGGGGGGGTATTCTCAATAAAGTGGTCTTCTGGAGAGGATTCACTGCATACTGTAATAGGATAGGGCTGAATAGGATCTACATATTGCTTACCAGGCTTGGATTGACCCACAGGAGTAGATAAATCCCACGTGTTCCACTGGGCCAGGAGGGAGTCTCTAGAGGAAAACTGTACACTTAGAAACAGTACATATGGATACATTGGATTATATGGAGCATTACGTCCATATAACAAACTGGGTAGTTTATTTAATAACCTACTGAGTATATTATTATATAGATGCTGTACACTCATGGCATATCCTGTTCCTTTTGGCAGTCCTTCATTGTGTACAGCCACCATACCCTGTCTGCCCTCGCTACTGGCACCTCCTTTAGGCTAAGTAACCACGTAGCGAGCAACAGCCAAAAAACGCGTTTTTTTTCCACGGCGTTTTTCACAGAAAGTCCGCAGAGTTTTCCTCTGTGGACTTTCTGCTTCAATTATACCTATACTGAAAACGCCAGTGTTTCCATATAGGTAGAAATGACATGCTGCTATTTTCAAAAACACAAGCGTTTTTGATAATGCAACTTTTCTGGTGCAGATTTTTTTCTGCAATGTGTGGATGGGCCTTAAGCTCGGATAATGCACACACACCAAGAATTCTAGCCTACAGCTCCCTATACAAGTCTGCTCAGCCCCTGGCCTAGATTCTGAACAATATAGGTTCCTAGCATGCTAAAGTATTCTGCTACTGTGTCCTGGCTGATTCTCCCTGTATAGACCTTGACTTGTTTGTGACTTCCTCACTGATCCTGTCCTGTGCTGCTGTTCTTGCTTGCTGCCAGCTACAGTTTGCTGCCAGTGGCCTGTACCTGACTAGCCTTTTGCCTGAACCTCTGGTGTTTAGCACCGGCATTTCTCTTGCCCTAAACCAGCCACCTCCAATACTGGGACTACTCAGAGAGGTAAGGACCAGGTAGTCAATCTGCAGTCCAGATCCCCATACAGGAGTTAAAGTGTGAACCCGGGGAACACTGCTTAGCCAATACCCCTGGACAAGATGGCATAGTGGATCTGTAACCAGCTGTGCATAACAGAGGCATCAATAGCTGAGATGAAATTTAGGCACAGCAACAAGCCTGTCAGGACCCTCCATCCCCAGGCTCCCCTTTTTCATAGGTGTCACAGAGAACTTCCCACCCAGTCATCTTGTGGCAAATGCACCCATTCCAAGGAAAGAGCTGGGCATCAGACTACTGAGAGGACCCCAGGACAGAAAGAGTCTACAGTTGAGTGTTTGTTTTTCCTCTTGTATAAGGTAATTCATTTACAAATTACTGTCAAACCATTCTTCTCCCAGAAACTATAACTCCCAGCATGCTCTAACTGCTGCGGATCTTCAGGACTTGCTAGAAGTTGTAGTTTATATTCCACAAGGAATATTCTTAAAGGGAGTCTGTCAGCAGTAAATTAATTATAAACCTAATCACAGTACCTCGTAGAGGTGATTCCACAGTTTCCATATATGCCTCAGATATTCAGCTTTGGAGCACCATTTTCATGTGTAAATGAGGGGAAAAGTGCTTTATTCAGCAATCTAGAGCTGAGACCAAAGCCTAGGCAAGCTAAACCCCCAAAGCACTTTTCCTCTATTTGTATATGACTAAAAGGACTATTACATAACAATGAGGCTTCAAAGCTGAATAACAGCAGCATATTTGGAAACTGCAGAATCTACTCTACAAGGTACTGTGATTTGTTTTATAATGAATTTATTGGTAACAGACCCATGTTGCGGAACACAGATACAACACACTTTTCCGCAGTTTTTCATTGCATTTTTGCTGAGTTTTTCTCTTCGGCTTTTCTTCCCTGCTGTGTCGCAGCAGTTTTTTTTTTTTTTTTTTTTTTTTGCAATGTGTGGATGGGATTAGCCAGAAACTCATTTGCTTTGATGGTACTGCATTTTTTTCTACGGCATTTCCACAGCAGGAAAAATGCTGCTTTTCTGCAACCTGAGGCTTTAGCCTAAGGGTAAATTTGCACGCATCAGCCACAGCCATAGCGTTGTCAAAACCATACTGACATTGGTTTTACAACATATTGGCACAGCTTTCAAATTGATAAGTAGATTAATGGCTGCATGATTTTTTGGTAAAATGGCTGCCCTTATAACCATGCAAACATTAAGAATCAATTTTGAAAACTGCCTGTCAGCAATGTTTTTGGCCACACTGTGTTCACTACCTGTCAGCTCACCCTTTACAAAATATTACCTAAATGGCATCTCTAGGACCTCAACTATCGGGTGAATGAGAGACAATTAATTCTCGCAGGCCACTTGCAGGGTGAGGTCACAAGTAGCAGCTGACATGTGGTTTTACTGCAAATTGGCACAGTTTTGAAAATGATACAGTAGGTTCCAAGTACTAGAAAAATTCAGATTCTCAGGCCCAATACTACAAGCAATTAAAGATTTATACTCTAACGCTTCAGCAAAAATTTTGACAAACGGATTAGTATCTAAACCTTTTAAAATAACCAAAGGAACTCGCCAGGGTTGCCCTCTGTCTCCTCTTATCTTCACACTTCTCCTGGAACCACTGGATTAACTCATCAGATCAAATCCACATATTTGTGGAATAAATCAATAATACAATATATAAAATCCGTCTCTTCGCAGATGATATTATCATCACAGTCCAAGACCCCAAGACAGAAATACAAGAAGTTTTTAACTCTATTCCCTACTACAAAGTTAATGAAAGCAAATTTCTTATGCTAGGTATGAATATACCTGAAGATATGAAAAACAATATAATCTAAAACTTCCCATACTATTGGCAGGAAGATTTCATTCCCTATCTAGGAATTAATCTTACATACCCCTTCTGCAAATGAATTGATTCAAACTGGAAACCCCTCATAACTCAAATACAAAGAGATATTGACACACTATATGAGATGGTAGAATGAATATGTACAAGATGATTATATTACATAAAATACTCTACAAATGCCGAACAATCCTTGTACTACTTCCAGCACAAATAATTAACAAATTGTTAACAAAATGTTCAGATATCTTCTTTTTGATTTGGATAAGCAAAAGAGCAAGAATTACCCTTAAACATCTCACTCGCTGCTTTGGGCTTTGGATTACCTAACTTTAAACAGTACTACTTAACATGAATACTAGATCAGATTAAAATTTGATGGCTGTGATGGTTATCTCCAGAAGATAACAGTATGTTAATGGGCACATGATAAAACTTTTGTTCACCTCCATAGCTGTGCAAACATTTGTTTGAAATCTGCATGTCAACAATATTTTTGGCCACACTGTGGTTCCTACCTGTGAACTCATCCTTTATAGAATATGACATAAATGCCATCTCAGTAACCACACCTATCGGATGAGAGTCCACCAATTCCCCCTTGCTGCATTTTTTGGACAATATATTTCAATATTCTTCAGTGTACTGCAGTGGATACATAGCCATATGCAAATGTAGCCGCCTTTATGATTAAGTGTAGGGAAAATTATCGGGTCGAGAGGTTGTGAATATGGGTTAGGAACTGGATAGGAAGCATCATGGAGAAAAGGATAGGAGCAGGGCAAGAGGAAGGGATAGAAATGTACAGTAAATCATGGGAAATTATATTAGAATCAGAAGACAAAGCAAGATGAAATTTGATAAAATACATTATGGGAGGATAGCATTTGTAGAAGGATATGATAGGTTGGAATAAGTAACAAAATGCAGATAGTTTAAACTATGTAAAGGTGAAATTGGACAGGGGAGTTGGATATGAAAAAAACACAACAGCAGCAATACAGTAGAACAAGAATGCAGATAAAAGGGTAGGCGAGTATAGATAGATAGGTAAGGTATTTTGGGACTTGATGTGTTAAAATACAAACTTCAATTTCACTGTCTCAATAGACCTTCAATAGTGTGATAATATATCATGCTGCGTTATATTATCAGTGTCAAGTTGAAATTTGCTATGTCTGTACAACACTGACGCTCCATTATAGATTTGCTTGCTCTTGGGTATTCCAGTGTAGTTGCACTTGATGCACCTGGGCTGTATGTACTCCTATTATGTGTATGAAATGTATATGTCGCTCTATAATTAGGGAAGAAAACAAGGCAATTTCCAGAATTATACAGTTTAAAGAAAGTGAAAGCCCATGAAAGAGCTCAAGGCATGCATAAATAATGATAGTGATAATAATAATAATAATAATAATAATAATAATAATAATCATAGCATGTGTGGTTCTTTCTGCTTTCAGGAATTTGCTAAGCATAGCACCTTTTTTTCTTTGATCTAGCAATTTACACCTTTTGTATTATATTTGTCTGTACAAAGAACAACTTAATTACATAGTGTACGTCTCCTAGTCTTGTTTACTTGTATTGTGCTAACTTTCTGCCGTACTGACAGAATTAAAAGCCTTATTAGCAGCTACATTTTTTATCTTTTTCACCTTCAGATGTTCTCAACTGCTTATGTCTCCTAAAAATCTCTCGGAGAGTTAAAAGGTAAGGGCACTTATCAAATTACACAATGTAGTATAAAAATCTTTTACAATGTTATTTTTTCTTAAACACTATACAAAGTCTAAGAAGGTTATAGAAGTGCAAAGCTTTTCTTCTGATGTGTGCCAAATAGCATGAAAGCTTGAACATACTTTTCGGCTCTTTTTATTAGTATTTTATTAGTGGTTGTTAAACCTATGAACTAAGCAAGAATCTGGTCTAGAATGCATTATATTTCATATATCAGTTTTTTTGTAGGAATAAGGAGACAAAACTACAACCTACATACAAGGACTATAAATGGCACTAGTTTGGGAAAGGGTTATATTTCCTGCTTCAGGGCCCAGGTTACACCTTGGGGTATTGAAGAGCCATGATATGATTCTGTCTTCTAGCAATACCAAAAGGTCTGGTAAATTTTGGTTGGGGCCACACATTGAGGACATCCATTAGGGAAATTCAGCAGAGTGTTTGCTTGAATGCAACTACAGGTAAAACCACCCATAATTGGGGAAGGGATTGCTGCAGCACACCTGCCAAAATTGCTGCAGCTTTCAGTGTAAGCCTAAGGCCTCAAGTAGTAAAATGCAGTAAAAAAATGCTGTGGAAAAAAACACAGTGTAAACGCATCGTGTTTTTTTCTACAGCATTTTTCATTGCATTTTCACAAAGTCGGACATGCAGAGTCGGACACAAAGTCGGACATGCAGGACTTTGTGTCCGACCAAAAAAAGCGGTTTCGCGGCGCAGAGGTTGCAATCAGACACCTGCGGGTTGCTTTAGTTTCAATAATTTTTATTCAAATTTTCAAGGTACAAAAGTAAAGAACATTATGGATAGACCTTGCGATATACAGTTAATATGCATTATAATATATTCTCAAGATACATTCTTTAAACCGCATATCTTTGAAACAAAAGATAAAGATTACTTATAGAGTAAACAATAATAATAACCTTTAGGCACATTTATTGGGCTGTTGAGGTCTGTGTCTAGGGTGGTTTTTCCATGAACAGCTTTCCCTTCTTCCTTAGGTGTTTAGTTATGCAAAAGACAGTCGACACGTACCCGCAGTGTTGACTACCCTCCGCAACTCCCCCTTCGACTGGGTTGGCGAGTCCCATATCCATCCTCATATCTGCTACAGCCACCTCGACTAAATTTCATATACCATTCCGTTCCCCCTACGTGAGAAATCTAGAGTGTATCCACGCATCCCAAATTATTTCAAATCTATGAAAAGAGTTGTTTCCCATTGCGAGTATCCTTTCATAGGAGTATGTGTTATTAATGGCTAGTAACAGGGCTGATATAGGCGGGGAGACTACTGACTTCCATCTCTGTACCAACATTAATTTAGCTATAGTTAAAATTTTACAAATAAGTTGTTTATGCTTATTCAGCTCTCCGGGAATTCCAAGTAGCAAAATAACCATATGTGCAGTAGGGGGGAGATGTAGATCAAATAGTTCTGAGAGCATGTTAAAGACACTATCCCAGTAACCACGAATTATAGGGCAGGTTCCCAGAATGTGAAGAAGGGTTCCTCTGTCTCCGCATCCCCTCCAGCAATACCCAGACATGGATGGATACGCTAACTGTAAAGTAGACGGGGTCCTATACCACCGTAAGATGATTTTCATTGCCGTCTCTATGTGGGTGCTACATTTTAAAGACAGATGGATCAGTCTAATCGTTTGTTGCCATTCATCTAAAGTAATGACCATTCCTAAGTCTCTCTCCCAACAACGGAATGGAGTAGATCTAGTAAAAGTCGAAATTCCATCCATTTTATCATATAGAAATCGCAGTCCCCTCACCTTGGTCGACAACCAAATGAAAAGTGAATTATTATGAGGCAAGGTCGTCACAGGGTGTTTAGATATGAAATGCCATATTTGAAAATATTTAAGAAAATCGCCTACATGAATTCCGTATTTTTGTCTCAGATCTACAAACGGTATAGGTTGGTTAGAGTCAGAGTATAGTTGAGAAATCTGCGTGATCCCCCTCAATTCCCAACCCGAGACCCCTACGCCATCAATCACCCAAGCCATCAATGACAGAGACATTTCTGCAATGTGAAAATGCTTCATTGGGTTTGCTTTCCCATGGATTAGCTTCCATGCCATTAACGAGGCACACATGATCGGGGAGAAAGATCCCGGAGCAGGAATATTCCAAAAGGGCAACCATAGCGCGTCCTCCAGTTTTAGGGGGAAATATAAACGCCTGCTCTATATGTAACCATGGAACCGAGGTATCCATTGACTTCCACCTTGCGCACTGAGTGACCAGTGATGCTATATAGTAATTCCTCACCACTGGTATTCCCAGCCCTCCTGCCTCTCGTTGCTTAAATAGAAAGCTTTTATTGATTCTAGGTCTCCTACCGTTCCATATATATTTTGAAATCACCCTTTGTGCCGTCTCAAAAAAGGAAACAGGAATGGATATTGGGAGCGTGCGGAACAGATACAAGAGTCTAGGCAATAGCAACATCTTAAAAGCAGCTACCCGTCCTATCCAGGAAACATCTGTTTTGGACAATCGCTCAGTCTCTTCTTGCAATATTTTTAACATTGGGATATAGTTATATTTGTAGAGGGTTCCTAGTGATGCTGTCACCTGTATCCCCAAATATTGAACGCTGTCCTTCCTCCAATCAAAATCATAAGTCGATTGTAGATGTTGGAGCAAGGGTGGAGGGACATTGAAAGGCAATGCCTGCGATTTGGCCATGTTTAATTTGTAAAACGATAATTGCCCAAAAGTACTAATAATATCCATAAGATGAGGGATAGATGTTCGCGGTTTGGACAAAGTGAGAATAATATTATCAGCATATAATGATATAAGATGAGATTTATTTCCTATGTCAATGCCTCCCACTCTCGCATCTAGTCTAAGTATCTGGGCTAAAGGTTCTATAGACAGAACAAATATCAGGGGCGATAGGGGGCACCCCTGTCTGGTCCCGTTTGTAATGAGGAATGGATCTGATACTACTCCGTTGGTGAACACTCTCGCAGAAGGTGCCGAGTATAACGCTTCAATCGCTCTCAAAATAGCTCCAGAAAACCCCATATTTCTGAGCACCGAAAAGGCGTACGACCAGAAAATGCGATCGAACGCCTTCTCTGCCTCTAATGCAAGGATCACCGCCGTTTCCTTCCTAGAGTCAACATGGTGTATTATATTTAAAATACGTCTAGTATTATCATATGATTGTCTCCCTTTAACAAACCCCACTTGATCATGATTTATCAAACTTGGGAGACAGACTGCCAATCTACTTGCTATTAATTTGGCATAGATTTTTAAGTCTGTGTTCAATAGCGATATTAGTCTGAAGTTCTGGGGTCTGCTGGCGGGTTTGCCAGGCTTTGGCAGCGTAACTATCAGGGCTTCTTGATTTTCTTTTGGGATGATCCCAGAATCCACCACGGCCGTCAAAAATGACAATAGTGGGCTCATCAGGGCTGGGGAGAAACATTTATAATATTCATTAGTAAGGCCGTCAGGGCCCGGAGACTTGTGTGACGGCAGTGATTTAATGATGGATAATAATTCTGCTGAGGTAATAGGCGCATTCAAGGAGTCCAGCTGTGACTCAGTGAGTGCGGGTAATTGAGCCGCCTTAAGGAATTTTTCAATATCATAGGTTAGGTTGTTGGGGGGACCATCGAAGAGTTTTCTGCTAGGTTGTAGAGACCCTCATAGAAATGTTTAAAGGCGTTGGCGATGCCATTTGGGTCATAAATTTTGTATGTACCATCCTTGCTGTGCATAAATGGGATCCTAGATTTTGCATGCTTTTGTTTGAGCTTGGATGCTAGGAGTTTGCCCGCTTTATTAGATTGGGAGTAATACGTAGCTCTAACCCTTTTCAGGTTTTTCTCATATTTGTGCAATAAACAAGCGGTCAACTGTTGGCGTAATGTTATTAATTTCGTTGCATGTAAGGGAGATGGAGATTTTTTGTTGCTGGTGTCCATGGTCCTTATCTGACGGAGCAGGCGATCCATTTATGCCATCCTGTTTTTCTTTTCGATATGCCCTAGGCGAATAAACGTTCCTCTAATAAAGGCCTTATGAGAATTCCACAGTATCTCAGGGCCAGGAGCAGAGGGGGCATTAATCTAAAAGAATTCCTTCAAATCATTCTCTAATGTTGCTTTTAACTTTGGCTGTGACATTAAAAAGTCATTACACCTCCACACATATGCTCTAGCAGATTCATATTTTTCAGCTATGGACAAGGTTATCGCTGCATGGTCTGACCAAGTTATTTGAGATATCTCGGATTGCGTAGCAAGGGGAAAGCTAGATTGCTCGATTAGGAACAAATCAATTCGGGAATAGCTATTATGTACAGTCGAATGATATGTATAATTTCTTTCAGTGTTATGTAGTATACGCCAGAGATCAAATAGTTCATAGCGCCATATAGCCTGCGAGAAGGAGGGGTGACGTGTTAGTATGCCAGAAGTGGTATCTACTAGCGGGTCCGGGGCCATATTAAAGTCTCCCATTAATATTAGACATCCCTGCTTCCTCTTTTCTACCGCCTTCACAAGTCGCCCTAGGAACGCCACCTGTTTCCTGTTCGGGGCATAAACT
Organism: Leptodactylus fallax; assembly: GCA_947044405.1. Lineage (NCBI taxonomy): Eukaryota > Metazoa > Chordata > Amphibia > Anura > Leptodactylidae > Leptodactylus > Leptodactylus fallax. The sequence continues at coordinate 5,903,500 of CAMRHE010000012.1, forward strand.
GATACCAACGTATAAGTGACATTGTTAATAATACACACTAGTATAACAAATCGCCCTCCCGGGTCAGCGTATTGAGATAACAGTTGAAACGCTACCGAGTCCCTAATCCCAATCAATGTGCCCCTACGCTTTGAGGAGTAATGAGCATGAAACACATGCGGGTATGCTGGGTGATTAATGCGAAAAGCATCTGCCTTCAAAAGATGCGTCTCTTGTAATGCAAGAATGTCACAGTTATGACCTCGGGCCTCACGCCATAAATTGGCTCTTTTTTGAGGGGAGTTCAAACCTCTGACATTCATGGACACAATTTTAAGTACCATAATATACAGTTAGAAATGCTTTAAGAGTCTTACCACAACTACTTATACCAGGAGGTGTCAATGTTGGTATGAAGAGAAGCTGTCTCCACCCTTCGTGTTCACTACGCCCAATGTGCCAGAACCAAAGAAAAAACAAACCATACAAACTACATAACCAATGGATAAATCATCTTGGCAGAACCAAACAAAAAGGAAAAAAAAAGATTGTGGTACAGCGGACCAGCGGCTGTCGTAATACTGGGGGGGATAAGTTCAACGACAGTGGACATACGAAATCCAAGAAAAGGTGAGTCTCTAGCTTTGTAGCCCTTTGCGTGGACGTCTCTGGGCCCTCACTTGTTGCCAACCATCCGACACAGGACCAGGTGGTTGTTTGGGTGGTATCTCGACAATCGGAATGTTCCAATTATGAAGCAGACGTTTTCCTTCCTCCAGAGTTTTGATGACATGCACCATATTGTCTCGGGTAATGATCACGCAGACAGGAAATCCCCATTTGTACAAAATGTGGTGCTGGCGTAAGGCTGCGGTAATAGGGATGAATTGTCGCCTCAATTGCAATGTCGTAGCTGATAAATCCGAGTATATGGATATTTTGTGATATGGTTCAGGTAGATGATCTACCTTTCGGGAAGTCATCAAAACCAGATCTTTAGTGCGATAGAAGTGAATTTTAGCTAGAACATCTCTAGGTATAGCTTCATCTAGATGTGATGGTCTGGGGACTCTATGCGCTCTATCAATAGTTAAATCCATCGCCGTAAGATTCGGCAGGAGCGATCGGATTAGATCTTGGAGGAACGCCGTTAAATTACTCGTGGAAACTGACTCCGGAATCCCTCTAAATTTCAGATTATTTCTTCTTGAGCGATCTTCCAAATCGGCTATTTTGGCTTTCAAAAACGACACATCCGTCTCCATCTCATAGTGAGCATCTATTAGCGCATTGTGTGATGTCGCAAATTCCGCCATTTTGGATTCAACATGAACGGTACGGTTTTTTAGTTCCTGAAGATCTCTATCTAGCGGTTTTACCATGAGAGACATGTCTGTTTTTAGTGATTTGCAGAAGGCCATGAGCATATTTTTCATGGAGGCCTCAGTAAGTGGGTTCTCCGTCTCTGGAATATCTGCAAAAAAATCGGTGGGTGGAGGATTAGGCTGCACGGTGTTGCTCACCTCATCATCCTGGGAGTCACTGCTCTGGAACCTGGGTCTTTGCTTCACCGGGCTAGCGGTGGGGGACTGATGTGTCTCCAGGCTGGATATGCCTGTAAACCCCAAAGTGCCATGCTATGGAGGTCCGTTTCCAATGCAGGCCCCGTCCTGCCGGGGAGAAGGCCCAGGTGACTCTGCAACCGCGCCGTCTAGCAGCTGCGCTAGGGATGGGGCTGAGAGCGCTCTCTTGTAAGCGGAGAGCATGCCTGTCTCCTCCGGGGACTCACGAGGTGGAGTCGAGGCCCTAGACTCCGTTGCCCGGCTCGGGCCGTCTCCATGTTGTTCCTCCCCTCCCCCGTGAGGGAAATAGAAGTCGGAGATCTTGTGCGGTTTCACCGCCGACTTCTTTTTCTAGGCATCCCCGAAGATAAGATACCTTTTGCTGCTAAAATCTGTGCCCAGAGGCCACGGGCTTGTCGCATATGATGTCGCTAAGTAGGACTCAGACCGGGAGCTCTGATACTACGCGGCCATTTCAGTCCACAGCTCGGCTCCGCCCCCTGCGGGTTGCTTTAAAAACCCATTGAAGTTAATGGGTTTTTAAACAAACCGCTTTCAAACCTTTCCATATCCAGTTTTTTGATATTTAGGTCGGATTCACGGCGGACGGACTCCGGGCGCAAGTGTGAACCAATCCTGACATGCTGTGATTTTCAAGAACACAGGCATTTTTGAAAACACAGCTGCACTGTGAATTTTTTTTCTGCAATGTGTGGATGGGAATGGTTCATGTAGCAGTAAGAGAATGAGAACGGAATGAGTTAAACCCTCATTTCCTTCCATCAGTTATGTAGGACAGAAGAAGGCTCCTTCCTCCCTAAAGCAAAATGTGAAAAAAAACTAAGAGGGATACCTCTGATGTTGCGTGCTTGTCTCACTTTGTCCATATTACATTATTATGAGGTTCTATGGGTTTTTGTTTCCTTTCAATATATTTGCATCCTGTGGTGTTCTTTGCCGATGGGAGAAGATTTAGATGCAGAAAGAGGGAGCAGGTGTTAGAGCCTACAAGTAAGGCAGTGACAGGGGTGACTAAAAAAATCAATATCTGGTGCTTGTAAGGCTCTGTTCACATCACATTAGGGCCTTTCCCCAATGTATACACTAGCATATTTCAAAAACAATAGGACAGACACTTCATGGATCTCTGAAAATTACTTTATACAGTATTGAAAATATACAAATGTAATACCTCCAGTGCAATACAGAGTCATCTGAAATCCATGAACAGTTGCGAATCTCAAGGCCATTGATGGTACATCCATATATATCCAGCTTCATACATATGAGCCTGATAAACACTGTATGATATAAAACAAGCCTGACCTCAAAGCAGTGCAACATTTGTCTTTTCTGAGGCTGCTAATGTTGCCTGATAACCCCCCTGAAAATACCATAGATATAAAGCAGGGAATCCCTAGTAATTCGACTATCTGGCTGTTGAGCTGGGCTGACAGCAGACAATGGGGAAAGCAGCTTGACAGTGATAACATCACGCCATTCCCCATCACAGACTGATGTAGTAGTTAGGTTTAGATGTAGACCCATTTTAATAGGTATAATACTCAGAGAAAAGAATATTTTGTTTTGCTTATATGGCACCATCACTCAATTTCGTATGTAGGGCTCACAATCTAAATTCTCTACCAGAATATCTTTGGAGTATGGGAGGAAACCAGAGTACATGGAGAATGCAGGGAGAACATACAAACTCCTTGCAGATGTTTCTCTTGGTTATATGCAAACCCAGTACCCCAGTGCTGCAAGGCAACAGTACTAAACACTGTGTAAAACTCATATAACTGTCCCGTCACTTTCTTCATTACATATTGTGCAGCATTGTACACAGGGTGTCACTATAACATCTCCCTGTTTCAGAAATACACACATAAATATATACACTGTTAATGACCAATTTTATAGTAAGCCTAGTGTAGGCGGTTCTTGAGATGAAGCTGAAATATCAAAGTACGCCTATGTAATATGGGTTAAACATGCAATGTCCATGAGAGATGTTACTAAGGTCTGATTTGACCTCAGGGCCCTATTGCTGCAAGTTTAGGAAAAATTCCAGGTCATTTATAGTTTTCTGCCATAACCTTTCACACTTCAAAAACCTTGTACTAGGATAAGTATCGACTTTGAAAATCACTTTTCCTAAAAGAAGAAAAGACATAGCTAAACTTTAACTGCAGCAATACAACAGTATGCCTGCAGGCTTTTATTCTGGTTTCTTCTGCTTAACAGAAATGAAACCTTTATATTATTATGAACCACAAGGGATTAACATATTGGAAGATAAAAAAAGCCAAGATGCACCTGTTCTGTTTTGTTTATAAGGAGACGGCAATGTCCTTCCAGAGTACAGCAAGGCTGGGAAATAAAACAAAATCCTTTTCTGGCTCTGGTTCATAACATGAATAGACTGTGCAAGGTCAGCATGCGGGGCCTGCCAGGGTTACAATTAGTCCCAAGAAAGTTTGGGAAGCAGATGGCACAGATTACAAAAAACAGACCTTTTTTGCAGTTCTCCTGGATAGACCGCTTTATCTCCTATTTCTAAAACGTGTTGTTTTTACAGCCGTCAGGCACTGTCTGAACATACTTTACATAGCTCAATCCAAGAACTGACATACTGAAGTTTATTTACAAAAAAAAAGGGATAAAGCATCATCTGTTCCTGTTTTCTGTTCTCTGGAAAGGTTATGTGAAGACTTTACCGTAGAGAGAGAATATATAAGGTGGGGAATGTACAGCTTTACATAACGTGTGCAGCTTGTGTTTATTCATGGGAAGTGATCAATACGATAACACATTGTGCAGCCAATTTACATACATCTGATATCGGGATTTTCAGACGATTGCACAAGTCGTAAACAGGTTTCCATTTTGAAGCCGCATATTTTTTTTCCCCATACTGGCTGCTGCATCAGACACATAGTGACCTCTGCCGTGTCCTTTGAAAACAAAATGCTGCAAGAATTATGTTAATGTACGAGCTGTGCTCATTCTAAGTCATCTCTGTCCATCTGTTTACTAGATGAACGGTATATTTTGTTTAAAAGCCTTGACAGGAGCGATAAGCCTGAGCCTCGGAATTAACTTCTGTGACAGCCATTTTAAGATCCACAGTAAGCGAAAGGCCATTTTACAATTAGCATAATTTAATATATCTAAAGTGTCACTGAGAGCGGTGCTTGCAGTATATAATCAGGGGAAATGGACAATGTTCTATTCCCAATACAGGATCTGCAATAATATTCTTTTTGCTTTATTACATTTGCTAAGGAGACAGATTCACCTGCCTGCCCTGTTTCCCTTTTCATTATGTAAATTACCCATATATTCTTGTACCGTATGTTTCTGTACACGAACTCCAAGTAAACAATTGACCTCTTAGAAGAAGAAGAGAAATGGAGTACTTGCTCATTATACAGTCTATGTGGGTCATTACTGTGTTAATGCACAGATTTTACTGTTCTGGAAGAGGTGATTCCCACGACAACCCCTTACTTACTTTTACGGCCCCTGAAACACTTAGGTGGGCATCCAGCCTCAGTGATGCCCATTGTTACTTTGAGCAATGATCTCCAAATTCCTGTTATCAGTCAGACAGCAGGAAAAATGCAATCACTCAGCTGTTTCTGTCGCTCCCATTCACTGTGCCCACTCCGTGAACTGTGGGTACCAGATATGATGCTTTAATAGTTGAGATCAGAGATAAATTACTGTAATAAAGGCCTCCCATGTACAGTATATATATGACTATTATATCTCATGTGACACTGACTGCATGATACCTAGTAGTACTTTAGTATTGCCATGTTTTATAAAGGAGATGGCAGGATTATGTTCAAGTACACTTTCCCAAGTTAAAATAAAAACAAACTTTTTCAATTAAAGATACATTAAGGATGATTTCACACACTAGCCCAGACTTACAACTGTGGTTATAACCAGGCGACACAATGATCACAGTCGCAGGGGCTGTGACTGGGCCTGGAGGGGTAGGGGGTCCGCACCAGCAGGAGATCTCCTCTGCTCCCTGTGGAGGTCACTGTACTGAACTCTTCAGGCTGCATAAATGCTTGTGGGATCCCTTCCCTAATTACATTGTACACCATCTGTTTTATAGTTATGTTATTATAGACTGTTATTCCCTTGCATGGTCGCTATAAAGCAAATGGGGTACAATGTAAATAGTGAAGGTGCCATGGCACTCACACAAGCGCCACAGTCCCTTCAAACTGCTGATCAGCAGAAGTCCTGGGCGTTGGACCCCACTGATCCTTTATTGATGATCTATATTGTGGATAGGTCATCACTACAAATGAACTGGAATACCTCTTTAACGAGGGTTATCCACCTTTTAAAAATTGATCATTAAGACAGACCATCAATTTTAGATTGGCTGGGGTCTGACTGTTAGGACCCCCACAGATCAGCTGTTTTTCAGAGCATGCAACTCCCAGCATTGCTTAGATGTTGCTCAACCACCATATTCTTAATAACAACAGTTGTGGGTACTGTAGTGGTATCTCTTTCAAGTCCACTGACCGCTTATTAAGAATACGCTGTAGGGATGGAGTATGGGGTCCTGGTCAAAGTTTGCACTGGGACCCACGCCACTGGTTATGACTACACACTGACGTGTACGTATATTTTGCGCAACTTAGCACATTTGGTTTGGGCTAAAATTTTCTACTTGCTAGACGTGGTGTTGACTTCTCAGAAAACGTAGTGTAGCTTAAAATGTGCCAAGATGCACCAAACATGCACATATATAAGCCAACTAAAAAGTAGTATTAACTTAGACTAGACCTGGGGTCAGTAACCTCTGGCACCTGTGCTAGGGTCGGCACTTCTAGCATATTTACCTAGCACAGGGTTCTCTCTGTTGTTTTAAATATACAGCCGTTCTACTGCATGCAGCAATCTATCTCTCTCACAGACCAAGCAAACACAACCTGAACAGAGGAAGCGCTACAGCAGAAAGTATGAGGCATGATATCCTGGTGTCCAAGTTGTGAGCTAGCCTAGAGGATAGCAATTGTTTTTGTTCATTGAAAAAAGTGCAAAAGTACAGAATAATATTCGCTGAACCGCCAAAGTGGGTGCTCCTTCATTTCAACAAGGCTAGACAGAGTTTTATGGATTTAATAAACAAAAAGATCGGGCTGTGTGAGAGACATCCTCTGCCCCCCACAAAGCAGGATTACCGCAGACCATTCTGAGGCCTGTCTACTTTTCTGCCAAAATTTATGGTGCTCACCATTTATGACATACTTATGAACAGTATGCACCAGAAAGATCAGAAAAATATGACAGACTAGACACTTTTGAAAATGTGTACCAGAATGGGCATGATTTAGAAGTGTCTCACTTTATAACACATTTATGAAACAGAAAAGAATGAATATGGCAAAGATTTTCTTGTGCAAAGTAGACCAAGTTTAAAATGGTATAATGAATTTACGACAATTTACATCATGCGCCATAAATTCCTATCATGTGCCACATATCTGTCTCCTCAATAAGAGAGAGATGAAATGTACAGGTGCATCTCAATAAATTAGAATATCTTTGAAATGTTTATTTATTTCAGTAATTAAATAAAAAAAAAGTGACCTCAAGTGTTTTATTTCTGTAAATGTTGATTATAAAAACAAAAATCTAAGAAAATTAGAATATTGTAAAAAAGTTGAGTATTTTAAATTTAGTGTGTCACCTGCCAATGTTTCCTAAGCCTTTAAATGGTCCCTCAGTCTGGTTCAATAGGACACACAATCATGGAAGACGTTGATTATGAATTATATTACTGAATCACTGAAATGAACGAACGTTTCAAAGATATTCAAATTTATTGAGATGTACCTGTATATTGTAAATTGGTCATCATCAATTAACTTCATATCCAGGACATCCCTTTTAATTATAAATCTCCAAATATAATTGAGGAAGTGGAACAGTTTCTAATGGAGCAAATAGGTTGATTATTTTGGAGGACTTCAACTACCCCAAATTAAATTTGGTAATAAGAAACCTGCAGATCCAACAAAGGTAGCAAGTTTTTGGCAATAATTACAATTACCTTTTCCAACTAGTGTAGGACCCAACATGAGGGGAGTGCCTTATATACCTAATTTTAAGCAATAGACTCAATAGAGTAATAAGTAGAGTAAGTGGAGATTGGGGGTCACCTGGGTAAAAATGACCACAACATAATACATTTTCAAGTATCCTTCAATAAAGAGTTAGAGGAGGTGTTAGTAGAGGAGATACAAAGCACTAAACTTCAGGAAGGCCAGTTTTCAGCAGTTAAGGAAAATATCCTCAAAAATAAAAGTACATAGGCTAAATGGGGCATTTTGAAAAGCATCATAAGATGAATAAGGATGTGTACTGTATGGGAATAAATGCATTAAAAATAAGAAAAATATATTGTAGTTAATAGATGGGAAAAAGAAAGCATTTAAGCTACTAAAACTAGAAGGCAGTGATGATGCTTAAAGAATTATAAAGCAAAGAATGAGACAGAGATGTTCATCGCCAGAGAAAGTAGAAATAACCACAAGATAACTACTCTTCTGTATTTACAGGAAATGCAATGGCAAATGACATTTTGTATATTCTCCATTATTCATTTCAGGAGCATGCCAGTCTCCCTGGTTCAGGACTGGACACATTTTCAGGTTTTTACATACATGCAATTTTGAGGGCTATAACCTTAAGGTTATTTTTTTCGTCTTTTTCCGTTCAGAAATAGTGCATTATCTTTATGCTAATTTTATTTTTCCATGTTTTTTTATCACATTTTAATATCCAAGAAATGTAAACAAAAGGAGGTCTGTTTTTTAATTTTTTTTTAATAGCACAAGGTACTACTAATATACATATATATATATATATATATATATATATATATATAAAGTAATTTTTATGTAGGTGACAATTATTGTGTCTTGTGTCACTGGTGTCTGGGCTAAAACCTGTGATGCCGGTGTGGTAGCTGCGTTATTTTTTTTTTCACTTTGTTTTGTGTTTTTTTTCATAATAGAACTTTGGGGGGCATTTTAATCTTTTTTTTTCTTTTTGCTAATTTTTCCTGTAACTGGGGCCTATCTCTTACTGAAAAGCTGATCTGTGTCCTCTAGGACCCAGAAGCTCATGAAGTTCCAGGCCCCTGGTGGTCATGTGACCGCGGGGCCAGAGGTGGAACTCATTGTACACAGCTAAACTTTCCCTGCCTTCACTGTAGTAATGACCAGTCCCCTGCTTCTACAGCTCCACGATTTTGTGCAGTTGCTTAAAACAGCAAGAATGGGCTGTTAGTAGATGGGTGGTGTGTGCAGCCCTTCTCCTATTCAAGTAATAGTAATGGCAGCAGTCTTTCCACTGCAATGCACATTCCACCTAGCCACTAGCAGCTTCAGGCACCCGGAGGCTGCTAAAACAGATCATCTGTTAAGGGTCCAGATGTCGAACCTGACAGATAGCATACTGATGAGCTATCCCGTTCAGTATGAAACTTTGATTTGGGGCCAGAAAACCTCTTTAACCCATTCACCCAAAATCACCTGTACATGATTAGGTGTGAAGGGCTGTATGGAGAGGGCTCGGGAGCTTCACACAGTATAATGTTCCATAGCGGCCCCTCCATACAGTATTATGTCCCATAGCGCCACCTATAAACAGTATAATGTCTCATAGTAGCCACTGAACACATTGTAATGTCACAAAGTGGCCCCTCCATACAGTATAATGTCATATAGCGGACCCTCCACACAGTATAATGTTTCATAGCAGCCCCTCCACACAGTATTATGTCCCACAGTGGCCCCTCCACGCAGTATTATGTCCCATAGTGGCCCCTCCACACAGTATTATTGTCCATAGTGGCCCCTCCACACAGTATTATGTCCCATAGTGTCCCCTCCACACAGTAGTATGTCCCATTGTGGCCCAAACAGTGTTCGTTCAGGAGAACCTGAAATTTTTGGGGTACACTATCTATGAACTATAATGATCGAAGGCCCAGGGGAGGTGAGCGCAGGAAGGTGAGCGAATATAAAAACCAGTGGTACTCACCTCTCCTGGGCTCCAATGCGACTCCCTGCTGTTTTTGGTACTCTTCAATGATGTCACAGATGTGTGTCACGTCAGCGTCATTATGCATCGCTACACCGCCTGACCCATGTGACGTCTGTGATGTCACTACAGAGGCCCAAAGACGACAGGGAACCATGCCGGAGCACAGGAGAAGTGAGTTCGCTCACCTCCGTTCATTATACTCTGGGGTCTGAAGAGACCCCCCCGAGTATAATAATAGCAGTATTTGTTGGGGTTTGATCAGATCAGCTTGATACCCAATACTTAAAAAAAAAATTAAAACATAACTTTTAATAAGATAAAGTTAAAAGGTCAAAAGAGGTGTACCAATAATAAAAAACAATTGGAACTGTCTTACTGGTTGGTGGTGTATTGCACAACAAAGGGGTGGAATATAACACAGTTGAGCCCGGGGTGGGTCATGTAGGATGACTACTGATCATCAAACTAACCTCTGAACCCCGGAATCCAAAGTAAGCTCAGTTAATCTGCCACTGCAGCACTGGTCAGAGCTCCCCTGCTTGACAGGGTTGAGCTCTATGAGAACCCTCTTTCTGGATTGCCGGAAATCTACTCTATATCCCCTAATGAGCACCCTTATCCATGGGTTGAAACGCATTGGGCGATGAGACATAATTAGGGTTATTTTTAGGAACAGTTTGTTACTGCCCTTGTGAGGAGTATTTGGATTAGGGGTTTCAGAGGTCAGTTTGAGGGTCAGTAGTCACCCTACGTGACCCACCCCCCGACTCAACTGTGTTATATTTCACCCCTTTGTTGTGTGATACACCACCAACCAGTGAGACGGTTTCAATTGTTTTTTATTATTGATATACCTCGTTTGACCTTTTAACTTTATCTTCTTCACTCCATGGGGCCCCAGCGACATGATATGAGACGCACGGGCCCCCTGCAAAGCAGATGGGGTAGCGGAGGCGGCAGTGAGCAGGAACGGGGATGTGTAAGTAAATAGGGGCTATTACCTGCTGGGGTAATTGGTTGTTTTTTAATGAGGCAGACCTATTGGAGTGGACTGTAATACAGTTCATTCCATACAAGTAGATAGAACCTGTTCAGATGTCAGAAAGTAAAGAGTAATTTGAAGTGGACATCTGCCTCGGATTCCTCTTTATTTTCTTCCTCCCTTCTCGGCTCACAGTGGTGCATGCAGAGCATCAGCATTCTGTCATGGATTTCCATCGCTGATTAGGTCTAAATAACTGGAGTCTCAAACTGCGGCCTCCGATTCAGCTGCAGAATCTGCGTCAAGCAGGATGCTTTTTTTTCAGCATCCAGCTCCATATTGTTTTCAATGGCAGGCAGAATGAGGGACGAATCTGCCGCTGATTTGGGCACGAAATCCACCACAAAATCAGCGCCAGATTCCACCGTGTGAACAGGGCCTGATACAGTTAACAGTGCAATGAATGCTTTTCATCTGTATTAATGGAAGTGCTCAATGTAGAAACTGTATGACCCTCCACAATATATATACAGTGCCTTGCGAAAGTATTCGGCCCCCTTGAACTTTTCAACCTTTTGCCACATTTCAGGCTTCAAACATAAGGATATAAAATTTTAATTTTTTGGTGAAGAATCAACAACAAGTGGGACACAATCGTGAAGTGGAACGAAATTTATTGGATATTTTAAACTTTTGTAAAAAATAAAAAGCTGAAAAGTGGGGCGTGCCAAATTATTCGGCCCCCTTAAGTTAATACTTTGTAACGCCACCTTTTGCTGCGATTACAGCTGCAAGTCGCTTGGAGTATGTCTCTATCAGTTTTGCACATCGAGAGACTGAAATTCTTGCCCATTCTTCCTTGGAAAACAGCTGGAGCTCAGTGAGGTTGGATGGAGAGCATTTGTGAACAGCAGTTTTCAGCTCTTTCCACAGATTCTCGATTGGATTCAGGTCTGGACTTTGACTTGGCCATTCTAACACCCGTTTATTTGTGAAAAATTACATTGTAGATTTCGCTTTATGTTTGGGATCATTGTCTTGTTGGAAGATAAATCTCCGTCCCAGTCTCAGGTCTTTTGCAGACTCCAACAGGTTTTCTTCCAGAATGGTCCTGTATTTGGCTCCATCCATCTTCCCATCAATTTTAACCATCTTCCCTGTCCCTGCTGAAGAAAAGCAGGCCCAAACCATGATGCTGCCACCACCATGTTTGACAGTGGGGATGGTGTGTTCAGGGTGGTGAGCTGTGTTGCTTTTACGCCAAACATATCATTTTGCATTGTGGCCAAAAAGTTCGATTTTGGTTTCATCTGACCAGAGCACCTTCTTCCACATGTTTGGTGTGTCTCCCAGGTGGCTTGTGGCAAACTTTAAATGAGACTTTTTATGGATATCTTTGAGAAATGGCTTTCTTCTTGCCACTCTTCCATAAAGGCCAGATTTGTGCAGTGTACGACTGATTGTTGTCCTATGGACAGACTCTCCCACCTCAGCTGTAGATCTCTGAAGTTCATCCAGAGTGATCAAGGGCCTCTTGGCTGCATCTCTGATCAGTCTTCTCCTTGTTTGAGATGAAAGTTTAGAGGGACGGCCGGGTCTTGGTAGATTTGCAGTGGTCTGATACTCCTTCCATTTCAATATGATCGCTTGCACAGTGCTCCTTGGGATGTTTAAAGTTTGGGAAATCTTTTTGTATCCAAATCCGGCTTTAAACTTCTCCACAACAGTATCACGGACCTGCCTAGTGTGTTCCTTGGTCTTCATGATGCTCTCTGCGCTTTAAACAGAACCCTGAGACTATCACAGAGCAGGTGCATTTATATAGAGACTTGATTACACACAGTTGGATTATATTTATCATCATCAGTCATTTAGGACAACATTGGATCATTCAGAGATCCTCACTGAACTTCTGGAGTGAGTTTGCTGCACTGAAAGTAAAGGGGCCAAATAATATTGCACGCCCCACTTTTCAGTTTTTTATTTTTTACAAAAGTTTAAAATAACCAATAAATTTCATTCCACTTCACAATTGTGTCCCACTTGTTGTTGATTCTTCATCAAAAAATTGAAATTTTATATCTTTATGTTTGAAGCCTGAAATGTGGTAAAAGGTTGAAAAGTTCAAGGGGGCCGAATAGTTTCGCAAGGCACTGTATATATATATATATATATATATATATATATATACAGTACAGACCAAAAGTTTGGACACACCTTCTCATTCCAAGAGTTTTCTGTATTTTCATGTCTATAAAAATTGTAGATTCACACTGAAGGCATCAAAACTATGAATTAACACATGTGGAATTATATACTTAACAAAAAAGTGTGAAACAACTGAAAATATGTCTTATATTCTAGGTTCTTCAAAGTAGCCACCTTTTGCTGTGATTACTGCTTTGCACACTCTTGGCATTCTCTTGATGAGCTTCAAGAGGTAGTCACCTGAAATGGTCTTCCAACAGTCTTGAAGGAGTTCCCAGAGATGCTTAGCACTTGTTAGCCCTTTTGCCTTCACTCTGCGGTCCAGCTCATCCCAAACCATCTCGATTGGGTTCAGGTCTGGTGACTGTGAAGGCCAGGTCATCTGGCGTAGCACCCTATCACTCTCCTTCTTGGTCAGATAGCCCTTACACAGTCTGGAGGTGTATTTGGGGTCATTGTCCTGTTGAAAAATAAATGATGGTCCAACTAAACGCAAACCGGATGGAATAGCATGCCGCTGCAAGATGCTGTGGTTGTAGAGATGTGTCTGCTGCTAGAACTCTGTGTGTCATTGACCTGGTCTCTAATCTGAGCTGCTGTTAACCTGCGATTTCTGAGGCTGGTGACTCGGATGAACTTATCCTCCGCAGCAGAGGTGACTCTTGGTCTTCCTTTCCTGGGCCGTCCTCATGTGAGCCAGTTTCTTTGTAGTGCTTGATGGTTTTGGCCACTGCACTTGGGGACACTTTCAAAGTTTTCCCAATTTTTCGGACTTACTGACCTTCATTTCTTAAAGTAATGATGGCCACTCGTTTTTCTTCACTTAGCTGCTTTTTTCTTGCCATAATACAAATTCTAACGCTCCATTCAGTAGGACTATCAGCTCTGTATCCACCTGACTTCTGAACAACACAACTGATGGTCCCAACCCCATTTATAAGGCAAGAAATCCCACTTATTAAACGTGACAGGGCACACCTGTGAAGTGAAAACCATTTCAGGTGACTACCTCTTGAAGATCATCAAGAGAATGCCAAGAGTGTGCAAAGCAGTAATCAAAGCAAAAGGTGGCTACTTTGAAGAACCTAGAATATAAGACATATTTTCAGTTGTTTCACACTTTTTTGTTAAGTATAGAATTCCACATGAGTTAATTCATAGTTTTGATACCTTCAGTGTGAATCTACAATTTTTATAGTCATGAAAATACAGAAAACTCTTGGAATGAAAAGGTGTGTCCAAACTTTTGGTCTCTACTGTACAGTATATATATATATATATATATATACACACACATATATATGGGTGTAACTAGCAGAGACTGGGCCCCATAGCAAACATTTGACTAGGGCCCCCACACACATCATAGTGGCCACTTACTTGTCCCCCACATGGTTTAATGCCCCATTTACACAATCTATAGAGTCCATCCACACAGTATTATGAGTATTATGCAAACATTGCACCACCCATCTACTATTATTATACTGTGGGGTCTTTTCGGACCCCGGAATATAATAACCGGACTCCGTGCTTTCTTCGGCCCTCTTCAGTGATGTCATTTAAGAGGCTTGAACACAGCAAGGAGTCACACCGGAGCCCAGGACAGATGAGTAACAGTGGTTTTTATATTTGTCATCTCCCCTGGGCCTCCGATCATTATACTCTGGGGTGTGAAGAGACCTAAGAGTATAATAATAGCAGCATTCGGTCTGAACAAAACTGCCAGGCGATCCTCGCTCAGGAGATTGGGGCCCGAAACTTGTTTGGTTTTGCCAGGTGCTGATGCCGTCCCTGGTTATCAAAAACACCAGGGAGGGAAACGGGAATATCCAACTTCCGAACAAGGGAAATGGGGAGACAGACTAACATGACAACGCCACAAAAGGGGAGGAGAAACAGAAGGGTAGATGGGAAGGAAGGGCAAGGCAATAGCTGCGACAGACAATCCAGGGGAGGATCATAGAGAAGGCCCAAAGATTCATGAAAGGAGATTAGAGAACTCTGCAGACTTCTGAAACAATACCCACAGCCGCCAGAGTACATCAGACTTGGAGGAAATGGGGGAGTCCTCTGCCACCAGGGTCTCCATTCTCCTTATGCTGAAAAGCTCCTGGAGGAACTCCAGTATGGTGGAAGTAGCCATCCTACATCAGTGCCTAGTAATGACTGATGTGGCAGCCATGATGAAGTGCTGCAGGAGGTCTCTCTTCACCACAAAGATTTTTCCAGGAATACCGGAGAGAAGAGCCAGTTGGGGTGAAGGTGTAAGCGAGCGGCCACTGACACTGGTATACAGGTCAAACATAGAGTATCAAAAGGGTTTTACTGCCCCACATTCACACCAGATATGTAAAAGAGTCCCTTTCTCTGAACCACATTGCCAGTGCCGCAACCCAGATGGAGAAGACTGGAGGATGGGAGCTGTAGTGGCGGAGGATGTGCCACCTACTAGGCCGAGCACACTCACCAACCACTCCAGACCCACTCCTGGGCCGGACAGAGTCGAGGGGGGTCCTGCAGCACTATCGGATGGTGGTAGTAGTTGTTTCCCCCGGGGCGCTTCTAGTTGGAGAGGGGACCTCTCCTCTCTGAGCCGGTGTGGTGTTGGTTGGAAGGGCCCTGATGGTGATGCAGGCAGTTATTTTCCTGAGTGCTGCATGGAATTAGCAACTTGTAGGCAAATACAGTGCCTTGCGAAAGTATTCGGCCCCCTTGAACTTTTCAACCTTTTGCCACATTTCAGGCTTCAAACATAAGGGTATAAAATTTTAATTTTTTGGTGAAGAATCAGCAACAAGTGGGACACAATCGTGAAGTGGAACGAAATTTATTGGATATTTTAAACTTTTGTAAAAAATAAAAAACTGAAAAGTGGGGCGTGCTAAATTATTCGGCCCCCTTAAGTTAATACTTTGTAGCGCCACCTTTTGCTGCGATTACAGCTGCAAGTCACTTGGGGTATGTCTCTATCAGTTTTGCACATCGAGAGACTGAAATTCTTGCCCATTCTTCCTTGGAAAACAGCTGGATCTTAGTGAGGTTGGATGGAGAGCGTTTGTGAACAGCAGTTTTCAGCTCTTTCCACAGATTCTCGATTGGATTCAGGTCTGGACTTTGACTTGGCCATTCTAACACCCGTTTATTTGTGAAAAATTACATTGTAGATTTCGCTTTATGTTTGGGATCATTGTCTTGTTGGAAGATAAATCTCCGTCCCAGTCTCAGGTCTTTTGCAGACTCCAACAGGTTTTCTTCCAGAATGGTCCTGTATTTGGCTCCATCCATCTTCCCATCAATTTTAACCATCTTCCCTGTCCCTGCTGAAGAAAAGCAGACCCAAACCATGATGCTGCCACCACCATGTTTGACAGTGGGGATGGTGTGTTCAGGGTGATGAGCTTTGTTGCTTTTACGCCAAACATATCAGTTTGCATTGTGGCGAAAAAGTTCGATTTTGGTTTCATCTGACCAGAGCATCTTCTTCCACATGTTTGGTGTGTCTCCCAGGTGGTTTGTGGCAAACTTTAAATGAGACTTTTTATGGATATCTTTGAGAAATGGCTTTCTTCTTGCCACTCTTCCATAAAGGCCAGATTTGTGCAGTGTACGACTGATTGTTGTCCTATGGACAGACTCTCCCACCTCAGCTGTAGATCACTGCATTTCATCCAGAGTGATCATGGGCCTCTTGGCTGCATCTCTGATCAGTCTTCTCCTTGTTTGAGATGAAAGTTTAGCGGGACGGCCGGGTCTTGGTAGATTTGCAGTGGTCTGATACTCCTTCCATTTCAATATGATCGCTTGCACAGTGCTCCTTGGGATGTTTAAAGTTTGGGAAATCTTTTTTGTATCCAAATCCGGCTTTAAACTTCTCCACAACAGTATCACGGACCTGCCTGGTGTGTTCCTTGGTCTTCATGATGCTCTCTGCACTTTAAAGAGAACCCTGAGACTATCACAGATCAGGTGCATTTATACTGAGACTTGATTACACACAGGTGGATTATATTTATCATCATCAGTCATTTAGGACAACATTGGATCATTCAGAAATCCTCACTGAACTTCTGGAGTGAGTTTGCTGCACTGAAAGTAAAGGGGCTGAATAATATTGCACGCCCCACTTTTCAGTTTTTTATTTTTTTACAAAAGTTTAAAATAACCAATAAATTTCATTCCACTTCACAATTGTGTCCCACTTGTTGTTGATTCTTCACCAAAAAATTAAAATTTTATATCCTTATGTTTGAAGCCTGAAATGTGGCAAAAGGTTGAAAAGTTCAAGGGGGCCGAATACTTTCGCAAGGCACTGTAGAAAAGACCTATCCGAATCAGCAGGCGAGAGGAGCAACTGGAGATCACTCTCCCAGGAATGGATGTAGGGAGGGCTACTCAGTGCAGCTGTCCAAAGGAGTATGCTTTAGGGCATAGAAAGGGCACTAGTGGGGGTCTCTGACTGTGAGAGAACGCCTTCCTGTTCAGTAGGGCTAGAAGAGTGCAAATGGGAACAAGGAGATTTTCCGAAGGAAATCGAGAAATTGATTATATTCCAGCCAGGACAGAGGGATGTCAGGGCTAGAGGCATGCAACTGCTCAAAGGGGTGAGTTCCCAGCAACCTGACCGAACCTTACGTTATCGCAACAAAACCATCGTAGGAACCAAAACCGTGAGAAAATGCACTGATAAAAACGTGTGTTGGATACATTTCAAGTGGTAGTGGGCTGGGATCCAGGGCAGGGAAGGGAGGTGAGCAGAGAGTAATTCCACTTCTATAGATACCCATTGTTTATCCGTGGTCTTGTAACACCAGTCAAATAAATGCAACAGGACTGCAGACTTGTAGTACAATTCAGGATCTGGTAAATCCGCGCCCCGTGGCATTTATGTCACGTTAGTGTCCTGAACCTGAGTCGAGCCGCCCAAAATTCGACTGCAAACGAGTAACGAGATATCGTGGGAAGTGGATGGGTAAGGCATGAAACACGTAGATGATTCGGGAAACAACATCCACCTTCAAGGAGTTGATGTGGCCAAACCAGGACAATCTGAGAGTGCCATATTCTGCAAATCCACTGAAGTTGTCTCTAACAGTGGGAGGTAGTTGAGGTGGAAGAGGCTAAAGGAATCTGGGGGGGATCTGAATTCTTAGATATTTAATTGAGGTGGACTGCCATTTAAAGGGGAAATAATCTGCCAGGTGATCAGCTTTGGCTGGGGGCAGGGTAATATTAAGGACCTCACTTTTAAACAGATTGACTTTGAAGTTACTCAGGTAACCAAAATGTCTGAACTTGTTTAAGATCGACAGGAATGAAATGCATGGCTGAGTGACATAGAGAAGTAAATTGTCGGCGTATAATGCCGCCTTGATCTGTCTATGTCCCAACTGAAGAACGTGTACACTAGGACATGTCCGCAAAGCCACCACAAGATGTTCCATTACAATGGTTTATAACAGGGGAGATAGGGGATACCCCTGCCTGGTCCCATTCCATATTAAGAAGGGCTCAGAGAGGATCCCATTAGCTCGCACCTTGCTGAAGTGTCACTATATAAGGACAGGATTTTTCCAAGGAAACCCGGGTCCACCCCTACCTGGACAAGTGCAGCCCGCAGGAAGCCCCAATCACACGATCAAAGGCCTTCTCGTTGACAGACAAAAGACACAGAGGAGAGCTAAGTTCACGTGCTGTCGAAATTGCCAGAAGAGAGAGTTTTGCAAACATTATCTCATGCTCCACAGCCCTTAATGAAGCCAACCTTGTAAGTATGAATTAGGCCCGACATCAGTGGAGATAAACAGTAGGCCAGTAACTTAGAAAACAGTAACTTAGACATCAACGTTAATGATGGAGAATGGTCGATAACTGGTGAAACTAGTCGGGTCCTTGCCAGGCTTCGGGAGGACCGCGATAAGGGACGAGAGAGACTGGCTTGCGAACGGTATAGTGTCGTCTACTCCGTTGAACACCTTCTCAAGAGTGGGGAGCATATTCTTCAGGGCCAGGAAATTTACTTGACAGGGAAAACTAAATGACTGCAGTTATCTTCTCCTCGGTGAAGGGCTCATCTGGAGCACATTTATCGGAATCCAAAATGTTGGGAAGGGCCATTTCAGAGACATAACCCCATATCTTATCCAGTAAAGATCAAGGTCTGCATAGTGACCCCAGATGTTGTACAAGTTATGGTAATAAGCCCCCAAAGGTTTCAGTAATGTCGACAGGGTTATGGACATTGCATCCTAACCCATCTCAGAGGCGAGGAGTATAGGTCAAACTATTGCGGGAATGGAGGCAACGTGCTAGCGAGTGCCTGCATTTATCGGAAAATTCTTAGTGGTGTTTCCTGAAAATAACCTGATCAGCAGGAATCTCTACTGTCATACTAATCTGATCAGCTTCTATGAGGAGGTCAGTTCTATCCTGGACCTAGGTAATGCTGTGGATGTGGTGTATCTAGACTTTTAAAAGGCTTTCAATACTGTACAACATAAAAGTTTAGTATACAAAATAAAAAGTTGGGCCTGGGGGAAAATGCGTGTATTTCGGTTCACAACTGGCTCTGTGATAGGAAACAGAGCGTGCTTGTTCATGGTAAGCAGGCACAGACTGGCCCACAGTAGAACAGGCGAATCCCTCGGTATACCCCTGAGCTAGGTGGGCCCCCAGCTCACCTTAACATGACACAGTACACTCATTGTACTTCATATAAATATTGATCGTACAGTATCTAAATCAGACTATGCGTCAGTATAATAATATACAGTACTAGGTAGATTTCATAAGAGTCTACCCAGTTTATTTTTTTATACTATAGATACATTGGGCAGCTGAGATGACATCTACGTGCGGGGTCAAGCCAACCAGTATCCTTCCTCCCTGGGCCCCAGCTTCTCAATCACACTGCAGCAAACCCAGGGACTTATTAACTGGCTGATTCTTAATGTTGGCTGCTGTGTGGCTAAATATCCTGGCTCACAGAGCTAAGAGGGCCCGAGTTCAAGGCAAGAGCCAGGCACAAGGCTACTGATAAGAACCCAGAAATAATAGAGGCAAGGGATAGGCAGCAATTTACTACTAAAATATACATTTATTTTGGCAACATTTTAGGGATTTGCAAACAAGTGTCAGGTAATATTTGCGAGTAGCCATATACTGGACATACAGAATGAATTTTACTGGTGGGCCCTAGGCACTCCAGTCTGACACTGATGGTAAGTACACAGACTGGGCCACAGTCACCAGTGGAGGTGCCACAGGGATTAAAATTGAGTCCTCCTCTTTTTTATATGTTTATTAATTACCTAGTAGAGGGTTTACAGAGTAGGGTTTCCATATTTGCAGTTGATACTAAACTCTGTAAGGTAATTAAAACTGAAGATAGTATAATTTTACAGGGGGATCTAGGAAAACTGGGAGCTTGGGTGGAGACAGTGGACAGTGCAAAGACCCTTCTAATGATCTTTTTACTCCTAGGCCAGCGACAATGACAAGGGAACATCCTCTTCACCTAGAGGAAAGAACATTTCACCAGCATCATAGACAGAGATTCTTTGCTGTAACAGCAGTGAGACTATGGAACTCAGTGCCATAGGATGTTGTGATGGTGGACTAATTGTAGAAGTTCAAGAGGAGCCTGAACACCTTTCTTGAAAGGAAAAATATTACAGGTTATGAATGTTAGATTTTTGGAGATGACAAGTTGATACAGGATTTTGGAGTTGAGAGGGAATATTTTTTTTTTTTTTGGCATGAGCTTCAAGAGGTTTTTTGACTTCCTACGAATCACTGCTGTAGAGTTATATGTTGGACTTGATGGACCTGTGTCTGCTTCCAGCATCATCTACTATGTTAATATGATACTAAGACATGCATGGTGCAGATAACACAGTAAGGGAAACTTTGGACATTTTACGCAGTAAATATCTTTAAATGAGATACATTCATTTAAGGGTAGTATCACAAGCATAAAATGTGGTTATGGAACCATATTCATTAAATGTATGCTGTTTTAATGTGAAAAAAAATGCTTTATTTGTTAACTCGGGATCCTTTAACCTGCCATTATAATTTGTTTCAATATCAGAAACGCAATAATATGAGAAATGCAACGATGCAGCTATATGATCCATTTGGACATTTGCAAAGACTAGAGACAAAGCAATAGTGCCAGTAAGGGCCCCCTATTGTTTGCAAACATATAGCTTTATGGTGCTGAAATATGGAATGCTCAGCAGTAATTGAAGGCAAAAAAACATCTTGATAAGAAGATCACCTATTCTAAACAGCTTGTTTTTTATCACCCTAAGAATTCCAGGAGTTTTCAGAAATTATAACAAAGTTCTAAAAGTTGAAAAGGTGTTTTATTAACTACGAGACAAAGAGGCTAAAGCAAGTGCTGAATATGCTGGAGAGATGGCACAGTGTGTGAGTAAGGTATAGTGTTTAACCTTTATTCAAGCTGATAGAGGATGATCTAGTATTCTATTATCTATAGTGACAGATGATTTATTGGGATAGTGCCTTTTCCAGCAAACTGTTTTAAACCATTATTTCCTCTGAAATATAAAGGCTTTTTCCAACCTACAGTAAGCACGGTTGGTAAACATTTTTCAAGAAAAATTATATGGCGGCTGTAGAAATGTTTAGCGCATAAATTGCAGTTTGCAAATTTATCCAAGAAGATGGAAAATGTCTAATATGAATTACTCAGGTTTTTAGTACAAACTTAACTCCTTATGTTGTATTGTATTCCACAGTACTGATAACTTGCACTTTGCCCATCCTAAAGAGGATGCGATAAATCAGTGCCATTCGGAGAAAGCTTTTTATCCAGGTGACATCTCTCAGATATATCTGGACCCAGCAACTGTCACATGAAGCTGCTAATTCAGAGATGTTCCCTTCCAGGATTCAATACACAGCTTGCTCTGATCTGTCTCTGTATTATAATATCAGGGGAAGACAATAGGACAAAAGCCTGGATATTGATGCATCTTCAATTGCATTCTTGAACATATTGATTTTCATAGATAAAAAGGATGCACAGACTACCTTTGGCAGACAGAACATATTATTCTATTGGCATCATATGTTTGACTGTTGTGCTTTATTGTTTCTTTATTAGTGGAAATCAAGATTATATTTTCAGACAGATAATAATTTCCTAAAATGGTAGTGCCTATATTCTATAAGCATTAGACCCAAAGCCAGGGTAGGATTTGCAGGTATATTATAGGCCATATAAAATCGCATTATGGCAGTCTGTATTAGTCCTAAGTAATTTAAGTATCCATAACATATTCAACAAGATAGTAGCTGAGTTAGATTCTGAGCTCTCCACGGGTGATTGTGAAATGTGTGTAGTCATATAAGGATTAGGATAGCTTTTTGGTGCATTTTTTACAACTGGGTGTTACTAAATATCCACTTGTTCAATGGGGCCTGTCCCTACATAGTATAATACTATAAGCATTGGAAAGTATTAGACTAAATTTGGAAACACTCCAACCAATTATTCATAAATTTCAAGGAGAAATAATAAAGGAATGGCACAGTTCCCTTTGCAAAGGGAAAATGGATACAAGAGAGAGGTCAATGAAGCCTAAATTTGAGGGATTGTTACTGAGACTGCCTTAGCGGCCATTCGCACGGCTGAAAAGCAAGTGGAATTTGAGGTAGATATCAACCTCAAATCCCTCTTCTTTTGCACTCTTCCAGCCTCCTGTGGCGGAAAGCCAAAAAAGTGCTTTGGAATTCCACATCAGTTTTCTGGCGCCGATTAGGCCGAGATGAATGGATATATTTTTTTGATTACTTGCTTCAATATCTGCCTCCCATTGAAAGCATTGAAACATGTATGGTAGCTAGACCCTCTAGTCTTCATTTCAGATGCACTAACAACACACAAATAGGATTGACATCTTGCGACATAGTATTATGAAATCATAAAATAAACTGGACATCTCATGACAAACATATCTGAACAGGAAGAGGAACAGTAAGGAAGGACACTTCTTTATTTAAAGTGTGGAGAAGACTGTCCATCACATGTACAGGAGGCTCCACAACCTTCTAGTAGACATCGCACAGTACTATTTTTACACTGTACAGTACACAATATGCCTTTTATTATCTGTTGAAGATATTAGAGCTTTAAAGTTAACCAAGAGACAATTTTTATGTTTCAATAGTTTTTATTTGAATTTTTCACAGAGTAAAAGGTACAGAACAATATTGACAAATTTTGCGATGTACAGTATGCAGTATAACAAAAAAAAAAAAAAAAAAAATGAAAGGCAATATGATGCTTTCCTTTCCAAAATACATCTTTAGGTCATTTATCGATAAACCAGATATTCAGAGCACTAACAGTAAACCATAACAATAACAATAACTTTCAGGCACAGTCAACGGGCTATCATGAATCACACCTAGGACATGTTCCTCAATTCCGACCTTCACTTGGTTGTAAGGCCTTTGTTTGTGTGTGAGTATTGACACTCAGTATCCTTCATCCTGTATTCCTACTTCCCCCCGCTCCATCTACCCTGTGGTTGGGAGGTTTGTCCCCCACCCAGTCCCTGCATCCCCCCTCCCGGATTTCCTGTATCAACCTGGTTTTCTTTCAGAGCGAATCGAGAGTAGATCCACACATCCCAGATTTTCTCAAAGCTATGGAAAGAGTCATTTCCCAGTGCGAGTACTCTTTTGTATGTGTATGTGTTGTGTGCGGCCATTAAGAGATCCGTCATGGGCGGAGGGGCTATTGTCTTCCATCTCTGCACTAGCAGCAACTTGGCTATTGTCAAAATTTTGCAGATAAGCTTTTTGTATGCCTTCAGTGCACTGGGAATTCCGATAATCAGAATAGCCATATCAGCGGTGTATGGGAGTCGGAAGTCGAATAACTCTGAGAGCATCTTAAAGACCTTTTCCCAGTATCCTTGAATTATGGGGCAATTCCCCAATATATGTAGAAGTGTTCCTCTACCTCCACATCCCCTCCAACAATTTCCTGATTCAGAGGGATAGGCTAACTGTAACATAGTCGGGGTCCTATACCATCGTAATACTATTTTCATGGCCGTCTCTATATGTGTACTACACTTTAAGGATAAGTGGATCAGCTTAATTGCCTGCTGCCACTCCTCTAGGGTAATGGCTGTCCCTAAGTCTCTCTCCCAGCAACGGAATAGGGTAGATTTAGTGAAGGTCGAAAGTTCATCCATTTTGTCCATCCTTACTATGAAGGAAGTGAATTCTGGATTTCGCATGTTTCTGTTTAAGTTTGGAGGCTAGGAGTTTGCCTGCTTTATTGGACTGAGAATAATATGTAGCTTTGGTCCTTTTTAGATTTTTCTCGTATTTATGCAATAAACAAGCTGTCAATTGATGGCGCAATGTCATCAATTTTGCTGCATTTGATAGAGATGGGGACTTTTTATTGCTGTCGTCGATTGATTTTATTTGGTGGAGCAATCTATCCATTTCTGCCAATCTATTTTTCTTTTCTATATGCCCCAAACGAATGAATGTACCTCTAATGAAGGCCTTGTGGGAGTTCCACAGTATATCAGGGCCAGGGGCAGAGGGGGCATTAAGCAGAAAAAATTCCTTCAGATCAGTCTCTAAAGATGCTTTTAATTTCGGTTGTGTCATTAAAAATTCGTTACACCGCCATACGAACGCTCTTGGGCATTCATATTTTTCTGCTAAGGTCAAGGTTATTGCTGCATGGTCTGACCAAGTGATTACTGAGATATTAGATTGCATAACCATGGGGAGACTGGATTGCTCAAGTAGAAATAAATCTATCCGTGAGTAACTATTATGTACAGAGCAGAAATAAGTATAATCTCTCTCAGTATTATGGAGGATACGCCAGGCGTCGAATAATTCATGGCGCCATAGCGCTTGCAAGAAAGAAGGGTGACGTGTCGACCCACCAGAAGTGGTATCTACTACCGGGTCCGGAGCCACATTAAAGTCCCCCATCAATATTAAACATCCCTGCTTCCTCTTTTCCACCGCCTTTACCAGTCTCCCTAAGAATGCCACTTGTTTCCTGTTGGGGGCGTATGCTGATACTAGCGTATAAGTAATATTGTTGAGAATGCAAATCAGTATTATAAATCGCCCCCCCGGGTCTGCATAATGTGACAATAACTGAAATGCTACCGAGTCCCTAATACCAATCAATACCCCTCTACGTTTTGAGGAATAGTGGGCATGGAATACATTTGGGTATGTCGGATGTTGAATGCGATAGGCATCTGCCTTCAATAGGTGGGTCTCTTGCACTGAAAGAATGTCACAGCCTTGATCTCGTGCCTCGCGCCATAAATTGGCCCTCTTTTGAGGAGAGTTCAACCCTCTGACATTCATAGACATAACTTTAAGCACCATAATACACAATTAGGAATGCATTAAGAGTCTTACCACACTTGCCCACACCAAAGGATGTCCCTGGTTGCAGGAGGCGGAGATGTCTCCACCAGTTATATTCATGTCGCCCTGTGTGCCAGAACTAGAAAGGAAACAAACCATATAAACTACAGAACCGATGGGCAACCCATCCTAACTGCATCAAAGGAAGACAAAAGAGAAAGAAGACAAACATAGTACAGCGGACCAGCAGCTGTCGTGATCTTGGGGGGATAAGTTCAACAGCAGTGAACATATGGAATCCAAGATAGGTGAGTCTCTAGCTTTGAAGCCCTTTAGGTGGACGTCATTGAGTTTTCGCCTGGCGCCAGCCATCCGTTATTGGACCAGGTGGATTCTTGATTGGAGGATCAACCATCGGAATATTCCATGCATTTAGCAATTTTTTCCCTTCCTCCAGAGTCTTGATAACATGTACGAGATTATTGCGGGAGACGATCACACGGACCGGGAATCCCCATTTATACAGAATGCGATGTTGACGTAATGTTGTAGTAAAGAGGGATGAATTGTCGCCTGATTTGTAGTGTCGTGGCAGAGAGATCTGAATAGATGGATATCTTGTGGTATGGTTCAGGTAGGCGGTCTATCTTTCGTGAAGTCAGTAGAACCAGCTCTTTAGTGCGATAAAAATGGATCTTTGCCAGAACATCCCTGGGTACCGTTTCATCTAAATGTGAGGGTCTTGGAATTCTATGAGCTCTGTCAATAGTTAAGTCCATTTTCGTGAGATTTGGTAGGAGCGATTTTATCATATCTTGAAGGAAAACGGTTAGATCTTTTGGGGGTACTGATTCTTTGATCCCTCTAAATTTTAGATTGTTTCTTCTGGAACGGGCCTCTAAATCGGCTATCTTAGCTTTAAGAAAGGACACATCCCTTTCCACGTCGTAGTGCGCATCTATAAGCTCATTATGTGATGCAGCAAATTCCGCCATTTTAGATTCAACATGTACCGCACGGTTTTTTAACTCTTGAAGATCTTTATCTAGCGGTTTCACCATAAGGGACATGTCTGTCTTTAATGATCTACAAAAGGCCATGAGCATATTTTTCATTGAAGCCTCAGTTAACAGACTTTCTGTCGCAGGTATATCTGCAAAGAAATCAATAGATGGAAGTGTATGCTGTGTGATGTCGCTCACCTCCTCTCCCTGCGGACCAGCGCTCTGGAGCCCGGGCTTCTGCTTCACCGGGCTCACAGTAGGTGATTCCTGCGTCCCCAGGCTGGATGCAGTTGTAGGCCTCGTGACGCCATTTTGTGTAGGCCCGAGGTCCGCACCCCTCCCGGGCCGGGAGGGAGAATCAGCCGATCCCGAGCCCGCCCGTTCTATCAGCTGTGGCAGAGACGGGGCCGACAGTACTCTCGACGGGCTCGCAGTAGGCGACTCCTGCGTCCCCAGGCTGGATGCAGTTGCAGGCCTCGTGACGCCATTTTGCGTAGGCCCGAGGTCCGCGCCCCTCCCGACCCGCCGGGAGGGAGAATCAGCTGATCCCGAGTCCGCCCATTCTATCAGCTGTGGCAAAGACGGGGCCAACAGTACTCTCCGTTGCGCGGAGAGCATGAGCTTCTCCTCCTGCGGAGGAGTCGAGGCCCTGGATGCTGTGACTGCGCTCGGGCCTCCGCCATCTTGATCCTCTCCCCCTCCGTGTGGGAAGAAAAAATCCAAGAGTTTCTGCGGTTTCACCGCCGACTTGCGTTTCCTGGGCATCCCCCAAAGGTGAGATCTCGGTCCTGGGGGAAGTTTAATAGCTCACTCCACGGGCTTGTCGCTGGTAAACGTCGCTTAGTGAGACTCAGGCTGGGAGCTCTGAGATTATGCGACCATATCGTACCGCGGCTAGTCTCCCAAGAGACAATTTTTAAATAACAACTTGTTCTTTGAACATTTTTACTTCTGTATAAACACTATTGTTTCTCTGACCCTTCCCTTAACAACGTACTTATATCGGCAGCATAAAGTGTTTCATGCTTTTTTTAAAATTATAAACTCCCTTTAATAAGTTTAATGTAAGTGGAACTACAAAAATGTGTTATTGTTCAACTAGCACAATCCGGGAACTATTGCCTTTTGCATCATCTCTACATCATTAAGAGATTGCTTATTACTGGAACAGTCAATATGGAATGGCTATGAAGGATAATAATATGCAATAGCTACGAGAAAGGAGGAATTTTTAATTCTTCACAGTTTTATATCTGTAGTGTCATATTGGAGATAGGACAAAAGGAGTTCTAATAGAATTGGAGTGAAAATATAACCTCTGAAAAGTGAAAAGTCAGATAATAGATCAATTCAGTGCACAGAAAATTCTGGAGGGATCTATGTCAACAGGGACAGATTATAATAAGGGTGAAATGGGTTGTTGCCTGGGGCCCGAGGGTGCAAGGGGGACAATGTCGAGTAATTGCCCATTTGCTGTCATTATAATTCAACCTTGTAACCAACTGTATCAGTATCCGTATCCGTTGATACAGTTGATTACTTTAGTGGGGCACAGGAGTCTACTGGAGGTCAGTACTTGTTGGGTGAACCTCACGAGATTTGTCTTCAATATTCGCAAGGTTCACCCATTTCTTCGACTGAACACGTGCAAACCAGATATGCTATTATTATACTTTGGAGTCTCTTCAGACACCGTAGCATAATTAGCAGAGGATCAGAGAAGTTGAGCAAACATGGCAAACAGTGTTACTCACCTCCTGAATGACGTTAGGGAGCATTGAGGCCTGTGGTTGGGCCTCAGTGATCACGTGGGTCATATCAGTGTCATGAGACATAAACACAAGTTTTTTAAAGCAGCATAACCAATGTGCTAACAATATGTTTTTGGCTATGTGTAGCCACCACTTGGGGGGGGGGGATGTGGGGAAAGTTGCTGGTTTTGAAGGCTTTTATGAGTATGTTGTAATATTGTGTTGAATTGAATTCATGATTTCTTGGAGTCTTTAACCAAATTGCAGGTCAGTTGAGTGTGGACATATCTGTTCAACTCAACTTCCACTCTATAATCTGATTTACAGTGCACATACAGGAAAGGGATCACTACCACTCTGGCACTACCTCTAGGCATCCTCATAGACCAGATCTCAACTAACACACACCTGGTTAGTCCATAACACTTTAAGACTGAAGCAAGCTACATTACAAGCTTCAGAACATCCCACCTCCTGCTACACACTGTCCACTAACCCTTCTCAGGCTGATGACTGGCTCCTTCTCACAGCTGTACCTTCATCCAGTCATAAGTCTATAACTGGGTTGCCTGGAGATGAAATACCAGTATGCTAGAGAACAGAGTCACTGTGACTAGAAGTACTGCCAAGTGTAGGCACAAAACTTCACCTGAGGAAGAAATGAATCCAGTAGGAGTATTGGGTCCTTTTGTCTAGTTTGGTTACATTGTGTGGTGGCAATAATTAGGAGGATTATTACAAGGGTCCATTTATTACTGTTGCCCCATTATCTATGAATACCTTTAGCTGCATCTATTATTGATTATTGTACAATGAATGAGAATTAATAGATGTGACGCAGGTTTTCACATAAATCAGGGGCGTCCTCCAATGGGTCAGGTACCCACATTGAAAACTGCACCAGCTCGTAGCTGCTTTAGATTTCAGGAATTATTTATCCCAGAAAAGTGGCATAGGGGCTTGATACATCTATCCCATTGACTGTATTATTTGTGGATATTCAAAAGATTGTCTAGAGTATGTGAAGTCATTGACAGTTCATAAAATGATCATTTCATTTCCAAAACAAGGATTTTCTGGTATTTTCAGACCTCAAGAACTTAATAAGCTTAGCTTAATACGTGCCCATCCCCCTCATTCATATAAACTAGCAGTGGTAAGGTTGTTGGATGAGTCAGACAGAAATACAATTAGGATAAAATATATTAATTTCTACAAAAAATGACTTTCCTTTATATTATGACTTTCCATTGCAGTAGAAAATATAAAATCAGAATGATGGGTTCACTTTAACATCATAGGGTGCAAAAAACAGACTGCACATGATCAATGAGTACAGCCTTCATGCTAGTGTCAGGATAGCAATCAGAGAAGGGGTTAAATCTGTCCACATCCTATAACTAGTATGCTGGAAACATCATTGTGAGAGGTAATGTAAGTAATGAACCTTTCATGTGAAATGATGTAGTGTCACAACTCATTTGCATCCCACTTAAAGTGTAATTAAGATTCCCTGACAGTGTTGCTCATCGTTGAAGGAACAAGGATAGCTGCTAAATGAATCCAGAATCCCTTTAGTTAACAGCGTGTACAGAAACCTATGCAATTTTCACTTGATAAAATCCCTTCTCAAGTGACAGTTAATCAATTTTTTTTTTATTTTAATCTCGATGTATAATTGTGGCGCTGTTATCTACAGGGAATAAGTGATAACTGGGGCCCCCACTGCTGGGGCCCCCACGATCACAGGAACAGTGAACCCGTGTCCCCTATTTGAATAGAGCAAAAGTCATGCATGAGTTGCTCAATAAAATCTATGTGGTACTTAGTACAGCTCTCATTGAAGTCTATAGGACGCCGCTACAGTATCTAAACTCACGTTACACATCATAAGGCAAGTGAGCAGTGTGACTCCCAACATGCAAACTTTCCCAGGAATCTCAGAACAGAGCTGATCTGTGGGGTTCTTGGCTATCAGATCCCTGCAGATCTAATAATGAAGGCCTATCCACTATTCCAAAGGTGGATAACCACTTTAACTGTGTAACAGACAGTGCTGAACAGTATTACAAATAATGCTAGTGGTTCAGTTTATTGTCTGAAAGAGAAGATTATCATGCACTTTATGTATTTTGTCCTTTTAAATAGAATATTATATACGTCAGTATACTTGTTATATTCTGATCATCTAGAGAACTGTGCATCAGATTACAATTGAAGAAAATTAGAATTCTATTTGAAATAAATCTATAAAGTGATATGTCAAAGACTTCAGCTCCCACATGAACCACAACATATCGGAAAGCTCAGTATGTTTCAACTTCCAGTTATCTCTTCACTTCTGCATCTTGTCTGCGCCTTTTATTTTCCTGTCTACATCTCCCCCTGAGATTAAACTGTCAGACTTTTCACAAGTATGTATGAACTAGACATCAAGGCAAAAAGTAGAGTACATCAACCCACTGCACAACATGATATTTATATAAGAAGTGTGAAATGTGTCTTCCCATCAATCTGAATTGTGCAATATGAATGAAACTTCTCCAGTGGGGGGTTTATTGTTTTGTTGTTGAATTTTATAACTAGGGGTCTATAGACAGATCCCAAAATAACCCACCTATTTGTCACTAGATAATACACATATCTCTTTATATATATAAAAATGAGTTCCTGTCTGTCTGTCTGTCTGTTCTTTATGCGCGACCAAACGACTGGACCGATCCTCACCAAATTTGGCACACATGTACATCAGGTGTCCGGGAATATTATAGACTGGGTCTCAGCTCTCTTGGACGTACCGTTCCTGAGGTACAGTATTCCCAAAAAATGACCAGCATTAGTCTATACAAGCCTGCAAGTCTTTCACTCATATTCCAACTGCCATACACACGGTCACATGTCCCTTATCAGCCAATAACAGCTCGCAGGTGCTTACTCTCCTCAGGCACACAGGTTTCCATAGCAACCAAGCTATGTATGACCTGTATTAGTGAATAGCAGTTCACAGGACCTTAAATATTCAGTCATATCACGTGTATCAGCCAATATAAGTTCACATTTAATTTACCAGGTTTCCATAACAACACAGCCATAAATAGACTGTACCTATACTGGACTCAGTGGTGTAACTAGCAATGGCAGGGCCCCAAGGCGAACATTTGACATGGGACCCCCCCCCCCGGCAACCCCCCCACGCACACAAACTGCATTTCTGCACACACTATTATGCCCCATACTCTCCTCAGGCACACAGATTTCCATAGCAACCAAGTTATGTATGACCTGTATTAGGGTGGGTTCACACCTACGCTTCAGTCCGTCCATTGCCAATCCGAGAGAAAATCTCGGCGAACGGGATTGGCATCGGATACAGACAGGTCAGCGACGCATTGGTTAAAAACCCATTCATTTGAATGGGTTTTTAAAGCAATGCAAGGGTGTCCGATTGTACCCTCTGCGCTGCAAAACCATTTTTTTTTCCTCGGACACGAAGTCCTGCATGTCCGACTTTGTTTCCAACGAAAAAAAAGGATTCGCAGCGCAGAGGGTGCAATCGGACACCCTCGCATTGCTTTAAAAACCCATTCAAATGAATGGGTTTTTAACCAATGCGTCGCTAACCTGTCTGTATCCGATGCCAATCCCGTTCGCCGAGATTTTCACTCGGATTGGCAACAGACGGAGTGAAGCGCAGGTGTGAACCCACCCTTAGTGAATAGCAGTTCACAGGACCTTAAATATTCAGTCATATCACGTGTATCAGCCAATATAAGTTAACATTTAATTTACCAGGTTTCCATAACAACACAACCATAAATAGACTGTACCTATACTGGACTCAGTGGCGTAACTAGCAATGGCAGGGCCCCAAGGCGAACATTTGACATGGGACCCCCCCCGGCAACCCCCCCCCACGCACACAAACTGCATTTCTGCACACACTATTATGCCCCATAGTGGCCCCTGCTTACACTATTAGGCCCCATAGTGGCCCTTGTACACAGTATTCTGCCCCATAGTGGCCCCTGCACACAGTATCATAGTGGCTCCTTCATATAGTATTATGCACACTTCCCGCTACTTCTTCAATGTTGGACCAGATGTCACGTGAGCCAGGCATGTATCGCAACGCATAATGACGTCAGACTGGCCCACTGACATCTGGGACGCCACCAAGGAGGCCCGAAGTCTGCTGAAAAGACCCCAGAGTATAATGATAGCAGTGTTTGTGGGGTTCATGGCCCACAGGCCTTACTTACCAATCCCCGCTCCTGCTCACAGCCGCCTCTGCAGAAGGTGAAGTGCAGGCGGCCGTGAGCAGGAGTGGGGATTGGTAAGTAAATAGGGCCCGTTACCTGCTGGTGTTAAAAAAAAAAAAAAAAAACATCAGAGGCCCGCCGGGTCCCCTAATGTCCCGGGCCCTGTGGCAGCTGCTACCACTGCTAAACCGGTATTTACGCCACTGACTGGACTGCCATACTGGATTTCAGCATTCTTATAAATTGAAACGTTTTTTAAACTACTCATGTCCCCTGCAGCAAAACGCATGGCTGCTGCTCAAGCTAATGAAAACTCTTAGCAGACCCAAGCCTGTCTCCAATCTGATAAGGTATGTTACAGACAACAGCGAGCTGCTGAAACTCCCCAGCAGACCCAAGCCTGTCTCCAATCTGACAAAGCATTGTCAGCCACATGCACACAGCTGCACTCCAGGTTTCAATAACAACCCAGCCATTTTTCTTCACTGCTGTAGGTCAGCTTTAAAGGGGCAGGGCGCTGTGGATGACACTGTTACACAAGGACACATACACACAGCTTTACTCCAGGTTTTCCATAACAACCGATCGCAGGTTTTTCACTGATATCCAAACTTAGATGCACATGATCACATGACACTTATGGACCAATGGAAAATCGCAGGTTCAGTCTTGACATACACACAGCTTTACACCAGGTTTCCATAGCAACCAAGCTATTTATGTCCTGTATGAGTCAATAGCAGTTCGCAGGTCCTTAAATATTCAGTCATATGACGTGTATTAGCCAATGTAAGTTCACATTTCATTTACCAGGTTTCCATAGCAACACAGCCATAAATAGACTATACCTATACTGGACTGCCATACTGGATGTCAAGTGCAAAACTGGCCAATTCTTATGGGGTCACTACACAAACAAAAAATGAAATATACCCGTGCGAAGCCGGGTCCTTCCTCTAGTATCATATACATCACATACATATCAAAATGGAAAGATAGAAGGCCGCAAGCATCAAGCCATCTAGAATGGATGACTAGCCATAAACATTACAGATAATGAATAATTAAAGGTCGGGGCTATGTATGACACAGTAGTAGAGTATGAAAGTCACTGTCTTGTCCTTTGAGCCATCAGGAGACAGTATAGGCCTAGCTACAAAGGAACCATAAAGACCATGATGAGCAGGACATGGCGATAATGTTTACATGGGTATGCATTGCTAAGTCTTATTTTTCGTGTAAGAGATAAAGTGTAGCTCACAAACATAAATTAAAATGACTCTTGAAATAGTAGAATAGGAAATGCTATTTTTCTTAACAATTACAATATCTATAGCACAAGTACAAAATAAAATGCCCAGAAAACATTGGAATCGTTTAGAAAAGAAGCATTTCTGCTCCCCAATGATATCACATAATCTTCAGTGCAGTATAAGAGATAATAGCATAACATTGTGCCCGAGGCAACATGTGTTTTGAATTATATTTTTTTAAGACAGTTCAATTCCCTGCTGGAGTTTTCATTGTCCTTTCGCCCAATGCATATTAGATTATATATGGAAAACTTAATTCAAACAAGAATCCATGGCATTTACATCCCTCACCTCTAAGATATGCATGCAGTGAACTGGAAATGTATATTTTGAAATTGAATGAGGATAAAAGAGATCCATTCATCTCAAAGTTGACAGCATCTAACCCTCCCTTTCTCCCCTATGGTCCACACTGTGCTGATGAAACCGTTACCACTGCACATCAATGTATAGATACTCCAATGAAGACATGCCCTGCATCATCTGCTTGAGATTATTCAGATACTGTTAATTTTATGATTTCTTTAGAAGTTAAAGAGGTTATCCGGGAATAATAAAGCTTACCAGTGCATTCCCTGCACTGGTTGCGCTTTTATTACTAATGTACAGCTTGGTCCCCCGGAGCCCTGTTCATTAGTTTTGTGGAGGGCAGCAGAAGGAGGCTGGAATTCTTGTTCCTGGTAAGTTTACTGCTCCCCAGGTAACCACTTTAAACCAGTCGTTTGGGGGGTTTAATTCATTTTAAATATTTTTATAATCTCTCTATGACCCTAAACTGGCATAAGAGGATAAATGAGCTATCTCCTTTACAATTGTAGAAATATAAAAGATTGATGGTAGAAAAAGACCACATGGTCATCTATTCTGCTCTTATATTATTACCATTTTATCTTAAGATAGACGTGTGTATCTGAGGCATGTATATATTTACTTACTGTAGATTTCCCAACTACATCTGCGAGAAGTTTGTTCCAAGCCTCAACTACTTTCAGTGAAATAATATTTCCTGATATTGTTTCTTCACTGTGACTAATTTCCGTTTGTACCTCCATGTTCTTGTGTGTCCCCTTGTTCTTTTGTCACTCCCTATTGCCTCCATAGACTGGGGGAAGGCAAGCTGAAACTACATCACATAAACTCAAGAAGTTCTATCAACTGCTACCCTTAAATAGGATCTGGAGCGTAACTTGAGGGGGTGCAGAAGTTTGCAGTCGCATCAGGACCCAGGAGCCTTAGGGAGCCCATGAGCACTGGCATCATTATTGAGATTGCAGCTTCCATCTGGCCCATAAGCCAAGGAGACCCACAGATTACCCTAACCACACTAAGGTTGATTAAACTCCTTAGCACCCGTAACCATCACTATCAAGAATTCGCTGTAGGGATGAGGTAGGGGGCCCCGGACAAAAGATTGCATCGGGGCCCACAAGACTTTAGTTACGCCACTGAATAGGACTCAAAGCAAGGAGCACATCAAGTTATGGGACAGACTGTATCAGAGACGTTGAAGATTCTCTACAACAGGCCAATCTTAAAATGTGACTATTTACTTTGTTGCACCAACACCCTACTAATCATTGAACATACAGAAGATTTTATAATATAAAAATACAGAACCCAATCAGAGAAAGTAGAAGGTGTAAAGTGAAGGTACTTCTTAAGGTGAGGCAATGAGACAGTCTAAGGCACCCATAATAAGTTTGTGACAAGACGTAATCAAAATATAGATGCCATATTTTTACCTTAAAACAAGGGCTATATGCTATTTTTGGAGGAATTCCATGGTTTGTAGAGTAGCTATTTTCACCTTGAATTTTACAGTATCACAGTCTACCTGTGAACTGTGTATGAAAATGTATGAAGATTTTAAAACCCTGGTACCACCATCAATGAACAGGAATATGAACTTGTTCTTAAAGGGGTTTTCAAAGGACAATAACATTGATGACCTATCCTTAGTCCAACAGCCAGTACCCTTGCTGTTTAGCTGCTTGAAGTTTCTGCTTAACATTCTTGTGATCCCACCTTTTGAGTCGCATGGCCTCTTTGCATCTGAATGTGGCTGAGCTGCAATACAAAGCAGAGTCAATTTGTACTACTTGCTGCAGCCTCTTTAAAAAAGTTATAGGAGGGGGTGTCGGGTATCGGACCCCCACCAAGCTGATATTGATGACATATAGTAAGGAACTTGATCTATCCTAATTACCTTTGTAACCATAAATGCAACATAAACTTACATAACTTACCAAAATCGATTCCTGAGTAAACTATATTTTACACATGGAACTTCGTCATCAAGAATCAGTTCTGCACTAATTTCCCCTTAAAAAATACATAAAATTTGCATTTTAGACAAAAAGTCTTCGATGGTTCACCAGGAAAGAGAGAATTAGGTAGAGTTATAAGTACAGAGTAGATTTATTGCACTCATCAGACTAATTGCTATCTTTAAAGAACAAGTAAGGCCACTATTTGACATAAATATACAGTACTAGAGGAAGGACCCGGCTTCGCACGGGTATATTTCATTTTTTGTTTGTGTAGTGACCCCATAAGAATTGGCCAGTTTTGCACTTGACATCCAGTATGGCAGTCCAGTATAGGTATAGTCTATTTATGGCTGTGTTGCTATGGAAACCTGGTAAATGAAATTTGAACTTACATTGGCTAATACACGTCATATGACTGAATATTTAAGGACCTGCGAACTGCTATTGACTCATACAGGACATAAATAGCTTGGTTGCTATGGAAACCTAGTGTAAAGCTGTGTGTATGTCAAGACTGAACCTGCGATTTTCCATTGGTCCATAAGTGTCATGTGATCATGTGCATCTAAGTTTGGATATCAGTGAAAAACCTGCGATCGGTTGTTATGGAAAACCTGGAGTAAAGCTGTGTGTATGTGACCTTGTGTAACATTGTCATCCACAGCGCCCTGCCCCTTTAAAGCTGACCTACAGCAGTGAAGAAAAATGGCTGGGTTGTTATTGAAACCTGGAGTGCAGCTGTGTGCATGTGGCTGACAATGCTTTGTCAGATTGGAGACAGGCTTGGGTCTGCTGGGGAGTTTCAGCAGCTTGCTGTTGTCTGTAACATACCTTATCAGATTGGAGACAGGCTTGGGTCTGCTGAGAGTTTTCATTAGCTTGAGCAGCAGCCATGCGTTTTGCTGCAGGGGACATGAGTAGTTTAAAAAACGTTTCAATTTATAAGAATGCTGAAATCCAGTATGGCAGTCCAGTCAGTGGCGTAAATACCGGTTTAGCAGTGGTAGCAGCTGCCACAGGGCCCGGGACATTAGGGGACCCGGCGGGCCTCTGATGTTTTGTTTTTTTTAACACCAGCAGGTAACGGGCCCTATTTACTTACCAATCCCCACTCCTGCTCACGGCCGCCTGCACTTCACCTTCTGCAGAGGCGGCTGTGAGCAGGAGCGGGGATTGGTAAGTAAGGCCTGTGGGCCGTGAACCCCACAAACACTGCTATCATTATACTCTGGGGTCTTTTCAGCAGGCTTCGGGCCTCCTTGGTGGTATCCCAGATGTCAGTGGGCCAGTCCGACGTCATTATGCGTTGCGATACATGCCTGGCTCACGTGACATCTGGTCCAACATTAAAGAAGTAGCGGGATGTGCGCATAATACTATATGAAGGAGCCACTATGATACTGTGTGCAGGGGCCACTATGGGGCAGAATACTGTGTGCAAGAGCCACTATGGGGCCTAATAGTGTATGCAGGGGCCACTATGGGGCATAATAGTGTGTGCATAAATGCAGTTTGTGCGTGGGGGGGTTGCCGGGGGAGGGGTCCCATGTCAAATGTTCGCCTTGGGGCCCTGCCATTGCTAGTTACGCCACTGGTCATTTTTTGGGAATACTGTACCTCAGGAACGGTACGTCCAAGAGAGCTGAGACCCAGTCTATAATATTCCCGGACACCTGATGTACATGTGTGCCAAATTTGGTGAGGATCGGTCCAGTCGTTTGGTTGCGCATAAAGAACAGACAGACAGACAGACAGGAACTCATTTTTATATATATAAGAGATATCTCAGGCTATGTATATTAAAGAACTAAATAATAAAGCCGAAATAACTAAAGCATATAACTTATCCATGCATAAATGTATGTCTCACTATATTGTCTCTTTATGCGCCTATTCATACATATACAATGTTCTTGGCATCCAATATCTAATGCGTAATAGCTAGGATATAAAAGAATCATTTTATCTGTGTTAAAATGTTTTTACATTGTTTTCTTTATGTCCATAGTGGTGTAGATAATGTAAAAAAAAAAAAAAAAAAAAAAACAACAACCTTCTATCTACCACAAAAGTCTTTATCTAGAATCCTTCTAGTTACAGGAAATGTATTGGAAATGCATTATGCATTATTATGCATTAGAAAATTGCATATTGTTTATGTAAGGTTTTATTATGAACATATTTTTCTTAATAATTGTTCTTTCCGTGAGTATTCATATAAAGATATCTCCACATCAGTATTCACACTGGTTACTAGAATAAACAAATGGTACAGATTAATCATGCCTTGTACACCAGTTTTCTGGTTACAAGGATCACACAAGAGACAATAGGCTTAGTAGTTACAAGGTTTCCATGAGGCAACTACTTGGACGTTGCAGATAGATATTACTGTTTTCAGAGCCACACAGCTTGGCACAACAGAACCCAGACCAATACATGAACTGTAACTCATTCCAGCGGTTGCTGGACAGCACACACCTCACTGCTAGCCCATTTGGGCATTTGTGCAGTAGCAGTTTGGAACAGTATATCTCTTTCTCTCTCACAGCAGGATAGTCAGGCAATACAGTAGCATCCTCAGGCCATTCTTGCCTCATGCAATATGGGCATAGCTCAGCATATACCTTGGTTGCAATATGGTACTCACTCTACGCTCCAATCACTAGTTGCATAAGGCATTGACCTTCTCCATTGTCTCAAAATACCAAGCTGGCTGGTCTTAACATAGGACATATTTAAAAGGTGTGACACACCGATATGCACAGGACTTGGCCTCACACAAGTCACAAATGATCTCAGGACTTTCCACAGCACGTTTTTTTTTTCTTCTCATGAATAGCACAAGTCATGAGTCACAATGGACATATGGACGTGGTCTTCACCAGTTTTCAACCTCTCGGGACTGAAATTGTGACTATTAGTGCAACATATATAATGTAAAGTTATTACCGGCAGGCATCTCATTGGTACAAATTGGTGGAACAGGCATCAGGAGTAACTTGTTAGTCAGGTTAGTTTGATTCAAGTCTCCCAGTAGGTGAGCTGTGGGTAAAAGACTCTAGTACGCACCCTACATCCCATATATAACTCCCACCCGAACTAGGGTGGTCACCGATTCTTACCCTAAGTGTAACTAATAACACCTCACTCTACCAGATGCATTTCGAATTGTATTAGGGTACTCATCAGGGAAATTGATGAAGAGTAATTTTCTCTTTAAGTTGTGGAGGATGCTTAGTTATGGCATCAACTGCCAGTAAGAACTTTCCTTTATGTATGTTGCACTAATGTTTTTTAGTCATCTCATCTGAAATGTGGTTCTAGAATTTAACTGTTGATTATATTTGGGATTAACCTCCTATGTGATACAGTCATATGAAAAAGTTTGGGCACCCCTATTAATCTTAACCATTTTTAGTTCTAAGTATTTGGGTGTTTGCAACAGCCATTTCAATTTGATATATCTAATAACTGATGGACACAGTAATATTTCAGGATTGAAATGAGGTTTATTGTACTAACAGAAAATGTGCAATATGCATTAAACCAAAATTTGACCGGTGCAAAAATTTGGGTACCCTTATCATTTTATTGATTTGAATACTCCTAACTACTTTTTACTGACTTACTGAAGCACAAAATTGGTTTTGTAACCTCACTGAGCTTTGAACTTCATAGCCAGGTGTATCCAATCATGAGAAAAGGTATTTAAGGTGGCCAATTGCAAGGTGTTCTCCTATTTGAATCTCCTCTGAAGAGTGGCATCATGGGCTCCTCAAAACAACTCTCAAATGATCTGAAAACAAAGATTGTTCAACATAGTTGTTCAGGGGAAGGATACAAAAAGTTGTCTCAGAGATTTAACCTGTCAGTTTCCACTGTGAGGAACATAGTAAGGAAATGGAAGACCACAGGGACAGTTCTTGTTAAGCCCAGAAGTGGCAGACCAAGAAAAATATCAGAAAGGCAGAGAAGAAGAATGGTGAGAACAGTCAAGGACAATCCACAGACCACCTCCAAAGAGCTGCAGCATCATCTTGCTGCAGATGGTGTCACTGTGCATCGGTCAACAATACAGCACACTTTGCACAAGGAGAAGCTGTATGGGAGAGTGATGCGAAAGAAGCCGTTTCTGAAAGCACGTCACAAACAGAGTCACCTGAGGTATGCAAAAGCACATTTGGACAAGCCAGCTTCATTTTGGAAGAAGGTCCTGTGGACTGATGAAACAAAGATTGAGTTGTTTGGTCATACAAAAAGGCGTTATGCATGGTGTCCAAAAAACACAGCATTCCAAGAAAAACACTTGCTACCCACTGTAAAATTTGGTGGAGGTTCCATCATGCTTTGGGGCTGTGTGGCCAATGCCAAAGTTGAGGGTCGCATGGATTCAACTCAGTATCAGCAGATTCTTGAGAATAATGTACAAGAATCAGGATATTGGATATTTCAGCAAGACAATGATCCAAAACACAGCTCCAAATCTACTCAGGCATTCATGCAGAGGAACAATTACAATGTTCTGGAATGGCCATCCCAGTCCCCAGACCTGAATATCATTGAACATCTGTGGGATCATTTGAAGCGGGCTGTCCATGCTCGGCGACCATCAAACTTAACTGAACTGGAATTGTTTTGTAAAGAGGAATGGTCAAAAATACCTTCATCCAGGATCCAGGAACTGATTAAAAGCTACAGGAAGCAACTAGAGGCTGTTATTTTTGCAAAAGGAGGATCTACTAAATATTAATGTCACTTTTCTGTTGAGGTGCCCATACTTTTGCACCGGTCAAATTTTGGTTTAATGCATATTGCACATTTTCTGTTAGTACAATAAACCTCATTTCAATCCTGAAATATTACTGTGTCCATCAGTTATTAGATATATCAAATTGAAATGGCTGTTGCAAACACCCAAATATTTAGAACTAAAAATGATTAAGATTAATAGGGGTGCCCAAACTTTTTCATATGACTGTATCTAGAGGTCTATGTTTATACATTTTATTTTAGGGGCCCATTTGTTTAACTCTTTGATTTAAAGTTATATTTCAGTAAGGTTCATATTTTGTTGCTTTGCACTCTATATTAGTCTAAAGTCAGGTGCATCTTAGCAGGGCCGTTTTAACACATTGGTGGGCCCTGTGCAAAGGTTTCATAAGTGGGCCCCCCCATCACCACCACTTAGAAATACTTGACTTGCACAAATTATAATGCCCCCTCAATGGCCACCACATAGTATAATGCCCCTTAGTGGCTCTCACACAGTATAATGCCTCCCTAATGGCCCCATACAATATAATGTCCCTCATAATGTCGCCTTCCAGGTTGCCCCCACATTTTCATGTCCCCCTCCAGGTTACCCCCACCAGATTCATGTTCCCCCACCCCCCTGGTTGCCCCCACAGTGTCATGTGTCCCTCCCAAGTTACCCCACACTGTCATGTGCCCCTCAGGTTGCCACCACAGTATCATGTCCACCCATCCCCCAGGTTGCCCCCACAGTATCATGTCCCCCCACACTGTCATGTCCCCCCAGGTTGCTCCTACAGTATCAGGTCCACCCACCCTCCAGGTTGTCCCCATAGTGTCATGTCCCCCGCAGGTTGCCCTCACAGTGTCATGCCCCCCCCCAGGTTTCCCCCACAGCTTCATGTCCCCATCAAGTTGCTCCCTCAGTGTCATTTTCCCCCCACAGGTTGCCCCCACATTTTCATGTCACCCTCCAGGTTACCCCCCCAGATTCATGTCCCTCACTCTCCTGGTTGCCCACACAGTGTCATATGTGTCCCCAAAGTTGCCCCCACAGTATCATGTCCCCCCATCCCCCAGGTTTCTACCACAGTATCATGTCCCCCTACCCCTCAGATTGCCCTCACAGTATCATGTACCCCCACCCCTCAGGTTGCCCCCACAGTATCATGTCCCCCACTCCACAGGTTGTCCCCAGTTTCATTTCCCCAACTGTATATATCAAAGAGAAAAACAAACCTTAATACTCACTTTTCCCCATTCCCCCAT
Source organism: Leptodactylus fallax (assembly GCA_947044405.1). Classification (NCBI taxonomy): domain Eukaryota; kingdom Metazoa; phylum Chordata; class Amphibia; order Anura; family Leptodactylidae; genus Leptodactylus; species Leptodactylus fallax. The sequence goes on from CAMRHE010000012.1 coordinate 5,945,339, forward strand.
TCATTCCTAAAGACTCTCTCCGTGGAGTCTTTAAGGAGTAACATGAGCGATGTAAGTGACATCACTATATCGAGCCTCCTGTTCCCAGGACACCGGGAGCGAGTACAGTGGCCAGGTTGTGAAGCAGGGATTGGACGGCTCCCTACTTCATCACTGGCTTCAACTCATCGGTGTCCTCCAGACGCCGATGAGTTTATGCAGCAAGGACCCACTGCCCTGGACAGTGAGACAGCAAACGCAGAACTGTCCCACTGTCCAAAAGGGGCCCCAGCTACCATAGGGCCCGATGCAAGTGCACCGTTGACCCTATGGTTAAAGTGGCCCTGCATCTTAGATTCCATCATCCTTTTGGGTCTCCAAGGCTAAACGCCTCAGGTGCCCCTCTCCCTCTTCACTATTCACGATTGGTGAGTGGTACACCGATTCCTGCACCAATCTCCTCTAGGGTAATGAACCAATTTGCAAGAGCTATTCTTTACTGGTCTTGTGCACCAAACTGTGAGTTCTAAGCTTTTCCTACTACTGTTTATGTACAGTGCCTTGCGAAAGTATTCGGCCCCCTTGAACTTTTCAACCTTTTGCCACATTTCAGGCTTCAAACATAAGGATATAAAATTAAAATTTTTTGGTGAAGAATCAACAACAAGTGGGACACAATCGTGAAGTGGAACGAAATTTATTGGTTATTTTAAACTTTTGTAAAAAATAAAAAACTGGAAAGTGGGGCGTGCAATATTATTCAGCCCCTTTACTTTCAGTGCAGAAAACTCACTCCAGAAGTTCAGTGAGGATCTCTGAATGATCCAATGTTGTCCTAAATGACTGATGATGATAAATATAATCCACCTGTGTGTAATCAAGTCTCCGTATAAATGCACCTGCTCTGTGATAGTCTCAGGGTTCTGTTTAAAGAGCAGAGAGCATCATGAAGACCAAGGAACACACCAGGCAGGTCCGTGATACTGTTGTGGAGAAGTTTAAAGCCGGATTTGGATACAAAAAGATTTCCCAAACTTTAAACATCCCAAGGAGCACTGTGCAAGCGATCATATTGAAATGGAAGGAGTATCAGACCACTGCAAATCTACCAAGACCCAGCCGTCCCTCTAAACTTTCATCTCAGGCAAGGAGAAGACATCAGAGATGCATCCAAGAGGCCCATGATCACTCTGGATGAACTGCAGAGATCTACAGCTGAGGTGGAAGAGTCTGTCCATAGGACAACAATCAGTCGTACACTGCACAAATCTGGCCTTTATGGAAGAGTGGCAAGAAGAAAGCCATTTCTCAAAGATATCCATAAAAAGTCTTGTTTAAAGTTTGCCACAAGCCACCTGGGAGACACACCAAACATGGTGGTGGCAGCATCATGGTTTGGGCCTGCTTTTCTTCAGTAGGAACTGGGAAGATGGTTAAAATTGATGGGAAGATGGATGGAGCCAAATACAGGACCATTCTGGAAGAAAACCTGTTGGAGTCTGCAAAAGACCTGAGACTGGGACGGAGATTTATCTTCCAACAAGACAATGATCCCAAACATAAAGCAAAATCTACAATGGAATGGTTCACAAATAAATGTATCAGGTGTTAGAATGGCCAAGTCAAAGTCCAGACCTGAATCCAATGGAGAATCTGTGGAAAGAGCTGAAAACTGCTGTTCACAAACGCTCTCCATCCAACCTCACTGAGCTCGAACTGTTTTCCAAGGAAGAATGGGCAAGAATTTCAGTCTCTCGATGTGCAAAACTGATAGATAGTAGTATAATATTGAACCGTGTTAGCCATTGAAAGTAGTGGAAGAGTGAAGAAATCAGGCGATACCTTTTAGAGGCTAACTATATATATTCTATATATTGAAATATATTCAGTTAGCCTCTAAAAGGTATCGCCTGATTTCTTCACTCTTCCAAAACTGATAGAGACATACCCCAAGCGACTTGCAGCTGTAATCGCAGCAAAAGGTGGCGCTACAAAGTATTAACTTAAGGGGGCCGAATAATTTGGCATGCCCCACTTTTCAGTTTTTTATTTTTTACAAAAGTTTAAAATATCCAATAAATTTCCTTCCACTTCACGATTGTCTCCCACTTGTTGATTCTTCACCAAAAAATTTTAATTTTATATCCTTATGTTTGAAGCCTGAAATGTGGCAAAAGGTTGAAAAGTTCAAGGGGGCCGAATACTTTCGCAAGGCACTGTACTGCCGCGAGGCACCCATTGGCACCCTTTTATATAGTGCAGGTCCATGTTAGGGTGTTGTGTAAGGCCACATGTGTCCCACACTTAAAGATGCAGTACAGTGTACAGTGTGCCTGCTCCACAAACTAAATGCACAGGGGTATACAGACATTTTCAGTGTTATACATAATGCAATTATACAATACATAGGATGTGGCATTAAAATCAATGTAAAAGTGCACATATATACATGGCAGTAACATAACATGGACAAAATAAACATAATAACAAACCCAAACCTAAGACAGTCTGTATTACATTTCAGCCCTCTTACACACGAAGGCTTGGCTATTCTCAGAAGTCCTACAGGATGAATGGATGTGCGCTGTACTCTCCCCTTGCTGCAGCTGCAAGAAAAGGGTTCAGGAGCCCTGTTCTTAGGATAGATACAGATGGATATGCCATGTTAATGTCCAAGATGTGAATATCCCTTTTAAAGCTTGCATACTTTAGGTCGAAGAAAGACCAACTGAGGCAAAACCCTTGAAATATTGTACAGTTACAATACAACTAAAGATGCAAAAAGAAAATATATATATATATATATATATATATATATATATACTGAGAAATCTTCAAGTCTATGAAAGCTACATCAACATTTAGTGGATCATGAGGTTAAGAATGAGGATTACAAAAGTAAGCATGCCCACATGGTCTGCCTTTTATGTGTAGAATGTATGGCTTTATATTGCAGCAGCATATTATCAGCTTCTTAGAGAACTTTTAAGTTCAGGCTGAGAAAGCAGTAAACAGTTGTCTGACAGTCCCTTGAAATGTGGAGAAAATAACTGCCTTACGCATAAGGATATAAGAACTTATTTTACTGATTACATCCCGCATTGTGCCTGTGTTTGTTTTCTATATGTGTGGGAAGCATCAAGCGGATTACGCTGGGAGTGAAATGAGGGAGAAATGAAGTGCTCTTTATTTCCACTTGTATGTCCTGCTGTTTCTGAAAAAAGGGAAACACTTGCAGCATTCTGTAGCTTACTCACTGCTGTCTGCGACTAGAGCTGGACTCCAAAGCAAAATGTTATATATTTATAAATTTCATATATGCAATAGGTGAATATGACACTGATCATTTCTTACCGTCCATTTACTTAGTGGTACTTTAACTACAGTAATGTGTGTCTACTAGTTTATTAGGGGGGTAACAGATACCTTACTTATTTGACAAGGGTTGCACTTAATAAAATGAAGCTAACCTATAGAATAAAGGAGATCACTGTAATTATTAATTCATTGGTTACAAATGTATGAAAGCACTGGATAAAATGTCTGCTTATATGGGTGGTAGGAAAACATTGCAGAACCCTATTTCTGGGGTTTTACGCAATTTTCGTCTATTGTAATTCCTAAATGTATCAGTTTTGATCTGTTCCATCTAACCCTGTGTACCTTGGTTTCTGCATCAAAATCAAAATCTCTGTCTCTCACTGGCCCAGTTCCCAACTATTGTAGTGTCCTGTAGCTGTGTGGTCTTTCACATATTGAGGTTGTATAGTATTTTACTTATTACAATTTATCTACTTATAAAGATAAAATTATTTTGCCTCTTCACCTCCCGAGCTTACAGAGGGTAGCAGAATTCTGTCCTGTCTGCCATCTCTGACTTGTAACACTCAATTCAATCCTGTTCCCAAGGGGAGTATAGTCATTTTTTTTAATGCTTACTTGTATAGCGCCATCATATTCCACAGCACTTTACAGACATTGTCAGTCACTGTCCCACATAGAGCTCACAATCTACATTTCCCTATCTGTATATCTTTGGAGTCATGTGATGTGATGGGGAGAATTGGGAATTACTGCTCAGAGCTGACTGATAGGATGGATTCCTGTTACTCTTGTTCTGACTCAATAGCTTGGCTGCAAGTGTGAGGTTGTGAGAGTGTCCTGTAGTCTCTATGCTAACCAGCAATTTACACCAAGATATTTATCAGATAGTGTTCAACTCAACTGAGGAGGCGTAGATAAGATTCCAGATGCTTTAATCCAGGTAAATCTTGTAGAACCTCATACAGCAGTAGGTGAAAAATGATGAAATACCAGGAGCTGAGCAGACATGTTGCTTACAAAGAAGTGAAACTAAACTGAGAGAGAGAGGGAGGAGGAGCTACAGCATCACAGCTAAGGATACAGAGAAAGAAAAGGGACAAACTACAAAGACAAACAGTATCACAGATACATGTCAGTGAATTAAACCAAGTCCTGGGACATGACAACTCTCTATGACGTGGGGGAGAATTTGGGGGTGGATAGACCTGGCAAAGTTATTTTATCTTGATGTAGTGAATTCTAATACATAAATTACTATTGCTTGATATGTGGAGTGATCCTCAGCCCTTTGTCCTGTTTTACAGTAGTGAGGAACTTGGCACATTGATCAGACATACTGCAGTCATCAGAAGTACAGTGTACAGTACATCTTCCTGGCTACTGCTACCATGTCTGGGAGCTGTCTTATTCACATCTATTGAGCAGGTGAGAAGTGACCAGGCTGGGAGCTACTGTGCATGCTCTCCAAAGTCGCCCTTTAAGCAGATCATAACCTAAAGAATCAGTGCAAGCCCAGAGGTTGCTTTATACAGGGGTAACCAAAAGAAAATACAGAAAAGAACTGGAAGAATATAAATTTAGAGAATATAAAGAGTAAAGAATACAAAAATTAAGGCATTTACCGTTAATAGGGGCATTGTTACATAGGATTCATGAAATAGGAATAACCCTTTTAGCCATGTCCCTTTCTGACAAACCATACTCCTTTCCTGTTAAATTATACCTTTTTGTTATAAAAGGCATAAAAAGTGCTTAAAAGTGACTTTCAGTGTTGACCCCAGTTGTTTGGAGCACAGCGTATGGAGCAGGAATCCATTGTGTGTTATTGCAGCTCAACTGAAATGCACATGAACGGGAGCTGATCATGGCCTCTACACAGTGCACAGAGCTGTCTGCTTCCAGTTCCATACACTGTACGGACATCAACTGATAAACTGGGATTCCCCCAATCTGATATAGATAACATATCCTAAGGACACTTTAATAATGCAGTTTATTTTATGTTCCATTGAATAGCAGCCATAGCTTGTTAAAACTGTAAAATTTCTAAAAAGATGACTTACAGTATGTAACAAGATCAGGGAGAATGTCAAGGCTTGGTTCACTGCTGTTTATTTCATAGACTGTGGACAGAAACCAATAGTCCCAGCAGAAAACAAATATACAAAACAATTTCATTCAAGGAAAGTCGTATGAACTAAAAACCTACAGTCATATGAAAAAGTTTGGGCACCCCTATTAATCTTAATCATTTTTAGTTCTAAATATTTGGGTGACGTCTGACACCACATTGTTGCAAGCCATTAACAATACATACACCTACGAGAGGGTAATTGCACTGGGAAATGACTCCCATCATAGCTTCAAAAATATATGGGACGCATGGATTAATTCTCGATTTGTAGCATAAGGGGAACCATGAGTTATATGAAATCTGGTCTTGGGTATAGCATTGGGTGTGGAGCATGGAGGCGGGAAGGAACATAGGAGAAGATCGTCTCAAATATGTTTCACGATAACCCCAGAAAAGTGCCCAAATGTTAATGTTATTGTTATGTTTATAGTATATATAATCTTTATCCTTTGTCTATTGGTATACAATTCAGAAAAATATACCCTGAACAAATTTACACAGAATGAAAATCGTAATGTATGTCAATAATGTTCTTGTATTTTCTTGTGTTTATCTTGAAACCCAAATAAAAATTATTGAAACTAAATATTTGGGTGTTTGCAACAGCCATTTCAATTTGATATATCTAATAACTGATGGACACAGTAATATTTCAGGATTGAAATGAGGTTTATTGTACAGAAAATGTGCAATATGCATTAAACCAAAATTTAACCTGTGCAAAAATTTGGGTACCCTTATCATTTTATTGATTTGAATACTCCTAACTACTTTTTACTGACTTACTGAAGCACAAAATTGGTTTTGTAACCTCACTGAGCTTTGAACTTCATAGCCAGGTGTATCCAATCATGAGAAAAGGTATTTAAGGTGGCCAATTGCAAGTTGTTCTCCTATATGAATCTCCTCTGAAGAGTGGCATCATGGGCTCCTCAAAACAACTCTCAAATGATCTGAAAACAAAGATTGTTCAACATAGTTGTTCAGGGGAAGGATACAAAAAGTTGTCTCAGAGATTTAACCTGTCAGTTTCCACTGTGAGGAACATAGTAAGGAAATGGAAGACCACAGGGACAGTTCTTGTTAAGCCCAGAAGTGGCAGGCCAAGAAAAATATCAGAAAGGCAGAGAAGAAGAATGGTGAGAACAGTCAAGGACAATCCACAGACCACCTCCAAAGAGCTGCAGCATCATCTTGCTGCAGATGGTGTCACTGTGCATCGGTCAACAATACAGCACACTTTGCACAAGGAGAAGCTGTATGGGAGAGTGATGCGAAAGAAGCCGTTTCTGAAAGCACGCCACAAACAGAGTCGCCTGAGGTATGCAAAAGCACATTTGGACAAGCCAGCTTCATTTTGGAAGAAGGTCCTGTGGACTGATGAAACAAAGATTGAGTTGTTTGGTCATACAAAAAGGCGTTATGCATGGCGTCAAAAAAACACAGCATTCCAAGAAAAACACTTGCTACCCACTGTAAAATTTGGTGGAGGTTCCATCATGCTTTGGAGCTGTGTGGCCAATGCCGGCACCGGGAATCTTGTTAAAGTTGAGGGTCGCATGGATTCAACTCAGTATCAGCAGATTCTTGAGAATAATGTACAAGAATCAGTGACGAATTTGAAGTTACGCCGGGGATGGATATTTCAGCAAGACAATGATCCAAAACACAGCTCCAAATCTACTCAGGCATTCATGCAGAGGAACAATTACAATGTTCTGGAATGGCCATCCCAGTCCCCAGACCTGAATATCATTGAACATCTGTGGGATCATTTGAAGCGGGCTGTCCATGCTCGGCGACCATCAAACTTAACTGAACTGGAATTGTTTTGTAAAGAGGAATGGTCAAAAATACCTTCATCCAGGATCCAGGAACTGATTAAAAGCTACAGGAAGCGACTAGAGGCTGTTATTTTTGCAAAAGGAGGATCTACTAAATATTAATGTCACTTTTCTGTTGAGGTGCCCATACTTTTGCACCGGTCAAATTTTGGTTTAATGCATATTGCACATTTTCTGTTAGTACAATAAACCTCATTTCAATCCTGAAATATTACTGTGTCCATCAGTTATTAGATATATCAAATTGAAATGGCTGTTGCAAACACCCAAATATTTAGAACTAAAAATGATTAAGATTAATAGGGGTGCCCAAACTTTTTCATATGACTGTAGTTTACAAAGTGAAAATGTGGAAAATGTTAAACAATTTGTGATTATTGTGATCTAAACGGGTCTGAAAAGATTTTCTTATGATGATTCAAATACCTAGAGATATTGTACAAAGAAAAAAATCATTACTTCTACATGTAAAATGAACGGTACAGTTTGTGTTATGCAATATACTGTATTAGTAACCTAAGATGAAAAAAGGATTTTCTAATTAAACATAATTATTATTAAATTGCTTTACCAGATGTATACATAAAGGTTAATCATACACATGAAAAGTTTTAGCATACTATGGGAGAATTTATTATACAATTTATGCCAGTTTCTGATTTTGGTGCGCAGATGTTTTTACTCCAGAATTTGGGACTTTTGGTGCATTTGCAACTACTCGCCAAATGTCCAAAAAGTGGTCTGTTGAGGCAGGGCTTGGCAGAGGATTTGTGCATTTACTATAATTTAGTCAGAAACTGACGTGAATTATAGTTTGAATCTATGCCTTCAGATTCTACCTTTCCAAAGGCAAGATATGCACCTCATTTATTAAGAGGCATAAGCAGTGGAGATCAAGACTGGTGTAGAAAACACCAGTGTTAATAACTCTTCCCCTCCATATGTCAATTCCTCACCATTTTGAGATCTTAGCAAAAAATCCCTAGTCAAACCTAATATAACCCACTACTATAGAGAATGCATTTATTACTGCCTCATAGGTGGTAACTTTTAGTTAACCAGTTACTCTGATCCCCAGTCCATGCTAGCAATGTTCTGGTTTGGTCATTTTTTGCTGTTGTTGTGTTGGCTGTCCCCAGTTCTAATGTTAAATCTAGACAAGTTGGTCCAGGGTCTTATACTGATTGCCAGATTGGAGTCAGGAAGGTATTTTTCCCCTGAAATGGGGCTATTGGCATTAGCATCATGTTTTTTTTTTGCCTTCCTCTGGATCAACACTGTAGAGTTATAGGTAGTCTTTAGCCAACCTCATCTACTAGGTTACTATAACTCAAAGTAAATTAACTTTATAATAAACTGCAGAGAAATTACTATTGACAGTACATTACTATTGGCCCACCCCAAGTCAGATATGTACAGGCTGCTGGAGCATGCACTTGATACTGTTCTTTACTGTCTTTAGATTTGTTAAATAGTCCAAGGTCATATACTGACTGTCAGCCTCATGGGGGTTTTTGCCTTCTCCTGGATCAACTCTGTAGGGTTATAGGCTGTACTTTATGGATGTGTTTTTTTTTGGTTGCCAATTTTGGAGTCGGGAAGTAGCTTTTTCCCTTGACATGGGGCCATTGACAACATGGTGAACATGTTGGTTTATCGATAATCCTTCAGGATAGGTAGTGGTTACATTCAGCATGTCTTGTTGTGTTGAGAATATCGGGGTAAGTATGTTATTGTAATGAATGGTCTGCTCACTATACAACTCCCTGTTGCATAAGTCTATCCTGCATCTGAAGATGTTGGATTTCTTAAATCCTACTTCAATCACCTGCAGTTTCTGAAACAACTAAAAACTAAAAATATTTTTTTAAGTATTGTGAAAGCTGAATCTACTACAAGAAGAACGTCAAATAACCCTCACCTTACCATCATTGAATTAACATCCAGCCACAAGATTGTAGCCAAATTTCATTTAGGTTTTTTTTTGGGCATTTTGCAGCTGTTGTGAGTAAGGATTTAGTGCCTAAAGCTGCCCTTTTAATTGTGACGCTGGAGGCATATGGATCATAAGTCCCTCATTATGAATTCAAGCCTTCGTGTGGTGATGGAGGGGTGGTGGAGGGTACTATGTGCTCATTAGGTTTTGCCTGCATCCTTGAGAACTGACCTCACAGTACAGTTAGTTGTTAGAAAAATAATGTGTTGCAGGGTGAAGAAGATACAAGCAGATGTAGACTAGGTGTGGATGGCTGTCATGATTTGCCCAATCCTGCAGGGTCACCAGATCTAGCTAACACTAAGGGGACATGGCACAAGCTGCATAAGTCTTGTGTATCCACCTAAGGTCTGGGCAGTTCTCTGGTAACTGTTATCAAATGGTGGTCAGTGTCACTACACTCCCCCGCTGTGATACTGTATGACCTGAGCAGTGTAAGTGCTGAAGTGAACCTCCCAAGTGGAGATTCAGAGTCGATAAAAGCTGGAGTCCAACTTGTGGAGCTCCCTGAGGATGATGGTGGTGACTTCTGTAACATGTAGGAATAGCAGTACATGGTTTTTGGCCTTTGTTGGTCTCTGTGCTACAAGTGGTCCTGTTGCTATTAGTTTAGAGCACTTGTGCTGGTGACATCACTACAAGAAGTATGGGCTTTGGCAAGAGATCATGTGCTATTTGTTCCCGCATGTTACAGAAATCACTGCTTTCATTATCAGGAGTTGGGCCACATCCCCGCTGTATCAGCTGGATTTAATGGTTCTTGTAAAATCGGGCAGGTTATTGATGGGTGTCCACACATGGTTTGTACTTGTGAGTCTCTTCAAAGCTCAGTGGCTCATTATCTTTATAGTCTGTAGTTCCCAAAACTGCCTTTTCCATTGTTGTGTCGGAGGTAAGGGTTCATAAACCCCTCCTTATGAATCCGAGCCTTCATGTGGTGGTGGAGGGTATGAGTAGACTGCTATATTTAGTATGTCTACTTGTAGAAGCAACTTTTGTCATGGGTCTATTCAACAGGATGAGGGCAAAATCTCTCTTGGTACTCAAACTTCTTTTCATATAGTACAGGCAGTTTGCTGTGGGGCTAACTCTAAGGGTTGTGGTGAACTGAATCATGGGTAACTGCCTAAGGTACGGATGGCTTTCTGGCAACTGATATCAGACACTTGACAATGTAGCTGTGTTCTTTCTCTGGTGCTGTGGGGTCCAAGTCGTGTAGGTGCATAAGTGAATCCCTTAAGTGGAAACCCAGTATGGATAAGACCTGGAGTCTCAACTCGTTGAGCTCCCTGGAGAAGATGGCAGTGCCTTCTAGAGCATTTAGGAACAGGTAGTGGTGTTGCTTTTAGTTACAGCACTTGTGCTGCATGGATGGTGGCCACACTTCCTTCTCAGGGAGCTTCAAGAGTTAGTATTCTTATCCTCACCAGATCTCCACTTGAGGGGTTCACTTTAGTACCTACACTGTTCAGATTATACAGCATCATGGTGGGAGTGTAGTGGCACTGACTAGCATCAGATACCAGTTGCCAGAAAACTGTTTGGTCTAAAGGTAGACGCTCGGGCTTGGTTAGCTGCATCCTGCAGTGTTGGCTTTACAGCAGACTGTTGATGTTGTGTGGGATGTCAGTGTGCTAAGAGTTATCCTTTGTTTGCAATGGTGGTAAAACGCTCATTCCAAAACTTAGTCCTGAAAGTTATAATGCCTTCATGTAGTGGAGCGTTTTTGTTGGTTGGTTGTCTTTTTTTTTTTTTTTTTTTTTTATAGCAATCAAGACTTACTGTAAAATGATGTGAACTTACTTTCTGTTCTAGACTTCTGCTTGCTTCAGGATTGAAGAACATGTGACGTGGACACCCGACTGCACCTTAATCTCATGTGTCAACTGGAAAGATTTATTAGTTCTATGAAATGTTTCAGATTTGTATTTTGCTATAAAGGATTTCCAATTTTCATTTTCTGCAAATTCTGCATAGGTTTGAGATTCTTGAACCATTTTGGTGGTGACAGTCTGTTTTTTGATTTGCCAATGCAAACCAGGACTTTTAATGGTCTGGGACATGTCAAAAACCCAGCTGTGACGTCTTCATATCAGAAAGGGACACAGCACAGGAAGATAACCTGGTCACAATAAGCAAATCATGGCTGATTTTCTGGCAGACCATAGAAAGTTCTTGTATTTACAAGGTCTTCCTATTTCTGCTGTGTCATTTACCAGTTGAGGTTCATATGCTGCTGGCCCCTGCAGAGGACGATGCCGCCTGCTTCCAGCTCCATACTCTGCTCCCAACAGCTGAGGTGTTGTTGGTGCATTTTACCACAAAGGTCTTTTTCACAATGATTTCAACAACTACACTCAAGAAAAAGGCCATGTGAATAGACAATATTGCAGTCAAAGTACCCTCAGTCACATGACCATGGCTTTTCTTGGGTACATCAGTCCAGAAAACAAATTGATGTAAAGAAAGTCTGAAGGATCAATGTTTGTTGTTTGTTTTTCCCTGACAGGTGAACCTGATTTGTGCTCCTTGAACACTTGCCACCTGCCACAGATCTTTGGACTGCTACTTATACTGGGGCCACTCTGAGACCTGCTACTATTCCCATAGTTGATTCCAGATCTCCATGCAGGGGTTGAACTGTAGAGCCGACTAACTACAGACAGAGCACCTCTAGAGAAGGCAGCTATGGGAGCTGCTATGATGCAGATCCCCTCTGACCTGGTGGGGCACAATGCAGAAAAAAAAAAAACTAAACTAAGCAAATACCCTGCCCACATAACAGGTTCTAGCCCTACCATTGGCAACACACATGTACAAAATATCTGGCCCTGAACCAGGTAAAATAGCCCAGTCCTGAAGTGGTTAAAGGGGATGTCCCCAATATACTCTTCCATAGATCTCTGCTTGCTTCCAGTTGATGATCAGTCCTTGGTCATGTGATCAATCACAGATATCAGAACAGTCTCCAAGGAGCCGTGTACCTGTGTCCATCACATGACCATGGACTAATTTATATTTGTTGCATTTAGGGTTTATTTTTGTTTTGTAGATCTGTTTGATTCCAATTGATATAAACCTATCCTATCCTAACATGAAAATCTCAACACTAGCAATATTACAACATACAGGAAGAGTAACACAACTTTACTGAAATTTGTAAAATACATAAGTATACAAATTGCACGAGACAAGAACACCCAAATAAAAGCTAACATGTATGGTATTATATCCACTCGATGCAATATTGTGTGGCCATGGCTGCTGGACCATATAGCCCAGTTTGACAACATTTTGTGAAAGACATATACAATTAGGATTAGAAGGAGAATGTAGGAAAGCAGAGTATGAAATCTGAATCTGTACCAACCACTCAGGATGACATCTGTTTCGCCAACTGCTTCGAAGTTTGGCAATCGAGGGTAATGGTCACCAAAATAGCCACTCATCTCACCTCAGACAACAGCAACCACCCTGTAAACACATACAGCTTGGCCAGACACATCATACGCATGCTGGACCCTGCGATTATGTCACGTGGTTTGGCGTCCTGTACGTATGCCAGATATAACAGAACAGTGAACAAGTGTGTAAGGTAGGGTTCACCTCAGAAACCACCAAAAATTTTAAACGATGGACACCCGGTGAACCAAGTCTCTGAGGTAAACTATAGAAAGGCGCCAACCCCCCCCCCCAAAAAAAATACCCAACCAGCTATCTTTGGGGGGGCCCCATCACGCAACCATATTAGCATATGCACCCCCCATTGGCAGATCAAAAAAAAAAAAAATCCCCTTATTTGGCCCCCACATAGGGGGTCAGATATTTTTTCCCCCTACCTCCACACAGAGTACCAGCCAATAATTTTTACTTACCTGTTCACGCTCCTGTCCTGGCCGCCCTCCGCTATAGCCAGCACTGAAGAATGCCGGTGCACTGTACATAGCATCCCAGCATTCTTCAGCATTGTGACATAAATGTACCGCCAGCTAGAGGCGGCAGAGACCAGAACAGGAGCATGGACAGGTGAGTAAAAATTATCAGCAGCTGCCTATTGCAATAACACAACAAGTAGTCAATGAGGTTCTGCAGTCTCCTTGTGTCACCGCTGTTGTAGTGGTCTGGCTCTCTATTGTTCAGGACCCCAGGCAGATCCAAACGACAAAGATCTTGGAGCTAGTGTGAACTTAGCGTAACTATGTTTAGTTCAACAGGTACTGTATATAACTGTAGGTGGTGAGTTTGGAGACATGGAAGTGCTACAATATCTTGATATTGTGTTAAATTAATTGTATTTATGGTTTCCTTTTTGTTTTACATTTGACCATTTTAGCATTGCTACATCTGTATATAAGGCACTGTGAAGCATTAGACTAAATTTTCTTGATGCTTTATTGGCATTTGGTATTCATTGTTTTCCTTAAGCTTTCTCTGTGTGGCTGTAATGATAATAAATGCAGGTGATTGGCTGTAATATTGTAAAAGAGAAGGTTAATGAGTGAGCGAGAACTAGGAGTCTAAAGATGGCTGCTGAGGGTGTAGTGGGTGGGTTAGCTAGGGAAACAGGAAGGAGAGTGTGTGAGAAAGGGAGGGGGGAATGAGTCAGCTCTGAGTGCAGACCAAGGAATCATGGGAGTTGTAGGAAAGGCACAGAACAGGAAGATGCCGATGTAAACAAATGCAGAGGATGCCAGGAACTCCCAGAGAACCCAGAAATAACTCAAAACACTGCTTAAGGTATTTGGGTGCACTTAATAATGGACCTAGCTTATTAATAGCACTTTTTGAAAATTAATTTTTTTGCCCGGTTTACATGATGGGGTCCCCCTAATTAGAACATGACACCCCCCCATTGGCAGATCAAAAAAATCCCCTTTTTTTAGCCCCCCACAGTACATGACCCCTTTTTTGCACCCCACATAGTACAGTATATGACCTCTTTTTTTTTTCCCCCAGCCCCACACAGAGTAGCAGCCAATAATCTTTACTTACCTGTCCACGCTCCTGCAAACTTTATCTGCAGCTGCAGGCGCCCCAAGCTCCCTTCTGGCCAAGAAGTAAGTAATATCTGCTCTCTCCTCTCCTACCTACACTTCTAAGCCAGCCCAGTACAGGTCCCGCTCGGCGTATTTTTTAAAGCGGCCTGTCTTGGGCTGGTTTAGATTAAATAAATTGTCAAAATGCCACCCCCTAGGTTGCCACGGATAGTGCCATCTGAGGCACCCACCTCACTTTGCCTCATTATTGGTGCACCCCTGCTGCTGAGGGACTCTTAAACATAACAAACCAGTACTCACCTCTCCTCAGTTTCCAGCAGTGGCAGCTATAGTCTTCTGTGTACAGGTCGTGTAGCTGGGAGTTGTGCTGCAGGTGACCACTTAGTTCGGTGTCTTCCCGCCAACTGCCGCTCTCCGGTGCCAAACAGAAGTTCAGCTTAAACCCCGCCCCCAGTGGATGTCACAAGTGACATCCTATTTGTTCTAGGAGACCAGTGCAACCAGTCCCAGGCCTTAACATTGACCTCTTCACAAATGATATGTGACTGCTGTGATATGTTATTTGTGAAGCGGTCACCCCTGAGGCCTGTGATTGACTACAACACTCACCTGCAACAAACAGCCTAGGGCCTGTATACAAATGAACAAAGCTGCTGGAGCAGGAAACAGAGACCCGGGGAGACTGATTTTTCACATTAAAGGATCCTTCAGCAGTAGCAATAAAATTATGAGCAAGGCAACCCTTTAGAGCAGGGGTCTCAAGCTCGCGGCCCGCGCGCCAACTGCAGCCCTCGGGACAATAGTTTGCGGCTTCCACCTCAACATCAAAGTTTAATGTTAGTGCGGCCCGAGTTTGATACGAATGTTTTAGGTCATGTGACAATGACGTCATCCAGGTCCTCGAAAAGAATGCGGACGTTTGCTCGTCACGTGACGCCAAACAAAAGACTACAACTCCCGGCGGTCAGCGTGCCCACAGCTCTATGAAGGGTTCAGTTGTCGGAGAAGACTACAAGTCCCAGCGTGCTGCGCGGCAGGCTATGTCACGTGTTCAGACGAGGGCACGGCGGATTGGTGATTTGTAAGGTCAGCGCAGGCGGCGACAAGCTGGAGGCCGCTCTCTTCATCTTCTCCCTCATTGATTGCTGCGCCCTCATCTTCCTGGCGGTCTACTTTATATCCTTTGTCTGAGTGCGGTGTCTTAGAGGCTGCGGAGTCCCGGGGGCGCCGCCCTGTTGTCATTCTAGGGGGTGTATCCTGGCAGGGAGGGGGTTAATGCCGGGCAGGGCGCTCCCTGTGACTACAGGTGGTCAGTGGTATAGCAGGCAGGTGGGAGATCTCATCTCAGTCTCCTCCATTGCCTGTATTACATGTATATCACTTATATTGTATACAGTAGGTCAGCCTTAAAGGGGATGTTCAGTCAAAGGTAGATAAGGTTTAAAGGGGTGTTTCTGGGTTATATTTATAGGCTTGTGTGGTTGTAAATTATGAAATTCTTTCCAGTTTTCGCATTATATTCATTTTGCAGCGTTCTTCCTTGCTAATGCAATGATGTAGTATCCATGGTAACATCGTGTGATCACGTCAGCGAATAATTGCCAGACATGGCGGCGATTCTCAATTAGATCAAATCACAGTTATGGACATCACACCAAGGTGTCAGACTGATACATTGTAACAAAGTATCACAACATTCACATTGGGATAGAATGTGGGGAGATAAAGTGATATCGAACAATACTATAGGGGAACATGTAAGATCCACCGACCCCAATCCATGTGTCAGTGGCTAACACAAAATAAGATGAAAAAATAAAGACATTTGATAACATTGGAATGTTTTTGTAAGAGCTTTTCTTGTGGAAAACCTAATGCGGCCCAGCCTCACCCAGACTCTACCTCCAGCGGCCCCCGGGTAAATTGAGTTTGAGACCCCTGCTTTAGAGGGTCCAGTTTCTCATGAAACCGATTTAACAGAATATTGTGACATGCTAGTGAAACCCTGAAAGGCTACAATGAAGAACACAGCTACTGGACACCTATAAGATATCAATACATGATGTATTATTTTGAAACATTGTTGTCTTGAAAGGCTAATTATCTTGTGACACAAAGAACTGGCCATGTCCTGCCAAAAGAGGTCACATCTACACTTGAAATCATTATTGAATTGTAAAATGCACCATAGTTATTAAAGGGAAGGCTGGATCGGTGGGTGCAAGCCCTTAGCACAAGCCAGCATGACTGGCATTGCCGGCGAAAGTAGGGGGTGGGGCTTAAGCCGCACTTCCGTTTGGCGCCGGAGAGCGGCAGTTGGCAGGAAGACGCCGAACTAAGCGGTCACCTGCTGCACAACTCCTGGCTACACGGCGGTAGTACGTCAGCTACCGTGATGGGCAGAATTGAGGACCTCCTAGGGCAGCTCAGGCTTGCTGCTGCTGGCTCACTTGGTGAAGACTGGCTGAGATCCCAAGTAGCGGGAGCGCTGGGTGGGAGCACCCTAGCAGCCCCGCCGGAAAGGCCCCCACATCGGGTGCGCCCTCCAGATCCGGTGCCCATAGCGCGGCACAGCAGGAGCCCCACAAAGGAACCCTCTGGACTGGGTTCCTCACACCACAGCCCAGGGGCGCAGGTCCCGGTCTGGGAGGAATCCTAACAAGCAGCTGCGCTTGGCGGGGAGTGGGTGGTCCCGGGGTTGTGAACGTCCCCAGGCCCGTTGCCACTCCCATTCATCATGCGAACACGATAGTGGTGACGGTAGATCCTCCTGGCGATGACCTGGTCGGTAGGACCGCCTACCAGCATACGAGACCTCCAGTGCAGACGACCTCAAGGATGCCATCGTGTCCTGAACAATTGCTTCCCGCGAATGTCTCCTCCCTGGCCTGGGGATGTTTGGCGGTGTCACCATCTCTTGGTTTTTCGCAAGTCCCTCTCACATTTCCTGGCGTGCTTCGTTCTACATGTTGCTGCGGCTGCAGCAGAGATTTACCTGCGGCGGCAGGCGGCAACTCTGTGACAATTTGGTCTGAGGTGGCGCAACAGGACTCTGGATTTCTGGCTGGTGGGCTCACAGCAACTACGCAGCCCTGTGAGTCTCATTCTCATGTCCATTTCCTCCTATACTTATGTCACAGGCTGGTGGGGATGAGGTTAGAGTCAGTTCGCCTGCTAGGGGGAAAGTGGAGGATGGGAGGGGATAGTGTCAGGAATCAGGTCCCTCCATGTTGACAGAACCTAAAGTCGGCATACCAGCATTCCACGGTTGTTACGGATAAGCTACGCAAGGAGGTCGGTTTGGGCCGCATGGCTGGTCCTTTTGTTTCTCCCCCTTTTGAGGGTTTTGTCCAAAAAGGAGCCGTCAAAATTCCGGCTCATTCATCATCTGCCGCATCCTAGGGGCGCATCGGTGAATGATGGGATTGATCCGGAGCTCTGTACCGTGGTCTACACTTCATTTGATGCGGCAGTGGAATGGGTCAGGTCTTGCGGGAATGGGGCTTTGCTGGCAAAGACTGACATCGAGGCAGCGTTTCACCTCCTGCCGGTTCATCCATAGTATTAAGTTGTTAGGTTGTTTTTGGGACAATGCATATTACGTTGACTGGTGCCTCCCTATGGGGTGCGCGATTTCGTGCGCCTACTTCGAGGCTTTTAGTTCTTTTCTCAAATGGGTGGTAAGTGATGTCTCAAGCGTCCCTTCCGTCATTCATTATCTGGACGACTTCCTATGCATTGGCCCTGCTAATACGGATGTGTGCGCTATGTTGTTAGTGTCTATGTAGTGGGTGGTGCAAAAATTTGGGGTCCCCCTAGTTCCTGAAAAAACTGAAGGCCCCTCTACCCGTTTGAGTTTTTTAGGCATTACTATTGACACTGTTAGAATGGCGTTTCGCTTGCCCGAGGATAAGCTGGGGGACTTGAAGGCGGAGGTCTTTAGAGCTCGGCATTTGCATAAGATTATGCTCTGGGAGCTGCAGTCTCTCCTGGGCAAGTTAAATTTCTCGGCCAGGGTTATGCCTATGGACAGGATATTTGGAGCATTCTGTCAGGGGAGTTGGTGTGCTGCGGAGTGGCTGTGTGACTGGTTGGAGAGGGAGTTGATTGGTAATATGGCCGTTTTAGAGCTTTTCCCCATTATCGTCGCCATTACCATCAGGAATAAGAAGGTGAGATTCCGCTGTGACAATATGGGGGTGGTCTTGCCCATCAATAACATATCTGCATCCTCTCTACCAGTTGTGCCCTTGCTGCAGGGTTTAGTTTTCCACTGTCTGTGTTTAAATGCTTGGGTGGTGCCATGTTCCAGGGGTTTCTAACTCCATCGCTGACTCCCTGTCTTGTTTTCAGTGGGACCATTTCTGACAACTGGCTCCAGGGGCAGAGAGTCAGGGATTGGAGTGCTCGGCGGAATTATGGGACTCGGTATGATGTCTGCAGCTCACCTGTTGGTTGCTTCGCTGGCCCAAACCAGACGGGCAGCGTATGTGGCGGCATGGGGTTTATGGGAGAGTTGGGTGGAGGAGTCGGGATGCAGCTTTAGTGACGAGGATTTAGTCGAGGCACAACTTTGTTTTTTGGGGAAGATTTCCCGGGATGGTTGTCGGGGGCGAGGTTAATAGGTTTATGGCTGAGGGGTAGGAGAGATTTCACGAAAGCCTTCCTGGTTCAGCAAGCATTGCGTGGTTTCCACAAAGGTCGGAGGACTAAGGATACTTGCTGTCCAATTTCGTTTAATATGTTGGGGAGGTTATGTGAGGGGTTGGGTTTGGTTTGTGTTTCAGCATACAAAGTTGCTCTTTTCTGTCTGGCTTTCGTTTTTGCTTTTTATGGGGCCATGCGTGTGGGGAAATTGGTCTCGCCCAGTACTACTCGGCATGGGGGTTTGTTGGCCAGAGATGTGTCATTGGAGTCAGACAGGGTTGAATTTTGGATACGGCGGTCTAAAACCGATCGAGCAGGTAGGGGTAAGTGTGTGGTTTTGGGAGCTAATAATTCTACTGCCGTTTGTCCTGTTTATTGTTTGCGGGCTTTCTGGTCATTGGGTGCATCCAGGGAGGGGTCACTCCTGTGCCATGCTGATGGTTCGATGCTTTCTAGGTATCAATTTGCGGCCGTCTAGTGACGAGGCATAGATGGGCTTGGTTTGGATAGGAAGACTTATGCTTCTCATTCCTTTAGGATTGGGGCAGTGACGGAGGCTGTTGGCAGGGGTTTATCTCCTGGGATGGTGCGTTGAATCGGAAGGTGGGACTCCTCTTATTACCAAATGTATGTGCTCCCTGAATTGTTGTGAGTTAAGTACAATATATTTGCTGGGGTCATATGGTCTCTTTGGTTCTGACCTGTTGTTTACTGTTTTTCCACAGGTGTCCCGGGCACTCCTTTGTCCATTGGGGGAGCAGAACGTGCAGATGTTTGGCCCCACGGTAGACAGCACGGTTTTGGGAGGGCCATTGCGGTTGTTTGTTGGCTTGGTTTCCGAGGTATGTTGTCGGGTTTTGACAGAGATCACAAAATTTGTTTGACTTGACAGGGCGCCTGACATTTTGTTGCTTCATGTGGGTGGCAACGATCTTGGGGTTCATCCTTTTAGGGAGCTCATCCGGGATATTAAGAATGACCTGCTTCATTTGTGGGTTATGTTCCAGAGCTTGATAGTCATTTGGTCTGGGATTGTTACACGTAAGATATGGCGTGCTGCCCGGTCAGTTGACAGGCTTAACAAGGCCCATATTAAGATGAACAGGGCGATTTTGATTTTTGTCGCCAGGAATGGAGGTTTGACTGTGCGGTATTTGGATTTAGAGTCTGGTCAAGGCGGGTTTTGGCTTCAAGATGGAGTGCATCTCAGTGCTGTGGGTATTGACATGTGGTCATTGGGGTTACAGGAGGGCATTGAGAGGGCTTTGAGTTTGTGGGCAGCGTCGTGTGTATGAGGTTTCAAAGCACGCTCGCTATGGTGGGCGGGGGTCCTTGGAGTTGGCTGAATTCATGGAGGGGGGGGAGAGTCATCATGGTGGGATTCCCCTCCCACCGTAAATTGGACTGCTTGTGTGTAGGGTGGTCTGGTGCATGGTTGGTGGGTCCCCCCTGAAAGGGGGAGTCCCTTTCTCTGGGTAGCCAGGTGCAGTGCCACCAAGCTGGGGGTAAGGTCTTGTTATATTTATATAATGTTTTATATTGGTTGTTCATTTTGTTTATATGTAAATATTTGTTAATAAAATTGCTGCTGTGGCCAAAATTATCCAACAACAGGTTACTGTGTCGTTTTTTTGGGGAAGTTTGGAGGGAATGATTGGCCACGGGAGAGGTATGGCGGTTGGGCGGTGGTCTTTGGTCATAAGTCACATAGGTTGGGTGGATAGATAAGTTTAAGCGTACTACACTCCGCAGTTGTACAGTCATGTGGTGCGACAATATAGTCAAACCCCATTTTTTTTACACATTAAAAAAGTGCCTAGGAAGGCACTAAATGTGTCTAAGATGAGTAACATATATGGCATATAACAATTGCAGCTTTTTATTGGTCACATTGGGGCAAATTTACAAATAATTTTGGATTTAGAGTCTGGTCAAGGTGGGTTTTGGCTTCAAGATGGAGTGCATCTCAGTGCTGAGGGTATTGACATGTGGTCATTGGGGTTACAGGAGGGCATTGAGAGGGCTTTGAGTTTGTGGGCAGCGTCGCATGTATGAGGTTTCAAAGCACGCTCATTATGGCGGGCGGGGGTCCTTGGAGTTGGTTGAATTCGGTGTGGGGGGGGAGAGTCATCGTGGTGGGATTCCCCCTCCCCCCGTAAATTGGACTACTCATGTGTAGGGTGGTCTGGCGCATGGTTAGTGGGTCCCCCTGAAAGGGGGAGTCCCTTTCTCTGGGTAGCCAGGTGCGGTGCCTCCGAGCTGGGGGTAATGGCTGGTGATAAAAGAGGTGCAACTTGGCTATACATACTTTTGGGCGCCACATCATTTATGTAGCTCCAAGTACCTCCGTCCAAGGCTGGTTGTTATATTTATATAATGTTTTATATTGGTTGTTCATTTTGTTTACACTATCGTTCAAAAGTTTGGGGTCACCCAGACAATTTTGTGTTTTCCATGAAAACTCACACTTTTATTTATCAAATGAGTTGCAAACGGAATAGAAAATATAGTCAAGACATTGACAAGGTTAGAAATAATGATTTTTATTTGAAATAATAATTTTCTCCTTCAAACTTTGCTTTCGTCAAAGAATGCTCCATTTGCAGCAATTACAGCATTGCAGACCTTTGGCATTCTAGCTGATAATTTGCTTAGGTAATCTGTAGAAATTTCACCCCATGCTTCCAGAAGCCTCTCCCACAAGTTGGATTGGCTTGATGGGCACTTTTTGCGTACCATACGGTCAAGGTGCTCCCACAACAGCTCAATGGGGTTGAGATCTGGTGACTGCGCTGGCCACTCCATTACAGATAGAATACCAGCTGCCTGATTCTTCCCTAAATAGTTCTTGCATAATTTGGAGGTGTGCTTTGGGTCATTGTCCTGTTGTAGGATGAAATTGGCTCCAATCAAGCTCTGTCCACAGGGTATGGCATGGCGTTGCAAAATGGAGTGATAGCCTTCCTTATTCAAAATCCCTTTTACCTTGTACAAATCTCCCACTATACCAGCACCAAAGCAACCCCAGACCATTACATTACCTCCACCATGCTTGACAGATGGCGTCAGGCACTCTTCCAGCATCTTTTCAGTTGTTCTGCGTCTCACAAATGTTCTTCTGTGTGATCCAAACACCTCAAACTTCGATTCGTCTGTCCATAACACTTTTTTCCAATCTTCCTCTGTCCAATGTCTGTGTTCTTTTGCCCATATTAATCTTTTCCTTTTATTAGCCAGTCACAGATATGGATTTTTATTGGCTACTCTGCCCTGAAGGCCAGCATCCCTGAGTCGCCTCTTCACTGTAGACATTGACACTGGCGTTTTGCAGGTACTATTTAATGAAGCTGCCAGTTGAGGACCTGTGAGGCGTCGATTTCTCAAACTAGAGACTCTAATGTACTTGTCTTGTTGCTCAGTTGTGCAGCGGGGCCTCCCACTTCTCTTTCTACTCTGGTTAGAGCCTTTTTGCGCTACCCTCTGAAGGGAGTAGTACACACTGTTGTAGGAAATCTTCAGTTTCTTGGCAATTTCTAGCATGGAATAGCCTTCATTTCTAAGAACAAGAATAGACTGTCGAGTTTCACATGAAAGTTCTCTTTTTCTGGCCATTTTGAGAGTTTAATCGAACCAACAAATGTAATGTTCCAGATTCTCAACTAGCTCAAAGGAAGGTCAGTTTTATAGCTTCTCTAACCAGCAAAACTGTTTTCAGCTGTGCTAACATACTTGCACAAGGGTTTTCAAGGGTTTTCTAAACATCCATTAGCCTTCTTACACAGTTAGCAAACACAATGTACCATTAGATCACTGGAGTGATGGCTGCTGGAAATGGGCCTCTATACACCTATGTAGATATTGCATTAAAAACCAGACGTTTGCAGCTAGAATAGTCATTTACCACATTAACAATGTATAGAGTGTATTTCTGATTCATTTAATGTTATCTTCATTGAAAAAAACTGTACTTTTCTTTCAAAAATAAGGAAATTTCTAAGTGACTCTAAACTTTTGAACGGTAGTGTATATGAAATATTTGTTAATAAAATTCTGCTGTGGCCAAAATTATCCAACAACAGGTTGCTGTGTCGTTTTTTGGGGAAGATTGGAGGGAATGATTGGCCACGGGAGAGGTATGGCGGTTGGGCAGTGGTCTTTGGTCATAAGTCACATAGGTTGGGTGGATAGATAAGTTTAAGCGTTCTACACTCCCCAGTTGTACAGTCATGTGGTGCAACAATATAGTCAAACCCCATTTTTTTTACACATTAAAAAAGTGCCTAGCAAGGCATTAAATGTGTCTAAGATGAATAACATATATGGTATATAACAATTGCAGCTTTTTATTGGGGCATTGGGACAAATTTACAAATAATTTTGGTTTGCATTTAGTGCAGCATACTGAAAATAATAGGAGATGAAAAGTTCTGCAACTTTCTATTTTTCCAGTGCTTTAATATTTTTTATGTTTTAAGCTTTATTCACCTAAAAGCAGGAATCCCTTTAGTAGTCATAATGGTACTATCGATAGTTAAGGTTTTCTAATATTGAGCACTAAAAAAGAAAGTTTTTTTAACACTGTGCTCATTTGTTTTTGGAAAGATAATACTGGAAACTATAATGCAGCAGATTCCCAGAAGGTAGAATCAGGCTGTTGCCATTCTTCTCCCATAATCCATTTCAGGCTAAATTCTTTAAAATATTCCAGGCGATGACTACAAATGTAAACACATGAACAACTGTATAAATATATGCATATTAACACAGAATAAACATTATTAAAAGGGTTGCTAGGTTTATAAAAATGATGTAACAATCGAGTCCTAAGCACTGCAACTTGGTAAATTTGTCCCGATTACAAGATATTCAAGCCATTATCGGTCATATGACCATGTCCGCTCCAGTCTCTGACATTTGGAATTGAATCATAATACATTTTAACCAGGGAGCACTTCACAGAGAAATCAGAATATCACAGCCAACATGACATCTCCTTCTGTGATCAGTCCAAAGAATCACCCCTGAACTGATCAACACATGAGTAGTATGGCATTTCAGCTCTGAGAGTTACACTGCTGATGTGATGTTCAGCTCTGAGGAGGTCCTTTGGAACGGAGAGTGGAGGATTACATCTAGGGGAAAACAAGGAATGATATGGTATGTGTGGTGTTACATTCCATTTTTTTTTCTGTGAAAGGGGAACTGAACCCATAATACTGAGCTTCACAGACCAAAAAGGGTGTGGTCACATAACCAACAGTGACATCTTGGAAATTGCACATCTTTTAAGTGGGGATATAATTAGTAAATTGCTAATTTGTTTGTTAAATAATTTGGATACATTTTATAGTAGATGTTGGCTATTTGTTGGCTTAGTTAATTTTTTTGTTTTACAATTTGTTTTGACATATCTTAAGCCAAACTCCTTTCTGCTAAGTCTCCCATCTTTTGTTGGACGAGGTGCAAAAAGTGTCTACAACAATTAATAAATATATTGCAAAGCATGAACGCTAGTTTTTTTTACTCATTTCAATAGTAAATCTTACAATTTATAGATTGTAGCAGGGCGCTCACTACTACTGTTTGATATGTAAATTTTTTTGTCACATTGTAATGTCTCATATTGTCTGTTCATGTGTCCTCTGATTTGTCAAGTACTGTGGTATATAAATAATAATAATAATAATAATAATAATACTTAATAAATCTGCCCCAGTGTATTTACAATGCCTTCTACAATTACTCTGGCTCTACAGTTTGTTGCTACCATCATGTTTTGTTGTTTCTGCTTTTAACCCTTGTTTCCGAGAAGTATTTCTTTATTTAAAATCTACTTCTTGAATGATCAAAATAGGATCTAGTATTCAGTGTCTCTTCCTTCACAAATCTACTGTTCTGTTGGTTCTACATCTGTGTTTGCACAGAAGTCTCCTGGAAGGCAGGTTTACATAGCCTTATGTGGCCTTGAATGCACAAAGCAAGCACTTCTACCTTCATATGTATTATTCAATTCAATATTTAGTGCTTTATTATGTTCAGTTTATTTTTCTTGCCATTGTATATAAATGGGTGTAGGAGAAGGAGAAAACGAACAGGAGAAACAAAGACAAAGAGTAGGTGTCTTATAGATAAAAGACAAAACTCACTAGGAAAATAAGTAGAAAAGGAAATGGTCTGAAAAAGTAGAGAGAGACCAGGAAAGATAAACATGGAAACAGGAAAAAGTGGAAAAAGGAAGAGGCCACAAAGAAGACAGTTGCATTTGAGGATAAGAGGATAAGCAAGGACAGGGAGGGAGCAAGGTGAAAAAGTAAAAAAGTAAAAGCTGATAAGGGCTTGGAGAAGAAAGGCACAAAGGAGACAAAACACAGGGAAAACCTGGAAACAGGAGGTTAAAGATAAAGGAGAAGAGAATATGGAGGCGGAGAGGGAACAAAAAGTGAAAAAGGGACAGTGAAGTAGGAAAATGAAGGAAGTAGAGAATAAAAATTAGGGGAAGAAACAGGTGAAGAATGAAAGAAAAAGTTAAAGAACAAACTAAATTTCTAGTCTTTGTTGTGCTACAAAGATGAACCTAAGGCTGATCCTATTGAACTGTTTGCTATAAGCCTATATAATCTTTTTTTTTTCAGGCAGTCATTTTAATATCACAAAAACATCTTTTTATAAGTGTATCATTTTATACAATAATTCCATGTGGAGGGTTTTACCAATGTGCATAAATTTATTACATTAATTGTATAGTTCAATACACATGTCACACTAGGAACATTTCTGTGAAAAGAATGAGCAAGCCCATACCTGCCTTTGGCATAATAATTGTATATAAAAGGTGTAAGTTTTTAAATAATACACTAGATAGAATACTTATTTTTCTTGATTTTACATGAATAAAGTGTAAAAATAGCTAATGGAAATCTACATGAATTCAACACATTTTCAGTAATGTCTCTCTAGATGGAATATTTATTATATCTCCCTTGAATGTGACCCTTAAAGATGAAAAAAATTGTAATAGCCAGCACTTATTTTTTGGATTTACTTCCTGTATATAATCGGGATGTGTATGTTTACAGTAATAGATGTATGCAAATAATCATGAGGGAAAATTGATATACAGCCCCATTATGAGGAAGGTTGGTATTGGAAGAGGGCAACCACTGGCTAGTTTATGAATCCCTAAAATGTAAAATGTCAATACCAACATCCTGCCCAATGACATAAACTAATACAATATCAGAAGTGACACTTTTGTGCTTGTATCAGGGCTACACAAATTTAGCAGTGCAGTGCCACAACCTTTATCATGTACAGAGTGCTCATATGAGAGCTGTGCATAGACAGATAAGGAAAGCAGAAACTGCAAAATACCACTTCTGCCTTCTCTTGTGGGTGCCTGGCTGTCTCAGACAACTGGGCACCTAACCAATGGCTTCATGATCTCCTGTGAGACTCTTACCCCCTCCTATTCACACAACCGAGTTTCATTTGTTAAACTTGGTCCATGTGTTGGCCGGATTTACCAGCCTGAACGTCAGTTATCTATTATGCTAGGAGTCTCTGTCTCCCAGCGATATACTGTCCCATATCGGTTACAGTACAGGAAAGTATGTCGCTGGGAGGCAGGGACTCTTAGCAGCATAGATAGCTATGATGACAGGAGTCCCGCTCCCAGCATACTGTTCAGGCCAGTAAATCCTGGTGGTGTTAATGGGGGGGGGGGGGGTACGCCTTAAAACCATAACACTTTAAACAAAGCCCAATTAATGACTGCTGAAAAAACTGGTAATCATTAAGATGTTAAACAGTTTAGCCATCCATTCAGCTTGGATTTTCAGGGGTAAGACCTCTCTAAAATGCAATCTCTTTGAGAAGATCACAAATCTAGATCAGCTTTTGCTGTGATGAATTTTTAACTTGTTTAAAAGAGTTGGCCACTTTATGTGGATTCTGCTCTAAAATGTGGGGGTATGGAAGATATAACTGAATGGCATGCCCCCTCGTCCAGTAGGCCATGTGAGCTGAAAGGGCATCAGGCAGCTTGTGAACTTACAGCAGAACATCTATGAATGCAAGTCCAGTACAGAAGCATTGCCATAAGATCACACATTTCAGGGAACAGCCTTGTCACATGCCCGATTGGCTCATGTCACATATGTGACGAGAGTGGGGTGGCTGTGGGGAAAAGGTTTTTCCATCACTAGGCAACTTGCCTTTTAGAATGAAGATAAATACTGCAGAATTTGTGATAAAGATCTATTAGTAAATACATATCAATTGGCCAGCACCTTTTTAATGTTAAATACAAGACCAGATTAACCTAAAGGCATAATAGACTAGTCCCTAAAGATGAACGGCCACCTGCTGAGGGAAAAATGTATCTACAGTAGGAGAACACAGAACATGTCACGCTAAGGGTGGGTTCACACCTGCGCTTGCTGTCCGTCCGTTGCCAATCCAGTGAAAATCTCGGCGAACTGGATTGGCATTGGATACAGACCGGTCAGCGGCGCATTGGTTAAAAACCCATTCATTTGAATGGGTTTTTAAAGCAATGCGCGGGTGTGCGCTTACACCCTCTGCGCTGCGAAACAAAGTCGGACACGCAGGACTTCGTGTCCGACGAAAAAAAAAAGGATTCGCAGTGCAGAGGGTGTAAGCGCACACCCGCGTATTGCTTTAAAAACCCATTCAAATGAATGGGTTTTTAACCAATGCGCCGCTGACCGGTCTGTATCCGATGCCAATCCAGTTCGCCGAGATTTTCACTGGATTGGCAACGGACGGACAGCAAGCGCAGGTGTGAACGAAGCATAATGTGTATATTGTGTGCATTTACATGTTTCACACTTGCAGTGCTGTGCAGAGGGAGAAATACTGTTCTGTCTTATTGTGTAAGAGCAGACAAACTATATAAAGTTGTAGAGATGTAGCAAACTTTAACTTGACACATAATAATAAATAAACAGTTGCAGCACACTTTAAGTTGACATTTTCAGTGAGTTTTGTTGTGTCATATGCTGCAAAATATGTCAGATTTAAGTTAAAGACTGTTACATCTGTATATGAATTGAGGTGTGGCCTACATAGTTGGTGAAGCTAAAGGCTCCAGAAAATTTGTGTCTACAGATATAAATCAGGTACTGCCTGTTTACTGTATATTTGCAAGTTTTGTAGACAGGAGCACACCACAAGGAGATGTTGTAAACTTCTGATTTGGGTGTTCATCTCCAAGACATTTCACTACATGTGGACAAGTTGGACTGAGATTAAGTAGCAGTATTCATAAGGGGTGTATAAGGCTTTCTTCACATGGTCAGTATTTGGACACTCTTTTGTATCACTATTTGTAAGCCAAAACCAGAAGTACAACCAACACAGGGAGAAACTATAATCGGAACATTTGTAACTAATATACTAATGCAAGATATTGACCAAATACTAACAGTGTGAAAGTGGCTTAGCCTAAAAATGATATTGTGGTTTCTGTGCATACAAACTAAACGTTACATGGTATTCAAAGCAGATGAATGCTAAATTCACATGCTAAAACCCCATATTACAGTCCACTTTGAAGTCATAATAGAGATATATAAACATAATCACACTTACAAATTGGGGCCTTGTCCTTCAGCTATTTCCTGTGGAGGAATTGGATATAAGGACTCATAAACTCTGCCAATCCCAGAGCCATGGATAGCATAGGAATTCATCATGTTAACACCAGGAGGGAAATAGGACCAGGGGATTAGAGCAGTGCCATGCCATTTGCCCCATTCTGATGTGGTATCCGCTGCAAATTCCAATGGTAGCTCTTTCTAATAAATATCACAATATAAGAATTATTACAATTACTCCGCCAACACATTTTCATACGTATAGTAATATATATGTACTGGTGTCTTTATTCTAGAGGTCACTTGTTGTTAAGATATTCCATAATGCATATTTATTATACCAATTATAATTATTCAGAAAGTTGCCCTAACAAATAGGGGGTCTCCGTAATGGTTCTCTCTAATGGGTAATAGAAAGAAATTAATGCTGTAAATACAAGATAGCTGGCAACTGTGCAGAGGTTAACAGCAAGCGCCAGAAAACATATGAGGGCATGTATGAGACATAGCAAACAATTAATGTGAATTATGTTACCTTGTAATGAATTGGGAATTTCTCTGGTATGCCACCTACATGTAAACAGGATAGACTCTACAATGCATGTAGCAAAGACGTAAGCTTTTCCATTTATTAGTGAATTAATGGACAGAATGTCTACCTGATGGTGGTTATAAATCACTGCGGTGTCCATAGATCAAGCACAGAGCAAGTAACAAAAGTTTGGCTGCAGCTTCTAATGTATTAAATTAATAAACAGATGCTATTCTGCTGGGAATGGTCATAAGAAATACAGGTGGAGTGCAAGGACATTTTACACAAAGTTTAGTTACACAATATAATAAAATCTATTTAAAATACTTATTTTCCACCATAATTTGCAAATAAATTCTTTAAAAATCAGACAATGTGATTTTCTGGATTTGTTTTCTCATTTTGTCTCCCATAGTTGAGGTCTACCTATGATGACAATTACAGGCCTCTCTCATCTTTTTAAGTGGGAGAACTTGCACAATTGGTGGCTGAATAAATACTTTTTTTTCCCCACTGTATATTTATCTCACAATTATAGGCTGCATTGCAATGAAAAATGGCTTGTCATCGTTTACCAACTACATTTCTAATTTAATACTAGACATTTGTAATGCTCATTATAAAAACACAGACCCTCAAAATCAAGTAATTCATGCTCTAAAATGTAAGGGATAAGATAATATTCATGAGAAAGACAGATAGACAGATGTAAAATAATAGATACATAAATAGCTAATCACTACATTGTCCTCAGTACCCAGGTGCTTAAAGTCCCAAATATAAAGGTATAAATCCAGCAGCATTCCAACAAGTAACAAATAAAGGGGTGATGCCATGAAACATATTTATCCTCTACCCATGGGATCAAGGATTAACTGCTGATCGATAGGGCTCTGTTTGCTGAGAGCCACACCAATCCTGAGAATAAAGGTGTATTATCCCTGCTGTGAATGCAGCTAATGCAGGAAAAATACGCCAAATTCCCTGGGGGACGCAGACACACTCATTCACTATAATGGGAGCTCAAGAGATTGTGCTGCATTTCAGCTATCTGAAATGTGCTCCCATTGAAGTGAATGGGAGTGGGGCCCCTTTTCCCACAGCTGCATCACAGCTAATACACCCCCCGTTCTGAGGATCCATGTGGGTCTCAATGGTCAGACCCCCACCAATCAGCAATTTAACTTGTATCCTATGGATAGAGGATAAGTATGTTTTAGGGCATTACCCTTTAAAGTGTAATATCTAAGCTGTAGGCTATGTTCACACCACTTCTGGGCAGGGCCAGTTTTAGACAAAATAGGGCCCTGGGCAAAATTAAAAGTGGGTCCCCAAATGCTGAAATATTGTACCTACAACATAGTCACATTCTGTTAATTCAATGTGCTGCACTGCCTATCACTGGAACTTACAGAGGTGTTCCTAATGTCCTTTAAGGGGTTGTTTGTAAAGTTGTAAATTTTTTTGCTTAGTCAAACTAGTTGCTTGTGAGCCTTATCTTTAAAGATCAGGTGCACAAGCAACAAGGCATATGCCCTTCCCTATACACTAAAAAATATTTATATACAGTGGGGGAAAAAAGTATTTAGTCAGCCACCAATTGTGCAAGTTCTCCCACTTAAAAACGTAACAAAGGCTACCGTCAGTAACACACTACGCTGCCAGGGACTCAGATCCTGCAGTGCCAGACATGTCCCCCTGCTTAAGCCAGTACATATCCGGGCCCATCTGAAGTTTGCTACAGAGCATTTGGATGTTCCAGAAGAGTATTGGGAGAATGTCATATGGTCAGATGAAACCAAAGTAGAACTGTTTGGTAGAAACACAACTCGTCGTGTTTGGAGGAGAGTGAATGCTGAGTTGCATCCAAAGAACACCATACCTACTGTGAAGCATGGGGGTGGCAACATCATGCTTTGGGGCTGTTTCTCTGCAAAGGGACCAGGATAATTGATCCGTGTACATGAAAGAATAAATGGGGCCATGTATTGTGAGCTTTTGAGTTCAAACCTCCTTCCATCAGCAAGGGCATTGAAGATGAAACGTGGCTGGGTCTTTCAGCATGACAATGATCCCAAGTACACAGCCAGGGCAATGAAGGAGTGGCTTCGTAAGAAGCATTTGAAGGTCCTGGAGTGGCCTAGCCAGTCTCCAGATCTCAACCCCTTAGAAAACCTTTGGAGGGAGTTGAAAGTCCGTGTTGCCCAGCGACAGCCCCAAAACATCACTGCTCTAGAGGAGATCTGCATGGAGGAATGGGCCAATATACCAGCAACAATGTGTGACAACCTTGTGAAGACTTAAAGAAAACAATTGACCTCTGTCATTGCCAACAAAGGATATATAACAAAGTATTGAGATGAACTTTTGTTATTGACCAAATACTTATTTTCCACCATAATTTGCAAATAAATTCTTTAAAAATCAGACAATGTGATTTTCTGGATTTGTTTTCTCATTTTGTCTCCCATAGTTGAGGTCTGCCTATGATGACAATTACAGGCCTCTCTCATCTTTTTAAGTGGGAGAACTTGCACAATTGGTGGCTGACTAAATACTTTTTTTTCCCCACTGTACATACAGAGTTATCAAATACCGCTATACCAGGACTAAATGCTGTCACGTTACACGCCGACCGCTTTACCAGGACTAAATACTGTCACGTCACCCGCTGACCGCTATACCAGGACTAAATACCGTTACGTCACCCGCAGACCTCTATACCAGGACTAAATACTGTCACGTCAGCCACTGACTGCTATACCAAGACTAAATACTGTCACGTCAACCACTGACCGCTATACCAGGACTAAATACTGTCACGTCACCCGCTGACAGCTATACCAGGGCTAAATACTGTCACGTCACCCTTTGACCGCTATACTAGGACTAAATACTGTCACATCAGCCACTTACTGCCAAATTCCCCTCTGATCTGATAGTATAATCCACAAATAGCGGCTTTTAATGTATAATGTTCCCCTTACTGCGCTAAACACTTCACGACTATCAGAGTTTCCTCCATTCTCCCTGGAGAACACAACCAGACCCCTTTTATTTGCAGATGCTCCCTCATAATGCCAGCCAGCAATTAACCTCTTCCTGCCCTGCAGTGTAATAGTACGCTGCAGTAAGCAGGTTGTTCCTAGGAGCCATGAACTCCTCATTTGTGAGTGCCAGCGCCTTACAATGACATACACTGTACCTCTGCAGGTTCCTGGCTGGACAATGGTCCTGGACAACCAGAAAACTGATGGAGGTGAAGTGTATTTAAAGAAAACTCTTCATGTCCTCAGAGATGTGTGG
The DNA here is from genome assembly GCA_947044405.1 of Leptodactylus fallax. Taxonomy (NCBI): domain Eukaryota; kingdom Metazoa; phylum Chordata; class Amphibia; order Anura; family Leptodactylidae; genus Leptodactylus; species Leptodactylus fallax. Next base: position 5,977,715 of record CAMRHE010000012.1, read on the forward strand.
TATTATATACTGCTAGAAAGCCAACTGAATTCAGTGCACTGTCAGCTTTGCCAGTATTCGCCATGGTTAGTTTCAGCACCGATATCTCTCCACTATTGGAAAGGTGGGCGTTACAGTCTAGTGTCATTGCTGGGCGGTAAAAAACGTCCCCCTGACAGTACAAGGCTATGGAAGAGTAAAGTCAGGGGGGCATTCCTCACAGCCCAGGGATGACGCTGACAGTGGAGAGATATTTGTGTTGAAATTAATGGCACCAATATCTCCAGCTCTGGAGCACATACTGGGAAAGCTGGCAGTGCAGTGAATTCAGTGCACTGTTGGCTTTCTAGTGGTATGTAATACCACCCATTTCTGAGGACATGAAAGGTCCTCTTCAAATAGGTTGTGGTGGTGGGCGCTGCAACATCTTTTTTCTTTTTTTTTCTTTACACACAGAGTGTTCTATTTCAAGTGTTTTATTTCTGTAAATGTTGATTATGGATTACGGCTAATAAAAACCCAAAAGAAAATTAGAATATTGTAAAAAAGTTCAGTATTGTAAATTCAGTGTGTCACCTGCTAAGGTTTCCTAAGCCTTTAAATGGTCCCTCAGTCTGGTTCAGTATGACACACAATCATGGAAGACGCTGATTATGAATTGTATTACTGAATTACTGAACTGAATGAACGTTTCAAAGATATTCTAATTTATTGAGATGCACCTGTAATACGTCTGTTTAATTTTTTTGTTTACATTATTACTTTTAGAATTGGGAAAGGTTTTTCAATTTATTTTTGGATACTTTTTCAAAACTTTTTTTACTGCCCCATATTGGGATTTGAACCTGGAATTACCTGATCCCCTGTACTATATACTGCAATAATTCTGTTCCTAACACCCCTATGTGTAATAAGGAAAGGCAGCCACCCAAGTGGGTGAAAGGGGGGTTGTTCTTTCCTTCTAGCCACGCAGATTCAGTGATCGCTATTGATCACAGCCTCTGGGAGGTTAAGCAGGTGAAGCAATTTCAAACTCTGGCAGCTAGCCCCAGCTATATAATACTGTTGCCTATATTCTCAATGTGGCATAATAGTACAGAGACAGGGAGGACGAAGAATATTGTAATATTATGAAACAGTATTTATTGCATTTTAATCTCTTATTTACTGAGTTCCTGATATTCCACATGCTATGCAAAGTGTATTTTAGTGGGGATATGACTATTATAGTGAACTCCAGACTGGTATGGACTGGTCAGACTGTTACAAAGAGCCAAAGACAAAAAGATAATTGCTTTTGTATTTTATCTTTTTTCATACCTGTCATCTGTGGTAAGTACATAAAGTTCTAGAGAAAACTTTGCAGGCAGAGAAAAATTTGCATCATTGCAGCTGAAAATAAAATAACTGTAATAGGTCTAGGCCTGTATTCAAAGTCCAATCATCAATAGAAGATACAGCACAGGTCAGAAAGTGACTACAACTCCAGTTTTGCATTAAGAACGAGAGATTTCAATTGGGCTTTCAGACTGTGCTTCTTTGGGAGTTGATGACAGTCATACTACTAAGCTTATAATAAAAGATACAGTGGTCGGACATTATTTCTCAAAATGCAGATCACTTTAAAATTATATCAGCAGTCAGATCCTCAAAGGAATGTTGAAATCTGCTCAAGAACACAAAAATGATAATGTATTTCGGCCCCAGATGATAAGAACTTATAAAAGTGATTGGATTTTTAAGAAACTAAGGGAAAAGCTCTGCTCTTGAAAGCTTGTATTTAAAATATATTCTATTAGCAGGGAAATGTATCACCTGCTATTGAAGTGCGTGACTTCTTCATTGCTTCATACAGGTTATTGGTCTGAAATGTCTACAGTAACAGATCGCATTTTGACACTTCCATTTTTCTTACATTATGCTCGGAACATATTATTATTAATAACATTCTGCTATCTACATGGGAATATTTTCCATATAACTTTTTTTTTTGCACCTAAATCCAGCTCATATTTTATTAATAAACTTTGCTAGCCCTGAAGCTGGTTTTGTGAAGCTATAAGAACAGAGGTGCATAGCTCCCAAAATGGTTTGCATTCATGCAGGACTTTGTTGATATTGGCAGGTTATTTTTCGTCTGCTATGAATCATAGCAGAGGTTAATATTCCATACTGAAATAAAGCTACTCAGAGCTTTCCTACATATTCAGAGGAATTAAAATTACCATTTCATTCCAATTATAATGTACACTATAGAGAGTAAGGTATAGTAATCATGACAATAGAGCAGAGCATGGAACTCTAGTATCCTAAAATGATATGCAAAATCATTCCACATGCAAAAAACTAATAAAACTAACCTGAAAAAGGGCTGAGTCTCCCCAAAATTGCAGTGTTAAAAGACAGACAGCAATGAATGACATCATCATCTTATGCCTGGCTGATGCATTGTGTGGGATACTCTTTACATCTAATATTGGGTATCAATATAGGCGCTTTGCGCATGTCCCATGCGTGAAGGGGTAGTCATAAGTTATGGACATATCTATTGTCATCATAAGTTGTACACTATAATTACAATGATGACTTTTTGCTATTATCATGTTTTAAGCATAAGTAAAATGTACTGTACAGCTCTTTTTGTCCACATCATTTTTAGAAAAAGGGACCCCTTTGACTATATGGTTACTTCAAAAGTTATCCCTGGCTATGCCTTAAATGCCTGATAGGTGTGGTTTCCATGTCTAAGGTCTGCACTCCTTGGAAATTGGAGTCCCTTTTGCTGACTTCCACTTGCTACATTCAATGGAGGAGTAGAGTTAAGGAAAAAGTTGTAAGCGTTCTGTACGAATTCCACAAAAAACTATGATGTTGAAGGCTTATGGAGATACACTAAAGGCTCATGCATGAAGGTAGGCAATTCCACGAAAGCAGTGGTGATGCGACCAGCACCATTTTACTTTTGTCCACCCCAATATGATTGTCAACCTATTCCCATTTATCAATCAAGATGCAGTTAGAATACTTTTGAAACATTTTCAGTAGGCTTGAACATTTTCAGTACATTTTCGTCAAGTTTCACTTTAAAAAAAACTAAAGAATTATCTTGTCTCGCAGATAAATAATAAGAATATTAATTGCTTTATCATAGTTTTTTTTCTCTTTTTTTTTTCGACTGAGTTAAAATAGAAAACACACCTGCAAAAAGTCACATAACGGAAAGTGACATTGATTGCTTCAAGTCATTCAGAGCTGGGCGCCTGCTTCCCTTCCTGAAGCCATAATATCAATGAGACACTTGGGATGAATTCAATGCCTCTGATAGGGAAATCTAATTCCACTGATCTAATCCTTTAACACTGCAATCAATCCTGAGGTTTGGTGGCCCTTATGTATTGAAGGATGAAGACAGCTTCAAATGAAAGTTTATTCATTTTTTAATATCAAAGAAGACTCCCGTGATGGCTGCAATATGTCACCACACTTTCAATATAAACCTCATCACTGCATAAAATCTTTGACATAAAAAATAGATGTTAAGAAGACAGGCTGGCGTGAAAGGAAAACCTGAGATTATTCGCCAGTTCATTTTCTATTTTGCTTATCTTTATCAGGGCAAAAATTACTAATTCATGCATACATTTTTAACAAAAACCACAGAAAATAGAAGAGGCCCTTATTATCTGTAAATTTTTAGTGGACCTTTAGATATGTATACAATTACATAAACTAGTAACACCACATATATTTCCATACAGACATTTTAAGTTCTAGACTAGGTACTGCAATATACTTCCACTTACCAAGTTACCGTAACTTGCTTGTTTGGTTTTATGCTAAATGGCTATTTCTGGTCAAAACAGACCTAATTTAAAGCTGTGTTGCCTTTATTTGTCATAATCTAAGGTCAGATATAAGGCCCCCTTCTTCGACACGGATGTTACTAGTGTTTTACAACACTATATTCTTATTGTTTTGCCACTCATTAAATACAGATTACAAAATAGACACCAAAACCAAATTGAAAGAACTCTGGGACAATTTAAAGCATAGCTTCCGAAACATGCCTACTTCAGGGCTCTAAGGAAAGTTGGTACTATGACATAACAGAGTCACCTGACTCTTTTTAACAAGCTATAGCCTTCCTTCACCATTCCATAAAAGCCAGTCTCCTCTCCAAGATTTATATATGTAGCATTTTCTACAAATTCTGGGTTATGTTACCATGGCTAGACCATAAGGATAACTCAAGTTTTCTTTGGAATACTTTTTATACTGTATATACACTATTTTAAATGTTTTCTCCCTTTCTTTCTATACATCTAAAATTCCGAACCCTGTTAAATTCTACAGTATGTTTGTTTTGCTTTCTAACAAGCCAAAGAATATATTTTTGTGTGGATGTTCAACTTTATGGGTTAAAGTGCCCTGTGCATAGAGTTTGTATGATGGAACCCTAGGGTACCTACTATGGAAGTTATGTTTCTGGGGAGAGTATCTCTGTAATATGGCAATTGTTGAACACATAAAAATTATTTGTTCTGTCATCCAAGAGAAAAAACATTTGGAGGTACAGTATAGGTCCATAGACTTTTATTGATGATATGGCTCCAATTCAACTCTGAAACTATACAGAGCTACAATACAGCCATGTGAAATATCTGAGATACTAGAACTCTTATTACTTATTATATTTCCCACTATCAAACTGAGAAACATAAAATCTCTAACACAGCGGTAGATATGTCACGTCACTGGTATCTGAAGATACTCAAGTAAAAATTCCTGGTGAAAAAGGAAGCCCTGCCATTTACTCAAAGTCTGAGTCCACCATGCATTATGAAAAACCTAATGCTGTCCATCGGAGGCATTTTAATATTAAAAGAGTGTTAAGGAATTAACTTTGGCCATAAATTCTGTAGTTTCATCTGCAAATACCCCAAGGCTGTTTTTATTCCACTTTTTCTTTCATTTGAAGTGCTTGGACAGGATATTCAACCCTGCTGCATTTTTCACTTCAGATCTTGAAAAAAGATAGAAAGTGTTTCTCTTTGGAAAGTTATTTCATCTTTAGTTTACTGAAAAATAACATTAACTCAACTGCAGCATTCCCTCTGCTCTGAATCAAAACCGAACTGTAAGAACTCTAGGACTACTGAAAGCATAGCTCCTGAAGCATGTCTGCTGTGGGGTTCTAAGGAAAGTCGGTACTATGATATGAAAGAGTTACCAGAGATATTTTAACACAAGTCAAACCCAATAGTAGTTTTTGTTACCCAGTGTGACATTTTAAGTGATTTTAGAAACTCTCAACCAGCGTCATTTTTTTTTTCTTAAGCAAACAGATGCCATTCCAATTTCTGTCTTTGATTGCTTGACTGCATGCTAGGAGCTAAATTCATCTTACTGCCAACACTAAACAATCACATCTACCCTAATGCTCAGCTTTGGATGTTTGTCAGCATCTGCGATGCATATTGATCAGATATTTGCCCTAACCCTTACGTCTAATCAAAAAATGAAGTATTAATATTCTTCTGGGCAACGGGAAACATTATTGCCATATATTAAAGGAATACTTTAGTTTGAGACAAGCTCCATTACATATTCTATAATATCTTATGCAGAATAAATTACTCCATTATTCAAAACATGATGTGGCCTGGGGGGAGAAGTGGGGAGTTCAGATGCTTAAAACAGGTCCTTGCTCTATGGAAGAAAATCTATATGACGTTTCTAGGGTTTGCTATTCAGGTGGCTTGTTGATTAATTTGATTGAAGAAAATCTGTGAAACCAATTTACAAGGGATTTGAAGACTTTGTGGCGTTATTCTAATAAATGGTCCACTATTAACAAGATATATGTTTCAGGCGGCAGCATAAATGATCAGAGAAATTTACTATCCTCGGCAGCAAACAAAATGAGAATAAAGAGCTGATATGCAATACGCCAACTGCCAGCGGAACACAAACGACAGGAAGTGATAATGAAAATTACTCTGAGTAATGTTATCAATGCAATTAAAATGATGACCTTGAGAAATTACATAACATATCAATGATATCACCTTCCCCATTAGTTTTTTTCCCTGACAATCCTCCACTGTAGATCTCTCTTATTCTGTATCAAGCCCCAAAGCTCAATAACATTGTCTTAATATCTATTTCAGGCTGCTACCTTTAGCTGTAAGGCAGAAAAGATAGCTCTTCTACGTTTAATTGGCTCTGAAAAAACATTAAGCAGTGTCTCTGAAAAAAATAATAATTATACTGGAGAATAAGATGATTTGCAAATGATTGTTATTACGTTTTTATGCTGAAAGATTGTTCATTCTTTACAATGGCTGCATTTACTACATTAGTTGGAGATTTCCATTAACATAAATTAAACGAATTTCAAAAGTTCATGGAATTGTTCACATCTTGATGTCCATATTCAAAAAACCTGGCAGCTAGTAGGGTTGTCTCTTGTTTTAAGAGAGAATAGGAGAAGAGAAAATCATATTCATATAAAACAACCAGATGTACAGTATAAATTACGGGTTTATCAATAGATCTGAGACATAGACAGTTCCCCTGCCATACGTTGCAGCAGGAACAATAATATTAAAACAATACCCTAAAATATTATGTTAACAAATATGTTAGAGGTTCCATTCGGAGGCTCTGTCAGCAATTGATTCACATATTACAGCAATAAAAGCCCTGTATGCATTGTTATTTTTGTAACACATAATACAGAAACTATGATGGAACCCAGATGAACCCATTATAAGTCAGTGGGGTCTACCAGATGCCATTGGGATCTATTTCACAGTAGATATGGCATAGCATTGTGAGTTCCATTATAAATGGGAGACTTGACACCTAATGTGAACTTATCTAAAGCTTCAAACCAAAGGTATGTGTTTAGAATTTCACATGCTTAACTTTAACCATGATAGTACATGAAGCAGTCGCCGTAGATCTGTTGGCTTCTCATTCATGCTGTGAATTTTCCATTCTACCACATTCCAAAGGTAACATAATAAGGTGGGAAAAAGATATAAATTAATCTAGTTTCATCTATTATTCGGCAGTGTTGACTCAAGGGAAGGCACTGCAATACAACAAATGAGACAGAAGAAACATTTCCTCATCTTAAAAGGAAGAAAGGTTCTTCCCAATTCCAAACAATATATTGAAGGCAAACAAGAAACCATCTAATACACAACATTTGTAGTAGTAATAAGGGGAGACCGGAGCGCTGCGCAGTAAAGCGCAGGGATCTTGACTGGGGGCGGGCTGTAGGGGGACCAATAACGCGCTAGGGCGCGAAGAATTGGGGGCGGGGGCTTAACCCCGTTCGAATTGACTATGCCGCGCAGCCCGGGAAGCGGCCATTCCGGAGCTGCGCGGCATGCTAACGAGCGGTCCCTCCCTCCCTCCCGTTTTTTTCTCTTTCTTGGGCTATTTTAACTTGTTTATCTTTTTGCAGGTGGTGTCACGGTGGCCTTGGCGGGTGGGGTCCTTGGAGTTGGTGGTCAATTGGCTAAAAGGGTGGAGTCAAAGGTAGGCTCCACCTATACATTTGGTGGTAATTGCACATTTTGGTGGATGGCCTGGCGCACGGTGAACGGTTACAGGGTAAATTGGCCCTGGGAGCTGGTACATGGAAGAAGGAGTTCGTCTTTATTCATGGTGCCGCCGAGCCGGTGGTCGCGGCTGGTGGTAAATTTATGGTGTGGTTATGTTAGCGCCAGGCCGGGGGATTGATAGTTTTTTGTAGCTCCAAGGACTCTTACCCAGGTTAAGCGTTTATTGTTAAATTATTTTAAGTTATGCAAATTATAATAAGTTATACTTGTTGTTATTTATTTGTGGTTTGTTAATAAATACGGCTGCTGTGGCCGATTTAATCCAACCCTTTGGTCTTTGGTTTATTTCTAAGGGGGTGGGGGGTTTGAGAGCTGGGGGGCAGGGGTCGAGGCTGGAAAAGAGGGGGAAGGCATTTAGGCCCAGCAGTTTGGGTATCAAAGGTGGTGGGGGGTTCTTAGGGGGACCCCGTTATCAGCAATGCCCAGTCAAGCTCTTTTATGTTGATACACAAACCTTCTTTCCTCTACATACTGTATGCCCCTTGTTATAGTTACAGTTCTGGTTATAAATAGATAAATAGTTATCTATGACCTCTAATATATTCATACAGAGTTGTCACTTACCCCGAGCAATCAGATTAATACCCAATTGCAGCAGCTTCAAAACTGCCCTAAAATTACATCTGTTTAGTCAGGCTTATCACATGACCTGATCACTGTGTACTACATCTCCGCACACTACACTAACATTTCTTATCCTATCCTTCCTTCTCTATTTCTCAGATCCTGACCCCTCCATCTAGAAGTCACCCTGCACTCCCTGCACTTAGTATCTGTTTATTCACAGATATCGGCTGGTGACAGCTTATATAGCTTCAGTTATATGACCTTATTTATTATAAGATGCCTGGACCATTGTACTAAACAAGCCCTCTTACCTCTTGTGTTTTCCTATTTCTTCATAGATTGTAAACTCTTGCCTTCACTCCTATTGTTTGATATGTTAATTTCTTTGTCATATTGTAATGTCTCATATTGTCTGTTCATGTGTCCTCTGATTTGTAAAGTGCTGCGGAATATGTTGGCGCTATATAAAGTTATTACTATTATTATTATTATTATTATTAATAAGTCACCCTAAGGCCAACTTCACACAGGCCATAGTTCCTGAAGTGTACACTATTCAGGGAACTGGACTCCAGTATCAACGTCAAATATGATGTTAGAAGTCCCTGATCTGCTCTCATCTCAAACGCATCTTCTGTATGACCATTTACATGTGTTTCTTATATGACACTAGTTGTTACAGTTCAGTTTGCTATCCTCTTATATCCCATGTTATTTTCCCATTGAAAAGACAATATGTTGTAAATGTGCTCTACTGGACTGAGATCTAGTGCCTTAGTTTTCACAATTTATTCTAGGCTCTTGTAAGTATGTTTTAGAAAATAGGTAGTCTATAGGTATTCTATAAAGTGATGGTCAGCAACATTACCAATTGAGGTTACAGCATATAGACAATCCATAGTTGGTATTTAGAAGACATGGCAAGAAATCATTTTTACACAATTATACCACCAGTTGCCACAACCACTTTCACAAGCAAGATGGATCTAAGGTTTCTTACTATTTTATCTGCATAAATATAGGCAATGTGTATCTAATATCCAACAGCTATATGTAGTTTTAGTCATGTCTGTCCTTAGGTGACAGGAACAGAAACTGGTAGGGCTTTTAGCTGCTATAGTCTACCCACTGTGTGCTCAGATAATTTCCTCTGTATACTGCTGCCACAAGTCACTGTCGCCTTCTGGTCAACTTGAACCAGCTTGTAATCCTCCTTTGATCTTTATCGAAAAGAAGATCTTGTCGCCCACAGAACTGATGCACACTGGTTACTTATTATTCTCTTTGAACTTTGATATACTTCACCCACCCCATCTGGCACCATCAATCGCTGTACAGTCAAACTCTCTTAGATCACTTGTCTTCCTCATTCTCACGTCTGTCCTTAGCAATGTCTGAATATCTTGACCAGGTCTGCAAGTTTACAGAATATACACTCAGACCCGAAAAGAGGGTTGGCTGATTAGATATTTTCTTTAGGAGTTCACATTAAAACATAAAAACGGCCATATAACGGTAAATCAGATTTTACTATTCCATAGTGTACGGCTGCATTCTTGTTTGCATTTGCACAATGCAATCTAATAGCCAGTAAAAAATACACCAATTCAGAAAATATCCTCTGTAGTTGACATTTATGAATATGATTCTCAGTAACTGATAAACACCTGTCACATCTAAAAGTGACAACCAATAAAGCGCCAGATCTTATTGTAAATTTTACATAAATGATATGTACAATGCATAAGAAGAATGCCAATATATCCAAGAAAAAATAACATTAGTAGCAAACTACAGCTTTTCTTTCACTGTTTTACTGTTTTGTTTTTTGTGGGTTATCTGTGTCTGTATCTGCACTAATGACCTTTGGCTGTAACATACAGTGGACATGCCTCTGTAACTACTGTGAGGATGTGAACCTAGAGGGCGCTAGGGAGCGACCCAGGACAGCCCTGAAAAGGCCTTCAGCCACACCTTTGGGGGTGGCACGTAACTCCAGAAGGGCTGGAGTATCCTGCATGGAGCAGGAAAATGGTGGACCAGCCTAGGACAGAGAGGCAGTCTGTCCCAGAGGGGCTGGGGCCACAGGAGACTTTTGCTAGAGTTGAGCAAGAGTCAGGCTAGTTAGGGGCTCAATGAGTGAGTTAGGGCCCTAACGGTGGCCTAGGTTTTTTTATTTGTTTTTTTTTTAAATAAAAGTGGCTTTATTCATCTTAACTGCAACATAACAAAATAACAAAAAAACCTAGGCCACCGTTAGGGCCCTAACTCACTCATTGAGCCCCTAACTAGCCTGACTCTTGCTCAACTCTAGCAAAAGTCTCCTGTGGCCCCAGCCCCTCTGGGACAGACTGCCTCTCTGTCCTAAGCTGGTCCACCATTTTCCTGCTCCATGCAGGATACTCCAGCCCTTCTGGAGTTACGTGTCACCCCCAAAGGTGTGGCTGAGGGCCTTTTCAGGGCTGGCCTGGGTCGCTCCCTAGCGCCCTCTAGGTTCACATCCTCACACTACTGAGACAAGGGATAAATCCAATCTCAAATAACTAAAAGTATAAAACAACAGCAATTTTTCTGTATTTTTCTACTAAATTAATAAGTGCTATCTACCCCACAGAGAATTATCAATATTTTCACCAAAAATCAAACCCTCATGCAGCTATGTCAATGGAAACATAAAAAAGGAAATGTGGAATACAGCAACAAAAAAATCCTGTTTTTTTTTTTCCATAAAGCATGGTTATATTACATAAATCAACTCACAAAATAAAAATATTTATGCCCTGGCACCAATAATGAATAAAAGTTGATTAACAAGTTTAATGTACTTGTGACTGAAAACTACAAAAACATGCCTTCGGATAGCTACAGCTAAGGCAAATAAAAAATAAATACAGTGCCTTGCGAAAGTATTCGGCCCCCTTGAACTTTACAACCTTTTGCCACATTTCAGGCTTCAAACATAAGGATATAAAATTTTAATTTTTTGGTGAAGAATCAACAAGTGGGACACAATTGTGAAGTGGAACAAAATTTATTGGATATTTTAAACTTTCGTAAAAAATAAAAAACTGAAAAGTGGGGCGTGCCAAATTATTCGGCCCCCTTAAGTTAATACTTTATAGCGCCACCTTTTGCTGCGATTACAGCTGCAAGTCGCTTGGGGTATGTCTCTATCAGTTTTCACATCGAGAGACTGAAATTCTTGCCCATTCCTCCTTGGAAAACAGCTCGAGCTCAGTGAGGTTGGATAGAGAGCGTTTGTGAACAGCAGTTTTCAGCTCTTTTCACAGATTCTCAATTGGATTCAGGTCTGGACTTTGACTTGGCCATTCTACCACCTGGATATGTTTATTTGTGAACCATTCCATTGTAGATTTTGCTTTATGTTTGGGATCATTGTCTTGTTGGAAGATAAATCTCCGTCCCAGTCTCAGGTCTTTTGCAGACTCCAACAGGTTTTCTTCCAGAATGGTCCTGTATTTGGCTCCATCCATCTTCCCATCAATTTTAACCATCTTCCCTGTCCCTTGCTGAAGAAACGCAGGCCCAAACCATGATGCTGCCACCACCATGTTTGACAGTGGGGATGGTGTGTTCAGGGTGATGAGCTGTGTTGCTTTTACGCCAAACATATCATTTTGCATTGTGGCCAAAAAGTTCGATTTTGGTTTCATCTGACCAGAGCACCTTCTTCCACATGTTTGGTGTGTCTCCCAGGTGGCTTGTGGCAAACTTTAAACGAGACTTTTTATGGATATCTTTGAGAAATAGCTTTCTTCTTGCCACTCCTCCATAAAGGCCAGATTTGTGCATTGTACGACTGATTGTTGTCCTATGGACAGACTCTCCCACCTCAGCTGAAGATCTCTGTAGTTCATCCAGAATGATCATGGGCCTCTTGGCTGAATCTCTGATCAGTCTTCTCCTTGTTTGAAATTAAAGTTTAGAGGGACGGCCGGGTCTTGGTAGCGGTCTGATACTCCTTCCATTTCAATATGATCGCTTGCACAGTGCTCCTTGGGATGTTTAAAGTTTGGGAAATCTTTTGTATCCAAATCCAGCTTTAAACTTCTCCACAACAATATCACGGACATGCCTGGTGTGTTCCTTGGTCTTCATGATGCTCTCTGCGCTTTAAACAGAACCCTGAGACTATCACAGAGCAGGTGCATTTATACGGAGACTTGATTACACACAGGTGGATTATATTTATCATCAGTCATTTAGGACAACATTGGATCATTCAGAGATCCTCACTGAACTTCTGTAGTGAGTTTGCTGCACTGAAAGTAAAGGGGCCGAATAATATTGCACACCCCACTTTTCAGTTTTTTATTTTTTACAAAAGTTTAAAATAACCAATAAATTTCATTCCAGTTCACAATTGTGTCCCACTTGTTGTTGATTCTTCACCAAAAAATTTAAATTTTATATCCTTATGTTTGAAGCCTGAAATGTGGCAAAATGTTGAAAAGTTCAAGGGGGACGAATACTTTCGCAAGGCACTGTAAATAAAAGCTATACCTCTCTGAATATAGCAATGCAAAAAACAAAACAAAAAATGTCCCAAAAGCTCAAAATAGAATTTTAAATATTTAAAGGGTAAGGGTGCCAAGGGGTTGCAGTTCCATCTCTTGCCACTAGGCCAAAAATAGTTTGTGATGTCCTGGCTACTATATGTGGACCATATGCCATAGACACAATGGTCTGTAGCAGACCTTATTGACTTTCATGGGAGAGTTGTCTCGTCATGCTTTGTGACCTTCGCAGAGGTCATTGTATAGATCTGTGAAATCCTCTATTGTGTCTGGTGGATTCTCTGTCTTATTTACATATACTTGATAGCTGTCATTATCAATGCGCTAATAAGTGAGATGACTACTGCAAAGAAATCTACAAAAAACCAGGAAGTCTCAGCATATTAACTGGCCTTGTGGCCGGAACCAGAACTGCAGGATTTTAAGGTTTTTTTTTAAAATATAGAAAATAACATGGAACATTTTTAAAAACCTTGCCAAAAATTATTTTACAATATGTTTAACATAAAACCTGATAAAAAAAGGTCATTTTCCATTCCATTTAAGGGATGATAAGGAGTCTGTCAGGTCTAAAATGACAAATCTCTCAAATCATGCCCTGCCCGCCCCCAGTACCCTTGCAGGTTGATTTATATATCTATTATTAAGGCCAGCATTTTACATTACCTGCAAAGTGGATGGGATTCTAGCAAATTCAATTTTGTCAGTTTCTCTATAGGTATAACTGAAGCAGAAAGTCTGCAAAGGAAACCTCTGCGGACTTTCTGTAAAAAGCGCTGCGGGAAAGTGGGGCCTTCTGGGGACTGCTAAGTGGGACCTTAGCCTAAAGGATGATTAGCTCTGCATTGCTTTATCAGGTTGTGGCTGCAAAGGTATATTTTCACTTCTATCAAAGAGGAGCTTTCACCCTCTTCACCAAGTCTTTACTGTTAATTTACACACCCGATATGCTAATTCATCTCTCTAATGTCAGGTGGGCAGTTCCATGCTGGAGTAGACAGCCCAGGTCTGTCCACCTAACAGTAGAGATTGCTTAGGAAGAGTGAAGGCTATAAAAAAATTTCCAGCTGTGGGGCAACAATTATTGGAGAGTTGGAGCTGGTGGTAAAAGTTCCTTTTTTAACATACACAAGGCACTATTATTGGTTCAGGAGGCATCTTTGACCTGACAGTCTCCCTTTTAAGAATAAGATTACATGTGTACTAATGGACTGCTTACTATGTATAACACTTTTGTCTGTGTTTATGTCTAGGCTGAATGTAATGTTATTCTGGTTATGCAGGCATCAATTGCTGCTGTTTAGCATTACCAAATTAAAAAGCCAGACATTTAGTCAGCAGGACAAAGCACTAGCTTAACATCTGACAACACTGATGCTTACAAATGTCCACATAAAGAGAAGCAGATTCTTCTGACAATAACTTTACAAATGAACCTGAAATTCGTCTGTCCAGCAGGGGCATTTACCCAGATATAACTACCCCCTTACCCCATTTCCTTAGCACTGCTCCCTCAGTACAACCAGCAATGTATGTAGAACATTTCTGGCTGTATGTACAGACATGCAGTTTGCCTTCCTGGGAGGCAGTAAGACTATGAGAGACATAGGTCCAAATTGACTATTGTGGTTACAACTAGGCACTGACGTAAGCATGGTGCATCTTTGACGCAGTGTGGCACAATGTGGCACATCTTGGCTCATCCAGTTTGGGCTAAAATTTTTCGACATGCTATTGGGTGTGGATTCTTGGGAAAAGAGGGCATGGCTAAAAGGTGCCACAATGCACTAAAAAATGCGCCAAAATAGTGTAAAAAAAATTCTGGCTGAAAATAAGCCAACTAGGGTGATATAAACGTAGACTAGACATTATAAAGATATGCCAAATTTATCATCCAGCATCAGCCACTGTGATAAATCTGGCGCAATTTTAGACTATCAGTAAACCTAGGCCATATTCACTACATAGTAAGTGAACACTTGCTGACCAACAGCAGTATCCAGACATGAGATACGGATGGTTCAGTTCTCCTGAATTGATAGAAATGGGGCAAAGTGGGATGTTGACTTGGATCCCCACTTTAAGAAAAGCATTGGTCACATACATTCAAGGAGTTCCATGTGTTGTAGGCTGCATTTCCTAATTTCAACTGTGTCTGACTCATCACCCTGTTATTCCTGTCGTTCTGTGGCTAGCTACAGGCATGAATGATGCTCTGATGTCATCAAGCCTGCTGAGCTGAGCCAATGTACAAACAATTGAATATCTGTACACTGCTCCAATTGTCATAGAAATGGATAGTAAGAAATGGATGAGTAATAACTTTTTTTCTAATTTTAGGGGGCATAGTACTGTATGGGAGGGACTAAAGGTACATCATGTTGTGTGGGAAGCCCTAATGGCTTAATGGCTAATATTATATGGGAGGGATCAAGAAAGCATCATAGAAAGCATCATACTGTATGGTGTCAGACTGTGAGGGTGGGTCTACAATCCATTATAATATATGGAGAGAAATGTGGGGGGCACTATCAGAACATGTGGGGGCACATAGGGAGCAAAACACTGTGGGGAAGCTGTAAGTGGGCATCATAATGTGTGGGGATACTAAGACGGTATGAAATTAATAGGGCTTACTGTGGGGGGCACTAAGGAGACACCATAGTGTGTGGAGTCCCTAATGGGAAATCATACTGTGTGGGAGGGACCAAGGAGACACTGTACTGTATCATGAGGCACTAAGAGAGCATCACCATCTCCTGTCAGCAATGACAGATCCTGTGTTAAGCCACTTCCACACCAAACCATGTGTATTGCTTTTTGATAAAAGAGGAAGGTCTGGAAATTGACCAACAAAGCAGTCCTGCACTAGTGCCCTCCTCATAAAGTACCACTCGACTGGCAGAGAATGATATGATGGGTCTATTGCAGTAAAATGAAAGCTGAGTTATCACTGGCAAAAAAAAAACAAAAAACTATTTTATGAGATGTTTTTATGAATAAAGAGACAGGGGTCTGTTCAAGACTAATCCTGTACTTATTTATATATTCTGTATACCAATCAAGAAAGAGAATTTATGATTGTAGTAAATGTATGAAAAAAAAGCAGCACCTTATAGCACCATAAGAAGATGAAGAAATAAGAGGGCTTTTTAGGGAAATGTTTTTACACTTTGACAAAACACTTATACTTATTTAAAAAACTGCATTAGTAGATATTAGGTTGATGTGTGAAACAGTTATAGCGGCTAACACTGCATTAAGGCAATATGAAGTGCTAATTGTAATGAAAAAGGGCAACATGGAGATGATCTGTTTGAGTGTAGAAAATAGCTCTACAAGCTACATACATATCCCTTAAAGTGGGGAGACAATTGTGGTACAAGTGAGCAAATAAATGGACACCAAGGACTAAGGCAAACCACACTGAACACCGGGTGTTAGAGCACAAGAAAATGGGGCAATAAACCACTGGAGCCTAGTAAATGGGAGACATTGGGTGGAGTAATAAATACATGGATACTGGAGGCAAGCCCTCCAGTGACTAATGGAGAAAGGAGGGTAAGCCAATTTTGTTGCACCAATTTAGGTGACCCTAACCTGCCCATCTGAGGTGCTGGGTTGATATGCTGGGTGCTGGTTACAGGCTTCTTTTAATATACCATTGTACTTTTTCCCCTACTTGCTGAATACACAATTTTGCCCAATGCATGGGTATGTAATTCTTTGTTCTTCATAAGAATAAAGACTCAGAAGTGTCTTAGATGTCCGACTTGTGATGTGCCATGTTATTTTTAGTTACTGGACCTTACCCACAATCTAGGATGCAATTATTTCTATGACTCTAATGGTTAAAATCATTGCAACCCTTTCTCTGCCGTAGGTGACAAAAAATATAACACCTACTGTATGGTAGCTGAGACATTTTTCACAATTCTGACTTGAATAATATATTATTCAATGAAAGATTCATCAAACACCCTTAAAACCAGATACTTTTGAAAGTAGAAGCTCTCTGGAGTGTGGATACGCTGATATTCCGTTTTGTACTTATATAAAAACATGCTTTAATAAAAAAAAATCAAAGTAAACCAAATATGTTTAGATCTATTTAGAAACATTGATAAAACTCACAGAAATGTATGTCATATACATTATCTCTCAGTTCTCCTTGCTCACTGACTGAGCAGGATAAGATGTGATATTCAGATCCCCATATTACTTCGAAAATTTTATAGCTCTGGTTTTCCCCTTTAAAATGGTCCGAACATTAGGGTATTCTTACTCTGAAAGTATCATTTATAATCACACCTTGCTCTACACTAGGTCTGGATTTTTGCTCATCTGGCCTCTGCTTTTCTCTAAGTGCTCTTCTCACAGGTATTTTTCCAAACATCTTAAAAGTCTGCATGCATGTAAGGATATATATGGTGGACCATTAACAAGCAAAAATCAGATATGCAGAAATCTTGTACAGGAAATATGTATGCTATCTCCTCCTGTGCCAGTCTAATTCACCTGGGACCAGGCCAAGGGCATGACCTAGCTAAGGGAGCATGCCTGATCTTCATTGCAGGGGAAGGTGTCTGCTGCATTACACTGGTTTATAGATAGGGAATTGTCTGATATGAAGTCCATAAGAAGAGGTAGGAATCCAAATGAATTCCTTCTACAAATTAGAAGAGGTTATCATATCATTGTAAATTTTTGCTAATATTGTTTTTTATTTATGTTTCAGATATTGTATCCCTTTATTTTTTATTGGCTGCCTCTATTGTTAATTTACAACACATGTTCATTACACACATTTACTTTAACATTGTTTCTATCGCTTCTTATTTACCATATAAATTCACAGACAGTGCCTTTGATGTTTATAAACATTAAAGGGGTTATAAAGTTCCTTACAGGGGTTTTCCAGGACTTTTAATTGATGACTTATGCTTAGAATAGGTTGTCAGTTGTAGATCCGCTGGGGTCTGACACCCGAGACACCTGCGAATCAGCTGTTTAAAGTGACAGCAAAATGCTACAGCCTCTTCAATCAGATGATCAGCCAGGGGCCCGGGTGTCATACAACTACTGATCTTTAATTGATGCCCTATACTAGGGATAGTTCATTAATTACTTATCCAGGAAAACCCCTTTAAAACTGATGGAATGTCTGATTCAGCACTCTTGCTGGTCAGCTTTTTGAAAGGGCCACAGCACTCTTGCCAGCACTTTGTCCCCTTCATTTTTGACACTGCTCCGTACATCAACACCCTGCACTGTTACACATTCACTTGAATAGATAAAGCTGTAATACCAAGCACAGTAACATAGTTTGTAAGTACAGGGTAAGTACTGAAGAAGTTGCAGCGTAACACTGCAGCATCTTCAAACAGGTAATTGGCTGGGCCCAGGTGACATACCCCTGCGGATCTTTAAAGATCTTTTCTCATCCTCATTGATGTGCGGTATTTTATACTGCTAGAAAGCCGACAGGGCACTGAATTCAGCGCACTGTTGGCTTTCCCGGTATGTTCCCTGTTCCTGGAGATAACAGTGCCTTTAAGTTCAGCACCGATATCTCCCCACTGTCAGAAGGGCGGGCCTTACAGCTCAGCATCATCACTGGGCTGTGAGGAACCCCCCCCCCCCCCGAAAGCATACCGCACATTGTTGAGGATATGAAAGGCCCTCTTTAATTGATGCCCTATCATAAGGATTGCTCAGGTTGTGCCTTTAAGGACACTTATCCCCCCCATCCACACGATAGGGAATAAGTTTCAGATCGCTAAGGGTCCAGACCAGGGGTAGGCAATTTTTTTTTGTAAGGAATGCCAATTTAAATAATAAAATCAAAATGAAGTACTTGGAGCACTGTGCAATAATTGTAAGGATGATGACCCCTATACTAAAGTCATATACCACAAATCATAACACAGAAGTGCTGCCACGAGATACTTCAGGACACATGCGTTTACTACTATTTCCCATGACACACCTGTACTTTCCCATTAGAAGCAATAAGAGTACATGTGCCGCCCCCAATTAGGTAAATGTAAGCGTCCAGGAGCACCATGTGGCAGCACACTTAGGGTGGTGACACACTATGTATCTGGATACAGCTATAGCTGCATCCAGTCCTAGGCCACTGGTACTTTCACTTCGATGTAAAGCTGTGTTCACATGGTGCATTTTTTCACAAAAATGCATCCATTTTATTAGAAAACTGCCTGCATTTTTTTTGTGCAAAAACACACCGTCATACAGAATACTGTCCCATAACTCCCACTCTACATGGTATAATGTCCCATTGTGGCCCCTCCTCATGGTATAGTGTCCTATAGTGGCCCCTCCACACGGTATAGTGTCTCATAGTGGCCCCTACATAAGGGATAATGTTCCATAGCGGCCCCTAGACACAGTATAATATCCCATAGTAGCCCCTTCACATAGTATAATGGCCTATATTGGCCCATCCACAGAGAATAGTATCCCATAGTGGTCCCAAAGAATTTTCCAAAAATTTCAGGTTCAGCCAAACCTGAAGTTTTTGGGGTTTGACACTCACAAGCTATTATCATACTCTGAGGTCTCTTCAGACCTCAAAGTATAATAAGCAGAGGCCCAGGAGAGGTGATCAAACATAAAAAATTTACTCATCTTCCCTGAACTCTGGTGCAGCTCCCTATTCTCTTCGGCGCTTCTGCCTGACATCAAGCGACCGCTGATTGGGTCTCAGGGGTCACGTCAGCGGTCTCTTATGTCAGACAGCAGCGCCAAAGATAACAGGGAGTCGTACCAGAGTCCAGGGAAGATGAGTTAACATTATTTTTTATGTTTGATCGCCTCTCCTGGGCCTCTGCTTATTATGCTCTGGGGTCTGAAGTGACCCTAGAGAATAATAATAGCAGTTTCGTTTTGAACTTGTTTGGTCTAAAGGAAACCGCTGGGTGAGTTCTTCCAAGTGCTAGCCCTCAGGGAAATATGCCTTGCGTGACACTCTTGGCACGCGTGCTGGGGGTTGCCGACCCCTTGTCCAGACCAATCATGAAGAGAAAAGGGGACCAAACATGCCTCCACCTAGTGAATAGAGCGGCAGTGCGCTTGCGTGACTGGCGCTCAATTCACTGCTATGGGGCTGCCAGGATTTCCAGAGATTGTGACCACACTGATCTAACACTTGAAATAGAACACTCTGTGTGTAAAGAATCTAGAAAATATAGGAGGTCACTTTTTAATGTAATTATTGAATGAAATAAACGTTTCAAAGATATTCTAATTGATTGAGATGCACCTATATCTACTGTAGGTGTTTTACCAAGTACCTTCTTTATAACAATTAATTGGAGTCCCAGCTGATGGAGTCCCACCAATGCCATCTTCTAACATAGTTCAATGATACAACATCTTGTCAAAAGTAATGGATGGAACTGGCAAGCATCAAAGGGGATTGGGTGCCTCACCGAGCACCACAGCCCCTTCATTCTGACAACTGGTGTGGATCCTAGATCATGCACTCCCACTGAGTTTATCTTCTAACATGTCTTATTCCCCTTTAAATGCTGTGACAGTGCTGATCTGTAAAAACAAGTGTCTACCCAGCACTGTTCCTGCAATTTTGATCTCCCAGTTTGATATCTTTCAACAGAACTGACCAACTATCGCACAGTATGAGTCCTGTTTTATGTGATCAAAAGACTGTTTGATCAAGCTGGATTTGGTTGGATGAGCTCCAGAATCTTCTACATACTGAAACTATTTGTGAATGTAACTTTTGGCTCTTTTATCTGAAACAACTGCAATTTTGGGCTTAGCAGTCATTTAAAAGGCTCTTGGTGAGCCATTTGTATACATTAACTGTTCAGACATCCTTATCTATTTTTCAAGTCCAAGAGGGATAGCAACTGTGTAATATTGACTATGGTGTAAAGTACATCCAATGCAAGCAGAAAAAGAATGTTAGAATATACCAGTAAAATAACTATTATAATTTATATCACACTCCTGAAAGATTTCTTGAATTTAGATAATTTATAATTATTAGGTAATTAAGAATTTGAGTAGCAAATTTAGTAGCAAAAGCTGGAGTATGCAATCCCCTGCTTAAATTTACAGCATTTTTAGAAACCTGAATTTATTAAAAAATATCCATTGGTTGTCATTGTATTAATTAATGTATAATATATATTATGTATTAATGTATAATATAATATATAAATCTATGTATCTATCTATCTATCTGGTTTGACCACCCTTCACCATCAAAACAAGAAGTGATGACATGACCCCACAGAGCCCTAATCTCAACATCATCAAGTCTGTCTGGGATTACATGAAGAGACAGAAAGATTTGAGCAAGCCTACGTCCACAGAAGATCCTTGGTTAGTTCTCCAAGATGTTTGGAACTACTTCCCTGCTTAGTTCCTTCACAAACTGTATGCAAGTATACATAGAAGAATTGATGCTATTTTGAAGGCAAAGGGCGGTCACGTCAAATATTGATGTGATTTAGATTTCTCTTTTGCTCATTCACTTAAAAGGAATGTGTAGCCAGGAAATGACATATAGTTTAAATCACGTTTTTATATTAAACAGATTTTTAAGAATTTTTGGTGATTTTTCATTTTCCAAATTAATATCTATATTTAAAAAGTCCTAAAAGTCTTTCAATTCCAACTTTTGTCACTAAGCCAAAAACATTATATGACTTCTTGTTTCCTATAGATGGATCATGGTCCATAGACACAATGGACTAGAGCAGACCCTATTGACTTGTATGGGACAGTTTTCTAGTCATGCTCTGTGACCTGGGCAGATGCATTGTGCAGAGAGGGGAGTAGATAAGCTGTGAAATCCTCTATTGTGACTGGTGGATTTTGTGTTTTATCTTCATATGCATGATAGCAGTGATCAGGTGAGAGGGCTGCTGCAAGTAAGGGTGGGTTCACACCTGCGCTTCAGTCCGTCCGTTGCCAATGCGAGTGAAAAGCTCAGCGAACGGGATTGGCATCGGATACAGACAGGTCAGCGACGCATTGGTTAAAAACCCATTCATTTGAATGGATTTTTAAAGCAATGCGCGGGTGTCCGATTGCACCTTCTGCGCTGCGAATCCGTTTTTTTTGTTGGAAACAAAGTCGGACATGCAGGACTTCATGTCCGACGAAAAAAAACGGCTTCGCAGCGCAGAGGGTGTAAGCGCACACCCGCGCATTGCTTTAAAAACCCATTCAAATGAATGGGTTTTTAATCAATGCGTCGCTGACCTGTCTGTATCCGATGCCAATCCCATTCGCCAAGATTTTCACTCGTATTGGCAAAAGACAGACTGAAGCGCAGGTATGAACCCACCCTAAATCTCCTGCAGAATACAGGAATTTTCAGCATATTATATTCCCTGGTGCGCAAAGTTAGAACTGCAGGATCTTTAGGATTTTTTTTTCCAATTATACATAATAACATGGAAAAAAGACTTCACCAAAAATTCTTTAAAATTATGTTTAACATAAAACTTGTTTACAAAAAATAGGTCATTTTCTAGCAACACATTGCCTTTAAATTTGTTAATTGACAAAAAGAAATTGTAGACACTTATACACACTCACACACATACTAATCTTTGTGGCATCACAACTTTGTAGTCACATTTCATAATTTCTATACCACATCATCCCCACATCACATTGTGAAGTGCATGCACAGATGTGAGGGGTAGTGTCTGGATCACAAGTATGACATAGCATAAGTAATTTATAAACAAAATTGCAATAAGAGATGTATAAGACATGTTTTTTTTTGTTTTGTTTTTTAAGATATCACCTGTAAAAAAGTTAATTAATGGTAATGACTTACCTACATAATAATATAAATAGTTTACCATGTGTATCTGCCCTTTCTATCAATGGGGAATAATATATTTAGAACTCATCTCCTATATACCTAACATTGACTGCTCTATGAATTGCATATGAGTTTTCTAGTTATAAATATGTGTGACCTGGATACATCTCATGTTTTTTTGCCAGTGGCAAGGAGGTGTTAAAAGTGAATGTGGCTGATCATTGTTTCACCCCATGAAGGAGCAGTGCACGGTGCCAATGTCCCTTTGAATTACTTCGCTCTAAGCAACTCTTATTCAGAGATGGCAGATTCCAGTTTTAGGGAACTGGTAATTCATAAGCGATTATGAATCAGACTCTCCTATGACATTCACAGTGTGATAATGCCAGGTTGAAATGTCAGTGCCAATGTACGCCTTTGTTTACTAAACATGATTCCTTCTGAGATGTTTTTTTTTCATCTGTAATCATTGCAAATAGTTGCATGGTTCTGCATTATCGTACTCACTTTAAAAGCATTTCCAACTCCAGAGAGTAGTAGAACCAGATGCTGCCCATGCCTATAGAAACATAAAAGTGCAACAGTGAATAAAAGATTAAAAATAACCTAAAATGTTTTTTGTATTGAATGGAAATTGACTTGAATGCCACTGTCTTTAATGCGTATCTTAAATTTACAAAAGAACACTCCAACCTAAAATCATCCAGTGAGTACCCAGGAAGTGGCAGCCATTAGTGAAAAACATGTTCTATTCATACATTTCAGTTATAAGATCATAGAAGTCATTTATTTGCGTCACATTTTGGATGTCCATATTGTCCTGTTCTATTGATATTCTAGTGACATCCACCATTGATGATACAGTGTATTTCACATGACCATGGCAATACAGGTTTCCAATCTATGACCAATCCCATACAAATAAAAAGAGGTAAAGAGGTCTGACCAGCAAGGTAAAAAGTACTGGTCATTTAATTTATTTATTTTTGTAAATTAATAGTTTAGGTGACTTTGTAAAAACTTTGCAATATATCTTAGAGGAAAGCACTTCTAGCAGCCCTTACTAGCCACTCACCAGCCTACTAAACTGCTCAGTTCACTGCTCAAATTCTTTTCAGTGAAGACAAGCAGCAATTTATAGAGGACTATGGAGAGGGGGCAGGAGGAGGAAGAGGAATGAATGGGAAGCAGAGTGACGTAGAGGTCCTGGAGCAGATTATAGTGAGATATATACAGATAGCTTTAGTAGTAGCGGTTAACCCAGGTATTAGCGTTAACCCAAACTTCTGTAATTGGTTAAACTGCTGCCGCATGATGTCTTATGACCAAAGACAACAAACATCAATGAAAAGTAATTGAAAAAAGTTTTTGCAATGATTTTTCATTGGTTTTTGTGCTCCTGTTATGAGATATCACAATGTGGCAACTTAACCAATTGCAGAAGCTCGGGTTAACTCTGCTACATCTGTACCTCACCCAAACTTTATTCACAGCTATACTGCTCAGTCCAGGTAAAACCTACTAGGTAGCTTGTATGTGTGCTTGCTTCTCTCTCATTGGTCTCCTCCTCCTCCTCCCCTTTCTCCATAGACTTCTATATAACCTGATCTATGAGTGAGTTCTAACTCGACTTAAGCGAAGACAGATCTGGCAATGAATTAAGCAGTTTAGCAGTCAGGTAATAGAAGCATTTTCCTCTGATTAGATATATTACAAAGTTTATTATATATATTTACTTAAACTATTGATTTATGAAAACATTTAAGTGAAAGTCACCCTTTAAATGGGTTGTATGGGCTGTGTGATGTTTGTGATAATTCTGAACTATTCACAAGGATAGGTGAGTAGTATTAGATCAGTGGGGTTGACATCCAGATCCTGCATTCATCAGCTGTACCGGTCAAGTTCCAGCAACAGATTTTATACAGTGGACAAAGTCAGAAGCAGAAGGCTCCATCCACTGTATAGCAGCCATGTCAGAGTACTACTGCTCTTTTGCTATTCAATGGGAGCAGAGCTGCAATAGTCCAGTGCTGCCATTATACAACAAATGACGCCTTCTGCTCCTAGCTCTGTCTGCAGTATATTGTCTAGTACCGGAGGCTGGCTGGTGATCATTGTGTGGGGTCTGGGTATCAGATGACCTATCTTGTAGATAAGTTATCAGTACAAAAATGGCACACAGCCCAGACATATGTGTCAGAGGATAACATCAATGTAGTCCATGAACTTAGTTCATTGCCATTTACCAGAATAAAAGAACTGTAGCTCTACTTCAGTTACTAGAGTTAAAGTCTTACAGACCCCATAATCTGATTGACTGACATTTATAATAGTATAAATCACCACCTGATTACAGATAGATAACAGATCCCTCTGTCACGCACCACAAATTTTCCAGACTGTTTATTTCCTGACCTGTTGTAAATAACTTCTCTGCGTGTGTGTGTGTGTGTGTGTGTGTGTGTGTGTGTGTGTGTATTGCATTTTGTTATTCCAAGATCCTTTTGAAGATCCATGTGTTGTGTGTGTATAAATAGTGTACATTTTCAGTTTCTAGTATTACACCATGTCTGAAGAAGAGAGCTAGCACTCTCGAAAGCTTACTATCAAATATACTCAGTTAGCCTCTAAAAGGTATCACCTGATTTCTTCACTCTTCCACTGACATGTATAGTATACCTAAACAATCATTTAGGCTAATTTTCTCCCTTTATATATTGGAAGAATTAAGAACAATGCTCCAGAGTCAGTGCAGGGTGAAAGTGGGTGACACATGGCTCACATATTTAACTCCAAGGAGAGAATCCCAGTATCACCGCCTCTAAGGCCCTGCACTAGGTATAATGCAGTGTAATAGGTTTGCAGACAGTCCCTTTAATACTATAAGACACTGTTGAATTTTCTGCAAGGTAAACTGACCATTAAACAGACATCCTAGATAAATAATTTATTATTGACTAAGATTCACTGCAGACTTTGCTCTTTGGTGGCTTGATGAATAGTTGCAATATCATTTTAGTGCTGGTAGACATACTTATAAGGTAACTTTGTCCACATTGATGTTTATCTCTAGTATACCTGTGCAGCCATTATATATTTAGTGTGACACATTTTATACTGGAACTACAGTTATTCCATTTTCATTGGCGACCACCATCCCTTAGTAATATCAATGAGAAGTTATGTTATTTTTAGAGCAGGAGATTGTTGTGGGTTATATTTGGTTATAGTATTATACTCATTTTGTTACAATTTTACTTTTCCTATACTTTTGTGGTTTTTCAATATATTGCATATATTCAAATGTTATATGTAAATAATTTTAAAAAGTGTTATTAAAATAGATACTTTACCCTAAAACCCAGTGACTTTTGACATGTACAGTCACGGCTTTCACAGACGACTCCTTACTATCAGTGAGTGCTGCAATACAATGCCATGCACAGGTTCCTGATCACTTCAACTTTACCAACTACTTCAACTATACAACTAGAATCAGAGGGCAGTTCCCAAAAAAATTGCCAGGATAAAGTAAGCATTTATCATGAAGATAAACATAATTAACCATATTTCCTATAGAGTCATCATTTAAAGTTTTTTTTCTCATGATAATAACCATGATGTATATTGTAGTGAAAGTAATCTTCTGATGGAGGCTGTATATGTGAGTTATCCACTTTTTTCTGGTCCACGGATATGTCATGTGACCAGCAGTCAGACTCTTCATCTTACACAGCATGTGTGGACAGGAAGTCTGATTCTCCATTCATTCTTATGAGACTGACATTGAGACTCACATAGGAATGAATGAATAAACTGACTTCCTGCCCACACATGAGAAGCTTTGTCAGTTGCAGAGTCTTATTGCTGATCACACCACACAGCTGTGGACCAGAAATCAGTGGATAACTCGCACATACAGCCACCATTAAGAAGATTACCTGCACTACAATATAGATTATGTGCCTTTCTAATGGCCAGAGAATTAACATTCTGAGAGTTCTAATTTAAGGTTGGAATGAGGTCAACTCACTAAGATTACTAACAGCTACAAGAGTCACGTAATATCGTAAAGCTACCTCAGAACCGGTAGTCCATTAATAAAATCTGTGTAAAACAATGTAAAACAACCCAGATTTATGAAGACTGACATTACTAATGCTAGTCTTCATAGCCCCTGAGTTAGTGGAGGCGTGTACTTCATACATAATGAATCACACACCTCCATATAAAAGAGGAACACCCGCTGCTGGGCAGTGTGTCTGGTGGAAATGTACATTTCCTGCATCATTTACACCAGATTTGTGGCCAAATCATGATAAATTTCATTATATGCAATATTATACTTATACTCCTCAATATTCTACTCAATATTATACTCATATACACATGTGGAAGGTGGTGAAATAACATGAATAACTGTATTAATGCATGCCCTAGCACATTTTTTCCCAGGCACACTGGGTTCTGTTTCCTAAAACCTGTTTGCAAAAACCGTCTCAAAAAACCTCATGAAGGTTTTTTTTTTCTGACTTCTATTCATTCCTTTGGGAGTCCTGAGACACCGATAGAGTCGTACCTCTGAGGCCCATATGTGGCATCCCAGAGCTGGCTATGGCTGGGCTGAGGGTGATCTCTGTGCATTGTATTATTTCCTGTTGCTTCATAGCCTGTGTGACACAGCAGGGGGTCCTGAGTCTCACACAACACAGCGCCACCTAGTGAGCCTCACACATGCATTACACCTTCCATAGGATTGAATAGTAACCAAATGTCCAATGGGAGGACATCGCCTGGGAAAAGGGGAGGAGTCAGTTGATCACTGGGTCCCCATGGTAACACCCCTGCAGGAAGGTCCTGCGTGTGAGGAGTTAGAAGTGGGGAGTGTTAGGAGGAGGAGGTGAGGAGATAAGTGTGATGTCCTGTGAAGAAAGCAGTGAGTTTAGTGCAGGAATCTCAAGTCCTAGACAGGCCCAGGAAGGTTGGAGAGCTGACATACTCCAGCTATTCAGAAGATCCTGTCCCGTCTGCCTAGCCATCGCCCTGAAGGAAGTCAAGCATCATTATCTTGTCAGCCTGAGACTGTGGAGAGAACATTCTGGAACACGTGCTCCATAGCAAGTATCACAGGATCCAGGAGCCAAGGCCAGACCTGTGGAATATCCTGCCACCCTGACTATTGTACCCCGAAACTCTGAGCTATCAGGACCACATAACGTGAGTGGGGAATATTATGTACTAGTATCATGGTGGGCATCCTCCTATGAGCCAAATAGGAGCCCAGACGCACCTTAGGGCTGTAACACTGAAGTATAAGGGGCTAGGAACACCTTTCATCAAGTCTACCCTGCACCCCAGGACTTTGCTGTGTCACCAGGCGTACCCCGTTGTTTTGTATTGAAGAAACTGTTTAAGCATTTGTGCCTCCACACCTATGGAAGTAAAAGTTCAACTTTACAACCGTTTCTGTGTCTGACTCTGCACCGACAACATCAGGGCTCCCCAAACACCACCAGTCGGCACAGTATAGGGGAAGCGCCCCGGGGGAACAATCACCACCAACATTTGTGCAGCCCCCTCATCACTGGTATCAGTGGTGGTAACGTGGGACAGCAAAAGCGCTGCGCCCTCGTGCCCAGAGACCGTGACAAGTCTGCGCTGTTTGCACCCCGCAATCCCAACTGCAGCGTTACCTTCCATCTGGTCACCGCACATATAACACTTATCCTAAGATTCTCCCTCTCCCTTTCCCTATCCCTCTATCTCTCTCTTTCTCTTTCTTTCTCTCTCTCTCTCTCTCTCTCTCTCTCTCATGATTAAAGAAAAAAGTTCAGGGTTTTGGCTTGGCCTCCAGTGCATCTGCATTGGACACTCTCTCCGGCTGCATTTTCACAAAGCATTTTGTTGACGTATCTCTTGAGCTTTGAAAATGTAGGTAAAAAACGCAATTTAAAAACTCAAGCTTTTTATCAGTAAAACATACTTAAATATAGCAGCAGCTGCACCAATAACATAAGTAGACTTCTATATCTGTGTAAAACATATGGATCAAATGGGTGAAGCAATCAATTGTAGTTGCACATAGGACTGTTGTACCCCTTTTCTTTATATTTTCCGTAGGACTGGTGACCACAAGGCTAGTAAAGTTGGCATTTTGTCAGCCATGTATGTAACTTCCAACTGTCCAGTTTTTCATGTGACTTGGTGTCTTGAAAGGAAGGGTGCACGGTTTCACCCTCCTTAGTTATAAAAAAAATCATTTACAGTTACTATTAAATACAATAATTGTGAAAATCTTACAATTTTGTAGCCCAAATTGCCATTTGTTCCCAATATGAAAATAAATTTTGCATGTGGCAATTCCTGATATTGGAAAATGTGATGACACTGAAAGTGGCTAGCTCTTGACATTATTTAGACAAGTAAATATGCGGTTTGGTGTCGGTAAAAGTGATAACCATCCAGTGACAGATTGCCAAACATGTTTAGCTAAGTCTCTAGAGGCTTAAAATGTCTTTTTATGCTTTTAGGTTTTGTTATGCATATTAGCCTGGAGATTTGCCAGAGGCTGTTGCTAAATAAATGAACAGAAGCCAACCTTTTCATACCACGTATCCCACATTGCACATGCACTAAAAAACTAATATGAATGGACTGAGTGTTAACAATAAAGTGCATAGAAACCAACAATGTTCTCTGGGGTCATAGCACAGTGTGGGAAGCTGTCATTTTATAACTAGTCCCCTACAATGTAAACATATGGAAAGTAAATAAAGTGTTTTCTATATCAGGACAATAGCAAAAAGTATATAGTACAAAGATGAAAGCAGTTATGCCAGTGGCGTGTGCAGTCCTATGTAAGGGCAGTATGCTGCAGCTACAGATCTGTACTTCTCTTAGACTAAACAGCAAAAAAATGTGTAACATTTGGCTAATAAGAAGGGATGAGTCCATTGCATGGCTGGTTGCGATGTACTGTATATGTAAAGAGAAATACAGATGTGTCCTCCATTACCTTTCCTTTTGGCTCATTATATCCCACAATGTATTGCACAAGATGACTAAGGCCCAGTTCACATCTGCGTTCGGGTTTCTGCAAGCAGAACTTTGTTCTCTGCATGTTTCATACGGAAACCGAGCGGAAACCACACGGACCCCATTATAGTCTAAGGGGACCACAGGTTTCCCAGGTAACCGCTTTTTTATGCAGACTCCCTGAACGGAAACCCGAACGCATATGTGAACTGGGCCTAAGTTTAAAAAAAAAACATGATTTTGTGAAACTGTATCTTATGTGTGTAACCATCGGCTACATTATGAATTGCAGCCTGTCAAGAGTTTTGCATGCTGAGGTATTGTATTCAGTTTGCTTTAAGCTGAAGCCAAACTTGAGCTTAGGTAGAAGACACATCTGTATTCCCTAAGAAAATAATCATGACTTTTTTTCTCTTCCTCTTTATACTATGATGAGTTACCAGTTTACTCCTCCTCCTTCATAAAGATGACAGGCTGATGTAGCATCAGACACAAGGGAGCAGGGAGAAGACATGACCAGGTATACAAAAAGAGATGCTGTGAAAGACATGATACCCAAAGCTCTATAGGCCTCTGTTACTAGCATGGCTGCCAAATGAAAGGAAACGAAAATAATAAAATTATGCAACAAATAAAAATAAGGAAAGAAGCTTACATAGGTTTTGTGGGTAGTGTATAAAATTACCAACATAATATTGAAATTATGGAATGATGAGTAAATGACAGTACCCTTAGGCAGGGTTCACACTACCGTTGATGTCCGTTCTGATAGTGTCCGTTAAAAAAAGAAAAACAAAAAAAAAACGGACACCTATCATAACAGACATTAACGGACACTAACTGATGTTAATGTGTCTGTTTTTTTTAACTGATACAATTAATGGATTAGTTAAAAAAAACGGACACATTAGCATCAGTTAGCATCAGTCAGTGTCCGTTTTTTTTAACACTGTCCGTTTTTTTTGTTTATTTTTTTCTGCTTTCTGAGCATGCGCAGGAAAAAAAACGGACATAAAATAACGGACAATAACTGATGGCTATCAGTTACTGTCCGTTATAAGTCTGTTACCCATAAACTTCAATGTTAAAAAAATAACAGACACTTGCTGTCCGTCAAGAATCCGTTCTTTTCAAACGGACAAAAAGTCCTGCATGTAGGATTTTTTGTCCGCGAAAAAATAACGGACTTCTGACGGATTTGGTGTAAACGGACACAAACGGACACTAACGGACACAATCTAAAAACCCATTGAAATGAATGGAAATTTTAATGGATTTCTGACGGTTCAGCTAGTGTCCGATGCTAAAATCTTGTAACGGACAATAGCAACGGACACTACTGACGGTCACCAACGGTAGTGTGAACGCCCCCTTAGAGATCATAGCCACATCAATATACTATAGTATTCAATATGGTTTGCAATGTATATCAAAAGAGGCAAATGTTCTGCTAAGGAGGAAAGGTTCTGTGCACACTGTGTTCAAGTCTTCTTTCTGAGGTGTACATCAGTCTCTGACGTATGCCACTGTAAAGGCATACAGTGGCATATACCACTTGTTCACTTAAGCTGTAAAAAGTGTATACATTGTAGTATATGTTTACTTGCAATAGATAGGGAATTACAGTCTGCTATGCTTTCCTGTACAGTACCAAAAAAAGTATACCAACAATAGTTTGGCCCACAACAGCTTTATAGAGCCCTATGGATACACACAATGCATATACCAGGAGCTTTTCTCTGTGTACACAGATCCTTTGTAGTAAAACATAATGCTTTACAGATAGATAGATATAGTGATATACAGTATATATTGTAGATGGGAGAGAGTCCTATAGGAGATGAAAAATGCAAAGCCAGTTGTGCAGATAGTTGTAACTGGAACTCTAAGTCTGGAGTGTCCACATGCCCCCTGTACCACATTCCTGACTCTTCCTTTAATAATTGAGCAGGCCTTCCATAATTGCTCTGCCCAATCATAGAGAGAACTGTACAACTGTATAGCTACAGCTACATAATTCTCCCTATCCTCTTTTAAAACTGAAATCAGCAACGTGCAGGACTTTTTCTTTCGACGTTTTTCAGATGGACACTGCGACATAGTCTCCAACAGAGATGTTGGTGCAGATGTGAATGTAGCCTTACCTCTGGACCCCAGGAATGCAGCATTAACCCTCCCACTGCTCTCCATTAAGGATTATAAAATTGACCATTTAACTGCCCTAGATCACCAGGGATTCTTATATTAATCCTTTCACTGCCCTAGATTTCCAGGGATCCTTACCTTAACCATTTTACTGCTTAGACAACCAGGTTGACTGATATTAACTCCTGTACCACCATAGACTCTGACATTAATCCCGTACTTCCCTAGACCACTAGAAATTTTGACATTAAATCTGTCACCGTCTTAAATTACCAGGGATCCTTACATTAACCCCCTCACTATTCTAGATCACCAGATATTCATAAACCCTCTTAAGGCTCTAGACCACCAGTTGTTCTGCCATTAACCACCAGAGATTCTGATGTTAATTCATTCACTGTGTTAAGCCGGCAGAAATATTGATATTAAAAGGGTTGTGCCACTACAGACTATTATCCTATATCCAGGAATAAGTGTCAGATCCCTGGGGGTCTGACTGCTGGGAGACCCAGGGATCAGGAGAACAAGGAACAGAAAGTTTACCACCCTGTGGCATAATAGTTCAAGGGTTGTTTCTGCAAAGAAGTTATTGTAGTTATGTCGCTATGTAGTTATGTTACTACGATCTAAAAAAAAAAAAACCTCAAAATTACACTAGACCTTGATAATGTTTAACACTATTTGCCTGGTTGCTTTGTGGCCTTATGTATCAGTCTGCTCTATGTCTAATTATTAGGACACTGTATGTTAATACCAATTTGATACTGTCTGCATTGTCTGACTTAGAGGTCCAGTGCCCAAGTCCCTTTTCGCCCAATTAAGTAGCTACAAAGGCTTAAAGAGAATATTGGCTAAAAGTTATGAGCAGGCCACAGGTTGTGGCCATGAACAGTAGCCATTGTATGAGGAAGGAGGAACCAAAGCTGAACTTTTATATAATGGCCATGAACCTTTAGCTACATCCCTGGACAAATGAGAGTTATGTATCAAATATGGTAGCCAAATATACAGATTAGGCTAAAAGAGAACTCACAAAGGGGGGAACAGTAAGGATACAATGTCTAACTGATATTCGCTATCCTGTTCCCTAAAACATCAACATTTACAACGGTTGACTGCCAAAGACATTGCTGCGTGTGGATAAAGAAGTGTGTATATGTCATTCAGAGTCTTTCTCGGTAGCAAGATTTAAAGACTTCACGCTCGCTTGTACATCAGCCAACTAAAACATGTCTTAATCCAAAATGCTTCCCTCTTGGCTGAGTTTCACTGACAGTGTAAAATAGAGCCATTTTTTCTGACTTACATTGACAAAGGGTCAGGGCTGTCAAAGCTTAACAGTTTATAGAAACTCTGTACATTTACAGTCAATGTTGTACCTGCTCCATTGCTAAATGTCTATAGCATTCACAGTTCAGTGCTGTCGGCTTTAAGTCATTGTTTTCATCACTTAAAAATGATTTTATACAAAGGCAGAAATGTACTTACGGGCACAGCTCTACTTCCAGATATTGAGTGGTCTTGCTGTTTAGAAAAAAAGATTCAACCACTGCAAGTAAAAGGAAGAAAAATGAAGATTTATTAGTTTGATGGAGCTTAAGTGACACATAGGAAGAAACCATTTTTGTAAAAATCCTTTGTTTTCATAGCATGAAGAAGAAGTAATGCCTCACAGAGATGCCCACAGTTCTTGGACTGACACATTCTCAGCCTGCTGTTCTTTAGATATTTTCCTTATGAAGATAAAGGGATATTATGCTCCACCACCGAGTAGTGATCCAGACAGTAAAGGTGACATCTTAGGCCATTGGAGTTATTGACTTTCTCATCAGTCTTTGCCCCTGGCATCCATCAATAATATCTGAAAGATAACTCTGTCCCTAAGCAAGAGGTAGCCAATATAAATGATGCTTTTAAAATGACACAGTAATGCTTAGCCATGATTAAAAAGTGTGGTCAACCACAAGACAACTCCGATGAGTTCACTGTATGGTTCAACAGAAATACTAGAAAAATATCATAATCAGGTACATTATCTAATACCATATACCAGTAATACAAAGTAACCCAGGCATTAGAGATTCTCAGTTCCCAATTGTCTACATTATTATCTACTAAGTTGATAATAGATAAAAAACCTACAGATGATGATTTGACAGAGAAATGATAATTGGAGTGTAAAATCCTACGTAAGCATACACATGTATTCAATGTCTGCAAAAATATCTATTTCTGCAGTTATTAATCTGATATCCTCTATAGGAAACTGCCTGATCTGTGCTAAATTGAAGACAGTAGAGTCAATACAGTTAGATGATAAATAAGGAAATGGTTTTAGGCAATCATATCAATTTGTGCTTGATAATATATATGGTAATTTATTTACTATGGACAAATATATAACACAATATCTCGCACAATAGCATCATAACTCTAATTTATTATCATTATTATTGTTAATTTTTATAGCACCATTAATTTCATGGCGTTGTACATTTCTGCAAGGGCTTACACTCCTATAAAGGAAGGTAGGTAGCAACAACAACAGGTGATGGTAAGAGTCACTCATATTGTGTGCAGTGGCAGTAGGGGTAATGTGTGTTGTGTGCTATTTTAGGTTACGGCCCCACGTTGCGGAAACGCAGCTTTTTTTGCTGCAGATTTTGTTGCGTTTTTTTGAGCCAAAGCCAATAATGGCTAAAAAAAGGGATGGGAAATATATAGGACGTTCTTATATTTCTACCTTCTGCTCAATCCACTCCTGGCTTTGGATCAAAAAACTGCAACAAAAAAAGCTGCCTTTCCGCAACGTGGGGCCGTAGCCTTAAAGAGATTCATGCCATACTTTTATCCTCATTCACTTTCTGTTATACTGTATCTATTTCTTTGAGGCAATACTCCTTAAAGGGCTTGTCCAGGAATTACAGATTTCTGCCAGGAGGCCGTGGAAGGTGAAAAGTATAAAAAAATAAAAATGCACACACACCTGTCCACAGTGCGGTGTCCCCCTCCAGTGCTCGGGGGCTTGTTCCAGCAGAAGTCCTCAACGCACGTGACCACTGAGGCCAATCAGCGGCCTAAGGAAAGGAACCAGAACGTCACTCACTTACGTCACCTGTGATGTCCCGATTTCTTTCCTTAGATCCTGTACAGTACACACATTATACTAGTAAAATAAAGTGGAGCCACCCTCATCTAATGTTCAAAGAAGCAGATCATCCTGGCACAGTTAGAAAAGAGGAAAGTACATGTATATTTGCACAGATAGAAATCTGAACAGTACAAGTAGCACAGGTAGAGGACATTGTAGTATATATAGTATAAATAGAGAGCTGTACAGTAGAAGTATAGTTCAGTAGCACAGGGATAGATCAGTGACATGAATGAGTACAGGTTAAGAGCAATATAGTATGTGTGATATATGTAGGTAGAAAACAGTACAGTATATGCAGTAGAGTACATGTAGTACATGCATTATATGTGTAATACATATAAAGAGCAAGACAGTACAAGCAGAATCCAGTGCAGTATACTGTATATAGCACAGGTGAAGAGCAGTATAGTAGATATATCTCTGCACTGTGGCTCAGAGAAGGCTGCTAGACGGCCATTTAAGCTGACAGTTAGAGGCGTAACTTATATATAATGAAGCCCCTACCTACCTTGTACCATTTTGAATAGTGGTATATTTTATGTGGAAGAGGAACCTTTGGAGCCCCCTCAGAGTCCAGGACCTGGTAATGACTGCTGCCTCTACACCCCTATAGCTATGCCCCTGCCGACAGTAATATAGCACCTGCTTATTTGCTTGTATGTGGCTTCAATTTGATACTGTGTGTACTGTATAGGACCTTGAAGAAGCTCTTCAACACAGAAAGTAATATCCTAGCGTCCAGCTGGGTTAACATTGCAGGTGTTTCAGAATCAATTTCTAGTTTGTCATAGTTAATGGGCCAAACTTATCAAATTAGGCATGCCAGTTTTCTGGCATAAAAGGGGCACATTTTTTTGCAAGTGGCAAAAAATGTATCACTCTGTCCATTTACTGACTTCCTTGCTACTTTTGAGAAAAGTGGGTGGAGCAGGACGGAGAGCTAGGCATGTCAGGGAAGCCTTGGCCCACCAGGTTTACTATAACTTGCACCAGAAAACTGGCATAAATTCATACCTTAAATTTACACCAGTTCCTGGCTAGAACCTCTTAATAATTCTGGTGCATCTCATGCCAGTCTAGGAATGGATTAAGACTGGCGTAGAAAACATAGGTCTTAATAACTCCCCCTAACCCAATATTATTTACAATAGTCATTCTGGGACAAATTTATATTGTAAGTTGAGGGTCTACTGTATAACAATGCAAAGAACAAATTATCTAATACTAGAACTAGTAAAAACAATAAAGAGGGAGATGTTTACCTTCATAATCCCAAAGGCCATTGAAAGGTTCGCCAGGTTTCCCAGAAGGTGCTGCTGGGTCATCGAAGAACAGGGCATAAACTTTCATTAGCAGCCCATCTTGATGTGGCTTGAAAGTGATTGTCACTGGTTCATGTAGTACTGGTTTGCTATCCCATGTTGTAGTTATTCTGTAGATAAACTACATGAAAACCATTGACTTCAATTAATAGATTTTAGAAAGTATTTATTTAGAACTCATTGCACATATTGCAGAACAATAAAACAGATATCAATATATTGTTTTTTGTATAATAACATATTAAGAAATATCCTGAGGCCTGTTAAGGATTTTGAAGTCATATAATATAGTCATTGCATATTTTCTGCCTGCTTCCCCTTCATCTTTACTAAATAAGCCTTTATGTTTGTCTTGCTTATGTACTACTACTGCATCCCAAATATTTCCATATCCCCTGTTACCTATTGCAGGTCCTCCTTATTAAACTGTTTACCATGCCTTAATAACCTAGACTACATGAAGGCTACACAATGTAAATAAGGCCATACTACTAGCCATAGGTAGGTACCTAGGACAATGCTGATAAATGTTTCAAGTTGGTATCACTAACCACTGAATACATGATAATAGTGATAATATTTAAATGGTATATTATTGTTAAATTTGCCACTGTAAAATATACTGAGACATAACAAAACATAATGAAAATGTATATCATATACTGAATATGTTAAAGCCAATTCCTAGGGGCAGTAGTAGTAACCATGGATGGGCATACCTAACAGGTTGCAGGGATAGCAGCTACTATGAGGCCTTACAACTAAGGAGGGTCATTTCAACTAGTTAGTGATGACTATTGAATATGAAAAATATAATGGCTACCCCTGCTATTTACATTATTACTTGTCTGTCTTTTTGTGTTTTTCCTTTGCTGTAACATCACCGCATTGTTCATGTGTCATTTTGTGTATATTATATCTGCATATGACATCATTATATGTGTTTCTTATGATGTGATATTTCACTACCTTTTTTGTGTGCATTCTTCCTATGATATACAGTCATATGAAAAAGTTTGGGCACCCCTATTAATCTTAATCATTTTTAGTTCTAAATATTTGGTTGTTTGCAACAGCCATTTCAATTTGATATATCTAATAACTGATGGACACAGTAATATTTCAGGATTGAAATGAGGTTTATTGTACTAACAGAAAATGTGCAATATGCATTAAACCAAAATTTGACCGGTGCAAAAATTTGGGTACCCTTATCATTTTATTGATTTGAATACTCCTAACTACTTTTTACTGACTTACTGAAGCACAAAATTGGTTTTGTAACCTCACTGAGCTTTGAACTTCATAACCAGGTGTATCCAATCATGAGAAAAGGTATTTAAGGTGGCCAATTGCAAGTTGTTCTCCTATTTGAATCTCCTCTGAAGAGTGGCATCATGGGCTCCTCAAAACAACTCTCAAATGATCTGAAAACAAAGATTGTTCAACATAGTTGTTCAGGGGAAGGATACAAAAAGTTGTCTCAGAGATTTAACCTGTCAGTTTCCACTGTGAGGAACATAGTAAGGAAATGGAAGACCACAGGGACAGTTCTTGTTAAGCCCAGAAGTGGCAGGCCAAGAAAAATATCAGAAAGGCAGAGAAGAAGAATGGTGAGAACAGTCAAGGACAATCCACAGACCACCTCCAAAGAGCTGCAGCATCATCTTGCTGCAGATGGTGTCACTGTGCATCGGTCAACAATACAGCACACTTTGCACAAGGAGAAGCTGTATGGGAGAGTGATGTGAAAGAAGCCGTTTCTGAAAGCACGCCACAAACAGAGTCGCCTGAGGTATGCAAAAGCACATTTGGACAAGCCAGCTTCATTTTGGAAGAAGGTCCTGTGGACTGATGAAACAAAGATTGAGTTGTTTGGTCATACAAAAAGGCGTTATGCATGGCGTCAAAAACACAGTCCTGAAATATTACTGTGTCCATCAGTTATTAGATACAGTCATATGAAAAAGTTTGGGCACCCCTATTAATCTTAATCATTTTTAGTTCTAAATATTTGGGTGTTTGCAACAGCCATTTCAATTTGATATATCTAATAACTGATGGACACAGTAATATTTCAGGATTGAAATGAGGTTTATTGTACTAACAGAAAATGTGCAATATGCATTAAACCAAAATTTGACCGGTGCAAAAGTATGAGCACCTCAACAGAAAAGTGACATTAATATTTAGTAGATCCTCCTTTTGCAAAAATAACAGCCTCTAGTCGCTTCCTGTAGCTTTTAATCAGTTCCTGGATCCTGGATGAAGGTATTTTTGACCATTCCTCTTTACAAAACAATTCCAGTTCAGTTAAGTTTGATGGTCGCCGAGCATGGACAGCCCGCTTCAAATGATCCCACAGATGTTCAATGATATTCAGGTCTGGGGACTGGGATGGCCATTCCAGAACATTGTAATTGTTCCTCTGCATGAATGCCTGAGTAGATTTGGAGCTGTGTTTTGGATCATTGTCTTGCTGAAATATCCATCCCCGGCATAACTTCAAATTCGTCACTGATTCTTGTACATTATTCTCAAGAATCTGCTGATACTGAGTTGAATCCATGCGACCCTCAACTTTAACAAGATTCCCGGTGCCGGCATTGGCCACACAGCCCCAAAGCATGATGGAACCTCCACCAAATTTTACAGTGGGTAGCAAGTGTTTTTCTTGGAATGCTGTGTTTTTTTGACGCCATGCATAACGCCTTTTTGTATGACCAAACAACTCAATCTTTGTTTCATCAGTCCACAGGACCTTCTTCCAAAATGAAGCTGGCTTGTCCAAATGTGCTTTTGCATACCTCAGGCGACTCTGTTTGTGGCGTGCTTTCAGAAACGGCATCTTTCGCATCACTCTCCCATACAGCTTCTCCTTGTGCAAAGTGTGCTGTATTGTTGACCGATGCACAGTGACACCATCTGCAGCAAGATGATGCTGCAGCTCTTTGGAGGTGGTCTGTGGATTGTCCTTGACTGTTCTCACCATTCTTCTTCTCTGCCTTTCTGATATTTTTCTTGGCCTGCCACTTCTGGGCTTAACAAGAACTGTCCCTGTGGTCTTCCATTTCCTTACTATGTTCCTCACAGTGGAAACTGACAGGTTAAATCTCTGAGACAACTTTTTGTATCCTTCCCCTGAACAACTATGTTGAACAATCTTTGTTTTCAGATCATTTGAGAGTTGTTTTGAGGAGCCCATGATGCCACTCTTCAGAGGAGATTCAAATAGGAGAACAACTTGCAATTGGCCACCTTAAATACCTTTTCTCATGATTGGATACACCTGGCTATGAAGTTCAAAGCTCAGTGAGGTTACAAAACCAATTTCGTGCTTCAGTAAGTCAGTAAAAAGTAGTTAGGAGTATTCAAATCAATAAAATGATAAGGGTACCCAAATTTTTGCACCGGTCAAATTTTGGTTTAATGCATATTGCACATTTTCTGTTAGTACAATAAACCTCATTTCAATCCTGAAATATTACTGTGTCCATCAGTTATTAGATATATCAAATTGAAATGGCTGTTGCAAACACCCAAATATTTAGAACTAAAAATGATTAAGATTAATAGGGGTGCCCAAACTTTTTCATATGACTGTATTTCTGTGTGTCTTATGCCTGTTGTGCAACATCACTGTAGGAATTATTCCTGTACTTTGGATTCACTGTAAGGCTAAGTTCACATCTGTACCAGAGTCTCCGTTGGAGACTCCGCCATAGAAACTGTCAGAAATCAATAGAGAGAAAAGTCCTGTATGGACGGTGGACACTTGGCAGACCCCATTATAGTCTATGTGGTCTGCCAATGTCCGCAGGTAACTGGCAGACCACATGGTGGTCGGGCTCTCTGTCTTTCTGGTCCCCTGGAGGACCAGAATGACAAAGAGTCCAGCGCAGATGTGAACCTAGCCTAAGGGTATGTTCACACAGTGGAAACAGAAGAGAAATTTGAGGCAAACTTTTGCCTCTTCTATTTCTGCCCCTCCTGCTTCCACTGTGGCTTTCACTCGATTATTAGCCCCAGATGAATGAGACTAATCAGATCAGAGTCCCGCAGCTCTGCAGCTGATCAGCCATGGAATCCATAGTAAGATTGAGCAGGACTCTTATTTTTTCAGCGTCCTTCTTTGATCCCTGCCTCCATTTGAAAACAATGGGAGGCAGATTGAAGGAGGAATTTGCTATAAATTTTGAGTCAGTGTGAAATTCCACCATTTGAATCCAGTATGTGAACATAATCTACTGTGATATCACTATAAGAAATACTCAATATTCCTGTACTGTGACATCACTGTAAGTATTATTCCTGTAAGAATTATGCATGTACTGTGACATCACTGTAAGAATACGTATTCTAGACGAAGAGGGACAGCACTCCAGTAGCTTGAGCTTGCTTGTACATTATTCAGTACAACTATATATACATGGATCTACAGTTACATTGCCGCTCAATATACATGTAGTCAGTCTTTAAAATCTAATGTAGTGCATGTAGTTTTGGGCTGAATGCCCTTCATGAGGCAGGTAATGAAATATTGCAACACATTATATTTTAAAGGCTGACTACGTATATTAGTACTGAATAAAGTAAAAGCAAGAGCAAGCCACTGGAGTGCTAGTCTTCTTCTTCTAGAATACTACACTATTGGGGAGTCTGGCCAGCCCCTTTGGGAATTTGCACCCTATTTGGGGTACAGTGAGTGCTGCCCATCCATTTTGTATATAACTGTAAAAATTATCCCTGTACTGTGACATCGCTGTAATAATAATTATCCCTGTACTATGACATCGCTGTAATAATTATCCCTGTATTGTGACATCACTGTAACAATCATTCCTGTAGTGTGACATAACTGTGAGAATTATTCCTGTACTGTGAGATCACTTATAGAATTATCCCTGTACTGTGACATCACTGTAACAACAATTCCTGTACTGTGACATCACTGTGAGAATTACAGTATTCCTGTAATGTGATATTACTATAATACTGTAAGGTCACTGTGCGTGTTATCTCACTGTTGTGGCATCACTGTGTGCATTATTCCTGATGTCCTTTCTAGCTGGTCACATTTCTCATAGTGCTGTGCACAGCATACTGATTCAATCAGATAACATCTCACTTCTGGCTCTACTCCCCTTTCACAGCATGTAGTTTCAAAGACACACAAAGAGAAGCTGCAGTTGCAACCATTTTCATTTTTCCTTCCTGTTAACTATTTACACTGTTACTGAAATGATATCTGTGGAGGACTGGGGTACTTCGTGAACAATTCCAGAAAGTCTGCAGCCAGGGAAATGAGGGGCTACATATGCTGAAAACATGATTATAATCACATGCTTTAAAACCTGTGCAGACCTACAGTAGCCCTTCTTGCACACAGTTGTAGTTTGATACAGTCAGGGTCGGACTGGCCCACCAGGGAACCGGTGAATCCACCGGTGGGATCCGAGCCATACCGATCGGGCCCCTGACCAGTGGCGTTACGATCGCGGTCGCAGGGGGTGCTGGAGATGGCCGGGGCCCCGGACCACTATGATAGCGGTCGGGGAAGGCCTGGTTCCCCGACCGCTATACATACTGTTATTGGAAAGGGACCCTGGCATATTGCAGACCCCTTTCCAATAGATGGCAGGGCACCCAGGGGAGGTGACTGAAAATAATAAACGCATATTCTCACCTCTCCAGGGCACAGCGTTCTCTCCAGCGCTCTTCTGTCATGTGACTGAGACCTGTGATTAGGCCCCGGCGGTCACATGGGGCGCGACCGCGTAATGACGTCAGTGCGCCCCCACGTGACCGCCGAGGCCCAATCACAGGCCTCAGCAGCGTCGTCGGAAAAGGGCCTGAAGATGCTGAAGACGACAGGATGGAGCGAGGATGCCAAGGAAAGGTAAGGCAAGGTGAGTATGAGTGTTTGTTATTTTTAATCACTTCCCCTGGGCCTCCGATTATTATACTCTGGGGTCTGAGGAGACCCCAGAGTATAATAATAGCACTGAAGCGGAGCGGAGGGGCTATTGGGCGCATATAATACTGGGTGGGGGCCACTGTGGAGCTTATAATACTGGGTGGGGGCCACTGTGGAGCTTATAATACTGGGTGGGGGCAACTGTGGAGCTTATAATACTGGGTGGGGGCCACTGTGGAGCTTATAATACTGGGTGGGGGCCACTGTGGAGCTTATAATACTGGGTGGGGGCCACTGTGGAACTTATAATACAGAGTGGGGGCCACTGTGGAGCTTATACTCCATACAGTGGCTCCTTCATTTTTTTTTTTAATTACGCAGTGGCAGGTGAAAAAAACAAAACAAAAAAAAAATCCCCACAAACTTTCTTTCCTGTCCCCAGTGTCTCCCAGCGCGGTTCGGTCCTGCAGTTCTGTTGTTTTCTTCCAGCTGAAGTTCCCCCTGCATGTGACTACCTGTGACGTCACGTGACCCCTGAGGCCAATCAGTGGCCTAAGGGAAGGGACCTGGGACGTCACAGCCAGTGAGGAATTCCCGGCAAAAAGAAGACAGCGGAGCTGCAGGACCGGACCGTGCTGGGAGGACACCGGAGCACCGGAGACAGGTGAGTATGTTTAGCATGTTTTTTTTTTGGGGGGGGGTAGGGGGGATTCACCTCCCCCAGACTAATTATAAAAAAGAAAAAAATTATACTGGACAATCTCTTTAAAGTGTGGTGCATTAGGGGTGTATATTAAAGGGGTTGTCCAGGCATAATTTGTTATGGTTTATCTTCAGGATAGGCCACAGATACCTGATCTGTAGGGGGCTGACCCCGGACCGATCAGCTGTATGGAGCCACTTCTGATGCCCGTACTGTACACAATACAGGGCCAGAAGCAGAAAGCTCTGTCCACTGTATAGGGGCTGGGCACCTTCACTGTATTTCAGCACTTATTGAAGTCAGTAGGAGCTGAGCTGCAGTGAAGGCGCCGGGCTGCTATACAGCGGATGGAGCTTTCTGCTTCCGGCCCTGTGTTGTGTACAGAACAGGTGCCGGAAGTGGCTCCGAACAACTGATGGGGCCATGTGTCAGCCCTCTACCGATCAGGTATTTATGGCCTATCCAGAGCATAGGCCATAAAAAAGATTAACCCTGGACAACCCCTTTAATATGCCCCACACAGTTTAATGTCCCCCCCACAGGATGTTAGCCCCCATCACTGCTCCCACACAATATAATCACCCCATCACTATTCCCCATACAGTATGGGGGACCAGTGAAGTGACCAT
Organism: Leptodactylus fallax; assembly: GCA_947044405.1. Lineage (NCBI taxonomy): Eukaryota > Metazoa > Chordata > Amphibia > Anura > Leptodactylidae > Leptodactylus > Leptodactylus fallax. The sequence goes on from CAMRHE010000012.1 coordinate 6,021,176, forward strand.
AGAAAAATTTGGCCCAGACAACCCCTTAAAAGAAGTTGTCCATAAACTGGAGCGACCACTGTGTCGGCTGCCAGGGAGGTGTAATAAGAAAATTTTTTAAAAAGCATACTCACCTGTCCCCAGCAACCCGTTGTCCCCTGCCTGTGTCTGTTCGGTCTCATGGCGGTGCCTCATTTCTGGAAATCCTGTACCTAATTGGTCTTAGCGATCACATGAGGTGCAGGACTCCCAGCAAGGAGTCGCCGGCATGAAACTGAATGGACACTGGAAGCAGACAACGGAGCGCCGGGGACAGGTGAGTATGCTTTTTAATTTACTTATTTTTTACTTTACACCTCCCGCCAGCTACATGGGTTGCTCCAATTCCTTCGACAACCTCTTTAAAGGATTTATCCATCTTCCTAATATTGATGGCCTGTCCTTAGGATAGGCCATCAATATTACATCTACGATGATACAACAGCCAGGACCTCTGCAGATCAGCTTTTCCAGGACAGTGCGGCTACAGGTAAAGGTAACAATTCTAGGAGCCACGCTGTTCACTTGCCATACAAGGTGTAGCAGTAGGTTTAGGTAGTGCACTGGTACACATGGTATAGTCGGTGAACAGCATGGCTCCCGGCATGTTATTACCTTTAGCCGCCCTGTCTCGGTACTGCTGATCTGCAGGGGTTCTGATGGTGGGCCCCTAGAAACAATTCCACTGGTGGGCCCTAGACATCCCAGTCCGACACTGGATACAGTGTATCAGTGTAGGTAAGAATTTTCAGCCTGGAATCCAGGAGAAGCGATGGGAGATTTTTGCATTGCATTTGATCAAACTGTAGTACAAACTGGCACAGTACTAAAAGTCAACATCCTCACAAGATCCAGTAAAACTTTCCAATTCATAAACTCTTATGATATAATTTCCAAATTTGTAGTCCTATGCTGATATAGGATTAGCAGAGTAGAAGAAGAAAAAGCTAACAGGCAGAATCTATAGACATACTGGGGGAAAACTGGTATAGATGGAAGTAGTTGTGGGACATCTTTGGTGCATGGCCCCCTTTTATGCCAGAGAGGCGCCATTTTGATCTTTTTCTGCCTGGCTCGCCACTTTTGGAAGTGGGTGGAGCAGGATAGAGACCAAGTGGGCCAGGCAGGAGATGTGTTGGCCTGACAAATTTACTAGAATTTACACCAGAATACTGGAGTGAGTTATACCTGAAATCTATGCCAATGTCTGACTAATATAGACATCAATTCTAGTGCACAGGATTCCACCTAAAGTGTAAACAGGCCAGAACCTCTTAATAATTCATGCGCAGTTAGCGCCAGTCGCGGCATTGATTAAGACTGGCGTACAGAATAACAATTTTAACATATTCCCCCCCTTCTGTAAATAGTCACCATTTTCTACTAATCTGCCCCATTATCCTCTGTGATGGATGTGAATACAAATCAGACAACATTCACCTTTTTTTCCTGATCCTCTTTTGCATTTTCACTGTCTAGACCGGTCTGGAGGACATGTTTCCTTCAATAAAAACAGAGAAACATAGGTAAGTATAATAGTAAGTAGGAAACTGTCAGCCATTTGGTGTACTACCACAACCACAGATATCTACCTGATGATGTGGAATGTAGTATACAGATATGGTATGCTCGAGAATAGTTATCTTTATAGAAAAGCCTTCTGGGTTCAGCCTCATATCTTTGTTAGAGATGGATGTTTCCTTAGAGCTGTCACATTACACAGATTTTATTGCAGCGAGTGGATTAGGGAGGCTTAGAATTGTAAAAATCTGTCTAAAAGATCTCTTAAAGGGCCATAATTACTCAGCATGTTAAATGAGATATTGCTCAGCTCTAAATGCATTTCATGAAAGTTTAATAAACTATCGTAAAATCTGGCTTGTCGGATATTAAATGTAAACTATTCACTGCTGCAGATTAAAATGTTGCAGGTGAAAATGAACCCCAAGGATGGCAGCCAGCGGTTCATGTTTGTTTTTTTCAGAAATGTATCAAGTTAGTACATATGTGCGAAAATGGCTGATGATTAAAAATATATATATCCAAGCTTCTTTATTAAAAAAAAAAAAGCCAATAGCCTGGTTGTCTTGACAGTTCTGTGACATATACAAGTGATTTCTGTATTACTTCAGAAATTGCATTAATATGCAGCTGTTATAGGAAGTAATTTTTAAAAAGCACAAATAAGAGTCATATTCTTTTTCTGAGCTGCTTCCCCCATCTAGTGACAGAAAATGGTATTACACGTCAGGATAATTGGCTAGAGCACAGTATTTTGCATACAAAATATACTCTCAACATGTCGATTTAAGTAAATGCACTAAAAGGCACTTTAATGTGAACAGTATATATTTTGTTTCAGCTGAAAAGGGTGAAAATTTACATACTCGACTATATGATAAAATCTAGAACACCCCACTAGTAAGGATTACTTGGCTCTGCAGGAAACAGAGGAGCTGTGAATATGATGTAAACAGGTGTTGTCTCTCCAGAGATGACTACCATTCATAAGACCCAAGGTGTTCAGGGATTCATAGTACACGTAAGCAAGACACGGTACAATAGCTCTCATGGCCTATTATATTACCAGTAGGATTGTCATGAAAGACCTTTTCATTTATTCAGGTGCCTCCAGATATGTGATTTATTTGCAGCTGGCATTGAAGTATGGGAAGATGAATTCAACATAAGCCCTATAGTTTAGTATGTTATAATGTCCTTGCAATCTGGTTAGTCACAGTATTTAATTCACTGAGGGAGATTTACTAGTACTGGCATACCATAAAAGTGATATGCTGGACTATTACACTGTTACCACCAGCCTCCATATTTCTCAACATGGCAAAGTAGCAGAAAAACCTGTTAGGCTAAGGCCCCACATAGCAAACACAGCATTGCATTTTCAAAGAGCTTTCCTCTGGGGAGTTTCTGCCTCTATTATACCTGTACGGAAAACACCAGCATTTCAACAGGTATAATTGACATGCAGCGATTTTCAAAAATGCAAGTGTTTTTGAAAACGCAGCTTTTCTGCTGCAGATTTTTTTGCTGCAATGTGTGGATGGGATTAACCAGAATCCCACAGCAGCAAAAAAATTCAGCATTTTTGCAATGTGGGGTTTCAGCTTTAGGCAGAGACATCAGCTTTAGGCAGAGACCCCACGTTGTGGAAACGCATTTTTTGCTGTAGATTTTGCTGCATTTTTTTTAGCCAAAGCCAAGAATGGCTTCAAAAGGAATAGGGAATATATAGGAAGCACTTCTACTTCTACCTTCTGTGGAATTCACAGATTTTGCTGCAGTTTTTTGAGCCAAGGCCAAGAATGGCTATAAAAGGAATGAAAGATATATAGGAAGTTCTTATACTTCTACCTTCTGCTGAATTCACTCCTGGCTGTAGATCAAAAAAATGCAACAAAATCTGCAACAAAAAAAGCTGCATTTCTGCAACGTGGGGGCTCAGCCTTAAAGCGAATTCCATCCCCACTGTGTGATAAAATACATGCAGTGGACACGCTGCGATTTCCAAAAGTGTCGCGGTTTTGGAAATCGCAGCATATCAATTATACCTACAGAAACGCCGGAGGAAACCTCTGAGAACTTTCTGTGCAAAGTGCTGTGGGAAGAACCGCAATTTTTCCCGCAGCGCTTTTTTGCTGCAGGACACTATATGGGGCCTTAGCCTAAAGAAGTTTTCTAGCCCCAAATGGATTTTTCATACTTATATCCTATCCACAATATAGGTCATCAGTATGTGATCTGTGGGAGTTTGACATCCATACCCTACACAGATCAGCTGTTCTGGAAGCCTCCAGGCACCAGAAACTGCTGCATTGGACGGAGAGTATATGCAGACTGCTCCTCTTTAAGTAATAGGTGCTACAGCCCCGTCCACAGTATAGTGGTGGTTTCAAAAAATTGCAGTGCAGCTAATATTACTTGAATAGGAACAACGTGCATGCACTCCCCGTCCACTGCTGCCGAAAAACAGCTGATCTGAGCAGAGTCCAGGCGTTGGTCCCCCACAGATCACATATATTAATGATCTATCCCGTGGATAAATCACTAGTATGAAAAATCCAGTAAACCCCTATAATTGCTCCACACTGTGTGAAACTCTAAATGTTCATGCCTTTTATTCCAACACTGACACAGGTACAAATGTAGCACACTGAGATAATAAATATGCCATTACATATAAAAGTTCTATTTTTCAGTGCATTTATGGCTGGAGGAATCTTAATGACTTGCTAAGTTGGTGTAAAATGTGCAGTCTTCTAGACCTAGAAATCAGCAGTGAGCTTTAGGTATGATCATGGTGAGCTGAGGTACAAAAAGCAAAATCTGCCTTCAAAAATAGCACTGATTTTGGCCATAGCTTTCAAAGAACCTGCTGTTTTTCATAATTTTTAGTGTGGTGTTTGATGCTGAATCAATGTAAGGCTAGATTCACGCGACCAAATTTCACCCGTGAAACTCAGTCCGTGTGTTCGCTGGATTTACCAGCCTGAACTTCATGCCAGGAGCGGGACTCCTAGCATCCTAGTTATCTACAATGCTGGGAGTCTCTTCCTTCCAGCGACTTACTGTCTCATACTGTAATCGGTACGGGATAGTATGTTGCTGGGAGGCAAGGACTCATAGCATCATAGATAATTATAAAGGTCAGACCGGTAAACCCGGTGACCAAATGGACTGAAATTTATGGGTGAAACTCAGTCGTGTGAATCTAGCCTAAAGCTGAGATTAGATGCACATGTCCATCTGCATGCGCCTGGTCCATGGGAAATGTCATCCCTGAATGGGCCTCCGCGGGCTAATTCACCTCTTCTAGAGGCTCACTGCCGCCAGTGATAATAAACAGGAGTGTGTATGGGCTCATAGAGACGAATAGGTCAGTGTGCTAGCCGTGAAAAATATGGATAGCTCGATGACAATGCACATGGTCACATGCATACAGCCAAAAGCTCCTTGATGAAGAAATGCAGCATTTTTGGTTGCTGTGAAAACACAGCGGAAAAAAATGGAGTGTTTTATAATACCAGCAAGGTAAAAGAAATTTCACTAGGTTCATCCACACAATGCAAACACATGAATTTTTTTAAAAAGGCAGCGAGTTAATTTTAACTGTAGAATCGTGAGCGTCTTCCCTATGTATTTAATAGGGAAAGAAAAAAAAAAAGCTGAGAAAAATACAGCAAAAAACTCTGTGGAAAAAAATACAATGTGTTTTCACTGCGTTTTTTACACAACATTTGTAGCTGTATTTCACTATGTGCAGCCTTAGCTTAACCGAGCAATGGCAGGTGTGTTATGGATGCAGTAAACACCAACCAGATGGAGTAGAATAGATTTATTGGAAGAAAATACAAAAATAAAGAGTATGGCTAGGTTCACATCAGGTGTGCAAAAACGGACTGCAGGGACCCAAATGACATTAATGCTCCTAAATAAGCCCTGTCCTAGTCAACATAGCTAGTTTTCTAAGGCGCGGTTCACATCTGCGTTCGGGCCATTCCGCTCCCCTCTCCGTATGAAAAATGCTGAGAGAAAAGTCCTGAGAGCAGCACTTCTCTCCGCATTTTTCATGCAGAAACCGAGTGGAAACCAAACAGACCCCATTATAGTCTATGGGGTCCGCCGGTTTCCTAAGGTAACCGCTTTTTATGCGGATTAGGTTTCCGTTCAGGGAGTCCGCTTGGGAAACCCATGTGCAGATGTGAACCAGGCCTTAGACATAACACATTTTGTTACATCTATGTTTTTGGTTTTTTTTAACTAAATAACAATCGTTGACTCGTATTCCTATTTACATTACATGGACTCTTGATGTTAGCAAAGCACTAGGAATGTTACATAGAAAGGACTAAAAAATAAAGAATTACAGTGCAGTCTCGGCACCAGAACATGCTAGAAGCAAGAGCACTCAGAGGGGTCACACAAACAACACATAATTCAATGCAATTTATAATGCATAATACAACAATGCAATAGACCATCTTGCACCAATATGCTGTGTTCTGTTAACACTGTGCACCTATCATGACTGAGTTCACAGTCAGGACAGGGATTTATCCCTTGCCATTCAATAAGCCAAAAGTTTAAAGTGTGTGTCCACACCACCTCACATCATTCAGAATTAGCACCAAGAAAGGACATGTTGATATGTGTATATGTTACCATTAAAGTGCAGAAATCAGTTAATCTGCAGATTACCTAGGTAATGTGCATATTCACTAGGGTAATCCGTTAAAATGCGGAAAACTGGTTTCATTACTCACATTACCTAGCTAATCTGCACATTACCAAGCTAATCTGCACATTCCCTACTAGGCACTCGTTAAAGTGAAAAGAACATCTTTGCTGGCATAATGTATTTGGAATCTCTGTTAAATGCAAAGAATCATTTTACTGACCAAGTCGGCGCTTCTTTGCATACTAGGAGTTAAATTTATCTGCTTTCAAAAGAAATCACCACACAAATCCCTGCGCTAATAGGCAGACACGAATTTGGACATGAAACAATACTAGGAGTTAATCACCACACAAACTCAAAAACAGGCAGACACGAAAGATTTCAACTTGAACGGGACGCGTGCTAACAGGCAGACACGACATTTCGGTATGATACAAAAGTTTTCAACTTTAACGGGACACGCGCTAACAGGCAGACATGACATTTCGGCATGATACAAACGAAGTTTTCAGCTTTAACGGGACACAAGCCGTGAATGTGCACATTACCTTGGTAAAGTGTTTGATTCCGCACATTAACTGAGCAAATCAGTTAATCTGCAGATTACCTAGGGAATGTGCACATTCACGGCTTTTGCACTTTAACAATAACATATACATACCTTTACTCTATGTAGGTATATTTGTTAATAGGGGACATATGGATATCATTAGAGATAGCACATGTGACAGGTTATCCTCCTCCTTCTTTTCTGGAGGATATTTGACAGGCAAAATTACAGCCACTAATTGTTGGTTATCATCTTCGCCATAGAACACACTTGGAGAGTTTGCAGCAAGTTAGCTGGGGCAGAATCGCTGATGGCTAACTCGCCACCATGTACAGTACTAATATAGTAGATGGATTTTAGACTAATCTTATGTCACAATGCAGAAAAAAAAATGTGTAGCAAAAAGTATCTTGCATTGCAGGTTTGAACCAGCAGCATGTAAAGTATTGCTGCAAGCTGAGATGTGGATTTCAACCTTTGCAATGCAATGGTTGAACGTTGCACCAACCAGCCTGTAAACTTGGTTGAAAGCTTTATCAAAAACCAGCTGATTTGGGCTGCCACTAAGGACATCACACAGGGGATCCATCCTCCGTGTCCCTAGCCTATAGCAAGTCCAAATATATATGAGGTCTGCCCTGGTTCCCTTTATATAATCACTCCAAATCATTGTCATTATAATCATCCAAATTATGGTAAATTTCATGTTACCGTAAAATGGAAAGGTGCAATAAACTCCGTAGGAGAAACAGAAAGTGGTTAATGGTGATGATAGGACTGACATGTTGATGTTCCAGATAACAGAACCATTAGCAGATGCTGCCAAGGCCTTGTATACAAATGTAAGGAGTGATTCATCTAAGATGCTAGCGAGAGAGCAGGAAATAAACATGCAATCCTGTTTGTGCAGCTACAGTACATTAATTAGCTGTATCTCCGCTTCAGGCAGAGTTTGTACAGGACAATGCTGCGATTCCTCTCTTAACTGAGTGATAGCAAGTTCATGAATCCCAAGTAGCACAGATATGAGTTGGAGACATGCACAGAGCTAGAACGTACTGATAACACAGTAAGGCATATGCATACTGATGTAGACACGCCACTCGGACTTCTCACTGAGAAAGATGGCTGACTGTGATACATAAATAATTAGTCATCTTGAAATATTAAAGGAAAATATTCCTTCTTACTGAAGTTAACCATATTGTGTGCTTTGTGTCTCACAACATGTGCATACAGCCCGTACAATGCTTAGACTTGTATATTACACATAATCAGGATCTGTCACAAAATTCAGTGATGTATCTAGCTGATCAATGTTCAGCCAGTGTTCCATCCTTTTACTCCCCATGTGTTAAACCTAACAGTAGGTTAGTAGAGTCCTAGGCTGTGTTTAATAAAACAGTGTCCTGGTGTCACAAACATAAAATGTATTTGGACTGTTGCTTTCCTGGAGGTAGCGGCAGGCTTCTCCTGCTATTAGAAGACTTACCAACTGTTCCAAAAGTTCAGGAAGTCTTTTTAGCAGGAAACTCCCAGATGTTTCGGGAGAGTTGTCAAATTTGATATAAGGTAATAAAAAATACATTTTATATATGATCTGGCTGATATTTTAACCAAGTATTGGACAATATGTTGAGAAAGCTGAAGCAGATTTATCCATTTGTATCCAGCTGTAAAACTGGAGCTACTGTAAATGGTATAATGATATCCCTTTTATACTGCAACCTTCACTGTGGGCCATCATTGAGCCTTTATAGTCCTGTCACAGCTGGGTAAAGACAAAGTAGTGAAGGTTCAAGTAGAGTAGACTAGGAACTATTGCCCCCCTCCTCCAGCCTTGTTTATATGCATCTTACAGTATGATTGCTCTTCTTTTTGCATCATTAACATGTATATTCTAGACAGGAATGATCAGTTCATTTTTCAGATGAAAAAGCAATAATCCCTGCATGTACTATAAAAGGATATTTTGTATTAAAAGCCACAAATGTTAATGCAGTCTATTTCACTCCACTGTCTAATTGCTTGTTCTTCAACCCTTGCATCGTTTTACCTTTATATTTAATAGGGTCACAGTGACTTTTTTTCTCACCAGTCTTTTTACATGATTGTCAGTTTTTGCTTAGTTTTCAAATGAATATACAGAGAGAAAATGTAATCATCATGTGGTGTGAAATGAAGGCAGTCCACTCATGTTTTTTAGTTTAAAGAGATAGATAGATAGATAGATAGATAGATAGATAGATAGATAGATAGATAGATAGATAGGTTAAGGTCACCTGAATCAAATGTTGTTTTCCCCTTGTGAATCAGTGCAAATATACAAATTAACTATTTGGTGCAACTACGTTGTTGACGCTTTACCTCTTATTAGCAATGGCAACAGCTAACTAATAGCTAATTTGCATATTGACAATAACAGAGACACCAGTTCACAAGGGGAAAACACCTTTTGATTCCGGTGACCCTAACTTATCTTTCTGCGGGGATGGGTTGATGCTGGGTTCTGGTAACAGACTCCCTTTAAAAGCTGGTCATACAAATATGGACATGTCCTGTTCATGGTAAAGTTAAAAGGGTGTTTCATTTCCATTGTTTAACACCTGCAGAGTCTGCAAATAAATTGCAAATTAAACTTTCCATTTAGGAGGATCCAGTGGATAGACTTTGTTCGAGGCCCTGATCTTTGTTAACATTCTGCCCACAAGTGAGCACATCAACCAATAAGTGACTGAGCTGTAACACGGGATTTCATTGAGCATTTCATTAAGAATCAGTCAAAGCTGATTAGAAGGGCCAGCTCTGTCCTGGGGAGCCCACTGGACCCAGTGCAGGTGGTGGGTGACAGAAGGATACTGTCCGTGGTGAGCTCCATGCAGAAGAAGAAGTCCCATCCCATGCATGAGACTGTGATTGCGCTGGGCAGTACTGTCAGTGACCGACTGCTCCACCCTAGGTGTGAGAAGGAGCGCTATCGGAAGTCTTTCCTCCCCACCGCGGTTAGGCTGTACAACCAACACCGACCTAAGCTGAGATCATTACATACAGAGAACTGAAATATCTCTCTGCCTGTTAAATCCCCCCCCCCCTGCTACGTCCTGTCTGTCTGTCTGCTATTAATGTAATGCCTCTCACCTTGGAACATTCCTGTACATGTTGTATTTGTATTGCTTATCTTTGCTGCTGTAACACACTGAATTTCCCCATTGTGGGACTATTAAAGGACTATTATTATTATTATTATTATTATTATTAACAATGTGCCAATGGCTCTAAATGAGAAGGACCTACTGTACATTATACATTGCAAAATTAGTATATCAGTATAATATATGTGTAAATCTAAGCATTGCTGGACATGACTCTCTCTAAAAATGGCTAGCATATTGGAAGACTCTTCCCTATTAGCATGTAGCACATGGAAAATTGGTTGTAGGAATTTCTGAAACTGAAAATCCAATCCATGCCTCAGAATGACATTATTTCTGCTGCATATACATAGATTTTTACAAACTTTATTCACATACAGAAATATCACAAACAAATCTAATCTAATCCATATTAACCTTAATCTTGTTCAGATTTCTTATCCCTGCTCATGCTTCTCCTATATTCCAGCTAACTTCACTTTCCAGTCTGTGAGAGAAACAACTAATGCTTTCTACCATATCCTACTCCAGCTGATATGACATATCAGTCCATGAGTTGCAGCTGCTGTCTAACATACTCTGTTCCAGCTGTCAGCTGTGTCATGAATTCTAAGAATATTGACCTACTCACTCAGTTCTTGAATCTTTTAATAGGAAAATCTACATTTGCGTCCACGGTTACCTTCCTTAAATTTGGTTAAGAACTCAAAACAATATAGCTGCATACTAGCAAAACTCCTGGGTGGCCTCCTAGCATAGACCTCTCATGACAGAATATCGTAAAACCTTATTTTTTTTCAAAGTGGGACACCTTATGGCACACATATTAAAGCTTACCACCAAATATACAAATTTTCATAAATTAATAGTATGAGTGAATATAAGAAACTTTCTAATGTATCTTATTTAAGAAATTTGTTTAATTCTCAATTTATCAAGCCGAGTTACTTTATACATATTTGTATATGGAGAGGGGAGGAGGATGAAAAGGTTGCTGGAAAAGGTACACTAATAGCTGCATCTACTTCACTCTGCTACTCTGTGAGTAAAGGAACCATTCTAACACTATGTTTCAAGATAAGACTTTTCCACTGCACAGAATAAGGTAATAAACTAATTAATAGCCTCATACCCCTCTTCTCCCCATAGAGTACTATGCGTGAGCTGAATATGAAACAGACTGAGTGAAGATAAGGAGGATCAGAGCAGACTAATAAGTAAAGAAATAAGCATATTTTCTTAAAAATATATCACAAAAAGCTTCCTCTAATCACCTGCACTGTTATGAAAAGTTGTTTTATAATAAGAGGGACCTTTTAAGATACATCTAGCCAAAAGGAAAGATAAGGCAGGATAAATCTTTATGTGTGAAGATGAGACTTAATCTCATGGTACCTGACATGAGGGCCAAAAAGTTCTCTGGGAAAGAGCAAAAGTGTAACTCTATAATGATCACAGTAGGCTAGGTTCTGGGCTCAATGTCAGTTATAAACAACTTTTCATAAATGAATAGTTGAATCTACAAAACTTTGTAATATATGGTGAAGAAAAAAAGTATTTAGTCAGCCACTAATTGTGCAAGTTCTCCCACTTAAAAAGATGAGAAAGGCCTGTAATTGACATCATAAGTAGACCTCAACTATGAGAGACAAAATGAGAAAACATATCTAGAAAATTACATTGTCTGATTTTTTAAGAATTTATTTGCAAATTATGGTGGAAAATAAGTATTTGGTCACCTACAAACAAGCAAGATTTCTGGCTCTCACAGACCTCTAACTTCTTCTTTAAGCGGCTCCTCTGTCCTCCACTCATTACCTATAGTAATGGTTCCTGTTTGACATTGTTATCAGTATAAAAGACACCTGTCCACAACCTCAAACAGTCACACTCCAAACTCCACTATGGTGAAGACCAAAGAGCTGTGGAAGGACACCAGAAACAAAATTGTAGACCTTCACCAGGCTGGGAAGACTGAATCTGCAATAGGCAAGCAGTTTGGTGTGAAGAAATCAACTGTGGGAGCAATAATTAGAAAATGGAAGACATACAAGACCTCTGATAATCTCCCTCAATCAGGGGATCCACGCAAGATCTCACCCCGTGGGGTCAAAATGATCACAAGAATGGTGAGCAAAAATCCCAGAACCACACAGGGGAACCTAGTGAATGACCTTCAGAAAGCTGGGACTAACGTAACAAAGGCTACCGTCAGTAACACACTACGCCACCAGGGACTCAGATCCTGCAGTAAGCCAGTACATATCCGGGCCCGTCTGAAGTTTGCTAGAGAGCATTTGGATGTTCCAGAAGAGTATTGGGAGAATGTCATATGGTCAGATGAAACCAAAGTAGAACTGTTTGGTAGAAACACAACTCGTCGTGTTTGGAGGAGAGTGAATGCTGAGTTGCATCCAAAGAACACCATACCTACTGTGAAGCATGGGGGTGGCAACATCATGCTTTGGGGCTGTTTCTCTGCAAAGGGAGCAGGACGACTGATCCGTGTACATGAAAGAATGAATGGGGTCATGTATCGTGAGATTTTGAGTGCAAACCTCCTTCCATCAGCAAGGGCATTGAAGATAAAACGTGGCTGGGTCTTTCAGCCAGGGCCGGCGTTAGAGGGGGCAAACTGGGCAATTGCCCAGGGCCCCGTCCCCAAAGGGGCCCCCGGGATCCGGAGCCTGATGACTCCGGATCCCGGAGTCAGGCCCGGCCATATAGATAACAGAAAGGGACCCAGCGTCATGTGCCGCAGGGCCCCGTTCCGAGGTGAGTAAAAATAACAAACATTTTTACTCACCTGTCCTTGCGTCCGACATCATCTTCTTGCGTTGCGCACATCACCGCTGAGGCCAGGCCTCAGCCGTAGCGATAACGTGGGGCGTGCTGACAGCGTGCCTCACGTAATCGCTGAGGCCCAATCACAGGCCTCAGCGGTGACGTCCACAACGCATGACGTCAGCCGCGGAGAAGAAGAAGCCAGCGCCGGCGGGTATAGCGGAACAGCGCGAGGAGGCCCAGGAGAGGTAAGAACAAGGTGAGTATAACTGTTTGTTATTTTCCCTTACCTTCCCTGGGCCTTCGATAATTATACTCTGGGGTCTGAAGAGACCCCAGAGTATAATATAATACTAGCACTGACGCAGTCTGTAGGGCCACTGTGGAACATTATACTGGGGGCCCCCTCTGGATAGCATGTTATACTGTGAGGGGCCCCTGTAGAGCATTATACTGGGCAGGGGACCCTCTGGATAGCATGTTATATTCTGTGGAGCATTATAATGTGGGGGGGGCTCTGGAGAGCATGTTATATTCTGTGGGGATACGTTTGAGTATTATGCTCTCCAGAGGGGCCCCCCAGTATAATGCTTCAAAGTGGCCCCACAGAAAATAACATGCTCTCCAGAGCCCCTCCACTTTATAATGCTCCATAGAGGCCCCACAGAATATAACATGCTCTCCAGAGGGACCCCTCCCCAGTATAATGCTCCATAGTGGCCCCAAACAGTATAATATGCCATCCAGAGGGGCCCCCCAGTATAATGCTCCACAGTGGCCCAAAACAGTATAATATGCTCTCCAGAGGCCCCCCAGTATAATGCTCCACGGTGGCCCCACACAATATAATATGCTCTCCAGTATATTATACTGTGTGGGGCCACCGTGGAGCATTATACTGGGGTACCCTCTCTGGCCAGTATATTATACTTTGTGGAGGCCATTCTGGAGTATGTTATACTGAGTGGGGACACTGTGGAGCATTATTTTGGGGGGGCCATCAGCAGAGAATATTATATTGCGTGACGCCACTGTGGGGCATTTTTTTTTGGGGGGAACTAAGGAACATTATACTAGGGGCCCTCTGGGGAGCATATTATACTGCGTGGGGCCTACTGTGGAACATTATACTGAGAGGACGCTCTGGGGAGCATAATATATTGCATGGGGCCACTGTGGAGCAAAATACTGGGGAGGCACTTTGGAGCATTATACTAGCGGGGGCCCTCTGGGGAGCATATTATATTATGGGCCACTCTGGAGCTTTAAACTGGGGGGAATGGGCAGTGTGGGGAGCCTGTTATACTGTGTGGGGCCACTGTGGAGTGTATTATATTGTGTGGGGCTTTTCGGGATTATAGTATACTCTGTGGGGCCATTGTAGAGGATTATACTGGGGGGACTGTGGGCATCATATTATACTATGGGGGACCACTGTGGAGCATTATACTGGGGGAACCCCTCTGGGGAGTATATTATACTGTGTGGAGGCCATTGTGGAGCATGTTATACTGTGTTAGGCCATTGTGGAGCATTATACTGGGGGGGGCACTGGGGGGTGCATATTATACTGTATGGAGCATATTATATTGTGTGGGGCTGCTGGGGAGCATATTGTACTATCTGGGGCCAATAAGGGGTAGTATACTGTGTGGGCCACTGTGGAGTATTATGCTGTGTAGAGCCTTATATACTATGTGGGGAAACTGTGGAGCGCTCAGGAGAGCATTTTATACTGTGGAGCATTATATACCATGTGGAGCATTATACTGTGGGGGGGGGGGGTGTTCAAAATTCCTGCTGACAGCCCTGTGTGCTATGTCTGCATCAAAGCTCCCTCACTATAATCTTGCACATACGTGTAGTGCTCCATGGCCATGCCATTCCCCATACAGTACTGTGCATGAACCGGCCATGTAGTTATTGGGGCCTGCACAGTACTGTAGGGGCTGACTATACTGGGAACATACTCAGTAACACCAGATAGTCAGCACATATGTAAGACTTCAGTGAAGGAGCCGTGGTGTAGGCTATTAGCAGGAAGCTGTTGGGTGGCCCCAGAACAAGTTCATCTGGTGGGCCTAAGGCCATTCAGTCCGACACTGTATAACGGAGAACTATTATATATAAGGGGGCTCTTATTTATAAGGAAGGAACTATTATATATAAGGGTGGGTTACTATATATAATTGGGAAACTTAAATATGAGGGGGCTATTATAAGGGTTAACTATTATTTATAAGACAGGCTATTATTTATAAGGGGGGAATTATTATATATAAGGCATCCATTATAAGGGGGAGCTATTATTTATAAGAGGGGAACTATTTATAAGGGGGGTATAATTGTTAAGTGGGCTTATTTATAAAGGGGGCTATTAGTGATAATGGGGACTATTATTTATAAGAGTAACTATTATTTATGAGAGGGCTATTATTAATAAGGGAGCAGTATTATTATGATACTGATAGAGGGCACTAATTATCATTTATAAGGGAGCTATTACTGATAAGGGTGTAATATTATTTATAAGCAGGAACTATTAATTATAAGGAGGCGCTATAATAACTGATGACTGGGTGCAAAAATCTATTAGGTGGTACATAGGTGCTCACTTGAATTGTGTGTGGTAAAATGGGGCTTGTTATTACTTTTTTGTTGGCAGAAAGGAGGCGTTATTATAGGGGTTGCCACTGCAAGACGATGGTGTTGTTTGCATATCAGCATTTGGGGCCCCGCTTTTAATTTTGCCCAGGGCCCCACTTTGTCTAAAACCGGCCCTGCTTTCAGCATGACAATGATCCCAAGCACACCGCCAGGGCAATGAAGGAGTGTCTTCGTAAGAAGCATTTCAAGGTCCTGGAGTGGCCTAGCCAGTCTCCAGATCTCAACCCCATAGAAAAACTTTGGAGGGAGTTGAAAGTCCGTGTTGCCCAGCAACAGCCCCAAAACATCACTGCTCTAGAGGAGATCTGCATGGAGGAATGGGCCAACATACTAGCAACAGTGTGTGCCAACCTTGTGAAGACTTACAGAAAACGTTTGACCTCTGTCATTGCCAACAAAGGATATATAACAAAGTATTGAGATGAACTTTTGTTATTGACCAAATACTTATTTTCCACCATAATTTGCAAATAAATTCTTTAAAAATCAGACATTGTGATTTTCTGGATTTGTTTTCTCATTTTGTCTCTCATAGTTGAGGTCTACCTATGATGTCAATTACAGGCCTCTCTCATCTTTTTAAGTAGGAGAACTTGCACAATTGGTGGCTGACTAAATACTTTTTTTCCCCACTGTTTCTTAATAAAGAAATTTGTGTCCTTATCCACCTACTAGTTTTGTCTGTTGATATAGGATCCTGTCTCCATATTTACCTCACACACAGAACTCTGTGTAGAGGAGAGGATGAGGAGGAATGCTGCTGTTGGCAAGTTATGCTAGGTTCACACTAGCGTTTGAGTCTCATTACAAGCCTCCCATTCCATCCCCCATTCCGCAAGCAGGACTTTTCTCTCCGCCATAATCATTTATGGGGTCCACTGGTTACAGCTTTTTAAGCAGATAGGGTTTTCATTTTTGGGTCCCCAAGCGGTAATTGATTTATTGCTTGATTTTGTGCAGTGTACTGTCTTATGTGGAAGGTATAGAGTTGTCAAAAGAGCTATCCTTCACTCACGGAGTAGCAGACTGTAGCAGCAGCAATTAATTGAGTGTATTTTTTAGCAACCTCCTCCTCCCCTCTCCATAGACTTGTATGTAAAAATTAACTCAGCCTAAAAAGTGGAGAAGGAAACATATTTCTTTAATAAGATATATTACAAAGTGTCTTATATTCACCTGAACTATTCATTTATGCAAAGTTGTTTATAATTGGAGGTACACTTTAAGTATAGTTTTTAAGTAACTTTAAGCAAGTCTATGACTTGCAACAATTTACCATTTATTGATATTTCTGTTGTTGACTACACCTCTAAAGTAAGATTATTTTTCCATCTCCTTAAACATCTTTTCTTGTTTTAATCTTCAAGAAACAAAATTACATATTTATAGTATCTCGCCCGTCTAAGCAGAAATCGGTGATGCTAACAGGAAAGTCACAGCCTAAACTTTCTAATCATCACTCTCCAGGAGGTGTGCCATTTCACCCATCAAAGTGAGACTCCTGGCAGTGTCAAGTGATACTGGATGATAAATAGGGTAAATGAATAAGCAGTGATTTACATCTGCATCATAAACAACTCATCCTCCTACTCTTTAAGCAAACGAGATTCACTCCAACTAGTTTGTAATTACAGTTCTCTGTCACTAGATGAAATGGAAGAAAAGGACTATTAAATGCATGTAAGTGACAACATTAAGAAGGCTGGTCAATTGAATTGTACATGGCAGAACAACATATTAACATCCAGATCTCATTTCATGCACTACATGAGACTGCTGACAGGGACTTAGATGTTATTGGTACCACAGTCTTTTTTGGCACGTCCATTTTTCACTGCCTACAAAAATTAATCTGTTTATACTTGAGTCTATTCCTTGGTATAACAATGATGAATTAGGCAACGAAACTAGATGACTTTCAAAACGCTATTTATCTTGACAAAATAACAATAAATTCAATTAGATGCAGGTAGTGATACTGAATCCGACTAATTGCTTGGCAACTGATTAAAGATGCTAGTGGCTCTTTTGACAATTATAATGAAGAAATTTATGGCGACTGATTAATACTGCGCTAAGAAGATGTTCAGGAGCAATTTGCAGTCAAATATTTTTGATTTAGGATGCACTGCGGTGACAGAAGGTCCTTCAGAGTAGTCTTTTTTTATTACAATAAATTTGGAGGCATTTAGGCGGCTGGTTAATATTTAATCTAGGTATTTCAGAAAGAACAGTCCTGGAAAAATGCAGGCTGGCTGAAGAAGCGTTTAGTATGCTGAAAATATTTCATTTCTATTGCTCTGCACAGTTACTATGGATAAATAAATAAATTAAAAAACCGAATAAAATGTGTCCTTTTTTTACTGAAGCAGTCAATGTCCGACTGTTGGTGGCAAAGGAAGAAAAACTCATTTTCTTCATTATTCTGGTTCATAATAGTAGCAATAGACTGGATGATCATTAAAACTATTACCACTCCAATCATTTTGAAATGGTGAAAGAAAAGTGACAGGACCCAATGTGCAGGTGTGAATTTAATACTTAAACATTCAGCATTCTAAGTAATGTGCCTTTTATAACTTCCATTTGTCATCTTGAATCTTTTAGTTGCATTTAGCATTGATCTCATTACCTATGCAGGTACGGCGCTGAGAATGTATGAATCGTGGTGTTAACTAAGATTCCTGACACAAATTTATTAGCTCGAAAGGTTTCTTCCACCTCATGCGTGACAGATGTTTTGACCTGTTTAAAATGGAGAACATGTAAAGTGAATGATTAAACTCCTTAAACCCTATGGAGATGCTAAGTAAACTCATTTATATTCACATCTCAAGAATTCTCAAAGAGGAAAATAGTAGGCTTTATTTTACTTATTTGGGAATAAAGCAAAGGGGTCATTTGCTAGATTCACATAAACATGTCTAAAACCTACGGTATCTTCCACCTGCCATCTCTACTTAATTCTCTATTATCTATATTCTATCCATCTAGCTATACATCCTGTATTTATGGAACTATCTCTCTACTTCCTATATTCTATCTATCTACAAAAAAGAATAACAGAAGGTGACAGCACATTTTTTATTTTTTGGGGGTTTTTTTTTTTGGTTAAAGAGGATGGGAAGTTTGCACCCATGCTGCCTCTATATTTATATCTCTATACAGAAATATATATATATATATATATATATATATATATATATATATTGGGGAAAACAAGCATTTAGTCAGCCACCAATTGTGCAAGTTCTCCCACTTAAAAAGATGAGAGAGGCCTGTAATTGACATCATAGGTAGACCTCAACTATGAGAGACAAAATGAGAAAACAAATCCAGAAAATCACATTGTCTGATTTTTAAAGAATTTATTTGCAAATTATGGTGGAAAATAAGTATTTGGTCAATAACAAAAGTTCATCTCAATACTTTGTTATATATCCTTTGTTGGCAATGACAGAGGTCAAACGTTTTCTGTAAGTCTTCACCCTCAATATTTTTATTCGTGTCCCTTCTAGAATCAATAAAGTGTGTGTTTTTTACCATATAGACCCAAGTGACTCTCTCATTTGGTTCAGCAGCGCTTTACCATTTCCCAGTTTTTTTCTTTTTTCCTTGTTGTTCACAAGGTTGGTACACACTGTTGCTGGTATGTTGGCCCATTCCTCCATGCAGATCTCCTCTAGAGCAGTGATGTTTTGGGGCTGTCGCTGGGCAACATGGACTTTCAACTCCCTCCAAAGGTTTTCTATGGGATTGAGATCTGGAGACTGGCTAGGCCACTCCAGGACCTTGAAATGCTACTTACGAAGGCACTCCTTCGTTGCCCTGGCGGTGTGTTTGGGATCATTGTCATGCTGAAAGATCCAGCCATGTTTCATCTTCAATGCCCTTGGTTCTACTTTGGTTTCATCTGACCATATGACATTCTCCCAATACTCTTCTGGAACATCCAAATGCTCTTTAGCAAACTTCAGACAGGCCCCGATATGTACTGGCTTAAGCAGGGGGACACGTCTGGCACTTCAGTATCTGAGTCCCTGGCAGTGTAGTGTGTTACTGACGATAGCCTTTGTTACGTTAGTCCCAGCTTTCTGCAGGTCATTCGCTAGGTCCCCCCGTGTGGTTCTGGGATTTTTGCTCACCGTTCTTGTGATCATTTTGACCCCATGGGGAGAGATCTTGTGTGGAGCCCCTGATCGAGGGAAATTATCAGTGGTCTTGTATGTCTTCCATTTTCTAATTATTGCTCCCACAGTTGATTTCTTCACACCAAGCTGCTTGCCTATTGCAGATTCAGTCTTCCCAGCCTGGTGCAGGTCTACAATTTTGTTTCTGGTGTCCTTCCACGGCTCTTTGGTCTTCACCATAGTGGAGTTTGGAGTGTGACTGTTTGAGGTTGTGGACAGGTGTCTTTTATACTGATAACAATTTCAAACAGGTGCCATTACTACAGGTAATGAGTGGAGGACAGAGAAGCCTCTTAAAGAAGAAGTTACAGGTCTGTGAGAGCCAGAAATCTTGCTTGTTTGAAATCTTGACCAAATACTTATTTTCCACCATAATTTC
This sequence comes from Leptodactylus fallax, assembly GCA_947044405.1. Classification (NCBI taxonomy): domain Eukaryota; kingdom Metazoa; phylum Chordata; class Amphibia; order Anura; family Leptodactylidae; genus Leptodactylus; species Leptodactylus fallax. Next base: position 6,041,112 of record CAMRHE010000012.1, read on the forward strand.
CAAATAAATTCTTAAAAAATTAGACAATGTGATTTTCTAGATATGTTTTTTCATTTTGTCTCTCATAGTTGAGGTCTACCTATGATGTCAATTACAGGCTTCACTCATCTTTTTAAGTGGAAGAACTTGCACAATTGGTGGCTGACTAAATACTTTTTTCCCCACTGTATATACTTGTATCAACACCAATTGAATACAAGACACCAGAACTGGACATCTATAGAAGTCCCCATTCCTGGCTATTAACAATGTCTGCTAGTGTCACCTGGACTTGTAAGTAAATTAGTCAAAAAAATACCAGAAATTTCAATCATGTATCAAAACACTAGCAGATAACAAGAATGCTAGAAAATAGGAACTCAAAAATAGATAACTGAAACAGGATGGTAATCAAATCATGAAACAAGAAGAGAGAAGAGAGACCGGAGCTGCTATCTTGAGCCTACGTGGTCCTGCTGAGCGATGCTCTGGGAGGCATAATGTGATCACATAACATTATCCAACTGAAATGGATAGATAGATATTCTGTTCTTCTTCTTCGTCATATCTATCTATCTATCTATCTATCGGATAGATAGGAACCTATATTCTATTCTTTTTCCTCACTCTATCTGTATTTTGTTCTTCTTCCTCATCATATCTATCTATCTGCAGAATTACAAATAATTTTCATAGCTTAAAGAAAATTACAATGCTGTATTGCAGGACAACTATGTTTTCCTACAGCAGCTAAAGAAATAGTAGATGAATTGCACAATGAATTGCACACTTTCAGACACTTCTTCCTGCAAAGTAATCAACCTGGTCACCCTTGGATATACCCTAGAAGGAAGATTACATGTTTGACAGAAAAACAGGGCCACCTAAGAGAATGCTGAAGGTAAATCCAGATATGGCTAGAGAAAACTAGAAAATAACTCAAAATTGGTACAAACACAATGAACCAAATGACAGAACTTCTAACGTGAATGAAATTTATATTTGTTCAAAGTAGAATTGCTCCATAATAATATTGAAAATAATTTGATTGTGACCATTTAGTGAAAGGAAGCAATAAAGGTAAATGAAAAAAGTGTATTAGTGCCAATTTCATCTAATAAAAATAAAATATAAAATACATGTGCCTCCCATGGTACTTTCCCAAACTTATTACCCTAGGCAGATCCCTGAAACGTGTTTCTTCTGGTTGTCAGCACTCCCAATCCTTCATCAAAGAAACTAGATGGAAGAGAAAATATAGCAAGTCTTGCCCAGCACTGTATCATGATTTACTGTATTGACCATTTTGTCGAGCAACTCTGAGTAGGCTGAGCTTGTAACCCCCTATTGTAAAGTGACAAGCCTTGCTACTGCTGTATTCTGTGGACCCCCGGATTAAATTCTACGGAACCCTGGTTGGGAAAGCATGTAGAGTTTGCATTCTTCAATCAAGCAGAGTGCACTAGTGTACCTAAGAACAAAATATACCACTGTTTTAGCAGTCCATCTCTCCATCAGAGAACCCAGAGCAGATGTGAACTGCCTCAAAATGCATAAGTTTTGGGGTCAGAGAAATTGGTGCAAATTAGTAAAATGGTGCATGTGACATGCTTTGTAAATATCCACAAATAGATCCCCAGATTTGGCAATACAGAATAAGATATTTCAAGGGATCTGTTTTTGGAAACATTCTGTTAGTATGTAATTAAAGGGGTTGTCTTTTTTCAAAGAACAGAAGCAATTCTCAGCTTTCAAGTCCTCTGCTGCTTACACTCCAATGCTTCCCTCCTGACATACAGGAAATTAGTGACTTACATGGGCCATGGTTGTGGCCAGTATTTATAACTTTTTAAGACACTATTCCATTTCCGTTACCCCCTCCAACTTCTCTCATCTCAGAAGAGAACTTTGTCTTATATTTAAAACAAAAGATTGACTACAGGGAGGCATGTCTAGAGGCACAATGAGACTTTGCCTTATCAAGATGTCCTTGTGACGACACTCAACCAATGGCTTATAGATCATACACAGTGGTAAACCAGCCATTTATTCTCAAGGTTCTATTGGGGTTCCAAAAGTCAGACCTCCACCAATGATAAATATACCTGGTCACTCCTGAAATAGGAAATTAGTGGTATTTCTTTTGTGTTGAGAGGGACCAGAAGTGAGTATTGCTTCTTTTCATTTTTAGCAGCATTCCAAGACTGTTAAGGTTTCCCAAGCTGGTATTATACTCTGAATAAAGCAAAACTAAAATGATCACTTCCTATATAGCTTAAATAGTGAAATACCTGTTAGATGGTGGGTGATGAGTGAAGCACTCAATGATAAGGCTTAAAATCAGAAGAGCTTTCATTTTCAGATCTTCTCATGGAGTTTAAGCTCAATAAATGTGATTCCTATATTTATACTCAATGTGCTTTGTTATTGCCAAGTAACTGTTAAAATATTCAGCTCCTTCCAACAAAAGAAATGATTAATGGCACATATACCCTTGAGTACTTTTAGAATTGATAGCTCTAGCAATGACCAGGCCAATCATAAGAGTTCGCATAGTAAAGCCTTTTGGCAACAGACCCTTAACAAATGTAGCATCAAAATATCCTGTATCATGTGAAAACTACCTGCTAAGCATTATGTAACTGAATTGAATGCCAGAACAGTCACTAGTGTGATGCTGTTAAATTTCTTTCTCTAATGCTTGAAGGTGCGGCAGGTTACAGTGTATTCTTTTAATATGGTTCTAACCCCATTTTATTTTAAATAAATGGCCTTTTCTACTTCATCCCAGTTGTCTGCGGATATCTATAGGGAAATCTACAAAATAGATGAAACAACTAGGTTGCTAAAGGAGCATGTATATTTTGCAAATTGATCATTTCCTCAGTACATGAAAACCATCTGTGAAGTCTACAGGCCTGTCAATTATCCAACATCGATACTACCCCACTGAGGGTAGTCACACTTTAAGTCTGCTCTACTCTACTCTTGTCCCACAATTATTTATCACTTTTAAGGCACTACTCCATTCCCAGTTCCCCCTCCAACACCTCTTACCTCAAAGTAGAACTTTGTCTTATATTTAAAAGAAAAGATCAATAACAGGGAGGCATATTTAGGGATATGCAGCAATACTATAGCGTGACCCAACAAATGGCTCTTTAATAGCACCCAGTGTTAAACCAGTGCCATTTATTTTTAAGGTTTCGTGGGGATGCCATATGCCATCACTCTGTAAGATGGGAATGACCCATACAAAAAAATATAGCAGTATTCAGTATACTCCTTGTAATAAAAAAAAAAAAAAAAAAAAACAGTATCCAGATGTTGACCTATCAAAAGTATGCCAAAGGTGCTTAAAGAATCATAGAATATCTAAGTTGCAGGACATACTCTTCTGACATATAATGGTGTGAAAAAAACTTATAAGGATCGGTTGATGAATATATTTGTTATTATCCTTATTCCTTATAAATTAGGACACACCATTATTTTTGTACAGGGTCATTCTATTCACTATTAATGTTAATAAATCAGGCTATTCTTCTTTATAGTGACATCTCCTGTTCACAGGCTTGTAGTGGTGTGAGGTTAAGTGGTGCACCTGATCTGAATCCTAACACCAGTGACCATGGGAACAAATCAATTTAACTCCTTGCACCTCAGGCAATGACATTTTATTGTCAAAGATTGTGACAGCAAAATGTATATCATAGAGTACACGTTCAATGTCACACAAGGACAAAAATATATAATAATGTGAACTGGATATCCTATTCCATCCTGAAATGAACAATAAAAAGTCAGTACACAACAAGTTGGCATTTATAGTGCCTTTTACAGTCCATTTGTCGAACTCCAATCTGTAAAGCTCATAAACCTATGCAGTATTTGGAGCAGTTGCTGTGTCTCTCTTCTAGTTTACTTGAATGCATCTTGCCAAGGCAGTACAAAAATGGTAATGGTGTGTGTGTGTTATATTGCAAAATATCTGGTTAAAAGAGAAGACAATAGTTAAAGTAATACATATACCATACAAAAAATGTGTATTAAATAGTAGGTTATGTTCACGCCATTAACATAAACATGCACTGTTAGAAATTTGTATAAATGCTGGCTAAAACTGGCACTTATTAACTTGAGTCAATATACTTAAAGGGGTATTCTGGTGCTAAGATATGGATGGGCTTTCATTGGCCACAGTTTCTTTACTCTGTTTAGATAGCATGGGGCCCCCCACATACTCTGTAGGAATAAAAAAAAATACCCATACTAGGAATGAACAATTTTTCAAGAATTTTGTGTCCGCCACCCACGAACCACTATTATACTCTGGGGTCTCTTCAGACCACAGAGTATAGTAAGTGGAGGCCCATTGGAAGTAAGTAAACATAACTATCAGTTTTACTCGACCCTCCTGGGCTCTGTTGCAGTGTGTGGGTCCCCATCCTCTTTGGGCCTCTTCCAGTCTCCTGAATGACGCTGGCGGCCCTGAGAAACTGCTGAAGTCATTCCCGATGCTGATACAGTTGATTGTAAGGTTGGACTATAATGGAGGAAAATGGACAATTACTTGCCTTTCGAACTGCTTACAGCCTAAGACCGCAGGCTATAACCCTAATTATAAATCCTCCCCTGGATGGTACAGTAATACCTCTTTATTGATCCCTGCACCTGAGCGGAACGAAATGAGTCAGAGCTTTAGGCTGAAGCCCCATGTTGCAAAAACGCTGCGTTTTACAGTACCTGCAAAGTGGATAGATTCTGGCTAATTCCATCCACACATTGCAGAAAAAAATCCACAGCGGAAAAGCTGCGTTTTCAAAAATGCAAGCGTTTTTGAAAATCGCAGCATGTCAATTATACCTATGGAAACGCTGGCATTTTCCGTATAGGTATAATAGATGCAGAAAGTCCGCAGAGGAAAATGAGATTGCAATGCCGTGGTTGCCGTGGTCTTTTCAGCAGCATTTTTTTTTTTTTTATCTACGTGGGACCTTACCCTTAAAGAGGTTTTCCGGGCTAAAAATAGAGGTAACTTATCTTTTTTTTTTTTTTTTCAACTGTTTATTTTAAAAAGTTTTTGTCATACAGAGAGAATAACAATATACAAGAAAAATAAGGTAACTGAAGGTAACAAACATAGGACGAGGATTGCTCAGCATTCTCAATAAATTACAAGGCTTTAAACAAACTGGCCAGAAATGGCCCCATGAAGGCCAAGGAATCTGACAACAAACAGGGGCAAACAAGACAGGAGGACAGAAGGGTGACAGAAGGACATCCAGGAAGTAAGAGGCCACACAACAGCCGGATCAGAGAGGCCGGGCCGCCCAAAACTCATTCCACGGTTTCCAAATCAGGCAGAACCTCTCCTCCTCATTATTAAGAAGGGCCGTCAGGTAAATCTTTTATCCTAGCATATAACTCCTCCAGGGCCGGGGGGGGCCGGATGCCGCCAGTGTTTAGCAATCAGACATCTAGCGGAGGTAAGGAGGAGCAACAGGAGCTGGAGAGCGGGCCTGCGCAAAACATCAGGGGGGGGGGAGGTTGAGAAGGTAAGTCCTAGGGGACAGGGGAAGGCTAACACCCAGGACCCCTTCCAGGAGACCCCGGACCTGGCGCCAATAAGGCTGGAGCAGGGGGCAGTTCCAAAAGAGATGGAAAATATGTGTGGGGCGGGTGCCACACCACTAGCAGCAGTCCGGGACATTCCTGTCAAAAGAGTGAAGTGCAGCTGGAGTATGATACCAATGCATCAACATCTTAAAAATATTTTCTTTTTGTGTAACACATCTAGAAGTCCTGGGTGCTCTACTCCATATAAGGGACCAATCGTTACTCGAGATGGGTGTCAGAGGTAACTTATCTTAAGGATAGGTCATCAATATCATATTGGTAGGAGCTCGACACCGGGCAACCCATTTCCTTGAATGGGAGCTAAGCTGCTACAACCTGGTTTGTCCACTGCATGGAGAATAGAGTTGTCTGCTTCAGTCTATTCAGTTGGGGTGACTGGTATCAGAAAAGCCCTGAAAACTTCTAAGGCCCCATGTAGCGGGCTGCAGCAAAAATGCGCTGTGGGAAAAACTGAAGCTGAAGCGCATCACGGTTTATCCTGCATCGCTTTTCATAGAAAATCCAGTTTTCCTCTGCAGACTTTCTGCTTCAAGTATACCTATAGAGAAACCGCCGGTGTTTCCGTAGGTATAATTGACATACTATGATGTCCAAAAATGCAATGGCTTTGGAAATCGCGGCATTTCCGCTGCACGGATTTTTCTGCAATGTGGGGATGGGATTCGCTAGAATCACTTTGCAGAGGCCCCACGTTGCGGAAACACAGCTTTTAGGTCTTAAACTAAGCCCCCACGTTGCAGATTTTGCTGCAGTTTTTTGAGCCAAAGCCAGGAGTGGATTGAGCAGAAGGTAGAAGTATAAGAACTTCCTGTATATTTCCCATTCTTTTTATAGCCACTGTTGGCTTTGGCTCAAAAAACAACGCAGCAAAATCTGCAACAAAAAAAGCTGCGTTTCTGCAACGTGGGGCCTCAGCCTAAGACCTAAATGCTTCCATTTATTGTCAACAATGAAAATATTGAGCAATTGAAAAACTGAGTATTAGAAGATTGCATAATTATTCATTACCAAATTATTAAGATTTATTAAGATAAAACTGGAAAAACTGTTTAACATAGCAGATGCTAGCTCGCGCTTACAATATCATTGGTCCCTACAGGGGTGGAATGCACAAGTGATAAACACAATATAATAAGTTATGCTATTCTGATATGCTACAATAGCAGATGTTGTTTCACTGCAAATATCAGCGTTTGACAATTTATAGACTATTAACTCTTTTAGTTACTTGATTAGATTGTACATTTATAAGTCAGTTAAATAATTTGTAAGCAATAGAAAGACCAAATTATTTTTTCCTGGGTAAAAATGTAGGTACACCACCTGAACAAACAAACGAGATAAATTGTTAATAAGCATTAGGTAATCGTTCAAGGTAAAATATGAAAATTAGCTATGTCACTATGTAGTGAGATCAAATGCATAAAAAGTTCACCGAACTACAGAGCTCTGCACCACTTTTAGGCAGGTTTGGAAAAAATGCTGCATAGTAAGAATTCATTCAAAAACACGCTAATAGTTTATTTTTGTAAATGAACAATAAGTGAAGAAAATTAATATTTGGTGTGACCACCCTTTGCCTTCAAAACAGTATCAATTTTTTTATGTACACTTGCACACAGTTTTTGAAGGAACTCTGCAGGAAGGTTGCTCCAAACATCTTGGAGAACTAACCACAAATCTACTATGGATGTAGGCTTGCTCAAATCCTTCTGTCTCTTCATGTAATCCCAGACAGACTTGATAATGTTGAGATCAGGGCTCTGTGGGGGCCATATCATATCTTCCAGGATTGCATGTTCTTCTTTACATTGAAGATAGGCTTGTCCTGCTGCAGAATAAATTTTGAACCACTCAGACCGTGATTGTGTTCTTGCTGAGATACTTTTGTATATTTTGGAGGACTAATTGTGGAAATTAGGTGTGGTGGACAGAGAATTTATGAATCATACAGCCTCCTGTAAAAGCAGAGGCCTTCATTCTAGCAAGTGGCAAGAGGTCAAAGCAGATGGACACACAGCAATTAGACCGTAATATGCATCATTGTCTTGAGATAGCCCATCAAGTAAAAAAATAAATAGAACAAGATCAAAACTCAATGGGACAGATTGTGATTAAAATTCGGCCTTGGAGTACAATGCAATAAAATTTAATTGTTTCGAAGACCCGGTTCACATCTGGGCATGAGTTTCCATTCTGGAAGTCTGCTTGGGGACCTCCGAACGGAAACCTAATCCGCATAAAAAAGCTGTTACCTTAGGAAACCGGTGGGCCCCATAGGCTATAATGTGATTTCCGCTCGGTTTCCGCATGAGAAATGCAGAGAGAAAAGTGCCTGAACGCAGACATAGTTTCAGACCAAATTTTTCCAACCTTGCTGAAAAGGGATTCTGGCTTCACAGAAAAGGGACATGGCTTTCTGGGAAAGAACTGTGGTTGATGGATCACAAGGTCAAAAATCCCAAACACATGAACAACCAAGAACCTTACACGATTGTTCGACTATCGCAGACACTTTAACAGATGAAAGTCGTTCACTGCTAATGAAGTGCTGAAAAGAGGAAATGATGGAAACTTTGTGGGTGTGTGTTAATAGTACAATGCAAAAATCACCTACAGGTTTGACAGTGTAGCCCGTACACAACAGATCACGACAGAAAACTTCCAACAGAACAGATTTTGGTTCTGATCAACTTTAGCTGATGGTTGGCTGTATGGGATAGACTGACATATGTTTATGTACTACCAACCAATAGCAGACAATCCAAAATCTGCCACTTCAGTCTAAAATCTAATGTATATGGCCAAATGGTTGTCTAAACTTAACCAAACAGACTAAAGATGAACCAAATTTATAATCCAGCAACAGCCACTGTGATAAATCTGGCACATTTTCAGACTGTCTGAGTTTACAGTGTCTAACTTTTAGTAAAAGTAAACCAACACATTATGAATGCAGGTCACAAGATAACCTCTCTCTCTCTCTCTCTCTCTCTCTCTCTCTCTCTCTCTCTCTCTCTCTCTCTCTCTCTCTCTCTCTCTCTCTCTCTCTCTCTCTCTATATATATATATACATACACATATACATTAGAGGGGAAAAGCAAAAGATTCTGACAACTATTGATAGAAATGCCGCAGAGATTGCTAGGCAGGGAAGACTGAGAGGCCTGTTAAAAACACATTAAGCCATAAAGACATTCTTATTCATCGATTTTGACCGGCCATCAATTAAATTTGTTCATACGTGTAATTACAATTTTGAGCAGATTTCTTTCTAGTTCTGATCATTCAAACAACTAGGGAGCCCCGGTGCACACCATCTATCAAGTACTCGCCCTGCCTATAGCTCAGGATATATGTTAATTGTTGATCTATAAAGGGATATTCAGTTTTCTACTTTAAAGTAGGGGTACTGCTGTTGTCTAACAGTTATGAGTCTAAAATACTGTTCACGTACCATTCCTGTACCAATATACAGTCCCTGACAAAAGTTCTGTCGCTTATCCATGTTGTGGAATCAAAAGCTTATAACCTGACTTTAAATTCATCCATTGGTTTTAGAAATGACTCATATGAAAGCTGAAACCCTCCCAAATGATTTTTTGGTTAAGAAAATAAATTGGCTTCACTGATGAAATGTTGATAATTTAATGAACACAGAAAGGTCAGATTTTGGCAAGACAAAAGTTTTGTCGCCTTGTCATATAATGCCCCCAATCCTAATTTAAAGCCTCGCCTGTGCTCACTAATTGATCGGTTAATTAGTGGGTGTGTATAAAAAGAACTCCAGCACCCCAGACCTTCACTTGAACTGCAACTTCACCTCTGACAACATGCCAAAAATCAACCCTGCAACCAAAGCCTTGATTATCAAGAGGCTGAAGACCAGATCCACTGCAGAAGTGGCTGGCACCTTTAATGTGTCTCTGCGTCAAGTACAAAGAGTTAAAAAAAAGATTTGAACAGACTGGAGATGTTTTTGACAAGTCCAGGTCCGGCAGACCCCGCAAGACAACTGCTCAGGAGGAACGTTTGTTGGTTAGAAAATCAAAAGCCAGCCCCTCTTCCACTGCAGCAGAGCTCCAACAGGCCTGGTCACCTCAAGTCCCTGTGTCAACTAGAACAGTTTGTAGGATTCTGTCTCGAAATGGCTCCATGGTCGAATCAGTGCCCAGAAGCCAGCACTAAACAAAAGGCAATTAAAAAAACGTTTGGCATTTGCCAAGGCCCACAGCCTGCTAAACGGATGGATGCTGGAAAAGTGGCAGAAGGTGGATTTCTCAGATGAATCTTCAGTTGAATTACACCACAGCCACCGCAAATACTGCAGGAGACCTACTGGAGCCCGTATGGATCCAAGATACACCCAGAAAACAGTTAAGTTTGGTGGTGGAAAGATCATGGTCTGGGGTTACATTCAGTATAGGGATGTGCGAAACATTTGCAAGGTGGAAGGCAATATCAATAGCCTAAAATATCAAGAAGTATTAGCTTCCTCTTACATTCCCAATCATAAAAGGGGTCAAATTTTGCAGCAGGATGGTGCTCCATCTCATCCATCCATCTCTACATTAAAGTTCCTCAAGGCAAAGAAGATCAAGGTGCTCCAGGACTGGCTAGCCCAGTCACCAGACATGAACATCATTGAGCATGTTTGGGGTAGGATGAAAGAGGAAACTTGGCAAACAAAACCAAAGAATCTTGATGAACTCTGGGAGGCATGTAAGACTGCATTCTGTGCTATTCCTGATGACTTCATCAATAAATTGTATGAATCATTGTTGAAACGCATGGATGCCGTCCTTCAAGCTCATGGAAGTCACACAAAATATTAAATATGGCATTGATAGCACCACAACTTCATTCACCAATGTTATGAAACATATCTTTCTTTTTGAACAGAATTATTGGTTTGATTTTCACATTACTTTATGTGTGCGACAAAACTTTTGTCTTGCCAAAATCTGACCTTTCTGTATTCATTAAATGATCAATATTTCAGCAGTGAAGCCAATTTGTTTTCTTAACCAAAAAATCATTTGGGAGGGTTTCAGCTTTCATATGAGTCATTTCTAAAGCCAATGGATGAATTTAAAGTCAGGTTATAAGCTTTTGATTCCACAACATGGATAAGCGACAGAACTTTTGTCAGGGACTGTAGTAGCAGTCCCCTTTCTATACACAGGATATACAGTGGGGAAAAAACGTATTTAGTCAGCCACCAATTGTGAAAGTTCTCCCACTTAAAAAGATGAGAGAGGTCTGTAATTGTCATCATAGGTAGACCTCAACTATGGGAGACAAAATGAGAAAACAAATCCAGAAAATCACATTGTCTGATTTTTTCAAGAATTTAATTGCAAATTATGGTGGAAAATAAGTATTTGGTCAATAACAAAAGTTCATCTCAATACTTTGTTATATATCATTTGTTGGCTATGACAGAGGTCAAACATTTTCTGTAAGTCTTCACAAGGTTGGCACACACTGTTGCTGGTATGTTGGTCCATTCCTCCATGCAGATCTCCTCTAGAGCAGTGATGTTTTGGAGCTATCGTTGGGCAACACGGACTTTCAACTCCCTCCAAAGGTTTTCTATGGGGTTGAGATCTGGAAACTGGATAGGCCACTCCAGGACCTTGAAATGATTCTTACGAAGCCACTCATTCGTTGCCTTGGCAGTGTGCTTGGTATCCTTGTCATGCTGAAAGACCCAGCCACGTTTCATCTTCAATGCCCTTTCATCTCACGATACCCCATTCATTCTATCATGTACACGGATCAGTCGTCCTGGTCCCTTTGCAGAGAAACAGCCCCAAAGCATGATGTTGCCACCCCCATGCTTCACAGTAGGTATGGTGTTCTTTGGATGCATTCACTCTCCTCCAAACACGACGAGTTGTGTTTCTACCAAACAGTTCTACTTTGGTTTCATCTGACCATATGACATTCTCCCAATACTCTTCTGGAACATCCAAATGCTCTCTAGCAAACATAAAACTTGCCCGGATATGTACTGGCTTAAGCAGGGGGACACGTCTGGCACTGCACGATCTGAGTCCCTGGCGGCGTAGTGTGTTACAGACGATAGCCTTTGTTACGTTAGTCCCAGCTTTCTGCAGGTCATTCACTAGGTCCCCCCGTGTGGTTCTGGGATTTTTGCTCACCGTTCTTGTGATCATTTTGACACCATGGGGTGAGATCTTGCGTGGAGCCCCTGATCGGGCGAAATTATCAGTGGTCTTGTATGTCTTCCATTTTCTACTTATTGCTCCCACAGTTGATTTCTTCACACCAAGCTGCTTGCCTATTGCAGATTCAGTCTTCCCAGCCTGGTGCAGGTCTACAATTTTGTTTCTGGTGTCCTTCCACAGCAATTTGGTCTTCACCATAGTGGAGTTTGGAATGTGACTGTTTGAAGTTGTGGACAGGTGTCTTTTATACTGATAACAGTGTCAAATAGGTACCATTAATACAGGTAATGAGTGGAGGACAGAGGAGCCTCTTAAAGAAAAAGTTACAGGACTGTGAGAGCCAGAAATCTTGCTTGTTTGTAGGTGACCAAATACTTATTTTCCACCATAATTTGCAAATAAATTCTTTAAAAATCAGACAATGTGATTTTCTGGATTTGTTTTCTCATTTTGTCTCTCATAGTCAGGGCCGGTTTTAGACAAAGTGGGGCCCCGGGCAAAATTAAAAGTGGGGCCCCAAATGTTGAAATATTGTACCTACTACATAGTCACATTCTGTTAATTTGATGTGCTGCAGTGCTTACAGGGGTATTTCTAAGGTCTTTAAGGCCGGGGCCCCCCACTTTGTGAAAACACAACGTTTTACAGTACCTGAAAGTGGAGGGGGTTCTGACTAATCCCATACACACATTGCAGAAAAAAAATCTGCAGCGGAAAAGCTGCATTTTCACAGCATGTCAATTATACCTTCATAAATGCTGGTGTTTTCCGTAAAGGTATACAGTAATAGGTACAGAAAGTCCACAGAGGAAAACTCTGAGATCGCAATGAAAAACGCTGCTGAAAAAAACGCAATGCATTTCCACCGCAGTCTTTTCCGCAGCATGGGCCCTTAGCCTAAAGGGGTTGTTTCATTAGTATGTAAATTTTTTTGCATAGCCAAAATAGTTGCTTGTGACTCTTTATAAATCAGGTGCACAAGTAACAAGGCATATGTCTTTTCCTACACACAATAAAAAAAATGTACATACATACAGAATTATCAAATAGGACCGCTATACCAGGACTAAATACTGTCACGACACCCGCTGACCGCAATACCAGGACTAAATACTGTCATGTCACTCGCTGACCGCTATATCAGGACTAAATACTGTCACGTCATCCGCTGACCGCTATACCAGGACTAAATATTGTAACGTCATCCACTTACTGCCAGATTCCCTTCTGTCCTCATAGTATAATCCACAAATAGCGGCTTTTACTGTATAATGTTCTCCTTGTAGCGCCAAACCCTACGATCAGAGTTACTCCATTCCCCATCTTGAGAACACAACCACCCCCTTTTATTTGCAGATGCCCCCTCATAACGCCAGCCAGCAATTAACCTCTTCCTGCCCTGCACTGTAATAGTATGCTGCAGTAAGCAGTTTGTTCCTAGGACTACACTTTGCAGAGACTGACAAATGACCGTTTATGCCACGTAGGGCCCCGGCCTTAAGGCTGAGGCCCCACTTTGTGGAAAAGCAGCTTTTTTTGTTGCAGATTTTGCTTCAGTTTTTTGAGCCAAAGCCATGCAGGGCTACAAAAGGATTGTGAAATATCTAGGAAGCTTCTTACACTTCCTGCTCAATCCACTCCTGGCTTTGGCTCAAAAAACAGCAACAAAATCTGCAACAAAAAAATCCGCTTTTTTGTAATGTGAAACACAGCGATTGTGGCTGCTGCAGAAATGTGTGAGCAAAGTGAATAAAATGTCATCATTTAATCTCATTCACAGCAGGTTAATTTCAGCTGTGGAGTCGCGGCAATTTCCACATATATTTACCGTAATAGGGGAAGAAAGTGCAGAGAAAAGTACATCAAAAGCTCAATGAAAAACGCTGTGGAAAAAAACAATGTGTTTTTGCTGCTTTTTATCTCCTGTGCTTTTTAGCTGCGTTTTGCTGTGTTGGGCCTAATCCTTAAAGGGGTTGTCCAGGAATTACAGGTTTCTGCAAGGAGGCCAGGGAAGGTGAAAAATAAAACCCACACTCACCTGTCCCTGGTCCTCCCACCCCTGTCCGGTCCAGCAGAGCCTCGGGGCTTGTTCCAGCGGCAGTCCTCGCCACACGTAACCGCTGAGGCCTATCATCCGCCTCAGCAAAGGAACCGGGATGTCACTCACATACGTCACCTGTGATGTCCCGTGTCCTTTCCTTAGGCCACTGATTGGCCTCAGCAGTTAAGTGCGGCGAGGACTTCTGCCAGAACAAGCCCCGGGGCGCTACAGGACCGGACAGCTGTGGGAGACCCCTTGGACAGGTGAATGTGGGTTTTCTTAATTTTCACCTTCCCCAGCCTCCTTGCAGAAAACAGTAATTCCTGGACAACCTGTTTAACATCTCAATATACTGAGCTTCACACTATACAATACAATTCTAGTATGTATAATGGTACACATGTACAGAAGAAAATATAGATAGATAGACAATAATATGCTGTATAAACCTACAGTTGGTGGGCCACTGTGGAGCACCTAATAGTGTGTGTGGGTCACTTTGGGCATATAATACAGTGTGGGGGCCACTCAGGGCATATAATACTGTGTGGGAGCCACTGTGGGAATATAATACTGTGTGGGGCCACTGAGGGCATATAATACTGTGTGGGGGCCACTGAGGGCATATAATACTGTGTGTGGGCCACTGAGGGCATATAATACTGTGTGGGAGCCACTGCGGATGCATATAATGCTGTGTTGGGGCCACTGAGGGCATATAATACTGTGTGGGGGCCACTAAAGGCATATAATACTGTGTGGGGGCCACTGCGGAGCATATAATGCTGTGTTGGGGCCACTGAGGGCATATAATGCTGTGTTGGGGCCACTACGGAGCATATAATACTGTGTTGGGGCCACTGCGGAGCATATAATGCTGTGTGGGGGCCACTGCGGAGCATATAATGCTGTGTAGGGGCCACTGTGAGCAAATAATGCTGTGTTGGGGCCACTGCGGAGCATATAATGCTGTGTTGGGGCCACTGCGGAGCATATAATGCTGTGTTGGGGACACTGCGGAGCATATAATGCTGTGTTGGGGACACTGCGGAACATATACTGTGTTGGGGACACTGCGGAGCATATAATGCTGTGTTGGGGACACTGCGGAGCATATAATGCTGTGTTGGGGACACTGCGGAACATATAATACTGTGTTGGGGACACTGCGGAGCATATTATACTGTCCAAGTATTGTTTACATGCTGGGTGCTGCGCTGCTCATTCACCATGTTCTTGACAACTGCGGTTGTGGGTACTAAAGCTGTATCTCTTTATCTGAGATATCGCTGCAGCACCCATAACCGTCACTATCAAGAATTTACTCTAGGGAGGGGGTAGGGGGGATCCTGATGGGTAGCCAATGGAACCAATCCAGTTGCAGCTTGTTGCTGCAAGCGTCACTGACGTACTGATGCTGTGCGTGGCGGCGGGTTTCTGCATAGGAGCCCAGACCAGCAGTGTGAAAGGTAAGTACAACTTAACCACGCAAACAAAAAAACATCTTTTCCCCCTATTTTGCCCCCAAATCTTTCAACTTCACTGACAACTCTGATAACTACAACCCCTAACAACTCCAGATGCTCTGGGTCTGTTGAGAGTTGTAATCCCCCCCTCCCACCCCAGCTAATTTCTCACTGTATTGTTATGCTGGTGCCTGCTCTAGGGCTCCAGCATAATAATACCTAAGTCACAGAAACTCCAATACTGCTATAGGGGAGACCAGTGAAGGGGCCACTGTATGGGCATATAAACATCAATATTCCTCCCTGTACAGTGGCCCCTTCACTGGTCCCCTATACTGTATGGGGACCATTGATGGGGTCATTGGAGGGGCAGTGATGGAGGCCAATAGCCTGGGAGACATTAAAGGGGTTGTGCAGGATAACATTTTTTTTTTTAATTACACTGGGGCAGGTAAAAAAAAACAACAAACTTTCTCTCCTGTCCCCACTGTCTCCCAGCGCGGTTCGGCCTGCAGTTCTGTTTTCTTCCAGTGCAAGTTCCCCCTGCACGTGACTACCTGTGACGTCACATGACCCCTGAAGCCATTCAGCGGCCTAAAGGAAGGGACCTGGGACGTCACAGCCAGTGAGGACTTCCGGCAAAAGAAGACAGCGGAGCAGCAGGACCGGATCGTGCTAGGACCTGCTGACACCGGAGCACCGGGGACAGGTGAGTATATTTAGTATGTTTTTGTTTTTTTGGGGGAGGGGGATTAACTTCTCCCGGACTAATTATAAAAAAGACAAAAATTATACTGGACAACCTCTTTAAAGTGTGGCTCATTAGGGGGGTATATTAAAGGGGTTGTCCAGGCATAATTTGTTATGGTTTATCCTCAGGATAGGCCATAGATATCTTATCTGTACGGGGCTGACCCCGGAATGATCAGCTGTACGGAGCCACTTCTGGCGCCCGTCCTGTACACAATACGGGGCCAGAAGCAGAAAGCTCTGTCCACTGTGTATTAGCCGGGCACCTTCACTGCATCTCAGCACTTATTGAAGTCAGTAGGAACTGAGCTGCAGTGAAGGCGCCGGGAAACTAAACAGCGGATGGATCTTTCTGCTTCCGGCCCTGTGTTGTGTACAGAATGGGTGCCGGAAGTGGCTCCGAACAACTGATGGGGCCATGTGTCAGCCCTCTACCGATCAGGTATTTATGGCCTATCCTGACCATAGGCCATAAAAAAGGTAACTCTGGAGAACCCCTTTAATATGCCCCACACAGTTTAATGTCCCCTCCACAGGATGTTATCCCCCATCACTGCTCCCACACAATATAATGGCTCCATCACTGTTCCCCATACAGTATGGGGGACCAGTGAAGAGGCCACCGTATGGGGGGACCAGTGAAGTGGCCATAAAAAAATTTGGCCCAGACAACCCCTTAAAAGAGGTTGTCCATAAACTAGAGCGACCACTGTGGAGACCGCCAGGGAGGTGTAAAAATAAAAAAAAAATTTCAAAAAAAGCATATTCGCCTGTCCCCAGCACCCCATTGTCCCCTGCCTCTATCTGTTCGGTCTCATGGTTGCCCCTCATTTCTGGAAATCCTGTACCTAATTGGTCTTAGCGGTCACATGAGGTGCAGGACTCCCAGCAAGGAGTCGCTGGCACGAGACTGAAAGGACACTGGCAACGGACAACGGAGCGCCGGGGACAGGTGAGTATGATTTTTTATTTTTTTATTTTTTTACTTTACACCTCCCGCAAGGGACATGGGTTGCGCCAATTCCTGGACAACCTCTTCAAAGGATTTATCCATATTTCTAATATTGATGGCCTGTCCTTAGGATAGGCCAGCAATATTACATCTGCGATGATACAATAGCCAGGACCTCTGTAGATCAGCTTTTACAGGACAGTGCGGCTACAGGTAACAATTCTAAGAGCCATGCTGTTCACTTGCCATACAGGGTGTAGCAGTGGGTTTAGGTAGTGCAATGGTGCACATGGTATGGTGGGTGAGCAACATGGCTCCCAACATGTTATTACCTTTTGCCGCCCTGTCTCGGTACCGCTGATCTGCAGGGGTCCTGATGGTGGGCCCCTAGAAGCAATTCCACTGGTGGGCCCTAGACATCCCAGTCCGACACTGAGCTAGCACATATACTGTAAACAAATATACACATACAGTCATATGAAAAAGTTTGGGCACCCCTATTAATCTTAATCATTTTTAGTTCTAAATATTTGGGTGTTTGCAACAGCCATTTCATTTTGATATATCTAATAACTGATGGACACAGTAATATTTCAGGATTGAAATGAGGTTTATTGTACTAACAGAAAATGTGCAATATGCATTAAACCAAAATTTGACCAGTGCAAAAATTTGGGTACCCTTATCATTTTATTGATTTGAATACTCCTAACTACTTTTTACTGACTTACTGAAGCACAAAATTGGTTTTGTAACCTCACTGAGCTTTGAACTTCATAGCCAGGTGTATCCAATCATGAGAAAAGGTATTTAAGGTGGCCAATTGCAAGTTGTTCTCCTATTTGAATCTCCTCTGAAGAGTGGCATCATGGGCTCCTCAAAACAACTCTCAAATGATCTGAAAACAAAGATTGTTCAACATAGTTGTTCAGGGGAAGGATACAAAAAGTTGTCTCAGAGATTTAACCTGTCAGTTTCCACTGTGAGGAACATAGTAAGGAAATGGAAGACCACAGGGACAGTTCTTGTTAAGCCCAGAAGTGGCAGGCCAAGAAAAATATCAGAAAGGCAGAGAAGAAGAATGGTGAGAACAGTCAAGGACAATCCACAGACCACCTCCAAAGAGCTGCAGCATCATCTTGCTGCAGATGGTGTCACTGTGCATCGGTCAACAATACAGCACACTTTGCACAAGGAGAAGCTGTATGAGAGAGTGATGCGAAAGAAGCCGTTTCTGAAAGCACGCCACAAACAGAGTCGCCTGAGGTATGCAAAAGCACATTTGGACAAGCCAGCTTCATTTTGGAAGAAGGTCCTGTGGACTGATGAAACAAAGATTGAGTTGTTTGGTCATACAAAAAGGCGTTATGCATGGCGTCAAAAAAACACAGCATTCCAAGAAAAACACTTGCTACCCACTGTAAAATTTGGTGGAGGTTCCATCATGTTTTGGTGCTGTGTGGCCAATGCCGGCACCGGGAATCTTGTTAAAGTTGAGGGTCGCATGGATTCAACTCAGTATCAGCAGATTCTTGAGAATAATGTACAAGAATCAGTGACGAATTTGAAGTTACGCCGGGGATGGATATTTCAGCAAAACACAGCTCCAAATCTACTCAGGCATTCATGCAGAGGAACAATTACAATGTTCTGGAATGGCCATCCCAGTCCCCAGACCTGAATATCATTGAACATCTGTGGGATAATTTGAAGCGGGCTGTCAATACTCGGCGACCATCAAACTTAACTGAACTGGAATTGTTTTGTAAAGAGGAATGGTCAAAAATACCTTCATCCAGGATCCAGGAACTGATTAAAAGCTACAGGAAGCGACTAGAGGCTGTTATTTTTGCAAAAGGAGGATCTACTAAATATTAATGTCACTTTTCTGTTGAGGTGCCCATACTTTTGCACCGGTCAAATTTTGGTTTAATGCATATTGCACATTTTCTGTTAGTACAATAAACCTCATTTCAATCCTGAAATATTACTGTGTCCATCAGTTATTAGATATATCAAATTGAAATGGCTGTTGCAAACACCCAAATATTTAGAACGAAAAATGATTAAGATTAATAGGGGTGCCCAAACTTTTTCATATGACTGTATATACATATTAAATATACATATTTTACACAAAACATACACTTACACTTGGCTGAATTGCTGGGTGCACTGGAAATAGAGGAAGCTCATGGGCAGCTCTGTCTGGCAATAGTGAAAGCATCGCAGCAGACTCCCCCCTTCACACTACGATGCCTCACTGCATGGGGGGGAGGGGGGAAGCTAGTAGCTGTTTCTAAGTGCCGGCAAACTGTAGAAGCAGCGACCAGCAGACCCTGCATCTGCCGATGCTTTCATCTACTGCCGATTAAGAGTCCTAATAGTAGGGAAAGTATGGGGCCCCTATGGGTGTTGGGGCCCTGGGCAATTGCCCAGTTTGCCCCCCCTAACGCCGGCCCTGCTCATAGTTGAGGTCTGCCTATGATGTCAATTACAGGCCTCTCTCATCTTTTTAAGTGGGAGAACTTGCACAATTGGTGGCTGACTAAATACTTTTTTTCCCCACTGTTTCCCCGCTCTTGAATTAGTCCTGTGTCATACATTCATAAGCAAACCACATAAGACTAAGCATGGCCTTGATTTTGTGACCACCAAACATCAGCTGGATCCCCCCAGCAGATAGTTAGCAACAGGGTTATATAACAGAGGACATAGCCAGGTCAATACACAGGGCTCTTTCATGAGGCTGCTAATCAGGGTTAATATTAAACTAAAATTTATTATTGTGGTTATTACAACTACTTCACAGTGTATATATTTATTTGTATAACATGACTATCTGTTTCTAGGTAATATAGAACTTAGCTGTATGTCACTAGGTGATGTATAACATGACTGCCTTCCTCTAGGAGATGAATAACATGACTGCCTGTTTCTAGGTGGTATATAACATGGCTACCTGTTTCTAGGTGGTATATAACTTGGCTACCAGTTTCTAGATGGTATATAACATGGCTACCAGTTTCTAGGTGGTGTATAACATGGCTTCCTGTTTCTAGGCAGTGTATAACATGACTGCCTGTCTCTAGGTGGTGTATAACATGGCTGCCTGACTCTAGGTTTTGTATAACATGATTACCTGTCTCTAGGTGTTGTATAACATGGCTGCCTAACTCTAGGTTTTGTATTACATGGCTACCAGTTTCTAGGTGGTGTATAACATGGCTTCCTGTTTTTAGGCAGTGTATAACATGACTGCCTGTCACTAATTGGTGTATAACATGGCTGCCTGACTCTAGGTGGTGTATAAAATGGCTTCCTGTTTTTAGGCAGTGTATAACATGATTGCCTGTCACTAGGCGGTGTATAACAAGGCTGCCTGACTCTAGGTTTTCTATAACATGGTTACCTGTCTCTAGGCGGTGTATAACATGGCTGCCTGACTCTAGGCGGTGTATAACATGGCTGCCTGTCACTAGGCGGTGTATAACATGGCTACCTGTTTCTGGGTGTTGTAAATAATAAGAAAATAAAAACACATACAGTTCCATACTTCTCATACAGTGAGAAGAATGGAATAGATGCTGAATATGAGGGACTTGCTGACATGTTTCTGTAGTTATTCTTTTCTATTTAAAGGGTTATATGAAATTAATATAAAATAATCAGAATTTTTTTTCCTACAGAAACAGCGCCACTCTTGGCCATGGCCTACAAGTCTGTTAGGCCAGGGCTATGCTGCAACTTTCTGTAGCGTTACTGACTGATTTTAACTCTTGAGTGACAGCTGCAGCCCACATGAACGCAAATAACTCAATGAGACAGATTTAATATGTCTTGTTTGCTACTTTTTTTGTAGTACAAGGCAAGAAAAAGTTTTTGCAGAAAAATTTGCAACTGATCTCTTTCAGGGTATGTTCACACAACGGAATTTGGAGAGAAATTTGAGGCAGTGTACCACCTTATATTCTTTTAAAAATTCCGGCCCTGGGTAACTCAGAGCTTCTGCTTTTTGTCATGGGTTAATCGGCAGTAGTCACCGGGGTTAATCGGCAGTACTCTCGCACCGCAGGTTCTGTAGCTGAATCAGCCATGGAATCTATGGAAAGAAAGAACAGGACTCTTCTTACATGGTTACTATGATTGAAAGACATATATCCATCAAGTTCAACCAAGGAATGAGAAATCTGGCAGCTGTGACTGCTGTAGCTGCATCCCTGTAGATACTGCTAAATTAATGGTGCACTGTTTATTTTGCATTTGACATGTTTACATATAAAACTATATACATACTATATGTAATCTATTTATAGCCCTCTTCAATGGGCCACTGTGAATAGGGAATAACTGAGCTATTGGAATCTTTCAATAAGTAAATTCTGGAAAGTAGGAAGAGACCTAGAGTTGTCTTCCAGCTTCTGTTTAGGAAGATTTTGTGTGAGCAGAGCTGGTACTGAGAACACTGTAACTGCGCTGTAGTCCAGAGAAAGGGAATATAGAGACTGCCTTCAGCCAGAAGAGAGGTTTTTAGAATTATCCAAGTGCCTTTTGTATAACAGAGTAAAGAGACTGACACCTAAAGACAGACAAAGACAGACTAAAGCACAGACTACTGGAACTACCATCCACCAAGCTCACCCCACAACCAAAGTGGACCTCTGTTGTTAGAAGTATACCTCTATTTCTTGGCAGCTGTTCATTGCCTTACTGCATCATTATCCAATAAATTTCTGTCAGATCTGATTTCTGCAACCACAAGTCTTATAAATGTTAATTCCTTCGACAACATCATGGGTACTCTGATCCCCATCTGGCTCAGCAGGGTATAAGACCAGTATGAAGTTCCCCAGGGGGAGAAATTGATTGAGTCCAGAAGACACCGTGACAAGTGCTATTTTTACTACTCCCAGGCTCCAGGTTCCTTCCAACAGGCTGCTGTATTGTGACCATCTTCTGGGGTAGGCTATACCACATATTCATGGTCCTTATTGTGAAGAAGACTTGTCACCTTTGGAGAGTAAAGTGGATCTCCCACCACCTCTGCAATTCTTTGCATCATTTAATAGGCTCTGCTCCACTGATTCCAGCACAGACAGATTTTTTCTCTAGCTCCCACTATTCCTGAGCAATATGCGCTGTTAATGTTGTTGCTTAATATGCTATATAGACTCTATACTTGAACTGTCAGGTGGATGGTGTTGGGCAGGAGCAGGCAAAGGGTGTGATTCTGAACTCTTACTCACCCACATGACACTGCTCACCTGACAGTACAGAGCCTAAAGAGCATATCAGGCACCAAAACTAGCTGCACTGATTGCTCTGGAATGGTGGGGGCTAGAAAAAATTCCAATTGTGCTAGAATCAGTGGAGCAGCACCTATTAATAGATGCTAAGAACTAAGCTAAGAAAAGTTAGTGGAGGTATTGACAGGTCCCCTTTAAGCCATTTTTTTCAGATGGAGGGAGTGCCCCCTTGTCTTTTGAGAGGATTTTACATGAAACAGCTTTTATCCATATGTCTTGCATGGGCCATTGATTTGTTTAGAAAGTTTTATCATATCTCCCCTTAACTAGTGGCATAACTAAAAAGTACACCTGGCCCTGCAAACAAAGACACCCTATGCATCCCCACACACAGAAATATAAAAAAGTTACAGGTCTTAAAAAATGGCTACTTATATAAAAAACATTTTTTTGCAAAGTTTTAGATTTTTCTTAAAGGGATTAAAATATAAATAATACTATATAAATTTGGTATCCCCAGAATCGTACAAAACATACAATACAGGTGACATGTCATATAAGCTGCAGAGTGAATGCCGTAAAAACAAAACCCGTCGCACAAATGCACTTTTTCTTCAAATCCACCCATTCTGAATTTTTTTCCAAATTAATAAAACGGTAGTAAATAAATGGTATCGTCATGAAGAACAATTTGTCCCGCACACATTAAGCCCTCATATGGCTCTGTGAACGGAAAAATAAAAAAGTTATGGGGTTTGGAAGGTGGGAAGGGGTTAAATGCCTCTTTTCAAGAATAAATAAATTTAACTTCGTTAATTTCTCCTCATACCTAAGGTCCTCAATGCCCCTTATCAGTTATGTGGCTCTCTGTTTTCCAACTCTAGGATATCCTTTCTGTGAACTGCTGCTCAGAACTGAACAGCATGTTCCAAATGAGGATGCGACAATCAGTGGTGAACCTAGCCTCTTTGCTGCCTGAGGCGGACTATCGAAAGACTCCCCCCCACTCAAAAACAAAATATATAAAATTGCATTTACATGCTGTTAGCGTCACACGCTGTTATTGTCGTACAATAAACATACACAAACTTATGAAACAGTTTTTAAGAATTCTTCTTCCTGTATTACTTCAGTATCAGAAATCAACAACACGGCATAAATAATGAAAGTAACTTCACACATCTTCTGCTTGGTGGATGGACGAGCCCACGTGGCCCCCATTCTCTATAATAGGAGCGCTGCAGATAGCTGAGTACTGGACTTCGACTATCTTTGGCACTCCCATTGAAGTGAATGAGAGCCACGAGGGTTCGTCCATCCACCAAGTGACATGCCTATATATGGCTGCAGCCAGGCTGAATTCCCACCCAGTGGGGGGAAAAAAACCCAATTCTCAGGCTCAGTGGGGGTCTCAGCAGACAGATCCCCATCAATCAGGTATTTATCCTCTATCATTTAGGTGTATACAGGGCAGTAACATTTTGTGACTTACAGGTGACGTCTCTGACTAATCCTTCACATTTCCCTTCTCTTCCCTTTGGACCGGCATGACCACTTCTTCCAGCTGTGACTTGTCTCTGTAAAGTTTACAACACAGACATCTTTGGCTCCTCACTTTTCTAGGCATCCAACCCACATTGTCCTCACCTGCACAAAGCCCCCATTCTGCTGCTACCCCCAATTATAAAATATATGATATAACCCCCCATAATGAATAATACTCCCAAGTGCATCTTTATATTAATAATGTCCGTGTGTACCCTGTATAAATAGTGCCCCTTATTAATAATGCCCCAGGTGTTAACTAATTAAAAGGTTTTCCAGGTCATTAATAAACTAATCAGTGGGGCTCAAAAACCCAGGACCCCCACTGATCAGCTGTTTGAATGAACCGTGGTATCTGTGTGTAGGGAACTGCCATTTCTACTAGTATATAATGTATCTGGCTTCTTTGCCCCTGCAGTTTGGCTTCAGAGACCCCAGGCATTTAGTGCAAGTTTTGTTTTGTAAATACAGTGAGTCAGACACATGTGAGGCAGAGCTGCTGGGGGGGAGAGATGTGAGCAGAGCTGCTGAGACAGACATGTTATGTCTGGGGGAGTCTAAGAGCCACTTGTTCCTCTTTACTTCACAGTATATAGTTAGGTATGTGTTACCCCCTATATACTCACAGGACCTAGCTAGTAACCGTAGTTAGGGATCCATATATATATAGTTCAGGGCAGTGATAGGTTAGGCTTCCGAAGGCCAACTAGCTAGTTAGAGGCCCGGTGGCACTAGTAGTTTAGCTGGCAGGTTAAGGACTCAGTGTTAGGGTAGTCAGGCCTGCATCTACTGCCGTCACCGTCGCCCTGTTTGCTGCCTGTGAAGAATCTCACCATCATCATCATCATCTCCTGATCGGCTGTCTGTCATCTCCTGGAAGAATCCGAGGATCCACAGTCATCCACAGGGGCCCCTGCATCTCTTCTGTTGCCTGGAGGTATTGTGCACTGGACTCTTGCTATATATCTATATATATATATACCCGGGTATATAACCTAAGACGGTTGAGGACTTGCTGGTTGTTGTAGTATTGCTGTGTTCTGAGTATATTGTATGTATGTATTATTACCCTGTTGAGTCTTATAAAGCTACTGTTATAACCTTATGTGGTATCTGTATGTATTCTTCAGACTGTGAGATTAGTACAGTGATCCTTGTTAAGGCTACTAACTGTACTTCATGGGTAAGTCCCAGGAAGAGACCCTCCCTGTAATACAGAGGCTCTATCCTGGGTGGAGGCACTGATATATTTCATATATGTTCCCACTCTTCCCTTCAGCGAAGGCTTCAGGTCCCATTATACACACAGGTCAGCGCCAGAGTCTGTTGCGGGAGGGATAATACTCATACCCCCCCCCCAAATAGGGCTACATGTGTAAGCGCTGTGACCGCTTCTCTGTTTACATAGTGTCATTCATCTCATAGCGGCCATGTAATGTAACTATAGCCTCATCCTATACACATCTATGTGACAAGACTGTAATTACATCACACGGTCACTATAAACAGACAGCGTATGATATAAACAGGTGCCATAGCCCCTTCATACAGCTGATCAGAGGAGGGGTCTACTGATCTATTATTGATAATCTGTCCTAAGGATAGAACATCAATAAAAATGAGCTGGAAAGACCTTTAAATAAAGCCCAAGTGCCACCTTAAAGGGGTTGTCCAGGATAACCACTTTTTTAATATGAGGCTGGGGAAGGTGCTCCGGTGTCTCCCAGCGCGTTCCAGTCCTGCTGCTCGGGTGTTTTCTTCCCCTCAGTGGTCATGTGTGGTGGGGCCTTCCGCCAGAAGAGAACACCAGAGCAGCAGAACCAGACTGCGGTGGGAGACATCGGAGCACAAGGGACAGGTGAGTAGGTGTTTTTTTTTTTTAATACAGTATTACACGGTATTATGGCCCACAGCGGCCCCTGCACACAGTATTACATGGTTTTATGCCCCCAGCGGTCCCTGCACACGGTATTATGCCCCGCAGCGGCCCCTGCACATGGTATTATGCCCTGCAGCGGCCCCTGCACACGGTATTATGCCTTGCAGCAGCCCTTGCACATGGTATTATGCTCCATAGAGGCCCCTGCACATGGTATTATGCCTCATAGTGGCCCCTTCACACGGTATTATGCCCCGCAGCGGCCCCTGCACACGGTATTATGCCCCGCAGTGGCCCCTGCACACAGTATTATGCTCCATAGTGGCCCCTGCACACGGTATTATGCCTCATAGTGGTCCCTGCACTCGGTATTATGTCCCATAGTGGCCCCTGCACTCGGTATTATGCCCCGCAGCGGCCCCTGCACACGGTATTATGCCCCACAGTGGCCCCTGCACACAGTATTATGCTCCATAGTGGCCCCTGCACACGGTATTATGCCTCATAGCGGTCCCTGCACTCGGTATTATGTCCCATAGTGGCCCCTGCACTCGGTATTATACTCCATAATGGCCCCTGCAACGTAATTATGCCCCATAGTGGCCCCTGTACACAGTATTCTGCTCCATAGTAACCCACCCATGAACTATTATTATACTCTGGGGTCTAAAAGACCCCAGAGTATAATGATCGGAGACCCAGGTGGTGACAAACATAAAAACCAGTGTTACTTACTTGGACTCCGATGCGCTCCCTGCTTTCGGCCCTCTTCAATGTCTCACAGACCGGCGTCGCAACATAATGATGTCGGGCTGGCTCACGTGATGCCTGGGACGTCACCAAAGAAGGCTGAAGCCTGCTGGGAGTAACATCGGATCACTGGAGAGGTGAGTAACATTAGTTTTCATGTTTATCACCTCCCCTGGGTCTCCGATTATTATACTCCGGGGTCTGAAAATACCCCATTGTATAATAATAGTAGTATTTGGCTTCACGCTCACAGACGCTTCTGATTTCCCCTTCTGCGTCCGATAGCAGAAGGGGAAGCGGAGGCGGCCACAGCAGGCGCGGGGATCGATAAGTAAATAGGCCGTTACCTGCTGGGGATACTCCAGCATGTTACGGCCTATTTATATATATAAAAAAAAAAGTTATTGTCACCTACCTGCGATGCCTTGATAGAGCCACCGCCACCTCTTCTTCTTGTTCGCGACGTCTGCGTCTCAGCGTATGAGGTGCGATGACGTCATTGTATCGCCGCCTGAGCTGACATGCAGAGGTCTCGTAAACCAGCCCAGGACAGGCTTTGTTTTTTTTAAAGCGGCCTGTCCTGGGCTGGTTTACATTAAATAAATGGTAAAAATGCCGCCCCCCCCAGACAGTGACGCCTGAGGCGGCCGCCTCACTTCGCCTCATTAGCAGTGCACCCCTGGCGCCAATGATTTATAAAGTGGTACTATTACATTCCTGTCCCAAGAGTCCATAGCCACTTCAAACCAGATCAAAATCTGCTGCAAATTCCTCTGTGTCAATGGCCTCTGAAAGGAGGTGTGGCAAGGGGCATGATATGATTGGGGCCACCGACTTCTTCATATTTCTTATCATGTATGCCAAAAAACTGGCATAAATGGTGCCTGGAATATACACTAGTGGCTCAGCATAAGGTGACTGTAAAGAAGGCACGCCCTCCGCTAGTACAGGTGATATGAGAAAGTCAGAAATGGATTAGAAAGAAATGGGAAATACAAAGGAAGGTTTTATATTTCTCTAAGATTTCTCTAGGTTCACACTAGCACTTGCTCTCTATTGTTTGGGTTCATTGGGGGACCAGAACAACGAAGAGGCATATCTCTAAAACAGTGGTTGCACACAGACACTGGCAGACCCCATTGACTATAATGGGGTCTAGCAGGTGTCCGCTGTTTTCAAACTGGAAGCAACGGAGAAAAAAAAGTCTTCCATGCAGGACTTTTTCTCCACCAATTTTCGCTGGACTTTGCGATGCAGATGTGAATCTAGCCTCACCTGCTGAATCTACAATACATTAGGCTTTGACTGAAAATACTGCATCAAGAATCTTGTCCACGCAGCGCTGGAAAAAAAATCCACGGAAAAGCTGCATTTTCAAAAATGTGTAAATCTTCTTAAATTCTTAAAGAAGGCAGAGCAGTCGCCATAGCTACCGGATGTCCGCTGTATTCATCCTTTAAAGTATTCAAGACAGAACTTAGAAAGTTCATTAACCCTCTAGGGTTAACAATTCTCCATTAAGACTACCTGCTTACACTAAACTACCTTTGGGGAGGTAAGTTAGTGTTTATTGATCACTGTATTAACACTTGTGTGTCTTTATGACAGACACACTACAGCGGGTTGGCACAATGATTCTCTCTCTCTGCGAGAACTACCTGATAGAGAGGGCGGAGAAACAAAGTTACAAGCAGCGTTAAAATTTGTTATGGAAACAAACTTTTATGTGAACACCATGATTGGTTTATCATGGGGATGATGTTATCGGGATCGGCACCAATCCGGTCTGGATATGCTCCCTCAGTACTATGGCTGCTAGTTGCAGGGTATAAGAGGATTGCTATGTGCACTGTTATGAGAACACATAAATTAACAGGTCGCAAGCACAAGGACCTGCTCTGCAACCCATTACTTTAAGTGGACTGGTCACAA
Source organism: Leptodactylus fallax (assembly GCA_947044405.1). Classification (NCBI taxonomy): domain Eukaryota; kingdom Metazoa; phylum Chordata; class Amphibia; order Anura; family Leptodactylidae; genus Leptodactylus; species Leptodactylus fallax. Next base: position 6,069,486 of record CAMRHE010000012.1, read on the forward strand.
AGGGGTTAACATATGTTTTGTTTTCATTCCTTTTTTTTTTTCCTCTTCTCAGTAACATCCCACATTACTATTACCAAGACGCATGACTGGTTCAGACTGTCATGCTGTGGGACTCAATCTGAAATCCATTCACAGTGAAGAGAACATACAATCCTCTACTGAATTACTATAGATGGTCATTTGTTTTATCTGCAAGGGCATGACAAGGGAAAGAAAAAACACAGCATAACTGGGGAGTCGTGATAAACTACTGGATGCCAGTGACAATTATCCCATTTACCCCTTGCCATCATCCAACATAATAGTACGGTGGATATCAGCACTGCCAGCATATGGTGCAGACTCAGAAGCAGAACAAGAACCATACAGTGGCTTGCAAAAGTATTCATACCTCTTGAACTTTTTCACATTTTGTCACCTTACAACCACAAACTTAAATGTATTTTATTGAGATTTTAAGTGATAGACCAACACAAAGTAGCACATAATTGCGAAGTGGAAGGAAAATAATACATGGTTTTCAAATTGTTAATTGACGTGCAAAAGTATTCAGCCCCGTGTACTCTGATACCCCTAAATAAAATCCGTTCAAATCAATTGCCTTCGGAAGTCACTTAATTAGTTAATAGAATTCCAGCTGTGTGTAATTTAGTCTCAGTATAAATACACCTGTTCTGTGAAGGCCTCAGTGGTTTGTTAGAAAACACTAGTGAACAAACAGCATCATGAAGAACAAGGAGCTCACCAGACAGGTCAGAGATAAAGTTGTGGAGAAGTTTAAAACAGAGTTAGGTTATAAAAACATATCCCAAGCTTTGAGCATCCCAAGGAGCACTGTTCAATCCATCATCCAAAAATGGAAAAAGTATTCTACAACTGCAAACCTACCAAGACATGGCCGTCTACCTAAACTGACAGATTGAGCAAGAAGAGCAGAAATGCACAGGTGGGAGAATCTGTCCACAGGAGAACTATAAGTCATGCACTCCACAAATCTGGCCTTTATGGAAGAGTGGCAAGAAGAAAACCATTGTTGAAAGAAAAACATAAGAAAGAAAAAGAAAGACATAAGAAGACATAAGAAGTGCCATTTGCATTTTGCTACAAGCTATATATGGAACACAGCAAACATGTGGAAGAAGGTGCTCTGGTCAGATGAGACCAAAGTTGAACTTTTTGGCATGAATGCAAAGCGCCATGTGTGCCAGAAAAGTAACACTGCTCATCACTCTGAATACATGATTTTCTTCAGCAGGGACAGGGAAGCTGGTCAGAGTTGCTGGGAAAATAGATGGAGCTAAATACAAGGAAATCCTGGAAGAAAACCTGTTGGAGGCTGCAAAAGACATGAGACTGGTAACGAGATTTACCTTCTAGCAAGACAATTACCCTAAACACAGCCAGAGTTATAGTGGAATGGTTTAGATCAAAGAATATTCATGTGTTAGAATTGCCCAGTCAAAGTCCAGAACTAAATCCCATTGAGCATCTGTGGCAAGACATGAAAATTGCTGTTCACAGACGTTCTCCATCCAATCTGGCTGAGCTTGAGCTATTTTGTAAAGTAGTATGGGAAAAAATCTCAGTCTCTAGATGTGCAAAACTGGTAGAGACATACCCCAAAAGGCTTGCAGCTGTAATTGCAGTGAAAGGTGACTCTACAAAGTATTGATATAGGTGGGCTGAATACTTTTGCACGTCACACGTCTCAGATTTTTATTTGATTAAAATTTTGAAAACCATGTATCATTTTCCTTCCACTTCACAATTATGTGCTACTTTGTGTTGGTCTATCCCTTAACATCTCAATAAAATACATTTAAATTTGTGGTTGTAAGGTGACAAAATGTGAAAAAAGTTCAAGGGGTATAAATACTTTTGCAAGGCCTCTCCAATGATGGGCATTTAGGGTTGTTATGACCCCCGATTTCCCCTCCATGCCCCCAGCCCCTAACTCTTTGCTTACTGGTAGGCCTCATTCACTTTATTTAGTGATTTTCCAATAGCAGTCTATGGTACAAGCAATCTTATGATCACAAGTTCAAGATCCCTAGGGGAGGCTAAAGAAAACAATTAAAAACATTTAAAAAGTTTTTTAAAAATTAAAAAAATATAAAAATAATCAAAAACAAACATAAACAAAGGCATCTATGCGTCCAAAATGGCCCAACTATGAAAATAGAAAAATATTAATCCAATGCAATGAACACTGTAGTGGTAAAAAAGATCAAAGTAGTCAAATCAACATTTTTTTGCCATTTCGCTTCCCAAAATAAATTGAATATAGAGAAAGATAAATTGATAATAAAATGGAAATAATATACTGTAAGAGCAGAGTAGATGGACCATGTGCTCTTTTTCTGATATCAATCTTCTATCTTCAATGTTTCTGTGATAAAAGCTATATAAATTTGGTATTGTTGTTATCATACCGATCCAAAGAATATAAAGAGCCGTGAATACCATAAAAATCAAACACGGTAAGAATATGGTAGAAATCCAGTGTTCTCTAATTCCACTCCATTCAGAATTTTTTTCTTGCTTCCGAGTAGATCATATGGAATATTACATTACATGATACCATTACGAAGTATAATTTGTCTCATATGGCTCTGTGGTAGGGGTGTAAAAAATAAAAATGCAAAACAAAAAAGAAAAATGGCTGAGGCGGAAAGAGGTTAATAGTGACAATAGTGGCCAACACTTGATGTTCCCACAAGCAAACAGCTAGAATTTGTAACAGGATAGGACACCCAAGTAATTTATCTTATAAATGTCTTCACGATCATACAGTCTAATCTACAGGCATCATATCATATCATTTGAATTGATTTATTACTTTGTAATGTCTCATTCTGCCTGTACCTTTACCCTATGATTTGTAAAGTGCTGTGGAGGTGTTTACTGAGTCCAGGGGGCAGTTCTACATAGTGGCTGACAGCTATCGTACTATGTATGCTCATGCAGAGAGGAATGTCAATTATTGAGGCACTCCACACACTGGACTCCTAAGCCCAGAATTTTCAGAGTTTCAATCAAAAAATAACAAGGTCTGCAGAATCATATTAAATTTAATGATATGTCAATCTGATAATATTCTCATGCTCTATAACATAAGCATAAGATCTCTTTTAAGGAAAATGTCCTTTAATTCTTGAAGTTAGCAGTTCATATTGAATTAGCATCAGGACCACTATAAAGTCATATCTATCTCTAGGGAAACTGAATGGCAAAATGACTTCCAATGGCTCATTTATTCTTTTCCTTTTTCAGTCTCGTCTTCGGGTGTCTATCCATCCACCTCAAACTCCACAATGCATTTTTTTCATTCTTAAACACTGTAACTTCTTATTCACATTGTGTAGCTTCTTGACAGTCATTTCCCTGTTTGTCATTAGCTCTCAAACTGACATGCTCCATTTCTCTCCTTTCTTCCTATTTCTGTTTCTATGTAATAGAAACAATGGCTTAGGGCACTAGCCACATTTTCCACATTTCCAGTTCTGTTATTAAAGTATTCCAGATCTGATTGTGAGAAATGCTTTCTTAGGGGCACAGACAGTGGCCCATGACAACCTTGATTCTCACCCTGGAAAAATAGAAACACATTTCTCTGCAAGGCTCCACAAACGCTTAAAAATATAGAAACACATATAAAATAAAAATTGTTGTTTGCTGCAAGTAGTAAAGCACCATCACAACATTAGAGAGACCTTTCAAGCCTTGTCTATACTATCTCGCTGCTTCACAATAAAGTGAGGTGACAAACTTTAGTGTGTGACGTCAGCCATGTTCTTCTGCTCCATTCAATAGACTGAAGCCTATTATAAGCATCAGCTTAGGCTATCACTTCCTCCGTATTGCCCTTGAAGAGAAGCAATAGTATAAGAAGCAGTAGTCTAAGGGTGTGTTCACATGGCAGAATATGGTGCTGATTTAGAAACCAATTCCATCTTAAAATCAGTGCCAAATTCCACTCTGATTTTTACTCCCATTGTTTTCAATGTGAGGCAAAGATCAGAGCAGGATGCTGAAAAAAAATAAGCATCTTGCTCCAACTGAAAGTCGCAGGGAGCCAGAAGATGGGACATTGAACTGGAATCTGAGGCAGAAATACGGCTCAATTCCTCTAATACTCCAACTTCATCACAGTCCCATAAAAGTTATGCTCAAAGCCATTAGCATAACTACAGTCATGGCCAAAAGTTTTGAGAATGATACAAATATTAATTTTTACAAAGTCTACTGCTTCAGTTTTTCTAATGGCAATTTGAATATACTCCAGAATGTTATAAAGAGTGATCAGCTTAACAGCAATTACTTGCAAAGTCAATATTTGCCTAGAAAATGAACTTTATCCCCCAAAACACATTTCAACATCATTGCAGCCCTGCCTTAAAAGGACCACCTAACATCGTTTCAGTGATTGCTCCATTAACACAGGTGTGGCTGTTGATGAGGACAGGGCTGGAGATCAATCTGTCATGATTAAGTAAGAATGACACCACTGGACACTTTAAAAGGAGGCTGGTGCTTGCCATCATTGTTTCTCTTCTGTTAACCATGGTTATCTCTAAAGAAACACGTGCAGTCATCATTGCACTGCACAAAAATGGCCTAACTGGGAAGAGTATTGCAGCTAGAAAGATTGCACCTCAGTCAACAATCTATCGCATCATCAAGAACTTCAAGGAGAGAGGTTCCATTGGTGCCAAAAAGGCTCCAGGGCGCCCAAGAAAGACCAGCAAGCGGCAGGACCGTCTCTTAAAAGTGTTTCAGCTGCGGGATCGAGCTACCAGCAGTGCAGAGCTTGCTGAGGAATGGCAGCAGGCAGGTGTGAGTGCATCTGCACGCACTGTGAGGCGGAGACTCTTGGAGCAAGGCCTGGTCTCAAGGAGGGCAGCAAAGAAGCCACTTCTCTCCAGAAAAAACATCAGGGACAGACTGATATTCTGCAAAAGGTACAAGGAGTGGACTGCTGAGGACTGGGGTAAAGTCATTTTCTCTGATGAATCCCCTTTTTGATTGTTTGGAACATCTGGAAAACAGCTTATTCGGAGAAGAAGAGGTGAGCGCTACCACCAGTCTTGTCTCATGCCAACTGTAAAGCATCCTGAAACCATTCATGTGTGGGGTTGCTTCTCAGCCAAGGGAATCGGCTCTCTCACAGTCTTGCCTAAAAACACAGCCATGAATAAAGAATGGTACCAGAATGTCCTCCAAGAGCAACTTCTCCCAACCGTCCAAGAGCAGTTTGGCGCTCAACAATTCCTTTTCCAGCATGATGGAGCACCTTGCCATAAAGCAAAGGTGATAACTAAATGGCTCAGGGAACAAAACATAGAGATTTTGGGTCTATGGCCTGGAAACTCCCCAGATCTTAATCCCATTGAGAACTTGTGGTCAATCATCAAGAGACGGGTGGACAAACAAAAACCAACAAATTCAGACAAAATTAAAGCATTGATTCTACAAGAATGGACTGCTATCAGTCAGGATTTGGTCCAGAAGTTGATTGAGAGCATGCCAGGGAGAATTGCAGAGGTCCTGAAGAAGAAGGGTCAACACTGCAAATATTGACTTGCTGCATTAACTCATTCTAACTGTCAATATAAGCTTCTGTTACTCATAATATGAATGCAATTATATTTCTGTATGTGATAAAAACATCTGACAAACACACATAAAAACCAGAGGGCAGCAGATCATGTGAAAATATAATATTTGTGTCATTCTCAAAACTTTTGGCCATGACTGTACAATTGGAATTGCACAAGCAACTCTCGAAAGATAAAATGTCAGGACAGAAAGCAGCCTCTCAGTCCTGAATTCATCTAAATAACTGTTACCCTAGCTATTTACTTTTACTGCCTAGTAAAAAGTGAAGAGGACGCAGCACTCATCTGAATGCAGTCTCCTTAAAGGGGTTTTCTGGGCAAAAAATTATTTAAAAAAAAAAAAATGTCTGTTAGTGCATGGCTTCTTCCTGCGCAACGGCCCCTCCTTCTTTACTCATACTGCAGGTGCTCGCTCTTCTCCTAGCTCTGCTCCGCAGCCACTATCCACCTCTACTGCGCATGTGTGGGAACTGCGCAGTAGAGGTGGACTATCGGCAGCAGTGCGCAGATCAGCGCTGGGAGAAGCAGCAGTAGTCAGAAAAGAAGGAGGAGCCATCCCGCAGGAAGAAGGCTGGAAGGTAAGTATGATGGAGTGGATGGGGGGGGGGGGGAGTAGTAGTGACGATCCATTTCTGGAAATGGGGAAGCGGATCGTCACCGGATAATCAGAAAATGTCCCAGGGATATGGGTAAATATACATTTTTGATTAATTGTTATTTAGAAAGAAGGGGGGAGGGTGTTTAGATTAGTGTAGGGCTTTCCATTTATACCGGACAACCCCTTTAAAATATCTGACCGGTGATTGACTAACGTGGACCACGTGGCTTCATGTACGACACCTTATTATGTATGGTGATGCTGCTACGTAGTCCCACGATCTGAGAGAGATGCCCACTTTACATAATGCACACTTTCTTGCGGCACCTCGCTGGTTTAGCAATGCATACACCTCCTTTTCCTGGAGCATCTGGACCTGTTAGCACATCTGTTTTAGTAAATATTTAGTAAATATTTGTCCCCACAATTCTAAAGCATGTTCTCTGTGTTGTAGTTTTCCTATTATACTTCTTAGAAATATAAAACTAGAATGCTGTTTTAAATATCTTAATGTTCCCTTTGTCATTGGAGTGTGTTCCTCCTTGTTCAGTAATGATTTGACAGTCTCAGACTGTGTAAGTCCACACTCCATTGACAAGGGGTATGACAGCATTCTAAGTAAAGATTCTCCAGGCAGGTTATTTCCTAAATCAAGGGTCGGAAATGCCCTGTATGTGTGCCAAGAGTGGCGCGTGAAGCTTATTTCCCTGGGAAGGGAACATGAGTCCTCGCCTAGCTGTTTCAATCGGACCAAACACGGCCGAAACAAAACTGCTATTATTATACTGTGGGGTCTCTTCAGAACCCAGAGTATAATAAGCGGAGAGCCTGGGTAGGTGATCAAACATAAAAAAATAATGTAACTCACCTTCCCTGCGCTATGGAGCGGCTCTGTTCTCTTCTGTGCTTCTACCTGAAATAAGAGACCACTGATAATGACTCAGGGGTCATGTCGGCGTCATTACTGGTCTCACACACTGTATAACGGACTACATTAATTTTTGTGTAGACAACACGGTACCCACAAAAGTGGTGAGATGCTTCTCTACCAGCAAACCATGGATTAACCCTGATATAAAAGCTCTTCTCAAGGAGAAAAAGATGGTATTTAGGTCAGGAGACAAGGAAAGACTGAGGGATGTGCAAAAGGAGCTGAGGCGTCAAATCCGGAAGGGAAAAGCCAATAATAAGAGAAAGATGGAAGAGCAAATGGAACACAAAAACATTAGTGAAGTCTGGAAAATTCTTAAGTCAATATCTGGACACAGATAGCCTGTCTCCCAGGTACAGTTCCTTGCTAAAGTATTTGGCCCCCTTGAACTTTTCAACCTTTTGCCACATTTCAGGCTTCAAACATAAGGATATAAAATAAGTGGGACACAATTGTGAAGTGGAACGAAATTTATTGGTTATTTTAAACTTTTGCAAAAGATAAAAAACTGAGAAGTGGGGCGTGCAATATTATTTGGCCCCTTTACTTTCAGTGCAGCAAACTCACTCCAGAAGTTCAGTGAGGATCTCTGAATGATCCAATGTTGTCCTAAATGACTGATGATGATAAATATAATCCATCTGTGTGTAATCAAGTCTCCGTATAAATAGACCTGCTCTGTGATAGTCTCAGGGTTCTGTTTAAAGTGCAGAGAGCATCATGAAGACCAAGGAACACACCAGGCAGGTCTGTGATACTGTTGTGGAGAAGTTTAAAGCCAGATTTGGATACAAAAAGATTTCCCAAACTTTAAACATCCCAAGGAGCACTGTGCAAGCGATCATATTTAAATGTAAGGAGTATCAGACCACTGCAAATCTACCAAGACCCGGCCGTCCCTCTAAACTTTCATCTCAAACAAGGAGAAGACTGATCAGAGATGCAGCGAAGAGGCCCATGATCACTCTGGATGAACTGCAGAGATCTACAGCTGAGGTGGGAGAGTCTGTCCATAGGACAACAATCAGTCATACACTGCACAAATCTGGCCTTTATGGAAGAGTGGCAAGAAGAAAGCCATTTCTCAAAGATATCCATAAAAAGTCTCGTTTAAAGTTTGCCACAAGCCACCTGGGAGGCACACCAAACATGTGGAAGAAGGTGCTCTGGTCAGATGAAACCAAAATCGAACTTTTTGGCCACAATGCAAAACGATATGTTTGGCGTAAAAGCAACACAGCTCGTCACCCTGAACACACCATCCCCACTGTCAAACATGATGGTGGAAGCATCATGGTTTGGGCCTGCTTTTCTTCAGCAGAGACAGGGAAGATGGTTAAAATTGATGGGAAGATGGATGGAGCCAAATACAGGACCATTCTGGAAGAAAACCTGTTAGAGTCTGCAAAAGACCTGAGACTGGGACGGAGATTTATCTTCCAACAAGACAATGATCCCAAACATAAAGCTAAATCTACAATGGAATGGTTCACAAATAAACGTATCCAGGTGTTAGAATGGCCAAGTCAATGTCCAGACCTGAATCCAATCGAGAATCTGTGGAAAGAGCTGAAAACTGCTGTTCACAAACACTCTCCATCCAACCTCACTGAGCTCGAGCTGTTTTCCAAGGAAGAATGGGCAAGAATTTCAGTTTCTCGATGTGCAAAACTGATAGAGACATACCCCAAGCGACTTGCAGCTGTAATCGCAGCAAAAGGTGGCGCTACAAAGTATTAACTTAAGGGGGCCGGATAATTTGGCACGCCCCACTTTTCAGTTTTTTTATTTTTTACAAAAATTTTAAATATCCAATAAATTTCGTTCCACTTCACGATTGTGTCCCACTTGTTGTTGATTCTTCACCAAAAAAATTAAAATTTTATATCCTTATGTTTGAAGCCTGAAATGTGGCAAAAGGTTGAAAAGTTCAAGGGGGCCGAATACTTTTGCAAGGCACTGTAGAAGGCAATACAAAGTGGCTTAACGAACTAAATCTATTCTTCAATAGATTTGATCACACACCAGCTCCTCCCACCCCAGCATGTCATTCAATCCTCTCTCCCACACTGACCTCACCTCCTGCTGTTAGTTCTCACCTCCAGATCAGTAAATCTAGCAGTCAGTCATCTGGCTACAATCTGATCTTCACACGTGCCCAGGTGAGAAAGCAACTGAGAAAGATCAAGGCGGGGAAGGCCACAGGGGATGATGGCATCAGTGCCAGGCTACTTAAGACTTGCGGGGACCAGCTGTGTGGTGCTATTACACATATGTTAAATATGAGCCTGAAGCTGGGAATGGTACCACAACTGTGGAAATCATCTTGTGTGGTACCAGTTCCAAAGACACCTCATCCGATGGACCTTAACGGCTACAGACCTGTAGCATGGACATCCCACTTGATGAAGGTCTTAGAGAGATTGGTTCTCACACATCTCCGCCCTCTAGTGAGCTCGGCTATGGACCCTCTCCAGTCAGCCGGGCATTGAAGTGGATGATGCATCATCCACCTTCTACACAGAGCTCTTTCTCACCTGGAGAAACCAGGGAACACTGTGAGAATAATGTTCTTTGATTTCTCCAGTGCTTTTAACACCATACAGCCAGGGCTACTGAGAGACAAGCTGGGCCTTGTTGGAGTGGACCACCCCCTCTCCAACTGGATCCTAGACTACCTCACAAACCGACCTCAGTATGTGAGAGCCCGGGACTGTGTGTCTGATACCGTGATCTGTAATACGGGGGCACCTCAAGGTACAGTTCTTGCTCCTTTTCTCTTCACACTGTACACTGCAGATTTTAGGTGCAACTCATCTAGTTGCTACTTACAGAAGTATTCTGATGACTCTGCAATAGTAGGCCTCATCACAGATGAAGATGACAGGGAGTACAGAGAATTGAACCGGGATTTTGTGGATTGGTGCCAGCGGAACCACTTTAGGATTAATGCTTGGAAGACCAAAGAGATGGTGGTAGACTTTCGCAAGCGCAGGTATCCTTCAAAAGCAGTGGACATCCAGGGGACGGGCATTGAGTTAGTCAACAGCTATAAGTATCTGGGTGTGCTCCTCAATAATAAGTTGACTGGGTTGGTCACATGGATGCACAATACAGAAAGGGCCACAGCAGGCTCTACCTGCTTAGGAGGCTGAGGGCCTTTGGAGTCCAGGGGACACTTCTTAGGGTCTTTTTCAACTCTGTAGTGGCATTAGCCATCTTCTTCGGAGTGGCTTGCTGGGGGAGCAGTATATCAACCAGGGATAGGAATAGACTCGACAAGTTGATTAGAAGGGCCAGCTCTGTCCTGGGGAGCCCCCTGGAACCAGTGCAAGTGGTGGGTGACAGAAGGATACTGTCCTTGGTGAGTTCCATGCTGGAGAATAACTCCCATCCCATGCATGAAACCTTGATAGCACTGGGCAGTACTGTAAGTGACCGACTGCTTCACCCTAAGTGTGAGAAGAAGCGCTATTGGAAGTCTTTCCTCCCCGCTGCGGTTAGGCTGTACAACCAACACCGAACTAAGCGGAGATCATTCCATACAGAGAACTGAGAGTTGTAATAACCCTTCTACTACCTTTTTTTTTACCTTTACCTTTTTTTTTTTTATCTGTACCTACTGTCTCTGCAATGCCTCTACCTTGGAGATTTTGTATTTGTATATTGTATTGTCTATGCTGCTGTAACACACTGAATTTCCCTATGGTGGGACTATTAAAGGATTATCTTATCTTACACATAATGACGCCGATGTGACCCCTGAGACCCAATCAGTGGTCTCTGATGTCAGGCAGAAGTGCCGAAGAGACCACAGCCACTCCGGAGCGCAGGGTAGGTAAGTAACATTGTTTTTTATGTTTGTCACCTCTTTTGGCCCTCCACTCATTATACTCTGGGGTCTGAAGAGACCCCACAGTATAATAATAGCTAGTGAGTGGCGAAAAGAAGAATATTATAAAAGTTGGAATATTATACTGTGTGGAGGGGCCACTATGGGACATAATACCTTGTGCAGGGGTCGCTATGGGACATAATACCAAATGCAGGGGTCGCTATGAGACATAAAACCTTGTGCAGGAGCCGTTATGGGACGTTATTCTGTATAACGGTGTATTTTTGCACAAGAAAACGCAGGCATTTTTTTTGTTGCAAAAATGCACCATGTGAACACAGTTTTACATTGAAGTAAAAGTTCTAGTGGCCTAAGAATATAGCTGCATCCAGATACATAGTGTGTTTCCACCATAAGGATGGTGCCATGCGGTGCTCCTGGACACATACATTTACCACTAAATGGAGGCTGCACATGTACTTTCATTGCTTCTAATGGAAAAGTACAGGTGCATGCCAGGAAATAGCAGTAAACGCATGTGCCCTGAAGTATCTTGTGGCAGCACTTCTGTGTTATGGTTTGTGGTTTATGATTTTAGTATAGGGGTAGTCAGCCTTACAATTATTGACCGGCACTCTGAGTTCCTCATCTTTGATATTTTAATTTAAATCGTCGCGCCAAATAAAAAAGGTTGCCTAGCGTTGTTCTAAATAGTACAAGTATTTACTAAAACCAACATGTTAGGATAGAGAACTGGTCCTCTTTAAAAGGAATGTATCGCCAATTTTTTAAAATTAGATACTGAAATATACCCCTTTTTTCTAATCATTAGTATTTTATAATTTTTTATATATATATATATATATATATATATATATATATATATATATATATATTCTATTTTCTGTACATGATTACCGAGGCGGCCATTGTGCCTGAGCCTCTCCTCTAACATTTATTGATATGCTGTATTGATATGCATAGTCATGACCACAGGCAGTAATAGTCTAGAGCCAGATAATCTGTGGCATCATCTATTGTCAGCAGTGCATGCAATGATGGGTCAGTGGTGTTATCTATAGAGGAGTTATTTTGTACTGTAATCTTTTCTATTTTCACTGTGATATCAATGACTGTTGCAAAGAAAACCCCTACAAACTTGACAAGTATGAGTCTATTATTAAACTTAGTGGCCAGAGTGAAAATTGTAGGAATTAGTACTTACTTAAAATATAGTCAAAAGTAACATTTTAAATATTATCAAAAATTCTTAAACAAGTTTAACCTTAAAACTTAGTAAAAAATTGTCTGGAATGACCAGAAAATTACCTAACTGTAAAATTGGCTGCATGTTAGTAAATCATAATTTAAAATGGCAGTTGTTTTTTTTTTTTTTTTTTTTTTTTTTTATAACTACTTGGTATTATGTTTTTTTTATATACAAGAAAAAATACCATGACGAAAATGACAGTCACAAATGGAAAACTGACAATATATCTGTACAGTAAGTACAGTAGATAAAACATATTACGAGACTATGGTTATAATTCTAGTTTCTGACTTACTAGCATGTGACCAATTTTTGAAACTTTCTGTACAGTGCTTTGGAATATGATGGTTTTATATAACCAACAGTGCATAAATAATAAATAAAATTCAATATTTTGGGTAAAAAAATTATTTTCTTATCTCTCAGTCTGACAAGTCATGTAAACATGAGTTTTATGTTTTATTTATTTATTTTTTTGCCATGGCTACAACCTGGGATATGTATAGATCTCTATTGCACCTGTGTTTTGTTTGTGTGTCTGTATATAAAGATAGATAGATACACACACATACAAAACAAATAGTGTTCTTACTTATTAGTGCACAACAGTAACATAAAAGATACTTAAATTTTATATTTTAGCTTTATTTATGAAAGGCTTAGAGCCCCTCTAGGACACTGCAGATTTTTCTGTAAATGATTCAGAATACCTTGCTATTTTACAGTATGTCAAGATGTACATGTTATAAAATCCGTGATCTGGAAAAAATGGAATCCATATAAAAATAGGAAAGGTTTGCAGAAAAATACGTGAACGTGTGCCTGGAATTTTAATTATTTTTTTTTATGTATAAAAATAAGACGTTTCTCATGAATGAAAATCTGCTTACCAGTAAGTCATTTTAAGTATGCAAAATAGATGCATGAAAGAAGGTAAAAGGAGCTATGTATGGAATTTCTAATATTATGCAGATATTGTAGACTTGATTAATCAATTCCGCAGTGGTCACCTGCCACTTCGATGCTATGAAGGATCCCCCTCCCCTCCTTCCACCCTATGAACTGTTCATTAAAATGAGACCAGAGCTCGGTCTTTTTAGAATGCAGGCATTTGACTTTAAAATAGCTATAAAATTCTCCACAATGTTTTTTTTTCTGATGAATCACGTTCTTATGTGTCAGATGAATCCCAGTTATACCAAATACTCATTAATCAAGGTTAAAATAGCAGCAAGCAGATTTTTTTTTGTTCTGGAAAAATAATCTCAATATATCATAAATGCAATTTTGCTCTAATGTACAACTGCATCACTAACATTAAAAATTAAGCTGCCATCACTACATATTTTTGTCAACTACTGCATTTTTCTAGGATTATGCATAATGAACATAATTGCAGGAAAATAGAATATGAGGAATAGGGGATGTTGAAAAGATTGTGATTGCTTGGAATAAATTTGCAGTGAAATGCACCTGAAATAAAATACACTGATATATAAGACTGTAGGAGAGGAAGATAAACTAAGAGATCTATAAAGGACATACAGTATTTAATGCCATTTAGTGTTTCCCCTTCAGTGGAGAAAACAAAATTCTTTGCTTCAAAAAAAATAAAAAATAAAAATAAACTCACAAGTTTGAGTTCTTTATGAACATATTTTGCTTCTACACTTTTCCCAGGAGGAAAACCTCAGCAGACAGATTGTACATGCTGTAGGAGTGAATCGGATGTTTGAACATGTGGTGAAGATCACATTCTTTTTAGGGCTTTAAATGGCTATTTTTGCCTTTGCACACAATTTTTAAAGACTTTAAGATGGAATATGTCACCATGTTAAACATAGGGTATTTAAGATTTTTTATTTTCAGTTTTTAATGTCTCGATCTATATTTTAAATTAGGTACTATATCCAATACAATTTTCACTCTCGCTACTAAATAACTTTTTTCCAACTCCACCTAAAATTGGCTCTGACTCCTTAGCCCTGGTAAAGCATATCACTAAAAGCAGAGCAAAAACTCAGGCAAGATGGCAACTCCCATAATGTACAAAAAAAAATCTACAATTAGAAACAGATGAGAAAAATTTTTGATATCTCACTATCTGTTTTTTAGAAGTAAATTTAAAAATTGCGATACATTCCTTTTTAACATAGAATAATTAATTACAACTTATGCGGCCTTGCTCCTGGTATTTAACTACTGCTTATGTGACATTGTTTTCTGGACACATGGTTATAACATCACATGTCTCTTCCCTCCTCGTTTCTGGAGAGTGTATGTTTCACATGCTGGGCATCAGATTGTGCAATGAAAATAAGTAGCAGGACAGTAATAAAGTATCTCAGTAGAAGAGCGTGTGCCCTCTGTGAAGACAAGGACCAGTTATAGTATTATCTTACACTGTGTAAGAGGCACATATACATCTGTAAATAGAGGCAAGGCAGGATCTGTGAATGGAGTGAGAGGTTGTCCTCTACATCAGTTTTCACCATGCACAGCAAGCTCTGGAAACACAAAAACAACTGAGCATTACACAGTTGATAAAATATTGAAAGTGAACAATACTTCCGAAGCAAGCTGTAATCATCTGGTGAGCATTCACAGACATACAGTATAGGTATTTACTATAAACAGTTTTTTAGCATATAAAATAAAGATTTTTCTTCAATCTGCCCAATACTTTGTGACAAGTATATGTTGTTTTCCCTTATTGACTTCACTGAATGAAAAATTGTAATCACAGCTTACTGTAATTTTGTTTGCCTACTTAGAAGCAAAAACCATGGTAACACCCAGCAAATCTACAAATATGGTTAGGGTACACAGTATAATCAGTAATAATAATACATTTTATTTATATAGCGCCAACATATTCCGCAGCACTTTACAAATTGTATTAGTACTGTATAATGTGTTAGTTAATTACTTTTATTACATTTTAAAAGGCAAGAATGAGCATATTTTGTATATACTGGTACAGATTTATACAATGAGTACTGGGTTTGATGGGAGCTGGAAGCAGTGGTGGCTGAAGGCAAACAGAAATTTATAATATTCTTGTCAAAGAGTAAAAACGATCAATATCTCAAAAGGACAGGGTCCTGACCTCCTCCGTTATGGCACAGTTCTGGGGAACACAAAATGTTATACTGAGTTATATATATATCTCATTAAAGAAACAAAACCACAAGGTCTCCCAGATATACTGTATGAACAATTTAAAGAATGAGGCTTATGACAAAGATGCTTTCAATGTTTGGGGGGGAGGGTACTGTACTGTAAAGACAAACTTCAACAGCTACATGTCAGCGTCCACTTTAAACCAGCATCTCCAATTCATTTCCTCGTAGTGGTAAGTTTATGCATAAACGCTCAGTTATAGCCCCTAGCAGCCATTCCTCCTTTACTGGTTCCACCTATTCTAGATATTACCCAATTACCCAGAGAATCAAACTATGTAATAGTTAAATACTAAAGTGTTGAGGCCAGTTGGGTTGACTTGAATGTTGTTGTGGGAAATATGGGTTTTACAGGTAAATTTTGTAGTCTGAATTAGTTATTTTCTGGGTAAAACCAAACCATTATAGAATTCACATCAATCTCGGAGGCACTGCTCTTCTTGTGGAGGCCACTCGATCATGTAGGGAATCTTATAGACAAGGCAATGTTCCTTGTGGAAAAGGGTAAACATCTATTGGAAGTAGCTACCCTATAAATATGACTCTTTAGCAGGCCTTGCAACATGACTAAAAATGTTAGCCAAACCAGAGTCTTCTCCAAAAGAAAAAGAGAACCATCGGCAGATAGGGGTTTCTGTGTTCATGCCTCTTGACAGTTCAGTGCAAGTGCTGGCAGGCTTGGTGAGAAGCCTTTGATCTGATCTGGTGACATGACTAAGGATGTTTACTATATCTCAGAAGGTTCTGGTTTGGCTTAATTCCTTCACATCATGTTGATAGGTTGGTTAAAGTGTTTGACACTGACTATGTACCTACCTTCGATAGGTAGCACTAGAGAGGTAGCTTTACTGCTTTAGGAGACCTAATCTGCATTAAATTCACACAGAAAATAGTTTATAGATAGTGGTTTAGCAATTTCTAAGCAGAGATAGAGGGACTACAAAATAAATTTTAAAATCTGTAGTTTATTGGTAGAAAGATTCTTAGAAGTAAAGAGTAATATGAAAAGATAAAGCAAATTTCCAAGCAGTAAATATCAGTGATACATAATGAAAGGCTAAAACATCTCCCCATCTGAAGCAAGATGATAAGTTAATGTGATTGTTTTCCAACATCTGGAGGATTTTCAGAATAGTCTCCCAGAGAGTAATATAGTATTACAACAATTCAATGCTATGACCTGCTCTGCTTTCCACTGCAGATACTTCAGAGGAACCTGCTTTGAAGAATTATAAGACATATGACATAGGTGTGCAGACAAGTTATATCTTCCAGAAGCTGGACCCTGGCTCTTTCCATTCTTCACCCATCAACTGATGGTAGTTAAAAGGCCTGAAATACTCCAACAGGTGGCTATAAAATAAAGAGAACTCATTCTCATAAATATGTAACTAATTTCTCTTGTTCGATACAGGTATTATTTCACATACAATGTAGATGTGAATGTGGCACATGAGATCTATCATCACAAATGATTCATTTCACTTACATCCTACATTGCTTTATTTTACTTCAACAGTATTTTATCATTAATGTTGTTATGTATAGCAATGAGTTCTGAGGGATGGTCAACTGCTGTATGAAGAGGAACTCAAATAGCCTGCTTAAAATAAAAAGCCTTGGCACTGTCCAGGAATATTCTCAGGGTTGTCAGGCACCAGACAAAGAAGATAAGAATTAGAAAGGTTTTAGTTTGGAAATGTTATCCTTCAATCCTCTCTTAATGAGGACCTTTCATGTCCTTAGAAATGTGTGGTATTATATACCGCTAGAAGGCTAGAAGTGCACTGAAGTCGGCTTTCCCAGTATGAGCCCTGATGTTGGAGATATCATACCGGGAATTGAGCACAAATTCAGCGCACTGTTGGCTTTTCAGCAGTATGTAAAACTGCACATCTTTGAGGACATGAAAGGTCCTCTTCAAAGGGATCCTATCACCAGAACCAGGCATATCAACTCAGCCCTGCAGATACATAGATCAGAGATCACCGGAATCAAATGGTGTTTTCCCATTGTGAATCGGTGCTTCTGTTGCCAAAATACCACCATCTTTGTCAATGTACAAATAACTCTTTGGAGCAATGAGGGCCCTCATTGCTCAAAAGAGTTCATTTGTATATTGACACAAAGCACTGATATCTCGGCAATGGAGACACTGATTCACAAGGGAAAACACAGTTTTATCTACCGGGCTGGGTTTTTTAAGCTGGAAGAGCTTGTGTACATTTCTAATCATGAATATTATTTTACAGTTCATAGGAAATGATATTAAAAAGCTTATATTAAAAGACAAATAGATGATAGATAGATAGATAGATAGATAGATAGATAGATAGATACGTTTTTGAGGGGGAAAAAAAATCTGTCTCAAGTCGTCCAAAAAATAATGAATAAATGAAAAATGCCACTGACTTGCATCCTGTCTTTCGTAGCAGAATATAAGAGAGCTTTGTATGGATTTCTCATATATCCATTCATCACATTGACTGTTTTTTAAAAGCATAAATTACATGAATATAAATGTATGTTACCATTAAATATATATATATATATATATATATATATATATATATATATATATATACATATATATATACCGTATATATGTTAAAGTGCACCTTTTATTTCATGAAACTTTGGACATGTCATAAGGTTTTACTGGTAAGGTCCAGATGCTAAGACCCCCTCTGATAACTAAAACAAAGGGGCAGAAGTGCTCAGATGAAAGCTATGCCCTTTCATTTCTGAAAGGATCTGGTTGGCTTTCCTTACAGAGTTAGGTATATACTGTACAGTATATTCTACATTATTATATATATTTATATAAAAAATTTTAAAATGCTGACACTTTTCATAAAGTGTACGGGCAAATTCTCTATCTAATCTTCTTAGAGTGGTTCACCATTTTAAAGAAAAAAAAAATTTCAACAAGGCAGAGCAAAATAAAGTAGTCCAAGAATACATAGCGTGTCTGCTGCGAAGTTTTCTGAGACAGACTGGTTGCTATGAAAACGTACAGCAATGGCTATTAGTTACAATAGGTTAAACAAGATTTCTACGCAGGACGCCCCTAACAACCAGCCTTTCTTTATTAACATGGGACGCCATTTCATAGCTAAGCTGGTGCTAAGAAGAAGCAAAGAAACTCAGCAGTAAAGTTACTCCTTACCTATGACTTTTGCCAAGTCAAAAATTACGTAGGTGCAGAATCTCTTTTGTTAATACACAGCTAACAGAGTGACTGCTAACTTCTATATACTTTGCAGTGTGGATCTAATATTTCCCCATTGACAACACAGTGGAGCATTTGTTGCAGGGACATTATTTACCACCTCTTATCCACGCTATGTACATCATGAGATACCAGGTAAAACATTCCCCAGACTTTATTTGTAGCAGTACAATTATCACATCGCAGCTTCACAATTTTCACTACCTGCAAAATAAATAACTGGTTCTAATTCTGCAGCCTGAAAGGTGCTTTACAAATCGCTTTTCCCAGTAAACTACTCTATTCACTTTGTGACTACCGCAAACAACTTTATCAAATGTCTCCAATTAGTGATCAAAGCCTTAGCCATGGCTGTATTTCTCTTCCTGCTGTGCCTTTTGTTTCCCTTGTTACTTGTATTGCCTTCAGACCATTGTACAGAGATCAATTACTCTTTTTCACATAAGAAAACAGATGTCCACATCAATATTTGGAACACTTACAAGTCAGCTTGCTGCCCTTCCTGTACTTCTCTTTCAGGGACAGGATAAAGTGCCTCATATGTTCTCTTCTGCCCAGATCCATGAATTGCATAAGCATTAAATCGGTCTATGGAAGGAGGGAAGTATTCCCAAGGAATTAGAGCTCTGCCTTTCCAGGTCTCCTCTGTTATGGACGCTTGAAAGGACAGAGGTAGACATTCCTGTACAAGGAAATAATACAGGGTATTAAATACTCAGGGTCACATAAGTGTGTTGGAGAAACAGTGTCATGCATTATTTCTACAAAATCCTGGAACGCAAGAGCATGAAGGACAAAATCTCAGGCTGACAAAGATAAATGTAACATTAGCACACTCTGCTGCTGAGAGGACAGCCTACTCTATACATTGAGCTATGTGGAATAGAACATACACTCCCTGTGCAAATGAATAGATTAAGATTAAGATTACTTAAAGAAGAGACAAACATAATATTACAGTTTACTCTGATAGTTTGTTTTAAGGATATGTTTAGGTCTCGGCATCGGTCAGTGGA
Organism: Leptodactylus fallax; assembly: GCA_947044405.1. Taxonomy (NCBI): domain Eukaryota; kingdom Metazoa; phylum Chordata; class Amphibia; order Anura; family Leptodactylidae; genus Leptodactylus; species Leptodactylus fallax. The sequence continues at coordinate 6,089,168 of CAMRHE010000012.1, forward strand.
TAGGAGGAAGATAGTAAAATATTGCAGGGGGGATTTGGGTACGCCGGCAGCACGTCGGAGACATGGAAAATTAAGTTTAATGTAGATAAATATAAAGTAATGTATTTTAGTTGAGGATATAAACTCTATATACCTAATAGTACGTTACTCAGCAAGACTGCCAATGAAAAAGACTTGGAGATATTGATGGATAGTAAGCTTAACTTTAGCGACCAGTGCCAGCAAGCTGCATCCAAAGCAAATAAAATTATTGGATGCACAAAAAGAGGCATAAATGCTCATGACAGGACCATAGGCATGCCTCTATACAAATTAGAAGTACAGCCACAAAGAGTATTGTGCACAATTTTGGGCTCCTATATACAAGAAAAAAATAGCTGTACTAGAGAGAGTGCAGAGGAGGGCATCCAGGATAATTTGGGGAACGGGCTGATTGGCATACAGAGACAGATTAACAAAGTTGGGGTTATTCAGTTTAAAAAAAAAAATGTTGCCTACGGGGGAGATCTAATCAAAATGTATAAATAAATATACTTGTTCTTTGTACTCCTATGTCTGTGGAAGAGAGAAGGGGACATCCTCTATGCCTAGAGGAAAGAACATTTCACCAGCAACATAGACAGGGATTCTTTAATGTAACAGCAATGAAACTATGGAATTCACTAGCACAGGATGTTGTGATGGTGGATTTATTTTACAAGCTCAAGGACAGTCTGGATTCTTGAAAGGAAAAATATTACAATAGATTTTTGACAAGTTGATCCAGGGTTTTATACTGATTGCCAGATTTGGAGTTGAAGCTTTTTTTTTCCTGCTTGGGCAATTGGCCTCATGTTTTGTTTTTTTTGCCTTCCTCTGGATCAACACTGTAGGGTTATATATTGGACTTGATGGTCCTGTGTCTTCAACCAATCTCATCTACTATGTAACTATTATGTAATCAAATAATAATAAAAAAAAAAAGTAAAAAAACAATACATGTTCAGTTTGTAACAACCTGTACTAGAAAAATTATTTATCTAAACACAGCGAACTCTAAAAAAAAATTAAGCTAAAATGATGCTGGAAATGCAGTTTTTTTTGTTACTTTGCCACACAAAAAATGGAATTACAAGTAGTTAAAAAGTTATAAAAGTCATTTGGTATTGATAATCGTGTTATAGAATAAGAAAAATATATGTATATTTATGTACTATGGTGAATGGCACAAAATTTAAAGTGTAAAAAACTCTGTGAAAATAAAATTTAGTCAGTAAGTTATAGACATCCCAAAAAGGCATCAATGAATAAATATAACGTATCCAGCAAAATACAAGTCCTCAAACAGCTACAATGACATACAAATAAAGCATATGACTTTCTGAATTTTGCCAAGAAAAAAACTGAAATAAAAAACTAAATAATATTGCTGTGCCTTGAGAGCCTATAGGGAATTTGTTATGAAAATTCTATTTATAGGGAATTTATCATGTAATCATATATGGAAATTCAATATCAAACCAGCCACAGTGAATTCTAAGTGACATTTCCAACAGCACTTGTCACAGAGTTTTTCTTTGTGGATTTTCTGCTTCAATTATACCTATAGTGAAACCCCCAGTGTTTCCGTAGGTATAATTGAAATGCTGCAATTTCCAAAAACGTGACAGTTTTGGAAATTGCAGCATTTGCGCTGTGCATATTTGTCTGCAATGTGTGGATGGGATTCGCTAGAATCTGTAAAACGCTGCAGATTTTGCAGTTTACGCCAGGTGGGGCCCCGGCCTTAAGAAGTAAGCAAATGAGGCTGAAGTACAAGAGCTGTGTATTCAGGTTTGACATATAGAGGCTATGGTACTTCCCAGTGCAAATAAGGCTCAAGTGTAGCGGGAAGTGCCATAGTCTCTGTATGTCAAACCTGAATACAGAGTCCTTGTATTTTTCAAAATGGCTTTTTCAAGGAAATGGTATCTAAAGGTATGATGCTGTTCACTATAATGTCCCCTACAATGCAGTGTGGCCTGGTGACAGACTTCCTTTAAGTCAGGCTATGAATATTCAATCCTAAAAACCGGACAACCCTTTAAATAGTTATCCTTATAGATATATATTCTCCCTTTATGTTACAAAGTCATTGTTTGGCTCCTTCTTCTTGTATTTGTTAGGAGCGGTAGCGGTTTGTCATACAACCAGGCTACACGCTCATATCGAATTTCCACCAATGCATATCAAGCTGCCATTACTTATGGGGTTATACAGATGCACTTAACACTCTGTTCAAATTATCAATTAGATATAATCATCCTGTGATGAAGCCAAGAGCTGGAGACTGCAGACACATTCCAAACTTGGCAAATCACCACTAATTATTCACGGAGCTAAGAAGAAAGGAGGCAGCTAAAGGTTTCTAAACTGTATTATCCCTAATCTTCGCCCGCCCTCCTGTTTTATGGCTGACAACTGTGTTGTGCAGAACACGCCAGCTTTAATTAGAAATTTCATTTTATTAAATGGCTGTTGGCAGCGATAGACTAGGAATAAAAGAACGAGGAAAAAGAGAAGGCAGACGATCCTCCAGGTAGCTCATTTGCTCTTCTGCAGTGCCGTGTTGAGGATCTGATTTTCAGCTGTTTTAAATGTTTATGATCCACATTTCAGGCTGCTCAGCAGGTTCCGAGACTCAGCAAAACCATTACCCTCACTTACCTTCCAAATATTCCTGCGTTGTGAGAGAAGTAGCACCAAATGATGCCCGTGTCTGCAAAAATAAAAATGCACAGCAGTCTGTACTTGAGTCATTTCATGTAGAAGTACCTTAATTCTATGACTGAGAGCAGAGACACGTAATGCAGCTATGATTGTTTTCACACTGCGCACACAGCGGCACCTGCACAACTGCATAATACTAAGCCAGAGCTGCACCGTTATTCACAGGATTACTACACATTCACAGGAAAAAAAAACACACTTTCCTGCTGGAGCCTCCTTTGTTTTTAATGAGTGAAAAAATACAGTGAACTTTACTCTTCTTTGGCTCAATATTGTGCAGAGGGACTAACCCTTCCCATGGAGACATATCAGGCATTTGTATACAGCAATCTCTGGCTGTCTCTAACAGTACTTCTGAACATGTTGCATGCCCTCTAAGGGGCACCAAACAAAGATTCAAAGGAAATGTGTAATGCAATAGAAGTAAAATTGATTATTTTTTTTTAACTGTTACAATGCAGAAATGCTGCCTAGGCATTTATTTATATATAAATGTATATACATATATATATAAGGCAATACAGCTTTATTCATGACTTATAAAAGTATGTTCACATGACAAATGATACATGGAGCAAAAGTATGACGTGTATTTTTGCTGCAGCACCTAAGACATAAACCCAAGGCTGTGTCACCTGATCTGGTATTAGTGTCTGGTGCTGAAAGTGTAACAAAAAAAACACAATGCTTCATTTTCAATAAGGTGAAAAAGAAGTGTTTGTCACCAGGACCATATATAAAAAGAATATATTTGAGGTGAATAACTTAAACATTGATAGTAAATGGGGTTTCATTTTACATGGGGAACTTTGGAGGCATAATTTTTATGAGGCATTTGTCTTTATGGAGCACACTGGGGCCTCAATTTTAAAATATGTATGTATTACACTGTGTTATGAGTTAGGTGTCTAGTTATGTTTTAACTTGTGTTCATAGTTGTAGTAGGACTTAGCTTCAATGTGTCAATGCAATACACAAGCCAGGTCAACAAAGTCTTAGGATGTGAATGCAATACAGACAAGCCACTAATTAGCAGGTATCTGTGTGTGGCTGCCAACCCCAGACATCCCGACTCCTGGTCAGTCAGAGCATGGCTGCTGACAGTTCAGTACATCAAAGAAAAATTGTGACATCAAACACATGTATGCTTTAAAACCATCCACACACCAAAAGATGGTCGGGGAACCCTAACAAGTGAAGTGATGTCAACAATCTGTATGTGGAAGATTACTTAGTGCCCCGAATTATGTATGTAGGGAATGGAGAATAATTCAATCTGTATTTTTTGTATGCATGAACATGTAAAAGCATCTTGTGACAGGCATATCATACAGATAGTTGATACTGAGAGTTATGGCAGATTACCAAAATATATGATATCTCTCTGAGTTTAATGTATGTCATTAGGTCGCCCAGTCATGGGTGGGAAGTTCCAGGAATTAGGAAGGTTTGATGAAGGTCTTTGAAAGGTGGTGATGTAAATGAATTCAGGGTCAGATTCTTTGGAGCCACCACCTACTGTGCAGCCTTGGCTCTAAACATCTCCACAATTCCGAAGATAATTTGAAAATTTTTAACATTTTTGAAGGTCTATACTTACCTAATGCCTCAGCATGTAAAATATAAGCTGCAGATACTGTTAGGGGACTCTCCTCATTGGGACAGTATGGGGTCAGACTGCTGACCCATAAAGGGTGGGTGATATTTCCTTGCCTGGTGCTCATGCTATCAGGTAGACATAGGCAGATCTGGTGGGGAACACAGGGGTGCTGGGTGGTAGAGGCGGTTGGCTTTTTGTATGATCTTCAGTTTTCTTCTTCCTATGTATTCTTATCTATCTCTGTTCCTCTTTTACGTAGGAGGACAATGTTGACTGTTGAACCACATGATGTATAGGTGTAAAATACCTCTGTCCATGTTAGTCTTGTAAGTAGAAGTGCACAACCTCCTAGGATCCATTGTCTGAACTTGCCACAATAATAATATACCATGTGTGGACACTGAGATCAGCTCAAATACCGCATCGGAACTGTACGTATTAAAAGGAATCTGTCAGGGCAATCTGAGACACTAAACCACCCACACGTCCATATGGACCTGGGGTTTAGTGTCCCAAATCACCTGTTATAACGCAATCCATGGCCGCATTAAAAATAAAAAAGCTTTATACTCACCCGACCGCTGTACTCCCCGCGCCTGCGCAGTTCTTCAATGAAGCCAGAGGAGTACTCCTCGGCTTCAGTGCAGATGCCCCGCAATTACGCAGTGAAACCGGGGTGTCCATCTTTGGCTTCACTGAAGAACAGCGCAGGTGCCGGGAGGCGTGCCTCATGAATAAGCCGGACCGTTCACACCAAACAGTGTCGATCGGACCCTTTTCTAGGTAAGTATAAAGGTTTTTTATTTTTAATGCGTCTGCGATTTGCATTACAACAGGGCGATCTGGGACACTAAACCTCAGGTCTATAAGGACCTGTGGGTGGTTTAGTGTCCCAGATTGACCTGACAGATACCCTTTAAATATTTTGGATAGACATTTGGACTACGTTAACCTGTTAGTTTCATTACTATGCCTTATTCCTGCAAACAACATGCTGACAGTTAATGTTTTTATCTAAGAGATACAACATGTAATAGAAAATAAACACAGTTTTCACAGCAGTTCTATCATAGATGGAATCAATAGGAATTATTATGCTTTGAAGACAAGGTTGTCATCTTATACAAGGGAATCTAGGACAGCTGCATAGTCCTATCCCATTCTCCCATATTTGGGGTTTGCCAGGGACTTCTGTGACCTGTCCTGCAAGCCTGCTTGACCTTTAGACAAATAATTCTGGATAGCGCCTGCAAAGTGTTGATTTTTACATCATTGCCTGCAAACTGTAAGGGTTCGTTCAGACTATGGAAAATGAAGAATGCTTAAACAGAAGAAACGAATAGCACCAAGCAGTGCATAGTGTAATATTTTTACCACAAACAGTGGAAATAAGTGAAATGCCAAGTGGTCTCTCACCTTGTCAAGTTGTGAGCTAGGCCACGACTACCATATCAAGCCAAAAGCAGTATGACTGCAATGAAGGTACCAAGGTCTTGTAGTAGCAGCAGGATCCAAAAACATTACACAGGGTGTCAGAAGATATAGGATATGGGACCAATTCCAAAGCATATAACAAGTCTGGAGAAGAAGGAACCGCGCTCGCCAAGGTTGAAAGTGCAAGGTTACTTTATTCAAATCCAACAACACAACGCGTTTTGGGGATATATTTCCCCTTTCTCAAGTGTGAACAGGAGTGGCATATGCTAATAAATGATCACAGTCCAAGAGCTTATATAGGAAAATAATAATAATAATAATACATTTAATTTATATACCGCCAACAAATTCTGCAGCACTTTAAAAATTGTAGTGTTTAAAGAGGACCTTTCATGTCCTCAGGCACATGCGGTTTTACATACCGCTAGAAAGCCGACAGCTCGCTGAATTCAGCGCACTGCCGACTATCCCGGTATGTGCCCCGGGGCTGGAGATATCGGGGCTGCACTGTGAGGAATGCCCTCCCTGACAGTTCTCGTTCATAGACTTGTACTGGGGGGGCGTTACTCACAGCTGAGCGTCATAGCTGGGCTGTAAGGAACGCCCCCTCTCTCTGTACTCGTCTATAGCCCTGTACTGTCACAGGGGGCGTTCCTTACTGCCCGGCGATGACGCTCAGCTGTGAGGAATGCCCCCCCAGTACAAGTCTATGAACGAGAACTGTCAGGGAGGGCGTTCCTCACAGCGCAGCTAGACTGTCAGGAACGCCTTTCTGACAGTAAACCGTGAAACTTACACCGCCGATATCTCCAGCCCCGGGGCACATACTGGGAAAGCCGGCAGTGTGCTGAATTCAGCGCGCTGTCGGCTTTCTAGCGGTATGTAAAACCGCATGTGCCTGAGGACATGAAAGGTCCTCTATAAGTACATACAAAAAGATACATTACATGGTAATAGTCAATTCACACAATGGGACAGAGGGCCCTGCCTGCAAGAGCTTACATTCTATGCAGTAGAGGGGAAGACACTATAGGTAGCAGGGGCAGCATAGGAGGTAGCATTGCTTATACAGTGGTCCAGTCATTTTTGTGATAGTGGTTATTTTCATTACACATAAATAAAGTTGTATGAGCCATCACCAGTCAGTGTCCTTTAATGTGCAGAAGGTGCCTAGACAGATAAAGTTACAGTCCAATACGGCATAATATCCTGTGGAGTAATGTGGGGGCATAGACAGAGGAGGGTTTGTTTTAGGGATTCTAACTGTGGAAGGTTTTACATTAGGAATTGTGATAGGCTTGTGTAGAGAGAGAAGAGCAGGGGGCCTAGAACCAAGCCCTGAGGTACCCCAACAGCAAGGGGAAGAGACAGAGCCCCTAAATGATACACTGAAAGTGCATTCTGAGAGATAAGAGGAGAACCAAGAGAGCGTGGTGTCTGTGAGGCTGACAGAGCGGAGGATAGTGAGGAGGAGTTGGTGATCAACAGTGTCAAATGCTGCATAGAGAACCAGAAGAATAAGAAGAGAATAGTCACCATTAGATTTATCTGTCAGGAGATCATTGGAGACTTTTGTGAGGGCCATTTCAGTAGAGTGCAGAGTGCAGAAGCCAGATTGTAAGGGGTCAAGAAGAGAAAGATAGTGGAAATATAGCGGATTAGATGAGAATAGGCCTAGCATTCCAAGATTTTGGAGATGAAGGGGAGGTTAGAGAGGAGTCAATAGTTAGCAACACAGGACGGATCAAAGGTGGATTTCTTCAATAGCGAGGTTATGTCAGCATGTTTGAAAGAGGAGGGAAAGATTCAAGAAGAGAGAGAGAGAGAGAGAGGTTAAATATTTTTGTAAGGTAAGTAGTGATGGCAGGTGACAGACTGGAGAAGGTGTGAGGGGAAAGGGTCACTACTGCAGGTCATAAGGCGAGAAGAAGAAAGTAGCCGAGAGACTTCTTCTTTAACTGGTTCAAAAGATGAGAATGAACAGGGTGAAGTGCGGTAGGTGAGGGGATCAAGGCCGTCTGGGGATTGGGCAATTATTTCCTGACGGATCTTATCAATTTTATCGAAATAAGTGGCCAGGTCCTCTGCACAGAGGTCTATGAATGGCACCTGCACCTTGGGAGTGAGTAAGGGAGCGTTCACACTACCGTTGGTGACCGTCAATAGTGTCCGTTGCTATTGTCCGTTACAAGATTTTAGCAACGGACACTAGCTGAACCGTCAGAAATCCGTTAAAATTTCCATTCATTTATATTGTGTCCGTTAGTGTCCGTTTACACCAAATCCGTCAGAAGTCCGTTATTTTTTCACGGACAAAAAATCCTACATGCAGGACTTTTTGTCCGTTTGAAAAAAACGGATTCTTGACGGACAGCAAGTGTCCGTTATTTTTTTAACATTGAAGTCTATGGGTAAAGGACTTATAACGGACAGTAACTGATAGCCATCAGTTACTGTCCGTTATTTTATGTCTGTTTCTCCTTTCTGAGCATGCGCTGGGAAAGTAAACGGACAAACAAACAAAAAAAACTAACAGTGTTAAAGAGGACATTTCGTGGCCTCAGGCACATGCGGTTTTACATACCGCTAGAAAGCCGACAGCGCGCTGAATTCAGCGCACTGCCGGCTTTTCCGGTATGTGCCCCAGGGCTGGAGATATCGGCGGTGTAAGTTACATGTTTTACTGTTAGAAGGGCGCTGCGAGGAACTCCCTCCCTGACACTTCTCTTCGTTCATAGACTTGTACTGAGGGGGCGTTCCTCACAGCTTGTGCTGTGAGGAACACCCCCTCTCTCTGTTCTCGTCTATAGTGCTGTACTGTCAGAGGAACTCCCTCCCTGACACTTCTCGTTCGTCCATAGTGCTGTACTGAGGGGGCGTTCCTCACAGCTGAGCGTCATCGCTGGGCTGTAAGGAACGCCCCCTCTCTCTGTACTCGTCTATAGCCCTGTACTGTCAGAGGGGGCGTTCCTTACTGCCCGGCGATGACGCTCAGCTGTGAGGAACGCCCCCTCAGTACAAGTCTCTGAACGAAGAGAAGTGTCAGGGAGGGAGTTCCTCGCAGCGCCCTTCAAACAGTAAAACATGTTAACTTACACCGCCGATATCTCCAGCCCCGGGGCACATACCGGGAAATCCGGTAGTGTCCTTTATGATAGGTGTCCGTTTTTGTTTTTTTTTAACGGACACCTTCATAAGGGACTCCAACGGTAGTGTGAACCCTGCCTAAGGAGTGAAAAGTTTCAAAGGGTCTTTTAGGATTACTGGAGAGAGAAGAGATGAGAGCGGCAAAATAGGCTTGTTTGGCAAGGTGAAGAGCAGAGCCATAGGTTTTGAGCATAAAACACTGAAGAAAACGCATCTGTGGCATGTGCCAGGGTTGCTGCCTCCTGGGTCGAAATTTGTGAGTGAAAGGGGGTAGCAGCCTCATCCAGTACACTTTTAAGGGCTTTATGATAGTGACTGGTGGCCAGATTGGGACAGGAGAGTGAAGATATGGGGACAGTGAGGAGTGTAGAGTATCTGAGAGGTGTTGGGTGTTAATAGCACGTAAAGTCCTATATGTATGATGGGTAGCTGTATACTGTGAAGAGAAAGTACTGATTGTGAGAGACAAAAGGTTATTATCAGAGAGGGGTAGAGAAGAGTTAGTAAATTTAGAAACTGCAAGGAAAAGACATATACTGGGAACACCCCTTATAGGAGGGTCTAAACAAAGCATATGTCAAAACCGAAATAAATGTCCCTTGTAGAATGGTAAAAATGTTATAATAAAAACAACATTACACATATGTCAAAACTGTAGCATACAAGATATAAAGTGTACATAAAATGATCTATAATGAAACAGATCAAAACTTATGGTCTGGCAGACTCCTTATAGTGTATAAACTTAATGCAGATTAAATAACTATCTAAATGAGACATTCTATAAAACAACATCAAAAGAAAGGGTTTAATTTTAGATAAAAATAAATAGTGCAATCTTATCATATAAACCAATAAGTGCAGAGGACTATAACCTGACAGCAAGGATTGGCGAGAGCCCATCTCAGCGTCCGGAAGGATGGACTGCGCAATCGTGAACTGCTAGTTCACGTGTGTCCCGTCTGACCTGAATGAAAACAGGCTCCAATGGTAGAGGTAAACTGCACATGTGCATAACTAGAGATGAGCGAATCAAAGAAGTGGAATTCGATCCGAATTTCAGGAAATATTTGATGTGCATCGAATCTGAATTTTCTCACGCTTCGTGGTAACGATTCGCATTTAGTTCAAAATGGCTGCTGTACATATTAGGACATGGGGCAAGGAACTCTGGGAATGAGGGATCACCCACAATGCCATGCGTGCAGCCAATCAGCAGCCAGCCCTGTGATGTCACATCCCTTTAACCCCTTCGCGAGCGCACATGGCATGTTTGACAGCTACATCCAAGGTGTTAAATCCCCCGATCGGTTATGGAGCAGGGTGTTAGCTGTAACTGACAGCTAACACCCTGCTCCATAACAGATCAGGGGTTAACAGGGAACAGATGTTTGTGAATAATGCTCTCTTCTGACGCCTACAACAGTGGTGTCTATTGTTAACATAGCACATGTGCGAAACTGAACTTTACCTCTACCATCGGATGCAGGTGAACCAGCACTTCGGAATTGCGCAATCCCTCCTTCCAGTCCTCTGCGCTTAATGATTTATATGTTAAGATTGCACAATTTATTTTTTATCTGTGACTAAACCCTTTCTTAACCTGCATTAAGTTTATACACCAATAGCAGAAGGACCCGGCTTCGCACAGGTATATTTCATTTTTTGTTTGTGTAGTGGCCCCATAAGAATTGGCCAGTTTTGCACTTGACATCCAGTATGGCAGTCCAGCATAGGTACAGTCTATTTATGGCTGTGTTGTTATGGAAACCTGGTAAATGAAATGTGAACTTATATTGGCTGATGCATGTCATATGACTGAATATTTAAGGACCTGCGAATTTCTATTGACTCATACAGGTCATAAATAGCTTGGTTGGAGTGCAGCTGTGTGCATGTGGCTGACAATGCCTTGTCAGATTGGAGACAGGCTTGGGTCTGCTGGGTTGTTTCAGCAGCTCACGGTTGTCTGTGACATACCTTGTCAGATTGGAGATGGGCTTTGGTCTGCTGAGAGTTTTCATTAGCTCAAGCAGCAGACATTGCTGCAGGGCATATGAGTAGTTTAAAAACGTTTCAATTTATAAGAATGCTGACATCCAATATAGCAGTCCAGTCAGTGGCGTAAATACCGGGGTAGCAGTGGTAGCGGTTGCCACAGGTCCCAGGACATTAGGGGTCCCTGATGTTTTTTTTTTTAAATAGGCCGTTACCTGTGGTGTAACACCAGCAGGTAACGGGCCCTATTTACTTACGATCCCCGCTCTTGCTCATGGCCACCTGCGCTTCACCTACTGTGGAGGCGGCTGTGAGCAGGAGCAAGGGATCGGTAAGTAAGGCCTGCGGGCCGTGAACCCCACAAACACTGCTATCATTATACTCTGCAGTCTTTTCAGACCCCAGGGTATAATGATCAGAGGCACAGAGGAGTTGAGGGAACATAAAAAACACTGTTACTTACCTCTCCTGCGCTCCAGCAGTTTTTGGGCCTCCTTGGTGACGTCCCAGACGTTGGTGGGCCAGTCCGACGTCATTATGCGTCGCAAAGCATGCCTGGCTCACGTGACATCTAGTTCAACATTGAAGAGGTAGTGGGGAGTATGCATTATACTATATGAAAGGGCCACTATGGGGCATAATAATGTGTGCAGGGGCCACTATGGGGCATAATGGTTTGTGCAGGGTCCACTATGGGGCATAATAGTCTGTGCAGGAATGCGGTTTGTCCGGAGGGGCAGTTGTCAAATGTTCGCCTTGGGGCCCAGCCATTACTAGTTACGCCACTGAGTCTAGTATAAGTACAGTCTATTTATGGCTGTGTTGTTATGGAAACCTGGTAAATTAAATGTGAACTTATATTGGCTGATACACGTGATATGACTGAATATTTAAGGACCTGCGAACTGCTATTGACTAATACAGGTCATAAATAGCTTGGTTGCTATGGAAATCTGTGTGCCTGAGGAGACTAAGCGCCTGCGAGCTTCTATTGGCTGATAAGGGACATGTGACCGTGTGTATGGCAGTTGGAATATGAGTGCAAAACTTGCAGGCTTGTATTAGCTAATGCAGTTCATTTTTTGGGAATACTGTATCTCAGGAACGGTATGTCCTAGACAGCTGAGACCCAGTCTAAAATCTTCCTGGACACCTGATGTACCTGTGTACCAAATTTGGTGAGGATCGGCCCAGTCGTTTGGTCGCGCATAAAGAACAGACAGAAACTCATTTTTATATATATAAGAGATAATGAGTCTGCCAAACCAGAAGTTTTGATCTGTCTGTAGATCATTTTATGTACACTATATCTGTATGCTACAGTTTTGACATATGTGTAATGTTGTTTTTATTATTACATTTGGACCCTCCTACTAGGGGCGTTTATTTCGGTTTTGACATATGTATTGTTTGGACCCTTCCTAAGGGGTGTTCTCTGTATATGTCTTGGACTGTGATCATTTATCAACATATGGGACTCTTGTTCACACTTGAGAAAGAGGAAAAATATCCCTGAAACACGTTGTATTGTTGGATTTGAATAAAGTAACTTTGCACTTTCAACTTCGGCGAACATGGTTCCTTCTTCTCCAGCCTTGTTATATGGTTTGGAATTGGTCCTATATCCTATATGGAAAATGAAGATTCTTTTTCATTTTCTGCCCATGGCCACCAGAGGTAGAATGGCGAACCAAAGCATCAGCATTCCGTTGCAGCTTTCCACTGCTGATTAGGCCCAGATAAGTGGAACTAATCAGCGGGGAGTCTCTCTCCGTGGACTCTGCGGATAGATCAAACAGGAACCTTACTTTTTCCACGTCCTGCTGCGATCTCTGCCTCCTATTGAATACAGTGGGATGCAGAATCAGGGCAGAACCATGTGAATGAAACCCAAGAGTATGTTCACACAGTGGAATTTGGAGGTGAATTTGAGGCATATTCCACCTCAAAATCATCTCCAAATTCTGCCTGAAATCAGTCTCCATTCATTTCAATGGGAAGCAGACACTGATTATTATCTCAAGCTGATACTTTAAGATGGTGGAAAAAAATAAGCATCATGCTCTATCTTCTGTATGAACAATGGAACCGCACTCTCCTCTCACGTGGAGCTAAGTGGAAGGGTTCTCCAACAGCATGTAGTATAAAACCACTGCGCATACTTTTTCTTTCAGATGCGTAAAAAGGACCTTTTTAGCACCTCAACCAACTCCAACTCTTTGCATGCTCCAATAAGTGCTGCTCCGCTGATTCTGGCACAGTTGGAATTTTTTCTCTAGCACCAACCATTCCTAAACAATTAGTGCTGTTAGATTCAGCACAATTATGCTCTTTACTGTCAGGTGGACGGTCCGTCTTTCTGCTCCAGCCCAGCACTGCCCACTTGACAGTATAGAGCATAATTCTGCATTGATTGTTCAGGAACGAGGGCCAGAGAAAAAAAAATTCCAACTACTCCAGAATCAGTGGAGCACTATTGAAGAATGTAAAGAGTTGGAGTTGTTGGAGGTGGTGAAAGATCCTCTTCAAATCACACAGGATTTGTTCACAGCAGGTTTTCATACTTATCAGTGAATGAAGATCACAAATTAATCCATCAAAAGCAGTTATTTAAATAGTCCATATAACAGATCAAAACAAAACAATGTTTTGGACTATAATGATGTTTGTCAGGTCAGATTTGTGACCATGAGCAATGGGTCCATATTATTTCTGTGACTTCGCAGATGATCTTGGATTAGGCAGAGATTTCAGAGTGATTATCAGTTAAGGAGGGAGAGGGGAGAGAAAGAGGCATTTTTTTGTGATGAAATATTACAAAGTTTTGACCTTATAAAGAGGACCTTTCATGTCATCTAACATTGGCGGTGTTATATATTGTTGGAAAGCTGACAGTGCACTGAATTCAGCTTTGCCAGTATGTTCCCTGGATACAGAGATATCGCTGCCATTACCAATATCACTACACTGTCAGAGGGGCCGGCCTTACAGCACAGCTGTCCCTCTGAAAGTGTAGGGATATCAATAGCCAAAACTAACTGCACCAATATCTCTGCAACCAGGGCACATAACGGCAAAGCTGAACTCAGCACACTGTCAGCTTTCCTGTGGTATATAACACCAATATTAGAGGACAAGAAAGACCCTCTTTAAAGAGGACCTTTGACGTCCTCATGTATATGTGGTTTTTCATACCGCTAGAAAGCTGACAGCGCGGTGAAATTTAGACCCCCGATATCTCCAGCCCCGGGGCATATAACGGGAAAGCCGACAGTGCGCTGAATTCAGCGTGCTGTCAGCTTTCTAGTGGTATGTAAAACCGCATATACATAAGGACGTGAAAGGTCCTCTTTAAGTAATTAATAGTTAATTATTAATGCCAAATGTATTTTTTAGTCTTTGTACAAATTTTGAGTTTCTTTTGGATTACTACTTATTAACCCCTTAACGACCAATGACATACTTGTATGTCATTGGTTGCATGGGGATGTATGGAGAGGGCTCAGGAGCTGAGCCCTCTCGATATACGGCAAATGCCAGCTTTATAATACAGCTAGCACCCGCCGCTAATAGCTGCTATCAGTGCTGACACTGATCACAGCTGTTAAACACTTTAGATAGTTAAACGTGACCGCAACATCTAAAGTGCGCCATAGGCGCCACCCTCTGTTGCCTATTGAAGGCTCCTAGGCTTGTCATTACATCAGTTCTATTACACGTCATAGGCAGCGTGCAATAGAAGTGAATAGATTTTCTTACACACTGCAATACGTCAGTATTGCAGTGTATGGTATTAGTGATCAGACCCCCTAGGATTCAAGGGGATCTGAAAATAAAAGAAAAAAAAAAAAAAAAAAAAAAAAAGTTTTTAAAAATATAAAAAAAAACACTAAAGTTCAAAATCACTCCCCTTTCCCTAGATCACATATAAAATAAATAAACCATAACAAACATAAACACTTTAGGGATCCCTGTGCTCAAAAATGCCTGAACTATTACAAAATAAAAATATTTATCCCATACGTTGTAGCGGGGGAAAAAAAAAATCAAAATGGCCAAATGGCTGTTTTTTCAATACTTTGCCTCCTATAAAAATGGAATAAAAACTGATCAAACCATCAGAGCTTTCCAAAATGATATCAATAAAAACACCATCTTGTCCTGCATAAAAAGAAGCCTTACTGAGCTCCATACACATAAATATAAAAAAGTTACAGGTGTCACAATATGGCGACACAAAAAGTGTTTTGTATTTTGCAAAGTTTTTAATTTTTTAAAAGTTATCAAAACATTACAAATACTATATAAATTTGGTTTCGCCGTCATCATACTGACCCACTGAGTACAGGTAACGTCATTTTTACCACATATTGAATGCCGTAAAAATTAAACCCATATTAAATTGGTGCAAATGTGTTTTTTTCCCTAATTCCACTGCATTCTGAAATTTTTTTTAGCTTCCCAGTACATTGTACAGGAAAATAAATGGTACCAATACAAAGTACAATTTGTCCTGCAAACCATAAGCCGTCATGTGACTCTGTGAACCGAAAAAAAAAAAAAAAGGCTCTTGGGGAGGAAAAAATAGATATGCAAAAACTAAAATTGGCTCGGTCTTTAAGGGGTTAAAGTACTCGAGGAAATGTTGGTGTGTTCAACGTATTATTTTTAAAGATGACCTTTCATCTGGTGAATATGCAGTTTGCAGTAGCTTTGTAAATGAGCTAGAAGAGTGGTTAAAACATTAAACATACTGTGTAACAATTTACAGGCAGTTCCATTAATGTCTTTCATATCACAAATAATAAACAGGAGGGTAAAGTGACCGTATCCTGGTTACTGCATGTCCTGTTTAACACGAGAAATGGCAATTATTTTTTGAAATAGACTGACTTTTCATAGGTCACCGATAGAAAAGCTGCTGAAAGGAAAAAAAAATGAAGATAGTAAATCATTGACTAATTATTTGTGCGTGCAATCCCACAAACAAAACAGTGGACATTCTGCTATATCTTTAAAGGGGATGTACAAACTTTAGAAGCTATCTCCTAAAAATAGGGTAGGGGATAATTTCATGATGGTTAGAAGTCCAACTGCTCAGACCACCACTGATCCTGAGAATGGATCCTTATGGCGTGCCAGGCTGAGCATGCGCCCTATTACTCCATTTATTCTTTATGGGATCGCTGAGCACTGTACTTGGATATCTCTCTGGTGTTCCCATAGAAAATAAATGGATTGGCAGGGCTGCTTTGTTTAGATGGAGGAACTGGACCCCATTCTCAGAATCAGTGGGAGTCTGAGCGGTCAGACACACGCCAATCATGAATTTATCCCCTACCCTTGATAGAGTATAATGTCTAAAGTTGATAGAACCGTTTTAAGAGAATTTTAATGACATATAGGGGATGATTTATCATGGCTAGTATGCCAGAAAACTGGCACACAAGCCATGAAAAGAAGAAAAGTCAGGATTTTTAAGTTTTGCTCCGGTACAGGATTCCCCGTTAGTGAGCAATGGCTTCTTTCTGCTGTATGTGCAAATGTACATACAGCTGAAAGCTGTCAGTGCAGGCCGCAGGTCCGTGGCTTACACTGACTGCAGAATGTGACCTCTGCCCCGACACAGGCACGATGACGTAAGTCATCAGCGCCTGCAGTCAGAAGAAGGAGGAGGATGCTCTTCGTGGGACTGCATACTGGGTAAGTAGCATAAAATACTGGGTGTGGGTCCACTGTGGAGTATATAATACTGTGTGAGGGCCACTGTGCAGCATATAATATTGTGGGGGCCCACTGTGGAAAGTATAATACTGTGTGGGGGCCACTGAGGGGCATATAATACTGTGTGTGGGCCACTGTGGAGCGTATAATCCTGTGTGGAGGCCACTGTGGAGCACATAATATTGTGCGGGGGCTACTGTGGAGCATATAATACTGTGTGGGGGCCACTGTGAAGCATATAATAATGTGTGGGTGCCAGTGTGCAGCGCATTGTACTGTCTGGGGGCAAATTGTACTGTCTTTGGGCCACTGTGGGGCAGACTGTACTGTCTGGAGGCCACTGTGGAGCAGATTGTACTGTGTGGGGGCCCTTCACTATTTATATCACACAGTATCTGTTTTATTGCATTATAGCAGACGTGATATTATTACAGGCTGTAATAATATTGCACGGTCACTATAAAACAGATCCTGTGCGATGTAAATAGTGAACATTAATTGTTCAAAAGTACCAAATGCAAACTATTACCTTTCTGTATAAAGTTGTTTGTATTAGTGAAAGCTCTGTAAAGCCCCATTTACACGACTGTATTTTGCGGGACTGTAACTGTCCACAATTGTGGAGCCACACAGTATTAAGGTTAAATTGCCGTGTTGGCACTTTGCGATAATTTTGTGGGTTTTGGGTTGCAGTTTGGGCACTCAGTCTCTAAAAGGTTCACCATCACTGGTCTAGGTGGTCTGCGGGTAACCACTTTTTTAGCAGCCAGGCTCTCCAGCTTTCGTGTCCCCATGCGGACCCAAATGACGGAGAGCTCAACGCTAGTGTGAACCTAGCATAACCCATTCCTCAGGTACAAACTTTATTAGAAACCTTTAATGCCCTAGCAAACTTTAAAAACAACACTAATAAATCCCAAGTGTTTTGAACTCTTCAGTTCTCCCCGGAATCCACTAAATCTTCCCCTTTTGATTAGTCACAGAACTCCATCACATACCTAGGTATTAAACTGAAATACAGACTGAAATACTGACTTCAATTACATCAAGTTGACATGTTCCTTCAAGGAATCTCTAGCAAAGTTAAAGTTAGTCTTCCTTTCTTGGTTTAGGAGAAAGACTTTTATTACATCCCTCATATTACCACCTGTAGCACCAGAACGCTATGTAGTTCTGGTGCTGGTAGCTGTTCACAACAGTTAATTGGTGGACATGCTGGGTATTGGTCCGTAAACAGCCTGAAACTAATGACCTATCTTAAGGATAGGTCCATACTAGAAACGGGATGGATGGGCTAAGCTGCAATACAATACACAGCCACCATACAATGTAAGGTGTTTTGCTTGGTAGTCTGCGAAGGTGGGAGTGCATGCCTGAACTCCAAGGCCTCTTCAGACAGCTGATCAGTATAGGTGTCAGACCTCCACCAATCTGATATTGATGACATATCCTTAGGATAGGCCCGTGATGGCGAACCTATGGCACGCGTGCCAGAGAGGGCACGCAGAGCCCTCTCAGCTGGCACGCGCGCCGTCGCCATGATCGCTCACTAATGGGGAATCCGGTACAGGATTCCCTATTAGTGAGCGATCGCGTCTTTCGGCTGAGCTGTCAGTGTAGGCCGCGGTCCGAACTGCGGCCTACACTGACTGCAGAGTGTAACCTCTGCCCCGACGCAGGCGTGATGACGTCAGTCATCAGCGCACGCGAGCGGAATGAGGAGGAGGAGGACGTTCTTCGTGGGACTGCAGCTCTTCATGGGACTTGGTAAGTAATATAAACTACTATGTAGGGCCCCACTGTAAAGCATATAATACTGTGCGGGGCCCCACTGTGAAGCATAAACTAATGTGTGGGGCCCCACTATAAAGCATATAATACTGTGCGGGGCCCCACTGTGAAGCATAAACTAATGTGTGGGGCCCCACTGTAAAGCATATACTACTGTGTAGGGCCCCACTGTGAAGCATATACTACTATGTGGGGGCCCACTGTGAAGCATATACTACTGTGTGGGGCCCCACTGTGAAGCATATACTATTGTGTGGGGCCCCACTGTGAAGCATATACTACTGTGTGGGGCCCCACTGTGAAGCATATACTATTGTGTGGGGCCCCACTGTGAAGCATATACTACTGTGTGGGGCCCCACTGTGAAGCATATACTACTGTGTGGGGCCCCACTGTAAAGCATAAACTACTGTGTGGGGCCCCACTGTAAAGCATAAACTACTATGTGGGGGCGTACTGTGAAGCATATACTACTATGTGGGGGCCCACTGTGAAGCATATAATACTGTCTGGGGGCCATTCTGGAGTATATACAGTGAGGAAAAAAAAGTATTTAGTCAGCCACCAATTGTGCAAGTTTTCCCACTTAAAAAGAGGAGAGAGGCCTGTAACTGTCATCATAGGTAGACCTCAACTATGAGAGACAAAATGAGAAAACAAATCCAGAAAATCACATTGTCTGACTTTTAAAAAATTTATTTGCAAATTATGGTAGAAAATAAGTATTTGGTCAATAACAAAAGTTCATCTCAATACTTTGTTATATATCCTTTGTTGGCAATGACAGAGGTCAAACGTTTTCTGTAAGTCTTCACAAGGTTGGCACACACTGTTGCTGGTATGTTGGCCCATTCCTCCATGCAGATCTCCTCTAGAGCAGTGATGTTTTCTGGCTGTCGCTGGGCAACATGGACTTTCAACTCCCTCCAAAGGTTTTCTATGGGGTTGAGATCTGGAGATTGGCTAGGCCAATCCAGGACCTTGAAATGCTTCTTACGAAGCCACTCCTTCGTTGCCCTGGTGGTGTACTTGGGATCATTGTCATGCTGAAAGACCCAGCCATGTTTCATCTTCAATGCCCTTGCTGATGGAAGGAGGTTTGCACTCAAAATCTCACAATACATGGCCCCATTCATTCTTTCATGTACACAGATTAGTCGTCCTGGTCCCTTTGCAGAGAAACAGCCCCAAAGCATGATGTTGCCACCCCCATACTTCACAGTAGGTATGGTGTTCTTTGGATGTAACTCAGCATTCACTCTCCTCCAAACACAACGAGTTGTGTTTCTACCAAACAGTTCTACTTTGGTTTCATCTGACCATATGACATTCTCCCAATACTCTTCTGGAACATCCAAATGCTCTCTAGCAAACTTCAGACGGGCCCGGATATGTACTGGCTTAAGAAGGGGGACACGTCTGGCACTGCAGGATTTGAGTCCCTGGCGGCGTAGTGTGTTACTGACGGTAGCCTTTGTTATGTTAGTCCCAACATTCTGCAGGTCATTCACTAGGTCCCCCCATGTGGTTCTGGGATTTTTGCTCACCATTCTTGTGATCATTTTGACCACTCGGGGTGAGATCTTGCGTGGAGCCCCTGATCGAGCGAGATTATCAGTGGTATTGTATGTCTTCCATTTTCTAATTATTGCTTCCACAGTTGATTTCTTCACACCAAGCTGCTTGCCTATTGCAGATTCAGTCTTCCCAGCCTGGTGCAGGTCTACAATTTTGTTTCTGGTTTCCTTCCACAGCTCTTTGGACTTCACCATAGTGGAGTTTGGAGTGTGACTGTTTGAGGTTGTGGACAGGTGTTTTTTATACTGATAACAATGTCAAACAGGTGCCATTACTACAGGTAATGAGTGGAGGACAGAGGAGCCTCTTAAAGAAGAAGTTACAGGTCTGTGAGAGCCAGAAATCTTTTTTGTTTGTAGGTGACCAAATACTTATTTTCCACCATAATTTGCAGATCAATTCTTTAAAAAATCAGACAATATGATTTTCTAGATATGTTTTCTCATTTTGTCTCTCATAGTTGAGGTCTACCTATTATGACAATTACAGGCCTCTCTCTTATCTTTTTAAGTGGGAGAACTTGCACAATTGGTGGCTGACTAAATACTTTTTTTCCCCACTGTAGTACTATCTGGGGGCCACTTCAGATCGAATTGTACTGTGTGGGGGCCCTTCACTATTTATATCACACAGTATCTGTTTTATAGCAGATGTGATATTATTACAGGCTGTAATAACATTGCACGGTCACTATAAAACAGATCCTGGTTAATTTAAGGTTAAATTGCTGTGTTGGCACTTTGTGATAAATTAGTGGGTTTTGGGTTGCAGTTTGGGCACTCGGTCTCTAAAAGGTTCGCCATCGCTGGGATAGGCCGTCAACATCACAGCCTTGAGGGTCTGACTCATCACCCTGCTGATCAGCTGTTTGAATGGCAGGGAAGCTTACAGTATACAAGTGCTGCAGTGGGTTGCTGGTTTATACTCAGTCTACCATAGTTTTTGAATAAGCTGTTAAAATAAGTGGGACAACAGTACAACAACTCGCACCTCTGCAATGAAAAGTACAGCCTGAAACAAATGTGAACAGTGAATAAGCTACAGCACATGTACAAGTGCCTTGGCCCCTTCAAACACAAGATGTTGTTGAGGGCCAGACCCCCAGTGATTCAATATGGATAGCCTATTCTTAGGATATCAATTTTATAAGGCTAGATAACCTCTTTAACACTAATGACATTTCATCTGTGTACAGATAACTTGTAGCATGCAGTACTCTCATAAGTACCAAGAGTAGTGTGGCACAAGCACTTTTTATGATAGCTCATTTTCAGCTCTGCAAAACTTCAGTAGCATCTTAACTGCTGTTGATTAAACACTGTTTAAAGTGCTTAGAATGATTTATGTGCTGACAGTCACTGCCATTACACTAAAAAAACAGCTTGTCAGGATAAGTAAAAAAAAGCTATCCAGTTGTATTATCTTTTAAGATGTCAGAAAACTGGAGGCACGAGGTCCAGGAGCAGCATTTCTCATAAATGGCCTGAGGGAAGGGTCTCAGGGCCCTGGTCCTACAGAGACTGGCCATCCGCCGTTGGGATGACAGGTACTCTCAGCAAGGAGGCTTAGAAGCTGGGACCTCAACTTAACATGAGGCCGCTAGAAATGCATACGCGGCCCATGTCTACATTGCCGCCTTCCAGTCCTCTCCCTTTCCTGGGTCCTAGTGGCAAAGGGGGACGGTTCTCCAAGGCCCAACTCACCAGGGGGTGCTGAAAAGGGCAAAATGTTCTTCTACAGAGCTTTATTGCTGCCAAGGACTGTTCCTCAGCAGCCATTTTGTGGACAGCACTATAGCCAAGCTGCCTTGGATTTCCACCTGTCTCCTTTCCAGCATTGGGACTATATAGTATCTTGAACTTCCAACAAGGACTAAACTGCTCCACTTCTGATCCTCTTTGCAACCTTTGTGCTAGAGCCATGGACACCTAAGATCAATATAATTATAATGTGATTAGGATCCCTGTACTTACCTGGTGCTGTAACTGCTATTGCAGGCAAGTAACACATTCCCTACTTTTGCTTCCTGCAATCTGCTATAAGAACTCTACCTCTGTTTTTACCTTAGTGAAGTATCAATTGAAGAAAAATCAACAGAACCCTACATCTTTGCTATGCCTCCTGCTTTTCTGAAGCTCTATGAACCTTTCATTCTAACTGCATGTGTGCACATGGCTCCATTAAAATAAGTGCTGCTTCAGTATTCTGAGCCACTGGAAAGTACAATAAAGTGCCCAGAAAGAGTCAAAGAGTACTTCAAGCCATAGTTACAGTATAAAACCTCACCAATGTCAATTTCACTCTGTGAAAAAAAAAAAATGGAAACACACACTAATGGTGACCTACAAAAAAATAAATACATTTAACGGTCTTACAGCCTTTAAATGTTGATAACTGATCTCTAGGATAGGGCATCAATATTAGATCAATGGGGGTGTGACAAATGGTACCTCAGCCAATCAGCTGAACCACACAGTGCATGAAGACGGAAGTAGATGGCTGCATTCATTGTGTAGTGGCTGTGCCAGGGCACTGCATTTACTTGAAAGGGTGCTGTGCTGCAGTAAGCCAACATGGCCGCTACACAGTAGAGAGAGCTACTGATCTCTATGGTGTATTAATAATGTGAAATAGGTAATATTACACGTTGTTACAGTGTATCACTTAGTCCCAAACAAGCTTAAAGTGACTGTGCCATTATAGACACTGATCAAATACCCTATGGATAGGTGTCAGATGGCCAGGGGTCTGAGTGCTGGGACCCTCAGTAATCATGAGAATATGGGATCAGAAGTCCTCCTGAATCCTCGCTCTAAATGAAGCACCAGTGCATTTGTGTGGCCAGCTCTCTATTCACTTCTTTGAGGTTACTGACACTGCAATCTCCAGCAGCCCCATAGGTGTGAATGGATCCCTAGTCACACGAGTGCACTGGCTCTAGGGCTTGGCGATTATGACCTAAATCAAAACCTCGCTTAATAGAACATTTTATCTCAATCACTATTAATGAATGATTATTTTAAGAAACTTCCCTTTCTACATGCCAGGCCCCCCATTTTTATGCCACTGAATTTTGGTTATTTACATATCGGCAACCCTGATTGGACATCATTCAGTTAGTGACATATCCTTTAGCCAATGGCAGTGTGAGATAGGATGGCATGCATGCAAAATAACTGAAATAGCAGATGTGAGCAAGTTCACATTGAATAATTGAGCTGACTTTCAGGTTTGGGTATTTTGTGATTAATTGCCCAGCCCTAACTGGCACTCAATTCACAGGGAGGATTCAAGGGGACTTTTGATCCCCCATTCTCCAGATCACTAGGGGTTGCAGTGGTCAGACCCACAGCAATCTGACGCTTAAGGATAGGTGTTTGTAGTGACACAACCCCTTTAAAGCTTATAGAGATATTTCCAGCATCAAAACTTTTTGCGTAATAATTGACATATAAAAATATTGCTGCAGCACTAGGCTGTCTCCATCAGTCCCATACACCATACATACTGACTGTAACTTCATTCAAACTCCTCCTTATGGTGACCCTAGAGGTGGGACCTCTAGCATCTGAGGGGAGCAGTCGAATCATATGAAACGCACATCATAGGACTGTTTAATGACAATAACAACATCTAACATCCAGCCCTGAATTCCTGAAACCAGCAAAATCTCAATACAGTAAAATCATTGCAAAACTATATAATTGCACATGGTTCTGATGTGGCGCACCTCTCTGTTGCAGCCCTGTGTGAATACACCCTTACAGAGATATTTTCAGAATGTGACTGGGCACAAACCACTGACATACTGTATACCGTGTTACATTTTTAGAAACACAAATAAAAGAACTTACGGGCCAAGTTCAACTTCTAGATACTGTTCCTTTTCAGAATTTAGGAAAAACGCTTCCACAACTATAAGAAAAAAAAAACAGAAGAAAGCAATATAAATAATGTTAGAAACAGACCATTCAATGGGCCCATGATCTGAGACACTCCATAGAATTGAATATGCAGTCTTAATACAGTCATATTGATGATCGTTGGTCTAAGCCATGCAGGATGCATTTCACCAGAATTCTCTGATAACTACAGTGGTGGCCATAATTGTGCAGATTTTGTAACTTTTCACAATTATATGTAATATTTCACTAAATGTAAATGTTTATATATCAACTGAAATCATGTAATGCTGTGAAATAGCGCAGTCATGAATGATCAATCTATGCTGCAATCTACACTACACTTATCTGATAGATGTCTCATTTGTACAAGGCATTTCAAATGATGCCACAAGTTTTCTATAGAGTTCAGGTCAGGTCGGTTTCCTGGCCAGGTAAAAGTCTTCGCTGTGAATCATGGTTATGGCTATTTTGATGTGTTATAGGGAAATTAATCTTACTCAGTGCCTGATGTAAATATCATCCATCACTACCGGGTAAGGTCATCTTACTTTCATTACGCCAAAAAACTTGATATTCCGTCCATTCAATTGGACAGATTTACTAAGCTAAATGCACCAAAATTCTGACTTAATTTGCACCACAAAACTGCATCCTGTGAATTACATTTATTGTTTTTTAGACATTTTTACTACTCACTCTCCTTTCCCAACCAGGGGGTGGTGGAAAGGAGAATGACTTGGCGAGAAGGAAGTGGCTTAAATTCTGTTGAACAAAATATGTGGCAGAAAACGCAGTCAGTTTAAAGATGCAAACTCACATTAGTCATGTTTTCTCTTCTCTGTTCTTTTTGCTCTATTTCCTATGTACACTTTAAAGAGGACCTTACACCGCTTCTGCCACCTTCAACTCTATGGCATCCTGCAATAGGCACTGCTCCACTGATTCTGGCACAGTCGGGATTTTTCACTAGCACCCACTGTGCAGTTACTTTCAGCACCCAATATAATTAGGCAACAGCCTGAAACTGCCTACTTGACAGTAGAGAAACTAATTAGCATACTACCAGACTATTGCTGCCTATGGCCATGACTGCATATCACTAAAAGCTATTAACAGAATAGAGGAGAAGCTTAAGTAAGAAGACAGCCCCCATACTGTAGTACTGTCTACTATCAGAAAAAAAAAAAAGATATATTTCACTATCTGGTTCTAATAAATACATTTAAAACAATGGCCACATATTCCTTTTAAGCTTATTTGGTTGCTATTAGCAAACTCTAACTCTAACTTTTGCATCATATTTTATAATCGATTCTTAAAGAGGACCTTTCACGTCCTCATGCACATGCGGTTTTATATAGGTGTTAGGGATTGTTCAGGATCAGAAATATTAATGCAGGCAGCAGGCCAGGGTTGTAAATAAAAATGCACTGACACTTACCTGCATCCTCCCCTCTGTCCCTGCCCTGGGGCAGCCATCACCTTCACTGCACTATTTGTATACAGATCAGCTGCAGCAGTGATGTCAAGTTGACAAGACCGCTGCAGCCAATCACTTCTTTCTACAGTACAGCAGTATATAGTGTTGGGCCGCTGCGGTTCCGTCGTTGTGACATCTTTCTGCAGCCGCTCTGTATACAAGCAATGGTGACAGACAGCCCAGTACAGGTAAAGGGGGGGATATACATTATAACGCTCGCCTGCTGCCTGCTTTAAAATTTATCATAGCACAACCATTTAAATTAATAGCGCCCCTCAATTAATAATGCCCCTGTGCCCCCCAATTAATAATACTCCTATATGCCCCCCCGTGTCCCCCCCCCTAATAATACTCCTGTATGCGCCCCGTAAATCAATAATGTCCCTTGTGTCCCCCCTAATAATACTCCTGTACGCCTGTTTAAATCAATAATACCTCAGCTAATGCCCCCTAATTAATAGTTCTCCTGTATATTCCCTTAAAGGGGTTGTCCAGAAAATGCAGAACTGGGGCAGGAGGCAAGGTGAAACATAAAAAAAACCCCAAAAAACAAAACATACTCTCCATTCCTAGGCGCTTCGGTGTTCCCCCATTGCCGTCAGGTCCAGCGTCGCCCGGGGGCTTGTTCTGGCACAAGTCCTTGCTGCATGTGGCCTCAGCGGTCACAGGAAAGGATTCGGATTTTTCTGTGACTGCTGAGGCCACTGATTGGCCTCAGCAGTCACGTGCGGCGAGGACTTCCGCCAGAACAAGCATGAACCAGACCCAGACCAATACACAAACAGTGCGCTGAATTCAGTGCATTTTCGGCTTTCTAGCGGTATATAAAACCGCATGTGCTTGAGGACGTGAAAGGTCCTCTTT
Source organism: Leptodactylus fallax (assembly GCA_947044405.1). Lineage (NCBI taxonomy): Eukaryota > Metazoa > Chordata > Amphibia > Anura > Leptodactylidae > Leptodactylus > Leptodactylus fallax. Next base: position 6,115,440 of record CAMRHE010000012.1, read on the forward strand.
AAGCTAATATGTAATAATGTAAAATGCTATATTGTGCAATGTACATAGGTGGACAAAATTGTTGGTACCCCTCGTTTAATGAAAGAAAAACCTACAATGGTCACAGAAATAACTTGAATCTGACAAAAGTAATTTGCCAAACTACATGTTGACAAGCCACAAAGCTTCTGGGAGAATGTCCTATGGACAGATGAGACAAAAATCGAAATTTTTGGCAAGGCACATCAGCTCTATGTTCACAGACGGAAAAATGAAGCATATCTTGAAAAGAACACTGTCCCTACTGTAAAACATGGAGGAGGCTCTGTTTTGTTCTGGGGCTGCTTTGCTGCATCTGGCACAGGGTGTCTTGAATCTGTGCAGGGTACAATGAAATCTCAAGACTATCAAGGGATTCTAGAAAGAAATGTGCAGCCCAGTGTCAGAAAGCTTGGTCTCAGTTGCAGGTCATGGGTCTTGCAACAGGATAATGACCCAAAACACACAGCTAAAAACACCCAAGAAGAGGAAAACATTGGACTATTCTGAAGTGGCCTTCTATGAGCCCTGACCTAAATCCTATTGAGCATCTTTGGAAGGAGCTGAAACATGACGTCTGGAAAAGGCACCCTTCACACCCGAGACAAGTGGAGCAGTTTGCTCATGAGGAGTGGGCCAAAATACCTGTTGAGAGGTGCAGAAGTCTCATTGACAGTTACAGGAATCGTTTGATTGCAGTGATTGCCTCAAAAGGTTGTGCAACAAAATATTAAGGTAAGGGAACCATCATTTCTGTCCAGGCCTGTTTCATGAGTTTTCTTTTTAAAAATATTCTGTTGAAGCATGGTTGAAAAGCAGTGTCTGACTTTCATTTGTACATTTTCATAGACTTTTTATATATTATTACTTTTGTCAGATTCAAGTTATTTCTGTGACCATTGTGGATTTTTCTTTCATTAAATGAGGGGTACCAACAATTTTGTCCACGTGTGTAATATACTGCATCACTGACACATTTCACCTTCACCTTAATGTCAGATACTTATAAAGAATTTCTTCTAAGCCACTGTTGTGAGACATCTCTAATTTAGCAGATTAAAGATGTGTTATTTCTCTTTACTGCTGGGGTGATAAGAAGGTTTTAACTATTAAGGCTTGTTTTGGTAAATGTTGAGATTTAGTGAGTTTGTTAAATAGCGCCATTAAATTTTACTACACGACCAGCCTCTATATTAACAAACCCTAAAAAAACCTACAAAAAGTACTGACAATTATTGTATTGATCATAACTTAGACTCTCCAGTGAGATCCAATAGTACATGCATTTCTCATACTGGCTTATACGATCCATTACAGGGCTTTCAACAGATAACTGAATGCTTCTCTAGTAATTCAGATTAGAAATCACCCACATTCATAGTACACATTGATTTAATATAGGTAGTAGATACAGTGTCAGAAAATTTAGCAACAAATGTTTACATCCAATAGAAGTGAAGGTTTATGCACCATGACTATAAATAGCTTCATCCACCTCATCTGTCAGCAGGGCAATGTCATTATTAGTTTTTGGCATTTGGATGTGCAGCAAAAACTGTGGTACTGTGTTAGTTCCAACTGGTATCACACAACTTTTATTGCTGCACTTTGTGATAATGGAAAATATTGGAGGACAATGGAAAATAGTCTAACACAATGTCATATTATTTTTTTCTGTACATCATGGGAGTCAGGCAAGTACAGGTGGTAATTCTGCCAGGTGCCTGGTCACAGCTCTAAGGGAAAAGGGCCCAAAAACTGGGCATGTAGCTGTCTCCCCCCAGTCACATTACTGCTGCTGCCCATAAGTAGCTATGAAGCACAGATAGCTCATTATAGACCGCCTTAGTCATGTTATTGCCCACATATAGTACTGCAGACGCAGCCTACCTGCGCAAGACCCCCAATGCCTCCAGTTGTACCAAGCAGCAGTCAAAAAATGTGCCTATATGGGCCCTGAAATTCATGATGGCAGCCCTTTTTACTAAAAACCAATTGATCTTAAAAAACTACTGAACAAAATGGCACAACTATATGGCCTTTGGGTGTAAAGAAGATTGCTCTAATTCAACAGAGCTCTTGAAATGTCGAAGCATTTCAGTTGAGACATCAACTATATTAGGAAGATGTAGAACTTTCTATTATATAACAATTAAAAATGGTGTCTACTTTATAACAACTTGAGGTAGACAAATATTCAGATTGCTCTATTTAGGCTGAGGCCCCACGTTGCGGAAACACAGCTTTTTTGTTGCAGATTTTGCAGTGGTTTTTTGAGCCAAAGCCAGTGGATTGAGCAGAATGTAGAAGTATAAGAGCTTCCTTTACATTTCCCATTCCTTTTGTAGCTGTTCTTGGCTACCTCTGTACACAAATGCAACATCTAAACACTTCATTGGAGATCCAGATGTACCACCAAGTATAGCAGGGATGGGATAGTATCACTTATTTTACATGCCATTAGCACTTCCTGACACCAATGTGCTGAACAGAGCCCTAGTATTAAGGCATTGGTTGCCTGATGGATTATAGGGATGTAGGGCAATGATCAGGCATACACAGTCTTCATGTCAGAGAGTCTTTTTAAAAAGAACCTGCCACATCTCCTGACATGTCTGTTTTAGGAAATGCTTGCGTCTCCCATAGTGCAACAATTCTGGAGCATTGTTTCTTATTACTATGTTATTTCTATCAGAAATATAAGAATACATTGAAAACTGGGGGTCTACCAATTGGAGGGGTGTTCTCACACAGCTTGTCATCATCCAATCAATGCTAACAATTCCAGACTCTGAACAGATACCCATTCTTCCTGTCAAAAGGGTGTATCAATTCATTTATCAATGTATTCATATATTTACAAGAGCAATAACAGAGTAACAGCTCAATGCAGTTAAATCAAAAGATGCTCCAAAATTGCTTTTGCATGGAGAGTACACATACTGTACAGTATGTACTAAAACAGACATGTCAATAGGGCAGAGAGGTTTTAAGGAGGCTTGGAAATACTTTGAAATGTAACACAATATAGCAATGTAAGTACCATTTCCTGTGGTTGATCTCTACAGTAGGCAAAGCATGATTTTTACACCATCATTTGTAAACTAAAGAAGGACTAGTTTGTGGATTTGATCAACCTTCTTTAGTGGGTTTTAGCCTTAGCATTTTCCAGGAAATATGGACTACAGCTATTGTTATCTCTGTTCTTTGATTAATAATTTCAGTCTCATAAAAAATGCAAATGGCAAATCTCAAATCCACTAACCACAAAAGTGGTAGAGGATTTCTATCTATGAACAATATATCTGAGCTTAATGTCATAAAACTTTAATGTAAGAATCTAAAATAGTTTATTATGTGTTTATATATTCAGAAGCGTCATGTTTATTGAATGAGGTATATTCATCACACACGGCACACGTCAACAAGAATTTGACCCAGAATAAGATATACATTGAACTCTTTTCTATCTATGCATATATGAAAATCAAGGTCTTCTGGGATTTCTATTCCTATCTATACTGGAATAAGAAACCGGGGGAGGAAGATGCTAAGCAGCTTTGAAGAGTAATTCCCTGTATAAAAATGGAGAAATGAATGCTTTATTAGTATGTATAGGAGTGATTATGTGGGCTTTTAACTGCAGAATTGTGGATTAAATTATGGAGCATTTTCCTAATACACACAGGAAATAAAAGATCATAATTAAAAAATTATATACATTCAGTTTTTTTCCAGTCATATACAGTAACTGCTTCGGTACCACATACTATATTTCAGATTTGGCCATAGGATGAGGTTAGCAATAAGTTGGTCATACATCTTCAATAGCTCATGGCTAACCGTTTTTTTTGTCTGTCTGACAGGTTAGCTTCCCAACTCCCCCATACACATGCGCACTTTCCTAGTTTTCAATGGAGTGAGGGACATAAACCACTGCCAAACACCTTTGGGAGAGGTCTATCTCCTAAGGGAACGAAGGATAAGGCACATTTACGTTTTTCCCTTTACACCTGCTGACGTGGGAGAGTCAGCTGATCTTGTAGTTTAGAGTGACTTTCCTCTTATACCATGTGTAGGGCTATATTGATAGATGGGATTAGACGATGTTAGGGTAATTTCTGAAGCATGACTGGTACCAATAGCAGGGTGAAGAAACAGATGCAAAATGGGAGTAAGGTTGAACTTACACATAAGGTAACCACTTGATCAATCGTCTATGGAATCCAGGACTGTGGAGTCGGAAGGCCAAACCATTGATTCCTATTTCTCCACATCCGGATTCCAGCTCCAACTCAGAATATTTTATGAGATTTGTATCTTGTCGATATAAATCTAATCTTGTGTTTTTCTACTAATGTACCCCATTATTTTGTTTGTTATATAAAACTCAATAAAAAGTAAATAAAAATAAATAAATGTCTGACATCCATGGACAGACAGGAGCAGCAAAGTCTCTAATTCAGGAAAACAAAAGTGTGATTGAATTCCTATACCTCCACGGACCCACTGATCTGCTTTAGTGAGTACAGGCTGCAAATCAGACAGGTATACCGTGTTTCTCCAAAAATAAGACCTACCCCGAAAATAAGCCCTAGCTAATTTAACCCCTTTCCGACATCTGCTGTGCGATTACAGCGGATGCCGGGTCCTTAAAAATGGCAGCCACTCTGCTGCAGAGCGGCTACCATAGCTGCCGTACCGGGTCTTCGCAGAGACCTGGAGTTAGTGCCCGCGATCAGTTTCTATCCTGACCGCGGGCATTGCTAAGTGTGAACTCCCCCCCCCCTCCGCAGTTCCCAGGGTCGGTCCCAACCACCTATAGCTACTATACTATAGCTACAGTCCCTATAGCCCCCCCCCCCCCCAAAGCAGAGCAACTATTCCCGGGGCCGGTCCCCAACAGCCCCGTACCTTTCACGTTGCAGGTCGGCTCCCGTGCTACAAGATCGCGGGAGCCGACCTGTTCTTTGACAGCCGAGAGCATTATGAAGGCTCCCAGGCCTGTCATAGGAATATTACTATTGAGGTCTAGCCTCAATAGTAATGTAGATAATCTCCCATAGACTGCAATACAACGTATTGCAGTCTATGGGATGATTGCAGGTTCAAGCCCCCTAGGAGGGGTTAATAGTAAAAAAAAAAAAAAAAAAAAAGTTAAAAAATATTAAAAAAAACAAAACATTAAACGTTCAAGCCCCCCCCCCCCCCATTTTCACTATATATAAAACTAAAATATTACTGTGAAACACATGCACATTAGGAATTCCTGTGTCCGAAAACGGCCACTCTACAAACTTATACAAATATTTTACCTCTGTGGTGAATGCCGTAGCGGAAAAAAAAAAAAAATCAAAAGTGCCGAACTGCTGTTTTTTCGCTGTTTCACCTCTGATAAAATTTGAAATAAAAAGCGATCAAATGTGTGATTGCTGTTCATGGAAAAAATTAAGACCTGCCCCGAAAATAAGCCCTAGCCCTTTTTTTCTGAGCAAAAAATAATATAAGACCCTGTCTTATTTTTGGAGAAACACAGTAGGATTTTTCCCCAGGCTCACGTTCCCTTGCATGCAACTGTGATAATATATGGCCATGTGTATGGGGCTATAAGTCAGCGTGCTGGCCATGAAAAAAACAGCTTGCACCTTCCTAAAGTATATGTTCGTGTACATGGAACATATCATGGGCTAGGCATTACTGCATGCAGTTCTTCATTAAAAAATTGCCCTGTAAAAATCATTCTATTTTGAAGCAGTGAATAATTTTGTCCGGCTCCACCCAAAACTGGCACAGACTCTGTGCAAATGATCAGTCTAAGGCTCTACTCTACTCTACTTTTTTTTTTTTTTTTTTTTTACATCTGTTTAACGGATGCAAAAGGTTACCGGAAAGTACACGTGCTAGTCATGCAGAACACCCATTTATTTTTAACCAATTGTATTTCATGTTTTATATATGATGTCAGCATATGTTTTTGTATATTGTGAAAAAGCCAACCCATAAGATCATGTGACTAGTAAGGTATAAAAATCTGTGTCTATTAGAAGTCTGTGGACAGACACACTATAGCTTGTATGCTATGTGTGTTCCTATTTGTGAACAAATAAAACTAATCTTATTTTGTTTCAGACGATCGGTGATGTCATGATTTGATAAGGATTTAGAATTTTTCCCACAGATGGACACAAAAGTATGTTATACTATGTTTGTGACTCCTTCAAAAACACAGAAACGGATCTGAATGAAGCCTAAATTTGTACAATCATGCCACACATGCTAAAATTTGACTGGAATTTTCCAACAACCTTGCCAATAACATTTTTGGTAGACAGAAGTCTGCCAGCCATTTTGAGCAATCTCTTACTTTAATTTTCCAAACAATGGTTGGCAGAAGTGAATGATCTTGCCTCATGTTTCTGGGCAGCTTTATGTAGGTGTAGCACATCTAATACAGAAGTATGTGCAAGCACAGACGACTGTCACAGCAAATCCACTGCTCATACATCCTTGTGGGCAGGCACACTGGAGTTAAGCTGCAAAGCTACAATGCATTCAAGTGCAGTGGCGTAACTAAAGTCTTGTGGGCCCCGGTGCAAACTTTTGTCCGGGGCCCCCTGCATCATCCCTACAGCGAATTCTTGATAAAAGTACTATGTCCTGCAATTTTCAGTGTGGTCACTAAGCCTAATAATATTGACACTTGCCAATTCTCTAGGGGTTTTTGTTGCAACAGTGACTTCATTAACATCAGACAAGACATGTAACAATAGAAGATAAAATCACTAAAATTATTACAATAGAAGCTCACACCTGTATAGATTATTAGAAATGAGGAAAAATATTTTTTGCCATCATAAAAAAATGTATCCAAATATGATATATATAAAGTTATATAATAAATATGATATATTTCACTAGCTAGTTTTAATAAATAAATAAAAAAAATTGGCAACACTTTCCTTTTAGATTTACCACCTTCGACCACGTCTTCAACACCACTTCTCATTTTGGCACAAGATTGGAAATTACTGCACATTGAGGGGAACTTATTAAGAATATTGTTTACTACACCATTCTTAGTAAAGGCGCCGATCAGCGCAAGGTGAGCTTGAATTATTAAGAGGCTCCACTTCTTAACAATCACCTGCATGCAGTGCGTAGGAATGGAAATCTACACCAGTCAGGAACTGGCATAGGTTTCCTGTAGAACTCATGCCAGTTTTATGGAATGAGTTATAATAAATAGGTCAGGCCAAGGCATCCTCACTCTGCCCTGCTCCAACCACTTTCACAGAAAGTGGTGAGTGAGGTGCAGAAAGACGGATGTGGTGCATCCCGCAAAATAAAGAGCCAAAAATACACCCATCTACGCCCGAAAACTGCTGTAGACGGGTTGATAACTTCCCTTCATTGTATAAACAAATATAAGTGTCTATGTAAATCACAGACAGAAAGAAGCTTGCTTTCATCATACCGCTAGAGAACATATTCACAAATAATGTTTATAAAAAATAAAATGAACATTTCCATTTTTACATTGCAGTATATTTAAACCGGTGTCACCATAAACATAACATTGTTTTCCTCAAACCTCATCAAGGTTAACCTGGAAACAACACATTTTCCTTTCATGTGATCATGTTTTGCATTTAAACTTTTCACAACTAGTTTTCGATATAATTAGCAGAAAAAACATAGAAATCAATTTGCACAGTGTTAAAAATTCCAGTTTCCACTTCAGCACATTCAACCATAGTGTGATACATTGTGTCACAAATCTTTTTTTGTCTAAGAATATTTTCTACAAAAACGGTTTAAGCAGTGATAACTATAAAAATGGAATCACACAGTTGTAAATCTGATAATATGGCCATCTGCCAAAGCGCAGTTTGTTAATAAAATTGCTATGCGATCAAAAAGTTAGAAACACATACTGTAGCTCTAAAAGTGAACCTAAAAAAGTATATATATATATATATATATATATATATATATATATATATATGGTGTGGTTTTCAGGGTGTACTAACATAGTATGTTAAAGGATCCATATAAAAACTTTTAACATTGGTGATGTTATATACCGCTGGAAAGCAGATAGTGCGCCGAGTTCAGCGTCATTGCTGGGTTAGGAACGCCACCCGACAGTACAAGGCTATGGAAGTGCACCGTCAAGGTGGCGTTCCTCACCGCCCAGTGATGACGTTGAGCTGTAAGGACGGCCCCTCTGATAGTGCAGCGATATCGAAACAAACGGCACCAATATTTGTGCAAACGGGGAAGAAACCGGCAAAGCTGACAGTACCCTGAATTCAACGCACTGACAGCTTTCTAGCAGTATATAACACTACCAATGTTAAAGGACATGAAAGGTCCCCTTTAAAGCAGAACCCTATCTTTGTGGTCAAGTGATGAAGCAATGAAGTGGTAGTCATCTTTTTATGAACATTCAAATCAAAGTGCAAGTTCATTGGGGGCAGGCCAGATTTGCCTTCACATGTGACATAGGCAGAGGATGAAAATGTCAATTACAACGAAAGGGTCAGCAATACCAGGGGAGAACTGGAGCATTTACGGCTGTCTGCAGGCAAATCAGCCAAATCGAATCTGTCCCTGGTGCACCTGAAGTCTGAACTGAACATCAATAGAATAAGGTTTTCGATGCTTTTCTTCAGTGGTAAATGTTTCTGTCTGTACTTATGGCCCCTACAGTAGCACTATCATTGGTTTGGAAGGCATTTTGGACCTAAAAGATGTCCTTTAAAACTATAGAATATACTGAATAATAATAATAGGCAGTCTCATTTTTAAAGTATAACTTCTTCCCCACATCCACTGACATAAAGAGGGTGACCACTACTGTCTTGCGTGTGCTGTTAGGACCATTGCCTACAAGTGAGACTCTGCGGTAAAACATTTAGTGTCTTCATATGACAATATATAGAACCTAATTCTAACTTGCTTTAAATTAAAGCAAGTTAGAATTAGCATATTTAATGTATATTACCATCCAATGGAATAAGCAGTTCGCATACACAACTACATCTAGATATATACACCATCAGCCTCTTTTGAGAACCATGTTGCTCATGTAGGATTCTAACACTGTGAAGGAAGTTGCTCTTTTGCTACTCTGTATAGTTTAGATAATATATTTTAATTATATACCGTATTTTGGGAGGGGTGAGCAGTAATGGAGTATCTCCTGAATATTCATGAATATTCTGATTAGGAAACGCTGATGAAATTAACTAGAATGACAATGTAAGCTATTTAAAGGAAAATCCCTCTTCACAGCGTAAAATATATTGTATCATTAGAAAAAGATATGTGCAAAAACAAACAAAAACAACATTTTTATGAAATATGCTCTTTAAAAGATCATCTTTCAAAACCAATGGAATTTTAGAATTCAGGGGTCAGCAACTGTCGGCACTTCAGGTATCTTTGCTTGGCTCCAGGTAGTCCATCTTTCCCATGAACCATGTACACACGGTTGGATGGGAGAAAGCAATATGAAAAAGCATGAGGCATGGCATCCTAGTGTCCGAGCTGTGAGTGCATGGAGTGCCTAACGGGGTGCATTATATAACTTTTACGTAGAGGGGTCAACAGCCTTACAAGTAATGCAATGCACACTCGCTGCTTCATCTTTGACTTTTTTTAAAAATCAGCACGATACATAAAAGGTTTGCTGACCCTTGTTATAATTCATTCTTTTGAGAGTATTAAATTATGTTTCTGGCTTTTCACTTACTATATCAAAGCTTCGTTTTAATGGGAATACTAAAACAATTAAGGGGATAATATTAAATGTTCACTAAGCTTTTAACAAAATTTGCATAAATCAATAGTACAGTGTGTATACAGATGTAGCAGCTGTAAAACCTTCAACGTAACACAAACAGAGTAGTGCAGGAGCCATTCACTTTGCAAAGTGCGCCGCATGGAAATTGGTAAAAGAACATTTATTTACAAGACAAGTTTTTGTTTGGCCACTGCTTCACCTGTATATGAGGAAAAACTTTATTTCTGGTCCCTTCTGCAGTCTTTTTTTTTTAAATTCTTGGTTGTCTCAAAGCCAATGGGTGGAGACTAGCTGTTATGGTATTTCCCATACACTGCACACAAAACATATACCTGTGTTTCTCCAAAAATAAGACAGGGTCTTATATTATTTTTTGTTCCAAAGATGGGTTAGGGCTTATTTTCAGGGCATGTCTTATTTTTTTCCATGAACAACAATCCACTCACCAGACCTCCTTACACCCAAAACAATTTAGGAGTTAGCAAGTGCTAATAGTGGATAGGTTCTCACACACATCTGTGTCACTCCTGTCTCAGGTCCCTTGCCATTGCAGCAGTGTTCCATTGTGGCCAAGTATAGCAGTTGGCTGCCCCTGGTGACCAGAGGCAGCCACAACGTACTCATGCCTGCGGGACTACCCGATCTGTGTGTGAGAGCACTATCGGTAGTAAACCCTTATTGTTGTGGAGAACTCTCTCACTAGTGCCATCTTGTGAAGATAGCTCCCTTAAAGTCAATGTGCGATTTTCTTTGGGGTGCAATTCTTTTTGGGGTGTCTGCTTTCCTTGATGAGGGGTCTACTGTATCTGTTCTGCTGTATTCTACTTATTTTTTTTACATGTATAGCTGTTTGGACACTTTTTTTTTTAATGAACTGTAGCTAGGGCTTATTTTCGGAGTAGGGTTTATATTTCAAGCATACTCCAAAAATCCTGTAAAATCATGCTAGGGCTTATTTTTGGGGTAGGGCTTATTTTCGGAGATACACGGTAGGAGAACCAGATCCCCAAGTTTCTCAATCACTCAAACATCAGCAGAGCCAACATTACAGAGAAGTACTGACCAGTATTGATGTGAATAAAACACCTGGAGTGTGGTACAAAACTAAGTATTTAGCTGCTGTGTATCTCTCCTTCTCCCTTCCCTCTCATATAGACTTCTACGTTTACATGTAAACTGATACTGTGCAACTGCGAGCTACATTCCTTCTTGGCTCAGAGATTTCAGAGTGAATGTCAGTTATATAGAAAGGGAGGGGGGGGTGACGAATAGAGCCTGACAAATGCAAAAATAAGAATATTTCTCTGATAAGATAAATTTTTTAATAGGACCGCAAATGACATTGATGATTTATTCTTAGTATAGGATTGCAAACAAAAAGAAAAAAAAAAGGAACTTGTATCCCTTCAAAACAACCCCACTGCCTTCAATTTGCATATAAGGCTGGAATCTCAGAAACAGAGGCACCAATCTGGTGTTAATAAGGGGAGCAACAGTGCTGCTGGTTTGGTAGGGGCAGTTCTGCTGATAAATAATTAATATAATAAGCCAAGTTCACTCATCAACTCTTGTGGCCTGCTGTCTATAATATATTCTGTATATATAAAAATGCAACAGTATGAGAGGGTGAGTCAGAGCATGATACAATGCAACATGAAGCCAATAATTTTAGAAGCAGACTCATCAACCAATTATTTTCTACTTCCTTTTAAAGTTGACTTAGAAACACAGTCACGTGGGATGAGTTAATTATCTGAGGTTAATATAATGTCACATAGGCTATAAAAACACTAGCCTTCACCTCCAGTTATGATCTATGAGAAATCTGACACAAGCTGTTAGCAGTGTAAGAGTCAAGACTGTAGAAGGAAAGGTAGATGTATAATTGAGATGGAAAGAAGGTCTAACTTTCTGTTGCTGGTGTCACACTATTCTAAAAGGCATATAACATCAATTAACAAGCTCAATCTATGATATAATTTGAGAATCAGTGTGAACAGCAGATATAGTATGACCTGTTTATGAAAGCAGGCAGGTTGGCAGCAGGAAGATCAACTAGAAGCCATTTATGCGCTTGAGTTATTCTCTTCTATGAAGTTGTTTCTATTATAGTCAAGAGTTATTACTTGCACTTATGTCTTAGAAAGCGGTTCACAACAATTGAACCTATCATTACACTTTCTAAAGAGTTGCCATTTATCTTTTCAAGACTCCAGAAAGGTAAATCTGCCTTATATGCAGTGGTACATGGGAGTTTTCCCATGAATATAACCATATATGAATTTGCAGACATACGTCATCGGTTCCTTTCCTGAGGCCACTGACTGGCCTCAGCGGTCACGTGTGGCACAGGACGTCAACTGGCAAAGGCACGACGCGCACTGGACCAGACACCGGAGTGACGGGGACAGGTGAGTATATAATTTTTTTTTTTTTTTAAAGTCTCACCTTCTCTGGCCTCTTCCCTGACTTCTGAAATTCCAGAAATCTGACTCTGCCTGTCACCTTCTCACAGTATAAAAAGGGCAGAAAGTCCACAGAGGAAAACTATGTGAAAACGCAATGAAAAATGCTGCTGAAAAAAAAAAAAAACGCACTGTGTTTTTTTCCGCAGCCCTTTTGCTCCGTTTCGCTACGTGGGGCCTTAGCCTTATGCTAGGTTCACACCTGCGTTCGGGTTTCCGGTTCATGGGGTCCACTTGGGGACCCCACAAATAGAAACCTAATCCTCTTAAAAAAGCGGTTATAGAATAGAATGGGGTCCACCGGGTTTCCGTCCAAAAAATGCGGAGAGAAGAGTCCTGCTTGCGGAATGATGGACGGAATGCCTGAACGGGCAACGAGCACAGGTGTGAATCCAGCCTTAAGCTCCTTTGACACTGCATGGTATAGGATCACATTAGCTTGTCTTGGACTGTTTTACAAGTGGAGTCGAGATGAATCAAACCAAGACAATCTGGTACGATGCAGTGGAAAAGTTGCTGTCACCAGGAAACACAGTATCAATCCAGCCACAATACATTTGCAAGGGACAAATTTGCTGATCACCATCATACTTTTAGATATTCAAGGAAATAGTGCATCTACTGGTCTAAGTCTCTATTTTAAACAAGCAAATAAGACTCAAGTGCAGTGGAGTGTACCAGAGGCTCTGTATGTCAAACCTGAATAAAGAACCTGTGGATGCTTAGGCACGCCGACTACATTTAAGAAAAAGACCATAGTACCCTTCAAATTTGGGTGCCTTCTACTAGACCATTATCGTGTTAGAATAAGCCTATAATTTCCCAGAAATGTTTAAATAGGGCATACCAACCATACTACAGAAAAACATACAAATGTACCCCCACCAATAAACCCACAATAAATACCATGTATCCTTGATACATTCAAAAATATATTCTATTATTATTAATTATCTATTATTATAATAAATAAATGCATCCAAAAAATATATCCAAATAAAACATTAAAATATTGGAGGGCAGAAGGTCATGGCTAGCCCCAGAGTATAGCAGTTAATGCATGAAATATACAGTTATACAATTGATAGTACTACAAATGTATAAACATATTGTGAGATTTTCAGGGGGATTAGTTTACAGGATCGCAGTCTTTCTTGGTTTAGACAACATTGAACAACAATTTCAGTCCATCCCAGGGGATTTTCCGTTTTAAACTGACCTCAGCCAGTTTTATTCCAGAGGTTGCACACAGAAGACAAACCAAAAACCTCAAAATCCTAGCCTTGTCCGGGTGCTAACTAAACAAAGAACGGTCCCTGACTACTTGTAGTAGACTGTCAAACACAATCACAGCAAGATTTTATACTTGCACTTGTCCAGGATTTCAGCAGTGTCTCCTCAGGGAGATGTGTCCTCTCTACTTCCCTAGGCTGACAGACCTGTCTAACACTGCATTCACACAACCGAGATTCAGTCGTGAAAGTCGCTCTGTGTTGGCCTCATTTACCAGCCTGAACAGTATGTCGAGTAACTGTTTTGTGTATAGCCAGTCCTCCATTGGAACGTACCTGAACAAATTTTGTGCTTCATCTATTACTCACAACATCTGGTCTTGGGTATGCAAATTATACATGTTGTATGTCATTTTTTGATCAGATACAATGTCTTTAACCCCTTCCCGCTGGTGACATTTTTCGATTTTCGTTTTTATTTTTCCGTTCACAGAGCCATATTAGGGCTTAATGTTTGCAGGACAAATTATTCTTCATAAGTATTGGCACCCTGCAATTCTGTCAGATAATACTCAATTTCTTCCAGAAAATGATTGAAATCACAAATGCTTTGGTAATAATATCTTCATTTATTTTGCTTGCAATGAAAAAACACAAAAGAGAATGAAAAAAAAAAAAAAAAAGTCAAATCATTGATCATTTTACAAAAAACTCCAAAAATGGGCTGGACAAAAGTATTGGCACCCTCAACCTAATACTTGGTAGCACAACCTTTAGACAACATAACTGCGAACAACCGCTTCCGGTAACCATCAATGAGTTTCTTACAATGCTCTGCTGGAATTTTAGACCATTCTTCTTTGGCAAATTTCTCCAGGTCCCTGAGATTTGAAGGGTGCCTTCTCCAAACTGCCATTTTGAGATCTCTCCACAGGTGTTCTATGGGATTCAGGTCTGGACTCATTGCTGGCCACTTTAGAAGTCTCCAGTGCTTTCTCTCAAACCATTTTCTAGTGCTTTTTGAAGTGTGTTTTGGGTCATTGTCCTGCTGGAAGACCCATGACCTCTGAGGGAGACCCAGCTTTCTCACACTGGGCCCTACATTATGCTGCAAAATTTGTTGGTAGTCTTCAGACTTCATAATGCCATGCACACGGTCAAGCAGTCCAGTGCCAGAGGCAGCAAAGCAACCCCAAAACATCAGGGAACCTCCGCCATGTTTGACTTTAGGGACCGTGTTCTTTTCTTTGAAGGCCTCTTTTTTTTTTTCCTGTAAACTCTATGTTGATGCCTTTTCCCAAAAAGCTCTACTTTTGTCTCATCTGACCAGAGAACATTCTTACAAAAAGTTTTTGGCTTTCTCAGGTAAGTTTTGGCAAACTCCAGCCTGGCTTTTTTATGTCTCTGGGTCAGAAGTGGGGTCTTCCTGGGTATCCTACCATAGAGTCCCTTTTCATTCAGACGCCGACGGGTAGTACGGATTGACACTGTTGTACCCTCGGACTGCAGGGCAGTTAGAACTTGTTTGGATGTTAGTCGAGGTTTTTTAGCCACCATCCGCACAATCTTTCGTTGAAATCTCTCGTCAATTTTTCTTTTCCGTCCACATCTAGGGAGGTTAGCCACAGTGCCATGGGCTTTAAACTTCTTGATGACACTGCGCACGGTAGACACAGGAACATTCAGGTCTTTGGAGATGGACTTGTAGCCTTGAGATTGCTCATGCTTCCTTACAATTTTGCTTCTCAAGTCCTCAGACAGTTCTTTGGTATTCTTTCTTTTCTCCATGCTCAATGTGGTACACACAAGGACACAGGACAGAGGTTGAGTCAACTTTAATCCATTTCAACTGGCTGCAAGTGTGATTTAGTTATTGCCACCACCTGTTATGTGCCACAGGTAAGTAACAGGTGCTGTTAATTACACAAATTAGAGAAGCATCACCTGATTTTTCAAAGGGTGCCAATACTTTTGTCCACCCCCTTTTTTATGTTTGGTGTGGAATTATATCCAATTTGGCTTTTTGACAATTCTTTTTGTGGTTTTCCATTGAAGACAAATTAAATGAAGATATTATTACCAAAGCATTTGTGATTGCAATCATTTTCTGGAAGAAATTGAGTATTATCTGACAGAATTGCAGGGGTGCCAATACTTTTGGCCAGCGCTGTATGTGGCTCCTTCTTCCAAATGGTAACCAAACTTTGGTACTCTGTTCCAGCGATCAAGTTTTTGGATTAGGGACCTAGATAATCCTCAGTGCAGGTATGTGTTTCCATGAGAACAAGGTCCACACCTGCACCCGGTTTTCATCTGGGGATTCTATTCCCCATTCCGCTTGAAAAATGCCAAGATAAGTCCTGCAAGCAGAGCTTTTCTCTCCACATTTTTTGTGTGGAAACTAGATAGTTCCCATTATTGTCTATCTGCCTTTTAAGCAGATTGGGTTTCCGTTTTTCGGGTCCCCAAGGGAAGCCGAAGAACGTAAACCCGAAAGCAGGTGTGAACCTAGCATAAGTATGCCACTCACATAGCAATCCAACACACTCCATCAATGAACTCTGCTGGACTCAATGCCACAAGCACCAGATTCAGAAGATCAAGTAACAAGGAACACGGAGGCCTTTTTATTTCAAACCAGCAATCGTGTACTCTGCAAATGTGCACAGCGAGAATGACTCCCAAGCGTACTAGGGTCTTTGCTTTAAGCAAGTAATAGTCATTGGCTTGTTCCTGAGTCAAAGTAGGCTTTTTGTGACTCCCCAAATAGGTATGGTGCCACGATCTGTCCATTCTGCAGGTAGCAGTTTCTCTCTTACTGCCACTCTTTCAAACATCATCTTCAGCAGTCACTTTCTGCAATGCTGACTATACAGCCTTCTGCACAGCTTTCTGCTCACCAAAATTACAGTTTTCTCCTGGTACACTCACTATTTGCTGGGCAGGTGCTACTTCTTTCAATACTGAAATTTGCTCTATGAGCAGGTAGTTTCTTCTTGTTTAGTATGCAACTGTAAAGTCTCAGTATAAACCCTCTGAAACTGCACCATCTGTCTCTGATGGGCCTCCATTACTTGCTATTGCTTCAACTGGGCTTGTTGCTGCTGCTGAAGAATGGCCTGTCCAACTTGTTTCACAAAGTCCTCCATTGTGGCAGCCTCTTACCTTCACCATATGTGATATTTCAGGGGGATTAGATCACAGTATTAGTCTTTCCTGGTTTAGACGGAATGGCACAACAATAATTACAGACCAACACAGAGGATTTTTTGTTTTAAAGAGGATCTGTCACCAAGTAGAAAATGTTAAATTACATACACCATACAAGATTTGAGTCTTGCTGTGCCCCTGATCAATTTGGTATTTTTCTTTTTTAAAATCCGTCCACCCGTTCAAAAGATACGACCCCTGGAACATTATATGTAAACTAGCTCCGATTCTCCAAGTGGGCAGGAACCTTTTAATTTCTTATAGAGAAAAATAAGGTTACCGCCCACTTGGAGAATCAGAGCAAGTTTACATGTAATTTTCCGGGGGGCATATCATCCAAATTGATCAGGGGCACAGCAAGACTCAAATTATGTATTTTATTTAGTATTTTCTACTTGGAGACAGATCCTCTTTAACCCCTTCCCATTGCAGGCATTTTTCGTTTTAGATTTTGACTCCCTGCCTTTCAAACCCCATAACTTTTTTATTTTTATGTTCACAGAGCCATATGAGGGCTTAATGTTTGCAGGACAAATTGTAGTTTGTAGTGGTTCCATTTAATATTCTATACAATGTACTCAGAAGCTGGAAAAAAAAAATCTGAACGGGGTGGAATTGGAGAAATTGCCGTATGGGAAACATATTTTTATATATTTGCAGACTGGTGTTTTCGGATGCGGGGATTTATAATTTGTTTGTTTTTATTTATTTTTATTTTAGATCTAGGGAAGGGGGGGGTGATTTTAATTTTTAGGTTCTTTTTTTTTTTTTTTTTTTTTTTTTACTTTGGGGGGAGCGTGGCGGCTGCTATTCTTCACAGTGACCGACATCCGCCAGCATATGGTGGATGTTGGGAAGTGGTTAAACTGGCCTCAGCTAGTTTTATTCCACAGGTTGCACCATAACCTCAAAATCCTAGTCTAGGCGCTAACTAAACGAAGAACAGTCCCTGGCTACTTGGACTTGGCTGAGTTTATCGCTGGCCAAACAAACACAATCACAGTGTGAACAGCAAGCTGTTATACTTGCACTTGTCCAGGATTTCAGCAGTGTTTCCTCAGGGAGACTTGTCCTCTCTTCTTTGCCAGACCGAGGGACCTGTCTAAGTAATGAACTCCTTTCTTCAGTAATGAACTCCTTTCTTCTCAGCCGACATCTAATGAGGTTCATAAAGCAGCCAAAACCTTGGACCGCTATGCAAGACTGAGCGGAGCCTAGTCTATTTTTCCCATTGGAGTAAAACAGCCACTTTCCAGGTTTTACAAACAGTGAAAGAGGGGAAAGGTCACCTTCTCCGTGAAAATACACTCTGACATTTGTATTTCTTGATAAAATCCTGCCTTTTGATCACTGTTCTGCCACTATAAATATGTGTGTGTAAAATATTTTCCAGTAACACCACAGGTTAAATCCAATTATGCCATACACATATACACACTCAGGATTGATTATTGTGCTAGTCCCAAACTGCTTGAGCCTCATTTGCTTGTTTATAAAACAGCTGTTTTAAGGAGAGTGTGCATCTATTGGACTAAAGGTATGACAGGGCTCAGCAGAATGTCTACTACTAATATGCTGTGGTTGGTTGGATATAAAGAGACACTAAAGGAGCTGCCTGACATGAAAAAAAATTCCAAACAGGTCCAGAATTGACAATAAACAACCAGCAAGTTCCAATGGACTGGTGGTTGAGTGTTGGTGGTGAGTAGAGTACTGCAGTTCCTTTTGAACCCATGCTACGCTTGTTTGAAATTTTTTTTTCTTAATAAAAAACTTTTAACCTTACATCTTTGGCATCTGTCAGTTCTTGAATAATACAAACACAACAGACTGCAGTTCAGCTGAAAACACAGTGAGATGCTTATTATTATACATATTCCATTAGTTAATTGAAAGCATGCGGAGTAAGCTAAAGAGGAATGGTTAGCCACATGAGTCACAGAATTCTAAGTTTTTCTTCTATAGAGTGCTGCCACCGTATTTGGGGACTATGTATAAGTCAGGGCTGATGTGACATTTACACAATGTACCAATAGGTCAATCAGAGATTAGAAACTGCTCAGGAACATTACTCATGATTCCAGTACAAAATGTAGCAGGGCATGGTGACTGGACCAGGTCAGCCTACGTCCTACAAATCTAGGGTTTGAAGGCAGACTAATAATGCAATGATGTAAATCAAATTCAACACTTATCCTTACTTCATCCTTAATTTTACTTTTAGATCTTGCCTCTATGGACTTGCCCTCATTTAGCAGAGATGGTTAGCTATTCTCCATAGTGAGTATCAACCGTGCTGATGGCTAAGGTCAGGGTTTCACAACAGACTTTCATACAAGTAGCACTGGGTTAATTATTATAGAAGTCAATTGGCAGAAGAATGAATGAACCACTAATTAATCCCACTGAGCACAAACAGGGTGTTGTCAAACATACATTACTAGCAGCCCGCCAGAAGCTTCAGCAAAATGTTGTCAACTGCCGTGATATGGCAAACAAGCTACAGGGATGGAGTCTAATGGACGTCTCAAGAAATGTTTGATGGTCAAGCACAAAAGCATTTAGGCAGCTGGCCATAAACTGAACTCTGATAGCTTCATTCCAAGTTACAGAATATTGATGCCGGCAATGTAATTAATGGTATCATAGTTAGGCTATGTGCGCTATTGCTGCTTTTTTTGTCTTTGCTCCAATGCATCTAAAGTAACACTTTCACTTTGGAAATAGTGTTGTGTAAAGCAAAGCTTTTGCTATCTACATGCAGTAGATTGGTATATAGTTTTGTTTGAAAAGTTCCATTATCAGGGTGCTGGCACACACTGCTCCGGTTGTGGCCATAGCCACACTTAGTGCTAGGGCCACAGGTGCTTTCCCTTGTAAGGAAGTGCTGTAAATTATTACTGGTCTCATAGTAACAGAAAAAACAATAATGAGAAATAACCTGAAATTAAAGGGGTTGTGCAGGATTAGAAAGCATGGCTGCTTTCTACTTCTCAGGAAGTGACCTCATGTTCGGTGGTCACATGGCAATACTACAGCTCAGTCCCATTAAAATGAATAATACTGAACTACAGCATGGCCATGCAATAAACGGACATGATGTCATTTCCTGAGAAGAAGAAAGCACCCATGTTTTCTAATCCTGCACAATCCCTGTAAGCAGAAGGCAAGGCATCGGCACTCACAGCACTGCTTGCAGTTATAACAGCACCCTAGTTTGTCGTTTATTCATTTAAAGGAGTCGTTCGGGACTATGATATTGAGCTCCACTTCCTCTTCTCAAGCTAGTGACATGGCACTCAAGCAGACTGATTACTATTGCAGGTGCCAGACTGTGACCAAGGTCCGAGTGGGACTGAAACACTGGCCAAACCGAACCTGAACTTCAATATAAAAAGGAGGTTGTTCCGCTATGGACACTTATCCCCCTATCCACAGGACAGGGAATAAATGTCCGATCCCTGGGGGTCCATCCACCGGGTCCCCCAGTGATCAGGAGAACAGGGGACCGAAATTTCTGTTAAGGCTTCCTTGTGAATGGAGCGCCACTGCCCTTGCATGACCAGCACTCCATTCACTTCTACGGGTCTGCCAGGACTGTAATGCGGCCGCAGCCCCATAGAAGTGAATGGCGCACTAGTCATGTAAGCACACTGGCACTCCATTCACAAGGAGGCCATAGAGTGACTTTTGGTCTCCTGCCCAACTGATCACTGGGGGGGGGGGGCCCGGCTCATTGACTGTCAACTTAGCTTGTATGAGATACAATAAATAAAAAATTATACAGGATCTTTGCTAACAAAACTATATATCAATCTTCTTAGCCCCCTCCAGCTCTATACCATGCTGCTGGCAGACTGGACTACATTTTCAAAGTTACAGGTTACATTAAAAAATATCTACATGCTAAATATTCAGCTCCTACAGTGGGGAATAAAAGTATTTAGTCAGCCAAGAATTGTGCAAGTTCTCCCACTTAAAAACCTCAACTATCAGAGACAAAATGAAAAAACAAATCCAGAAAATCACATTGTCTGATTTTTTTAAGAATTTATTTGCAAATTATGGTAGAAAATAAGTATTTGGTCAACAACAAAAGTTCATCTCAATACTTTGTTATACAGTCATATGAAAAAGTTTGGGCACCCCTATTAATCTTAATCATTTTTAGTTCTAAATATTTGGGCGTTTGCAACAGCCATTTCAATTTGATATATCTAATAACTGATGGACACAGTAATATTTCAGGATTGAAATGAGGTTTATTGTACTAACAGAAAATGTGCAATATGCATTAAACCAAAATTTGACCAATGCAAAAATTTGGGTACCCTTATCATTTTATTGATTTGAATACTCCTAACTACTTTTTACTGACTTACTGAAGCACAAAATTGGTTTTGTAACCTCACTGAGCTTTGAACTTCATAGCCAGGTGTATCCAATCATGAGAAAAGGTATTTAAGGTGGCCAATTGCAAGTTGTTCTCCTATTTGAATCTCCTCTGAAGAGTGGCATCATGGGCTCCTCAAAACAACTCTCAAATGATCTGAAAACAAAGATTGTTCAACATAGTTGTTCAGGGGAAGGATACAAAAAGTTGTCTCAGAGATTTAACCTGTCAGTTTCCACTGTGAGGAACATAGTAAGGAAATGGAAGACCACAGGGACAGTTCTTGTTAAGCCCAGAAGTGGCAGGCCAAGAAAAATATCAGAAAGGCAGAGAAGAAGAATGGTGAGAACAGTCAAGGACAATCCACAGACCACCTCCAAAGAGCTGCAGCAGCATCTTGCTGCAGATGGTGTCACTGTGCATCGGTCAACAATACAGCACACTTTGCACAAGGAGAAGCTGTATGGGAGAGTGATGCGAAATAAGCCGTTTCTGAAAGCACGCCACAAACAGAGTCGCCTGAGGTATGCAAAAGAACATTTGGACAAGCCAGCTTCATTTTGGAAGAAGGTCCTGTGGACTGATGAAACAAAGATTGAGTTGTTTGGTCATACAAAAAGGCGTTATGCATGGCGTCAAAAAAACACAGCATTCCAAGAAAAACAGTTGCTACCCACTGTAAAATTTGGTGGAGGTTCCATCATGCTTTGGGGCTGTGTGGCCAATGCCGGCACCGGGAATCTTGTTAAAGTTGAGGGTCGCATGGATTCAACTCAGTATCAGCAGATTCTTGAGAATAATGTAGAAGAATCAGTGACGAATTTGAAGTTACGCCGGGGATGGATATTTCAGCAAGACAATGATCCAAAACACAGCTCCAAATCTACTCAGGCATTCATGCAGAGGAATAATTACAATGTTCTGGAATGGCCATCCCAGTCCCCAGACCTGAATATCATTGAACATCTGTGGGATCATTTGAAGCGGGCTGTCCATGCTCGGCGACCATCAAACTTAACTGAACTGGAATTGTTTAGTAAAGAGGAATGGTCAAAAATACCTTATCCAGGATCCAGGAACTGATTAAAAGCTACAGGAAGCGACTAGAGGCTGTTATTTTTGCAAAAGGAGGATCTACTAAATATTAATGTCACTTTTCTGTTGAGGTGCCCATACTTTTGCACCGGTCAAATTTTGGTTTAATGCATATTGCACATTTTCTGTTAGTACAATAAACCTCATTTCAATCCTGAAATATTACTGTGTCCATCAGTTATTAGATATATCAAATTGAAATGGCTGTTGCAAACACCCAAATATTTAGAACTAAAAATGATTAAGATTAATAGGGGTGCCCAAACTTTTTCATATGACTGTATATCCTTTGTTGGCAATGACAGAGGTCAAATGTTTTCTGTAAGTCTTCACAAGGTTGGCACACACTGTTGCTGGTATGTTGGCCCATTCCTCCATGCAGATCTCTAGAACAGTGATGTTTTGGGGCTGTTGCTGCTCAACACGGACTTTCAACTCCCTCCAAAGGTTTTCTATGGGTTGAGATCTGGAGACTGGCTAGGCCACTCCAGGACCTTGAAATGCTTCTTACGAAGTCACTCCTTCGTTGCCCTGGTGGTGTGCTTGGGATCATTGTCATGCTGAAAGACCCAGCCACGTCTCATCTTCAATGCCCTTGCTGATGGAAGGAAGTTTGCACTCAAAATCTCACGATACATGGCCCCATTCATTCTTTCATGTACACGGATCAGTCGTCCTGGTCCCTTTGCAGAGAAACAGCCCCAAAGCATGATATTGCCACCCCTATGCTTCACAGTAGGTATGGTGTTCTTTGGATGTAACTCAGCATTCACTCTCCTCCAAACACAACGAGTTGTGTTTCTACCAAACAGTTCTACTTTGGTTTCATCTGACCATATGACATTCTCCCAATACTCTTCTGGAACATCCAAATGCTCTCTAGCAAACTTCATACAGGCCCGGATATGTACTAGCTTAAGCAGGGGAACACGTCTGGCACTGCAGGATCTGAGTCCCTGGCGGCGTAGTGTGCTACTGACGGTAGCCTTTGTTATGTTAGTCCCAACATTCTGCAGGTCATTCACTAAGTCCCCTCATGTGGTTCTGGGATTTTTGCTCACCATTCTTTTGATCATTTTGAACCCACGGGGTGAGATCTTGCGTGGAGCCTCTGATCGAGGGAGATTATCAGTGGTCTTGTATGTCTTCCATTTTCTAATTATTGCTCCCACAGTTGATTTCTTCACACCAAGCTGCTTGCCTATTGCAGATTCAGTCTTCCCAGCCTGGTGCAGATCTACAATTTTGTTTCTGGTGTCCTTCCACAGCTCTTTGGTCTTCACCATAGTGGAGTTTGAAGTGTGACTGTTTGAGGTTGTGGACAGGTGTCTTTTATACTGATAATGTCAAACAGGTGCCATTACTACAGGTAATGAGTGGAGGACAGAGGAGCCTCTTTAAAGAAGAAGTTACAGGTCTGTGAGAGCCAGAAATCTTGCTTGTTTGTAGGTGACCAAATACTTATTTTCCACCATAATATGCAAATAATTTCTTTAAAAATCAGACAATGTGATTTTCTGGATTTGTTTTCTCATTTTGTCTCTGATAGTTGAGGTCTACCTATGATGACAATTACAGGCCTCTCTCATCTTTTTAAGTGGGAGAACTTGCACAATTGGTGGCTGACTAAATACTTTTTTTCCCCCACTGTAGATGCAGACCTAGGTGCAACTGTTGTTCCTTGGCTACAGACTACAAACACAACCATACATATTCTGATCCTGTAGTTATGTACAGTGCCTTGCGAAAGAATTCGGCCCCCTTGAACTTTTCAACCTTTTGCCACATTTCAGGCTTCAAACATAAAGATATAAAATTTTAATTTTTTTTGGTGAAGAATCAACAAGTGGGACACAATCGTGAAGTGGAACAAAATTTATTGGTTATTTAAAATTTTTGTAAAAAATAAAAAACTGAAAAGTGGGGCGTGCAATATTATTCGTCCCCCTTAAGTTAATACTTTGTAGCGCCACCTTTTGCTGCGATTACAGCTGCAAGTCGCTTGGGGTATGTCTCTATCAGTTTTGCACATCGAGAGACTGAAATTCTTGCCCATTCTTCCTTGGAAAACAGCTCGAGCTCAGTGAGGTTGGATGGAGAGCGTTTATGAACAGCAGTTGTCAGCTCTTTCCACAGATTCTCGATTGGATTCAGGTCTGGACTTTGACTTGGCCATTCTAACACCTGGATACGTTTATTTGTGAACCATTCCATTGTAGATTTTGCTTTATGTTTGGGATCATTGTCTTATTGGAAGATAAATCTCCGTCCCAGTCTCAGGTCTTTTGCAGACTCCAACAGGTTTTCTTCCAGAATGGTCCTGTATTTGGCTCCATCCATCTTCCCATCAATTTTAACCATCTTCCCTGTCTCTGCTGAAGAAAAGCAGGCCCAAACCATGATGCTTCCACCATCATGTTTGACAGTGGGGATGGTGTGTTCAGGGTGACGAGCTGTGTTGCTTTTACGCCAAACATATCGTTTTGCATTGTGGCCAAAAAGTTCGATTTTGGTTTCATCTGACCAGAGCACCTTCTTCCACATGTTTGGTGTGCCTCCCAGGTGGCTTGTGGCAAACTTTAAACGAGACTTTTTATGGATATCTTTGAGAAATGGCTTTCTTCTTGCCACTCTTCCATAAAGGCCAGATTTGTGCAGTGTATGACTGATTGTTGTCCTATGGACAGACTCTCCCACCTCAGCTGTAGATCTCTGCAGTTCATCCAGAGTGATCATGGGCCTCTTCGCTGCATCTCTGATCAGTCTTCTCCTTGTTTGAGATGAAAGTTTAGAGGGACGGCCGGGTCTTGGTAGATTTGCAGTGGTCTGATACTCCTTCCATTTAAATATGATCGCTTGCACAGTGCTCCTTGGGATGTTTAAAGTTTGTGAAATCTTTTTGTATCCAAATCAGGCTTTAAACTTCTCCACAACAGTACAACGGACCTGCCTTGTGTGTTCCTTGGTCTTCATGATGCTCTCTGCACTTTAAACAGAACCCTGAGACTATCACAGAGCAGGTGCATTTATACGGAGACTTGATTACACACAGGTGGATTATATTTATCATCATCAGTCATTTAGGACAACATTGGATCATTCAGAGATCCTCACTGAACTTCTGGAGTGAGTTTGCTGCACTGAAAGTAAAGGGGCCAAATAATATTGCACGCCCCACTTTTCAGTTTTTGATTTTTTACAAAAGTTCAAAATAACCAATAAATTTCGTTCCACTTCACAATTGTGTCCCACTTGTTGATTCTTCACCAAAAAATTTAAATTTTATATCTTTATGTTTGAAGCCCGAAATTTGGCAAAAGGTTGAAAAGTTCAAGGGGGCCGAATACTTTCGCAAGGCACTGTATTACACCCCAACTTTTTGCTGAACTCTTCCTGAACACTGTAGAGATATTTGAGGTTAGACTTTGGGTGTTATTCATACAAACCATGTTCTACAGCTTTAACAAAAGAAGTTCAGAGCGGCATCTTTGCACACAAATCACAGATGCAAAGCTTAGAGCATTTAAGAGTAAAAGGTAGAAAAAACGTCTTACAAGGAGCCAAGCATATGACAGAAAGCAGGTATTCCAAATATTACAGAAATCATCATTTCTAAGTCCATAAATACATAACTCAAAAATGTTTTTGCACAATATAGGAGCATTAACCCTTGATAACAATTGATGGTTTCAAAAGAAATCTTTAAATGGGTTTTTAAAGGAAATTACTATTAACAGAAATAGGTCATCAATATCAGATCAGTAGAGAACTGTTTCAACAGGCTGCTGTGCTCTTTAACAGGCACCAGAACAGCACAGTGCCAGCAATGGGTCCTGGTCAGTAATAGTACTGCAGTTCTCGTCTCATACACTTTAATAAGAATAGCTGGTATATGTTCTGGAGTGCAACAGCCTCTTCAAATAGCTGACTGGTGGGGGTGCTAAGGAATGTCCTCCAACAATCTGATAGATCACATTTTTAGATACTGGTCATCATCTTCCTTCTTTCCCTTTAATATTTTTTTTTTCTAAACCTGTATCTTCTTATAATATGCAATGCCACATACCATGTGAGAACTGTAACTTTAAGGACATGTTACTGATCAAAAGTAAAAGACAAAAAGTAAGAGTTAGCATGTTCCTGCTGTGAAATAATCACATGATCAAGCATTCATCAAGAACAGTTTCAGACAGGCGTATTCAGTGTGCCAAATACTGCGAGTCACTGCCTCACCACTGAACTACTGTCCATTCCATATGAGGCAGTACTCCTATGGTGAGGCAGTGATTCACAGCATCTTAGATGACTATGAAGCTGTGAGATTGGGTCACCGGGCAGTGCTCAGTCTGGGAAATGCATAGGGTCCGTATTTCATGCACTGAATAAACCTGTCTGAAACTAGCCGAGTACGGTATAAAATTTCTCTCTCTCTCTATATATATCTAAAACACACATACACACACACACACACACCAGTTGGGGAGGAACATCCAAGTTAATTTCTTCCTTTATCTTGACTCGGGCTCCAGCTGTACCTACTGTAAAACATATATACACTTACAAACCTTCATAGTCCCAAAGTGGATGGAAGGGTTCTCCCACTGGGCCTAAGGGTGCAGGAGGGTCGTTGAAAAACGGGGCACAAACATCCATCTGCAACCCTTGAGGAGATGGTTTTAGACAGACTGCCACTGGATCATGTGTTATGGGGACACCATTCCATTCATGTTGAATTGTAAATTCCATCTAAACCAAGAAAAACACAACTGGTGTTTCGTAAAACTATGTTAACAACTGTAGGTGTAAGAAGTAGATAAGGATTTTTTGGCCTATAAATGCATATAGAAACTGTAAACCACTACACTTCAAAGAATAGTGAAGGGGTTGTACCAAGTATTGAACTTATCTATCCATGTGTCTTGACTGGTGGGACTGCCAAAGAATGTGAGAGCGGTGATCTTGTGTCTCCCTTGCATGAAAGGAGAGGTTCCTGAATCGATATATCACTTATGGACTGCTGGAGATAGCTGAGTTCTGGATTTATTCTTATTCAGTCCTATAAAGATAAATGGAGCAACATTGCGTATGCTAGTGTAATGGGGGTTTCAAGTGTTCCAATCCCTCCAATCAATTTAAAACTTGGTACAACCCCCTTAAAGAGGACCTGTTACCACCTCCAATAACTACAGTTCTTTTTATCCTTCCTTAGGCACCGCTCCACTGATTCTGGCACAGTTGGAATATTTCTACAGCCCCCACCAAATAATCAGTGCAATTAGTTTTGGGGTCTGATATGCTAACTATACTCTCTAATGTCTAGTGGGTGAAGTCATGTAGGAACAAGAAAGGGGACATGACTCTGAGATTTGAGCTGACTGTCTCTGATTGGAGCTCTGAGCCTCGTTGTTTGCTCCTGCCTGACACTACCCATTTGACATTAGAGAATCTAGTTAGCACATCAGGCATCAAAACTAACTGCACTGATTGCTAGGGAATGGTGGGGGCCTCGAGAAAAAAATCTTACTGTGCTGGAATCAATGAAGCAGCGTCTATTAAAGAATGCAAAGAGTTTATGTTGGTGAAGGTAGTGAAAGGTCCTCTTTAAGGACAGCTGGATATTTCTGACTAGAATATACAGTTCTCTAACCTATTGATGCTTTACCAGGATTCCCTGGAACCTGCTGAGGGTTTCTCCAAAAGATAACATCTGAGTTGTCATTTTTTACAGCAGAGATAGTGAACACAGCCTTCTCAAAAAAGCTTGGCAAGAGAAATCAGTCCACAAGACATAACATTACAGAATGATTTACTATCATAGTCTCCTCACAATCAGCTCTGACATTCACATGTTCCAGGCAGTCCAATGTATATATATTCATGCTGTGGAGCTATACAGTAGTATTTGAGAATCATGATAACTACCTGGCAAAACTTTAAGCATTTATATAGTTATCTAGATGATAGATTGTCGCCTTAGATCAGGGAGTGGAATTCTAATTAGAGCAGTATACAGCTCCTAATAACCTGAATAGGAGCCATATATAGGTGCTGTAGTTATCATTTATAATCTATACAGATTCTTCACAATGTTATTGAACACAATTATTAGGAAGTCAACTATGATATGGATTTGGTATCGGATTTCTGAAGCTATATATATCTCATTTGTATTCTATCCTGTTCTGAATTTACCAACAGGCTTGCGTATGTACACCATTCGTACAAATTATACACACAACTGTTTTGTGCTCTTCCAAAGTTGTACTGATCAGTTTATTTCAATCCCAAGCTACATCTATCCTGACAGGTGCCAGTAAGCTTCAACTGCCCTTTGACAAACATTGACACTGAAGATGTATAAGGCTTTTCTGAAAGCAAATGTTATAGAATAAAAAGTGACAAAGTGCTCTCTTAAAATAACCCATCAGCAAGTTTCCAACCTGCATCAAAGCCACTGAAAACCTACTGGATATCTCAACTGTATAACAAATCAATCATCTTTACCTCGTTTCTTTTACTGTTCAGCTTGTATTAAATGAAAATTATAAAGGATGTATACACATGTTGTAAACTGGCGTGTTTTTCCATTATTATGCAAAAACTTCAGGAAAAATCACTATGTAACCACAATGTGTTAACATAACCTAATAGTCAGCAATATGTAGGTGCCTACATAGATAAAACACACGCATTCAGTACAGTAGATGACGTCTAATCGGCTGCAGTCTCCCATAGGACGGGACAGTCAGCCAAACAGTTTAGGCACTATTGCCAACAATACTCAAAGAAACACTGGATATCTCCAAGTTGTGAAATCCTACCCAAGCTTGAACAACAGCAATTACATATCTATATACAGTGGGGAAAAAAGTATTTAGTCAGCCACCAATTGTGCAAGTTCTCCCACTTAAAAAGATGAGAGAGGCCTGTAATTGTCATCATAGGTAGACCTCAACTATGAGAGACAAAATGAGAAAACATATCTAGAAAATCACATTGTCTGATTTTTTAAGAATTTGCAAATTATGGTGGAAAATAAGTATTTGGTCACCTACAAACAAGCAAGATTTCTGGCTCTCACAGACCTGTAAATTCTTCTTTAAGAGGCTCCTCTGTCCTCCACTCATTACCTGTAGTAATGGGACCTGTTTGACATTGTTATCAGTATAAAAGACACCTGTCTACAACCTCAAACAGTCACACTCCAAACTCCACTATGGTGAAGACCAAAGAGCTGTGGAAGGACATCAGAAACAAAATTGTAGACTTGCACCAGGTGGGGAAGACTGAATCTGCAATAGGCAAGCAGCTTGGTGTGAAGAAATCAACTGTGGGATCAATAATTAGAAAATGGAAGACATACAAGACCACTGATAATCTCCCTCGATCAGAGGCTCCATGCAAGATCTCACCCCGTGGGGTCAAAATGATCACAAGAACGGTGAGCAAAAATCCCAGAACCACACGGGGGACCTAGTGAATGACCTGCAGAAAGCTGGGACTAATGTAACAAAGGCTACCGTCAGTAACACACTACGCCACCAGGGACTCGGATCCTGCAGTGCCAGACATGTCCTCCTGCTTAAGCCAGTACATATCCGGGCTCGTCTGAAGTTTGCTAGAGAGCATTTGGATGTTCCAGAAGAGTATTGGGAGAATGTCATATGGTCAGATTAAACCAAAGTAGAACTGTTTGGTAGAAACACAAGTCGTCGTGTTTGGAGGAGAGTGAATGCCGAGTTGCATCCAAAGAACACCATACCTACTGTGAAGCATGGGGGTGGCAACATCATGATTTTGAGTGCAAACCTCCTTCCATCAGCAAGGGCATTGAAGATGAAACGTGGCTGGGTCTTTCAGCATGACAGTGATCCCAAGCACACCGCCAGGGCAACAAAGGAGTGGCTTCTTAAGAAGCATTTAAAGGTCCTGGAGTGGCCTAGCCAGTCTCCAGATCTCAACCCCATAGAAAACCTTTAGAGGGAGTTGAAAGCCCTTGTTGCCCAGCGACAGCCCCAAAACATCACTGCTCTAGAGGAGATCTGCATGGAGGAATGGGCCAACATACCAGCAACAGTGTGTGCCAACCTTGTGAAGACTTACAGAAAACTTTGTTATATATCCAACAAAGGATATATAACAAAGTATTGAGATGAACTTTTGTTATTGACCAAATACTTTTTTTCCACCATTAATTTGCAAATAAATTCTTTAAAAATCAGACAATGTGATTTTCTGGATTTGTTTTCTCATTTTGTCTCTCATAGTTGAGGTCTACCTATGATGACAATTACAGGCCGGCCTCATCTTTTTAAATGGGAGAACTTGCACAATTGGTGGCTGACTAAATACTTTTTTTTTTCCCCACTGTAGATTTGTGAACATTCCTATATTTGGTGACCTAGAATGGGCAGAATTACTAATACTATTAATGGTTATGAAGCATAAAACTATGGTGCTCACATCTTGGGGGCCAGTCACATAACATTTTTTACATCAGTTTAACGGAAACAAAAAACGGATTTAAAAAATGGACGCAAACCATCAGTTTCCATAGACATCAATTAAAAACAAAACAAAACCGGATCCGTTGCTGTCCTTTTTTTTTGAACGGACACAAAAAGTATGGTACACTACGTTTTTGTGTCCTTCAAAAAAAAAAAAGTCAACAACGGATCGTCTTTTTTTTTTTTTAACATTGATGTCTATGGAAATGGATGGCCATCTCTTTGTATCGGTATTTTTTAATCTGTTTTTTGCATCCGTTAAACTGATGTTATATAACGTGATCTGAATGGTCCTTTAAGCTTGTCATGCACATGATATGTACACTTCTGTCATTCATCCAGAATAAATGTTTGTCAATGGTTCCTACAAACGACCAGTTCCAGACTCACAAACAACAACAAACTTGGAAAATTGCCAGATGAAAGTTGGACAATGCTAATGAGGGGACGGAAACAGGAAATGACCTACACTTTAGGAGTGTGTGTTATTAGGACAAACACATGCCCACAATACAAAAATCAGCAGCAGGTCTGTTGATCTAGTTCATACGCAAAAGATTACAGCTGAGAGACAGCCGAAAAAAATCCAACACAACAAATCTTGGTTGTGACCAACTTTAGTTGATAGTTGTATGTGATGAATGTTTGTAGGTTTACCTATGAACAACTGTTCGCAGATTGTTCAAAATCTGCCACTTCAGCAGTCTAAGGCTAGGTTCACATCTGCGTTGGAGTCTCCGTAGGAGACTGCCGCAGATTTCGTCTAAAATTGTCAGAGAGAAAAGTCCTGCACGGAGGACTTTTCTCTCCGTTGGTTTTATACGGACATACAGAATCTGCGTCAGAGTCACCTACGGAAACCTGGCAGACCCCATTATAGTCTATGGGGTCGGTGAGTAACCGCTTTTTTAGCACATGGGCTCTTCACCTTTTGGGTCCCCCTGCAGACTCGAACAACGGAGAAACGAACACAAGTGTGAACCTAGTGTAAAATCTAATGTTTATGGCCCCTCGGCCTCATCTGTCTTTTTATGTCGATGTCTCCTAAACTCCATACAAGCAGTAAGATAAGCACAAGGCATTCTATTTTTTTTCTACTAAAAATTGATAATGTTTTTAAAAAGGTGACTCACTCACCTATCAACCATGCTTTCATGAGGATTTGTAGGATGGGAGAAAAATGGCGTGTGCGTAGTATTTATTAACATGTATTATTATTAGGCTTGCATCATTTTTATTCCAAATCCTCATGAAAGCATAGCCTGATACATTAAAAATGATGCTTCCAGTGTAATCTGAGGCCCCCATGCCTTTATGAAAATTCGCAATTGGACTAATTTCCCGCCCTCTCGGCCACCTATGCCAGTAAGGAAATACAAACGTGGACAAAATTGTTGGTACCCCTTGTTTAATGAAAGAAAAACCCACAATGGTCACAGAAATAACTTGAATGTGACAAAACTGGAATTTGCTACAGTTTTGCTGACAAAACTACATGTTGACAAGCCACAAAGCTTCTGGGAGAATGTCCTATGAACAGATGAGACAAAAATCGAAATTTTTGGCAAGGCACATCACCTTGTTCACAGATAGAAAAATGAAGCATTTCTTGAAAAGAACACTGTCCCTACTGTGAAACATGGAGGAGGCTCTGTTTTGTTCTGGGGCTGCTTTGCTGCATCTGGCACAGGGTGTCTTGAATCTGTGCAGGGTACAATGAAATCTCAAGACTATCAAGAAATTCTAGAGAGAAATGTTCTGCCCAGTGTCAGAAAGCTTGGTCTGTCGCAGGTCATGGGCCTTGCAACAGGATAATGACCCAAAACACAGCTAAAAACACCCAAGAATGGCTAAGAGGAAAACATTGGACTATTCTGAAGTGGCCTTCTATGAGCCCTGTCCTAAATCCTATTGAGCATCTTTGGAAGGAGCAGAAACATGCCGCCTGGAAAAGGCACCCTTCAAACCCAAGACAACTGGAGCAGTTTGCTCATGAGGAGTGGGCCAAAATACCTGTTGAGAGGTGCAGAAGTCTCGTTGACAGTTACAGGAATCGTTTGATTGCAGTGATTGCCTCAAAAGGTTGTGCAACAAAATATTAAGTTAAGGGTACCATTATTTCTGTCCAGGCCTGTTTCATGAGTTTTCTTTTTTTAAAAAAAAAATTCTTTTGAAGCATGTTTGAAAAGCAATGTCTGACTTTAATTTGTTCATTTTCATAGAATTTTTATATATTATTACTTTTGTCAGATTCAAGTTATTTCTGTGACCATTGTGGATTTTTCTTTCATTAAACAAGGGGTACCAACAATTTTGTCCATGTGTCTATCTGCATTAATCAAATCAGGTCTGCCCACCTCCTTGTTAGATTTGTCACCGCCTCCTCAAATGGCCAACGTTTAGCATAACACTTCACTGCTTTACCTGTCCTAGCACCACTTATTCAATCACAAGGCAGGAGAACAGAGCCAGGAGAGAGGAGGAGGGCAAAATAGAGGCAGTGTTGGAGGAACTTATTTATGCGAATGGGGCTAGGTACAGTAGCTGGGTGGGAATGGGGTTTCCAAAAAAAAAAAAAAGTCTTGGCTAAAATTGGGTCCCGGCTTCAGGAAGTTTGTGAACCACTGTTCTTGAAGATTCTTTTAAGAACACAGTCAGCACAGTAAAAACTAAAGAGTAGTTAATAAAATGTAAAAGATTGTCTACCATGTCTTTGTCTATGTTTATTCTTTCACTTCTAAAACAACATAACAAATATTCTATAATATGAAGCAACAGATTGATATTTCTTAATGTATCTAACTATTCATTCAAAAAACTATAAGCCCCCTGTGATAACGAATTATTTTCTAACAAGCCATTAAAACTTAGTGTACCTCAAGTTATAACAACATTGCATAAATGAATGATACAGGTAAATACAAGAAACTTTGTAATATATCTCAAAGAAATATGTTTTCTTCTCCACTTTTCAGGCCAAGTTACTTTCTACATATTAGTGTATGAATAGAGGAGAAAGAGGCTGCTGGAAAAGATACTCAAATAACTGCTGCTGCTAGGCTTGTAGATAATAGGCTACCAGAGCACAAATTATCTAGCTGGCAGCAGCCTCCTGTCCTCCCTTCTGTGTGTCAGACAGGATACTAGATGGAATATTGTAAAACAGTCTAATTGAAAAGATGGAAAGCATCTTAATAAGTGGTGAAAGAAACAGATCTTCTTCATAAGATATATTACAAAGTTTCTTATATTAACCTGTACTATTCATGTACGAAAAGTGCTCAGAATCACAGGGGGCTTGAGCCCCTTGTACTTTTTGTTATTTAAATTTAATTTCACTTCCCAAGCCAATAATGGTCCTACACTTTTATTGCTGTTCCTGCAATGCATACTTGTAAACTCATCTATCATTGACACGTAACATTTTGCAAGAAAAAAAAAAACCTGGATATAAAAAAGAAAAAAGTCATAAATGACCCAGAAAATTACAGTTAATACTAGAAGTAGAAGGCTCTGAATGAAATGATTTACATGTATGTGTCACTCAATGTTACCGGAATTCAACCACAAGCGGTGGCAAAACCTACTTGGCTTTCAGAATCACATTGTACTGTACTGTACCTGCCTCCTTTATGAAACCTGTGAATTGGAATTCATGCTAACAGCAGCAGCATATCAAGCTACCTGTA
Organism: Leptodactylus fallax; assembly: GCA_947044405.1. Taxonomy (NCBI): domain Eukaryota; kingdom Metazoa; phylum Chordata; class Amphibia; order Anura; family Leptodactylidae; genus Leptodactylus; species Leptodactylus fallax. Next base: position 6,149,857 of record CAMRHE010000012.1, read on the forward strand.
GCTGCTGGAGCTCGTGATGTGCCTTCACACATATAGTAACAGATAGCAGAAAATGTGTCGCCAAGTAACACCGCATGTGATGTGGCTGCTAGCTGTGTGCTATTAGGATCTAGCTATACTGAGGGACACCACAATTCTTTCCCATCCTTCAGGTATAAAATAAATTGTTAACTGCCGAAGAAAACAGATGGAAAAAAATTACAGTTCCATAAACTGAATGCCACAATGCAATTGTTCTTAAAGGGACGATAGACGGAAACATTACTTATACATTCAAAATGTTTTATAGGCCTCTCCTAGCGGAATATAATATAAAGGTTGAGAACAGATGCTTTATTCAGAAGAGAAAGTCATGTAAAACTGAAAAGTGTTAGACTTTCTTATGATAATATGGCAACATTGCTTTAGTAATATATGCCCGATTTAACATTCTATACAGAAAAGAACTCAATTGGGCACATTTATTAAAAAAGACAAAAAAAAATATTAGATTTTTGCAGTTTTTCATCAGTAAAAAAATGGAGAAACATCTGCCAAACCTACAAAAAAGTATTTTAATCCTGGATGTATTTTCAAGTAGTAACACAGTTTTATTTGGCACAGAAAATGTATCATGCACTTAAAGGGTTTCTGAAGAATGTAAGTAATTGGACAAATTAAATAATTGCAAATAAAATGTTATTTTCTAATACTTGGTTGTTCACCCTTTGTTGGCAATGACTGCCTGAAGTCTTGAACTCATGGACATCACCAAACAGTTGCTGTTTGTTTGTGGGCCTTTCTGTCTGAAGTTTAGTCTTTAACAAGTCAAATGCTGCTCAAATGGGTTGAGATCAGGTGACTGACTTGGCCATTCAAGAATATTCCACTTCTTTTCTTTAATAAACTCCTGGGTTGCCTTGGCTTTATGTTTTGGGTCATTGTTCATCTGTATTATGAAATGCCGACCAATCAGTCTGGCTGGATTTGAGCACACAGTAGGTCTCTGAATACCTCAGAATTCATTCGGCTGCTTCTGTCCTGTGTCACATCATCCATAAACACTAGTGACCCAGTGCCACTGACAGCCATGCATGCCCAAGCCATCACACTGCATCTGCCGTGTTTTACAGATGATGTGGTATGCTTTGGATAAGTGCTGTACCACATACTCGCCATACTTTTCTCTTTCCATCATTCTGGTAGAGGTTGATCTTGGTTTCATCCGTCCAAAGAATGTTCTTCTAGAACTGTGCTGACTTTTTTAGATGTTTTTAGCAAAGTCCAATCTAGCCTTCTTATACTTGAGGCTTATGAGTAGCTTGCACCGTGTAGTGAACCCTCTGTATTTACTTTCATGTAGTTTTCTCTTTATGGTAAATTTGGATATTGATACGCCTACATTCTGGAGAGTGTTGTTCACTTGGTTGGCTGTTGAGAAGGGGTTTCTCTTCACCATGGAAATTATTCTGGTTTCGTCCACCATTGTTGTCTTCCGTGGGCGTCCAGGTCTTTTTGCATTGATGAGTTCACCAGTGCTTTCTTTCTTTCTCATGATGCATCAAACTGTAGATTTTGCCACTCCTAATATTGTAGTAATTTCTCAGATGGGTTTTTTCTGTTTTCACAGCTTAAGGATGGCTTGTTTCACCTGCATGGAGAACTCCTTTGACCGCATGTTTTCTTCACAGCAAAATCTTCCAAATGCAAGCACCACACCTCAAATCCACTCCAGGCCTTTTACCTGCTTAATTGAGAATGACATAACAAAGGAAATACCCACACCTGCCCATGAAACAGCCTTTGAGTCAATTGTCCAATTACTTTTGGTCCCTTTAAAAACAGGGTGGTAAATATTAAGGAGCTGAAACTCCTAAACCCTTCATCCATTTCATCACCCTCAAATGAAAGATGAAAGTCTGGACTTTATGTCCATGTCCATTATATAACAATAACTTGAATATGTTTCAGTAACCAGGTAAAAAAAAAAAAACAACAAAATTTGTGTCAGTGTCTAAATATATATGGACCTAACTGTACCTGCATGCACATATCTTCATAAAATCACCAGAACTGGAAGGAACAAAAATCTGCTTTGAAGCTGGAAATGTTATAAAAGTATCATCCTATAAAATGTAGGGATTACACACTGTAAAAAGCAAGTGCACCACTAAACCATGTATATTTCTTCAAAGTAGACAACCTGAAGATTACATGTGTCTCAGTGGGTTATCAATAGCCATGTCCACCTTCATATAACTTTGTAAAAATGCACTAAAACATATATTTGCTCCTAAAACTCACATTCAATCTTACATTCACACATATAAAATAATAGATCAAGGTGTACACAATTTATAAAATATCACAAACATCAACTACAAGAGCTTGTACTCTCAAAAACACTGATATAGAAGACAAGCAGTATTTTGCTGTTATTAACAAATATGTTAAAAATCTATAGTGCACATAGTAAACTGTGACACCAAAATCTAACTTTTTTTTAGACTGCACAGAATACTGTATATAAAAACACAACTTAATATTTCATCTATACAACCACCTTCATGCAACTTTGCAGCAAACAGATTACAAGCACAAATTGTACGGAAATTCAAATTTGCCACTAAAGTGCATGCTTAAGCAATCGTTTTCTGCAAGCAAAATGTACTTTTCAAAAAACTGCAAGATGTGAGGAATTCATACATACCACACACACACACACACAGTATATAATATATTTACAGATGCAGGTGTTAAAGAAATGACAAAATCGCAGAAATGCGCCAACCAATTTTGTGCATTCAAATAAAACAGGAGCCTACATAAGAATATCATTTTCTATCCCCCTATCGCTATTATTTTAGCGTGTAATGGATATGACTGTGCAGTCTGCAGCTCTGCTCCTTCCTTTTAGACGCAACTCTAAAGTTCTGCCGAGGCTGGAGGGGGAAAGGACACTTTAGAGCCCCATATCTTAGGATTCGTTAGGGCTATGAAGATGAGCTCAGATTCATTTTAAAGATTACACATTCGGAGCGATCTGCTGTTAATAACGCTGTTGAGCATCGAGATCTGCATTGGGATCTCAATGCCGAATATCGTTTTCGGCAGCGAATTGCTCCAGATCTTTAAGGGCTATCATGATGATCTTGGTATCATTTTAAAGATGAGATTTTCTTCATTAGATACGCCCTCCGCTACAAAAGTGCCACCCTGGGAAGACATATAACTATATGGGCTGTAGGGAAAAGGTTAAGGGCCATGACATAACTGTTTTAAGTGTCCCTCCAGCCGCAACTTCCCTGCATTATTAGAGCTGGTACACTCGTACTCCAGTGAAAAGCAGAGAAAGAAACAAGTGAACAAAATACAAAAGGGTCAGAAATTGGCTTTTATAGAAAGGAGCCAAATTCCATTTATAAAGTATATTAAAACATTTTTGTCAATGTCACAAATGCTGCCAGAAAGATCAAAACTTTCGGTACCTTTAATATGTGACATAGTGCACCAAAAATGTGCCAAAATTTGGCATGTATTTTGTTGGAAAGTAAACTAACAAGACTAAAGTGCACCAGATTTTTCAAAAAGCATTAGACACTGTGATAAATGTTGCGTAGTTGTGATAAATGTTGCATGAAAGGACCTTTCATGTCCACATCAATTTGCGTTATTATATACTGCTAGAAAGCAGACAGTGTACTGGATTTAGAGCACTGGTACTGGATTCAGAGCACTGTCGGCTTTCCTGGTATTTGACCTGGTGCTGTAGATATTGGTGCCGAAATTCATTTCGGCACCGATATCTCCCCACTGTCAGAAAAGCGGGCCTTACAGCCTAGCGTCATCGCTGGGCTGTGAGGAACACCCCCCGACTGTACTCTAACATAGCCTTGTACTGTCAGAGAGTGCCAGAGAGTACTCATCAGTACCAGAGCACAGAATCATACTCCTCTCCTGCTCTTGCCTGACACCACCCTTCTGACAGTACAGAGCCAAAATAGAATGTCAGGCACCAAAACGAACAGCACTGATTGCACTTTAATGGTGAAGGATACAGAAAAAAAAATCCAAAAGTTACAGAATCAGTGGAGCAGCAGCTATGAATTGATGTAAAGAGCTGGAGTCAAATCAGCCACATGATGCGATCAGCATTCATTTTAAAGAGTTTGCCTAAGTGTCTGAAACCCCTGGAAGAAGACATTGTGGCTGCCCAGAAGGGTACCTGAATGTACTATTACATGCTGACAATATAATTAATGGACAAGCATGGCCAAAAGTATTGGCACCCCTGCAATTCTGTCAGATAATACTCAATTTCTTCCAGAAAATGATTGCAATCACAAATGCTTTGGTAATAATATCTTCATTTAATATGTCGTCAATGGAAAACCACAAAAAGAATTGTCAAAAAGCCAAATTGGATATAATTCCACACCAAACATAAAAAAGGGGGTGGACAAAAGTATTGGCACCCTTTGAAAAATCAGGTGATGCTTCTCTAATTTGTGTAATTAACAGCACCTGTTACTTACCTGCGGCACATAACAGGTGGTGGCAATAACTAAATCACACTTGCAGCCAGTTGAAATGGATTAAAATTGACTCAACCTCTGTCCTGTGTCCTTGTGTGTACCATACTGAGCATGGAAAAAAGAAAGAAGACCAAAGAACTGTCTGAGGACTTAAGAAGCAAAATTGTGAGGAAGCATGAGCAATCTCAAGGCTACAAGTCCATCTCCAAAGACCTGAATGTTCCTGTGCCTACCGTGCGCAGTGTCATCAAGAAGTTTAAAGCCCATGGCACTGTGGCTAACCTCCCTAGATGTGGACGGAAAAGAAAAATTGACGAGAGATTTCAACGAAAGATTGTGCGGATGGTGGCTAAAGAACCTCGACTAACATCCAAACAAATTCTAGCTGCCCTGCAGTCCAAGGGTACAACAATGTCAACCCGTACTATCCGTCGGCATCTGAATGAAAAGGGACTCTATGGTAGGATACCCAGGAAGACCCCACTTCTGACCCAGAGACATAAAAAAGCCAGGCTGGAGTTTGCCAAAACTTACCTGAGAAAGCCAAAAACTTTTTGTAAGAATGTTCTCTGGTCAGATGAGACAAAAGTAGAGCTTTTTGGGAAAAGGCATCAACATAGAGTTTACAGGAAAAAAAAAAAAAAAAAAAAGAGGCCTTCAAAGAAAAGAACACGGTCCCTACAGTCAAACATGGCGGAGGTTCCCTGATGTTTTGGGGTTGCTTTGCTGCCTCTGGCACTGAACTGCTTGACCGTGTGCATGGCATTATGAAGTCTGAAGACTACCAACAAATTTTGCAGCATAATGTAGGGCCCAGTGTGAGAAAGCTGGGTCTCCCTCAGAGGTCATGGGTCTTCCAGCAGGACAATGACCCAAAACACACTTCAAAAAGCACTAGAAAATGGTTTGAGAGAAAGCACTGGAGACTTCTAAAGTGGCCAGCAATGAGTCCAGACCTGAATCCCATAGAACACCTGTGGAGAGATCTCAAAATGGCAGTTTGGAGAAGGCACCCTTCAAATCTTAGGGACCTGGAGAAATTTGCCAAAGAAGAATGGTCTAAAATTCCAGCAGAGCATTGTAAGAAACTCATTGATGGTTACCGGAAGCGGTTGTTCGCAGTTATGTTGTCTAAAGGTTGTGCTACCAAGTATTAGGCTGAGGGTGCCAATACTTTTGTCCGGCCCATTTTTGGAGTTTTGTGTAAAATGATCAATGATTTGACTTTTTTTTTCATTCTCTTTTGTGTTTTTTCATTGCAAGCAAAATAAATGAAGATATTATTACCAAAGCATTTGTGATTGCAATCATTTTCTGGAAGAAATTGAGTATTATCTGACAGAATTGCAGGGGTGCCAATACTTTTGGCCAGCACTGTAATACATAGCCAGGGTTAATGGGGTTATCCAGAGAAAGTAAACTTACCTGAGGGCAAGGCCAATCATAACAAAAACAAATGCAGCCATACGCACCCCTCCCTTTACGTGTTGCCAAAGTTGCAGGATGAAGTCACTGATTCTAACATCCAGCAATCACTATGGCCTGTGACTGGCCATAGCTGAAGCTGGTCATCCTGCAGTGCCAACAACACAGACCAGTAGGGAGAATGGGAGCAATATGTTTACAATGAAGTAGCAAGGATGAAAGAGTATGGTTGAGTTTGTTTTGTTATGACCTGCCCCCAGGAAAATTTTACCTAGAAAGAGGTCTTGAAAATACCTATTTAATGTATTACACTACAACGCACATGTAATAGTCACCGGCTGGAAATCACCAGCACCTGATCGGTGGCAATATGGCTTCTCTGCGGCCAAAGCAACACTATGCCTGGCATGCCTTGACCTGAGCTGCTGCCCAAACATCAACCCCTGCGAGTCAACTGAAGCCACCCACCAGCGATGATGGACATATATGGTCAACCACTACTCACTGATTTTCCCTTTTACTGAGGTAACAGCTTCTGCTGTTGCAAGGAATGCACCACTAAAGTGAAGGGCAGAAGTGTGCCACTTCAGTTGTGACCAGAGATGTGAGTAAAGCTGTTTACAGACTTAGATATGCACTTCTGCCCCTGTTTTTTGTGATTTGTGTGAAAATCTCAGCACCTAGAATTCTACCCAGTGGCGTAAATAGGAATGGCTGGGCCCCAAGGTGAACATTTGACATGGCCCCCCCCCCCCCGAACCGCTGCCACCAACCGCCCCCTCCAAAAAAATGCATTCCTGCACACACTATTATGCCCCATAGTGGCACCTGCACACAGAATTATGTCCCCTAGTGGCCCCTGCATACAGAATTATGCCCCATAGTGGCCCCTGCACACAGTATTATGTCCCATAGTGGCCCCAACACACAGTATTATGCCCCATAGTGGCCCCTGCACACAGTATTAGGCCCCAGAGTGGCCCCTGCACACAGTATTATGTCCCATTGTGGACCACCCATGAATAATTATTGTACTCTGGAGTCTTTTCAGACCCCAGAGTATAATGATTGAAAACCCAGGGGAAGATAGAAACATAAAAAAAACAATGCTACTTACCTGTTCCTCTCTCTGGTCCACTCCCTGTTACTTCGGCCTTCTTCAATGTTGGACCAGGCCGGTGTCGCATGATGCGGGCTGGCGTCGCGACGAAAAATGAAGTCAGCTGACGTCACCAAACAGGCCCGAAGCCTGGAGAAGCGTAGGAGAGGTAAGTACATTGTTTTCTATGTTCCCTCACCTCCCCTGGGCCTCCGATTATTACTCCGGGGTCTGAAAAGACTCCAGAGTATAATAATTGTTCATGGTTGGTCCACAATGGGACATAATACTGTGTGCAGGGGCCACTATGGGGCATAATACTGTGTGCAGGTGTCACTATGGGGCATAATACTGTGTGCAGGGGCCACTATGGGACATAATACTGAAAAGACCCCGGAGTATAATGATAACAGTGATTGTGGTGATCGGCCCACGGCCTTACCTACCGATCCCTGCTACTGCGCACAGTTCGCAGAATCGGAAGTGCGGGCGGCCGTGAGCAGGACCCCGGGGAATGGTAAGTATATAGGGCCCGTTACCTGCTGGGGTTACTCCAGCAGGTAACGGCCTATTTAAAAAAAAAAAAAAAAGTAAGTATCGGGGGGCCCGTGGGGCCCCGTAATGTCCCAGGCCCTGTGGCAGCCGCTATTGCGGCTACCTCGGTAGTTACGCCCCTGATTCTACCGTTCAAAATCTGTACCTGTAGTTTTATAGAACTAAAAGTACACTCTAAATGTAGACATCTGTACAATGCAGTTCATTGTATGATTTTCAGTAGTAGCAATTGTAAAAATTGTGACATTGTTCCAAATTTGACCACATTGTTATTGTGCAATTTTTTAAATGCATAATCTGTTTACACATAGATTGGTTAAAAAAAAATTTTGTAACTGAAAATCTGATCTATACATCTGACTGGCATTGTTCATGCAGTAGGTGCACAGACTTTACAATTCAACACTTGCAGAAATTTCTGCAACAAATCTGCCAGATGAGAACATGCCTTAAGTGGTTAATAAGAACTCTGGTAGGTTTTCTCTACTAGAAATTATTTGTGTAGCTTCTATCGTCATATATTGCATTGCAATATTTTGCATTGTATTTGGTGGTTTGTATTTTGTTCACATCTTTGTGTGTGTATATGGTCATGACCGAATCTTGTTGAAACTTACTGAAACAAAGTATAGACTGGTAACACTGTATGGGAGACAAAGCTCATTGTGATGCCAGGGCTGTGCTACCACTAGAGCTAGTTTGATTTTACAAAGTCGTCTCTAGCTGAGAGGAATTTAAAACCATGGATTTAAGCAAGTACTGTAGTTCATGAATGATGGATAGATAAATATTAGCAGAAAGTGATATAGCAAAGAGGGATGTGAAAAAAAATCCTTTGTTTAATTTCATGCTGAGATGTGCTTATGCTAACAATGAAATCTCTATATTATGATGGGAAAGGTCAGTGGGAAATGTCACAGTTAATTTACATGAGCATACGTAGCTAAATAGTAGAACGTACATTACTATTCTTCCGATCTGCAATTTTTCATGATTTTCAAAGCTTAACTGGTTTCAAGGTGTTGCAGAGCATATGGCTTAGGCATCATTGATCTATGGCTGCTGATCGTCACTTGCAACCATTGCTTTCCATTTGAATCACCTCATACATTCCATGCTCTTGGTAAATTTCAATCACTCAATGGCCATAGACGTAGAGATAAGTTGACTGATCCAACTGCAATTCGCTTGAAGTAGTCATCAAAAATTCTCTCCTACATTAGAAGCAATGTTTCCACTACACTAAAGACTTCTTACACCTGCCTATAAATACTTCTTGGTTGCTAACTGTGCCAGTGCTTTTATTTTTAGTCAAAAATGTGTGCCCAAAAACTATCAATAAAGTTCTGGCATCCATATCTTTGTTGGAATGGAACCCAGCCGTGCACTCTAGATATTTTGAAAAGACACATTTCCTTTATTATACATTTCTACATGCACTCCTAGATTACACTCACACCGAAACAGAAATGACCTCCCTAAATTGATGGTGTCCATCCCATTAATAGTGCTTTAATGCATATGGCACCTCTTCTCCAGCTGTTTAACCCCTTCACGCATTCTCACGTACATGCACGTGGGAGAATGTGGTTAGTTACCGCATCCCCACGTACAGGTATGTGATGGTGATCGAGCGGGCTCAGAAGCAGAGCCCGTGCGATCACCGCGGGAGCCCGGCTGTATTTGACAGCCAGGCTCCCGCTGCAACAGCGGGGACCAGTGATAACACTGATCCCCGCTGTTTAACCCTTAAGATGCCGTGGTCAATAGCGACCGCGGCATTTTAAGTGTTTGCTAGCGGCATTGAGTGCCGCGGGCGACATCGGGAGAGGGTGTTAGCTGTAACTGACAGCTAACACCCTGCTCCTTAACCTCCGATCGGCGCTCAACGCCGATCGGGGTTTTTAACCGCTTGGATGCCGCGGTCAAACATGGCCGGCCGCCCGCTCACTATCTGAGGGGGTGGTATCGGAACCGGGTGTTAGCTGTAACTGACAGCTAACACCTTACTCCATAACCCCCGGTCGGAACTGAGTTCCGATCGGAGGTTTTAACCCCTTGGATGCATTCAAGGGGTTCCGCCATCTTGCCGCTCCCCCCCGGCACCCACCGCGGCGAGATCGGGGGGTGCCGATATCTATAATCTGCAGCCTGGGGTCTGCCCAGTGACCCCAGGCTGCCTGGAGAACCCACTACCTGGTCGATCCTGCCGAGACTTGCGGAAGTCAGCGCTGTGTTTCCATAGCGCTGACTTCCTGTATAGACTGCAAGACACTTGTATGCTTGTGTCTTGTAGTCTATAGTACTGAGCCAGAGATCAAAGTATCTCTGGCTCAGGTGTCCTAATGGGACACATGAAAAAGTAAAAAAAGTGAAAAAAATAAAGTATGTGAAAAAAATTAATAAAAGAATAAAGCCCCAAAAATTTCCTTTTCCTATATAAAATGAATTATATAAAAAAATAAACCTAAAACTTAATAAAAACAATACATATTTGGTATCGTCACGTCCGTAACAACCTGTACAATAAAACTGACACCATATTTAATGTACACGGTGAACGTTGGGGAAAAAAACCGCAAAAAAAACGCCAAAAGTAATGATTTATCGCCATATCACCTTACAAAATATGCCATAAAAAGTGATCAAAAAGTCATATGCACCCCAAAACAGTACCAATAAAAAGCACAGGTTGTCCCACAAAAAATAAGCCCTAAACCAACTCTCTAAACTGAAAAATAAAACTGCTACGCATCTTAGAAGATGGCGATGCAAAAAAAATTGATTTATGTCCCCAAATGGGTTTTTGTTCTGCAAAATTGGTATTGCATAAAAAAACAGTATAAATGAGGTATCGCCGTAATCGTACTGACCCACAGAATAAAGGTAAAATGTTACTTACGCTCTACGCTGCATGGTGAAAAATTTCAAAGGTAAAATGCAGTGCCAGAATTGATGGGGTTGTTTTTTAATCCACCAAGAAAGAGTTAATAAAATGTATTTAATAAGTTGTTAGCACCTAAAAATGATGTCATTAAAAAATACATCACATACTGCAAACAACAAGCCCTCATATGGCTACATCACCGGAGAAATAAAGAAAATATAGCTCGTACAATGTGAAGACAAAAACCCCCAAAAAATCAGCAAATCATTAGAACATAACTGGCTGCGGCAGGAAGGGAATGTATAAACTGTGCGAGCATATATGAGGGTACAAACCAGATTTAGAGCTTACGAGGGATAATAAACCAGAAGTGACCCCCAGAGTGATCTCCCCAATAATAGGAACTACTGGGGAAATAGTAGGGAATTTAGTGTACCCAATGTTCTACGCACAGCTTACATATTCACTTTTCCCCATCCGCTGTGCAGTCACGTCTGGGATACTAATGCTCGTTACACCCCTTGATAAATTCTTTGAGGGGTGCACTTTTCAAAATGGGGTCATTCCCTAGAGGATTCCACTTTACTGGTACTTTAGAGGCTCTGCAAACATGACATGGCATCCAGATCCCAAACATCTGAATCTGCGCTCCAAAAGCCACATAGCGCTCCTTCCCTTCTGTGCCCTACTGTGTTCCCAAACTGCAGTTTATGCCCACATGTATTACACTTGTTGTACCCAGAATAACGTACTTAATGTCATATGTGGGTATAAACTGTTGTTTGGGCACAGCCGAGCACAGAAGGGAAGGAGCGCTATTTGGTTTTTGGACGCCATTGCACTTTTGCAGAGCTGAAATGCCAGTACAGTGGAATCTCCTGACATGTCACCCCATTTTGGAAACTGCACCCCTGAAGGAATTTATCCAGGGGTACAGTGAGAATTTTTAGCCCCCAAGTGTTGCTATAATTTATTATCCATAAATGAATACGCAGCTGATGGTGAAAGGTGAAAATGACAATTTATCCAGGAATACGACAATTCAGTGTGTAATATGTTGTGCCCGACTTGTATCAGAGATGAACGCTCCAAAAGCTGTTGTGCCCGGGATCCCCGATCACCAGTTTTTGGAGTGTGTGTCTGTGCAGACATAAACTGGGCACAACATATTGGGCGTATCTATAGAAAAATTTCATTTTTAACTTTTCATTATCAGCTGCGCATTCATTTCTGGAAATTAAAAGAATGCAACATTTAAGGGTTAATAATGCTCGCTACACCACTTGATAAATCCCTTGAAGGGTATAGTTTCCAAAATGGGGTGATATGTCTGCGGATTCCACTTTACTGGCAATTCATGGGCTCTGCAAAAGTGGCATGGTGTCCAAAAAGCAAACTGTGCTCCAAAAACCAAAATAGCGCTCCTTCCCTTCTGTGCCCGGCTGTTCCCAAACAGCAGTTTATACCCACATATGGCATTGTTAAGTACGTTATCCTGGGTACACCAGTGTCATACGTGTGGGCATAAACTGTCATTTGGGCACACAGCAGGGCGCAAATGTGAAGGAGCGCTATGTGCTTTTGGAGCGCATATTTAGATTGTTGTTTTTTTGGACGCCATGTCACATTTGCAGAGACCCTAAAATTGCCCCTACAAAATGGGGGTCACTTCTTGGGGAATTCCAATTTACTGGCACCTCCAGGGCCCTGCACAAACAACATGGCAACGAGAAAGTACTCCAAAAGCTAAAAAAACACAGTGCTCCTTCCCTTCTGAGCCCTGCTGTGTGCCCAAGCAGCAGTTTATACCCACATATATAATTTTTTTGTCCCCGGGATAGCCCACTTAATAGTTTTAGGAGTTCATGTCTCTGATGCCACAAAGTGGCCGCAACGTATTAGGCACTGAAATTGGATATTTCTTTGAAAACTTTAATTTTCACTTTGTACATTAATTTTTGGGAAGCATTTTTAGGCTCAAAATCATAATATCCCTTGATACATTCCTTGAGGGGTGTAGTTTCTAAAATGGGGTCACTTTTAGGGGGTTTCCATTGTACTGGTACTTTAGGGGCTCTGCAAATGCGACATGGCACCTGAAAACTATTCCAGCCACATCTGCCCTCCAAAAGCCAAACAGCGCTCTTTCCATTCTGAGCCCCACCATGTACCCATACAGCAGATTATAATCACATATGGGGCATTTCTGTGTTCAGAAGAAATTGTGTAACAAACTGTGGGGTGTTTTTTCTTCTTTAACCACTTGCAAAAATGAAAAATATGTCGCTAAATGGACGGTTTATTGGAAAATAGTAATTTTACATTTTTACGTCCCTAAGTCAATAAAATCTGTGAAACAGCTGTGAGGTCAAAATGCTCACTATACCCCTAGATAAATTCTATGAGGGGTGTAGTTTTCAAAATGGGGTCACTTTTTGGGGGTTTGTATTGTATCGGTACTTTGCAACATGGCACCTGAAAACTATTCCAGCAAAATCTGCCCTCCAAAAGCTAAATAGCGCTCTTTCCATTTTGAGCCCTGCCATTTATCCATACAGCAGATTACAACCATATATGGGGCATTTCTGTGTTCAGGAGAAATTGTGTAACGAACTTTGGGGAGCTTTTTCTCCTTTGTCCTCTTGTGAAAATGAACAATTTGGGGCTAAATTGACGGTTTATTGGAAAAAAAGTAATTTTTCATTTTAATGTCCAAATGTTAATAAAATTTGTGAAACAGCTGTAGGGTCAAAATGCTCACTATACCCCTTGATATGCTCTGTGAGGGGTGTAGTTTCCAAAATGGGGTCACTTTTAGGGGGCTTCCACTGTATTGGTACTTTGGGGGCTCTGCAAATGCGACATGGTACCTGAAAACTATTCCACCAAAATCTGCCTTCCAAAAGCCAAATAGCGCTCTTTCCATTCTGAGTCCTGTCATGTACCCATACAGCAGATTACGACCACATATGGGGTATTGCCGTGTTCAGGAGCAATTGTTTTGCAAACTGTGGGGTGCTTTTTCTACTTTACCCCTTGTGAAAATGAAAACTTTGGGGATAAATTGACATTTTAGAAATGTTTCATTTATACATCCCAGTGTTAGCAAAATCTGTGAAACAGGCAGTAAGGTCAAAATGCTCACTATACCCCTTGATGAATTCTGTGAGGGGTGTAGTTTCCAAAATGGGGTCACTTTTTGGGGTTTTCCTTTGTATTGGTACTCTAGGGGCTTTGCAAATGAGACAGAGCACCTGAAAACTATTCCAGCAAAATCTGCTTTTCAGACGCCCAGTGTTATTCCTTCTCTTCTGTGCGCTGCCATTCGCCCAAACATCAGTTTACACCCACTTGTGGGGTATTTCCGTGCTCGGGAGAAATTGCATAACAAACTGTGAGATGCATTTTCTCCTTTAACCCTTTGTGAATGTGTTAATTTTAGGGCTAAATTAAGGAATTAGTGGGAAAAAATTAAATGTCTAAATTTCACCTCCATATTGTTTTAATTCCAGTGAAATGCTTAAAGGTTTAACAAACTTCCCAAATGTTATTTTGAATTATTTGAGGGGTGCAGTTTTGAAAATGGGGTCATTTATGGGGGTTTCTAATATATAGGCCATTATAATCCTCTTCAGAACTGAAGTGGTCCCTAAAAAATTAGTTTGGGAAATTTTCTTGTACATCTGCAAAATCGCTGTTACACTTGTAAGCCTTCTAACATCCAAAATAAATTACAGGACGATTAAAAGATGATGCCGATATAAAGCAGAGATATGGTAGATAATATGTATTAATGTATTTGGGTGGTATGACTATCTGTCTGAAAAGCAGAGCATTTCACATTTTGAAAATTGCGATTTTTTTCCAAATTTCCATCAAATTTCCTATTTTTTATAAATAAATACAAAAATATTCATTAGTGTTTACCACTAACATGAAGTACAATGTGTCACGAAAAAAATAATCTCAAAATCACTTGTGTAAATTAAGTCGTCTCAAAGTTATTGCCATATAAAGTGACACGTCAGTTTTGAAAAACGAGGCCTGGTCCTTAATGCACTTTTGGGCTCGGTCCTGAAGGGGTTAATGGAAATGGTCCACAAGATATACCACAGGGCATACCCGACACTGGTGAGGGGATGTTGAATGGGTACTTATCTCAATGATCGATGTTTCTGTTGCAAGGCTGGAACTGCAGACCTGCTCTATTGCCTATGGTAATGTACAAAGGTATAGAAATTTTGGTCTAGGGTCCATATGTTTATCACTACTCACTTCAGTTCTGCGACTCCTCTTTGTCCCATATGGATAATCTTTGGAAACATTGATACAGATGCAGCACCATGCACGTCTGCTAGTAGGAAACTGGTACATGTGGTTCCAGAAGCAAAAGCTTCCGCTCATCATGAAAAGAGATTGAGTAGAGGACACAGGTAGGAAGGAAAGCCAGCTGGGAAAACTTTTTGACTGTTTCACAGATATACTGCCGATAAGAGTAAAGAGGTCAATATTACTACTGTTTTCAGCTGACTTCCTGGCATCAGGAGTGTCTACTGGCAAAATATCCCTCAATTCCTGAAACCTAACTTGCAGAGGGTTCCTCACTTTACTGTGACATGGCCTTCTTCTTCTTGACAAGAGTGCTCAGAAAAGTAAGTCAGATGAAAACAGTAGTATATTGACCTCTTTACTCTTTAACAGCAGTGTGCCTTATCACACAGGTCCGGTGCCATGGAAACGATGTGTAAAGAATGGGCGAAATAATTTCACATAGCAGAAAAACAAAGCAGCATTGCTAAAGCAATATATTTAGGAAAACTCTTCAATTTACATAAGCTAGCAGTATAGATAGCATCCTTGAGATGGGAATACCCCTTTAAGACAAAGGGTAACAAAGTAGAAGATGTCACTCAAGCCGTGGGGGTGGAGTTGGCAGGTAGATTATCAAGGGCAGAGAAAGAAGCTCCAGCAGGAGAAGGAACACCCCTAAAGCCCCTTTTCAGTTAATTTATGAATTATTTATTTTTCTTACAGTGTTCACTGTGTGCGGGTTAAACAACACATTAGCATTATAGTGTAGATTGCTTTGGATTCAAGATACAATTATGTGCCGTTTATTATTTTATTAACATAATAAAGCTATGTGTAAGGGAAAATTACGTTTTTACATGATTATTTCTTTTTTTTGAAAATATTTTTATTAAACTTTTTTTTTTTTTTTAGTTTTTTTTTCTTCTTTAGTCCCACTAGGGAACTGGAACTTGCAATCTCTTATATTCATATCAGCATTACGCTGAGGCCCCACGCAGCTTTTTTTTGGTGCAGATTTTGCTGCGTTTTTTGAGCCAAAGCCAAGAATGGCTACAAAAGGAATGGGAAATATATAGGAAGTTCTTATAATTCTACCTTCTGCTCAATCCACACCTGGCATTGGCTCAAAAAAATAGAGCAAAATCTGCAACAAAAAAGCTGCATCTCTGCAACTTGGGGACTCAGCTTTATACTGACATCCAGCCTATTAGACCCACCCTCTGGCTGCTATAGCAACCCCCTGCAACCACAATGTGGAGGCAGAAGGAAGCCCTTCCCTCTGTCTGAGCTCTTTACATGCCACAGTCACTAATGACCGCGGCATGTAATGGCTTAAACTGCCAGGGATCGCCATTATTCATCCCTGGCAGATGCGGCAGGGACCCAGCTGTATGTGTCAGTCGGTCTCCAGTTATTGTGCGGGCACTGCCCCATGCTCATGACAAATATATTCATCATGTAGCAGGAAGGAGTTAAAATCCTGGAAAAACCCTTTAGGCTAAGGCCCCATGCAGCGAATCGCTGCAAAAAAACACTGCGGAAAAGACTGCAGCGGAAATGCATCACGTTTTTTTTTCCGCAGAGTTTTTCACAAAGTCCGCAGACGAAAACTCTGTGGACTTTTTGCCTCTATTATACCTATACAGAAAACGCCAGCGTGTCCGTAGGTATAATTGACATGCTGTGGATATTTTCTGCAATGTGTGGATAGTATTAGCCAGGATCACTTCTGTATAAGCTACAGATGGAATACCAATTTCCAATATTCAATAGCAGATCCACCAATTAAATATCAAAACAGCAGCGTGGATAAAACTTAACTTTTACTTAAATTAATCAATAAAAGATAGGTACCTAAATAAACCAGTGAAAATACTCCCATTTCAATTGTGTCAACGGGGTATAGATAAAGATAAAACTAGTCTCCAACAAAAAGTGGCGACTATAATGCAGTCACATGTTAATACTCAAATTCGCTTATGGCACATATTAATAGTCCCACCACTGATTCAGCACATAGTGAATGACCATCACATGTATCCTTTTTCTTTAAATACTAGCTTTACGGGACCTGCTTAGTAAAATAAATGGTTGTTTTGAAACCTGAAAATCTACTCTTGTAAATACTGCATAGCTATACGTAAAAATGATGATGATTCTTGACTGTCACTAGAGCCGGCTTGTTCAATGCATCAGTCTGTATTCTTTGCATGATAACAGCACTGTGTGCAGAAAAAAGGAAATTATAGTCCCTTTATTCTCTGGTTTGGCAGGTTTCCCAGAGGCTGGAACACACCATCATACAATCCCTATGAATTTGCTTAAATTTTCACTAACTTTTCAGACAACGTAGTGTAATTTAATAAAGCATGTGATTCTGGAATGTAATGCACTTTATTAAAAATGTTGCTGTTTTCTGCCTGAAAACCTATCTTAATGTATGTTCTCATGGCGAAACTTGGCACTGAATCTGACTCCCATTATTTTCAATGGGAGGCAGAGATTGAAGCAGGATGCTGAAAAAATAAGCATCCTGCTTGATCTTGCCACGTATTCCACCATAATCATTCATAGAACCCGGAGCACGAACATTCATCTGGGGCTAATCAGTGAGTGAAAGCCACAGCAGAAAGCAGTCAGGCCACAAAATGAAGAGGCATCTGAGAAGGAAGTTTGCCAAAATTCTTCTTATTTTTCCAACGTATGAACAGGATACCCTAAAGTTTCTGCCACTAGGTATTTCACTTCTAGCTAATTTGCTGCTCACTCCCTGTTACTAGGAAAAGTCCATCTTTAGGAAACAGCAGGCTCAAGAGGAGAACAGAGTGGGAGGAGGGGCAAAAGAAAGGTCTTTCTTCAGAGCCTCTACCTGTCTGCAAACATCTTTCTCTGTAAACCGAACAGATAGGACTCTGCAGCTACTCACAACCTATAATGTAAAGAGAGTCTATGTACTTCTGACTAGCTGATTGTGTTGCTGATTAGTCATAGACAGCAAGAAACTTTTCTTATTGTGTTCAGATTTATCTTATTCCGTGTCAGGGATCTTTTTAGCTGCATCATAACCTTGAGTCAAGAGTCCAGTGTCCCTGGATCTCCGCTATAGTGTTTATTTTCTCAGCCCTAGATGGACAAATAAAACCTAAATTGCAACATTAAAAAAAATCATACCAACCCCCCCACAATACCTATATATTTTCTGAAAGTAGACACCTGCAACATTGTCAAAATGCCACTTGGTACTGTATACGAATGGGCACCTTCTTGCAATTTTGATTTCAAGTGTGTGTTTTATAAAAAAAAAAAAAAATAAAAATACGCAAATACATTTATATTAGTTGCTAACAGTAGAAACCAAACAAAAAGTTTTATGTACCACATCTCCTAAAAATAAGAGTTCAACATGTTCACAGTTCATTCATATCACTAAGGCCTACACCTGCATGCACATATCTTCAGAAAATCACCAGAACTGGAAGGAGCAACAATCTATTTTAAAGGGTTTGTCCAGGCAAAAAAGGACAACCCTTTTAACTTTTAAATCAGCCGGGGGCATTGAAAAAAAAATTAAAAAAATGCATACTCACCTGTCTCCGATGCTCCAGTCCTCCCGCACATCCTGGTTCTTCTGCTCCGGCAGCTTCTTCCGGGTCTCTTCCGGAGTTCCGCTGAAGCCGCTGATTGGACCTGGGAGAAGCCACCGAAGCAGAAGAACTGGGACGTGCGGGAGGACACCGGAGCATCGGGGACAGGTGAGCATGCATTTTTTTTACTTTTTTCAAAAGTTAAAAGGGTTGTCTATTTTTGCCTGGACAACCCCTTGAAGCTGGAAATGTTAAAAATGTAGGGATTGCACACCGTGAAAAGCAAGTGCACCCCTAAACCCTATATATTTCTTGAAAGTAGACAGTGTGAAGATTATATGGGTCTCAATGGGTTATCAATAGCCATGTCCACCTTCATGTACTAAAATATATATTTGCACCTAAAACTCATATTCAATCGTACATTCATACACAAAACACATATAAAACAATAGATAAAGGAGTAGACAATTTATATATACCACAAACATCAACTACAAAAAGAGCTCATATTCTCAAAAAACACTGATACAGAAGACAAGCAATATTTTGCTATCATTCACTAATATGTTAAAAATCTATACTGCACATAGCAAACTTTGACACCAAAATCTAACTTTTTTGAGATTGCACAGCATACCGTATATAAAAACACAACTTAAAGGGGTTGTCCGGGATAAATATAAATTCCTACACTATTCTAAACACCCTTCCCCCACCTACTGTTCAAATTACATAATTAAGCAAAAATGCATAGTTCCCCACATTTTCTGATTATCCGGTGACTACCCGTTTCCGGAAACTGAACGTCACTACTAGTCCTTCCCACCCCTCCACCCCATCATACTTACCTTCCTTTCTTTTAGACTTCCTCCTGTAGGGAATGGCTCCTCCTTCTGTGTTGTCTGCCCGCATGTGTGCAAAAGAGTCAGAGTCCCGGTTTTGCGCTGTAGCCAACACTCCATCTCTATTGCACAAGTGTGGGAGCTCGAAGGAGCCGCCAATGCCTGTGCAGTAGAGATGGAGTGAAGGCTACAGCACAGTGCCGGGACTGCTGCACAGGCACTGGCAGAATCAAAGAAGAGGAGCCGTTCCCCCAGGAAGGAAGTCTGGACAGTAAGAAGACAGGTAAGTATAATGGGGTAGGGAGGTGGGCTGAGTTAGTTGGGAAGGGCTAGTTGTGTGCGGGATAGCTAGGTAGACAGGGAAGGGGTGTTAGAGAGGGAGGGGGAGGAGTGAGAGGGAGATAGTATGAGAGCCTACAACTACCATAATGCATTGCATTAGCTAAGGCAGCAGGAAGCTACACCATGTCAACAAATGCAGAAGATGCCAGGCACTCCCAGAAATCACTCAAAACACTGCTAAAGGTATTTGGGTGAACTTATTAACTCATTAATAGCACTAACAGACCTTTTTTAAAAAAAAAGATTTTTTTGCCCGGAAAAAAACCCTTTAACCCTTTCCTGACATCCGCCGTAATAGTACGGCGGATGCCGGGTGTTTAAAGATGGAGGCCGATGGTTTCTGCTGTCCAGTTGGTATGACAGCCGGGAGCCTTCTGAGGGCTCCCAGGCCTGTCTTTCATTAGTTTCTATTGCAGGCTACTCTATGTAGCCTGCAATAGAAATGCCGTTTTTTTGTAATGCATTGCATTAGCGATCAGACCCCCTGGGGTTAAAGACCCCTAGTGGGTCTAATAAATGCAAAAAAAAAAATTTAAAAGGAAAAAAAAATATATAAAAAATAAAAAAAATATAAAAAAAGTTCAAATCACCCCCCTTTCCCTAGAACACATATAAAAGTACTTAAATACTGTAAAATGCCTGGTCTACAAATATATAAAAATATTTTTCCCGTACAGTAAACATCATAGCGAGGAAAAAAAAAAAAAAAAATCAAAGGTGCCAAACCGACATTTTTTTCACAGTTTTTCCTCTGATAAAAATTTGAATAAAAAGTGATCTAAGCAATAGCAATTCCCCCCCAAAAAAAGTTACCGGTGTCAGAATATGGCGACTTTTAGAAGCAAATTTTTTTTTTTGCACAGTTTTGGATTTTTGTTAAGGGGTTAAAATGTAAATAAAACCATATAAATTCGGTATCCCCGGAATCGTACCAACACACAGAATACAGGTGACATGTCATTTTAGCTGCACAGTGAACGCCCGTAAGAAAGTCGCACAAATGCACTTTCTTCAAATCCACCCCATTCTGAATTTTTTTCCAGATTCCCAGTACATTGTACAGAATAACTAATGGTAACCTCATATGGCTCAGAGAGCGGAAAAACAAAAAAGTTATAAAGGTTTGTAAACAGAGATTTCAAGCAAAAATTGCACAAAAATTTAAATTTGCATGCTCAAACAACTCCTTTCTGTACTTTCAAAAAAACTGCAAGATGTGAGGAACACACACATATCACAGATA
Organism: Leptodactylus fallax; assembly: GCA_947044405.1. Classification (NCBI taxonomy): domain Eukaryota; kingdom Metazoa; phylum Chordata; class Amphibia; order Anura; family Leptodactylidae; genus Leptodactylus; species Leptodactylus fallax. The sequence goes on from CAMRHE010000012.1 coordinate 6,170,662, forward strand.
CTGTATTTTTTGGACTATAAGACACACTCCCCCCCCTCTCCCAAATTTAGGAGGAAAATGAGGGTGCATCTTATAGTCCAAATGTAGTGGGGAAAGGGGGGTCTGGCAATGGTGCACTAGGGTCAACCGGAGTGGCCCCGCAGAACCATGATAGTGATCGGGGGAAAGCTGGTGATAGTTCCCCGATCACTATACACATAGTCTGCCAGGGGAGGTGAGTAAAATTAACAAACACTTATACTCACCTCTCCTGGGTTTCCGACGATCCCCTGGATCCTGTTGGGGGCTGTGATTGAGGTCTGTGTGGAGGCCACTGTGGGAAGCATATTGTACTGTGTGTGGGCCACTGTGGGAAGCATATTAGCATATTGTACTGTGTGTGTGGGGCCACTGTGGGAAGCATATTGTACTGTGTGTAGGGGGCCACTGTGGGAAGCATATTGTACTGTGTGTGGGGAGCCACTGTGGGAAGCATATTGTACCGTGTGTGGGGGCCACTGTGGTAAACATATTGTACTGTGTAATGGCCTCTGTGGGGAGCATACTGTACTGTGTGAGGCCACTGTGGGGAGCATACTGTACTGTGTGGGGGCCAGGCGATACAGGAACGTTAGGAGAAGAAAGCCTGTGCCGCCCATATGTGCACCTGTTGCAAAACTACAACTCTCATTACGGTTGGGATGATATGAGCTGTAGTTTGGCAACAACTAAAGAACAATCTGTGGCCCTCCAGCAGCAGATCTCCGCCATAACAATGTCAGCAGCACATCCCCCCCCCATATTTTTTTCCCCCTATTTTCCTACTCTAAAACCTAGGTGCGTCTTATGGTCCAGTGCATCTTATAGTCCGAAAAATACGGTGTATATATTTACAGGTTAGGGAGTTAAAGAAACACTAAAAATCTTACAAATGCGGCAATCAATTTTGTGCATGCAAATTAAATAGGGGCTTACGTAAGAATATAATTTTCTATTCCTCTATAAAAATTGTAACTCTAATGAATAATTATTATAATGTCTATACCTAACTAATGTGATAACTAGGGCTGGTTTGAGATTGGCGTAAAATGGCACGCTTTATTGCTCACATATTATGGATGTTACCTCTGAAACGCCGCTAGAGAGTCGGTCGGCGTTTTTTTACTCTATAAAGATCAGGTATGGACAGGATAGGGACAGGGTCAAATGTAAACTTTATTGATGACTTTGTGTATGTTTTGTGTAAGTGTTTGGTGCAATTCTTTTGGCATTGCGACCTGGATGGACAACGGTATACATCTTGGTCAGAGCGCCAATAATCTTCCTGGCTATGGTCAAAGGGGAATTACATAAGAATACCCCTCTGATTAGGTTCAGAGGGGCATTACATTATCCCTCTATGTGACAATCAGAGAGCAAAAGTATAGTATACTCTCTGATTGATAGGAGAGGGGTTTAACATTGACAAAAGTCCATGCTAATCCTCCCCCTGGGGTCTCATACAGGTTATGCACAGACAATGATGATTTATCATGGTCTCTGCAGTCTGCAGCTCTACTCCACCTCCTCCTCCTCCACGCTGCTCTGAGCTGGTACCTAAGGCTGGAGGTGGGAAGACACTTTAGAGCCCCATATCTCAGGATCTATTAGAGCTATGAAGATGATCTTGGATTCATTCTAAAGATGAGAATCTCATGATAGCCTTTACAGATTCTTTAAAATGAATACAAGATCATCTCTATAGCCCTAACAGATCCTGAGAAATCAGCAGTAGTAGCATGGATGTACTACATATTTCCTCTGCTACCCTGTCCAGACGCATTAATACATGGGTGGCAAAGAAAGGATTGAAGTTACTTCTGTCAGAATTACATGTAACCAAACAAAAAGTAGTAATAAAGGTTCCGGTGGGGGTGGGGAGGGGATTCCTCTGTATTGTACTTGCCCCCTGCCTCAGAGAGAAATGCAAAATGTGCTGCAGCCATAATGAGGCTACCAGCACCAGAAAAACTGATAGGATACCATGTGAGAAGGCTTATACAGCCAGCAAACAGCAGCAGCTCAATCCATAGTGTTCAGTTGAGCGCTGCTGCTTTGTCACTTAAGGGCCTGAGCAGCAAAATCAAGCACAGCACCATACATCATGTAGAGCTGTGCTTGGTATTGGAGCTTAGGCCCTTTAATGACTAAGCTGCAGCGCTCAACTGAACACTAGGACCTCTCCAATCTTCTAATCAGTGGTGATCCTGGATGTCTGACCCCCACCAATCACATACCGATAACCTATTCTAAGGATAGGTCATCAATATCTATGCCACGGAAAACCCTTTTAGGCTAAGGCCTCACGTTGTGGAAACAGCTTTTTTTTTGTTGTTGAGGATTTTGTTGAGTTTTTTTAAACCAAAGTCAGGAGTAGATTGATCAGAAGTGAGAAGTGTAAGTACTTCTATATTTCCTGTTCCTTTTGTAGCCACTCTTGGCTTTGGCTAAAAAAACAAAACAAAAAAAACACAACAAAATCAGAAACATGAGGCCTCAGCGTTAAACTGCTCAGTTTCTGAGACAAAATCCTTGTCTTCAATAAAATCTAACAATCTCCATAAATATTTAAAGGGTATCTATCGTTTTTCACATATGATTATGCTGGTATGGGGGGAGGAAGAGGGATACCTGACATCTCTGACATTCTCACATTACAAAGGGACTGATCACTTGCTACTGGATTCCTCCCCATTACAGCTGTTCGCTTCATCACCACAGACCATCATAACAGAAACAGATTGGCCAGCATATCCACTTGAATTTTTGCATCTCTAAGCACACTCCAAAGAATAGTTGCCACTGTGCATTTTTATGCCTCTGAAATGACCTTTAGATACTAATACAATCTTTCTGCTTCGCTGGATACATGAACTAAGTTTTGTGTTAGGAATCTGCGGATTAAAGGCGTTGTACAAGACACAGTCAAAAACTGTACTCAGACTTTAATAGGCAGGAACTAATCTGCATGTTAATTCAGAGCTGCATTCCTATACAGACTTCAGACCTACACACGTGGACAAAATTGTTGGTACCCCTCGTTTAATGAAAGAAAAACCCACAATGGTCACAGAAATAACTTGAATCTGACAAAAGTAATAATATATAAAAATTCTATGAAAATGAACAAATGAAAGTCAGACATTGCTTTTCAACCATGCTTTAACAGAATTTTTTTAAAAAGAAAACTCATGAAACAGGCCTGGACAGAAATGATGGTTCCCTTAACTTAATATTTTGTTGCACAACCTTTTGAGGCAATCACTGCAATCAAATGATTCCTGTAACTGTCAATGAGACTTCTGCACCTCTCAACGGATATTTTGGCCCACTCCTCATGAGCAAACTGCTCTGGTTGTCTCGGGTTTGAAGGGTGCCTTTTCCAGACGGCATGTTTCAGCTTCTTCCAAAGATGCTCAATAGGATTTAGATCAGGGCTCATAGAAGTCCAATGTTTTCCTCTTAGCCATTCTTGGGTGTTTTTAGCTGTGTGTTTTGGGTCATTATCCTGTTGCAAGACCCATGACCTGCGACTGAGACCAAGCTTTCTGACACTGGGCAGAACATTTCTCTCTATAATTCCTTGATAGTCTTGAGATTTCACTGTACCCTGCACATATTCAAGACACCCTGTGCCAGATGTAGCAAAGCAGCCCCAGAACATAACAGAGCCTCCTCCATGTTTCACAGTAGGGACAGTGTTCTTTTCAAGATATGCTTCATTTTTCCGTCTGTGAACAGAGCTGATGTGCCTTGCCAAAAATTTCGATTTCTATCTCATCTGTCCATAGGACATTCTCCCAGAAGCTTTGTGGCTTGTCAACATGTAGTTTGGCAAATTACTTTTGTCAGATTCAAGTTATTTCTGTGACCATTATGGGTCTTTCTTTCATTAAATGAGAGGTACCAACAATTTTGTCCACGTGTGTATGTTTCCCCATGGTTGCACACTACAAATCAATGGACTTTTAAATTAATTTGTGAGAATTTATTAAGACTGCCATTTCCTCGTGCTCTTTTTCTGCCATGAGTTACAGTAAATTTGTCAGGCCAGTGACACACACATTTACACTCATCTAGGCCAGACAACTGATGTAGGTGGGTTAAACTTTCTTAGCAATTCAACAGGTGCAACTCTCACAAGTGCCCAGGAAACTGCATTTCAAAATTTTATGTAATGTTAGCCTATGCGTACATGTGATGCCCCAGATTTTGTTATCACAAAGACCCAAATGTCAGATTTTTGTGATTATTGCAGAAATCCAATTGAATTGACCTTCACCACAAATTTGTACAATTATGGCTAGCATATGGTTACCACATCCCCTGACCACAGTTAAGATCTGATTGGTTGATAGGCCAGAGGGACATATGTTCACACGTACCAAGATCTATTAGGCTCAGTTAACACTGGTTCCATAATTTCCATTTATAATGACCCTGAGCTTCATCAAACCAAACAATAGTCCCAAATGGTGACCGGTAGACCCCATTGACTTAGAATGAACAATAATAACGCTGTGGACATTTCAGAAGTGATGGAAATCTGAATGGAACTCCCAAGGAAAAACATAGCTAGAGTGTGAACATGTGACTATATCGATAAATGAGCCCAACTATTCCAACCACTGCTGACCACTTTATGGCCCCGCATAGTTAACAATATTGTTAGTGCCGTAAGTGACAGTCAAAGTGCTCACAAAATAATGCATGTCTTAATGTCTCCATATTATAGTAACCATGGAGTCTATCCAGATTATCCTCAGAGTCTCTATACCAATACCAACCTGCTGGTCCTCATAACAGTGCCGGTCACAAGACCAATAATCCTTGGCTACCCATAGGGTATAGACAGTGCCCCGAACAAAGCTGACATAACTATTCCAGCTACAGGGTCACCACAGCAATGCATTTACCAAGTGCCCATTACAGTAACTGCCACATTGCCACACATTATCACTGCCAGGCTCAATAATAGCTAAAGTCATAGTGCGCCCTTTGCTGTTAGTCACATGCCCTGAACCTAATCTGAATGGAGCCTTAGCATGGCAGCGGTCAAAGGATCAGTCTATCCCCGGACCACTGCCATAATTACAGGGGTCTAAGAGTTGCACAGAGCATTCACTATGACAGTGCCATATTTGCTGGCAAAATGGCTCATGTCTAGATCATGGTGAAGGATTACAGGAGTGAGTATATGCTATTATTGGAGTTATTTTAAACGAGTACAGTACTGGACATTGGCTGTCACCGGCAGTCCCACTGAAATTAATGGAGCAAGGAGGAAGCATTTCCAACCACTTGCTATTTGGTTGTCCCAAAATCTCCCAGACCGATACTGTGCTACTAAGACCCCTTTCCACTGTATGGTATTGAACTTCAAATATGGCGCCCTCTCAAAGGCAGAGCAGGTGCCATAGTCACTGTGTCTCTGTTGTTCTAATGCCAGTGGTAATGCCCACGGTTCTCCCAATCTTCCGATAAGTGCCCCTCCCTTGGCTTGTGAAAACTTCCTGATATATATATATACATACAGTACAGACCAAAAGTTTGGACACACCTTCTCATTCCAAGAGTTTTCTGTATTTTCATGACTATAAAAATTGTAGATTCACACTGAAGGCATCAAAACTATGAATTAACACATGTGGAATTATATACTTAACAAAAAAGTGTGAAACAACTGAAAATATGTGTTATATTCTAGGTTCTTCAAAGTAGCCACCTTTTGCTTTGATTACTGCTTTGCACACGCTTGATGAGCTTCAAGAGGTAGTCACCTGAAATGGTTTTCACTTCACAGGTGTGCCCTGTCAGGTTTAATAAGTGGGATTTCTTGCCTTATAAATGGGGTTGGGACCATCAGTTGTGTTGTTCAGAAGTCAGGTGGATTCACAGCTGATAGTCCTACTGAATGGAGTGTTAGAATTTGTATTATGGCAAGAAAAAAAAAGCAGCTAAGTAAAGAAAAACGAGTGGCCATCATTACTTTAAGAAAAGAAGGTCAGTCAGTCCAAAAAATTGGGAAAACTTTGAAAGTGTCCCCAAGTGCAGTGGCCAAAACCATCAAGCGCTACAAAGAAACTGGCTCACATGAGGACCGCCCCAGGAAAGGAAGACCAAGAGTCACCTCTGCTGCGGAGGATAAGTTCATCCGAGTCACCAGACTCAGAAATCGCAGATTAACAGCAGCTCAGATTAGAGACCAGGTCAATGCCACACAGAGTTCTAGCAGCAGACACATCTCTACAACAACTGTTAAGAGGAGACTGTGTGCAGCAGGCCTTCATGGTAAAATAGCTGCTAGGAAACCACTGTCAAGGACAGGCAACAAGCAGAAGAGACTTGTTTGGGCTAAAGAACACAAGGAATGGACATTAGACCTGTGGAAATCTGTGCTTTGGTCTGATGAGTCCAAATTTGAGATCTTTGGTTCCAACCACCGTGTCTTTGTGCGACGCAGAAAAGGTGAACGAATGGACTCTACATGCCTGGTTCCCACCGTGAAGCATGGAGGAGGAGGTGTGATGGTGTGGGGGTGCTTTGCTGGTGACACTGTTGGGGATTTATTCAAAATTGAAGGAATACTGAACCAGCATGGTTACCACAGCATCTTGCAGTGGCATGCTATTCCATCCGGTTTGCGTTTAGTTGGACCATCATTTATTTTTCAACGGGACAATGACCCCAAACACACCTCCAGACTGTGTAAGGGCTATTTGACCAAGAAGGAGAGTGATGGGGTGCTACGCCAGATGACCTGGCTTCCACAGTCACCAGACCTGAACCCAATCGAGATGGTTTGGGGTGAGCTGGACCGCAGAGTGAAGGCAAAAGGGCCAACAAGTGCTAAGCATCTCTGGGAACTCCTTCAAGACTGTTGGAAGACCATTTCAGGTGACTACCTCTTGAAGCTCATCAACAGAATGCCAAGAGTGTGCAAAGCAGTAATCAAAGCAAAAGGTGGCTACTTTGAAGAACCTAGAATATAAGACATATTTTCAGTTGTTTCACACTTTTTTGTTAAGTATACAATTCCACATGTGTTAATTCATAGTTTTGATGCCTTCAGTGTGAATCTACAATTTTTATAGTCATGAAAATACAGAAAACTCTTGTAATGAGAAGGTGTGTCCAAACCTTTGGTCTGTACTGTATATATACACAGTGCCTTGCGAAAGCATTCGGCCCCCTTGAACTTTTCAACCTTTTGCTACATTTCAGGCTTCAAACATAAGGATATAACATTTTAATTTTTTGGTGAAGAATCAACAACAAGTGGGACACAATTGTTAAGTGGAACGAAATTTATTGGTTATTTTAAACTTTTGCAAAAAATAAAAAAACTGAAAAGTGGGATGTGCAATATTATTCGGCCCCTTTACTTTCAGTGCAGCAAACTCACTCCAGAAGTTCAGTGAGGATCTCTGAATGATCCAAAGGTGTCCTAAATGACTGATGATGATGATAAATATAATCCACCTGTGTGTAATCAAGTCTCCGTATAAATGCACCTGCTCTGTGATAGTCTCAGGGTTCTGTTTAAAGTGCAGAGAGCATCATGAAGACCAAGGAACACACCAGGCATGTCCGTGATATTGTTGTGGAGAAGTTTAAAGCCGGATTTGGATACAAAAAGATTTCCCAAACTTTAAACATCCCAAGGAGCACTGTGCAAGCGATCATATTGAAATGGAAGGAGTATCAGACCACTGCAAATCTACCAAGACCCGGCCATCCCTCTAAACTTTCATCTCAAACAAGGAGAAGACTGATCAGAGATGCAGCCAAGAGGCCCATGATCACTCTGGATGAACTGCAGAGATCTACAGCTGAGGTGGGAGAGTCTGTCCATAGGACAACAATCAGTCGTACACTGCACAAATCTGGCCTTTATGGAAGAGTGGCAAGAAGAAAGCCATTTCTCAAAGATATCCATAAAAAGTCTTGTTTAAAGTTTGCCACAAGCCACCTGGGAGACCCACCAAACATGTGGAAGAAGGTGCTCTGGTCAGATGAAACCAAAATCGAACTTTTTGGCCACAATGCAAAACGATATGTTTGGCATAAAAGTAACACAGCTCATCCCCCTTAACACACCATCCCCACTGTCAAACATGGTGGTGGCAGCATCATGGTTTGAGCCTGCTTTTCTTCAGCAGGGACAGGGAAGATGGTTAAAATTGATGGGAAGATGGATGGAGCCAAATACATGACCATTCTAGAAGAAAACCTGTTGGAGTCTGCAAAAAACCAGAGACTGGGACGGAGATTTATCTTCCAACAAGACAATGATCCCAAACATAAAGCAAAATCTACAATGGAATGGTTCACAAATAAACGTATCCAGGTGTTAGAATGGCCAAGTCAAAGTCCAGACCTGAATCCAATCGAGAATCTGTGGAAAGAGCTGAAAACTGCTGTTCACAAATGCTTTCCATCCAACCTCACTGAGCTCGAGCTGTTTTCCAAGGAAGAATGGGCAAGAATTTCAGTCTCTCGATGTGCAAAACTGATAGAGACATACCCCAAGTGACTTGCAGCTGTAATCGCAGCAAAAGGTGGCGCTACAAAGTATTAAATTAAGGGGGGCCGAATAATTTGGCACGCCCCACTTTTCAGTTTTTTATTTTTTTTAAAAAGTTTAAAATATCCAATAAATTTCATTCCACTTCACGATTGTGTCCCACTTGTTGATTCTTCACCAAAAAATTAAAATTTTATATCCTTATGTTTGAAGCCTGAAATGTGGCAAAAGGTTGAAAAGTTCAAGGGGGCCGAATACTTTCGCAAGGCACTGTATATATGTATATATATATATATATATATATATATATATATAAACAAAAAGGTGTAGCAGCACTCTGACACAGCACAAGGGTATATAGAGAACAGAGTTTGATCAAACAGATATGTTTGATCCTACTGTTTGATCAAATATGTATAACTAAGAACCTCAAAATTTTAGTTTATACACCATATTAATTTGTAGGTGCCAATAATAGCAGTAATGCTATCTCTGTTCTCTATATACCCTTGTGCTGTGTCAGAGTGCTGCTACACCTTTTTGTTTTTATACATTTTACCACAGTAGCATGCACCTGTTCACATTGGGATGTGCTGTCTGAATTTTTTTCGAGTGTTATATATATATATATATATATATATATATATATATATATATACACACACACACATATATACACACACACATACACGCATATATTTCTAGACAAAATATTAAAAAAAAAAAAAAACACACAGCTGCAGTGGGTTAATCCCCTATACTAACCTTGAACCTTTGCTTTTTTTCCCCACTGTAAAGTAAACCAGAACATACTTGGTACCAGGAACTTTTTTAGAACCAGCTTTAGGCTAAGGCGAAGTAGCTAGCTGCAGCCAAAAAGCACTGTGGGAGAAACCACAGCGGAAATGCAAGGCAGTTTTTCCCTCAGCGCTTTTCACAAAAAATCCACTGAGTTTTCCTCTGCGGACTTTCTGCTTCTATTATACCTATACAGAAACCGCCAGCATTTCCGTAGGTATAATTGACATGCTGCGATTTGCAAAAACGCCGGAGTTTTTCAAAACGCAGCATTTCCGCTGCAGATTATTTTCTGCAATGTGTGAATGGGATTATCCAGAATCCAATCCACTTTGCAATTAACGTAAAACGCTGCTGTGTTTACTCTATGTGGGGCCCCGGCCTTAGGCTTGGTATCAAGCAAGCCAAAGTAGTACTAAATGGTCACATGCCCTAACACTGCTCAGCTGATTGGTCGTCACTAAAGATGACAACTAGCTACATAAAGCAAATACAAGACAAACTACATATAATTATTATTAGTAACTACATAGTACCAGAAATGAGCCAGATGAGTTAAACCAAACTGAGTTAGGCTGGTTTCCCACAACCAAGTTTCAGCCTCAGTGTGCTGGATTTATAAGCCTGAACACTGTGTAGGGAGATGGACTCCAAGCATTATAGTTATCTGTGATGTCCTGTCTTATCGCAAAATACTGTCCAATAGTGATTACAACACTGGGAAGTATTTCGCAGGAGACAGAGACTCCTAGCATCATAGATAACTATAACGCTAGGAGTCCATCTATCTGCATAGGTAAAAGCTGAAACTCAGTCTTGAGAACCAGCTTTAAAGAGGACCTTTCGCGTCCTCATGTATATGCGGTTTTACATACCGCTGGAAAGCCGACAGCGCACTGCCAGCTTTCCCGTTATATGCGCCAGGACTGGCGATATCGGGGGTCTATATCAGTAAGGAACGCCCCCTCTCTCTGTACTCGTCCATAGCCAAGTACTATCGGAGGAGGAGTTCCTTACAGCCCAGTGATGACACTGAGCAGTAAGGAACACCCCCCCCCCCCCCAGTACAAGTCTATGGATGAGTACTGTCAAGTACTGACAGCTAGACTGTCAGGAACGTCCTTCTGACAGTGGGCAGAGATCGGTGCCGAAACTAACGGCAGCGATATCTCCAGCCCTGGGGTACAGAACGGGAAAGCCGACAGTGTGCTGAATTCAGTCAACTTTCTAGCGTTATATAAAACCGCATGTGCATGAGGACATGAAAGGTCCTCTCTAAACCAGAATATTAACCCAGTCCTGCAGACAGCTAGGTTAGGGTCACCCTGAATCAGTCTTTTCCCCTTGTAAACCAATGCCTCCATTGTAGAGATATCGTTGTTTTTGTCAATATGCAAATGAGCTCTTTGGAGCAATGAGGGCCTTGTGGCTTATCTCTTTGTAGCAATGACAATGCTCCCATTGCTCCAAAGAACCTGCATATTGACAAAAGGGCAATATCTCAGCAATAAAGGAGAGAACATCTTTTCATTCAGGTGACCCCAACCTATTTTCTGGGTTCTGGTGACAGACTCCCTTTAAGCAGGTAAGGTACCATGTAGTGGACATCCAGCCGCATACATAGGTGCTGGCCATAGGACCTGAGATATCAGTGAACACTGCCATTGCCAGGTTCTGCTACAGGGCACACAGGTATCCCCCAATGCTTCTGTCCTTTCCTACCTCATGGAAGTTGGAGCAGTTCCTGTCATGAGTTTTACCAGACAATGAACAGCCCACTTCCGACTTTACTAGGATAGTGACGCAAGCGGGACAGTCACCATCCGCACAGGACCGGGACACTCTCCGGTACCGCACATTTTCTTCATACTCTGACAGATAAACAGCCGTCAGGTCTCCTCTCCTCACCTCACACCAGCGTCTTTTGCATTGACATGAATTAGTGTGTGTGGCGGCGCAGCCAGTCGCAACCAATCACGACGCTTCTATTACTTACGCCTGCACAAGTGCCCCAGAACAGGCGCACTGTGATTGGTCCTTTCAAAACGATGGTTTCGATTGGCAAGCGATGCAGGGAAGCGTATGGTTGCTAAGGAGCCGAGTTCTTCCGGTTTCCAGTACCTTTCAGTTATACGATTACTTGGTAGAGTCGGCTGTTGGTACTCAAGGTATGTTCACATGTATGCGATTCTAGACAGAAATGGCTGTCTGGTAGAGAAATCCTGTAAGTCACAGCTGTTGTAGCATGAGCTTGTTTAGAGAAACAGTCAGTTCCACGAGGGTGTATGAGACTCTCTATAGCTTGCACCGTGTTTAGCAGCATTCTTTCTGAGGATATGTATGGCTGGCACTGTCTATGAGGGTAGCCTGGTAGGCACTGCATGTTGTAGCACTCATCCTGACACTGTATATGAGGGCATTCTTTGGCTGACACTTTATGGGGCTGTCTGCCTAGGAGTATGTATGGAAGGTGCTCTGTGTATATATATATATATATATATATATGTAGTTGGCTTTCTGGTTTGTACTTTATATTGGTGCTCTTTGCATGTGGGCACTCCCTGAGTTACACTTTATATAGGGGCATTCTGACTGGCAGTATATATGGCAGGCACAATATATATTTGGCATTCTGATTTGCATTTTATTGGGGTACTTTGTGGCTTGTATTTTACATGCGGATACTCCCTGATTTGCTCTTTATGGACACTCTAGATGGCACCTTATATTGGGCCCTCGGACTGGCAGTATAAATGGCAGGCACTATATACTGTATGTAGCACTCTGGTTCATACATCTGTACATTCCCTGATTCACACTTTATATTGGGGCACACTGGGCTGCACTATTATATGGGGGCACGTCAAAGTCAAAATATTAGGATCCAAGAGAGCTGTTTACACAATAAGAAAAAACAGTGCTTAAATCTCAGCAGTCAGGACTATACATACAAGAACCAAATAGAAAAATGGCAAGCACATTTTAGTGCTATTAATGGGTTAATAATTGCACCAAAATACCTTTAGCAGTGTTTTGAGTGATTTCTGGCTTTCTCTGGGAGCTCCTGGCATCCTCTGTGTTTGTTTACATGCTTCCCTAGCTTCCTGCTCTCTTAGCCTACAACTCCCATGATCCCTCTCTCACACCCCCACCCTGTTTCCCTCGCTAGCCCACGGACTACTAGCCCTATCTATCTACCTACCTAACTAACTCAGCATGCATTCATTAAAATGGTTGTCGACACCATATAAATACAATGTATTGGCCAGTAGATATAATAAAGTACACATTTATTAAATCAGCAATACAATATGACCAATATACTTGTAAATCATAAGTCATTAATTTAGTGCCTAGAGTAATGGCACTAGGTGGCTATAGACACAAGTGATGTATGGGGTTAAACCAACAAGTAAAGCATTACTGCTTATATCAGCATTAATATAAATGTGAAGCAGATGGCCAGTCGCTATGTAATCCATCCACAGATCAACTCTGGGAGCCTAGTCCATCCTGAAATACATAGTTTGTTGCAAATATATGCACAATAGTTTAGCGGAAGACAAAATAGTTGCATAAAGCGTGCGCCATGTAATCGCCACACAGCTCTTATCCTGAAGTAGTAACTATGAGAGTTCCCATGATTATAGGTATTTCACTTGCAGCTATCTACAGAAGTCTTATCCACTAATGGTAATTGAATTAACCCCTGCAAATATATTCATTCCAGTGAAAGGGTACGTGAAGAGAGCTATGCACTGCCCAATGGCAACTCATGTGTTCATAGCTCTCATAACTAGCTACCATAGAATAAAGTGCTGGGCTACAGGACACCAGAGGTTAGTAGCTGGCATGATTATACAGTATCTTAGGTATTAATTCATATGTTAATGTAGAATGGATTTACTCCACTTTGATCAGAATAGATTGGTGAAGTATCTCTGCTTCTTTTGCTATAGACAAAAAAATAAGAAACAGCCATTTATGAAGAATCTGGAGTCAGAGTTGGTGGTTTGACTTACGGACTCCACGTCCCTGGTCCATAGTCTAGTACATTATCCATATTGACTAACTTTATATGGGTGCACTCAATGACTGGTGTTTTGTATAAAAATAACTCCTTGACTGGCCCTTTGCTGTAGGAACAGTATATGCGGTCACAGACTGAGTTAAAGGGGTTTTCCCATGAAATCAAGAGAATGGGGGTGTTTTGATCCACTTTCTGAAGAGAGCAGTGACTAGATAGTCGCTTCTCCAGTCCATACATATCAATTTTAGCGCCCATGTGGATAGGTGATTGGTTGCTGAGATGGGCAAACCCCTTTGATTGGCACTCTGATTCATGCCTCTTGCCTGCTCCTGCCTGACACCACCCACTTGACTTGAGACTGATTAGCATTGAGGAATTAGAGAAAAAATTCTAACTCTGCTGGAATCTGTGGATTGGTTTCTATTAAACCTTTAAGGAAGCTAGGTAGTTTGGGTGGTAATACTTGACAATTTGTTTAATATTTTCAATCTCCACCTTCCAAAATTCATAACTTTTTTTTATTTTTCTGCCATCATTGCATTACAAGAGCTTATTCTTGGTGTGACTAGTTGTAGTTTCAGTTGGCTCTTGTGCCTGCGACATGACAGCGTCTTACTGTTAAAGCACTGAGCAGCAACTGTACACTCAGAGCTGTACTATTATGTCGCGCAAGGGAGAGGGTGAAAAGAGCTTGAGTTGGTAGATGTGGCAAAAAGTCCTCTTTGAAGTATAACCACAGCTAGTTGATGAACATTTTTGGAATATACTTAATTAACTTATCTAACTTCCTTTACTAGAAAACAGGCTCCACAATTCTCCCTAGTAACCCTCTAACTGAGCTGTTGCTAGGGAAAATCCATACACATTTGTATTGGCAGTATATAGAGCTGCATCTTTTGCCAAAGGGGGGTAGTCACTTCAAATAGCTGTATCTCTGGTTTTATACCACCTAGAAACATTTTTCTGGTATCTAATGAAAGCTGAGATTTGAGCTTTATATGCAGCAGTTCACTAGTTAAAAACTGTGTTTCTAACTAGTGGTGTCTCCAGTTCTTTTATAGCTAGGGCTGCAATCTTGCTAGAACATCTCAGCTTTTTTGTGATACCAGAACCATTTTTCTAGTTAGTATAAAACTGGAGATACAACCATTTGAAGTGACCATCCCCTCTTTGACAAATGCAGCCTGTTTTATATCAAAAGGAAGTTAGGTTAATTAAAGTGATTTGTCCATTTTCAGACACATCTTGAGAGATAAATGTTATTTTTTGCATACTGAAAAGTTAGAACATTTTCCAGTATACTTTCTGTAGCAATTCCTCACGTTTTCTACTTCTCTGCTTACTGTCATTGATTCTGTTACTTCCAGTGGATAAAAATCAGTCCATGGTCATGTGATGTACACACAAGTGCACAGCTCGTTATAGTCACAGCACAGTAATCAGAGGTATGTCTGGTAACGAGCCGTGCATCTGTGTGTTCATCACATGACCAAGGACTGATTTTTATCCACTGGAAGTAACAGAATGACAGCAAGCAGAAAATAACATTTGTCTCGCAAGATGTGTCTGAAAATGGACAACCCCTTTAAATATATTCCAAAAATGTTCACCAAACACCTCCTGATACTATAGCAAAAAAAAAGGGAGTTACACTTTACCCATTTCCGGATCCCCCCTAGACTATATATGTTCGGGTGACCCACTCTTAAAGAGGTTGTCCAGGCATTTTTTTTAATGCCTGGACAACCGGGAGAGGGGAGGGAAAAAAAAAAAAAAAAATCATACTTACCTGTCCCCGGTGCTCCAGTGTCCCCCCTGGTGCTCCAGTGTCCCGCCGGCGCGTTCCAGTCCTTCTGCTCCGGCGGCTTCTCATGGGTCTCTTCCTGAGGCCTGTTGAGGTCACGTCCCTAATATCCAAAGGTATAAAGCTCCCACCCTGACAAGGGCAGTCCCGAAGCTTGCCCTAAAAAAGCCCAATATGCACCTCCAACCGACGCGTTTCACCACCCTGTAACGGGTGCTCCTCGGGAATGTGGAGGAAGAACCCGGTGGTTCAAAGTGAAGGTTGCGATACAGCTTACAGCAGTCCCTCAGTGGAAAGAGCTAGATATTCCTCATATGATTCTATCAGTTCCCTATACCCATCCTTTGGTACAATCCCTGCCACATTTGGATCCACTACAGTCCACCATTGAAATCGGTAAGTTTGTTTCAATTATTTGTCTATTTACATGCAAATTAGGACCTTGTTGAATTTTTAACTATTATATTAAATTTTAAGTTTTATTTATCTTTTTGATATGTTCCCCTCTGACCCAGTGACTTCATTTCAAAAACATTAAAAAGAGACACATTTTCCCTCCTTTTTTGCTTATATTTTCCTGTGTGTATACATATATAGATATATATATCTATATATGAAGAAAAACATGCAAAAATAAAAAAATAACATAAAGATAAAGCCCTATGTGTCACAGAAAAAAGATGCAAACATTATTTGAATTACCTGAGTGAAAAAAATGTTTTAGCCCTCAAAACCACATGTATGAGAAAAATCTAAAAATGTGTCCAGGCCTGAACCAGAGAAAAAGCCCAGGAATGATGTGGTTAAAGAGGACCTTTCACCACATTTACCAACTCAAGTTCTTAGCATCTGTTAATAGTGGCTGCTCCACTGGTTCCAGCACAGAATTTTCTCTCTGGCATCCGTAATTACCAAGCAAAAGTGATGTTAGTTTTGGTGCCTGATGTGATATTTGAGCTCTGTAATGTCAGAAGGTCAGTGTCAGATCTCAGAATCACACCCCTTGTCTGCTCCTGCCTGACACCACCCTCCTGTGGGCTGCTAGAATTGTTCCCAGTTACTAAACCACAGCCATTTTGTTGTAGACCAGAATTTAATTAGCCCTGGGCCAGGGGCACTGTTTTCATCAGGGTTCTCTCACTTTGGTTAGTTGTATAAACTGTTAGTATAATACTGTTTATGCAGAAGACGCAGTGGACCATAAGTATAGCTGCTGATAGTGTCTTGAACCACCCACACCATGTAGAGAAAACGCATGATTCCACCTCATGGAGGTGAGGGGGATTGGCCTGTCTCCAGGCATAAAGCCCCATATTTATTTGTTCCTAATTGTATCCTTATAAAAATAGAATTGTCATGGAAATGCTCTGTAAATATTAATGCATAGCGGAAGCAAAGCCAGTGAACTTATAATAATACTGAATGTGACAATTTTGGTATAGGCTATAATTAGAGATTGTTGTGAGCTGTTATTATATTGCCTTGAGCTGCAGCAATTCCTTCAACAAGAAGGCAAGATAGTAATAGCCTTTTATTTGATGGCGTGTTTTCAGCTGGCCTAATATTGGAAATAAGTTATACTCTCCTTATTCACAATCGATCCAGTTTTTCAGGTCGTTATTTATGTAATGAATCGTCATTATTCTCATTGAGTAGTTTTATTTTTAATAGCTATTGTAAGGAAATGTGTCATTTCTCAAGGATATAAATGGTAATTATATCAGAACTGCTTTGTGATTTTAGGAGCCGGGAAATGGCAAATGTAGAAATTGACTTCCTTCGAGATCAAGGTGAGTAACTGACTGTTAATATTTTCTAACATTCACACTAAAGGGTGTTTGCGGATCTAAGTGGATTTCTGTGTTTGTGTTACAAAACACTCAGGTTATGCTCATACAGAATATTTTTTATGTGTATCCCGACAAGTCTTCCACCATGAAATCTGCTTGAAAGTTGCTTCCCATTAACTTCAATCCATGCCGCACTCTTTACAGCATGAAGGTATTCTATGTGAATTTAAATTCTGCATCAGTCCTTGTTGGACTTACCAAATGCAGACCAAGGGTCATCCTCCGATTCCTGCCACATCACATTTGCACATAAAAGACATAGCTTTAAAGGGTTTATATATAATATAGTTCAGACAAGAAAAGTGAAATAAACTACTTATGAGACAACATAACATAACAAAAAAAAAAAAAAAGTCATACTCCCTTTTAAAGGGTTTGTCTGGTAATTTGAATGCAGGGGAGTGGTGAAAGTTAAATTGCATTTATACTTACCTGCATCCTGCCCTCCATTCCTGTGCTGGGCCACCCATCACCTGAGCTGCTTTGTTTGTATACAAAGTGGCTGCAGGACCGCTGCAGCCAAACCCCGCTTTCAGCTATACTGCAGCACACTATAAACAGAGCAGCACAGGTAACAGGCGGCCCAGCGCAGGAATGGAGGGGAAGATGTAGGTAAGTATAAATGCTTTTATGTTTTCTACACCTCCCCTGCCGCCTGCATTTAAATTTGTAATCCAAGATAACCCCTTTAAATACTGCTTTAGTGTCATCATTCAAAGTTTACATTGCTGAAGTGTGCCATATATTCTGACACGCCTGCTGTGAGCAGTTATTGGCCAGAGGGATCAGGTGCCTGTACAGTCCCTGACAGAAGTTCCGTCGCTTATACGTGTTGTGGAATCAAAAGCTTATAACCTGACTTTAAATTCATCCATTGGTTTTAGAAATGACTCATATGAAAGCTGAAACCCTCCCAAATGATTTTTTGGTTAAGAAAATAAATTGGCTTCACTGCTGAAATATGCATCATTTAATGAACACAGAAAGGTCAGATTTTGGCAAGACAAAAGTTTTGTCGCCTTGTCATATAATGCACCCAATCCTAATTTAAAGCCTCACCTGTGCTCACTAATTGATCGGTTAATTAGTGGGTGTGTATAAAAAGAACTCCAGCACCCCAGATTTTCACTTGAACTGCAACTTCACCTCTGACAACATGCCAAAAATCAACCCTGCGACCAAAGCCTTGATTATCAAGAGGCTGAAGACCAGATCCACTGCAGAGGTGGCTGGCACCTTTAATGTGTCTCTGCGTCAAGTACAAAGAATTAAAAAAAGATTTGAACAGACTGGAGATGTTTTTGACAAGCCCAGGTCCGGCATACCCCGCAAGACAACTGCTCAGGAGGAACGTTTGTTGGTTAGAAAATCAAAAGCCATCCCCTCTTCTACTGCAGCAGAGCTCCAACAGGCCTGGTCACCTCAAGTCCCTGTATCAACTAGAACAGTTTGTAGGATTTTGTCTCGAAATGGCCTCCATGGTCGAATCAGTGCCCAGAAGCCAGCACTAAACAAAAGGCAATTAAAAAAACGTGTGGCATTTGCCAAGGCCCACAGCCTTCTAAACGGATGGACGCTGGAAAAGTGGCAGAAGTGGATTTCTCAGATGAATCTTCAGTTGAATTACACCACAGCCGCCGCAAATACTGCAGGAGACCTACTGGAGCCCGTATGGATCCAAGATACACCCAGAAAACAGTTAAGTTTGGTGGTGGAAAGATCATGGTCTGGGGTTACATTCAGTATGGGGGTGTGCAAAACATTTGCAATGTGGAAGGCAATATCAATAGCCTAAAATATCAAGAAGTATTAGCTGCCTCTTACATTCCCAGTCATAAAAGGGGTCAAATTTTGCTGCAGGATGGTGCTCCATCTCATACATCCATCTCTACATTAAAGTTCCTCAAGGCAAAGAAGATCAAGGTGCTCCAGGACTGGCCAGCCCAGTCACCAGACATGAACATCATTGAGCATGTTTGGGGTAGGATGAAAGAGGAAGCTTGGCAGACAAAACCAAAGAATCTTGATGAACTCTGGGAGGCATGTAAGACTGCAATCTTTGCTATTCCTGATGACTTCATCAATAAATTGTATGAATCATTGTTGAAACGCATGGATGCAGTCCTTCGAGCTCATGGAAGTCACACAAAATATTAAATATGGCTATAATAGCACCACAACTTCATTCACCAATGTTATGAAACATATCTTTGTTTTTGAACAGAATTATTGGTTTGATTTTCACATTACTTTGTGTGCGACAAAACTTTTGTCTTGCCCAAATCTGACCTTTCTGTGTTCATTAAATGATGAATATTTCAGCAGTGAAGCCAATTTATTTTCTTAACCAAAAAATCATTTGGGAGGGTTTCAGCTTTCATATGAGTCATTTCTAAAACCAATGGATGAAGTTAAAGTCAGGTTATAAGCTTTTGATTCCACAACATGGATAAGCGACAGAACTTCTGTCAAGGACTGTATAGCATGTCTTCATTACAAAAATGTAAACACATACCAGCAGAGGCTTTTGATAGGCAAGGTTTATATAAGCTGGGTTTGGGCTCCTTTGTTATGCAGTCCCCTAAGCAGTTGGCAATTTGATCAGTCTGCAGTGCATCTAGAGTAAAGTGACTTTGCATTAGATCTTTAAAAAAAAATAAATAAAATCCTATTAACTTGTTTCTACAGGTCCTAGTCAGGCATATGTGTCACTATGGTAACAGTCAGCAAACTAACTCGGTGTAGTCTGATCCTGCAGTCCTGTTCCTAACCATCTAAATGTATATTCAGATAAAGTTGGGAATCGATAGAAGGGATTATGACTGCAGGTCCACAGAGGAGCTGTAGAAACAAAGCTATCAGAAATATCAAATTAAGACCTGTTGTGAATTTGCATTAATTTTACATGCATTGCTAGAAGAAAAACGGTTTGCAAACTTGACATAACCTTTAAAGGGAGTCTGTCAGCACAAAATTGAGATATAAACTAATCACAGAACCTTGTAGGGCTGTCAGCACAGTTTACAGTGATGTATTTCTTATTCAGGACCACTGCTCCATTCTTGTAAGAATCGTCCTTTTATTCCTATGCAAATGAGCAGAAAATGGCTTTAGGGATGTTGCTTTCCATTAATGGGCTTTACTATCTGTTGCTGCTCAGCTCCATCCACTAACTGTACTGTGCATGATTGATGATGACACACTGCAGCCCCACGTGAAGGAAGATGGATTCAGATGGAGGCAGTGTATCATCATCAGACATGCACAGTACAGTTAGTGGATGGAGCTGAGCAGCAGCAGATAGTAAAGCCCATTAATGGAAAACAACACCCCTAAAGCCATTTTCTGCTCATTTGCATAGGGATAAAAGGATGATTCTTACAAGAATGGAGCAGCGGTCCTGAATAAGAAATACATCATTGTAAACTGTCAGCTGACTGCCCCACAAGATACTGTGATTAGTTTATATCTTAATTTTGTGCTGAAAGGCTCCCTTTAAGCTTTATAATTGGCGGTGTATTATAATAATATCTATACATACTAGAGTCACTAGCTGGATACAAGTACATGGTACTTTCTTATTGAGGTCTTACTCACTGTCACTGCCCTGAGATCTGCAATGAAATAATTCACTGACGCTAGGTTCACACCTGCGTTCGGGTTTTAGTTTGGGGGTTCCGCTTGGGGACCCTCTAAACAGAAACCTAATCCGTCCGCTTAAAAAAGCAGTTACCTGCGGAAACCCGTGGACTCCATAGACTATAATGGGGTCTGCTGGGTTTCCACCCAAAAGGGCAGAAAATGCGGAGAGAAAAGCGCTGCTTGCAGAACTTTTCTCTCCGCATTTTTAAAGCCGAATGGGGAACGGAATCCCCAGGCGGAGAGCAGGCGCAGGTGTGAACCTAGCCTTAGATGAGTTGGGATTATTCAGTCTATAAAGTAAACTTATTAGGTTGATCAAGCTGCCTTTTTTTGCGGAGCTGCTGATCGCAAATTCTGCGTAATGTAATGTAAACACTCCGACTAGAGTATGTCATACTACTAAAGCACAGTGTACATAGAGTAGTCTGAAAAGCTGGTGGTCATTTTCCAGAAATAAAGAGTGGACTGGAATTTGAAGAAACTGCACTGAAAAGATTAAAGGGAGTGCCGTGTACTGTAATAGTGCTGTGTAGGAGCCTTTAACAAGAGCAGAAACATAACATTTTGGCCACAAACTGATGAAGTAGTTCAGAGATTATCATCTTTTTATGGATATGTAAATCAGCCAGATTTGCTTACAGACAACTGCAACTGCTTTGGCTCTTGTCTGGAATAGTTGCCCAATATCTGTCCTTTAGCTATGATTGACATTTTTATCTGTTCTGTCTGGATCATGGTTGTAGACAACTCTAGTAAGTCAGACCCGCCCCCAGTGCACTTGTAGGCTGATTTGCATATCCATTAAAAAATGATCTCTGCATTGCTCCATCGGTATGCAATCGATATCACTTTGGTGGTCTGGTGAGTCTGGAGGAAGGTCTTCTGGTCACACAGACCCCTCTATATAGTCAGACTGCCTTTGTGTAGTATTTATTTAGACTGTTACAAGGGATTTATCACCGCTGCTTTCATTCTCCCTTACAGAGAGTCTATCACCTTCTCTTAAGCATATTCATCTGCCACTACCGTGTTAAAGAGCGCATTACAGTGATAAACAGCATACCTTTCTTATGTATGTCTCTTATGTAGATTTGGAGAATAATAACTTCGAAGCCATATGAGACAGTTGGTGCACTTGGCGCATGCCTTCAGCTCTGGGCACCAACTAGCTTATTTCCATATTGCTTCAAAGTTGTTTTTTCTCCAGTTCTACACAAGTGACATACATAACAAAGGTAAGTTATTTATCACTGTAATGTGCTCTGTAATGTGATGGCGGCAGATAAATATGCCTGGGGAGGTGCTAGACTCCCTGGAAAGTGAACCTCTAAGGAGTCCCCGTTTCTGTTTAACCCTGTTCTCCCTTATGCAGGCTGCCACTTCCTCTGCATGACTATATGACACATTGCATGACAGGGATTCTTTGCTTTCTGTGTCATTCATTGTTTATTTGATAAATGGGCTAATAAGGGCCTATTGTTATTATTGTTGGTATTAGTCTGAATCTCATTACACTACAGCAAATACAATAAATGTATTTGACATTTTCAAGCACCCATTTAAGGCCTGGCTAATGAGTTTCTGCCTGTCACCTTGCACATCTGCTGTTTTCCCCAAAGTGCATGCTTGTTAGTAGAGATGTTTACCAGCGTCACTTCCAGCAATCCTCAGGTGAATAAGTCATTTCTAGACATCTATGTGTGCATTGTGTCATTTGTGCTGGGAATGGGAGGCCTTGGACACGAGCGTTGTATAGAAAATGTCATTCTGATATTGTGTGAAACTTGGATTGTTTAACCTATTTTACTTTGTGAATACAAATGTATAAAATAAAACTGCAGGATTTAGTGTTTTGTCTTTTGTTTTTGTTTTTTGATGGATAAGTTTTTGTTAATTGTTATTATTACTCTGTTCATTCTCAGGAGGCCAATCCATGCCCTGAGGCTGGGTTCACATCTGCGCTTGGCTGTCCTTGCAAAATCAGTTTTTTGAAACCGTCTCAAAATCCTCAAAAGGTGATTTCAAACGGTTCGTTTTAAACCCATTGATTTCAATGGGTGGTAAAAACCATCCGCAGGTGTGCATTTGGAGCATTTCCCTCTGGTATTTGCTCTTTTGGGCGGAGAAAAAAAGTTGGACTTGCAGTACTTTTTCTCCGTTCAAAAATTAAGGAAACCAGCCGGACAGCAACCAATCCGTTTTTTTTTCTTTTTCTTTTTTTTTAACATTGAGGTCTATGGAAAGCGGATTACAGACGGATAGTAATCAGTTTGTGTCTGTTTTGCAATCCATTTTTCCCTCTGCGCATGATCAGAATGAAGAAGGGGGAAAAAAATAATGGATTGGTCAAAAAAGGACACAAACAGATCACAAACTGATGCAAACGGTCAGTTTTTTTGAACGGACACCCACTGACTAATCTGTCTAAAAAGACGGATTCGGGTACCCGCTGTGTAACTGTTTGAATTTTTTTTGTACCAAACAGTTGTTTTTTTTTTTTGTTTGTTTTTTTTTAACAGTTTGCAAGCGGACAGATATCAGACACAAGTGTGAACCTAGCGTAAGCCAAGTCCTATACACTTTTGAAATGTGAAATGAAAATTGCATGGCCTGAGTGGTTTTAAGTCTTCGCTGCACTTAGTTTTAGTTTTCAAGACTTATTACGGCCTGTTCACACACAATAATTTGGAGCTGGCTTTGACCTGAATTCAGCCTCAAAATTGGCTTCAAGTTCTGTTTGAAATCTGCCTTCATTGTTTTTAATGGGGCAGTAAGGGACGCTTAGTTTTTCATGCGCTGAAAAAAAAGAAGCGTCCTGCTCATTCTTGGTATCCGCAGCTGAATCATCATAGATCCATTACACTCAACCTTAGTGGGTCCAAAGGGTCCCATTGGTATACAGAAGATCTGTATAACATATGACTGAAAATTTTAATATGTGCCCAAAAAAGCTTAAGATGCATAAAAAGCTTTGGATCTGGAGACTGTGCCAAATGAATGCCGATTTTCCAACGGTGTAATACGGGCAAAATGATGTCGCCAAATCTTGCAGTCTGATGACCTGTATATGTTTTAATTATATGTACGGCATATATTTATATTTTAACACTTGCAGAGCAGGAAAATCCCTTTAGAGCCCTCTCTTAAAGGTTTTAGAACAAATTGTCTCTTAACTAAATTATGTAGAAAAATGGCTCAATATTATCTAAAAGCAACAGATATAATTTAAATGAATTCTCCCATGAGAATATAATGTGATGTAACATTAATTCTAACAAAAAAAACCACACCAGATGCTCTTTAAAGAGCATCTGTCACCAAAATGCTGTTCTAAGTAAAAATGTCTGGGTAAACAGCCCAATGGCACACGCAAAATTTAGGGACTTCATCCAGTTGAATCCTCCCATGAGACTATTTAGATGTATCACATGGATCAAACATAAAAGTGGTGACAGATGCTTTTTGACTTGCGGTATAATATAGCTACACAAAGTTAATAATATATTATCCTCTTATATAATGTATACTTGAAGAAAAAGTGTTCATTAAGTAAAGTTTTGTTAATTTATAGGTATCATTGAATAAACATACATATAATAACCACCGCACTTATATCTTCTGTTTTCTATAATACATATGTTTTATTTCTAGTACAAAGATTAAGAGATAAACTAAAGCAGTATGAAGAAAAGGACTTTTCTGAACATGAGGTACTACAGGCATTAATTGGGTTTGTTCACCATTATGCAGATTATCTTTACATGTTGGGCTCACATCAGCTTAATTTTAGTTCTGTTCCGTTGTAGGATTGGAAGAACGGACTGAAAAACTAATATAATGATGGATGCAATGACAAGCATTCTGTCTGCATCGGCTATCATTCTCCACAGTGTTAAAAACAAGAAGCTTTCTCCACCTTGTTTGTTTACTTTTCAGACAGAAGATAAGATTGCTCATGTAGGACTTTATTTTCCCTCTAAAAAGTCGAGCAACGTTGGAAGAAAGCTTCCATCTTGGTTTTAGACTGCGATGAATGACGACATATAAAGACAGAATGTGCTCTGTCTGCAAACATCATTATTTTAGTTTTCAGTCTGTTGTTCTGATCCTATAATAGATCAGAACAACGGACC
The DNA here is from genome assembly GCA_947044405.1 of Leptodactylus fallax. Taxonomy (NCBI): domain Eukaryota; kingdom Metazoa; phylum Chordata; class Amphibia; order Anura; family Leptodactylidae; genus Leptodactylus; species Leptodactylus fallax. The sequence continues at coordinate 6,195,464 of CAMRHE010000012.1, forward strand.
AAAATTAAGCTAATCTATATATAATACACTTCAAAAGAAATTTCATTTTTGTATATAATACTTTGTAAAATCACATTTTGAAGTCCTATTCTGTCACAGAAAATTCACTACCCTTTGACAACCCTTGTCTGACTTTCATTAAAGGGGTTTTCCAGCACCAAATGGAGTTTTCATACTGATGACATATCAATTCATCAGTATGTGATTCATGGGGTCCGAAACCCAAACCCAGCACAGATTAGCTGTTTCAGCACTCTCCAGCCACCAGATGCTGGTGCAGTGGACAATGAGCGTGCACAAGCAATAGGAGCAGCGGGGAAGTTCCCCAGAACCAGCACCACTCCTATTACTTGTGGGGTCTGGGTGTCAGACCCCCATGAATCACATACTTATGACCTATCTTGTGGATATATCATAAGTGTGAAAAATCCATTTGGGACAGAAACTCCCTTTAAGTACTTCCCTTTGTTTTATAGAGGTTATTCAGCAGAATAAGTATTAGTACAGTACAGTGTGTGCTCCTTAATATACAGAACTGTTTCCAAGCTACTGCAGAATTTCATACACCCTAGGGGCACTTCTTGTCAAACAAACATTGGTGGAAGCAATTTTTGGTGCAGATGCCACATCAAAAGTTCCGTTATTTACATTACAAAAAATATACATAGATGGAATTTTAAAAACCTCATTACTTTTCTTTTTTACATAAACTAATACTCCACCTTAAACTACCATAATTCTTATGTAATTATTATATGTTATTCTCATGTAATTATTACCGCTTTTATTTAGCAGCTAAGATCATCCTATACCCATATCATAAACTGAATCGTAGCATGAGAGTAACATAATCAACACATTTCTAAAAGAACACTGTGCCAAGATTAAAGGCAATAAAAACAAAATAGATTTTGATATATATATATATATATATATATATATATATATATATATATTAGTGTGGAATGGGTTACAAAACTCAGGATCTTGGATTCCATGAAACCACAGTGAGACTCATTATCTCCATATGGAGAAGAATTGGAACAGTGAATTTTCCCAGGAGTAAATGGTCTGCCAAAGTACTCCAAGCCTCAAGAAGAACTCATCCATAAAATGAAAAACCATCCCAGAAGAACATCCACACAACAGGCTCCTCTCCAGCTCTGTGTGTCATTTAGTTTGTAGTCCAAAGTCCTGTGCTGATTACTTTAATAATTTATCTTTATAGGGATCATCTCTCCATTATTGTGATATACAGGTCTAGATCCCCTACATTATAATTTCTGTCTGCATTCAGGGGAGCTTACTTCATATAAATTCAATTCAATAATAAATCAGTCTTCAGTAAACTCCCTAGTGCCACCCAGTGGTGCCTATAGGCAGCCATAATAATATTATTTAAAGCAGCATTCCAGCAAAAATTCTTTTTTTTTTTCCACGCCTGTACTTCTCACCTGATTGTCTCTTATAAACTACAGTTCTTTTATATATTGCATTTATATCCTTGTGATTCCCTGTTCTGTCTGTTTCTAACCATACTCCATCTATACATTTTAAGTGTCACTTTGTTTGTAATCTATCAGTCCCATGATGCCTCAACACAACAAAGGCTGCTAGATGGTACCATCTCTGCTTTCTGGGGGACAATGTAATTATCCTTTTCTCTTCATAATGTTCTAAATAATCAAAGAGACCATAAATATACAGTCCGGGAGGCTGCACTGTGATCTCCTTTATTATAACTGTGTGACAGGAACTGTTTTATCAGCAGTAGCCAGTGATAGCAGTTGGTATCCTGTGGAGATCCTGATCGGTAAAGTCTTTCTAGTATGAATTATGCCTGAGATGATGAACTCATTCTGACAACATAAAGCTATGTTATTCTCAGGGGGGGTCAACCTGAGATCACATGACCCAGATAGGGAGATGAATTTTCAGATAGAAAGGAATAACTAACTAAGGTAATTCTAGCTGAGTTACTTGTACTAGGGGGATAGGCGCATAATGTAAGGAAAAAAAAACCACTGGAGTGTTGCTTTAATTCTATAGCTGTAAAGGAAAACAGAGGATTCTGTGGCAAAACAGAAACCACTGTTCTCCAAAAGTAACTCCAATGATCTTCTCACATGTACAGCAAACATGGCATGAAGTGTTAATTTATTCTTATTGAGCATAATCCATATTCATTGTGCATTGAGGCCAATGATCCATGTCTGTTCTGATCCATCAGAATGAGCACCCTCTGCATTCACTAATGTCCATTCACTGTAATGCTAAAAACAAGTCTGAAGCGTTCTTCCATCTTTTTTGTTTATTGTTTTAGGCAAAATATATTTTTTCTTCCTTTTGAAGAAAAAGCTTCCGACTTGTTTTTTTAACATTTCAGTGAACTGTGGTGGATGCAGACAGGGGTGCTCCATCTGCCTCAGTCTTTCTGTCGACTTTTCAGTCCGCTCTTCTGATCCTAAGATGAATCAGAACAGTACATTTGATTCACGGCAGTGTGAACATATCCTAGCTCTTATCTAGGAAGATGGAAGGAGTTTTCCAAGTGTTAGCTATTTTGATCAGAAAGTGAAATAAGGTATTTGGGAGGCTACATAAATATACAAGATTCCCATCTCAACTGGGAAATGCTTGGAACTAAAACCTATGAATTCTAGCTTGCACTATGTACTATCTCATTGAAACCTTGACTTCAGATAGAAAAGTAACTGCATGTTGTGGTGGCCATACAAATTACGTGACTGTTGTACAAGCCCGCTGTTTCCGTTCAGTAGCGGCTTGCTTCCCTCTCCATACTGAAAGCACACATATAGTCAGCAGAATATATGAGAAATAGCTATCTGCTGCCTGGCTTGTTTTTGTATTGCATTAGGACAATTGCCTGTTCCCTTAGACTGGCACTTTTTTCCTTTTTTGACCTTTGCTGTCTTAATTTGGATTTTATCAGCTGAACAAGCGTATGGTCGTCAGCTATCTAGGGTGTATGACAAGCTTTAGTCTATATAATTTTTCTTTTCCAAGGTTCACCTTGTCTGAAATTCTGTTTTGTCAGAAGATCAGAAACCTTTACCTGTGAAACTGACACTTTTTCAAACCACTGTATAATGGCTTCCCCACTATACACTGAGCAGTATCGCTATCTACATCTACCATTGTACATATTGTACATACACACATACAGTTTAATATGACAGCTAGTACTATATTTTAATTCTTATCCTTTTTTTTTTTTTTTTTTTTTTTGCTTTTTTAGACTCCTGGCAATTTGAGGAATTTTGAGAGTGCATCTTCCAATCTAGCTGAGAAAAGGTAAGTGCATAAACTGAATATAGGACACGAGATTGCTAATGTTAGAAGTCAGAAAACTCTCTTGCATTTTGCACTCGGCTGCTTTATTTTTAATTGAAGATGAACAGTTGGCAAAAATGGCGCATTTTAGATATTCTTTGGTACTATAAATAACTTTTTTATATCAAGGTGGATTTATGAAAACTGACAAAATTAACCAGCAGTGTATTAGTCACAGGTCATTCCTAAATCTATCAAATCTGTTGGAAATAACCTCTTCCCGCATATTATGCAAATCTGTTTCTTTCTTCTAGAAATGCAGATTTTCTAATTGGGGAATTTGACAAGTATAGTGAGGAAATGAGTAACCAACTCCATTTATACCAGGTATCTATCTATCTATCTATCTATCTATCTATCTAATCTACCCATCCCCAAATTCATCCATCCCTTCCTCCATTTATCCATCCATCTTTCGACCTTTGTTTATATCTGCCTTTATTCAGCTGAAGATAAATGAACAGCATTGAAAAGCTTGAAATGGCTTTTATGCTATTCATTTTTGTTTTCTTCTCCTTTAACTTTTGCTTTTTGTTTCTTCTTTTTTAAAAAGTCTGAAATGGCTGAAATGAGGTTAAAGCTAGAAAGCATTGTAAAGGAAAATGAGACGTAAGTAATCTGTCATTGCTTCATCATATTTATTCCCTTCTTTTCTTATGCAGTTTAGTCTTGCTCACTGCTGCATATGGATTCTCTGTCTCTGAAAAGGCCATCCCACCATTAAATATTAAATATGTTTCTCTTTTTACTTATGCAAAATTTAAGAATTCTCAATCTGAATTATTTACAAAAAAAATCTTCTAGATTATGTTTTCCCATCTTTTTTTTGTATTGGCTTCAATGAAAAGAAAAAAACAATGCCGAGCGGCACATGGCGTAATAATGTTTTGAATGAACAGTAATGAGTAGTGCTCAAATAGATAAAAAGATCATGGATTTTCACTCGCACATATGATTGAGGTCTGGGTATGCCCACAGGACGCAGGTGAAGAGCTTACACACAATTAGTAGTGATCTTCCCACGTGAGGGTGAGTGCATGTGCCTCAGAGTGGTGGGGTCCGTCACCACCTGTCGGGGTAGGGGGCGATTCCTCGTCACCTGGCGGGCACGCAGAGATGGAATGAGTGGGAGATTTTAAACTATTGTGTTGTGCTCTCACCTGAATTGGTTGGGAACAATTACAACCACTATGTAGGCCTGTCGAGATGGTGATTCGGTATAAGGAAGCCGCGGGACCTCTGAGCGTCGGGATCACGTGGATCCAGGTGGTGGATGGACCTTTTATAGATTGGGAGTGAAACTCCAAAATAATGAGGTATGGAAACCGTGCTTCACCAAGGGAGACGTTATTATACTCAATTCACACAATGCGTTTCGAGGATTCACGTTCCCCTTTTTCAATGGTATATGAGGCTAAAGATGAAAACAGATCGTGTTTAGTACAATGGAGAAATAATAAGGAAAATTCCCCCATGGAAAGGAGATCAATATAAATCAATAGGTACACTTTTTCAAGTGTATATGAGACTAAACATGAAAACAGACAGTGTTTAGTACAATGAAGAAATAAGGAAGGTTCCTAAAACTAAACAAACCTAGAAGAAAAAAACATTTTAAAAATATTAAAGCAATGGAACATAAACATAAATTATTAGTACTTACAAAGCCTTAATTGGTGAGGGGAAGAAGGCTGGATAAACTGAGATATGTAGAGGGACCATGCTTGGTACAGTATATAGGAGTATGGCAAGCTAAGACCACCCCTAGGGGGAGGGGTTCACATGAACACTTTGATTTGGCTTAAAAGGTGGGATCTGAACATAAAACTAGTTAACTGCACCTCGCATGATCTTATAGGATGTGTTCGCCGGAATTTTCGCCGGACTCTGCCGCAACGGGATGCTGATGCAGTACATCAGCATTCCATCGCGGCATCCCGCTCCTGATTAGGCCTGGATGAATGGGCCTAATCGGGAGGGAGTCTCGGGCCGCGGACACTGAGAGCGGAATCTGCCTGAAGATAGGTTATGTCACTTTTTTTTTTCCACTAGAGGAAAAAAAACGCTACAGACTCCCATTGAAATGAATGGGAGGCATTTTTTCAGACAGATTTTGAGGCGGATTCCGCGTCAAAATCCGCTGCCAAAAAACTCAGTGTGAACACAGCCATAGTTGGGTGCAGGGATATGATGGAGTAATAGGATTTTGAAAGGAAGAGGGTACATTGTTCAGACGTCAGTAAAGCGTCCTATATTTGCTATTGTGCATGTGTGAAGCGCATTCCCGCTTGAATAGTGGTACGAAAGAGGTGACGCAGGATTCAAGTTCGCGCGTGCGCAATGCATATATGGGCTGTTGTTGCGAAGTGTGGGAATGTACTGCGCATGTCACAGGTCAAGAGGATGTACAGGGATTAGGGATTGTATTGGGAGACTCCTATAATATTCCTTTCTTAGGGGACCCCTAGTATTTTTATCAAAATAGAAAAATATGCAAATATTTATAAATCACTGTAATAACACACACCTAAATCAGACCCCAAAAATTAAGTATGCACCTACCTATTTTCACTCCTAGGTTTTGTACAGGGTCCTGCACACAGGTTCACCTACCTGTATCAGGATGTTGTATGTGACACAGAACACACTGTCCTGACGCCAGGTGCCTTGCCATATTGGAACTGCACAAAACCAAAGAATTCCATTTGGAAAACATTGGTATAGATAATGCTGTTACATTTTTGTTCTGGTGCCCCCTGCTGTTTTTTTTATGTTCTTTCAGAATGTTGACCTATCATGCCTCTCATAAAGTCTCCCAATATAAGACTAAGCTATTGAGCATTACTCCCATTAGAGCATTAGACAGTGCAACTGTAGACTAGATGTTCTTAAAGGGAGTCTGTCAGCAGTAAAATCTAATGACAGTACCTTTTACCAAAGATGCCTTTATTATTCTGCATTGAAGCTCCCTTTTCATGAAAATCATGATTTTATTCTTATGCAAATTAGCTGACAAGGAATTTAAGGGAATTTCTTCTACTGCCGGGGATTTATTCTCTTCTCTAGGTAATTCCCCCCCCCCTCCATTGTTTGAGTGACATCTCCCACTTTATCACACTTTGCAATTAGGGGCGGTTATGTAGAACCAATAGCAAAGCTCTTGCAAGAGAAAAAAACGCTCTAAAGCCCTTTTCAGCAAATTTGCATAAGAATAAAACACTGATTTCCATGAAAATGGAGCTGCAATGTGGAATCAGAAAGCCATCTATGGAAAGTTTAGAAGCCACCCTGCAAAGTACTACCAATTGTACTGATTTTCCTGCTGAAAGACTCCCTTTAAACTACTTCAGAAGTATCTGTTGTTATTTGGTAAATATGGCATATTGTTAGAGTTTTTAGTCTAATGTGACACCACTTATTAGTTGGCTTAAAAGTTCATAGCATGTTTTTGGAGCACAGTCACAATTCAGGCCATGCCCCTTTTTCACACATTGGAAAAGTGTCTAAAACACTTGATAAATGTGGTGCACAGCATGTTAGACAGTTTTTTAGTGCCAATTATGCCAGAATACTGGTGCATTTTGCTTTATAAATCTCCCCCCTTAGACCACATTTATCATGTGTTTTAGACACTTTTACAACTTGTACGAAAAGGGGGCTTGGTATACTGTATATTAGGAAAGGGCGTGGCCTAAGTTGCAACACTGTGCTACAAAAATGTAGGTGCATTTTTTTGGTGTAAATCAAGCCAATAGAGTCTAATGATTCAACAGGGTGGGGGTAGTAGATGTGTTGTGTAGATGTGATATCACCTATTGTGTCTGGTGGATTCTGTGTCTTATCTACATATACATGATAGCTGTGATCATACATGTGCTGAAAGTTAGTTGACTGCTACAAAGAAATCTACAGAAAACAGGAAGTCTCAACTTATTACATTGCTTAGTGGACAAATTCAGACCTGCAGGATTTTGGGGAAATTTATTTACTATAGATAATATGGAAAAATTTTAAAAATCTCATCAAAAAATCTTTAAAAATATGTTTAATATTAAACTTGTTAAAAAAAAATAGGTAATTTTCTGGCGACACATTGCCTTTAAAGCCTAAGTAAGCATATTTATTTTTTCATAAAGTTTTATTTCCATAGTGCAGCTTAAGGAGGCAAATTTTGCAATATTCTTTACGTTTTTTCTGAGTGATTTTGTTCTGTACTCCATATGCAAGCAGATTAGTTTACAATAAAGTCAATGGAGAGGTGGGGGTAGAAAAGTGGAGGCGGTCTACAGAATTAAGTGAGTCATTTCTGTCAGAAGACTGGATAGTGATTCTTGATAACCCAGCTGAGCTGTGAAAGAAAACGGTCTCTCTATAGTGCAGATGTCTTTCTTTTTTGAAGAACTCTATTCTTCTCCCTGTCTTTTTATTTTAATAATTTGATCAATGGTAGAGGAAGGCAAATAAGCGAAGAAACAGGCTAAAAAGGTATATGACAAAGTTTATCTTCACCTACATTACGGTTTTATAAAAAAACAAATAAAAGTTTAGTTATACTTTATACCCTTTGTAGAAATTTTAATTCCAAGTATTTCAGTCTTATGATCATAACACTTTAAATAGAATATGTAATTTTTTTGTCTGGTTAGGTTGTGTTTGCTGCAAAGACCTGTCTAGCCTGAGCACTTGGCAAGCCTTTGTCTGATAATGTAAATCCAGCACTGACTAAAATTGTTAGTAATCCCATTTTAAGAGAAATGTAACACAAATGCAGCAGCAATAATCCAGCATTTATGTTAAGAGAACAACAACAGACAGACATTTGTAATGTGCTTTTCTCTCAATGGACTCAAAGCGCAGTCCAGCGGGTAAATAAACGGTATTTTGTAGCATCCTATGTATAGGTCTTATTTGCCTTCATAGGCCAGACTAAAGAGATGTGTTTTGAGTCTTGATTTAAAATTGTTCAAAAATGAGACCTCTCAGATCAGTCTGGGTAATGCGTTCCAGAGAGTGGGGGCTGCATGGCAGAAGGCACTGGCTTAGGGCTGGACAATTAATCGAGAACGTTATTACAATATTTGCAAAACCTGCAGTTTTGATCAGACTGACCACATCCGAGCTGAAACTGCAATTATTAGTATACTCTGGGGTCTCTTCAGTGTTACTCACTTCTCCTGGGCTCTGGCACGACTCCCTGTTCTCCTTGGATCTTCTGACTGATGTCAAAGACTGCTAAGGCCTGTGATTAGGCCTCAGCAGTCACGAGGCGCTATGACGCTTGGGTCTATATGTCATGATGCTGCTTGATCACTGAGGCCCAATCACAGGCCTCAGTGTTCACTTATGTTAGTCAGAAGGCCTGAAGAGAACAGAGAATTGTGCCGGAGCCCAGGAGAAGTGAGTAACACTGTTTTTTTATGTTTGCTTACCTCCCCTGGGCCTCTGCTTATTATACTCTGGGGTCTGAGTATAATACTCCAGAGTATAATATCAGTTATGGTTTGGATGTGTTCGGTCCAAAAAAAAAAAACCCTTGGCCAATCTCGCAAGTTTTGCCTAACAACACATACATTAAAAAGGGCATGAGCTAAAGAATCGCCTTTAATCATAATTGAAGTAAAATGCCGATTAATGATGATTTTGATTTAGACTTAATCGCCCAGCCTTACTCTGGCTCCAAATTGCTTAAAGACCTCAAATCAGAGATAGATACTGCCAAAGCTCAAAATTATGCCCCCTTCCCGCTCCTGTCTGATTCCACCCACCTGAAATTAGAGAGTCTATTTGGCATATCAAACTCCAAAACTAAATCACTTATTGGTCAGTAATGGTGCGGACTAGAGAAAATATTCTTACTGCACCAGAATCAGTGGAGCAGCACCTAGTAATAATAAGTGCTTGAGTTGGTTGAAGTGGTAAAAGGCCGTATTTAAGGTGTATCCTGGGGATGGACAGTTTATTATTAGTGCCTGTTGATCTGACAGTTTGGCAAGGATTATGGGGCTTCAGAAGTTTTTAAGTAGTCAGGGCCTAAGTTGTTTTTGAATGTAAAGGTCATGAAGAAAACTTTACCGACAGACAGTGCAATGAGCGGAGGATGGGGGTTATGGGAGCATGTCAGGGCTGTTATATTAATAACCAATCTTTAGCGTTTTGAACTATATGAAGACAATGTATTTCTTTCTTGTGTTCTCCCTGAGATTCCTGCTGGGCCCCCCTGGTACCAGCACCCATTACCCCAGTACTTGTTTCGATGCAGGACAGCTTCTGTGCAGCAAGATCGTGGGAGTCGTACTGTTCCAGACATGAAAGCTTCCAGGCCTGTCATGGGTATATAGCTATTGAGGTTTGTGTATAGCTAAGAGGTATTTTGACATAGTGCCGGATGTCTACTTTATGGGACTTTAGTATGATTTTTTTTTTTTTTTTTTTTTAATTTAGTTATTTATACTGTACATGGTAGTTTTTGTTGAGGAGCAATGGACCCCAATAGTGAAATTGCAGTGGATGATTATTATAGAATTGAATGTGGCTCTTATGTTTTTTACTCCCTGTCTCTCACACACCCTTTTTTCTCTTCCTTTAGGACCTTTGTACATGGGCAAATAATTTGCCTATAACAAGCAGTGATCTAGGATATTGAAAGTCAATTGATGCTTGCACGCTTCCATTTACATGGAGCTATCTTTAGCAGTTTCATTGTTGTTGGAAGCACATCCTCTGTTTCCCCTGACATGGTGCAATTGGCACCTGCCAACATATGGGTTGGACTTGATGGGCCACAGATTTATCAAAATTCTAATGGTGTTTCATAAATCTGTCACATTATTAGACTGTCTAGTCTAATGTTCTACCTCCTATTAGTTGTCTTAGTTTCTGCTAGAAAAACACTCCAAAATATGGCAATTTTTTTTTGGATCACAATGTCGCAACTTAGGCAACACCAACTTCTTAACGGTGTCTAAAACATCTTTGTGGCACAATTCATGGAAGACAGTTTTTCGGCTCAAGCTTTGCCGGATTTCAGGGGCATTTTACTTAGTAAATCTGCACCAGTGATTGGGACTGAACATTTGTATGAACAGTCATCCGGCCAATCATGTCCCTGTCTTAGAGCTGGGCGAATAATTAAATTTACTTGACTAGATCACCCAGAGTGTTTCAGCCTATTCTGTTTTATAACATGATTGTCTAATTTGATTTTCCCAACATCCACTCTAATTGTAAATATGGCACTTGTGTCAGGAGCTGCTAGCCGACAAGGTGCCGCAGGTTTTCTTCTGCTTCACACAGCAGAGACGGGGCGGCAGTGCCTGCGATCACACACTTGAGGGGATCGATTGGTTTTCCTTCCCCCCAAACTCTAAATGGCGTTTTAGTTACTATGGCAATCGGGAGCCATCTGAAGGCTCCCATGCCTGCTGTAGTATATAAATCTTCAGGCCTGTCTTTAGCAGGCTTCAGTAGTTATACAAAAAATTTACCATAGACTGCAATACAGTAGTATTGTAGTCTATGGTAGAAGTGTTCTAATGATTGCTGGTTCAAGCCCCTTAGGGACAGCTGGAAAAAAAAAGGATTAAATTAAAGTTTCTAAAAATATATATAAAAAAAAATGTGAAAAGTAAAATCTCCATTCCCCTTTGCTATAATTCATATAAAGGTAAATAAAAACACATTTTTGTGTCACAAAATTCCTGGGCTAAAAGAATATAAACTAATTTATCCGATCGCAAGGGGGCCAGACTGCCAATTCCTCCAGAGGTCAGGAGAATGTCTCCCTTGTGAATTGAGCGCCAGTGTGCTTGAATGACTGGCATTCCATTTACTGCTATGGGACTGCAATCTCTGGCAACTCCCTCATCCTCATAGAAGTGAATGGAGCGCCAATCTTATAAGCACACTGACGCTACATTAACAAGAAGGCTGGGGAACCTGGCAGTTGAGCCCCCAGCAATCGGACACTTATCCCCTGTCCGGTGGATAGGACATAAGTGTCCTTAACAGCACAACCCCTTTTTGTCCCGCCGCTGAATAGTTGCTCAATAATGCTCAAGCCTTCGCCAAATAGATCCATCTCCTCCAGTTGCCAGCTCCCTGAACTTTAGTCTTGGACTGCAGATCCAAATTTTGCTTAGCAGTGATGGATCACTGTATAACATGTGGATTTTGTGATGTGCAGTCCATGTCTTTTCTACTGTGTTGGTATACTTTATTTGTTGTGTTTTCCTCCTCTTTATTTATTGCCTGAGTGGTGGCATCCTGTTGGATTCATCTGTGTGACTTTACCAATCCAATTTTTCTCTCCCCCTAATTGTGTTTCAAGAACTGATTGTCTTACTCACACTTTTCATTCTACTTTTGACTATTTTTGCGCCGGGCTTTGTTTTCTTACATTTTGAGTTGTTGTTCAATAGTTCAGTGCCACAATGTACCGTTGCAAGTTTTATTTTCTTACTAGTATCACAGTAATTGCTGGACATTGTTTTTATCATTTGACCATTTCTAAAAATAAAATATATTTACCTAAAAGATAATATTGCATATACATTGGTACAGTATATTAAAGCAAAACGAATAGTGAATCTAAGTTAAAGGGGTTGTCCGTGATAAAATGGAATTCCTACACTAATCTAAACCCCCTCCACCTGCCTACTTTCTAAATGACCTACTTTAGAAAAAAATTTATAGTTACCCATATCCCCAGGCACATTTTCTGATTATGCGGTGTCGTTCTGTTTCCCCGTTTCCGGAAATGGAACGTCACCTATACTTCCCTCCACCCCATCATACTTATGTGTCTTCCTCTCCAGGCTTCCCTTCTGGGACGGCTCCTTCTCTTCTTTGACTCTGCGGGCTCATATGCAGGCTGGAGGTGCCTCTGATGCCTGCACAGTAGAGATGACACCTCTGCCTACACTCCATCTCTACTGCGCAGGCGTTGGAGGGACCTCCGGCCTGTGCACACTCCAGCAGAGGTGCCAGCTCTACTGCGCAGGCATCGGAGGCACTTCTGGCCTGCACACGAGTTGGCAGAGTCAAAGAAGAGGAGGAGCCGTCCTGCAGAACAAAGTCTGGAAGGAAGGCAGGTAAGTATGATGGGGTGGAGGGTGGTCTTAGTTAGTTGGGAAGGGCTAGTAGTGGGCGGGATAGCTAGGGAGACAGGAAGGGGGGAGAGAGAGGGAGGTAGTGTGAGTCAGCCTACAACTACCATCATGCATTGCATTAGCTAAGACAACAGGAAGCTACCCATGTAAACAAATGCAGAAGATGCCAGGAGCTCCCAGAGATCACTCAAAACACTGCTAAAGACATTTGGTTGCACTTATTAACCCATTAATAGCACTAAAAGATCTTGTTTAAAAAAAAAAAAAAGATTTTTTGCTAGGAAAACCCCTTTATAAAGACGTTTTGTTGTGTTTTAACAATATGAAAATCTTAATAATGTACAAATTACCATAATAAGTTTTACCCCTATGGCAAAATGTTCTGCCCCTGAGCAAAGTACCCCCTAGTGAGAAAAAGTTCCAATCAAGTACCCTTAACGAAGTGATCTCTTATAAATGACATAACAGTTACGTAATGGCGCCCAAGTGTAGCCTCAACAGGTCCTCCACATGTAACACAATGACCCCCACAGTACTCATGGAGTTGCCCATTACAGTTAATGGTGCCCTGAAAGCAAGTGGTAAGTTGTGTTCATTACTAGAAATGAATGAAGTTTTCAAAAATTTGATTCGGCAACTTTGCCGAATTTTCTGATACGATTCTCCTCGATCCAAATTAATTTGCAGCAAATAAACAGCTATTTCCTGTCTGCAGAGAGCCAGGATGGGCAGCAAGATGGCGGAACCCCTTGGATACCGAGGTCATGTCTCTCTCTATCTCTCCAGCACGGACAACTTTTATTCATGTGGAAGGATCTGCTAACAATACACGCCTACCCAAGCACATCACTAGAGAATATCTTGTGACTGTCTGATGTCACAAAGGTCCTTACTAAATATTCGTTACCGCTAAGCATCAGGAAATCCGGATTCCTTGCGAATCGAAGATTTCCTGAAATTCGGATGATATTCCACTTCTGCAGCTTTGATTTGCTCATCTCTATTCATTACTCACCATTCGCTTCTCTTAGTGCCCAGAGAAGAGAGGAAATGGGGAGCAGAGTGATGAGTGCAGCTCACCACTTGCTCATTGGGGCATCTGTAACTGTAATGAGTGCTTCTAAAGTAAGTGTGGCACCGTGGCCATATGTGAGCCTCTATCCTATGTAGGGGGAACCCACATTCAGTGTAGCATGTAATATAGACCATGGGTCTTATTGGCGTACCACAGGTTGAGAACCACTGCTCTAGTATAACCTTAGCTACTGTACATTGTTCTTCATAACAACTAGTCATATGTCTTCATTTTTTTTTTTTTTTATTCATCTTGTGATTGGTTACAATGAGGCCGTGTTCTCTTAGTAACACTGAAGAGCTGTCATTAGAGATGGCCAAAGAAGCTCTTCTCACAGACATCTTGCAACTTCACCAACTCAGCTTTTTCTGTCTTGTGTGATTTGAAATGGGTACTCGGGTTTCCCTTTCTTGTCATTGTGGAGCCCTCAGAATGGTGGGTAAATTAGTATTCTAACAAAATGTCCATGTTTGCACATTTGCAGCAATTTTTTAAATTCTTGTATAGTATGTATTGTGGTTGAAATTTTTTTTTTTTTTGTAACCGGGTTCACACAAAAAATATTGTTCCATTTCACTGCTGTAGCTGTATACTGTATACAAGCAGTAGAATGCCATTTATTAGCTAATCCATCAGACTCACTGCCTGACGGCTCCTTCTCCCACCCTTCTTATTACTCATGTTAACAAACAATAAGGCTGATTTCTGACAAGACCAAAGTTCAACTTTGATCTGGTCAGAATTCTGCTTAAGACTAAGGCCACATGTTGCAGAAAAGTTGCATTTTTTGTTGCAGGTTTTGATGCATTTTTTGGAGCGAAAGCCAACAATGACTTTAAAAGGAATGGCAAATACAAAGAAAGTGCTTAAACTCTTCCCTTTTGTTGAATCCACTCCTTGTTTTTGCAAAAAAAAAACGCAGCAAAATCTACAACAAAAAATGAGGCTGTTCCACAATATGTGGCCTCAGTCTAACAGATCTTAGTATCTCATTATAATAGAAAGACATGGCACTCGTTTTATTTATTTTTTGTGAATGCTGAAATCACATGGGGTTTATTGAAATACACATAATCCAATTTCACTTATAGAAGAAATACTTGAAACAGATCAATAATAGCACAACGTTTCGGTCAGAAAATGACCTTTCTCCAGTATGATCTGTCAGTGTGAAAAGTGGTATGGTGACTGCTGGGTTGGAGACCCCTTCCACAGAGCACCACGAAAAGGAGAGTGCGGTACTAGTGTATTAAAAAATCTTTCTGGAGAGGGGTCAGAGGACTGGAGAAGGAGCCATTGGGCAGTCAGATGTATTAGATAAGAAATGACATTGTGCAGCTTGTATTTTAATATTCATTAAATGTACATATACATACAGCTTGTACTAAAAGCAACATTTAAATTTAAGATTTTTTGCCCACAATACATACAATTTAAAAAAATTCTGCAAAGGTGCATAGCCTTAACATTCATGTAGATCTGCAAATAACTTCCACAAAACTGTGCCCTATTCTTAAAATATGCTATAACACTAGAGTAGTGTTGGGTTGCATGTGTCATTGTGACATCTATGTCACCAGGTTTACATTATGACCAAAATATAACCTTTAGTTCTCAGTGCACGTTCTTCTCTGCTAATGTCTTGGCTATGTTACCAGCTGTTCTCACATGAATGTATCGCTCAGAACACCAAGCTGTTTAACTCGGCAAGGTGGCAATTTTAAAGAAATGAGGTGGCAGACGGTACTAAAACTTATTCCAAGTCTTTTGTATATTTCCACCTGTTGACTCATGACTTTGTCATCATAATCTTGGAGGAAGAAATGATGGACTATAGCTAAACCAAGTATCAGCAGTATTCTTCAGATATTCTTGCTGGTCAGACATGGCAGGAAGGAGCAAGTCAGTGTGCTGATGCCTGTAATTGTCCTGTTATAGGTAGGTGACAGGCTGCTATTACATGTTCTAGAACATCTTGCATAAATGCAGCTTTCAAGTTGTAGCTCTTCACTAGTTCATTACTGTTTAAACAAAAAATCAAGGTCATCTATTGAGAATTTCATAAAATTCTTTAACGTAGTTTCTTCAAATGGATGTACTAATTGGTAGTATAAAGTGTAATACTTTGCTGACGAAAGATTGCATATGAGGCTGTTGCTAAGCTAGGGTAAAAAAGTATAAAGTATATAAAGGCATATACCGTATTTGCTCTACATATACTGTATTTGCTGTCTGCACTATATACTGTAGTCTACCAAATCAAATAATCTTAAACATATCTGACAAAGGGAGGGTACGGCTTATGCATCTTCCTGGATAGCTGTGTTTCCACTTCCATCTGTATTCTTAGAAGTCCCTAATCAATTAGAGGACTGCCCTGTCAACATCATCAGCTTCCTCAGAGCATGTTGATACCATATCACTCCAGTCCATGGGAGTGCTATACCGAATTGCAGTGTATCACGCTGGAGCTGCAGCCTACATTCCTAATGACAGCTGGGCTCTGCACCTTGTAGTGATGGCAGTTTTCTCTGTTTGCCATTAGGGATCTAGCAGGCATTAACGAGAGGAGCACTCATGCCCTGCTGCACGCTAAGGAGCTGACAAACACTTGCCTGAACTCTTGACTTGACATGTGCTTGCTGCCGTAACCTAACATTGCAGCAGTGCCTGTTGGGGTTGGAGCAAATGCCCCTTTGATTTAGAGGCTGCCCTTGGGTATCAGAAACTGTATCCCAGGACCTAGGAGTCAGCACTAGCACCCTGACACAATATGACCTTAATATCCATGAGTTCATCCCACCATAGCACTGATCTTTCGATGGAACCTGAACCCACTTTACAACAGCTCTCCAAATGATTTCTCATAACTATATAAATCAGCAATACTACTGTTATGGGTAACTTAGATTTAGAAATTAAAATGGATCTGGGACTACTTTGATTATACTAGGACAATGTGCGTGACCGAGACAAGGGAGGTGAAGACCCGCATCTCCACCCTAGATAATACTGTTGCTCCTGTGCCAGACCATGTCTCTACCTTGGAAAGGAAGGTCAACTGTGACACCAGAAAAATGAAGACTTGGAGTACAGAATA
This sequence comes from Leptodactylus fallax, assembly GCA_947044405.1. NCBI lineage: Eukaryota > Metazoa > Chordata > Amphibia > Anura > Leptodactylidae > Leptodactylus > Leptodactylus fallax. The sequence continues at coordinate 6,212,100 of CAMRHE010000012.1, forward strand.
CAATGCAACAATGTGTGGATCCTAAGAATTCCTGAAAGAGTGGAAAACACCAATCTTGTCTGGAAGAATAGTTCAGGGACACATGCCCTGATACTTCATTCTCCATGGCCTTCTGAGTTGAGAGAGCACACCAGGTTCCTGTCTGCAGACCACCTCCTGGAGCTGCCCCTCAACCTCTTCTGGCCAGGATGCTGGAAAGATTGTGACCTGATTCTATATAAAAAACGGAACTTGCTCAGTCGTGTGCATGAGGCTTAAGTTTGAAGATGCCTCCATCTCTCTCTTTCCTGATTTCTCTGCAGAGCTAATTAAGAAGAGGGCACTGTTGTACAAAAACTTGGATGAGGGTGGGATGTGGGCTGTTTTCCCAGGTATTCTCCGAATACCATTGTTTTATTATGTTGCTTGTGTTGTCTTTATATATATATATATATATATATATATATATATATATATATATATACAGTACAGACCAAAAGTTTGGACACACCTTCTCATTCCAAGAGTTTTCTGTATTTTCATGACTATAAAAATTGTAGATTCACACTGAAGGCATCAAAACTATGAATTAACACATGTGGAATTATATACTTAACAAAAAAGTGTGAAACAACTGAAAATATGTCTTATATTCTAGGTTCTTCAAAGTAGCCACCTTTTGCTTTGATTACTGCTTTGCACACTCTTGGCATTCTCTTGATGAGCTTCAAGAGGTAGTCACCTGAAATGGTTTTCACTTCACAGGTGTGCCCTGTCAGGTTTAATAAGTGGGATTTCTTGCCTTATAAATGGGGTTGGGACCATCAGTTGTGTTGTTCAGAAGTCAGGTGGATACACTACTGATAGTCCTACTGAATGGAGTGTTAGAATTTTTATTATGGCAAGAAAAAGCAGCTAAGTAAAGAAAAACGAGTGGCCATCATTACTTTAAGAAATGAAGGTCAGTCAGTCCGAAAAATTGGGAAATCTTTGAAAGTGTCCCCAAGTGCAGTGGCCAAAACCATCAAGCGCTACAAAGAAACTGGCTCACATGAGGACTGCCCCAGGAAAGGAAGACCAAGAGTCACCTCTGCTGCGGACGATAAGTTCATCCGAGTCACCAGCCTCAGAAATCGCAGGTTAACAGCAGCTCAGATTAGAGACCAGGTCAATGCCACACAGAGTTCTAGCAGCAGACACATCTCTACAACAACTGTTAAGAGGAGACTGTGTGCAGCAGGCCTTCATGGTAAAATAGCTACTAGGAAACCACTACTAAGGACAGGCAACAAGCAGAAGAGACTTGTTTGGGCTAAAGAACACAAGGAATGGACATTAGACCTGTGGAAATCTGTGCTTTGGTCTGATGAGTCCAAATTTGAGATCTTTGGTTCCAACCACCGTGTCTTTGTGCGACGCAGAAAAGGTGAACGAATGGACTCTACATGCCTGGTTCCCACCGTGAAGCATGGAGGAGGAGGTGTGATGGTGTGGGGGTGCTTTGCTGGTGACACTGTTGGGGATTTATTCAAAATTGAAGGAATACTGAACCAGCATGGTTACCACAGCATCTTGCAGTGGCATGCTATTCCATCCGGTTTGCGTTTAGTTGGACCATCATTTATTTTTCAACGGGACAATGACCCCAAACACACCTCCAGACTGTGTAAGGGCTATTTGACCAAGAAGGAGAGTGATGGGGTGCTACGCCAGATGACCTGGCTTCCACAGTCACCAGACCTGAACCCAATCGAGATGGTTTGGGGTGAGCTGGACCGCAGAGTGAAGGCAAAAGGGCCAACAAGTGCTAAGCATCTCTGGGAACTCCTTCAAGACTGTTGGAAGACCATTTCAGGTGACTACCTCTTGAAGCTCATCAAGAGAATGCCAAGAGTGTGGAAAGCAGTAATCAAAGCAAAAGGTGGCTACTTTGATGAACCTAGAATATAAGACATATTTTCAGTTGTTTCACACTTTTTTTTTTTAAGTATATAATTCCACATGTGTTAATTCATAGTTTTGATGCCTTCAGTGTGAATCTACAATTTTTATAGTCATGAAAATACAGAAAACTCTTGGAATGAGAAGGTGTGTCCAAACTTTTGGTCTGTACTGTGTATATATATATATATATATATATATATATATATACACACACACATATACTGTATATACACACACACAAGACCTCTGTGAATGTAAGCTGCAACCTTGCAATATATCTGGCAACCTGGGGGTCTGTCCTCTTCTCATATCTTTGCGTTATTAAATAAAGAGATTTAAAAAAAAAAAAAGAGGACCACGTTTGTCTCAGTCAAGTACTTGGCACCTTAGAGATTCTCCATGTGGTTGATGATGAAAAGGTTATCTTCTTCATAGAACCAGCAGAGGCAGGCAAATCAGTCATTTGGCTTCCTGCACACAACAGACCTTGCTGTCATCAAAATTATTGTATTTGTACACTTGCTGCTTGTTGTATGCCCACCCCCTGTTGGTGACCTTGGGGTGAGTTATGTACTATCACTATTGATGTTCATCCCCTCCTACCTTCTTCACACCATCAGCAGCTATTTTAGATACTGCATTTGGCCAGTAGTTCTTTAGAGGTCTTAACATAACCACCATCCTGTCCCTGTATCACTCTCCTTCCTGGGACTGTGCCTACAGTGTGCTAAAGGAGTGCATGCACAATTGACATCACTCAGTATGATCAATGGGCACATTTTCAGCCTCTTTGGTAACTTTCATATTTCCACATGACTTTGTTTATACATTTCTACAGAAGTCTATGGAGAGGGGAGGAGTGAGAGGAACGTGCAGGAGATAAGAGAAGAAAGACTGGTTTAATGTGATCCTGGGGCTAAATTTGAGCTTTCTATCACAAGCCAAGCACTTTACTCACATCAGTATATTTCAATACTTCTCTATATATGTCCTGTATGTTGTAGGGATGTTTCTGAGTGAGTGTGACAGTTCTAGATTGTGTACTTATTGAGTGCAGAATAAGTCATATACTGGCCGGCAATAGTGTTATTCTTCATATACATATATAGTAGCTTATCCTGAAATGTCAAATTAAATTACAGAAAAGCGTGGAACATCTCCTGCATAGGCATTCTGTCATTGTGACTGTACCTGCAAATGTCAGAAAGCCTTTCCAGGAGACCTTGGATAGATTATTCTGCATGGCACTATTCTCTATTTAGTATAATTGTTTCACATTGGGTGGGGAAAGTCCACTGAGCCTTTTACATTGTACTTTTTAATTATGAATGAGAATTCTGTCATTATAAAATTTTGGCATGTGCAGGGCCGCTTTAACCATAGGGCCAAAGGTGCACCTGCACTTGGTCTTATACTATAAATGGCCTCCTTGAGTCAGTGGGACAGTCCTGAATTTAGAGTGCTGTCCCACTGTTCCTGTTCAATCCGATCCCCTGTCTCTGCTCCCAGTGTATTGCTCAGGATCAGTAGGCCCGATGTAGTGGCATCACGCACATCACACCTGTTGCTCCCTGAAACTGCCAGCAGCAGAGACAGAAGACAACAGGGAAACGGGAAAGGTGAGTATTAGGTGCTTTTTGTTTTTTTTTTATTTGGTTGCTACTTGGGGGGGAAATCTGGAAAGGAGACAGTATACTGGCAAAGGGCATCTGGAAAGGGGACAATATTCTGTGGGGGCAACCTAGAAAGGGGACAATATACTGTGGGGGCAACCTGGAAAGGGGACATGATACTGGGGGAGGGGGACATTATAATATAATATCTGAGAGGCCATCGAGGTGGGACAGGTTAATGTATGAGGGGCCACGGGGGGGGACCTGTTAATGTCTGATGCCTATGCATGTGCATTTGATGAGATGGGCCACTGAGGGGCATTATATTGTATGGCACTACTAAGGAGGCATTATACTGTATTAGGGCCACTAAGGGGCAGTATACCATGTGGGAGCCACTGACGGGGCATTATAATTTTGTGCGGGTCAGGTATTTCTAAGGGGTGAGGAGGGGGGGCATTTATGAAACCATTGCACTGGGCCCACCAATGTATTAAAATGACACTAGGCACATGGAAAGTAAGCCAAACAATAGATGGTGTAAAGATGCACCAAATTTATACAACATGAGTCACTTTGTAAATTGTGCCTCTTGACAGATTTTTCTACATTTACACTAAATATTAGGATTAGAGCTTATTCACACTACCAGCGGTGTACTCAGCTGTGAAACAGTATGTTTTTCTCAGCCAATATATATCCAAGTGTAATCCATTTTCACAGATCCCTCATTGACTTAAAGAGGACCTTTCATGTCCTCAGGCGCATGCGGTTTTACATACCGCTAGAAAGTCAACAGTCGGCTTTCCTGTTATGTGCCCTGGGACTGGAGATATCAGTGCCGTTAGTTTCGGCACCGATCTCTGCCCACTGTCAGAAGGGCGTTCCTGACAGTCTAGCTGGGCTGTGAGGAACGCCCCCCTTGACAGTACTCGTCCATAGACTTGTACTGGGGAAGGGGGGTGGTGTTCCTCACAGCTCAGCGTCATCACTGGGTGGTAAGCAACGCCCCCTCTGACAGTACAGGGCTATGGACAAGTACTGTCGGGGGATGTTCCTCGCAGCCCAGCTAGATTGTCAGGAACGCCCTTCTGACAATGGGCAGAAAACTAATGGCACCGATATCTTCAGCCCCGGGGAACATAACGGGAAAGCTGACAGTGCGCTGAATTCAGCGCACTGTCAGCTTTCTAGCGGTATATAAAACCGCATGTGCCTGAGAACATGAAAGGTCCTCTTTAAGTGTATGAGAGATCCATGAAAACGGGCCAAGAAATGACAAATACTTTTATTTAATGGAACGGATGCACGGATCATGAAAAAAAAAAGTTTTTTGACTAGATCCATTGATTTCAATAGGGCCATGTGCTATCTGTGAAACCCTGTCCTGTTACTAAGGTCTTAAGATGAGTTCACAACGCATTTAGCAAATTTGTTTAAGGGATACGCTGGGAAGCTAATGCCAACATTAGAGTTCATTGTGAAAAGAAAAATGCATATATTGCTTGTCCTTTTTTTTTTTTTGTCAAAAGCGTGGTAGAATATGCTATATTGTCTGCCAAGAAAAACAGACATCAACACATACGTTTTTAAAACATTGAACTCAATGTAAAACAAAGCCCTTCTGTTGCCATCTATTTTTAGATCCGCTAAAACTGAGACGTGATGTGAACATACCCTTTTGTTATTTTTCTCCAAAGTAGCTTATTTTGCTTATTTATTATTTTATGCGTTAAAAAAGTTTCTGTACTTGCAGAATGCCCTTAGAGTTTTGGTTTTGCTTCATTTTTAACCAAAGCACACCTTAAAAGCAAATGTTCTTCTCCCATGTGTCATGTCCTTTTATTCCATCATAACATGAGTAGATGATAGAAAACTGCAGTAGGCCATTTTGTGCTTCAACAAACATCCTACTCCCAAATATATTATGAGCTTAGAGTAATTTTAATACAAGTGTATATAAGGACCATTACATAACTGACTGGTGTATATATGTTGTAATGACTCTCTAAAATTTCACCCTTGGTGGTTCTTCTTACTTGTTTCGTAACATTAAAAGGAACTTGTCAGGTCACTTTGGAACACTAAATCACCCACAGGTCCTTATGGACTGGTGTTTTATTGTCCAAAATAACCTACTACTAACAATGTATGTGGCTGCTATGAAAAATATAAACCTTTATACTTACCTAGAGATGAGTCCAAGTCTCATTGGACTCAACTCTGGGGCTCCTAGCGTCTCCATGCTCATTCACTGAAGCTGAGTAAGAGCAGACGGGTTCCCTTTATGTAATATTTCAGGGGATCTCTCATTTTTATTCAAAAGTGAACTCTTTGTTATTTTAATATCTACATAATACCTCATTCTAAAAAGAATCTGATATCTTGGAAATTGGATCCTAAACAGTTATGAGTAGGAACATCAGTGTAGAGGGATATGCACCAGGACTGTAGTGTCTGAGGGGGAACAATAGATCCTTGCCAGAGAAGTTACTGATTTAGTATTTGGCCCCGGGAACTTCAATCTAGGCCTCTTGTTGCCTGAAGACACACTTCTACAAACGTCTTCAGGCAAGTTCTTATTTTACAGCAATGTTTTTTTTTTTTTCTATGCACAGAGCAGCTGCTGAAGTTGGTAGGACTCCTAATTTTATCAATAAATCTGGTCTTCTGCAAAATAAGCCTAGCAAGGAATGTGTGAAAGAATGCTTATTCTGGATGGCGCTGAATTCCTGCCATCCGGATTACTTGTTCTTTTTCATATTACTTGCCATTTGAAAGCCACATTCCTGTCTCAGAAAGCCCTGGGCAGGACAGATAGCAGCAGGACCACAAAGAAAGGGAAAAGTGCTTGACAGGTGATGTGCTTCAAGCCCACCAGGTGAGCGCACTGCACAATACCCTGTGACATCTAAGGCCTGGGCCTCATGTGGCGAATCCCATCCACATATTGCGGGAAAATACGCGCAGTAAACATGCAGCGCAGCGTTTTTTTTTTCTGTGGCCCGCTACGTGGTGCCGTAGCCTAAACCAGTGTCTCTGCTACCACATATGAAGTGATTTTTGTGTTTTTTTTTTTCTCTTTTTAGCTGTATATTAGCAAAATAAGCATATCTAGATCATTCAATATGTCACCTTGGTTTTGACCTGGTGTGTAATGCTAGTTTTTGAGTTGGAAGTTGTTTCGTCATGGTCAGAGGATCGTGTATTTGGTTCAGCAGGTGGAGAAGGTTGCCGCAGCCCTGCTCTTCGTTGAAGCCCTCCAGAGATAACTTGTTAAAGTTATGCTAGGTAGAGCATTTTTAGTAGTAACAGGCTAGTCTATAAAAGGGATGTGACTTGGTCTGTTGCTGTGGCAACCCATAAAATAAAAGCTTCCCATGTCGCTCATAGGGAAGTATTTTTCTGAGGTTGAGTGCACAGTTTTTGCTGCAGAATTCTGTTATTAATGCTGAAGGTGACAAAAACACACTTTTTTTTCCACTGGTATTTTGTTCTAATAATTGATATGGACTTCCATGTTCAACTCAAACACTGCTATGAGTGAAAAAGGCAATTCTGGTTATTCAATGTTTATTCATTTTGTAAAGATTTTAAGGAAAAACAAATAGTACACTGTGTATTTGACTTTTTTTGAGTCCTGCATGAACTGCTAAGGCAGGGTTCACACTACCTTTGGCGTTCGGTATGAAGGTGTCCGTTAAAAAAACAAACAAACAAACAAAAAAAACAGACACGTATCATAACGGACACTAACTGATGTTAATGTGTCCGTTTTTTTTAACTGATCCAATTAATGGTTCAGTTAAAAAAATGGACACATTAGCATCAGTTAGTGTCTGTTAGCATCAGTTAGTGTCCATTTTTTAACACTGTCCGTTTTTTTTTTGTTTGTTTGTTTCTCCTTTCTAAGCATGCGCAGGAAAAAAACGGACATAAAATAACGGACAATAACTGATAGCCATCATAAGTCTGTTACCCATAGACTTCAATGTTAAAAAAATAACAGACACTTGCTGTCCGTCAAGAATCTGTTTTTTTCAAACGGACAAAAAGTCCTGCATGTAGGATTTTTTTGTCTGCGAAAAAAAAAAACAGACGTCTGAGGAATTGGGTGTAAATGGACACTAACGGACACAATATAAAAACCCATTGAAATGAATAGAAATTTTAACGGATTTCTGACGGTTCAGCTAGTGTCCGATGCTAAAATCTTGTAACGGACAATAGCAACGGACACTACTGGCGGTCACCAATGTCAGTGTGAACGTCCCCTAAAAATACTAAGAACAACCTGCCCTCTCTCCCTTCCTGGCCACCAAGATCGTGGTCACTGGGAAATAGGAGTCATAGTGCATCAATCAGACTTTGATACACCAAAAAATATATACCATAATTTGTGCCAAAAAGTGGTGTACATGACTTACACTACATTTGTTAACTAATTTGTAGAAGCGTTCTACAAGTGGGAAGGCCTTAGTGGAAAAGGGGTATAGCTAAAAATACAAAAAAAAAAAAATTTGCAAAAAGAAGTATTTTAACACATGTTTTTTCAGAACTTAAGCCAATTTATAGCTGGTGTAAACCCAGGCTAGTCATTCTAAGGTTAAGGCCCCACATAGTGAACCGCAGCTAAAAAACGCTATGAGGCTAAGGCCTCATGTAGCGTCCTGCAACAAAAAAGCGCTGTGAGAAAAACTGCGGTGTCAGCACATTGCCGTTCTTCCTGCACAGAAAGTTTGCAGGTTTCCTCTGTGGACTTTCTGCTTCAATTATACCTATAGGGAAACCGCCGGCGTTTCCATGGGTATAATTGACATGCTGCAATTTCCAAAACCGCGACAGTTTTGAAATTGTAGCATGTCTGCTGCGTGTATTTTACCACACTGTGGGGATGGGATTCGCTAGAATCCCATCCACTACACAGTGACTGTAAAATGACACGTTTTTTTCTGCGGCGTTTACGCCACATAGGACCCAAGCCTAAAAAGAACACAGCAAAACGCATAGTATTTTTTTATGTAGTATTTTTAATTTTTTTTTGCTGCATTTTTCCTCCCTTATTAAATCTATAAGGAAAGTGCTCGCTTTTCCGCAGCTAAAATTGACTTTTCCACAGCGTTTTTTTCTCAATGAATTCTCATTCATTTTGTTGGTACTGTAAAATACCACATTTCTTTCTTCTGCATTTCTGCAGCAGCCAATATTTCTGCATTTCCACGTGGACCCTTAGCCTAAAGATGCCCTGGTTTTACCATCCACAGTCAGCCACAGTGATAAATCTGGCTCATTTTAAGATTATGCCTAGCCAAAGTTTGCACTCCCCGTGAAGCCCCATGCACACGACCATGATTTTTACAGGTCTGTGTAGGCGCTACGAATTCATGTTGCAAAACTCAGTGCAGGTCCTGTTTGTTTTACAGTATGGGCTTTTGCCATCCGTGTGCCTTTCATTTTGTTTTTCATGGGCCTGTAAACAGCAGGGTTGTGTGCATATAGCCTTAGACAGTGTTAGTAAATCTGAGTGTCATGTTGGGAGTGTATTTTACCACAGTTAGGGTATGTTCACACAGAGGAATTTGGATCCAAAGCCTGCCTGAAACCAGCCTCCACTGATTTCACTGGGAGTCAGATGCGGATTTTATCTCTTGCTGATTTTTTTCAGTTAGTGGAAAAAGAAATGTCATATTTGATCTTCAGGCAGATTCCACCTGATAACTCTTATTGAAGTGAATGGTTTGTAGTGCACCTGGTAGGTGCAGAATTTGGACAAGCAGAAAAATCAGCTTCAAATTCCTGAAGCTGAAATTTTCAGCTAGGAAAATTTCCACCTGTGAACAATCCTTTAAAGGGAAACTGAATCCTGAAAACTAAGAATAAAAACAAAAAGCTGCATGATATAGTTCATAGTTATGTTTATAGGATTGCCTGCTCTCAGACATAGACTGGGCAGACAGTTCTTCCTGCCTACGTGTAGTGCCATTGCCACTGGCTGGACGCTGGCTACAAGAACTAGCATGACATCACAGGAAGTTCAAGATGGGGCAGGGCCTAGCTGCTCCCATTCAGTCTTGATGTAATGAAGTAATCTGAGAGTATTAGCAGCTGTGCAGCTTCAGAGCATGAAGTACAGCAAGAAGAGGGAAGGATTAGATGTGTGTGGTTTTCATCTACTTTATGCAAATCACCCAGCTTTTCCAGATTCCTAAAAGGCAAATCTAGATGTGTCATAACTTAGAAAGATGTTAATATAGGTAGATTTTGCTTCAACAGCAGTCTGTATTACAGCACTCACTGGTATGTACGCAGCTTTCATGGGACCCTGAAAGATACATCTGTCAATTTAAAGGGATTCTATCATTGGGAAACCCTATTTTCACTAACAGCACATCGGAATAGTCTTTAGAAAGACTATTCGTCTCCTACCTTTATTTTTCTGCTCTGTGCCACCGTTTTGGAGATTTTTTTTTCTTTCTTCTTTATGCAAATTAGTCTTCAGAAAGCACAGGGGGTGTCCCCTTTGCTCACGTCACACGCTCTTCTGAAGATCCAGCGCCGCCTCTGTCTTCTTGTGCTGACACCTCTCCGCAGCATCAGCAACAGCCGATCGTGTCTTTCTGGGATCCAAATCCCACGTATGCTCAGTTGGCTCTGCCTCTTCGTGTTGGATTTGGATCCCGAAGAGAGAGGCGGCGCTGGATCTTCAGAAGAGCGTGTGACGTAAGCACAGGGGACGCCCCCTGTGGTTTCTGAAGACTAATTTGCATAAAGAAGAAAGTTCTCCAAAACTGTGGTGCGGAGCAGAAAAATAAAGGTAAGAGACGAATGGTCTTTCTAAAGGCTATTCCGACGTGCTGTTAGTGAAAATAGGGTTTCCCAATGATAGAATCCCTTTAAGGAAAAATTACGCGGCAAGAAGGTGGTGTATTTAGGTATATTCAGTGTTCAGCAGTCCCTAATACAGCATTACCTGGAATCCTGCTACCCAGCTTTCCCAGGACCCTTAAAAGTACATCTGAAACAATGTGACACAGTTATGTGGCAAACAGTGGAATTTATTTAGATAAAGGTAGTATTCAGTATTCCCTATCACAGCTCCATATGCTATGCTACCCAGCTTTCCCAGGACCCTAGAGTGCAAGTCTAGCAAGCTTTGGCATGATTTGGGACTCAGCAGGGGGATTTATTTGGTATATTTAGCAACAATCACAGTCACTATCACTGCGTTACATGGTATGTTACCCAGCTTTCTCAGAAGCCTGAAAGGGAAATTCTGGCAGGCTATGGCATGAATATAGAACACAGAGGTGGCTTTATTTAGGTAAATGTAATATTCAGTATACCTTATTAGGTATAAAAGGCAAACCTGTCAAGATCTAGGAGATTTATTTGATATTATATGTCTTCATTTATCATTCAGCAGTACCTATTACAGTATACTACCCAGCATTCCCAGGGCCCTGAAAAGCAAATCTGGCATGGTTTGACATACTAATTAGTACATATATAGTATCAGGGCAATGCTGAGGTCTGGTATTCAGAATACCATACATTGGTTGTTACTCAGCTTTCCAAAGCTCTTAAAAGGTAAACCTAATACTACAGTCCCTGACAGAAGTTCTGTCGCTTATCCATGTTGTGGAATCAAAAGCTTATAACCTGACTTTAGATTCATCCATTGGTTTTAGAAATGACTCATATGAAAGCTGAAACCCTCCCAAATGATTTTTTGGTTAAGAAAATAAATTCGCTTCACTGCTGAAATATTGATAATTTAATGAACACAGAAAGGTCAGATTTGGGCAAGACAAAAGTTTTGTCGCACACAAAGTAATGTGAAAGTCAAACCAAATAATTCTGTTCAAAAACAAAGATATGTTTCATAACATTGGTGAATGAAGTTGTGGTGCTATTAGAGCCGTATTTAATATTTTGTGTGACTTCCATGAGCTTGAAGGACTGCATCCATGCGTTTCAACAATGATTCATACAATTTATTGATGAAGTCATCAGGAATAGCAAAGATTGCAGTCTTACATGCCTCCCAGAGTTCATCAAGATTCTTTGGTTTTGTCTGCCAAGCTTCCTCTTTCATCCTACCCCAAACATGCTCAATGATGTTCATGTCTGGTGACTGGGCTGGCCAGTCCTGGAGCACCTTGATCTTCTTTGCCTTGAGGAACTTTAATGTAGAGATGGATGTCTGAGATGGAGCACCATCCTGCTGCAAAATTTGACCCCTTTTATGATTGGGAATGTAAGAGGCAGCTAATGCTTCTTGATATTTTAGGCTATTGATATTGCCTTCCACATTGCAAATGTTTTGCACACCCCCATACTGAATGTAACCCCAGACCATGATCTTTCCACCACCAAACTGAACTGTTTTCTGGGTGTATCTTGGATCCATACGGGCTCCAGTAGGTCTCCTGCAGTATTTGCGGCGGCTGTGGTGTAATTCAACTGAAGATTCATCTGAGAAATCCACCTTCTGCCACTTTTCCAGCGTCCATCCGTTTAGCAGGCTGTGGGCCTTGGCAAATGCCACACGTTTTTATAATTGCCTTTTGTTTAGTGCTGGCTTCTGGGCACTGATTCGACATTGGAGGCCATTTTGAGACAGAATCCTACAAACTGTTCTAGTTGACACAGGGACTTGAAGTGACCAGGCCTGTTGGAGCTCTGCTGCAGTGGAAGAGGGGCTGGCTTTTGATTTTCTAACCAACAAACGTTCCTCCTGAGCAGTTGTCTAGCAGGGTCTGCCGGACCTGGGCTTGTCAAAAACATCTCCAGTCTGTTCAAATCTTTTTTTTAATTCTTTGTACTTGACGCAGAGACACATTAAAGGTGCCAGCCACCTCTGCAGTGGATCTGGCCTTCAGCCTCTTGATAATCAAGGCTTTGGTCGCAGGGTTGATTTTTGGCATGTTGTCAGAGGTGAAGTTGCAGTTCAAGTGAAGGTCCGGGGTTGCTGGAGTTCTTTTTATACACACCCACTAATTAACCGATCAATTAGTGAGCACAGGTGAGGCTTTAAACTAGGATTGGGGGCATTATATGACAAGGCGACAAAACTTTTGTCTTGCCAAAATCTGACCTTTCTGTGTTCATTAAATTATCAATATTTCAGCAGTGAAGCCAATTTATTTTCTTAACCAAAAAATCATTTGGGAGGGTTTCAGCTTTCATATGAGTCATTTCTAAAACCAATGGATGAATTTAAAGTCAGGTTATAAGCTTTTGATTCCACAACATGGATAAGCGACAGAACTTCTGTCAGGGACTGTATAAGAAAGAGGAGAATTATCAAAGCATAACTACACATATTTGCCATTCGGCTAGTTGGGTGACTTTCTTTCAGTGGAGCCGCACTGAGTTTTATTGTTTTCCCTGTGTGTATGCTACTGCTGGCACCCTTACTGCTGGTACTAGTGGTGCTACTATTAGCATCTATTTCATGCTATCATGGGGGATTCACTCACTGCCTAGACATAAAGTGTGCAGCCTAAACCAGCCCCTCTCCTCCTAAACATCTTGGCTTACATGCACTAGCATTAGAGAGGAAGAGGGAGGGGGAGAAAACATGGCTGCTGCCATAGAGAAGAATATATTGCTTTTCTAATGTATTTTTCATGCTCTGTAACTATGATATAAGAGAAAAGAAGAGCAAGAAAAATCAGGAGATGATGTGAGGTGTCATATAGGGAATTATTTATTCTTTTTTATCTGTTTGGACTCTGGGTTTAGTGCTCCTTTAAGTAGGAAATGTTCTTTAAGTTTCTGTTTATTTGCATATTATAGTTGCATACATTTGATGTTGTGCTGTACGTCCACCTAATTTCCCATGATAGCTGTTAATAACCTAGACAGTAGTTTAAAATCCCTTACTATATTATTTATGCCACATATTTCAGTGCCCAGAGGCACACAGTATTATTGTCAGGTCATATTCAGGTTGCAGTGATTCTCAGATGTGTGCCGGGTCACACTTGCATACTGAGACACCTACCATGCTGAGTTAGATTTTTTTCCCTAAGCATCTGATTTGGTGATAATTTATGAGCTGGGGTATAGTTGCAGGAATTATACCTGGGACAGCTATTGGTTATATTTATACATTCTTGTATATGTACAGTGTGTGTGTGTCAATTATCGTAAAGCTCAATATTTTGATGGCAGGCGATTGCTCCTAATTTACTAAACGCTATAATTATAATAATCCACATCATTGCGAGAATGCTAATGAAGAAGTCTTATTGCCACCTATGTGTCAGTGTTTTCACTTTATCTTTATTCACTGTTGTTATTTTTACTCTGAGTGTTATATCTTTGGTGATGGCCATGCTTGTTCGTTCTTCCAGGTTCTGGTAAACCACATCAGACTTGATAAATATCTGTTCTGTGTTTTCAGTAATAAAGCTTTTCACATACCTATGACTGTGCCTGCTCTCTTAGTGTGAACCTTAGCTGACATGTTGGAGCTGCTGTAAGTGATGCCGGGAAATAGCCATTTTTGGAAATTTTTGTTCACCAAATTATCTACATGTGTGCACTACATGTAACTGTGTGACTGGCACATTATATAGGCCTTCTCTGTATGTATGGATTCAGAATACTAAGTACTGAATTTCCCCATTGTGACTGAATTTCCCCATTGTGGAACTATTAAAGGACTATTATTATTATTATTATTATTATCCACCCTCCTCATGGATTGTAGATGTGTAAGTGGATGTTAAGTTGTATGTTTAATTTGTGCAGCCTCTATAAGATACCACTGGGGCATCCTGCAGGAAACTTGTGTCTTAAAGAGGACCTGTCACCATGTAGAAAATGCTAAACGTCATTTGATTCTCGCTGTGCCCCTGAATAAGTTACTGTTTTTCTTTTTCAAAGTTATCCACCCATTCAAAAGATGAAGCCCCTGGAAGATTATATGTGATCTAGCTCTGATTCTCCAAGTGCGCGTTAACCTTTTGTATTTCCCTGAGAAACTAAAAAGGTCCCACTCATGTGGAGAATCAGAGATCATTCACATATAACCTTCCAGGGGCTGTATCTTTTTAAATGGGTGGACATATTTAATAAAGAGGAACACTTGGTGATATGTCCTCTTTTAACCTTGTATCAGTAAATATAGCCCTTTTTCAGTGATATATTATACTTTTACATCCATTTGAGTGAATTTCTATCCCATACAGAAAAAAATACAACTCTGATATACAACTACTAAAGTAAAGCATGGAGGTTATTCCACTGGAGATATAGTGGTCTATGTATCCGTTTACTTGGTTTGATATACTGCACTCCTATACAGAGGTTCAAATACTATTACACGTGGGAAACTAGAATTGCAGTTCCTCCCACTGAATAAAAACAAACGCTGTACTTGCTTGTCAATGAACAAGTATTGTAACAGATGCCACACAACAGGTGCTACCACTAAAGAGTGAACTTCCTTGTTACGAACACAATAGGTAGCATACTTTTCTCAGCATTGAAATTGCAACACCAAGACAGAAAAGTCTTGGAATTATGGATATCAGGACTGATAGTGATAACTAATATTGTTGAAAAATGGCTCCTGGAACTCTTTGGAGAAACAGTCATAACACTGAGCTGTTAGTGTTTGAAATGAAGACTAGAGGGGTTTGGCTATCGTACATAACACTCCACACCATAATCATGGGAGTAGGACTGTTGTGACATTCCCTTGTGAAGGTCTTTTAATGATGTTGCTCACATGGTCTCCAGACCAATCACTGTCTATTATTGCGTACCTCTTGCTGTCATTCCAGTTCATTGCCGTTATCCCAACCACCAGGACACTCAACATTAAGCAGTGCTGACATCTCGGCTTTTGGAGCATAGTGACCTAGTTTAAGGATTCTGTCCTCCTCAGTTTATGACTAGACTATAACTGGCATGGACAGGAGGCATCACACATCATCCCACACTACTTGATCCAAGTTTTGAGGTTTCATGTGGCTTAAAAGCTTTTCTTTTATGCCCCTCCCACTTGCCAAAGATTAGAGGTAGGTGCTGAAAAATGCGATGTTCAATGTTACATTTTAATTGCATTACAGAATGGACCACTACTCTCCAGTCTTCCAATCTGTTGATTTATCCGTGCTAAGGTTCACCTCCATGCACCTCTTACTGTCATTCGAGTTCATTGCCGTTCTCCCAACCAATGGGACATGCAACATTAAAGGGGTTCTCCACTATCTCTCACTGCGGTCCAGTCCTGCTGTTCCCGTGTTTTCTTTCGGGAAAAGTCCCTGCGATATGTGACCGCTGAGGCCAATTGGCAGCCTCAGCAAAGGACACAAGACGTCACTACCTGTGAGGTCCCATGTCCTTTCCTTAAGTCGCTGATTGGCCTCAGTGGTCATGTGACCACTGAGGCCAATCAGCAGCCTAAGAAAAGGGACATGGAAAGTCACAGCCAGCGAGGACTTCCGGCAAAACAAGACAGCGGAGCAGCAGGGCCAGAAGGTGGTGGGAGACACCAAAGCATCGAGGACAGGTGAGGATGGTTTTTAAAAAAAAATAAAAATTTTTTTTACCTTTCCAGGCCTAATATAATAACGTTATTTTTTTATCCTGGGCAATCTCTTTAAGCAGTGCTGACATCTTGGCCTAGAAGAGTAGTGACCTGCAGAAAACCAAGGTCTCTCTGTTTAAGGATCCTGTCCCTCTCTATTTAATACTAGTAGCGATAACTGGCACATTGTGCGATGTCTCCTGTTCCTCAATCATCTCACACCACTTTATCCAATATTTGAGGTTTCATGTGGATATAAAGCTTTGCTTTTATGCCCCTCCCACATGCCAAAGATTAGACCTAGGTGCTGGAAAATGTGTTCATTTGCTGATCTTAGCAGCGTCTGCTACTTCCTCGATTTGCATAACCTTATGGCTTGTCTGTGGTGTTGCAATTTCATTGTTATGAAGTTTAGAAGCCATGCAATGTACACTGTGTGCAGAATTATTAGGCAAATGAGTATTTTGATCACATCATCCTTTTTATACATGTTGTCCTATTCCAAGCTGTATAGGCTTGAAAGCCAACTACCAATTAAGTAAATCTGGTGATGTGCACCTTTGTAATGAGGAGGGGTATGGTCTAATGACATCAACACCCTATATAAGGTGTGCTTAATTATTAGGCAACTTCCTTTCCTTTGGCAAAATGGGTCAGAAGAGAGATTTGACGGACTCTGAAAAGTCAAAAATTGTGAGATGTCTTGTAGAGAGATGCAGCAGTCTTGAAATTGCCAAACTTTTGAAGCGTGATCACCGAACAATCAAGCGTTTCATGGCAAATAGCCAACAGGGTCACAAGAAGCGTGTTTAAAAAAAAGGCGCAAACTAACTGCTAATGAATTGAGGAAAATCAAGCGGGAAGCTGCCAAGATGCCATTAGCCACCACTTTAGCCATATTTCAGAGCTGCAACGTTACTTGAGTATCAAAAAGCACAAGGTGTGCGATACTCAGGGACATGGCAAAGGTAAGGAAGGCTGAAAAACGACCACCTTTGAACAAGAAACAAGATAAAACGTCAAGACTGGGGCAAGAAATATCTTAAGACTGATTTTTCAAAGGTTTTATGGACTGATGAAATGAGAGTGACTCTTGATGGGCCCGAGGCTGGATCAGTAAAGGTCAGAGAGCTGCACTCCGACTCAGACGCCAGTAAGGTGGAGGTGGGGTACTGGTGTGGGCTGGTATCATCAAACATGAACTTGTGGGACCTTTTCGGGTGGAGGATGGAGTGAAGCTAAACTCCCAGACCTACTGCCAGTTTCTGGAAGACACCTTCTTCAAGCAGTGGTACAGGAAGAAGTCGGTATCGTTCAAGAAAAACATGATTTTCATGCAGGACAATGCTCCATCACATGCATCCAAATACTCCACAGCGTGGCTGGCCAGTAAAGGTCTAAAAGAAGAAAAAAATAATGACATGGCCCCCTTGTTCACCTGATCTGAACCCCATAGAGAACCTGTCGTCCCTCATAAAATGTGAGATCTATAGGGAGGGAATACAGTACACCTCTCTGAACAGTGTCTGGGAGGCTGTGGTGGCTGCTGCACGCAATGTTGATCGTAAACAGATCAAGAAATTGACAATCTATGGATGGAAGGCTTTTGAGTGTCATCATAAAGAAAGGTGGCTATATTGGTCACTGATTTGTTTTTGGTTTTGGTTTTGAATGTCAGAAATGTTTATTTCTAAATTTTCTGTTGTTATATTGGTTTACCTGGTGAAAATAAACAAGTGAGATGGGTATATATTTGGTTTTTATTAAGTTGCCTAATAATTCTGCACAGTAATAGTTACCTGCACAAACAGATATCCTCCTAAGATAGCCAAATCTAAAAAAAAAAACACTCCAACTTCCAAAAATATTAAGCTTTGATATTTATGAGTCTTTTGGGTTGATTGAGAACATAGTTGTTGTTCAATAATAAAAATAATAATCTCAAATACAACTTGCCTAATAATTCTGCACACAGTGTAATTAAGTCCTTGTCCCAGGGAAGTGAATGGAATGAATCTGTCATTACATTGCATGCAGACTGTCTCATAGCAGCCATGCAATGTAAATAGTGAAGAGATTACGGCACTCATGTGAGTCTGCAGCCACTTCAAGCAGCTGATCAGCGTGGGTCCTGGGTGTCAAATCCTCATTAATCTCTTATCGATGACCTATCCTGAGAATAGGCATCAATATAAAGGAGTTGGACAACCCCTTTAACACTGAACTTCCTGAATGCAGAGACCAACGAGGGATCAGTAATGTAAAGTTTGTTTTACACATGTTTGAGCTTTTGGTAAAAAAATATATATATAACTTATTTAAAGTATATCAACATTTATTACTGCCACGCTTGAGGAGATCCAATAGACCTTGCATTGGAAGAAAATGAACTTATGCCAGTTTCACACTAGCATTGGGGTTTCCATTCTTGGGGTCTACTTGGGGACCCAAAAAATGGAAACCCAATCTGCTTAAAAAGTGGTTACCCGCGGAAACCCACAGACCTCATAGACTATAATGGGGTTCGCCAGGTTTCTGCCCGAAATCAGAACTTTTCTCTGCGCATATTCCAAGTGGGCCCGAACGGTCACCCAACGCAGGTGTGACTGAAGCCTAAGAATATAATTGAAATTACATCTTTGCAGCTAAGGTTGAGGCACTTGTTAGATGTCTTTTAATGCTTCCTTAGAGTATTATTGGATATTAGAGGCCTTTTACATACACTGTGATCTTGTGGTTGAATGCTTCTGTCCTCTGTCTAATAAATGCTGCCTTCACTTCTTGTTCACAGTTACACACTCAGCTATACACCAGATAAAACACAGTTGTTTGGCTTCGTGCTTCTGAGCGGCTCATTTGTTTTTATTTCATCACATTTCTATGTATACAGCTTACACATAATATTGACTCTGTTTCATAGTTCTCGAAAATGTACAAAGATATGCTTTCTATCCATTTGGCAGAGTGCTTTATAATTGGCACTATAACTGCTCCCATCCTCCCTGCCAACTTTTGAGACTCACTACATTAACATGAGGCTTCCACTAATCAAGCCATCATACACATTGCACATAACATGGGATACAGCTGATAATGTGAATAATGTCATTGTATAATTCCCCTTCAGATCTTGTAACTGTGGAAAGTTAATTAGAGGTTCAGTTACGCAGACAGCTACAAAACACTACAAGGAAAGTGACAGAAAGCGCCAGAGAGGTGGCACCATGTAAAGAACTCTAAAGAGATCGCCTTTATTTCTCCTAGGCTTCACGAACAATTAAAAGAGTCCCTGGAGAAGCAGCTGGAATCGCTCCCTACTAGTGCTGCTTTGGCCAGCGAAGCTTCTACAACGCAAGAATTGATTAAAAACCTACAGGAACAATTGCAACTTGCAAATCAAGTAAGCTGGAAACCGTGCGTTATTCCGAAATCGTTCCGATATACACTGTCCTGATGGTATCGCACCTATGTGTATATCCCTTTCCCATAAAGCCAGGCCAGGATAAACTTAAAAAAATAACAACGAAGAAATAAACCTTTTATGACTTTGGTAAGAGCTATTTTAGCTCTGCTGGCACAGCTTTCTTAAACTACACAGATGTACACTAACTCACGAAACATCTGTGACCTATTAAATTAGCTCTTCATATATGGTGTTAGAATAGAAATTCTATCTGGAGTACACAAGGTACAGCAATATACTGCTCAGTCCTTCAGCCTCTGATGGTGCGTGTGCTGCTGATAGGTGAAGCAACAGTGCCCCCTGCTTGATAGGAACGTACTTTTGCTTAACCTTCATTGTAATGAAAGGTTTTTAGTGTAGGTTCTGAAATGGCTGCAATTTTCTGTGCCTAAATACCAGGTAGAAAGCAACTAAATTGCACCGCAAGTATTATTATATACATAAAAATATAGTCTAGTCATCTATTCACAACCATCATACTAGTTGTGCTAAAATAAAAGCTTGTTGTTGTTTTTTCTAGGAAAGAGACAGTGCATTACAACTGTGGCAGACGGTGGCACAGGAAATGGATCGCTTGCAAGTCGTGTACCAGAAACATATGACTGATGCACACATACATGTGGCAGAGAGACAGAAGCAAAAGGTAGTGTGCTGCTTAAACTGGAATATACGTTGTGTTCAATCTGTCGAAGACTTATTAAAATAAGGACACGAGTATAAAGTCCAAATACTGGGTACCATTACACCTGTTTAAAAGCTTAAAGGTGCCAACCGATTTTGTTATATGCTTTGTGTCAGCGCTACTGAATTCTAAGATTGAGCTACTGCTTATGCTGCTTTTTTGCAGTCAGAGACAGTTAATGAGCAGCACTGACAGATATCGTGCGCTGCCTACTATGACAATACAGAGCCAAATACTTTCTTTTCTACCATCTTGTTTGGCACTTTGAAGTGTTATAACTGGATACATTTGTACCCACAGGCATAAAACCAAGCCCAAATTTTGATCCAGAAAGTCAACCTATTTTGGAACATAGGTGGGGTCACTATAAATAATTGTTTCTATGGTAACATAAAAGTGTTAAATGTTATTTCAAATCTCGACATTGATGGTATATCCACAGGATATGCTGTAAATGTCTGAGATGAGAACGGGGTCACCGTTACCCCACGAGTCTGCATGATATGGTGGGAGCTAGCCACCTAATGTGGGAAGGGAAAGAATAGAGGTGGGCCCGCACTTATTAGATGTAAATGTCTGAGACTAGCAAAACCTAAGTAACTAGCAGAGTCATAGGTGAAACCTGGAATCTTGCTGTAATGTCCATGAGCATACAACGGTAATCACTACTAGCCACAAAACCATGTTAAGCTTGTCCATTACACTCTTCATGTGACCGTGATCAGCATTGGGAGTGAACAGACTGCATTCAGATGCTTATAGTATTGACCAAATATATGTGTATCTGTGGCCAGCGCTTGTTTGAGCAATAGACTTGGTATGTGGCTTGTTTAACCCTGGAAGTTGTTTTTACAGTTTTTGCTTTTCTGTAAATCTCTTTGCTTTATGTTGTTAGAGATGAAACAATAGTAATTTTCATTTATTTCTTAGGAAGAGCTAGCAAATCTTCAGCAGCTAACCAAACAACTTCATGGCGCACATGAAAAGGTAGAACAGGTAGGTTAAATAGCCATAAAGACAGTATTGACTGTGATGTGTGAAATGTAACGGATAGGGAGGCTGAATGAGCAGTGCTCAACATTCAGCAGCTTTACTGAAGTATGAACAGGGCATATTTAAGGGACCATTACATACTCCTCATAAGGTAAGTCTAATGGTGTGTTAAAATCACTGCTTCAGTCCATTTTACACTGAATATACTTTTTAACAGTGTGTGTTTAAATGACCAATAAATATTGCTATAAAGAATAAAAGGTAGCAAGTTACTTTCCCTTGGTCTTTTATAATAAGCTTTAAAGGAAGTTGTGTACACTGAATGAGTCTTTCCTCCTCGGTGCATCTCCACAGATACCATTAGTTGACATCTTGAACCCATTGAACAGTTGTCTAAATTGAAAATCACTGACATTAGTGATTTTGGGTTAAGAAGCTTCCTCCTGTGCCACAGTACAGACCATAGTGAGGGCGCTTTTACAGTACATTCTGCAAGAAATATTATAAATACCATCTTCTTTATCTTTGATTTTGGCAAGATTTTTCTCTTCTAAAGTGTTTTTTCATCCATGGCAAATCAAGTGACAGCATATTTCTCGGATGTGTGACTGTACTACCAGTTCCTCGCTGATCTCGGGGATTTATTTTCTATGTTACTGTCAGTACCTCTTTCTTCCAAGTGTTGTTGTATTTGACTCAATAGGGCTGAGTTGCAGTACCTGCATAGTACATGGACTGGAATGGCATGGTGTACGGCAAAATTTTGGAAAAAAGCTTGCTTTCATTTTAATAGCTGCTGGGTGGAATCCTTACAATTGCTAGCTTTCCGATCCAAAATTCATAAATAATTCTGCCTGAGCAGCTTCACCAGCGATTGGCTGAATGAGCATGCCCAGTCATTTCCTGCTGTGTCGAGAAGGGAGCGAGAAGTGGAGTACAATGAGGACCTGAGCACCATTGGAACGGTAGTGGTGGAGAGGAGAGCTCTTTTATTTTTTTAAATCATTTATAGCCCACTGTCACCTTTTTTAATATGACTGAAAACACTTTTAATGCTGCTCATATTTAGGGCAGAATCAAACTGTTTATAGGTTCCTGTTAAAGGGGTTATCTACCTTTTAGAAAACCCATCCTTTAATACCCTGTTAAGAAATTTTGAGGTCCTTAGAATTTGATCAATGCCTTTTACTTTGGACCAGTGAGCGGTCTTTCACTATACACACAGCTCATTGACTTCAGTGGGAAGTATGTAGTTCTCCATTTCCTCTGTGGTGGCGCTCCAAAGAAATTGCACTACTATAAACACATTTTCCCTCAGATAACAGCTGTTTGGGGGTTTTAGCATGAGGACACTGTATCTGCTATGTGTCAAGATACACTTCTTATGAGTAGAAATTGTCCAAAGCGGCGAAAGCTTTTAAGTGCGTGCCTGTCATCTGAGCTCACATAATGCATTGCTTTTTGGTAGCAGAAGTCGAGCAAAATTCTGAATTTACTTTTCGGTCTGGACAGCTAATAAAACATCATGTAATTAAAAAGTGGTACAAGATAAGTAAAACCAAAGTGACTTAAGTTTTATATTGACTTAAACTGAATTATTGTACAATGTCCTCCAAGAGCAGAGATTCTGTTACAGGTTTTTTTTTTTTTTTTTATTGAAGTAGCTCTTTATTTGCTTTGCAGAGTCCACAGTGACTTAGAGAAACTCTTTCAGCTAATATTACTTCTGTGACTTTAGAAACTATATGAAAGCTCTAGCCCAGGTCAGGAAATGTAATCCTTTACCCCTATTAAAGAAAATGTATGGTCAGTTGTAATTGTCAATCATCAGAAATAAAAAGTTTCTCATTATCATCAAAGCAAATAGATATATAGACATACATTTGATATCTTTCAGGACACAGTGACATCTTCATCTCCATCTCTACTGGAATATAACATGAGTAAACAGAACATTAACAGATTCATTATACAATATGAATAACATTGCTCATAAACCTCAGGGTAGGCATAGAAGTCAGTAAAGTGAGATGAACACCATGGCATCAAGCTGTAAATTTACATACTAGATGTAATTTAGTATACCAGTTCTGATTCATTTCATGTACATGTTATGCGGTTTCTCATGTATTTGTGGTTACTGGGCGTTGTGAGAACATACAGGACATTGAGTCATCTCCTGACATAACCTAGAGCCTAGGTTTGAATAGACTGTCAACTACTGAACAGCAAAGATGTTAGAAAGGAAATCTTTGTAAATGTTTAGTCAGCTGTGGATTTCTCACTAGTGCAGGATAAATGGGAAGAAAAAATAAAACGGTCTGTGGCCTTGCATTATTACATCTTGTTAGACATCGAACGTCTTGTGTAATCTAAGAGCCATAGATTAGGCACAGGTGGGTGACAAGGAAGCCAAAAGAAAGTAACCATCTTCATAGTAGTCCATGTTTCTCAGGTTTACATCCCTTTCTCTGTTTAATTATAGAGTCTAATTTTAAGTCATTAGTTTTTAATGACATGGACACACTTCCTGTGTTATTATACAGTATATTGAGCATGTGGGGGCTGGATTTGAGCATAGTGTGCCAGGATTATATTACAATTGGTGTAAAAAAAAATGGTGTACATGGCATGTATGACATTTATCATGTCTGGGTTATAAGTGACTTAAAGGAGTCATATAATAAATGTAGTAAAAATGGTGTAAAAGTGTAGCAGGCATGAGTTCAGGAAGGAAAAAATGTTTTTTTAAATGGTCCACCTCATTTATTATTTCATGTGTATCATTTTCACTTCTATACTATCTTTGCACATTCTAATAATAATCTCGCCCAAGTTATATATTTTTTATATTGTAAGGTTCTGTTCACATCTGGGAAGTGGATATGGTTTATAACAGAAGTCACAGCACTCCATTACCTTTTTCCTGCAAGAGATTTCTATATTTCAACTCCTATTTTGAGTTCTGTTCTCATGGATGTCATATTAGAATCATGTTGAGAGTCATTTATATGATAAATGAAATGCACCCTTTATTTTAAAGCAAGACCAATGGGAAAAAAGAGAGAGGTATAACCCTAGTATAATCTCAGAGCTAGTGACATCATTGCATGATCAATGGGAATCAAACTTTTGGGACCCCCCTCCCCCACCCTGAAGAAGAAAGAAATCATTTAGTTCTTCATGTCTTTCTAAGTTTTCCAGTACAGCCTTGCTACCAACCACCTGATTGTCCATGAAGCTGGGGCAGTATTTTGCAAAGGAAAAAGTAAAGTGGATTCAGCACTTCAGCACTGTGGCTTTTTCATTTTCAGGATCAGTGGGAGTCCCAGAGATCACAGCTATCACACTGTGATGGCACATCCTAGTGATATGCCATCATCTTATTAGATGGGAATTCCTTTTTAAAGATGACCTTTCACTTCCTCCGCCAACTCCAGCTCTTTGCATCCTTTGCTAGGCTCCATTGCACTGACTCTGGCATAGTTGCAATTTTCTCTAGCCCCCACCATTCCAGAGTAAATGCAGTTAGTTTTGGTGCCTGATATGCTAACTAGGCTCTCTGCTGTGGGTGGTCTTGGGCTAGAGCAGACAAGGGGCTCTGACTGGACAGTGATAGTGAACTCTTGTTTCCCACCCCCCTTTGCCTACTCCGGCCTGAGACCGCCCACTTGGCAGTATATAGCCTAATTAGCATATCAGGCACCTAAACTAACTGTACCGATTGCTCAGCATTGGAGGGAGCTAGAGAAAAATTTCCAGCTGTGCCAATATCTGTTGACTGGTGCCTATTAAAAGATGGAAAGTAGACGTAATGAAGGTTCTCTTTAATATATTTGGAAATTCATAACCTCTCATTTCTTAAAGGAGTCATTAAAGGCACTGGATAGTGGTGTCAGATAAGTCCTCCTGCATCCTCGCTGTGAATGAAATGCCAGTGCACTAGTGAGACCAGTTCTCCATTCACTGCTATGGCGCTGCCAAGACTGCAATATCTGGCAGCCTCAGCAGGTCCATAGAAGTAAATGAAGCACTGGTCATGTAAGCGCACTAGTGCTTCATTCACCGTGAAGCTGCAGAGGAACTATTGGTTTCTGTTCTGATTGCTGGGGGGTCCAAGCATTCGGACTCCCAGTGATCTGACACTTACACACGCGGACAAAATTGTTGGTACCCCTCATTTAATGAAAGAAAAACCCACAATGGTCACAGAAATAACTTGAATCTGTCAAAAGTATTAATATATAAAAATTCTATGAAAATGAACAAATGAAAGTCAGACATTGCTTTTCAACCATGCTTTAACAGAATTTTTTTTAAAAAGAAAACTCATGAAACAGGCCTGGACAGAAATGATGGTTCCCTTAACTTAATATTTTGTTGCACAACCTTTTGAGGCAATCACTGCAATCAAACGATTCCTGTAACTGTCAATGAGACTTCTGCACCTCTCAACAGGTATTTTGGCCACTCCTCATGAGCAAACTGCTCCAGTTGTCTCGGGTTAGAAGGGTGCCTTTTCCAGACGGCATGTTTCAGCTCCTTCCAAAGATGCTCAATAGGATTTAGGTCAGGGCTCATAGAAGGCCACTTCAGAATAGTCCAATGTTTTCCACTTAGCCATTCTTGAGTGTTTTTAGCTGTGTGTTTTGGGTCATTATCCTGTTGCAAGACCCATGACCTGCGATGGAGACCAAGCTTTCTGACACTGGGCAGCACATTTCTCTCTAGAATCCCTTGATAGTCTTGAGATTTCATTGTACCCTGCACAGATTCAAGACACCCTGTGCCAGATGCAGCAAAGCAGCCCCAGAACATAACAGAGCCTCCTCCATGTTTCACAGTAGGGACAGTGTTCTTTTCAAGATATGCTTCATTTTTCCGTCTGTGAACATAGAGCTGATGTGCCTTGCCAAAAATTTCGATTTTTGTCTCATCTGTCCATAGGACATTCTCCCAGAAGCTTTGTGGTGTGTCAACATGTCGTTTAGCAAATTACTTTTGTCAGATTCAAGTTATTTCTGTGACCATTGTGGGTTTTTCTTTCATTAAATGAGGGGTACCAACAATTTTGTCCACATGTGTAACCCCTATTCTGTGGATAGGGGCTAAGTCTCTTTATTGGCACAATATAAGCTGCATATACAATCAAATCTAATGATCTTAGCCACAAGTCATCCTTGTCAACAAATGATTTTTGGGGAAAAATAGAGGGTACCCTTACTATAGACCTGCTTGACTGCTTCCATAACATTCATGGACCAGATGGGTAAAGCACTAGAAACAAATACAGTGGGGAAAAAAGTATTTAGTCAACCACCAATTGTGCAAGTTCTCCCACTTATAAAGATGAGAGAGGTCTGTAATTGTCATCATAGGTAGACCTCAACTATGAGAGACAAAATGAGAAAACAAATCCAGAAAATCACATTGTCTGATTTTTTAAGAATTTATTTGCAAATTATGGTGGAAAATAAGTATTTGGTCACCTACAAACAAGCAAGATTTCTAGCTCTCACAGACCTGTAACTTCTTCTTTAAGAGGCTCCTCTGTCCTCCACTCTTTACCTTCTTCTTCTTCTTCTTCTTTGTTTGAGTTGGAAGGGACCTCAAGGGCCATCGAGTCCAACCCCCTGCTAAAGCAGGAATTCCTAGATCATCCCAGCTATATACCTATCCAGATTCCGCTTGAAGATTTCAATTGATGAAGAACTCACCACCTCCCGTGGCAGCCTATTCCACTCCCTCACTACCCTTACTGTTAGAAAGTTTTTCCTAATGTCTAATCTGAATCTCCTTCCCCTTAGTTTCATCCCATTACTTCTCGTGCTTCCTTCTGCTAATGAGAATAGGGTTAATCCCTCTGCACTGTGACAACCTTTCAGATATTTAAATACCGCTATTAAGTCTCCCCTTAGCCTTCTCTTCTGCAAACTAAGCAGTCCCAATTCTTTTAGCCTTTCCTCGTAGGACATGGTTTGTAGACCTTCCACCATTTTGGTTGCTCTTCTCTGGGCCTGCTCCAATAAATCGATGTCTTTCTTAAAATGGGGCGCCCAGAACTGTACACAGTATTCCAGGTGGGGTCTGACCAGGGCAGAGTACAGCGGAATAATTACCTCTCTTGATCTAGCTTCAATGCTCGTCTTGATACATCCTAGAATTTTATTAGCCTTTTTAGCGACCGCACCGCACTGTTGACTCATGTTGAATTTGTGATCTATTATTATGCCCAGATCCTTTTCCCCTGTACTCTCACTTAGTTCTATTCCTCCCATACTATATATGCTTCTTGCATTTCTGTTACCCAGATGTAGAACTTTGCATTTGTCCCTGTTGAATACCATTTAGTTCACCTCAGCCCATTGTTCCAGTGTGTCTAAGTCCTTTTGGATGCACTCTCTCTCCTCTCTAGTGTTGGCCATTCCTCCTATCTTTGTATCATCTGCAAATTTTATTAGTTCCCCATTAATCCCATCATCCAGATCATTTATAAAAATATTAAAAAGTACTGGGCCCAGGACAGAACCCCGCTTTTACTTTCTTCCAGTTTGATGTATAGCCATTTAGAATTACTCGTTGTGCCCGATCATTTAGCCAATTGTGAACCCACCTTACTGATATTTTATCAAAGCCATACTTGATCATTTTTTCAATAAGAATGTTATGTGATACTTTATCAAAGGCCTTACTAAAGTCAAGATATACTATGTCCACTGCATTCCCCTGGTCCAACCATTCAGTGACTTTATTATAGAAGGAAATAACATTAGTCTGACAAGATTTATTAGGCATAAAGCCGTACTGGCTCTGATTAATTAAAGCCTTCCCATCCAGGTACCTAATTAAATGTTCTTTAACGATTTGTTCAAAGATTTTTCCTACTATCGAGGTCAGACTTACCGGCCTATAATTTCCTGGGTCGTCCCTGTTCCCCTTTTTGTAGATGGGGAGCACATTTGCCCTTTTCCAATCTAGAGGGACCACTCCTGTTTCCCATGACCTGTAGTAATGGCACCTGTTTGAAATTGTTATCAGTATAAAAGACACCTGTCCACAACCTCAAACAGTCACACTCCAAACTCCACTATGGTGAAGACCAAAGAGCTGTGGAAGGACACCAGAAACAAAATTGTAGACCTGCACCAGGCTGGGAAGACTGAATCTGCAATAGGCAAGAAGCTTGGTGTGAAGAAATCAACTGTGGGAGCAATAATTAGAAAATGGAAGACATACAAGACCACTGATAATCTCCCTCGATCAGGGGCTCCACGCAAGATCTCACCCCGTGGGGTCAAAATGATCACAAGAACGGTGAGCAAAAATCCCAGAACCACACGGGGGGACCTAGTGAATAACCTGCAGAAAGCTGGGACTAACGTAACAAAGGCTACCGTCAGTAACACACTACGCCGCTAGGGACTCAGATCCTGCAGTGCCAGACATGTCCCCCTGCTTAAGCCAGTACATATCCAGACCCGTCTGAAGTTTGCTAGAGAGCATTTGGATGTTCCAGAAGAGTATTGGGAGAATGTTATATGGTCAGATGAAACCAAAGTAGAACTGTTTGGTAGAAACACAACTCGTCGTGTTTGGAGGAGAGTGAATGCTGAGTTGCATCCAAAGAACACCATACCTACTGTGAAGCATGGGGGTGGCAACATCATGCTTTGGGGCTGTTTCTCTGCAAAGGGACCAGGACGACTGATCCGTGTACATGAATGAATGAATGGGGCCATGTATCATGAGATTTTGAGTGCAAACCTCCTTCCATCAGCAAGGGCATTGAAGATGAAACAGAGCTGGGTCTTTGAGCATAACAATGATCCCAAGCACACCACCAGGGCAACGAAGGAGTGTGTGCCAACCTTGTGAAGACTTACAGAAAACGTTTGACCTCTGTCATTGCCAACAAAGGATATATAACACAGTATTGAGATGAACTTTTGTTATTGACCAAATACTTATTTTCCACCATAATTTGCAAAATAAATTCTTAAAAAATCAGACAATGTGATTTTCTGGATTTGTTTTCTCATTTTGTCTCTCATAGTTGAGGTCTACCTATGATGTCAATTACAGGCCTCTCTCATCTTTTTAAGTAGGAGAATTTGCACCATTGGTGGCTGACTAAATACTTTTTTTTTCCCACTGTACTACAAAGACTACACATGCTTTGTTTGTTGTCTGCTACCATGGGGATGCATAGGTCTGCATCTGAGATGTCGACACAGAGCCAAAGGACATTTTTAGCAAAGTCTATGTGCAGTGTTTCTTTAGTAACCCCAAAAAACGTTTGCAGACGTGGTCATAGCCTTTAGATGTTACCTAATAAACTTTTAACTGGTAATTATCAGACGGCTTTGTCATCTTTAGAACTGACATAAAATGTGTAAGTAATGTTTTTTAGCTATTAATTGATTGTTTTTCTATACCTACCAAATATATTAAGATTGTAGACATCTTAGAATCTGTCTTGGAACAGTAAGGTCCAGAAATTAGACAGAACTTCCAGGCTGCTTCCTTCCCAACATGCATCGCATGACCATTTAGTGATACTATTAGTGTTTGTTTCCTATACATAACTTTTGCCATCTTGAATATTTTACAATATTATATTGGAAGCGTTACTACATGTATCTGAATATTCATATCAAGTGTTTAATAGAATATATGTTTTTACTTTTGAGACAAATCAACAGTTTCTGCAGACTGTGAGCGAGCAGCAAATGGAAATCGACCAGCTTCAAAAACAGCTAAGGTATTGCATGCTCGCGTGTATATGAATGTGTATAATTTTATTTGTAAAGTAGTATTTTGTAAAATTGCATCTAGATAATGCAGTATTCAGGAGACCGACACATGGATAACTGCAGAAAATGGCAAGTTGAAATAAGGACAGCAAATTGTCTTGTATAGATTTTACAGTATAATAATTTACTAATGCAATACTAAATTTTTCCTACGTGTTTGTGACTATTTTGTTGTCAAAAGAGGTAGATTTTCCATATACATATTTCACAGATTATTTTACTGTGAGTTTCTAAGTACAAACTGTGCAAATGCCTTTTCACAGTATGTGGGTGTTGTAATAGCCTTTTTTATTTGGTCCAATGTATGTTAACAGGCAAGCAAAATTGGATGTAAAAGTAGCAAATATGAAAGCTGAAGAAATGACTGCAGTTGTAAGAACATGGGAAGACCAAGTGAAGAGGAAGGTGAGTCACAAATTACTCATAGTGTTTGAAGGTTTCCATAGATGAAAAGGAGGCAAATGTACTAGTGGATTGAGTAGAAACTGAACCCTGTGGGTGCTGGCAGCTGTTGAAAGAAGGGGTATTAGAATAACAAAAGTTATTGGTCCACACGTATTTGCTAAATTTCCCTAGCAATTCATCACATTCACCGGCAATCTAACAACTATGAAGGAAGCCCAACTGTTATCAGGGCAGAGCGGATCGGGCAGGTTAACATTTAACCCATTTGTGAGGGTTAAACCAGCTGCACCCACCCTCCCCATTATAGAAGGTGCAGACATCTGTTACAGGTGTCAGGAAAGGCTTAGTGCTTGCATATTGCCACTGGATGGAAACAGTGACCTGAAAGTTATTGTGACATATGTTGAAGCAGGTCAGAGCCATTAGTAAAATGTTAGGCAAAAAATGGTATTCAGTCCTCACATTATATCTAAAATGATTGGGACTACAACCAAAACAAAACTTTGCCCACCCCCACCCAAACAAAAAAAAAAAAAACACAAAAATACTATTATGTGATGTACCTTACTATCTTGAGGTTAATGTGAAGTGCATGATGGGGTTACTTAGATCAGTCTGGGAAATATGGCCTGCACACAGATTTTGTTTCATGGATGGAACACGGACTTGTGAATAAGCCTTTAGTCAGTCACTGTCTAATAACTGCCTGGGGCTGTCACAAACTGTACTCACAGACATACATTTCTGACACCTGGTCCTGGTAGTGGTCCAACACACTACCTGTGCTGCTCGTGACATTCTCTTTCCTCTTTTAACACATAGCAAGTTCTCAGTACTCAAGAGATCATTTGTAGGAATAAAGAAAGGAAGGAGGTGGATTGTTCGACTTAGGATAGTGCTCACGCTATATTCTCTGGAGGAGCAAAGGATTAAATACAATTGTAATAGCAAGATGCACTTAGCAGCAGCATGTCCTGCTGTCTGTAGTGAACAGGTAAATGGGATCTGCTGCTATGAGCAGCTTAGTATTGAATTTACCAGTATTGAATTGTATGCTCCTTCAATGCATTGAAATAGTATTGAAAATGCAATGTTATTGTACAACCCTAATTGGGACACCGTATTTTCGCTTTAGTGTAATCATAGAATATATTTTTTAAAAGCTGTGATTGAACTGTTTGGGGCTGTGTGGTTTGTGAATAGTCATTAAAGGTGTTGTCCTATTGTGGACACTTATCTCCTATCCATAGGACAGGGAATAAGTGTCTGATCACCGGGTCCTCCAGTGATCAGGAGGAGGCGGGACCAAAAGTCACCCTAAAGCCTCCTTGTGAATGGAGTGCCAGTGCATTTGTGTGACCGGCACTCCGTTCATTTCTATAGGGCTGGCGGATATTACTGTCCCAGCAGCCCCATAGAAATGAACGGAGTGCCGGTCCCCTCTTACATTTGCTCCCTATCCACATAATAAATAAATGTCTGATAGCTGGTTATCCAACGGCCGGGACCCCTACAAATGATGAAAACATATTTGAATGGAGAGTTAGTAGAGCGTGCTTACTGCTGCTCTGCTCATCTCTTTGAGACTGCTGAAGAGATGCAAAGTAGAGCAAAAAGCTGTAAAGAATATGCACAACCACCACTTCATTCACAAGAAGGACTCAGAACCTTCATTCTCATGATTGGTGGGGCTCCCATCGGTTAATTCTTGGTAAACCCCTTTCATTTAAAAGGGGGCTACCAGACTTAACCCTTTAACGACTAATGATGTACTATTAGGGGTGCTGTGATTGACACTTCCAAATGGCAGCATCATTTTGGACCCAATCACCGTCTCCTGTAAAGCAATACAGTGGAATTGCAGTATGTTGTATGATTGAACAGGCTCTAAAAAAAAAGATTAAAAAAAAAATCTATATCTAAAATGCAAAAACGGAAAATTGCTGCATCCTTAAAGGGGTTCTCCAGGCTTTAGGATAAGTCATCAGTGTAAGATCGACTGGGGTCCTACACCTGGCTCCTGGCCGGATCAGTTGTTTGAAGAGGCTACAATTTGAGCATGAGTGTTGCAGCCTCTTCCATAGTTACCAAGCATAGCACCATACACTTGTGCAGCGGCTGGCTTTGCATCTAGCTCAGCCCATTTTCTTGGGACTGAGCTGTGACTGATGAATGTGATGTCACATGACCTGTGAAGCACCACTTAAACTTGAAACAGCTGGTCCCCACAAATCATCAATTCAGATTTTTCAGGGGATTTTGAAAATAAAAACGTCATAATTTTGGCGGGGACAGCAATCCTTTAGCATGACAGCTAGGAGCCTATCATTAGGATACTTCTATGAAGGGCTGCGCTAATTCAAATGATCCCCTTTTCCTTAGAACACATATAAAATTAACTAAGTAAAGTAGGAAGGCTGGGAGTAAAATATCGAAAAAATGACTGTGGCAGGAATGGGTTAAGCATTAATGGTCTATCCTCAGGATAGGCGATCAGTTTTTGAGAGGTAAGCGTCTAAACTTCTGGACTCCTGCTGACTACCAAAATGGATGTATTGTCTTGCTTCTGCCTCAGTGTTTTAGCCCAAGAAAATATCATTAGTACTGTGGTAAGTTAAAATAATGCAAAGCCCACCTGCAGTCCTATGTAAAGCCTCAGATAAGTGATGTTAAGCCTTTTTGTTGATGTCAAGCCTTTTTGTTGCATTACCTTCATGGAGCGAATAACCTCTAATAACAGATCTGTGAAATCCTAATCCAGCATCTGCCCTATCTCATTACTGATAAGATGGTGGATATTTCACTTCAAGCTATAGCCCCCAAAGGGGTAACAAAAAAAAAGAAGAACTATGCTTTTCTCCGACTTAATGTTTGAAGCCATAATTGAGACGCTGCTAAGAAATCAATAAGTAAACATTGCGAGCAATGAAAATGTATATGTAATGATGTTTTTTTGCAATCTCTCCAGCTCATAATGAGCAGAAAGAGATCCAGGTGCTTTTGTTAGTGCTGAAAATGGGTTATGTTGAATTTGTTCTTTGTGCTCTGTAGGAGGAAGAGGTGTTGGCAGCCCGGGGCAAGGAAGACGCGACAGACAAACGGGTGCAACAGCTTCAGACTGCTGTAACACAATTAGAAACCAGGTAATGACTGCTTTGCTGAATATGAATTATTTTAGTTCCTTGCATGCAGGCAATGGCGTGATCGAATTAATGAGTACGTTTTATGCAAATAATTGGTTTCATTGTGATCTACTGAGCATGTCATCTTTTCATTATAAGACAGTGTAGCCCAGTACACTTAGTGTACTGTCTAACAAAAGGATAAGGCAATGCTAAGGGTGCATATGTTATAAATGTGTGATATTTTACCTTGCAATTCAGCAATAAATTGAGATTCTGCCTGTGTTAATGGACACATACAATATATGAAGTCAATATACAGAATAGTTTACCATTTTAAAACACCCTGTTGGTAAAATTGTACTAAATAAACACTTTAAAATGTCTTGTGCATAGTTGTGCCTTTTGGGAAAGAGAGTGGATTGTGAGCTCAACTGTTTCATTTACAGATGCCATTTACTATTCTCCATCTACTTTATCACTGGTAGAGAATTATACAGTGGTCAGGACAGTAGCGAGGGTGGAGAAGCAGGGGCTCTTGCCCATGGTGCAGTGAGGTACAAATGGAGGGGTGCAAGCCGTTCATTTTTGGAAGTCCTGCCCTCCACCTCCCTCTTTTTTGTCTCTACTGCAGACAGTTACAACAGCTGGAGTTTCTTACTGGTTCTTGTAACTTGACCCATGGAGGAACTCTTTAGGGAAAGACAGTAAAAAGGGTCAGAAAGTAGGTTCTGCTTACCAAAGCTGTCACTTCACTGCTGGGATGTGACAGCTCTGCAGGGGAGGTAAGTATATGTTTGCAATGTATGCATGCTGAATTTTTGCATCTGGTAAAGTAATACCTATCCTCAGTTCAGCAGTAGTTAAAGGGATTGTTTGTGAGTACAGTATATCATATATAACATTGTATTATGCTGTACTGTTATTCGTAATAATAAGAACAGTAAGTTTGGAAAAAGGAAAAAACTTACTGTGTACTTACCACTCTTGTCACAGTTTTTTATAGTGTGGGAGGGACTGCACTGTGATTGTCTTCTTTGCTCTCAGATCCTGCCACTGTGCTTGGGACATCACTGTATACAACCAGTATAATTATATAACAGTAATGTTACGTGTGTTGGTATTATTTCACAGTGAACATATATATATATATATATATATATATATATATATATATATATATATACAATTTGAAAAGAAACCACAGCCATCTGTCCTTATGTATTATGCAACTTTCATTATGCAGCATGCAAAAATGGATTTATATTGTACATCTACATCACATCTGGATTTTAAATCTTCAGTATGACATTTCAATACTGACTCGGTACAAATATAGACTTGTGGCCAGTTTTGATCTCCAAACCGTATGTTTTACCTTATTTTTTGCCTTTTGTCTATATGAATATGATGTTTTATAGTACTTTAAGGTAAGAAGATATTGATGGCAGTGTTGCAGACTGTGTACAGTGATCTCCCATCTAGCAGCAGCAGAGTGAAGAGACCAGTGTGAACCAGCAATGTACTGCTTTGTCCTTTGTTTTGATCGTTTTACTTATTATCTTGTGTTTGCACTTTTGCTGCTATTGGATTTGTGCTGCGAATGGATGTTATGGTAAATTCCATATTGAAAAAGGGTAAGATCAGGTGCTACAGATGTCATACTGGTCTTAAAGAAGTAAGGGCACATTGTGTACATGATCTTTCATGACCTTTTCCTTCAAACCATTTCATGCGTTACTTTACATTTATCAACCTTTATTCTCATTTTTCAATACAAAGGCTGAAAGCAGCATTGCAAGATGTGGAACAGTTGAAAGGAGAAAAAATACGAATTGAAAAACACCTTGGGGAGCTACAGACTAAATATTCAGAACTGGAAGTGGAGAAATATGAAGCGGTTTCCAGAGTACGGGACAGTTTACAGATCATAGAAGAAGCCAATCTACAGAGGGACCAGGTAAAGCCATTCATTGAAGTAAACATTAGATTTTATGTGACGTTGATTCACAAGCATAATAGCAGCATAAAACCATATGAATACATCTGTAGGTATATCAGCTTCATGTGCAAGATAACTTATTGGAGATTATGCTGAGTCTGCAACTACATACAGTCTACAACACTTCAGATTTTGCCTTTGGACACCTCACTTTACTAAGTTTGATTCCAAACTATTCAAACATAAAACCACTAGACAGATCAAATATTGTGTCTTGCATTGGTCCTGAGCTGCAACCCAGACTCACAAAGGAGACTTTTATATACCTTCAGTAACCCCAAATCTTATATCCTGTATTAGACGCTGCTCCACTGATTCAGGTACAGTTAGACTTTTTTCTCTAGACCCTACCATTCATAAGCAATGGATTGTTAGTTTCAGCACCCAATATGTTAATTAGGCTTTCTACTATCTGGTGGGCGGTCCTGACCAGGAGCAGAGAAGAACCACCCATCTGACAGTACAGAGCCTATTTAGTATATTTGGTGCTGAAACTATCTGCACTGATTGCTCGGGAATGGTGGGGGCTAGTGACAAAATTGTATTTGTCTATTAAAAGATGCAAAGAGTTGGAGTAAGGCTACAGGCACACGGCCTAGTGCACGTGGTAAAACAGCATGGATGGCAAATGGATGACATCCGTGCGGTGCCCATGCCTCCACAGACCCATTTACTTCATCTAGTGAGCCCAGGTAGCAAAGCGGACAGGTCTAAGCCCCTGTCCAGATTTTTGCCTTGGGCTCACTACCACATAAACAGGCCTTTGATAATACACAGGCGTTTGGAGCCATAGAGATGAATGGGTCAGTGTGCTATCCATGAAAAACACAGCTGACAGAGCACACGGTTGTATGCATAGCGCTTTAGTGGAGGTGGTGAAAGGTCCTCTTCATATGAGCTCAAATGATGCAGAGGGGCAGTTAGTTTCTCCTCCATTAGGTTGCTGTATGATGTCTTGAGTGAATACTACTGCCCACAAGGCATATCACCAGATAAACACATTTAGCAAATCATGCTTTGAGTTTTCAACTGCTTACATTGCAAAACAGTCCATTAGACTTAGACTAGACTATAATACAAAAAGTACATGCCAAGTCATGCAATGTATGTATAAATGACTCACTTTGTTATGCAGAGTAGTTGTGAAGTATATTGTAATAAGTATTCTTCTTCACTGTCCCTTTTTTGTGGGATCATCTCATGAAAATGTCACAAGTGGGCAGGGCCTATGCAAAATATGAATAAAAATGGGTATTCATGTGATGTTTTGTGGGCATTCCTGGGGTGACCAGGGCTTAATAGTGTGTCACTAATGGGTTGGCAAATGTTGGGTTACATGGTGGCAAATTTAAAAGATGGATATATGATTTAAAGCAAACTTGTCGAGTTTTTTCTGCTGCTCTATCTGATAGCAGGATACCATAGAGGGAGAGAAGCTGTGCTGAGTCTTATCTTTCCTTCCTACCATGAGGGCGCTTGAGTTTTCAGTATAGGCTAATGGATCACTGCTTCTAAAAGCCTGTCATAGCTAAGGAAATGTGAGTTAAACAGACCATGATGAAACCTATTCTGAAATTGCATGTATAATTGCAGGACCTGTTTGTTAATCTATTTCATATAGACATTATGTCACTTTGTTTGTGCATTAGCTGCCGCCTGCTGACACTCGGGCGTTAATTAAATAATTAATGTGTTTCCTAGCATGGGATCTTATGTTAGTGTCACTCCAATTTACGTAATTGCTACCAAGTCTACTGTAGAACACCAGACTTTTGGCTCCTGCCCAATAGTAAATGAAACCTTCTTGTTCAAGGGAGGTCAGAAATTGCAAGCTGTGGGAAGTTTGCTGCTGACCTCAGTTATATTCATACATTTCTGTTTTAAATGTCTATGTGTTAAATAGGCGCCTTGACCTTTATTTCACAGTCTCCCACTTACTATATTTTGGTAGTTCAGATAAATGCTTCTTTGTGGCCGTATGTCATGGTCAATAACTTTGTGGTCACTACTTCATCTCATAACTAACAGATTGATATAGATATTTTACTGAGTACCCCCCTTATAAACTTACAAAGAATATTAAAGACTTTGACATGTTGGCTAGATATACCGTAAATGTCTAATAGATATGGGTTCCACCTCTATGACCCACACCTATCTTTATAGCTGGGGTCCCCCAAAAACCTTTTCCAGCTGGTGGTGCAGCCATAGTGAATGGAGAGGCTGCACACATGCAAGGCTCTCTTCATTCACTTTCATAGAAGTTCAGGAAACTCCTACTGTGGGAATAGATATAGATCCCAGGGTTGCAGTGCAGTACCTGTCCACATGTGTCTAGCTAAAGGTTAAAGCGAATTTGTTGTCTTAATAAAAACCTGAACTTCTGTTATTTATGGATAGTTGAAGAGACAAAACTGTGTAATTATTCTCTCTGAACTCACTTTCACTCTTCCACAACAAGTCGGCAAGTAACCTATGCTGTGTTGTAGTGCAGGGAATAGTACAGTGGACTTCTATGTGCTTCATACAGCATACAGAGCATCAGCAATTTGGTGTCTATTGCAGGCGAGTAAAAGAGAGGTCAGAGATAGCAATTACATCTTCAGAATCTGTCTCTTCCGTTATTCACACATTGCTAGTAGATCTGAGGGTATTTCATGGTATCCGATTCCCTTTTTATCCAACCTATAGACATGCACTTTTTATTACTATTACAGTTTTTCTCTGCATAAGTGCTTCGTGGCATAAAGTGATCAGTACATACCTGTATGTCTTAAAGTTCAGTACAATATACAGTGTATTTTTCTTGAAGTGTTTTTTTTATGAAATGCTTATTGTACTTTAAAGAGGGTTTCCCAAGTTTCACCCACTCTCCTCTCCCCTCCACTTCCTGATTTCAGTGACAAGTTGTTGGGCAGGGTGTGTGATGTACATCTCAGGCCAACAATGTGTGCCCAAGATTAATCTGCACGCATCATATCTGGATATACATACAGAGATAACAGATGCACTGTTTTAGTTCTTATCAGGGCTCAGCAGTGCACTTTGCAGAGCTGACAGGCGACTCCATTAGCTGTCAATCTTAGAGAAGTGAATAGAGATGGCCAGGAAAAAAAGATTGACATTGCCAGCCTAACCACTGCAGCGAGGTTGCAGAGGTGGCATAAAACCACTGAGGAGGTATAAGTATCAGTAACTGGCAAACAAAGCAAGATAAATAAAGCAGTGTATTGGGTAAAACATTTCACTTACCTTAAGCTACAAGTTTAAATATGATCCTAGAGATTGGAATACCCCTTTAACAGCGTGTTCACAGAGCAAATATTTACAGAATCTGCAGGAGAAATCAGCATCTGAGCCTCAGATCTCTGTCCTGGATTTGCAATTTCTTTTTAAACTCTGAATTCAATTCTGTAGTGGAAAATTGTTGGTCCTTTTAATGTGGTAAGCTTCCACATTTTTTAGGTAACATAGTAGATAAAGTTGGATAAAGAAAGACCTATCAACCTCCTAAGTTGATCCAGAGGAAGACAAAAAGAAAACCCACAATGCCAATTACCCCATCAGAGGAAAAAAAATCCTTCCCATCTCCAAATATGGCAGTTGGACTATGTTCCTGGATCAACATCTTATCCCAAAAAATTCTTACTTTCAAGAAGGTGCTCGGGCCCCTCTTGAACTTATGTAAGTTATCAGTCATTACTACATCTTATAGTCTTATTGCTCTTACTGTAAAGAAGCCTATGGCTATGGTGAAACCTTTTTTCCTCTAGACGTAGAGTATGTCCCTTTGTCACAATTACAGGCCTAGGTGTAAAGAGATCATGGGAAAGATCTCTGTACTCTCCATTCATATATTTGTACTTTGTTATGTAATATCCTGTATGACATATGAATTAAATGTGTCTATTATTTGCAGGCACTTCTTAGGGAAAAGCAAAAGGAGGAAGAAATTCAAACTGTGAAACATGCAATTGCTAAAATAATTCAAGAAGCTGCTGCAAGAACACGAAAAGAGGTAGACATGTCTTAACCAATATGTTTGACTTGTAGCGCTGACTTAATAGCGAAATATGCGCTGTCAGAGAACAAGTAGAAGGGTTATAGCCTGTCCATACGGAAACGTGCTGAAATCATCCAAGCTATTCTGTGCAGGTAGTCTGCACGCGACTCCTTGTATTATTAATTACTGTACATTGTGTCAGGAAGCCTAGCTCTAGGACCTCACACAGTCAGATAGGGATATACATTGTTAGCACCATTGAGGATTAAAACTTGCTGTACAGCACTAATAATAGGTGATAATCAGTGCTAACTAAGTGCTATTAGAATTTTCTTAAATACAGTTTTTATGGTAATTGAGCTTTGTGAGGACTGTTATAATAACAAGTGTGCTATAAACTGCCATAGCCTGAGAAGGGTCTGCACTGACATGTGAAGCCTAAGGGGAATGGCGCCTTTATTATAGCAATAGGAGTCTTAATAGCGGCACAGAGGGTGTAAGTGCACACCCGCGCATTGCTTTAAAAACCCATTCAAGTGAATGGGTTCTTAAGCAAAGCGTTGCAAACCTTTCCCTATCCAGTTTTCCGACATTTAGGTCGGATTCGCGGCGAATGGAGTCCCGGCTCAAGTGTGAACCCACCCTGACATGTCATTTTTGCTGGACAGTAAACACTGTAAATACAAATATACACCACAATTACACCAGTTTCTGAATTTTTCCAGCTTCCCAGTACATCGTACAGAATATGAAATGGTACCATTAAAAAGTACAATTTGACCTGCTATCTTTAAGCCCTCATATGACTCTGTGAACAGAAAAATAACATAGTTATGGGATTTGGAAGATGGGGAGTCAAAAACAAAAATCGAAAAATGCCTGCGGCAGGAAGGGGTTAATATTGATCTGAAACTAGATGACCCCTTTAAATACAGCACATGACTCACAGTTCACAATAATAATATACCGGGCTATAGTGGCAAGATACTTTTTCCATCGTTCTGTGAATAATGTGTGAGCTTGGCTTTCAGAGGGTCATCGGCATCGCTGTAACCGATGTACCTTATAATCATAATGAAACAAAGATTTACCCATATTCCTTGGAGAGGAGAACTTTGCGAGTGTGCAGATTCTGATGTCTGCAGCCATCTCATTAAATATTAAAGCTACAAAGTATTGCAAAAAAGTCTGGCAGTGATGAGAAAAGTTCATTTTATGGTTTTTGCAGGACAAATATTTTTAAAATGACTCCATTTTCCTATAGTGCTGCCATGAGACGCCAAAGTGCAGATGCCAATAGCTGTAAATTGTACATAATCAGCACTAGAAAAGTGAAATGATATCAAGCGGGTCAGATACAACATTTTATTTCATTCATTATTTATATATTGCTTTAGTCTACAAGTGCAAAAATTAAAAATGCTATTTTCCTGTTTTTATCATGGGATACAAGAGTAGAATATTTCCATTGTATAGAGTTAAAGGAAATGCTGACCCAAGAATGTTGCTCTTATTTATTTATTAATTCATTTATGTGTTCTGAAGACTAAACCATTTAGCTAGCAGTGTGCGTGAGAAGTATATGTCGAATATAAGGCCTTAGCTTCTTCTTTCCAGAGACAGCACCACACAAACTCGTGGATTGGATCTTGTATTGCAGCTCAGTGTTATTGAAGTGATTGGGACTCCATACCCCTTTTTCATCTGAAAATATATGGTGCAAGGCATGTTTAACAGTTTTTTTTTTTTTGGGGGGGGGGGGTTGCGCAAATTACTTCAGTATTCTGGTGTATTTTGATTAGTAAATCTTCCCCATGATATTGTAAGCAGTGTATCTAAAAGGAAATAATCAATGTAAATACACAAAGAACAAGGGGGCACAATCTGAATTTGCTTGGGGGAAATCCAGGGCAATGGGGAGGGGGGAAGATCAGAAATATTATTTTATAGTACGTAAATTTAAACATGGGATAAATATATATCCCAAGATAAAAATATAAAGGAAATAATAAACTCCTCAACAATGAAATTGCAACACTAATGAGGACAATTCTCACCAAATTTCAAGAACTTGCTCCAATCTGTGGCATGTTCATAAAAGCCAAATTGAAAGCAAAGTTTTTTGTCCACATGAAACCTCAAAAATTTGATCTCGTGGTATGTATGATTGTGCAATGCCTCCTGTTCGATGTACCAGTTATTGCCACTTGTCGGAAACTGAGAAGGACAGTATCCTTGGAATCTAGGTGCATAGTGACCTGCCAGAGTGATAAACCAAAGTCTCTCAAGTTCGAGATGTCATCACTGTTCAATGTTGTGTTTCCCGGTGTTTGGG
The DNA here is from genome assembly GCA_947044405.1 of Leptodactylus fallax. Taxonomy (NCBI): domain Eukaryota; kingdom Metazoa; phylum Chordata; class Amphibia; order Anura; family Leptodactylidae; genus Leptodactylus; species Leptodactylus fallax. The sequence continues at coordinate 6,254,001 of CAMRHE010000012.1, forward strand.
AGAACAAGGACAAACTGGAATGACAAGAGGTGCGTGGAGGTGAACCTTTGCACAAACGGATCCTTTCATTGGAAGAATCGCACATAGTGATCCATTCTGTACTGTAAGTGAAATTGGACATCACATCCCAAGTGTAGGGCAGCAAATAGTGTTAACACAAATCATCAGAAGATGTTTACACGATATTGGGCTATGAGCCGAATGTCCAGCTACAGGTGCTCCTTTGACCTCATTCCACCAATCTCAAGATTATCATAGTGCACAGTAAGACCGCAAAAGTGGTTGAATGGAGTTCTGTCCTCTTCATCAATGAGTCCTACTTTTGTCTCGGACTCGATAGCAGGAATTTAGTCTGGAGACCACGTGGACAACACTATAAAGATTCCTTCAAAAAGGAATATCCCATCAGTCCTACTCATGGGATTATGGTGTGGGGTGGTATAATGTACAGTAGCCAGACCCCTTTACTCTCATTTCAGGTAAAGTAACAGCTCATTGTTAATTTGATATGGTTGTGATACCAGAGGTACAGCCATTTACTCAGTGTCCCAGGAGCCATTTTTAACAGGACAACAATAAGTCGCTTGTGCTATGGTGAGAAGCCTGCATGGCCTAAGTGTGCTGCCATGGCCTGCAGTATCTCTGGTTTTGTCTATTATTGAGATCTGGGATATCATTGGTCAGCGATTGCAAAGGGAGCTGCCACTAGCCAATCTCGATGTGCCCAAATTCATTCAGCACAGTATAACATAGCTCAGACAACCATTAAGAATCTCATTGATAGCATGCCAAGACATGTAAGTGCATGTACTTCTGTGCGTGGCGCTCATACTTGATACTGAATAAATAAAGATGTATTGAATACTTTTGTTTCCATTTTTTTTTATCATTAGTATATTACTAACACGTCTATCGATTCTGTGATTTTCAAAATTCCAAAACTTTTCCTTCTTGCTGTTGCAATATCAATGTTGAAGTGTATAAAGGCAGAATAGATTGACCATGTGGTCTTTTACGGCCATCATTCTTCTATCTGTCAAGCCAAAGTAATAATTTTTAGATGTGGCAAACACTGTGAGGGAGGTTGATGTAGCTTATAATAGGTTTACAAGATATGGTTTAGTAACCTAAACATATGTTATTAGGTGTATTATTTCTTTGACATAGTAACTGGAAATTGACACAGTTCCCAGCCATGTGCCATGTGTTCCCAGCCACAGTTCCCAGCATGTTGTTTTAATTCAGAAAATGGGTCTTTTTTCAGCTTTTCTATAAAACTTTTTCACTGCTTACAGTGTTCAAACATTTTACAAACCTAAATCTCTGGGCCGTGTAATATTTTGGTAGTTTCAGCTGACCACCCATCTTGCAGATGGTTCTCCATGTAGGAAATGAGGTGGTTTATTTTACCCACATAGTATATTTGTTAAATGTTTTAATCTACATATGTACACATGTTTTGTTTGCCTGCATATAAAATATACTCAATACACAAGAAAGAGTATATAAAGTTCTCATTTTAGTGCTAAGAAAATTAAACCATTTTCTGTTCTGTTTACACAGTGTCTCTTTTTTTTGCTTCCTGTTTTTTTAGTACCAATATAATCCCTTTTAATCCTTTTATCTGGGTTTAAACTTGAAAAAAATATTTCTTCATACACAAACATTTAATACAATGCTTCTGTTAAACAACAAAATGGACTTAAGAGATATGTGCTCTGCTTCTTAGAGAAAAATATGCAAATAAGTAATTCATTGTAGGGACAACTGTTGTAAGGTACATTGAAGTTTATTAATTCTATCAATTTACATAGTGCTGTCGTGTTACTATATAGCATTTAGAATGAGTGCTGCAGTCTGTATATACTGCTGTATATGAATACTATATGACAAAAATTTCATGGCAGCAGTTTACATATGCCGTACAGAAACTGTTTCTATACAGTATTTAATATGACAGCACACAACAAGCAATCATTATTGTGATCGGAGGAGCTGTCACTATGGAGTTTACTCTACACACCATCCCATCTACTAAGATGATGCTATTTTAACTAGAATTGGGAGAAACATTTCATGGGATTAGGTTTAGGCTAAGGCCCTACATTGCGGAAACGCAGCAGAAAAAAAACACTGTATTTTACAGTACCAGCAAAGTGAATGAGATTCTGATTCCACATATTGCGGAAAAAAATGCAGGAGAAAGGCTGCTTTTTAAAAAAACACACGTTTTTGAAAAATGCAGCATGTCAATTTTACCTGTGGAAACTCTTGCATTTTCCCTATAGATTTAATAAGGGAAGAAAAAACGCAGAGAAAAATGCTATGGAAAAACTGTGATGTGTTTCCGCTGCGTTTTTTTCTGCAGCGTTTTTTAACTGCTTTCCGCAACATGGAGCCTTAGCCTAAAAGAATCTTTCCATTATAAACACTTATCCCCTAGCAGATAGGGAATAAAGGCCTGATTGCTGGTGATCTGGCAACTGGGATCCCAGTGACAATGGAAACGGGTCTCAAAGTCAAGTACCCTCTGTGAATGGAGAAGTGGTGCACATGTGACCTCTGCTCCATTTTACCTCTACTGTACTTGACAATCTCTGTCAATCCAATAGAAGCAAATGGTGTGGTGGTCATGCCTAATCTGTTCTCGTGATTGGGGACATTTATTCCATATCTACTCAACTTGGAATAGGTGTTTATTATTTTCTTTATGAAACTTTATTAAAAGTATAAAAAGAAAAAAAAAACAGGTATTTTGTATGTTCCTAAACAGTAAGGATAGCCAGTATGCATAGAAAATCAGGATTACAGGATTATGTTTATGTATATCAATCAAAAACAGGAGAAACAACCTGCTAAAGGAGAGATACATTGACAACATTACAATATCTGGATTGTCAAAGAATAAGAAAGAAAAATAGAGTTACCATTATGTTCAAATTAAGTGATGAGGCGCAATAGGAAAGAGGTGCTAGGAGGCACGAGAGAAAAAAGGGGGGGAGGGAAGAAAGAGGAGGAAAAAAGGGGGTAAAGGGGAAAATGTAAGAATAGGCAAACAGTAAACACAGGTGCGTGTCCCCTGGCCTAGTGACCCACACAGGAAGGAACCCCAGAAAACATCACCAGGGGAGGATTTTAACCCATCTCGGGGGAGGAACTACTGAGTTTTTATTTCTGAGCCACTGTAGAAGGTGAGGGGCATATTTAAACATAAGCCAACAGTCCCAAGTTGGCACGAATTGAACTGAGGTATCTTAATCTGATGTGTCATATCTACCTTCCACGTTTGCAGGTAAGAGGTCCTTGTGATTCCCCCAATGGGCTAACTGTTCTAGCTATGGTTAGGAAATATTTGAGTAATCAAATTTTTGTAAATATCGGAGGTCACCAGGAACCATAGAAAGCAGGCCCACAGCTAGGGACGCTGGTAAGATGGAGCCTGAAATTGATTATAAAGATCAAGAATCCTTTTCAAAAAGATAAGTAGTACAGTCCAACCAGATATGGAGCATCACTTCTGGAACTCCACAAGAACACTATTCAACATCAGACACAGAGGGAAAGATCATATGCAAGAAGGTTGAAACCCAGTACCACCTTTGGGGAATTCTTTAGTTCTTTTCTTGATCAGGGAAAGCCAATAGAAGCCTATGTTTGGAAGGCCAGGTTCCAAAATTCAGTTTGTAGGGCTGAGTTATAGGGCAGCTGACAAGTTGAGAATGAAGGCTAATGCTAGTCATGGATAGTGGAGAGCAGATGTGGTGGAGTAGAAGTCATCAAGGGAGGTCTTTTCTCATGTAAACTTGAGAGAGTTCGGAGAAAAGAATTAAAGAGACCAGTTGAAGATGGGTCATCCAGGAGAGGGTCCTCTCTGGACAGGAGTGTTAGAGTTCCACATGGGAAGAGTCGCTCACCAGACAAATCTACCAAGGCGCATGGTGCATGCCACCAATAAATACCACAAGAAGTAATCAATTTCTCTATAAATTTTAAAGTAATTTTTTTTTTTTTTGTTTTTATACAAGGCCATTAATATTTGGTGGGATCATACGTTCAAAAGAAATAAAAAGAACACCCCTTGAATTTATGGTTGGCATCTTGCTACTTTCCATTTAGTTTTCAGTGTATTATTCATGTCTTCCCTATGTATTTATTTATCTGTTTATCCACCATTGCTTCTATATGTGCATCTAACATGTGTACAATTTTCTGTTTCAGGTAGATAGTGCCAAAAAGCTGTGTAATGTCAAGATTTCACAGTTAACAAGCGAAATCTCAGTGTTACAAAGGGTATGTACCTGTGCAGTAGATGTAAACCTTGGTTTTCTATTGTTAAGGAGGTTAACCTTGATTTAAAGGGGGGCTGGCCACTATATATATATATATATATATATATACTACATTTAAGCAACGTTGTTTTTTTATGTTTCTATCCTCCCCTGGGTCTCCGATCATTATACTCTGGGTTCTGAAAAGACCCCACAGTATAATAATTGTTCATGGGTGGTCCACTATGGGGCAAACTACTGTGTGCAGGGGCCACTATGGGGAATGATACTGTGTGCAGGGGCCACTATGGGGAATGATACTGTGTGCAGGGGCCACTATGGCGAATGATACTGTGTGCAGGGGCCACTATGGGGCATGATACTGTGTGCAGGGGCCACTATGGGATATGATATTGTGTGCAGGGGCCACTATGGGACATGATACTGTGTGCAGAGGCCACTATGGGACATGATACTGTGTGCAGGGGCCACTATGGGGCATGATACTGTGTGCAGGGGCCACTATGGGGCATGATACTGTGTGCAGGGAAATTAATGGTTTGGATTGTTATGATGATGTCCTAGAAGATGATGACATAACTGTCATTGAATAAATTTTACTTTCTATTCGTACCGTAAATATTGGTAAATGTACCATACTGTTAATTGTTGTACATGGAAATAATGGTACGGTAGAAAGAAATTCTTCATAGGATTCACAGTTTGTCTGGTTATGCTGGTTTGTGATGACAACTACATTACCGTACAGTACCGTATATAATAAATGTTCATTTTTTTGTTCAGCAATAAATGTGAATTCTTCTTCATTGAAAAAAAAATAAGACATCCCCTGAAAATAAGACACAGCACATCTTTGGGAGCAAAAATTAATATAAGACGCTGTCTTATTTTCGGGGAAACAGGGTATGTAACATGCCAATGTCTTAGGTTTTAACAATACATTATGTTCTTCCTGGTTGACCTCAAAGGGCTGATTGTAACAGTAGTAATGTACAAATGTAACTACTGCTTAATAGCTCGCTTATCTGTTAAGGAGAAGTTACTTTTATACATGTGTAAAATAATCTTGGCCCTTCAAGGTACCCCGTGAGGCTGAAGTGGCCCCCGGAGAAAATGAGTTTGACACCCCTGCCCTAGGCTTTTAGGATTTAAAATTTGTTATTTTTAAAAATGTTTCAAAATGAAAGATATTAACACAAGAGATGCACAAAAAAAAAAAAAGTCAGGAAAAACACTTGGTGGTTTTTACAAGTATTTACCAACGCTATAAAGGATGTGTGTGAAGGAGGCCTTTAGCAAGAAGATGTCTACACGCAGCTGCACTAAAGCTTTTTCCCCTGAAATGTTACAAGAGTATGTAAATGTTTTGTAACTTGCGTCTAGTAATAACAGATTTCTACTTGCAGCTCTTCTATGGAGTCGCAATGCAAATCCTTGCCTTTTGAAATTGGCAAATCTCCTATTTAAATTAAGTGTGATTAACAGTACATTATGTTTTTCTAAATGATGGCATAGCGCACTTCAGTGCAAGCGGAATGATTCTATAGTCCGTGAAAGTCCTTAGAATTCAGTACCATTTACTGCTCATTAAATGCAAATAGTAGCATTTAACACTTAAGGGATAATTTGAGAAATGACGGCAAAATCTGTGGATAAATGTGTTTTTTTCTTCTTTCTTTTCATTTACTATAGTGTGAATACAGCTAGGCCGTTAAGAGTTCTGCAAGATCATTTTCTTTCAGCTTGCAAAAATCTCTGCAACTGAATTAAAATAAAAAAAAACCTAAACGAAAAAAGCCATTACCTATAGATATAAAGTTTTATTGGTTGTTAATATGTAGCCCATACTACAAGGAAAGATTATCTCATTTGTTGTAGAATATAGCGCAGAGTCATATTTTCCTTAGCTAAGATAACACAACAGTTCTATTTACTTAGCAAATCATTTACTTGTTATATTGCTTTGGAAATCCAGAGAATTCCCCGCTATGGTCTGGCTCAGCATTTTGAATTGATCTCTTGAAATATATTTATTTCCCATTGTATATGTAATTTGCCCAGTGTCTGATAAAAGCATCATTTATAAGCGTATCTATAAAAATGGAGTGTGACAATTAAGGCTTTGACATTCTGGAAGCATCAGGCTATGTAAAAGCTGGATAGTACTCGATGGCAATTTTCATAGGAGCTTTATCAAAGCTTTCAGCACTGATATCTTCTTTGACGTTTCTACCCTTTTCTACCTTCTATCGAACATCTGTATCAGATGCCAGTAATATTATATTTTTCTAAAACAATTAATTATCTATTAATACAGAGATTTGATGAGTATAGATCATTTCTGTGTTGGTTCATACTTCTACTTGGATTATTCAATTTTTTTTTTGCATGTATGGTGCAAAAGTTTTAGGTAGGTGTGAAAAAAAAAGAACACTTTCAAAAATAGAAGTGTTAAAGGGTTTTTTCTAGTTTATATATTTTATTATGCTTACTTATATAGCGCCATCATATTCCGCAGCTCTTTACAGACATTGACAGTCACTGTCCCATATAGGGCTCATAATCTACATTCCCTATCAGTATGTCTTTGGAGTGTGGGAGGAAACCAGAGTACCCGGAGGAAATCCACGCAAACATGGAGAACATACAAACTCCTTGCAGATTTTATCCTTGGCAGGATTCAAACCCAGGACTCCAGCGCTGCAAGGCTGCAGTGCTAACCACTGAGCCACTAGTTTCTTTCATTTCAGAAAGTCCTTGTTACAATTGCTTCCTTACTAGTCCTGATCATGTGCTATTCATTATGCACATGACTTCAGTTGTTAGCAGCTTTACTGCAGCTCTTTTGTCCTACAAGGTGTGATAAGATTAATCAAAATCTCATTCACTTTGCTGGTACTGTAAAATGCAGCTAGCTACCAGCATGGTAGATGCATAGGGAGAGTGAATGAGACAAGCAACATGTGTTCCTCTCCCCTGCAATAGATGTGAATGCCTGATCATCAGCATCATGCATAGTCCTGCCTCAAGGTGTGTTCACATTTTTGCCCACAAATCAAGTGTTAGACTTTAAGGCTAATGCCCCTTGTAGCAGGGCACAGCAAAAAAAGCGCTGTGGGAGAAACTGCGTCGTCAACGCATTGCAGTTTTTCCCACAGCGCATTTCACAGAAAGTCCACAGAGGTTTCCTCTGCAGACTTTCTGCTTCCATTACACTTATAGGGAAACTGCAGGCGTTTCCGTAGGTATAATTGACATGCTGCGATGTCCAAAACTGCGACGGTTTTGGAAATCGCAGTGTGTCTGCTGCGTGTATTTTTCCACAATATGTGAATGGGATTCTGCGACGTTTACGACACGTGGGACAGAGGCCCAATAGTTTATTTTTTGTCAATTATCAAAATGGAATGACCTAAAGAGAGGTCTAAATCACATCAATATTTGGTGTGACAACCCTTTGCCTTCAAAACAGCTCCAATTCTTCTAAGTACACTTGCACACAGTTTTTAAAGGAACTTATCATGGAGGTTGTTCAAAACATCTTGGAAATGCAGATCATTATTACTTGTAATATATAACTGAATAATCCTACACCTGACTTGAATCCTACAAAATACCTGATATTATGCAAATGTACCTAGAAAAACTGATGCTGTTTTGAAGGCAAAGGGTGGTCACACCAAATATTGCACTACAATTTATGTTTACTGAAATTTTTTAATTGTTATTTACCAATGTAATTGTGTTCTTAGAGGTTGTGTATGTCTAGAGGTGTGATGTATAACAATAAATATTTTCCCTGGGTGACAGAATGCCTACTTTAGGGTATGTTCACACAGAGTTTTTTTGCAAACTAAAAAATCTGCTTCAGGAATTAGGAAACAGTTTTTTGACACATTTTTTTACATGATGTGTTTTTAGGCGCTTTTTTTGTCGTGTTTTTCGTCGCGTTTTTTGTCGCTTTTTTTTTTTTTGCTCCAGCACACTGTATGGACCTGGAAACTTCTCTTAAAAAAAACTCTAGCGTTTTTTGCAAAAACCACGTAAAAATAACGCTAGTGGTTTTTCCGCTTCCCATTGATTTCATTGGGTTTTTCAAGGCGGAATACGCCTGAAGGTAGGTCATGTCGCTTTGTTTTTATTACTGTAGCTGAAAAAAATCAGCTACAGGAAAAAAAAACGCTACTGACTTTCATTGAAATGAATGGGATGCATTTTTTGAGGCAGATTCCGCCTCAAGATCAGTCTGCAAAAAAACTCCTTGTGAACATACCCTTACAGCTCTTTGTAAAGGGCAGATTAAATGAAACAACCAATTGGTGAATATCAAGGTCATATATCAGATCTTCTGCACTAAGTAGAATCCACATTGTATAGTCAGATAGCAGAGAGCCACCAATATGGGTTGTTTTTTTTTACTCACAAAAAAAGCATAGTTCAGCCCCATACTCTTTAGTAGCGCCAGTAGATACCACATGTTATGCCACAGCGATTGTTGTCAAAGACAGAAAAAGAAATTAGAATTCTGTTTCCAAAATTCATGTTGGCATCTGTCTTATTTGTTAATACTGTTTGTATATCTAGATAGCAGCTTTTGTGATAATTTAACATTGTATAAACCAGGTACGGCCTGTCTATAGAGCATATAAAAATGCATGTGTTAAACAATATGTTATATTTCTCATTGAAATTATGTCCATTTTTTCTTAAAAGGAATGCGCTGAGAAGCAAAGTCTAATTGAACGTGCCTTAAGAGACAAGCGAGCAGCAGAGGAAGAACTGGAGAGGGTAAAAAAATAAACTATTTTATAAAATTCTTCTTTTTTTTTTTTTTTTTTTTTATTGTTGTGACTTTTTATCGTGTTTATTAGAGATGAGCAAATCGAAGCTGACGAAGTGGAATTTGATCCAAATTTCAGGAAATATTCAATTCACATCGAATCTGGATTTCCTCACACTTTGTGGTAACGAATCACATTTTGTTCAAAATGGCTGCTGTACACCGAGGGCGGCTGCATTGCTCCAAACTGCTACGCCTCACACTGCCCAGGAATTCCCTCTTTTCTCCCTCCCTTCTTTGAAGGCCGGCCCAGGTAGCTATGCTGAAATCTCATCTGGCCCTGTCGCTCAAAGAAGGAAGGTAGGAGGGAAGGTGAAGGTGAGCAGTGCAGGGCATAGAATCGGAGCTCTAGATTGTCCATTTGCATATTCTGAGGTCCAAATTTTCTTGGGAAAAAAAGTTCTACAATCAGGCTAACCTGACCTAGCTAAGGCTAGGTTCACACCTGCACCCTGGATTTTGTTCGGGATTCCGTCCCCGAATCCGCTTGAAAAATGCAGCACTTTTCTCTAAGCATTTTTTTAGTGGAAACCCAGCGGACCTCATTATAATCTTCGGGATTCGTGGGTAAACACTTTTTAAGCGGATTGGGTTTCCATTTTTCTGGTCCCCAAGCGGACCTGAAGAAAGGAAACCCGAACGCAGGTGTGAACCTAGCGTAACTGTGTTGCTGGTTTAATATGCTTCCACCTGGTGACTGACTTCCTTTAAAGCAATGCAACATCAACCAACAACTGTAGAGAACTGACTGATGTCAGAAGGGGGCGCTGCTTATGACATCTGCTGCTACTAGGCCAGCCCATTAATAACGCTGTTATATCTGTGGCCGTTTACAGTACCAGGCATACCTATAAAACAGGCCTTTTATGAAATGCCTCTACCAGCTCAGTTTGAACATTTTTTTAATTTTTGGCCGAAGTGTGACTTTTAACAAACGTTTTCCTCCATACATCCTTGATCCTCAGCATTGGGAGTCACTGAGTATATTAGAGCATATCTAGCAGCATTTTTAGTTTCCCTTGTTCATAAATATTAAAATTCACTTTTATATAAGTTTGTGTTTCACATGGCAGAATTACACTGGCAAAAAGCATAAAACTACACAAGCGACACAAATTTCTTCTTTGATACACTGTGCATGAAGTTGTTTCTTTCTGACTTGGCCATTATCCAGTGACTACATTTCAGTCCTTCATAGTAATCTATTGCCAACGTGATCCAATCTCTTGTTGCAGGTGTATCGAGAAGGCCGGGGAAATGAGAAAGATTATAGGAAGCTGGAGGAACTACAGCAGCGATGCCTGATTGCAGAACGCACAAAAGATGACCTCAAGATAAGTCTGAATGCTGTGCAAAAGAAAATGAAGCAACTGGAACTAAAGTGAGCAAACCCTTTTAACTATCAATTATATCTGGGGAAAGTCAAGTGCTGCTGAAGGTTTCCAAGATGACTATGTAGATTAGCGTTCTGTGGGGAACTGTACATCATTATGAGATAAGGCCACACATTGTTGGCCATTTATCCTACTGTGCTTTCAGCATAAAAGAAATGTCTGTAAAATGCTAACCATAAATTCTGCAATTTGGTTAGATTGCAGTTACAGGGTGCACTTCTTTATTTGTATCGTAATGTTATAGTGAGGTACCACCTGAGTCATAGTGATTTATGTCAGTCTATGCATGTCCTGTATTCTAAAACTAGGCATGCACAGGCAGATTAGGGCAGCCACAGATCCTGTATATTCCGTATTCTGATTATTTTTCACAGGTTTGTTGTCCTTTAAATCATAACTAATTTTTTTTTTTACATCTAAACTAACAAACTTCACAGAAGTGGTAGAAAACTTTTCCAAAGCATTTTTTATTACTATATAGCTAAGTTATTGTCTAGATGGTTGGTTAACTGCATAAGCCAACCCCCTTTAAATTTGCCTAGGTCTTTTTTTATAACTTTGCATGAATCAATAAGGCTGTATTCATATAGTTGTAACATATTTGGGGTCAGCAGCCTTCCTTTTGTGGCACATGCACGCTGCCACTCCAATGTATGGGACAGCTGAAGAGAAGCCAAGTACAGTGGTTGGCTATTTTTAGCAGTACCATAGAATTAAATGTAGTGGCAGCACAAGTGGAGGCACTTTACATCCCCATTCTCATGATGAGTGATAGTCTAAGTGGTCAGACTCCTCATCGATCTAGTAGCTTTTCTCTATCCTGTAGAGGCAAGATAACTTCAAGCCACAACGCAAATGTGAACAGAACCTAACATGTTTATGTCTCTATATTCAAAGAGTATATTGTTATAAAATAGACATAGAATTAAGTGAAAACAGGTGCCATGATTGGTCACTATAATCAAAGTTCTGAAGACCCAGTTTCATCTGTCATAACTAAAGAACAATGTTGCCATCCCCAGCACTAAACAGCTATGATTTTTTTCATAGGAACATCAATTCTTCAGGTGCCCTATTTCTTGGTAATTCTCTGATAGATTTATATGTTCTATAAAGTGTTGTAAAAAGTTTTTCTTATGTTTAGCAGTGCAAAGAGAAATTCGCATGGGAGCAGGCAACCAGCATTTGCAAATTCACAGGATAGCCATAATGTCAGAAGTGTAGAGAAATATATGTTCGAGTATTTGTGTACTTTAGTTTGTATGTCTCTTTATATACAGAGCCAGACGAATCAAAAATGTCCGAGATAAGGAAAATGGTTTTTTGGTCATAGTACCATCAAAGTGGTTGCTGCTGTTGACAAGGCCACGCTTTCTGGAATCAGAACTTATCTCCTGTCTCCCACCAATCATGAGAACAGTGTCCTCTGTTTGTTTGGAGCAGAAGTCTTGCATGTGCACTCCTGTTTTACTCAGAGTCTATGGGACTGATGAAGATAGTTATCTCTGTTAGTCCTGTAGAGACTGAGTGGAGCAGCAGCATGCATGTGTGCTTGGTGGTAAATGGGAATCTGTTGGCGATCCATGATGGTGATCCTGTAGAAAGGTGATGTTTTGCTTTTGTGGAAAACCCTAAAACTGTTTAGCAACTGTCATATTGTTAGACTTTTCAGGAAAGCTGATCAGTGTGTGTACTGTACATGGGGAATAACATTATTTCTGAATATGACATATATTCTGCAGTTTTTAGTAGTATCCTCCCCTGCATGCTAGATCTATTGTTTGGTTTTCTCTCTGAGTTGGAGGGTATGGAGCTCTGAGTGAGTTAGAATCTCCTCCATAACTGTCTCTCTCTCAGTCAGAAACAGCCCCAGGACCATGCAGGACGTGCAGATGTAGCAGAGGTAACCCGAACTTCTGCAATTGGTTAACCTGCTGCAGCTTGATATTTTATCGTAGAAGACAGCTCCTATTCAATGTCTTTCTCCTCTTATGTCCTGCACGTCCTACTTTCTCCTCCCCCTCCCATCTCCAAAGACTTCTAGAGACATGAGTCATGTGACCTGCAGTCTGGAGATAGATATAGCAGGAATTTTCGCAGTGAAAGTCATTTTAGCAGAGGGAAAGGGAGCTGGGAAACTGCCTGGTAAGAATAGAAATAGGCATTTCTCTCTGATAGGATGTACTGTATTACAAAGAAAAAAAAATGACATTTAAAGAGTATGATCACTCCATGATCTGGTGAATTACATGCGTCCTGCTGCATCGTATCAGCTCAGCTAGGCTGAATTATTAATACAGATCCAGATTATATTGCAGGCTAAGATATAAGTAATACAATGTATTTACAAAACTGCTCAACTTTTATGTAGGATAACTTTAAATGCCCAATGTCATACTAAATAAAGTTTGATTGCTTATTTAAAAAAAGAGCTGTGCATGTAACTGTAAAATTTGGATCCTCTTAATGTTGAGGCACTTGAGGATATTCTGTCATTATAAAAAATTTTACAACCCAATTTAGGAGCAGACAATTTGCTACTTTTTGTATAATTTTTCACTCCATCGTCAGCAGTATGTTCAGGAAGGTGACATAAAACTCCTGTGTGACTGTATAATGATACCTCATGTAGCCGCGGCTTATTTGAGTGAAACTTTGGTGTTGAAAAAGTCTGAAGAGCGCTGTTATATTTTAGGAAAGCACTTAAAATACCAGCCCCACTGAGTTCCCCCAGGAAGCAGACGGATATGATGGCCTTCACATGTGCTTTGATTTCTATAGACTCCAGTTGTCTTTATGGGATCTTCTGTACATTTACTTAGCACTTTGAGATCTTGGTGAACCGTCCTCCTCGACAATCTTATTACCCTGTAATATTTTATTTACTGCAAATCATGTGTTTAGTCATAGAAGAAAAATATTATTAGCACATAACTTCCTGCTTGCTTTTTTATAGCTGTTATCCCTTTTATGTGAATCTTTCTCCCCATTTTTTATACTCTAGTTTTTTTATGAGCACTTTTAGCTTCCCAGCTGCATAAATCTATATGTAATACCTTTTTTCTGAAAAGTTGTGATTACAGTTGCAATTGTAATTCTCCAAAGGGCATATTTTTCTGTCTGGATTCAGACTACCTAAAGAGCTCCACTGTTCGGATCTGATGCAAATCAAAGCTCACACACTCTAAGCTATTGTTCCATGTCCTGAATTAGTAACTGTAAGATGACAATATTATATTCTGATTTTACCCGCAGTCAATTTTGATTAGCACATTATTCCTAGGTAGAACACATGGATCACAGCCTGCTGATCTGTGGCATTTGGGAGAATAGCTTCACCCTGCATTTTGTCTTCTGAACGTGTGCAGGCTGAAAGAAAATACATAATGTAATGATGCAACATATTTCTTAGCAAGATTGAAATTTCTGTAAAATATAACATTATCCTTTGGTTTTCCTGGCTTTATAAAATGACGATTGCCTAATCATAGAAGCGCTTCACTCTTATTCATATAGATAGAGCTGATATTTTCTTTCATTAGTCAGGCCGCCCTGTAGTCTGAAGTGTAGGTTTCTGCTTCAAAAAGTCACCTCATAGCAAATCTGCCTGTATGTAGTGGTTGAGAATCCTCCCTGGTTATATAATGGACACATGACATGTGTTATGTAACATCCCTGATAATTGTAGTGTGAAGAGCCATGAATCTCTGTGCCCATCACATACAAAGGACAGATTATAATTTACTGGAAATAATGAATGAAATATACTTCTGAAAGAAAGCAAGCAGAGATCTTGTAAATTAAGATGAAATTGCAACACAGTGGGTGTGGACCCATGGTATCACTAAACCGGTATGGCTCCTGAGGGCATTGTCTGTGTGTTCCCTTGGTATTAACCATCTTCATCTGTACACTGATCTGGACTTCACTGCAGAGGCCCACCAGGTTTCTATCTGTAGGACAGGTCCCAGTGATGCTGGTGCGTGACAGAGAAATGGTTAAAGGACAATCTGTGGTCAGGGCAGGCGGTATACGCACTACCGTAATTATCAGGCCGCAGGTCAGGGCAGGTGGCACAGGCACAGAGAATCAGAAAACACAACAAAGAAACAACTTCACAGGACTAGCAAGCTAGAAACCTTTGGTCAGACACCTGCCTTAAATGTCCCACAAGGGCATGTCTTGGAGCAGGCAAAAGAGTTTAAAAGTTTCTTAAGAGACAAACGCACACACCTATCAGGCAGGGACAGGATTACAGCTCCTACAGCATGGAAAAGCAGTGCAGCGAAGAGAGGAAAAAAAAGTCTGATGGACGGTACGGAAATTATTTTAAAAATGATATTGCAAAAACAGATATTTTCCTTTGAAGAAGAATAATATTTATCTATAGGGATCAGAGAAATTCTTGAAACAAGTTGTCAAAATGAGACTTGATGGTCAGTTTCTGAGAAAGTATTTTACAATGAACATCCGGTATGGCTTTGTTTCTGGTTGTCACTTCAGCAAAAATGTCCATCGCAGCAAAACATAAAAACAGAAATGCCTTTGTTAAGCTAGGTTTACATCTGTGTTAGAAGTTCAGGCAGGAACCTCTGGCACAGATTCTATGAATAATTCCAGATAAATAAGTCCTGCAAGCTCTGCTCTTTTGTCTGTGAAATGATGGACACCAAAGTGGAAACCCAACAGACAATACTATAGTCAGTAGGATATGTCAGGCTTCAGAAGGGTTTGTCATTTAATGGATCCAACCTTAGCATCTATTCCGTATTTATGCTGCCTACATAAAACTGGACATCATCTTTAAATAATGATAATAATAAAATAATGTATGCTCATCCAGGTGAGGGCTACTACTGCTACTATTCTCTAATACTGTATGCTGTAAGCGTTAAGATTTACATCTTGGAGGAAAGACAGAGTTGCCATAAAGAAACATATGAGACAAAAGAATACTTTTTTTTACAAAACAGGATAAACCATCAATGTCTAATCATTTGGATTAAAGCATTAGCACCTTACAACAAAACCTAGCATCACTAAGTATGTGTGTCATACTGTGTCACCCTGAAGTGGTAGGGGACTGATCAGCTCTCTGTAAGAGTTTTGAATTGTAGTCAGCTTAAAGTGTACCTTCAGTTATAAACAACTTTGCATAAATGAATAGTACAGGGGAGCACGAGAAACTTTGTATATCTTATTAAAGAAATATGTTTCCTTCTCACTTTCAGGCTAAGTTACTTTCTACATACAAGTCTGTGAAAAGAAAGAAGGAGGAAGAGGAGGCTGCTGGAAAACACACACAGAAAACTGCTGCTACACTCTGCTACTCTGTGAGTGATGGAAGAGTGAAGAAATCTAGCTTGAAAGCTTACTTATCAAATATACTCAGTTAGCCTCTAAAAGGTATCGCCTGATTTCTTCACTCTTCCACTACTTTCAATGGCTAACACGGTACAACATTATACTACTCTGTGAGTGAGGCAGAGTTCTTTTGATCCAGATAAGAGATAAAAACTCTGCAGAATGAAGCAGTAAATCAATTAACCTTCCAGGAGCAGCCTCTTCCCCCCTCCATAAAATCTGTGTGTGAGGCTAGACAGGGAGAGTGATCACTATGTAAACAAACGGTGAAGATAAGGAAGAGAAAATCAGCTTAATAAGTGGTGAAGGAAACAGTTCTCCTTCATAAGATTTATTATCTTTGATAAGTTTCTTATATTCACCTACAATTTTAATTTATAAAAAGTTTTTTATAGCTGAAGACACGATTTAAAAGGGTTTCTGGACCCTCTTGACCCCCCACCGTTCCTGTTATAGAGCTTAGGAAGGTCCAGTGAGTAGACAAATAAAATAATCAAATCTGAAACCTTGAGAACCTGGGGAGATCAGGAAACAGAGGCACTGGCCCTTGAACCATGAAGGTCTCAGAGAATCTAGCTGCCACCAGGAGTTCATCTCTCAATTTATAACTGTGTAGCTTACAAATGACATCACATGGCCTATCCCAAGCTGTATTACGTGGATATCCCAAAATGTGTTAAAACAGTTGTTTAATGGTGTCCGCTAAGAACGAAGCTGACAAGGGGTCTTGTTTCACCTCAGCTGAGATTCTAAATTTTACACAGTCAAGGAGAGGAAATGTGGAGTAAGAGGATACCAGCTTCTGGAATACACCATTTACGTGCACAAAGTGCCCAATTCTGAGTGACATGAGGTCTTCAAATGCCAGTATGTCCAGATCCCCTTTAGAAGCAAGATGGGAGAGTATCCTCTGAAAAAAAGCAATCTTCTCCTGTTAAATCCAGTTGTGGAGAGCTAGAGAAGGTGGGCCTTGGCCAAAGGGTCCAGATCGCCTCCCCGTTATCAGAGGATTGCAAATTCCAAGGGAAAATCCCGTTCCCATTCCAGTCAGAATGTCAAGCTGCTGCCATAGTTCTACCATATGGGAGCTGGGTGCTCACCTCACTTGTAAATGTGTTATCAGGGAAAGATGACGTTGATGCCACTGGCCATTATGCTGGGAATCTGGTGCTGAGATGGGAATTTGTCAGTGGTCTTCTGACTTTTGCTGATGAGTGCTGACGTGAGTATGCAGGCCAAACAAATGAGATGAAGGAGAAGTGGCCAGAGAATGAAGCGGTAGAGGCAGGAAGGCAGGCTGTGGTGTGATGAAGGCCTCCTCTGAGAATTCTGACCATGCACAAGCCATGTAACACTTCAAGAAAATGTCTAGCTGGTAGGTTCCCAAGTGGTGGGACCACACTGCTGTGTCTGATTTTTGCTTTCTTAGAGGGGAATAATAGCAGGAAAAACTGGATCTAGAGCGAGAGCCAAATCAAAGCATGTATGCGCCTGTTGAGTTCCAAGTCACGTCCCCTCTGGTGGAAGGGGGTTAACCTATTCTTGACCAATTGTAAAAAAAAATTATTTGGGTACCCAGGTCATGACTAAGAAATTTGAAAAGCATATAGAACAATACTCACCAAAGTTTGATATATCCACTGAATAATCCTGCAGTTCTAGCAATGAATGTATTGACATATATACAGACAAAAGTTAAGTTTAGACTAGATCAAATAGTGGCTCCTCTGCTATTCAATTCTGTTTCCATGTATGCCATATCAGGACGGCTGAGGTTTAAGTTCTTTAGTACCTATCTGACCTAAAAGGTTGAGTGAATGTAATATGTATTATTTGTGATAAGGTAATAAAAATTTCATGTAAAAATACATTTGTTTTGTATTTTAAGTTTTGAAGAAGAGCTGTCAAGGTGCCGTGAAAATGTAGTAAAGTTGAATGAGGTTTTGGACTCCGAGAGAAAAGAGAGTAGCTCTGTAAGCGAGGAAAGGTTAAAACTTGTGCAGGAAAACGAACAGTTACGGAAAGATGTGGAAGAATGGAAAAAGTCAGCTACAGAGGCACAGCAAAAAGTCACGTTTCAGGTAATGTTCAGTATAAGGTTACGTTCACAGTGGAGTTATTTATCCCTGTCTTTGCTACAGATCAGTTTGTGGAAAAAATATTCAGCCAGTGGATCTTTCACATATTTTTTATGACAAAGCAAAAGTCCAGTTTTGTGTGTTACCTGAAAAAAACTTTTTCTTTTTGTAGATTATCTTCTATTGCATATTTGTTATCCTTTTTATTAGGTTCTCTCTCCATATATAGCATATGTCAATGTCTATTAAATTGGGTTAAAACCATTAGCACCCTACAACAAACCCTAGCATAGAGAGGCCATATCACTAGGTGTATTTGTCAGGTATACTGTGTCAGCCTGAGGCAACAAGGGACTGTCACAAGAAGCGATTAAAAAGGTATTCAGATTAGATTAGTAATATGTTTAGCTCTGGCACCCAAAGCAGAAAGTTTTCTTGTTATGAAAGCCTGTGACATCACAATGATGTCACAGTCCTCCAACTGTCATACAATAGCATGGTAGATGAGGTTGAATGAAGACCCAGGTCTGTAAACCTATATCTCTACTGTGTTAATCCAGAGGAAGGTAAACAATCTCATGAGGCTCTTCACCAAAAATCTAAAACCCGTAAGATGTAATATTATTTTTTTCTTTCAAGAAAGATATCCAGGTTCTTCTTGAACTTATACAATGAACCCACCATCACCACATCATGTGGTAGTGAGTTCCATAGCCTCACAGCTCTTATAGTAAAGGATGCCCATCTATGATGCTGGTGAAATGTTTTTTCCTCTAGGCATAAAGGATGTCCTCTAGCTACTGCCCCAAGCCTAGTAGGAAAAAGATCATTTCAGAAATCTGACCCATTGACTTCCTATAAAACTGTGAGCCACTTAGGAGACGAGGACTGATGTCTGTGCTGGCAATCTTTGTACAGCGCTGTGGAATATGTTAGGATTCTATAAGGTATAGGAATTAAACATTAGATAGGGATTGTTAGAAGGTTTTCTAGGGAATTATGATTTTCTTTTTCATGAATTTCTTTCTTGATCAAACTTTGGGAAGAAACAATAACATGGACAGATTTACTTTGTCACATTTGTGAATCCAAAAATTACCTACGCTAAGCCAGCTTTTTGTGTTTAAAAAAAAAGCAAAAGTGGAAAAATACACTGGATACATTTCTGGTCTGAGAAGGCCATTGAAAGTTTTATTTCTGTATATTTCACTACAGTAATTAGAAACTGAGCGCTTTCCATAAATTACAATGGAAAACGCCAAATGTATCCATGCAAATTACTTCAACAGACAGATGGCAAATTGAACAATACAAACACTTGGAGCTCTTGGAGAACGATTATTATATATTGTAATCTTATTAAAATGAATAGTATTGCTTCTTATCTGCTTTTTGTATAATTCTATGAAAACAGACCTATTTCTGCACCTGTAACCATTACTATAAAGGAAAAGATTAAATCAGGATATCAAGAGACATTAAAGCTGTTTGGACTCTTGCATTAGTAAAAATGGCGTACTTAAAATGCCCAAGAGAGGACATGTTTATTATCTGTATATTGGTATAGTGGTGGCACGAGGTGACTCTAACAAACTTGGGTTTATAAAACTAATTCATGGGGATGGAGTAACTAATTCTTTATAAGGCCAGATCATATACTTTTGTCATATTTGGATGTATGCGCTGTAGCACCACGGACTATTTATGGCTAAAGCTGGGCATAGACTTGAGATAGAAATTATCTGTCAGATGGAATACCAACTGGTTGAGAAGCAGGACTCATATCTGATAGCACAATGATGTGAAAATAAAGCGTCGGTGTTGGCGTTATGAAGTAGATCAATGTTCTTTGCAGGGTCCACATATATTTGCAATGGTTGTCCTTGTGCCAGCAGAACAGACAAGGAAAACACAGTTTGTCATGATGTAGGCTACTGTGACTTTTTGAGACTGAAATGTTACCATTGCATGGTAAATGATAAAAAACCCTACATAGTTCGTATCTGTTCTTACAACTGTTAGTCTCTATGTTACTTCGATCCTCTGTTATTCCTAGTGGGGGGAATAATAAAACAACACAGCACAACACAAAGTTGTAAGAAAAGTCATAGGAAAATATACATACTTACTGAAACAGGCATGTGAGGCCCTCTAAAGTAGTAAAATAATAATTTCTGCCCCTTTATAAAGGTGCATGATATAAATTGTAGTGAAGGTAATCTTTTAACTTCTGGCTGTATTTGTATGTTATCCACTTCGTTTTGGTCCTTAACTGTGTTATGTGACTGACTTTCCAACTAACACATCGTCCATATGTGGATAGGAAGTTAGTTTCTTGATTTATTACTAGTCAGCTTCATAGGAATGAATGGAGAACCTGGTTTCCTCTCCACATATAACACACTGGAAATTTATCTTGCTTTGCACACCAATTGGGGTTTTGTGCAAAAAACTGTTCCTTTTTTCTCTTTTATGCTGTCATTGCCAATCAATGGTCTCAGAAGTTGCTTGTAAAGAACTAGTGATGCCTTCCCTAAGGTTTCTCTAAACCCTGGACAAGCCCTAAAAGGTCAGTCAGTCCATAAAACTTCAAGAACTTTGAGGGTACCCTCAAGTGCAGTCATAAAAATCATCAAATACTGTGATGAAACTAGCTCTTATGAGAACCACCCCAGGAAAGAAAGACCAAGCTGTAGAGTTGCTAGCCTCAGAAACTGCAAATTAATAGCACCTCAGATAAGAGCCTACTTAAATTCATCACAAAGATCAAATACCAGCCATATCTCAACATCAGCTGTTTAGAGACTGTGAGTATTAAGCCTTTATGGTCAAATTGCTATGAAGCCGCTACTAAGGAAAAATAAGAAGAGAATTACCAAGCAAAGAAACATAAGGAATAGAGATTAGAGCAGTGGAAATCAGTACTTTGGTCTGATGAGTCAAAATTTGAGATTTTTGGTTCCAACCTCCATGTCTTTGTGAGACACAGAAAAGATGAATGGAAGGTTTCTACATGTGTGGTTCCCACCATGAAGCATGGAGGAGGAGATGTGGTGGTGCTTTGTGGAGACGCTGTTGGCGAGTTATTCAAAATTCAAGGCAGACTTAACTATCACGACTTCTACAACATTCTGCAACAACATGCCATCCCATCAAGGTTGCGCTTAGTGGGAACATAATTTAGGGGTTTTTTTGACAGAAAGTAATCTCAAACATGCCTCCAGGATGGTTTGGATGACTTGGAATGCATAATGAAGGAAAAACAGCCAACATGTCCTCAGCACTTCAGGGTACTCCTTCAAGACTTTTGGAAAGCCATTCCAGGTGACTACCTCATGATGCTGGGAGAATACCAAAAGTGTGCAACGGTGTCATCAAATCAGAAGGCTACTTTGAAGAATCTAAAACATATTCTTGTATATTTAACACAATTTTGTTTACTATTTAATTCCATATGTATTCCTTCACAGTTTTTACAGTTGTATTTAAAAAAATATCAGTCCAACATCAATAACCCGATAAATCAATGTTTTGGTAGAAGTGATATTTCTACATAGTAAATAATTTTAATTTTTTAAGTGTAATAGAGTACAGACATGCATACTACTCATTCGAAGTAACTGAATCATTAGTTGAAAGGGGCTTATTCAGAATAATAGCAGTGAAGAGATAAATTGTTGAAGTCATTCATTCTGTGGAATAACAGATGCCCTTATTTAAGGTAGGAGGGTGGCAAATGTTGAACATGTTGGTTATGGTGCATTTCCTTCTAAAATATGGAGTAAAATTGGTCATTCCAGACATTGTTCTGATGAAAAACGTACTTTAATTAAAAAGTTGATTGGCATTGGAAAACCACATCGAGAAATACATCAAATTAAAGACTGTTTAGCTCAAACTATGTGAAATTCTTTAAAATGGCAACCAAAACCTGAAAGACGTGAAAAGGTGGGGAACTACTGTTCAAATGGATTGAAGAATAGACAAAATGGCCAAGCCTGAGCCAATGATCACCTCCAGAAAGATCAGAGAAGATCTGAAGTTACCAGTGAGTACTGCTACAATCTGATCTGATGGACACACAGGTGCACAGCTTGTTACAGTCACAGCACAGTAATCACATGAC
Source organism: Leptodactylus fallax (assembly GCA_947044405.1). Lineage (NCBI taxonomy): Eukaryota > Metazoa > Chordata > Amphibia > Anura > Leptodactylidae > Leptodactylus > Leptodactylus fallax. The sequence continues at coordinate 6,276,092 of CAMRHE010000012.1, forward strand.
CATGGACTGATTTTTATCTACTGGAAGTAAGCAGAATGAATGACAGCAAGCAGAGATCTAGAAAACTGTGAGGAATTATGCCACATTTTGAGGACTGATGAAAGCAAAATTGTTCTTTTTGGGTCTAGTAGCCACAGACAGTATGTCGGACAACCCCCAAGCACTGGATTCAAGCCACAGTATACTGTGAAAACAGTAAAGCATGGTGATGCAAAAATCATGATATGGGATGCTTCTCCTACCATGGTGTTAGACCTATTTATTACATATGCATCAAAATACTTTAAAGGTTATGTTACCCTATGCCAACATAACAATGACACAAACCACACCAGTAAGCAAACAAACATCTTGGTTACAGACAAACTGGATTGAGGTAATGGAGTGGTCTGCCCAATCCCCTGACCTCAATCCTATAGAGAATTGTGGGATGACATAAAAAATGTGGTATGTGAGGCAAAACCTCAGGATTAATACAAACTGGATAAATTTTGTTATTGTATTGATTTGGAATTGAAAGTGTATTATTTACTGCGCATTTATGCAAATGAAAGTTATGATAAAGACTTTGAACTTTTTTAAACTCCCTGCTATTTTTTTTTTAACACAACTGTATGTCTTCAATAGTAATATTAAACCTGAAAAATACAAGAAAGCATTCCCTTGTACCAAACCATACAACTTGTGAATAGAGAAACTAACAATCCCGACATCCCCTCACGGGTGCAATTATTCATTTGTTGTTGTGTAAGTCCCTGGATGCCCACCTTGGAATAGCCTGGCTGGAATTGAACAGAAGAAAACCAGTGTTGCAGTGCAATCCAAAAACCAAGGATCTTGCTCTACATTAACCTGTTGACAGAAGTATAGACCAGCTTGAAGTAGGATTCAGTATCTTTATTGATTTGTCACATAGTGGTAACACATTATAGAGTATAAAATTCCTTCATCAGTTCACACTGAAAGATACTGAATCCTAAGCTGGATACCATCTAGGTTTCTGTCAAGAGACTGAGTTAGCGCAAGATTCCTGGCTTTTGGATTGCATTGTACACGGGTTTCCTCCAATCTACAATGTAGAAAGTAATAATAAAAACAAAAAAAAAAAACAAGATAAACCATAAAATGAAGAGGTGTGTCCAAACCTTTGACGGGTGCTGTATGTAATATTTTTGTGGGAGTGTTACTTTAAATCTCTAAGTCTCCAATTATGTTAGGCTCTAACAGTCAATGTTCTATCCTTTTGGGTAAATATTTTTGACATTTTGATGATGATATATATTTTATAAAATATATATTCAATGACCGCAATAAAAAACGATTTAGGTTTATAATGCAACCTGCTAAAAACAAGTTTCAACTATAGTCCCTAGGCCTTGGACAACAATGTATTCAAAACATTACAAAATTGTCAAAATAATCTTTTCTATTGGCCGCTGTTGAACTTTTATATTTGATTTAATTAATATTTGACTGTGATGTCATGCTTCCATCCAGAGTTACATTTTCCATTGTGGGTGGAATAGCAGTTAATATAATATTCTGGTAAATGTATTTTTCCGTGGGTAGACTGTGCCACTTTGTCAGTGTATGTTTTTTTTATTCTTGTAGTTAAGCACTTTGGGACATGAATTTTCAGTAAAGGAACAAGGTTTCAAAGTACAGTTACAGGAAATGGAAGATGGATGTCGAAAGTCTATAGAAGAATTAATGAAGCTTCTGATGGCTCAGCAGAAAGCAAGCTACAAGTGGAAAGAGGAGACAACTAACATTACCAAAAGTACAGAGACCAGGCTGAGAAAACTGCGGTACGTATACACGTCACAAGTACATTACATGATACAACTTTAATGCACTTTGAAAATTCTTCTCCTCACCGAAGATATAAAAGAAATGGAGAATTTATCATAAATCTTGTTCTTATACAGTTGTCATACACTGTGAACTTATGAGACAACCCTTTAAAAATGAGGCTGCCAGGGAATGGGGGGATTCTATTGGTGTTCCACTTCTGGCGGCCTTAATCAACCAGTCATTTTGCTGGAGGAAAAGTGTAGTATTACATGGTGACTAATCAGACGAATGTGTGTTGATGGTAATATAAGGATACATTGAGTCCACTAAAACAGGAGCCACTTGATGGTTTGGCTCATGATGAAAAGTCCAAAGTGTGAACCTCCCTCTATGATGTTCATTAGCCCTACCAGTACAGGGATTGTCTTCATAAGGAACCTCTCTTGTTAGATCTTGGGCTATAACAGCTGATATCTTATACCAACAAATAACCCACAAGTGACATCCCCATTCACAACAGTCTACAGTTTCAAGCCAGTTACACGCAACAGTCTATTACATACATGATTACAGCAGGTGTACAGTACATAGGAACAAAATTGACATGCTTTCCTTTAAACCTACAATTATACAGAAGAATAGTTACAAAGTGCCAAATGCAGACACTCTTTAAATTGCACCATTTCTGACTGTTTGTATACCAGAGAACTAAAACCCATGTATTCAATATAAACTTAGACACTTGCAAGACCAGTGGACACTGCGGTTTGGAAAAATGATAGTCAAGGAATCTCAGTCTTTAAAGAAGCACTTCCACAAATAATCGTATGGCTGTTGGCATCTTCTAATCCACAATACTGTTAATTTGCTGACCAGGTGCTTTTTTCTGGCGATGCACCCTCAGTTGGGTCCCCCATTGTGTCATGTCAATTCATACATGCTCTTTGGGTACAGGAGAAGCCAGTTTCTCTATGCAAGTCTTTGAGTCTCCAGTTGAGAATCTTGTAGACTTCCATAGGGAAACAGATTTCCAGTCCACACAGCAGAGGCTGTATAAATATGTGACTATAGCTGGTTGCACACGACCATATGCTAACTGGCTGTCATGAATGAACGCCACAGAGGAAACACGGTTGTCATCTGTGTGCCGCCCGGGCGCCGGCCATGCTTCCGCGGCCCCTTTCATTCAATGAATAGGAGCCACGGAAGTAGGGCCGCAAAATCGGACAGGAATAGGACCTGTTCCATATTTTGTGGACCAGACTGTAGGCCCGCACATGGGACCATGTAATTCACGGTCATGTTTACAGGCCCATAGAATTGAGTGGAAAAATCCAGATAGCACACTGACCATTCATACGGTCGTGTGCAAGGGGGCTTAGACTGTCAGTCACATAATACTATGCAGTACAGATGCTATATTGCAGAAAAGTAGCACTGCTCCACAAAGCAACAATACTGCATTTTACCAGTTGGCCATTACTAACAGACGTATTACTTAGAGTTTATCCATTTTGGTCACCCAAAGTGTAAACTTTGTCAACCAATAGAAAAGCAATATGTCTTTCTGACTAAAGTGCTCTGATGTGGAGCAGGTAGAGAGATTTATGCAAATTTTGTTACGTATGTCTCTCCATGAACTCACTAGACTGATATTTTACAACAATCCTTCACTTTACAGGGATTGAGTAGAGGCTGGTCTCACAGGTGAAGCAACCCCCTCTCTCCCAATTGTCAATGAGGAGCTGTTAAAGAAGCAATTTGATAGAAGTTGTGTACTACATAGTCATTCTGCAGATTTAGTAGCATAACTGACTCCTTTGTGGCTCATGTTAACCTCTTTATTCCTCTTTATGGGGAATACTATAATGGAAAAAAATGTAAATGCTTAATTTTTTTTTCTGGTTGCTTTGCCCTCCCCTTCAAAAAAAAAAAAACTGAAAAAGTTATCAATAAGCCATAGGTACCCCAAAATGGTATTTAAAAAAAATACAGCTCACTCTGCAAAATAAGAAGCTTTACACAACTTAATAGATTGTAAAGGTGGCAGAATATGGCAATGCAAAGATTTTTTTTTTTTTTGTAAGTATTAAAACATAACAAATACTATATACATTTGGTACCTCTGTAATTGTAGCGACCCACAGAATAACTGACATAAAAATGTAATCTGTAAAAGAATGGCTCAGTTGCTTTTCTCCAATTCCATCCCATTATTATGGTGCTAGTGTGACTATTGTGAAAAATTGTCAGGGCTGAATTTAACTATTCACAACCTGTCATTTCATTGAAAGCAGTGCTCTTCACTGTAGTCGCTTTAATATCCACGTAGTTAGAGCCAGCCATAGCTATTTGTGTAGCTGAAACACTCTAAGGGAGATGGAGAGAAAGTAGAAAAATTCTTGGAAAAGTAACTTGAGGTATTTATTGAGTTAGCGGAAAAGCTAGAAACGCAGCAAGAAGGGTCCTGTAGTGTCAGATCTCCTAGAAGTGATGTGTGTAACCTCAGCTTCAAATTTCCCCTATTAATAAATTGTATTTTGCTAAGTCAGCAACTTTAGCATGAGCTTAATTTTAGCCGAGTGAAAACCGTACTACTCCAGAATATGTCACCATGATCTAGCGGATTCTATTTTTATTCTGCTTGGCAAATATATTTCTGTTTTGCCAGGGAACCAAAGTGAAGCAAATAATTAATAGCGTGGCACAAGTGCGCGCACACTTCATCTGTATTTACAAATATGCATTGCATACACATTTCTTTCATTCTCTGTGCCCTTTAGCTGACATTTTTGCTGAGACTTGAAGCTCATCCAAGTGCTTTGCTTTTCCAAGGTATGCTAATTAAAAACTTGCTCAGCAGAATTTAATGTTGCAGTGTTATTTATACTGCCGGAGAATGGCTTCAGCAAATAGTGACCCTCCGTAGTGCTGCTAGTTCAAGGGAAATATCCTTTAAGCAGCTGTTATGTGTTTAAACTCCATCATTATTCAGAATGGACGCAGAGACTCATTTGGAGTTTTGTTTTCCGCTGGATATAGTATTTGAATATAAGTGCACGGCTGTGTCTTTTTTTTTTTTTTTTATCTTCTTTCCTTGTTTGTGTGATGACAGAAGATCTGTAAATCTTTCAGAGACTAAGCTGGAAGGTTGCCCAGATTTTTAAATTGGTATGGGAGAAGCAGTCACTCTGAAGAGTTAGCAGCCTAATAGAAGCCGTATCTGCGGTACATTGAGGCAGACAGAGCAATCTATTGTCATTGGGTGCTTCTGTGCCATCAGCTTCTTGGCGTTTTGCAAATTGAGGCACCTCTTCCCGCATCAGAGTGATGATTACATGGGTGTTAATGTACAGGATGTTTCACTACTTCATACTAGCTCGTGTAGTCGTCCAGTACTGTAGATCATATTCACAAGAATATCTATTGATGTAGACTCAGCCACTAGTTATGTACTGTATATAGAAGATTAAATACTGTCATATGAAGTACGACTAGGAAACAGTGCTATAAGTGCAAGTAGGTGGAGGTGTTAGGTTACAGAATGACAGAATTGACAGCAAGTATCAAATTTATGAACAATGATTCTGTCACTATTCCCCTGTTTTGTACAATGTATATGTTTTTCAGAATTATAATGCATTTTTTTTTAATCAATGTTACTATGCATGTAACAAATATTTACACATTTCTCCCACAATGTATGTCCAGAAGGACCACTTGTTTACCACTGTGTGCGCTGATCTAGACCGGCTGCACATGGCTATATTAGGGTCGCATCATAGAACCCTATGATGACCGAAGTTTGGATCCATAGAATTGTGCAGGACTGATTGTTGGGGCCTGACCTTATCAATAGATTACTTTATAGTTCAAAGCTGCATTCACAATTCTACAGACATCAGACATGAAGTTGGCTATAGTCATATGGGTATCCTAACTGCAAATCAAGTTTAGCTATAGATAAAGCCTTCTCTGTTCCAATCTCATCACTCAACATGCAGCACATGAATGGTGATATGAGGTGTGCAGACCTCAGCTTTATTGGAGAACGACACATGCCAGAAGCATCAGAGATGAGTCTGTTGAGATCAGTGGACTCCTATCTCTGTAACTATTAACAGTTTTATCTAAATACCCCCTGAATGGGCAGATTTAGAGTGTCATATAGTTAAAGAGGCTGTTCAGGTAGGAAAAAATATTTCAAGACAGCTTAAAATATTTAAAGGGAGTCTGGAGTCTTCCTCTTTCCCAAGCATATTGAACTGTCACCACCTTGTTATAGTGCACATTACAATGATAAACAACATTCCTTTGTTATGTACAGTACAGACCAAAAGTTTGGACACACCTTCTCATTCCAAGAGTTTTCTGTATTTTCATGACTATAAAAATTATAGATTCACACTGAAGGCATCAAAACTATGAATAAACACATGTGGAATTATATACTTAACAAAAAAGTGTGAAACAACTGAAAATATGTCTTATATTCTAGGTTCTTCAAAGTAGCCACCTTTTGCTTTGATTATTGCTTTGCACACTCTTGGCATTCTCTTGATGAGCTTCAAGAGGTAGTCACCTGAAATGGTCTTCCAACAGTCTTGAAGGAGTTCCCAGAGATGCTTAGCACTTGGCCCTTTTGCCTTCATTCTGCAGTCCAGCTCACCCCAAGCCATCTGGATTGGGTTCAGGTCTGGTGACTGTGGAGGCCAGGTCATCTGGCGTAGCACCCCATCAATCTCCTCCTTGGTCAAATAGCCCTTACACAGTCTGGAAGTGTGTTTGGGGTCATTGTCCTGTTGAAAAATAAATGATGGTCCAACTAAACGCAAACCGGATGGAATAGCATGCCGCTGCAAGATGCTGTGGTAACCATGCTGGTTCAGTATTCCTTCAATTTAGAATAAATCCCCAACAGTGTCACCAGCAAAGCACCCCCACACCATCACACCTCCTCCTCCATGCTTCACGGTGGGAACCAGGCATGTAGAGTCCATTCGTTCACCTTTTCTGCGTCGCACAAAGACACGGTGGTTGGAACCAAAGATCTCAAATTTGGACTCATCAGACCAAAGCACAGATTTCCACAGGTCTAATGTCCATTCCTTGTGTTCTTTAGCCCAAACAAGTCTCTTCTGCTTGTTGCCTGTCCTTAGTAGTGGTATCCTAGCAGCTATTTTACCATGAAGGCCTGCTGCACACAGTCTCCTCTTAACAGTTGTTGTAGAGATGTGTCTGCTGCTAGAACTCTGTGTGGCATTGACCTGGTCTCTAATCTGAGCTGCTGTTAACCTGCGATTTCTGAGGCTGGTGACTCGGATGAACTTATCCTCTGCAGCAGAGGTGACTCTTGGTCTTCCTTTCCTGGGGCGGTCCTCATGTGAGCCAGTTTCTTTGTAGCGCTTGATGGTTTTGGCCACTGCACTTGGGGACACTTTCAAAGTTTTTCCAATTTTTCGGACTGACTGACCTTCATTTCTTAAAGTAATGATGGCCACTCGTTTTTTGTTACTTAGCTGCTTTTTTCTTGCCATAATACAAATTCTAACACTCCACCTGACTTCTGAACAACACAACTGATGGTCCCAACCCCATTTATAAGGCAAGAAATCCCACTTATTAAACCTGACAGGGCACACCTGTGAAGTGAAAACCATTTCAGGTGACTACCTCTTGAAGCTCATCAAGAGAATGCCAAGAGTGTGCAAAGCAGTAATCAAAGCAAAAGGTGGCTACTTTGAAGAACCTAGAATATAAGACATATTTTCAGTTGTTTCACACTTTTTTGTTAAGTATATAATTCCACATGTGTTAATTCATAGTTTTGATGCCTTCAGTGTGAATCTACAATTTTTATAGTCATGAAAATACAGAAAACTCTTGGAATGAGAAGGTGTGTCCAAACTTTTGGTCTGTACTGTACTGTATGTCTACTTTTGTAGGATTGAGAAAATTAACTTTGAAGTCTTGTGTATATGAGGCAGCCAGTGAGCTCAGATCCCTACTATCTCCTGCCTGTGCCAGCTCTTACAGTGAGTGTTGATCCTCCCACTTCTATGACATCACCCATCGTACTTCGTAAGCAGAAAGAGCAGTGCTCCAGGAGCTAAAGGTCCGCCCCCAGTGCACCATCTGCCTCATTTTCATAAGATGGTGGTGACGTTTGAATATGATTGCGGGAGGTGGTAGACTGCTTATTGAAGTGTCTTGTAATGTCCTTTATACACCACATTTTGGTTTTTATGTCCCTTCCTCCCCGGATCACTTAAGTAGGGGATTATGCTGTAGGGGGGTTTAGTTTTCAGTTTGGTTACCAGTTTTAATCTAATTGTTATATTGTTGTTTCCCTTTCCCTTGCACATTGCCTTATTATCATATATTGTGATAAAACTTTGGTTACTCAAGAAGTGCTCTGTGCTTCAGATAACTATCCCTTTTGATTCTTCCTGAGCTGCTGGTTGTACTGATGTTATTCACACCATGCCTTCTTCATATTTTACCATATGCCATTAGAATTTCATTGGTTGCATATTTTCGCATGCCGCTATTGTAGACCATGTAATGTTTCTTATTTCTATTAATAAAAAGTTATTTACCTAAATACTTATTCCATTGATTCCCCACCACTTTTACTGTGATGTTGCCCATTTCCCTGCTGGTCTCTACTTTCTGGTCCAGCAAAAAAACCCGTAGCTGTCTGTTGGTGGTGACATGCTACAGACGGTGATTAGATGCAGTGATGATATGGCCCATGTCAGGAGCAATGGAGCAGGAAGTAGTGACCAATAGTGGCCATGTGTGAGAGTGGCGGGCAATCCTTGCAGTGAGTATTACTTTCTGATTTTATAACATTTTAAGCTGTTTTTTATTAATTTTTTTGTTAGTACAATTTATTCAAAGGAATCCACAGGATAAGGTATAAGTTGCAGATGTGTCAATGTCTGACCACTGGGAAGTACAGTGCTTGACTAAGTCCAGTGGTCCCATTGAAATTATTGGAGCAGGGGCACACCTAACAGACCACAACTCCATTCGGGATGGAGAGCAAAGCGCACCCGTTCTTGTGATCCAAGAGGATCACAACAGTTAATCCCCCACCGTTCTGCAATTTATTCCTTGTGCTTTGGAAAGTTGCTGATATAGGAAAACACCTCTAAAGCAATAGTTCTTGAAAATATGTTTAGAACTTCCTATATACAACACTGGTGTTGAGTTCAGTAAGGGAAACATGACTAAAAACAACAGAGATGGCTTGCTATGTGAAAAAAGAAAAAAAGAGACATGTCAAACATTGAAAAGTCAGGTTTTTTAGTCATTTTACGTCAGTGATGCTACTTGGAATCTCACGGCTTAGTTCTGTGAAGTTGTCATTGTCATCATTGTCATCTGAGCTCCCAAGATACATTGTCCTCAGCTAACAAGTCGTCAGCAGAATGTTGTAGCTAGCTTTAGATGTGAATGGAGAAGGAAAAAGCATGTAAACCAAGGATTACTACAAGATGAACATTTTATGTAGATTGTAGTAATAGATATTGTAAAATTGTGTTTCATTTGTGGAATTCACCATAAAATGTGATCCATGTCAGCTGGTAATTTTCATCTCTACAGTGCCCTTATTATCTGTGGGGTCAGGGAGAGTCCCCTATTTCAGTACTGTCACCATTGAAAAGCAAAACGAGTTCACCCTGCAAGAAGTTTATTGCCTTGTATTCCAGAAGTCCTAAGTAGATTCCCAATGTCACGATATAAGGTGCATGCTAATGCTGCCAGCTCTCATTTCTGTATTTACTTTAGAAAGTATTACTTTTCATATTCCCGATCTGCATGTGCGTTTTGCTTGGCAGCTGTCCTATCTTGACAAAAGAATATCATTAAAGACTTTTTCTGCTGGTTGAGTAAGACAGCTGCAGGTATTGGCACAATACAGAAATCCATAATCACGGAGAGTAACTAAAGCATATTGCCGTTTTTTCACTAGAACAAAACACATCTGGCACAAGCTCTGTTAATTTGTTATCTGTGCATCATGAATAATGCACCAGCTACAGCTGGCACATCCTAAACCTATTTGCCAAGCTATGAAATAGAGCGCATTTTATTTCTCAGTACCTTTGTCTGTGTTAAATGTCTAGCTTTCCTAAACTCCTTAATCGGTATCCACAGCTCGACCAGCGCTGCCTTTTTCAGGTGCATTTTTACCTTCAAGTAGCTTTTTATATTAGGACTTTTAAACCGCTTAAAAGCAATTTGTTTATTCGTCTTTCAGGAGGCAGCAATATTTGCAGCTACTCAATTCACAGATTTGAAACATTTTACAGCTTCCCTGGCTTCTTACAGGTTGATTACAGTAATGCCTTTTCAGTCTAGATTTCACAGCCATATAAAAACTGCATATAAAATGCAAAGCAACATAGCAGGCAGCACTGCTCATATTGTTTCCCTAGCAAAATTACATGAAAAATAGGCAAGACAAGAATTGCTGAACATTATTTTGGTCACATTCATTGGATGACTGTTTTATTTCAAAAGTCCAAATTCATTTGTACATTCTAGAAAGAAATAAAGTGAAATGAAATCTGAACAGCATCTCATAAAAACTGCATAGAACAAGCGTAAACTTATACATAGTTGTATAAAGACTGAAGTAAAGCTGTGCTGGAAACATGACATATTGAATACCAACCTTTTCTTCCTCTGTTTGAAGTGTTTGTGTGGTGCAGTTTTTTATGATGCCCTATTTCATCTGACACTCAAGAATGTCCCAAAATGGAGAAAAGCAAATACAAAATCACATTATAGCTATTAGCTTGCTCAGAAAGTGAATAAATGGGTCTTAAAGAAGATCCACTATCAACATTGGGACCTATTAGATAGGAACATCACTGTGGCTCAACAACTATTCACCCATCATTGTGTAATTTTTGGATGTGCCAGGTCCTCTAGAGCACTGCTTCTCAAACTGATGAGGAACAGTTCCTTGACAATGTCGGCTTTGACACAAAGATGTGCATTAGCAGAGCAGTCTCTGTGACTAGAAAGCCTGAAATACCTGTGCTGGTATCATCACCAAGGTCCACAGGTCTCAGGTCTGTCACCTAGGAACTGTTCAGCCGGATCCCTCAGGCTGAATGCTATAAAATGAAGGCAGAGGTATCATAGACTGGTACTGGAGGCAGAAGGCCCTTCTCTTACCTTCATACTCTATTGTGGAGATGTCCCAGACAGTGTGTGAGGTAGAATTTGGGAATGATTTGCTGCAGGTTTGGAAGGTTTTAATTTGGGGAGTTACTGCAGCCAGTGTGCTAGAGGTGGAAAGGGGGAGTCTGTACTTGCCATTAGGAGACAGGAAGGTTGGGGTGCAATGCTGCTACCAGTGATGCTGTACTGTGGTGTTTGGAATTTCTGCTGAGGTATTTTGTGCTATACAATGGTATATGTTTAGCACTGCTACGGTGAAATGTTGTGTTGCACTGTGTTGTTTAAGTCTTCTGAGAGGTATTGTCTGCTGGACACTGGTGTTTGGCACCATCTGGGAGTTATTTTGTGGTGTTTGGTGCTATGTTGAACAACAGATTGGCTGGTGAGGCCTGAATCAAGAAAGTTTGAGAAGCCCTGATTTAGAGCGAGAGGGACTCATTATAACCATTCACTGCTTTATAATACAGCGCTAAGAGTCCTGAGTGAGAACCCTACTGACCTCAATTGACTCTTTATTCCCTATTCAAGTATTTGCAGATGGGTATTGTACATCAGACAACCTCTTTAGATGAAACCTCCATCTTCTAGAAACTTGAGCACATTAGATAATGCATGAAATACAAGAGCTCTATGAAATTGAGTCTTCTACAGTGGACAATGGTCAGCCAAATGAATGTTCACACAAACATTCTTTACTGATTGTTGCCCTATCTAAACATGGCAACTGATCAGCCAACAAAGAGGCAAATGCTTGTTTGATGTTGATCAAATAATTTCTGCAGGCGATAAAAATGAACAGTTGTGGGTAGCAAATCCCCTCATGTTAACAGGGGAGGACAAATGATCATATTACTGATTCCCACTATACAATGGCTGCTTCATTTATAATATAATCTCTTATAGATATAAAAATGAGTTTCTGTCTGTCTGTTCTTTATGCGTGACCAAACAACTGGACTGATCTTCACCAAATTTAGCACACAGGTACATCAGGTTTCCGGGAAGGTTTTAGACCGGGTCTCAGCTCTCTAGGACGTACCGTTCCTGAGATACAGTATTCCCAAAAAATGACCTGCATTAGCCAATAGAAGCCTGCAAGTTTTTCACTCATATTCGAACTGTCATACACACGGTCACCAATAGAAGCTCGCAAGTGCTTAGTCTCCACATGCACACAGCTTTACTCCAGGTTTCCATAACAACCTAGCCTTTTGTCTTCACTGCTGTAGGTCAGCTTTAAAGGCACAGGGCGCTGTGGATGATACTGTTACACAAGGTCACAAACACACAGCTTTTCTCCAGGTTTCCATAACAACCAGATTTTGCACTGATATCCAAACTGAGATACACATGATCACATGATGCTTATGAGCCAATGGAAACTCGCAGGTTCTTCAGTCTTGACATACACACAGCTTTACACCAGGTTTCCATAGCAACCAAGCTATTTATGACCTGTATTAGTCAATAGCAGTTTGCAGGTCCTTAAATATTCGTATGATGTGTATCAGCCAATATAACTTCACATTTAATTTACCAGGTTTCCTTAACAACACAGCTATAAATAGATGGTACCTATACTGGACTGCCATACTGGATGTCAGCATTCTTATAAATTGAAACGTATTTAAACTACACACAAACAACATTCAAAATAGACCAGTGACAATTCTTATGGGGCCACTACACAAACAAAAATGAAAACTACCCGTGCAAAGCGGGTCCTTCTGCTAGTATTGATATAATCACTTTGCCTTACAAGGACTTTCTTTGTACTAGAATATTGGAATATTTATGTATGAGGCTCCGGCCTCTTAGTAATTCTTGCCCATGAAGGTGTGCTGAATCACAGATATACTCCAGTCAGGAACTGGCATAGATTTTTCAGCATAAAGTATAGTAAATATGGCAGACCGGGCGCCCCTGCCCTGGTCCACTAAGATTCCTGCCCCCTCCACTTAAATCTGTTTAAAAAAGTGGTGAGCGCAAAGAGTTGTTGCACAGTGCTCAAAAAATGTACCAAGCAGGACTTTTTTAGGCAGCCTTAGTAAATGTGGGCCTTTGTGTAAAAAATGTGTAGCTGACTAAATCTTAAAATAAGATGTTTGCCAATGATCTGGGATGCCAGATATGATACAATCAACTGCTTACCATGGTTGCTCGTATTGAAGACAAGTTCAGCCATTACATCATTTTGCATTTGATGTCAGACATCGGTACATTCTTACTTGCAGAGGCAAATACATTGTTGCAGTGTAGTGGTCTATCATAGCGCCATGCTCAATCTAATGGAACTCTTTATTAAGAACAGATTGCTCTAATACAATCTATTTCCTCTCTTCTTGTAAGGACTGCTGCTATGTGATCTCTATGTTCTGCCACACGTTATTTCTGTAAGGAGGGTGTTAAGATATTCCAGCCACTTGGATGTATGTAATTAAACTTCAAATGAGATTCACTTTCACTTATATTGTAGCTGATATATTTTGACTTCTGTGCACTTCAGGGCATTTACCAAAGTACACCATAAAAATGCTGTCAGCAATAATATACACTGCGTCGCTTTCCATAGATTTATAAATGAAGGTTATCCTTGTTTCAGCATTATAAAGTAATTCACAGTTTTCATTATTTTGTGACTCATTTAGGCAAAATGGACTTGGCATTTGATTAAACCCGTGTCTGCTTTCTGCCACAGAACCATTTAAATAGTTTGTTATAGAATGAATTGCTTTTATTGCTGCTCTGCTAAGTGGGATTATGATCATCAGGTGACCTCTAAATGAATCTGCAAACTTTATCCTCATGAGCCATCGCACGTCGAGGGTAAAATACTGGGGGATCAAGAGGCATTACAGAAGATTTACACTACAGCTGCACGCGCAGATATGTTGTATGGCTTCAATATCTTAATGATATTATTAGTGCTTGAAATTATGGGGATGATTAGTGGTTGAGTGGCTATCAATTGAGGAGTACTTTTGAGGAAATAAGGGTTAAACTAATATCCACTGTATAATTAATACATTGGCCCATATTTCTTACTTTCACAGAAGTCAACTGAACGATCAGAAGAGACACAGTCAAGAATTAGTCTCTCAGCTGGAAACCACCCATGAGAAGAACGTTGAGGTAAGAGCTTTACATTTATATACCAGTTTGGGTAGGGGGTTTTACTGTTTTTTTGTATGACCAGGGTTATTTTTATACAGCCAAGAATTGAATGATTGAAATTGGGAAATTTTCTTGATCGTTAGAATTTTTGTATGTTGACCTGGGGCCAGTGGAACTGGAGGTTCTGTCATCCACAGGAGCTAATACAGAAATAAAACACTTATAAGTTGCTGGGGACAACTTCTCAGTTTTCTTGAATAAAGTCCATTGAGTTGGAAGAATCCACCAGCAGTGGAGACTGTCAGCGTGTGTCCACCAGTAGTGTAGATTGTAAGGTTGTTTGGTCAGAAATATGAACTGCTGAGATCAAGGCCTTACACATAATACAACAAACCCTTGATAATTCAGTCATAACTTGTAAAATAGTTTTATATATATTAGATACAGTATATATATATTTTTCTCTGACAAAATATTCCGCAAAGCTTTCTATAATTAGTCATAAGATTGATTTAGCATAGGAAACTATTGCAGAGAACTGCTGGAGAGAGACAGAGACACACAGAGAAGTGGCTGCAGCTTTTAGTGAGTACCTCACCTCAGTGCTGAATCCATAGTTGCACTGGTCAGGACTGCTCAATAATGTCCTGCTTGCTGCAGCTACTGCTTCTCTTTGTGTGTGTTTGTGATAGGGGAGCAGGATCTCTCCTTTCTTGTGTGCAGTGTACGGAAAACCTCATAGCAGCTAGTCTCCACCTCCAGCTTTGGGACATCTAAGAAATATAGGTACATTTGCTGAAAAATGTCAGATACAAGCCATACAATGGCCAGAAATCCTAATATTCCTCATGTACACTTGAATGCTTATTCTGAAAAGTCAACTGAAACAACTGGTACGATCCAAGGAACATCGTTCTTGTCTTGTAAGTGTGAATTCATCAGCAAAGCTGAAGAAACTTTCCTACACTGTGTTGTAGCATAGACAATGTGCCACGTTTGTGTTGTCAGCCAACTGTGACAAGTTGTGGATGGAAATGAAAATCCCTGCAAGCTGATATATCTTTTCACACAGTGTCTAATAGAATTTGAGGTTTTCATTTTTCAAGTGTTATCAATTTCATAGAGGTTCTAATAAAACAGATAATCTCCTTGCGAATGTGTTAGATTTAAAAATGCATATTAGTAGGGATTTACAGAGCAATTTCACCTATTCAGTGTGAATGTTACTAATGTGGTTATTTGGGAAGATCTACCCAGGCTAGATTTTAAGCTACAATGTTTAATGAAACACTTACTGTAAAATGCCATATTTCTGTACTATAATGACCTTCCATGTTATACATTACTGTAAGTATAAGTAGCTTTAGAAATTTATAGTATTAATGACATGGTTCTCCCCACCTTTGGTAGCTTTATTGATGGGTCTTACTCCATTTACATAAATGGAGAGACTTATCAATAACACCAGAACAGGGGGAAGCCGGAGGGGAGTCATCCCACTTCTTGTGCTCAGCTTATATTTTTGTACGCTGTTGTTTGTAAGAAGAGACCCTGTTGGTATTTCATTCTCCTCATGGTTCCCTTTAGCATGAAATCTCAGATCCGATCAGATATTTGTTCTATATATATATATATATATATATATATATATATCCACATACATACATACATACATACAGTCATGGCCGTAAGTGTTGGCACCCCTGAAATTTTTCCAGAAAATGAAGTACCAGTATTTCTCCCAGAAAATTATTGCAATTACACATTTTGCTATACACATCAAAACAACAAACATCTTTGAACCTCCACCATATTTGACTGTTGGTACTGTGTCTTTTCTTTGTAGGCCTCAATCTGTTTTTCAGTAAACAGTGGAATGATGTGCTTTACTAAAAGCACATCATCTGTCCGCAAGATGTTTTCCCAGAAGGATTTTGGCTTACTCACATTCATTTTGGCATACTGCAGTCTAGAATTTTTATGTCTCTGTGTCAGCAGTGGGGTTCTTCTGGATCGACAGATAGTTCGTGCTGACACTGATGCAGCCTGAGCCTGCAGGACAGCTTAATTTCTTTGGAACTTGATTTTGGCTGCTTATCCACCATCCGGACTATCCTGTGCTGCAACTTTTCATCAATTTTTTTTTTTTTCTTCCGCCCACATCCAGGGAGATCAGGTATACTTCCATGGGTTGTAAAATTCTTGATTATGTTGCGCTGCGTAAACGAAGGAACATCAAGATCTCTGGAGATAGATTTGTAACCTTTAGATTGTAGATAATTTTGGTTCTCAAGTCCTTAGACAAGGACTTAGTCCTTCTCCACTTTATGTTCTCCATGCTTAGTGTGACACACACAGACAAAGAATGCAAATATTGAGTACACTTCTCTTTTTTTATCTGGTTTCAGTTGTCATTTTTATATTGCCCACACCTGTTACTTGCCACAGGTGCGTTTGAATGAGCATCACAAAGTTATTTACCCACAATTTAAAAAAAAAAAAACGTGCAAACAATTTTGTCTGGTTCATTTCTGGAGTTTTGTGTGAAATTATGCCCAATTTGCCTTTTTTTCTCTGTTTTTATTGTATTGTTCCAATACACTCAAAGGAAATAAACGTGTGTATAACAAAATATGTTTAATTGCAATAATTTTCAGGGAGAAATACTTCATTTTCTAGAAAAATTTCTGGGGTGCCAACACTTACGGCCATGACTGTGTGTGTGTGTGTGTATGTATATATATATATATATATATATATATATATATACAATGCAGACCAAAAGTTTGGACACACCTTCTCATTCCAAGAGTTTTCTGTATTTTCATGACTATAAAAATTGTAGATTCACACTGAAGGCATCAAAACTATGAATTAACACATGTGGAATTATATACTTAACAAAAAAGTGTGAAACAACTGAAAATATGTCTTATATTCTAGGTTCTTCAAAGTAGCCACCTTTTGCTTTGATTACTGCTTTGCACACTCTTGGCATTCTCTTGATGAGCTTCAAGAGGTAGTCACCTGAAATGGTTTTCACTTCACAGGTGTGCCCTGTCAGGTTTAATAAGTGGGATTTCTTGCCTTATAAATGGGGTTGGGACCATCAGTTGTGTTGTTCAGAAGTCAGGTGGATACACAGCTGATAGTCCCACTGAATGGAGTGTTAGAATTTGTATTACGGCAAGAAAAAAGCAGCTAAGTAACAAAAAACTAGTGGCCATCATTACTTTAAGAAATGAAGGTCAGTCAGTCCGAAAAATTGGGAAAACTTTGAAAGTGTCCCCAAGTGCAGTGGCCAAAACCATCAAGCGCTACAAAGAAACTGGCTCACATGAGGACCGCCCCAGGAAAGGAAGACCAAGAGTCACCTCTGCTGCGGAGGATAAGTTCATCCGAGTCACCAGCCTCAGAAATCGCAGGTTAACAGCAGCTCAGATTAGAGACCAGGTCAATGCCACACAGAGTTCTAGCAGCAGACACATCTCTACAACAACTGTTAAGAGGAGACTGTGTGCAGCAGGCCTTCATGGTAAAATAGCTGCTAGGAAACCACTGCTAAGGACAGGCAACAAGCAGAAGAGACTTATTTGGGCTAAAGAACACAAGGAATGGACATTAGACCTGTGGAAATCTGTGCCTTGGTCTGATGAGTCCAAATTTGAGATCTTTGGTTCCGACCACCGTGTCTTTGTGCGACGCAGAAAAGGTGAACGAATGGACTCTACATGCCTGGTTCCCACCGTGAAGCATGGAGGAGGAGGTGTGATGGTGTGGGGGTGCTTTGCTGGTGACACTGTTGGGGATTTATTCTAAATTGAAGGAATACTGAACCAGCATGGTTACCACAGCATCTTGCAGCGGCATGCTATTCCATCCGGTTTGCGTTTAGTTGGACCATCATTTATTTTTCAACAGGACAATGACCCCAAACACACCTCCAGACTGTGTAAGGGCTATTTGACCAAGAAGGAGAGTGATGGGGTGCTACGCCAGATGATCACCAGACCTGAACCCAATCGAGATGGTTTGGGGTGAGCTGGACCGCAGAGTGAAGGCAAAAGGGCCAACAAGTGCTAAGCATCTCTGGGAACTCCTTCAAGACTGTTGGAAGACCATTTCAGGTGACTACCTCTTGAAGCTCATCAAGAGAATGCCAAGAGTGTGCAAAGCAGTAATCAAAGCAAAATGTGGCTACTTTGAAGAACCTAGAATATAAGACATATTTTCAGTTGTTTCACACTTTTTTGTTAAGTATATAATTCCACATGTGTTAATTCATAGTTTTGATGCCTTCAGTGTGAATCTACAATTTTTATAGTCATGAAAATACAGAAAACTCTTGGAATGAGAAGGTGTGTCCAAACTTTTGGTCTGTACTGTATATATATATATATGTATATATATATATATATATATATATATATATATACAGTCATGGCCAAAAGTTTTGAGAATGACACAAATATTATATTTTCACATGATCTGCTGCCCTCTGGTTTTTATGTGTGTTTGTCAGATGTTTTTATCACATACAGAAATATAATTGCATTCATATTATGAGTAACAGAAGCTTATATTGACAGTTAGAATGAGTTAATGCAGCAAGTCAATATTTGCAGTGTTGACCCTTCTTCTTCAGGACCTCTGCAATTCTCCCTGGCATGCTCTCAATCATCTTCTGGACCAAATCCTGACTGATAGCAGTCCATTCTTGCAGAATCAATGCTTTAATTTTGTCTGAATTTGTTGGTTTTTGTTTGTCCACCCATCTCTTGATGATTGACCACAAGTTCTCAATGGGATTAAGATCTGGGGAGTTTCCAGGCCATGGACCCAAAATCTCTATGTTTTGTTCCCTGAGCCATTTAGTTATCACCTTTGCTTTATGGCAAGGTGCTCCATCATGCTGGAAAAGGCATTGTTGAGCGCCAAACTGCTCTTGGACGGTTGGGAGAAGTTGCTCTTGGAGGACATTCTGGTACCATTCTTTATTCATGGCTGTGTTTTTAAGCAAGACTGTGAGAGAGCCGATTCCCTTGGCTGAGAAGCAACCCCACACATGAATGGTTTCAGGATGCTTTACAGTTGGCATGAGACAAGACTGGTGGTAGCGCTCACCTCTTCTTCTCCGAATAAGCTGTTTTCCAGATGTTCCAAACAATCGAAAAGGGGATTCATCAGAGAAAATGACTTTACCCCAGTCCTCAGCAGTCCACTCCCTGTACCTTTTGCAGAATATCAGTCTGTCCCTGATGTTTTTTCTGGAGAGAAGTGGCTTCTTTGCTGCCCTCCTTGAGACCAGGCCTTGCTCCAAGAGTCTCCGCCTCACAGTGCGTGCAGATGCACTCACACCTGCCTGCTGCCATTCCTCAGCAAGCTCTGCACTGCTGGTAGCCTGATCCCGCAGCTGAAACACTTTTAAGAGACGGTCCTGCCGCTTGCTGGTCTTTCTTGGGCGCCCTGGAGCCTTTTTGGCACCAATGGAACCTCTCTCCTTGAAATTCTTGATAATGCGATAGATTGTTGACTGAGGTGCAATCTTTCTAGCTGCAATACTCTTCCCAGTCAGGCCATTTTTGTGCAGTGCAATGATGACTGCATGTGTTTCTTTAGAGATAACCATGGTTAACAGAAGAGAAACAATGATGGCAAGCACCAGCCTCCTTTTAAAGTGTCCAGTGGTGTCATTCTTACTTAATCATGACAGATTGATCTCCAGCCCTGTCCTCATCAACACCCACACCTGTGTTAATGGAGCAATCACTGAAACGATGTTAGGTGGTCCTTTTAAGGCAGGGCTGCAATGATGTTGAAATGTGTTTTGGGGGATAAAGTTCATTTTCTAGGCAAATATTGACTTTGCAAGTAATTGCTGTTAAGCTGATCACTCTTTATAACATTCTGGAGTATATGCAAATTGCCATTAGAAAAACTGAAGCAGTAGAGTTTGTAAAAATTAATATTTGTATCATTCTCAAAACTTTTGGCCATGACTGTATATATATATATATATATATATATATATATATATATATATATATATAATCTATAGTGTGTGTGTGTGTGTATTAATCTATATATAAATCTTCCTGCACCTTCATTGAATCCGTCTTTTTATCATTTAGCTTGAAAACTTGATAGCTGATTTACAGGAAAAAAGCATGAGGCTTCAGAAGCGCCTGGACCAAGCAGAGGAGCAAGCAGTAGAGGCTTCAAAACAGGTATGACAGTATAACAAGAATTTAATTTTATGTATGTATTCAGATGACAGAATACCAAGCTCACTATAAACCTGTACTTAAAGAGGACCTTTCAAGTCCTCATGCATATGCAGTTTTATATACCACTAAAAAGTCAACAGTGCGCTGAATTCAGCGTACTGTCGGCTTTCCCGTTATATGCCTCAGGGCTGGAGATATCGGTGCCGTTAATTTCAGAAGGGCGTTCCTCACAGCTCAGCGTTATCGTTGGGCGGTAAGGAACGCCCCCCCTTCTGTACAGGCTATGGACGAGTACTGTCGGGGGGGGCGTTCCTCACAGCCCAGCGATGACGCTGAGCAATGAGGAATGCCCTTCTGACAGTGGGGAGATATCAGTGCTGAAATTATCACCACTGATATCTCCAGCCCCAGGGCATATAACGGGAAAGCCGACAGTGTGCTGAATTCAGCGCAATGTTAGCTTTCTAGAGGTATATAAAACAGCATATGCAT
Source organism: Leptodactylus fallax (assembly GCA_947044405.1). Taxonomy (NCBI): domain Eukaryota; kingdom Metazoa; phylum Chordata; class Amphibia; order Anura; family Leptodactylidae; genus Leptodactylus; species Leptodactylus fallax. The sequence goes on from CAMRHE010000012.1 coordinate 6,296,920, forward strand.
GAGGACATGAAAGGTCCTCTTTAACGTATACAAAATGCCTGCTAAGTGTCTGAAACTTAAAGTGAGAATTCAGCTTCTGCAAAAATCCCCAAACCCTCTATACCATGGATCTTCTAATGGTGCATGATCTTTCACTGCCATGACTTACCCAGAATTCTGTATAGGAAATACTCCCTCTGTTGGAAAACATAAAAACCTCTTATTCAAAGTCCAAATGTCAGGTGACCAGTATGATAGCAGCAAAAAACTGACACATAATATTGGTCAGTACAAAGAACTAGCACATACTTTATTCTGTCCAAGATGTGAACAAAGTATAGGGGATATTCTTTACAGGTGAAGAAAAGGCAGTTTAGGTAACCATACAGAAAAGGGTTCTTTTGAGTAGCCAAAGTATGGAATGCCCTACCCCAGGTTGTAGTAATGGCAGATACCATGTCAGCATTTAAACAAGGGTTTGAGGCTTATCTAATAATTTATAACCCTTAATGTCATTTGTAATCTAAGTACAAGTTATGGCAATTACATTTTCAAAGAGGAGAGGTTGATTCAGGGATTTATTCTGATTGCAAAATTTGGAGTCGTGAAGAAATTTCCTCTAAGACAGTGTAATTGGTCTCTGCCTCATAGGGGTTTTTTTGCGCTCCTCTGGATCAAGACTGGAGGATTTTAGCTTACACTTGATGGACCTATAGTTTTCTTCCACCTTATTAACTTTGTACTATGTAGAAGGAGAGAAGTTGTTGGAATTGAATGACACTTTCTACCGTATGTGTGAATGTAATGATGATATATATAATTACAATGTTAGAGCAAAAGAATAGTTTATTGGGGAACACTGTACAATTGAAAGGAGGCTCTAGTACCCTGTTGGGCCGCGTCTAGCCCAGATACAAGATGTCATTCAGTTTGACATGGAGGCATACAGGTTCTGTGGTACATTTGCCCTCAGATGTTGTAGCTCGACCTGTAGATCCTGCACACTTGAAGGCTGCCGAACCTGGCGTCTCAGCTGGTCCCATAAATTTTCAGTTGGCGATGAATCTTGCAACCAGGAAGACCGTGAAGTGTTGTAATCCATTAGAGACATTCCAGGGAAACCCTTGTGGTGTGTGGACGAGCATTATTCTTCTGAAATATGCTAGTTGGAAGCCCTGCCATGTCTAGCAGTCAGCGATCTCTCACATAGAGGTACACTACCTAAAGCAAGCCTTTTTATAGAACTTTGCAGGAAGCAGTTTTATGCCCTCTTGTGGCAAACCCAGTGTCTAATCAGACTACACCTGCATTCATTTACATATCTTCCTGAGACATAACTGCATGCCGAGTATTGCTGCAAACCAATTCTATTTCAATTTCTATTTGGGTGCGTTATTTCTTTTTTTTCAATGCATGTATATGGTTTTTATGATTTGAAGCAGGGACTTTGAGTAAAAAAAAAACAGAATAAAATCCTAACAGGACTCTAACTAGGAGCGAGAGTGAAAGCCCTGCTTACCCCACAACACAAGATAATATATAAACCAATATAGCACAGAGCTCAGCTTCTCTCCCTCTTTCATATACTACTCTGATAAATCCCCAGGCTCACCTTTAAAATCACACCTAACATAAATTAAAAAAGGACCATAAAACTGATGATCCAGCATATTTTCTATACTATTGAGTGTTTCCAGATTTCAATTGAATCTGAAGTTATTTTAGGTTTTATTTTGAATTTTAAGGGCTGCCTTAAACAATTGCATAAGTTCAACAGAATGAACAAGCCGGAACCCACCAGTCCTGATACAAACATAAACCATGCAGGGAGAGAGTGGTGCATAAAAATAAGTACCAGCCATTTTGCATGTATCACACTTCCTGTATCACACTTCCTGTGACTCTGATTTATGTGATTCTGTAATGTCATCTTTAAGACGGCGCTTAATTTAAAGGCCATTTACAGTTCAGGAAATTGTCTCTGATACTGAATTGAGGTCATGAAGAATACAATTTATTCATTTAATACAGAATCAAATGAAATCAGACAGTTTCTCTATGGATTTTGACAAAACTTTCAACTATAAAGAGAGACTGTAATGTTGGTAGTAAAAACTGCTGCAGGACATATCTTCACATACAAGTAACGGAAGTGTCAGAATCTAAAATATTAGTGTACATTTTGGTCCATTTATGTGAATGTACATTTAGTCTTCTGACATATGTTAAACAGTAGAACCAGATATTTTCAGCTATGATCAAGTAAGAGGATTTGTTATAGTCAGCATGGTTCACTGAGACAATATTATTTTGCCTTAAGTCTCACTCAAATTGAATGAATTCAGAAGAGTCGATGTGTTAAGTTAGCATAGGAAGGAAGCATGGAACAGAAAACTCTTCATTACTGCGTCTTAGCTTGACACGTTGGCAGGCACAAAACTAGTGCCCTTGGCAACCACCCATACATGTGCCTCCATTTTCTAATTCTACTTGCAAAATGTTGCATTTTCTTACTTCACCATATAGTCATAATTAGTGAAACGGCAACTTCTGGGTTGTTGTCATGGCATTTTGAGTGTGTCACATAATGTTAAAAAAAGCTCTAGCTTAAAATGATCTCAATATTCAGTATAACGTTAAAGGGAACCTGTCATGACAAAAAAAAAAAAAAACCTATGTTTTACGCTGAAACATTGCAACTATTCAGAGAAAACATACTGGAGTTTTAAGAATGAGATGGGTACTTGAGTTTATGTATCTTCCCCATGCCATACTCTTTATCAGGTACGATAAAGCTACAGTTGATACTTATGTTCTTATGCATCAGCCTGTGGACATATAGAGGTGTTAATAAGTCAGTGAAGCCCACTGCCCATCCACAGCAGGAAGATTGTATGTACTAAATAAAGACATATAATTAGAGATCCGTCATTTGTTGGTATTTTCCACAAAACAATAGAAGATAATTTCCATTCAGAGTAAAAGCAAACTTAATAATGTATGAAAAGCACAATGTAAAATATATTGCATGTTACATTTGATGACAATGTAGCTGGAAGCTGAGATGTGGCTCAAGACTGGGCAAGTGTTGTAAACCATGTTTGTTTGCCGCTCCCCTTGCGATAATAAATATAGAGGTGGTGGTCTTTCTTCACGTGTATCTATTCCTGGGCCAGTACAGTAATGCTGCACTCTTGGGAAGCACTGCTTTATTGAACAAAGTTCTGCAAGAGCTGACTTGTGCTTTATTTGTAGATTTAGAACTTTTATAGTCTTGTCCAATTACCCAGAAACATTCTTACATGATTACAAAAATCTCCTGGCGAGAATTGGTGCTTTATTACTCAACGTGAATTTGTTATTTTGTTGCTCAGAGAAATTTTCTCTTTTTAACCATTTGCATATCTCTCTGCAGCTCAGCCGTGTTGTTTCCCAGAGGAGAAAAACAACTCATGAACTGGACCTTGAGAAAATCTAAAAATAAAAGTACAACTGTTCTAATTGGGATTATACAACCTGCAGTAAAACATGGAAGAACATGAAGAATTAATGACTTCTTGTCAGTGCTGCAGCGAGCAGCAGTAGAAACCTTTCACTTGTGGACAATCTACTACGGTTTTATAATGAGAAAAAATGAACACTTGTCACAAATATAGTTTTATGCCAATTTTATTCTTAAAACTGTATCTGTTTAATAATGCCATTTTGTAAGATTAAACTATTTATACTTAGTTTGCTTACTGGTATTAGTAATATTACGCATCAGTTGCTCCATTTTTTTAGTAGGGATTTTTCTCTGCTCCACCCAGTTCCACTGTTAACAATTGATATGCATTTGTCAAGACCACCTAGTCAGGGCCCTGTTAACTGCCTTTAGTTGACACCATCTTCCCCATTGGTGGTGTATACAACTAAATAATACAAACCTACAGTACCCAAATATGTTAACTGTAACATGGAGTGTAGCTGCCTTTCAATAGATTCAGGCACTAGTTGTGGGATCTTGGATGCAGTCTCTGGGTGCTCAGGCCATCAGGGCCATGGGTTACAAGTGGCGCTATGTCTTCTTAGGGAGACATCGCATTTGCAGGCCACTTTGCGGTGTGTGGCGTTTCACAGCCCATGTATGTTTTACTAGGAACTCTGGGAAAGGAATATGCAAATAAGTCCTCCTTGATGGGAAAAGGAAAGCTTGTTGTAACATAGGTAACTCCCTAGAGATCAATGCCTGGTTTTCTAAGAACCCTAGTTACACAGTTATATGAAAAGATGCTCCAAAACTGTTATTTTATGTGAAATACAAGTACTAACTAAACAGGGGTTCATGCAAACAGCCATTTTATAGATTTGTGTTGCATGGAACTATATTAGGGTTTCTATAGAGGGGCCATTGCATACAGAGGTTTCTTTCTGACAGAATCTTGGCATGCTAGACTGTTAGTGTGCAAGTCCACTGCAAGTATTAGGCCTGGTTCACATCTGCTTGCAGCACTTTCCTCTCCACTTGCTTCGTGCGGAAACCACACGGACCCCATTGTAGTCTATGGGGTCCACGGGTTTCCCAGGTAAACCACTTTTTATGCGTATAGGTTTCCGTTCAGGGGGTCCCTAAGTGGACTCCCCGAACGGAAACCCGAACGCATATGTGAACCGGGCCTTAGACCCACATTAAAGGAGCATTACAGGTTCCCAGGGACATGGGAGCAAGCCATTTCATTATTCTCACTGGTGAGGCGCCAAGTCCCTTTCCTGGTAAACCGGTGCTTTCACATCAAGTCTCATTTATTTTCAATGGCATGCGTCCATTTATTTCTTTTTGGCTACTTATATAGCACCATTATATTCTGCAGTGCTTTACAGATATAGCCAACACTGTCCCAAGTATGTTGCACAATCTAAATTCCCTATCAGTATGTGTTGAGTGTGGAAGGAAAACCCACGCAAGCACAAGGAGAATATACAAACTCCTTGCAGATGTTTTCCTTTGCTGCATTCGAATCCAGGACTCCAGCGCTGCAAGGCAACTGTGCTAACCACTGAGCCATGTATTGTAATTGAAGGTGGGTCGGTAGGTGCCCTCACTGCTCTCTGCAACTGATCTTACAGGTGGGTGTAATTTACATGACAAACGGTCTTCTGGGACATCTTTAAAATAGCAGAGCTGCAGCCACTTTCTATACATAACACAACATCTCGCTCTTCCCTAATTCCTATAGACATTAATGGAATGTTATTTATGCAGGTGAATCACAGGCTGCCACATAAACCTCTCTGACTCCCTTGCTATTTTCATTTCTTCCATCTCTTATCTTCCTATGTATATTTCAGTATAATATTTAATACTAACACCAGCACTCCAAAGCCTGTAAACTAGATATATGACATCAGTGGGAAAATGAGACCATTCTTCATGATAAAAGCTTCAAGTATTTTTACATTATCAGAATTTATGCAAAAATTGATGAGACGGTGTAAATATAACATAGGAAAGGTTTGCCCACGTAAGAAGTGACAAGTATTGTGATTCTTGTGACAAGAGAAGCCACACTAGGCGATAAATCTGTAAAAATAACCACCTTTGTGCTGTACATTCTCCACTAAATGACTGGCCTGTCAGAGCTTATAGCCCTGAGGTTTTCTTCCAGCCACTAAGTCTCTTGCATTAGTTTAGTACAGGAAGATATACAATTTTGCATTAGTCACCAAGCATAATTTATATAGTAAATTTACACTTCAAAAGGAATTCAAATGACACGAATTCTTCATTTAATTAAGGGCATGTTTTTGTCACATTTGCATATTTCACTAGAAAAACAGTTTTTTCATATTTTAATACAGTTTTTCATGTATTTATAAGATAAAAGGCAAGTGGTATAAAATTTACATGAAGATTTATTCATCACTATAGCAAAATGTCTTCCCATCTAAATGTACGGAATTAGTTGAGCAGTAAAACACTTTATATTTGGGCTGCAGGGATATTATCAACAAGTATTTAGTCGGAATACAGAAGAAGCTTGGTTCTGAAAAGGCTCATAAAAGGGTCTCCCAGTGATTATGAATTACTTTACATAGATTGGGGCCTATATAATATTTATTTAATATTAATATTCATATATTCTTCAGATTCTGACATTCAGATCCACTGCACCTGCTATGTTTGCTATAGTATGGTCTCCAATAGAGATGACCACCAGAAGCCATGTGGTGTAGGTTCCATCTACAGCTCCCATCGTGATTACTAGCAATAAGGGTCACCAAAGCCCTCTAAAATAAATTTTGATTAACGCAAACATTGAACCTGGGGCCCTGGATAGCATGAAATAAGTATGGAGAAGTCACAAAAAGGGTATTCCATGTTCTATTAATTTAGTTTATTAAATAACTGATTGATGGGTTCTGACTGCTGAGACCCTCACCGATCCTTAGAATGGGGGGGTTATTCCCAAGTGTGGATTCAGCCTGAATGCAGCCGGGCTCAATTTAGATGTGCTCCTGCTGCATGGGACACATTTGCAGTCCCATTCACCTGAAGGAGAGCACTGGAGATAGCTGAGTACTTTACACCATTTTTCTTTTCTTTAGAGAGAGGCCACTAGACTCATATATAAACAATATGTAAATCACAATTTTTAAAAACTGTGTATTTGTTTAGAGAATAGCTAATACACTTTATTTAAAAAAAAAAGTAAAACATAAAAATGAAATATCCCTTTAAAGAATATTATATACAAAAACAGGTCTTTTTGCATGCCAGGAGTGTTGCTATAGGAGATGCAGCAGTCACTAACCAGCCCTAGACCCTAAAAGTCCTTTTGCAACATAAAATATACCACTATTCTAAATGGTACAAGGTAGGTAGGTAGGGGCCCCATCACAGATTTTGCATTGGGGCTGAATTTATGCATCTGTTGCAGGCTACTTGCTTGGCTCAGAATATCCATTTACCTTAATATTTGTTCAAGTCTGCATTGCTTACTTTGTTGTTCTGCTCTGTCACAGGGAAAAAGAGTAGTGCTAGATTCCTGAAATTAAAGATACCAACACCACTCGACGGACCCCATTGTCTGTAATGGGGTCTGTCATTTTACCAGACGAAATAGTACAGCGGGAGAAGTGCGCTATGAGATGGTATTCAGTGGAGCATGCCGTGAATTTCCACTGACTCCATATGAAACAACCTCTGTATGAAATTGAAGCTATGCAGAAGAACAGTATGACCCCATACTCTTCTGTAGGTGCTATATTACAGTATGAGGCTTTAGGCAAGTGGCAAAAATAAATCAAAAAGTCAATAGCAGTATGGTATTCAGGTGACAAACTTAAAGGAAGACTATGAAATAGCATTATGCTGCTGCTGGAGAGCCTATTAAGGCACTCATCTCCAGCTCCGCAATGTGGGAATCATGACAGGCTGACAGCAGACAATGTGTCAAATATGTATGGTAAATACAGCTCCAATGTGTGACTGCTAGAAAAATACAGTACAGGAAAAGTAATACACCAGAACATCTGTAGCTATCACTCATGGACTTAACCAACTCCTGACTTGATGAGTTGTAAGCCACAGTGAGCGAGTTACTTACATGTCGCCTTTAATAATACAAAATTAGGGGTTAAAAATGTAAGTCCTAATTACCATTTTTCTGCACATATAATGTATAAAGTAATCTCAGCCCTCTGTAATGTTCCTGTTACTTGGAAACGTGGAAATGTAGGAGCCGAAAGGTTAATTGGCCAATTGAGTGTTCCAGAGTCATGAAATGACTGTTCATTATTAGGGATGACCTGGGTTATCCAAAGCACGATCAGCATAGTGACAATACAGTATGGGGGAGGGGGAGTCATGCCCTTCTTACCTACATGGTTTTTTCTAACTTGTTGCAATTTTTTAAGTATTTTTCTCACAATCCCCAACCCCAGCTTCTGAGTTGTTCTTGTTTCATCTAGAAGTATTTCACTCCTTAGTCTTTGAAGGACAATGTTTGTGCAGAACAAAAGCAACAAAGGTCAATGAAGAGCTGATCGCCCCATGAATATTCATGAGATGTGCTAATACTGTATTCCCTCTTCACCTGCCTACTAACAAATCATGTCATAATAAATATAGGTTGACACCTAGATAAACATCAGGTTTTATTGGCATCCACTACCTCCTAGTAACTATGTATTCCTGGAGACAGATGATGTGTGAAGCTCAGTTGTGACACCAGATCTTTAAGGCTCAATAAGTAGATGATGAGATTTGACATTGCTGTCAGAAAAGCTTCTGGCTTCCTTTTGTGAAAGATATATTTAGACCTAATAACTGCGAGAGCCATTGTATGTCGCTTGTTGTGATAGCATATACACTGCAGGAAATCAGCACTTTAGTCTATAATACTGGTCAGACCTTCATCTTCAAGAAGGAGCTTGTTACAGAAAGGCAAGCACAAGGTATCAAGTGACTATTCCATAAACATGGCAGATCTGATGCACTGCTCTTTAGCTGTGTTTAGAGAGACGCTATCGCTGTCCCATTTACTGTGAACAAGAATTTATTATAGTAGTTCAGAAGTTCCAATATATTATTATTATTATTATTATTATTACAACCTCAGCAGCTACCGGAGCTCAATTGTAGAAAACAGTTCCAAATTATAATGGGACTCAATGGCTGTGCAATACAATGGTAGAACTTCTCCCCTATTTTATTACCCTATGTACTTCCCATTTTACTGTTTCTTACATACACAAGTTAAAACTTGTTTAGGGTTTATTCTTACTACATCTGCAAAGTGCATTTACTGTATGTACTAGGAAATATTCTATTTCCAATAACCATAGACCCATAGGCCATCATTATATGGACAGAGCCCAAAATAGTGGTCTTTTCTCCATTGGGTTTTATTTTTCTGCATTGAATTGCACAGTAGGCTGTTCCATACAGAGATATCCTTTTTTTTTTTTTTTTTAACATGGGTATCTTTAAGTAACTTTAAACACTTGCGTCTGAGGTTACCATCAGGAAATCATTCCAACAGAAACCTTGACTAGACACTTTTAACATGTGAAAAAAACTCTTATCTAGCCAACATTTTTTTATTATAATGTATCGTTTACTATGTGTCTCAATAGTTATGGCTTCTCATTAAAGGGCAGGTTCACAATACCATTTTTAATGTCCATTACTCTCATCCACACCATCATAGGATGAGAGCAATGGACATTAACGGCAGAAGAGTGACTGATGTAAATGGAGCAGTCTCCAACTGGTGTCCATCTGCATTCACTGTCATGTAAAAAACATGATGGAAGTTTTCTTCCATCATGTTTTTTACTGTTCTGACAGAAGAAAAAGTCATGCAGGACTTTTCTTCCATTACAAAAGTAAACAAACATGACAGGAAAAATGTTTGTCATGTTTTTCCGTCAATGGGAACAAACACAGGCGGGGAAGGAGCCCTGTCTGCATTTGTCACTCTACTACTGTCCTATGACAGATGAGAAAAAGGGCTGCTCATAACACTAGTGTGAACATCTCCTTATATCATTATGATGAGTAACACAATTTTTGAGTCTTCAAAATACATTACAAAATAAATGGTATAGCTTTTCTTGAAATCCAGAGCTGTAGGGTTTGGTTAGATGAAATGGTTAAATGAGTCTTGTTCATCACATAAGCTTAAGTGGATGTTTTACTTTACCATATACCTGAGGAGTCTGGGACGGAGGTCGAACAAGTACAGTCCTTCAGCCTGAGAATTCAGTTTTGACCAGGGTATTATTCCAGAATGTAACATTCTAACCAGTCACTTTATAGCAGTTACACTTAGCAAACCCCACATCCGGAATTACAAGAGTATATCTGTTCTGATGAGACCTACTCTGTATTGCCTACAGTGCTCTAGCGAAGCAGCAGTAAGCACCAAATCCCTGCTGAGTAACTCGGCACCCCTGTGGATTTACACATTAAAGGAAAGTATCACTTTGCCATTCTGCCTTTTTACTAGAGTTTATATCAGTTTTCCACTACTTGTCACAGCCTAAATTTATGTCAAAAGTTGAGTGACTTTACAAAGTTTGCTGTATTCATATTGTAATAATTTTAAGCTTTTTATTATCCTTCTCCTTTTTCATTATTATGGATGCCAGGCAAATCTTGCCCTTGGAAACAGACTATGGTAAAGTACACACCTCAGGTCTAAAAGTTTTCATCTGAGGTTCCAAACATCTAGAACACAGGATGATGTATTCTTTTAATGGTTTTTAAATAAGGTGCATATTGAGCTTTTATTGGATATCTATTGCTGGTTACCACATGTGACGGTACATTGTGTTAGTCATACATGTCAGGATACCACAGCCGGTAGCAAATGATACGACTGGAAGCTTGTTGATGGATTTTTCTTGTATTTTATTCTATATTCTGTGTACTGGGATATAATCGTTGCTCACTGTAACCAGTCTGGGTGTCCTGCAATTGGGCTTGACATTCCTGCATGAATAGTGTTCCAGTAAAATAGCCAGTCTGTGAGATAACTAGAACACATCTTGTTCTTTAGTAGTCGCACCATTCTGTATCACACCATGGTCATGGAATGAATCAGATTTGGTGATGGTGAAAATATATAAAAAGCATCACAATGTTTTTAGAATATAAATTAAATTTTTTTTTTTGAGTTGCAGTTCCTTGGGGTATGGCCAGATAATGCTGCAAATGCATGTGTAGAAGCTCCATCCACCCAAAGCACCCAATGGCCACATGGTTTTGCAGGTATACTTCAGTCATTCCTGAAAAATAATGTGCCCATTGGGTGCAACAGGGATGTTGAGCTTTGGCTGTGAGTGGCTGTCACATTGTCTGGCTGAACTGTGTTTGCTTTTGATTGTCCTGTGGTTAGATGGAAGACGTATCAAACTGCATAAAGTCCAGGTGAAGGGACATAGCTATAGGAGGTGCAGTGGTAGCAGTTGCTACCAGGCCCTGGATCCTGAAGGGGCCCCATATGTCCTGCTGCACAAAATATAGCACTGTTCTAAATGGCACGAGGTAGGTAGGGGCCCCAGGAGCTTCAAATTACGCCTCTGCTCAGGTGCTATATGAGACTTATCTTTGAGAGAAAGGTGGACAAGGGCGACAAGGGCAAGCATAGGGGAATAGACTATAATGGAGTGATGGGGTAAGAGAGTAACATATGGCATAGGGTGACGGGGAGACATAATGTAATATATTAATATAGGGTGACACTGAGTGACAGATGGCAGCATATTAAACTGATAGAGCAGAACCAATAATCAAAACGATGGACCCTTGGCACCAAAATACAACTGCTGTCTTTTGGTGTATTCATGAGTTAGAATTGTAGATTTTTTTTTTTTGCAGATTTATCTACTTTGAATGTATAGCGATTACATCTGGAGTAGAATCCTCTGTAAAACCCACATGTAACGCAATATCACAGATTTTTGGGTGTGTTTAGTCTGAGTACCTAGGGCAGTGAGAGCTGTAAATATAGCCCTGCCAGAAGCCACAGGAATACAGTAGTAGTCAGGTGAAGCATACAGTATGTAGAAGTTGAACGGATCCATTAAACAGATTGGAATGGCTGCCGATTTTTTGCCGAGGGAATCAGCGGCCAGTTGGACATTTCCTGTGCAGTGACCTTTCATGCACTCCATGAATGTCTTGAGCCCTACAGAGCTGCTTTTTCTTCTGGCTCTTAGAGGGGTTTTGAGCAGAGGATTTTCCTTATGACATCCATACACTCTGACAAAGCTTATTGACAGGAACAAGAGGGTTATATATCGGGTTTTGCATTACATTATACACTGACTCACCTCCCCCCTGAAATCAACTGGTCCAACCTTCTTCAGTCTGATGTGCATGGCCATCTTAGCCTTATAGGTATCAGAAACGTAGCTTAAAATTATAAAAGTCGTTCTTGTATTTCTAGATCCTTTTAGTTGTAAAAGTTGGACCATTTTATTTAGGATGATTTAAGAAGCTTTTCTCCTCTTCAGTCTCTTCCACTATGCACCGTGAAGTGTGAAATGCATTAATGGCATGGAGAGACTCAATTATCAGTGAAATGACTCTATGGTGACTAAAGTGGTCCTTGCCAGGGGGCTCCCTCTGCGATGACTGACTTTCTTCTGAAGGCTCTTTCTGAAGCATTAAACCGTTCAACAAACAATGCTGGAAATTTCATGTTATACAAGATCAGTCTTCACAGAAATGCATAAGATTACAATCACATGAGGATGAATTATATATTGGGGAGTTCTCCAAGACTGGATATTGATGGCCTAATCTAAGGATAGGTCATCAATATCAGATTTTTGGGGGTATGGCACCTGACATGCCTGCTGTGGTTAGCACAGTGTAAGGAGCCATACGCAACGTCTCTGTACACCGTGTGGAGACTCCGCTGCTCTATTACAGCTCAGCTTCCATATAAGTGAAGCAGCTCAGTATGACACGGCAAACCCACTATACAGTATATATAGCTGTCAGAACCAAGGACAGCTTTCATTTCTGCTTTCAGAGATCTCCATTCCAAATACAAAAAATATAACTTTTTACTTGTAACACTGTGCTGCTGTCTTCTTCATGCACATGACATGAACAACCTCCATAATGAAATTTACTTGTATTTATTTGTACTCTATGAGAGTGCCAGATTTTGGTATTGTGTATATTTATATTATATTTAAGGGGAGTCTGTCACCAGGAAATTGACCTTAAAATAGCCACAGCATATTGTAGGGCATATTACGCCAAGCACTATGACATTGTAGCCTGTTACTGTCAGTGTTCCCTTGGGGGAAAAAAAAGCTGTTCTTATAAATATGGAAATGAAACTCAGGTGCAACTTGTGTGTTCTAGGGCACGGGCTCCAAGTCTGAATCAGCTGCTTTTTCGTATATCCCCCACATGTGCCTGGTATTTTCCAGTGCACACATGGTATAGTTTCTATTGCTGCACATGTCACTTGTGACTGTACTGCACATGTAAGAAAATGCCGGGTGCAATTGCTGGAGTTGAAGCAACAGAGGTATGACAGCAGTATAGGCAGTGGGTATCATCCAGGTCTACAAGAGTGCCAATTTAAGTGGCTGCCTGTACAGTTTTATTCATTACACTCAATAGTAACATAGTATGTTGTAATCTCTGCCTGGCCGCTATTGTAAATAAGTCTTCCTTCTCTTATGGGTGTAGGTTGAGGAATCCTGGTCTGTAGTTATCCCCTTGTAAGGGGGTAAAAAGGCGAGCCTCCTCAGACTGCAGCCCTAGTTGAGAGCCATAGAGCCCATACAGAGTCCCTGCCCAAGATTGGTTGCCATCTGCTGTTTATTCTCCTTATTGAACATTTTGCTATTGTTTTCCCAGATGTGCTGTGAACTTTTGTTTGTACAAATTGTGTTTTGCTGTATTGTGCTTTGTAGGTACTTTAAAGGAGGATGGAATGCTGTTTGTGCCAAAGAGTTGTGTCTTGGGAGGATTTCTGAGGGGCTCTCAGGGGTGCGCTAGCTGTAGCATGATGTTGGGTTATGCTGCAGCGAAGCCGTACTGTATAAGAAAGCAGCTATTTTGCTTTTCTTGGAGTCCATTTTGGCTAGTTCGGTTTCATGTGATCCAGAGAAGCAGCCAGCTTGGCACAGAAGTATGAGACCTAGTCTGTGTGTACAGCTGGGAGAGTCGCCAGTGAGAACAGGAGTGATACCCCCTGGCTCATGTGAGTGAGACCTGTGTGTTTCTACCTTGCTTGTGAACTGCAGTCAACCAAAGTAAAGTCTTGGTTCCAGTGCATAAAGAGCATCTGGTGGTTTCTTTGGCCCGACTCCCCAACGCAATCCAAAATTGCCAGTATTGCATGAGCAGTCTGGTGGGAGTATGGTTTCATTCTGTACTCTAGATAACTGCCACCCGGCTCCACCCTTCATTGCTTGAGAGACATCTTCCACTTTGTCACACTTTATCTGCATTTAGGGGCGGTTTTCTAGAGCAGAGAGTGAAGCCCTTGCAGGATAAAAAAAAAAAAAACAAAAAAACCTAAAGCTAATTTTCATTAAAATAAAACACTGATTTTTATGAAAATGGAGCTGCAATGCAGAATAAGAAAGGCATCTTTGAAAAGTGTAGCAGCAGTCCTACAACTTTGATGTCGATTATTCTGCTGACTATCCTGTTGTTGGCCTCTAAATTGAAGCATTGATCAGCAGCTTGTACCTGATTTTTATTTTGACCACTGTTACCTACAAACCCAAATCTATTATCTGGGGCTGTTCTTAAGCAAGTATTTAAAGCAAACCTCCAGATAGAAACAACTTTTCATAAATGAATAGTACAGGTTAATAAATTAAACTTCGCAATATATCTTATTAAGAAAATATGTTTTCTTCTCCACTTTTCAGGCAGAGTTGAAAAGGGGAAAGGGGAAGAAAAGACACTCAAATAATTGATATTGTAGTTTGTAGATAAGAGGCTACTAGTGAACAGAATGAAGCAATAACTCAATTATCCAGCTGGCAGCAGCCTCTTACTCTCCCTCTCCCTTCTCCATAGAGCTCAATGTGTGGGGCTGAACACCGGGACAAATATAATGTCAACAAGCAGTTAGACTGAAGATAAGGAGCAGGAGAACAGCTTAATAAGTGGTAAAGGAAACAGATCTCCTTAATAAGATATATTACAAAGTTCATGTATAAAAAGTTGATTATAACAGGAGGTACACTTTAAGCCTCTATACAGTGGTGTAGCTAGTGGGGGGGCAAAGGGGGTGCCTGCCCCAGCCCACTGACTCTGTTGGGTCCACCCCAGGGCCGCCATTAATACATCTTTTACTTTTAAGTAGATTAGTGTCTGCAGACACCGATCTAGTTAAAACATACCTCCCAACTTTCAAAGGACAGAAAGAGGGACAAAATATGCGGCGTGCTGTGCGCACCGCGGCAAATTTAGCTCCACCCACTTCTATGTTGACTCCGCCCATTCTCATCTATTTTTCCATGTGCCCCCACACAGTATAATGCTCCTACAGTCACCCTAACATTATATGCCCCCACATTATAATGGTCCCCTCCAATTTCCCCACAGTACTAAGTCCCTCTCCTCATGCCCCAGTTTAAACTGGCGGAAACTAGAGGGGAACAATAAACTAGGTCAGCTGGAGGGGGACATTAAACAGTAGGTGTAGTTGGCGGGGGACATTAAACTGGGGGCAACTAGAGGCAGACATGTCCCCCTCCAGCTACCCCCCACAGTTTAATGTCCTTCTCCATCTGCTACCAGCTTAATGCCCCCCTTCATCTGCCACCATCTTAATGTCCCCCTTCATCTGCCACCAGCTTAATGCCCCCTTCATCTGCCTTCAGTTTAATGTCCCCCTTTATCTGCCACCAGCTTAATGTCCCCTTTATTTGCCACCAGTTTAATTGCCTCTTCTCATGCTCTCTTCTTTAATACTTATCTTCGATCACTCTCTGTTCCCAGCTTTGTGTAACATCACAGTGTGTCCCGCAGTATCCAGAATAGCTCTGCCCACACAAGAGTCTAATCACATGTTCATGACGTCATCAAAGGTCCTTTAGCCATTACGATTTAGCATCTACCATTTAGTCTTTACCCTACTCTAATAAAGTTTGTTAACAGCAAAACACTTCAGGGGAATAGCGGGACAAACTGTAAGCTATGCAGGACCATGGGACAGCAGTGTAAAATCGGGACTGTCCCGCCAGATGCGGGACGGTTGGGAGCTATGGTTAAAACGCTTCCTGCAACTTGACTGTCTTGTAAACCGCAAGCCACATGAGGCCTGCGGTTTACAAGACGAGACCACAACAGACATAAACTTCTTGGCACAGGAATCCTGGGCTGAGATGCAGACGTCCTGCGCATGGACAGGGAGGAGGCGCCAGCTCCATTCATCAAAGGATCGCAGGTAGGTGAGTATAACTTTTTGTTTTGTTTTAGCTTAGTTATGGGTATTTTAATACTACTGTATAAGGGGGTGTTTGGAGAGGTATTATGAACATAAGGGGGGTCATTTATATAAGGGTTATTAGGGGGCATTATGAATACAAGGGGGGAGGTTATTTATATAAAGGGCCATTAGGGGGCATCATTTATATTAGGAGGCATTATGAACAAAATGGGGTGGTCATTGATATAAGGGGTCATTAGAGGTGCAGTATTTATGTCAGGGGGAATCAGGGGCATAATATGAGGAGCAATTGATTTAATGAAGGTGGTACTTGGACTTTATTAAGACTAAGGCCCCTTGTAGCGGGCCGCAGCAAAAAAAAGCGCTGCAGGAAAAACCTTGACGATAATGCATTGTGGTTTTTCCCGCAGCGCTTTTCACAGAAGGTCTGCAGAGGTTTCCTCTGCAAACTTTCTTCTTCCATTATACCAATAGGGAAACCGCCAGTGTTTCCGTAGGTATAATTGACATGCTGCGATTTCCAAAACCGCAACGGTTTTGGAAATCACAGCATATCTGCTGCACATATTTTTTTGCAATGTGTGGATGGGATTTGCTAGAATCCACTTTGCAGGAACTATAAAATACGGCGTTTTTTTCCTGTGGAGTTTTCGCCCCATGGGGCCCCATCCCATCCCCACTTTGCGGTAAAATACGTGCAGCAGACACGCTGCGATTTCCAAAACAGTCACAATTTTGGAAATCGCTTCATACCTACGGAAACGCCGGCGGTTTCCCTATAGATATAATTGAAGCAGAAAGTTCGCAGAGGAAACCACTTTCTGTGCAAAGCGCTGCGGGAAGAAACACGATGTGTCGCCGCTGCGGTTTTTCCCACAGTCAGGGACAGCATGTAATAGAAGGCAATGTATATTTACTATTCATTGCAATATATTAGTATTGCAGTGAGTAGTATGAACAATCAGACCCCCTAGGGTTCAAGGTCCTTGGGGGTCTGAAAATAAAAGTAAAAGAAAAAAAGAAAAAGTTCGTGGGCATTAACCCCTCTGGTGCCTCAGTCAAACCCCCCTTTCCCTAGATCACATATAAAAATAAATAAACAAAAGTAAACATAAACACTTTAGGTGTCCCCCCACTTAAAAATGCCCAAACTATTAAAATATAAAAATATTTATCCCATACGGCGTAGCAGGGAAAAAAATGAAAATAGCCAAATTTTTTTTCAACACTTTGCCTCCTATAAAAAATGGAATAAAAAGAGTTCAAACCATCAGCACTACCCCAAAATGGTATCAATAAAAACATCATCCTGTCCCACATAAAAAGACGCCATACCCAGCTCCATACACATAACTATAAAAAAATTACAGGTGCCAGAACATGGCGACACACAAATTTTTCTCTATTTTGCAAAGTTTTACATTTTTTAAAATGTATCAAAGCATTACAAATACTATAGAAATTTGGTATCGCTGTGATCGTACTGACCTCCAGAATACAGGTAACATGTCATTTTTACCACATAGTGAATGCCGTAAAAATTAGACCCATAAGAAATTGGCGCAAATGCATTTTTTTTTCCAGTTCTACCTCATTCAGAATTTTTTCCCAGTACATCGTACAGGATATTGAATAGAACCATTACAAAGTATAATTTTGAAAAAATTACGTCTCTTGGAATGGGGAAAGGGAAAAACGGAAATGCAAAGGTAGTCATCAAAATAGATCCAGGTAGATCAGTGCCTTGTATTGGGCACAAGGCAAATGTGGTGTCTGTTATCAAAAAGGGTTCTAGGTTTTCCCCAGGTAATTACAGACCGGTAAGTATAACATCCATTGTGGGGAAACAGTTTAAGGGGCTGTTAAGAATTTATATACAGGAGCACGTGACGGTACTTAGTAAAACCATGTTGTCTGCCACTTATAATATTAAGGACAGAAGTTGTCAAACTAATCTGATTTATACCAGTGTTCCTGCTGCAACTGCTAAGTATTGAAAACTCTGATTCCCAACAGTTGAGACAATAGCCCCGCGGCACATGAGGTGGTCGACACCCTGCGGCGCTATCATAGGGTGCTGAGTGGTTACCATGACAGTCGAAGGCCTGGCCATGGCTTCCCGCATTGCCGTCTATGGAAGCCTATGGAAGACATGACATGTATAACACCATACATTGCAGGGTATTATACAAGTGATCAAGAGATCGCCAGTTCAAGCCCTCTAGTGGAACTAAAGAAAATTGTAATAAAAAAAGTTTAAAAAAAAAAATTACAAAACATATCACACATAACTTTATTATGCTATTTAAATATTTTCATTATTTATTTAATTTTTGTTAATCTTGTTTCCCAAAAAATGTAAAAAAAAGTGATAAAAAAGTTGAATACACCCCAAGAAGGGTATAGATGAAAACTACAGCTCAACCCGTAAAATATCTGCCCCTACATAGCTCGATCAACTGAAAAATTAAAAAGTTATGGCTATTATAATACAGCGATGCAAAAACAAATTATTCATTTTATAAAAGTATTTTTATTGTGCAAAACTAGTAAAACATAAAAAAACTCACAGACCCACAGAATAAAGATAGGGGGCATTCACACTACCGTTGGATGTCCTTTCTGATAGTGTCAAAAAGTGTTAAAAAAAAACAAAAATGGACACCTATCATAATGGACATTAACAGACACTAATTGATGGTAATGTGTCCATTTTTTTTATCCCCTTCCCGCCAGAGGAATTTTTTAAATTTTTGTTTTTGATTCCCCCATAATTTTTTTATTTTTCCGTTCTGAGAGCCATATGAGATCTTAATGTTTGCGGGACAAATTTTTCTTCATGATGCTACCATTTATTATTCTGTACAATGTACTGGGAAGCTGGAAACAATTCAGAATGGGCTGGATTTGAAGAGAAAGTGCATTTGTGCGACTTTCTTACGAGCCTTCGATTTTACGGCGTTTACTCTGCAGCCAAAATTACATGTCACCTGTATTCTATGTTACGGTATGATTCTGGCGATACCAAATTTATATGGTTTTATTTACATTTTAATCCCTTATCAAAAATCTAAAACTGCAAAAAAATTTATTTTCTAAAAGTTGCCATATTCTCACACCTGTAACTTTTTTATACTTCCGTGCATAGGGTGTCTTTTTTTGCGGGGCCAGGTGTACTTCTTAGTTATACCATTTTGGTGAATTGCTATTGCTTTGATCACTTTTTATTAAAGTGATTGCAGGCATTAGCGCCGGGTCTCTGCTGTAAATACCCGACATCTGCCGTACTATTATGGAGGATGTCGGGAAGGGGTTATCTGATCCACTTAAAAAAAACGGACACATGAGCATCAGTTATTGCTCGTTAGTATCTGTTTTTATACTGTCCGTATTTTTTTGATTTTTTTTTGTTTCCGCTTTCTGAGCATCCACGGAAAAAACACGGACAGTAATAACGGACAGTATAATGAACGCCCGTCCGTTAGTCATAGACATTATTGTTAAAAAATAACGGACACTTGCTGTCCATTATAAGTCCGGTATTTTGAATGGAGACAAAAGTCCTGCACCACAGGTTTTTATGTCCGTGAAAAAAAAACGGGCACTAATGGACAACAGATAAAATCCCATTGAAATCAATTCTGTTAGTGTCCGTTGTTAACATTTTGTGACGGATGCTAGCAACAGACACTAGTAACAGTAGTATGAATGCCCACTTAGCATGTCATTTTTGGTTTGTTATGCTGCATTAAAAAAATCTTATTGCTTTTATGGCTGGGGGAATACAGGTGCATCTCAATAAATTACAATATCTTTGAAACGTTCATTCATTTCAGTAATTCAGTAATACAATTCATAATCAGCGTCTTCCATGATTGTGTGTCCTACTGAACCAGACTGAGGGACCATTTAAAGGCTTAGGAAACCTTGGCAGGTGACACACTGAATTTACAATACTGAACTTTTTTACAAAATTCTAATTTTCTTAGATTTGGGTTTTCATTACCCGTAATCCATAATCAACATTTACAGAAATAAAACACTTGAAATAGAACCCTCTGTGTGTAAAGAATCTAGAAAATATAGGAGGTCACTTTTTTAATTTAATTACTGAAAGAAGTAAATGTTTGAAAGATATTCTAATTGATTGACATGCACCTGTATGTATGACAAAATGGTTCCATTAAAAAATACAACTTGTCTTGGCAAAATCGAGCCATGGAAAAAAAAAAAGAAGTTATGGCTCTCAGAAGACAGGGATGAAAAAATGCAAGGCCAACATAGGCTGTGACATTAATGGTTTAAAGAATCGTATACAGAGAGTTGTTTTTAGTGACTGTTACTTACAATGATCCCCAGTTGTAAACGCTGTTATTTATTAATGATACACAGTGGTTCCCAAACTCTCTGTGGTTTGGAGCCACTTTTGGCCAAGACTTTGGTCTGGTACTCCCCATATATGGCACATAGCTCCAATCAAAAAATAAGTCACTACAACACGTATTCTGCCTTTGATCCACTTTTTCGTTATGTTTAGCCTTTATTCTGCCTATTATTCTGCTTTTTAGGTCTATTCAGCCTCTATATTCCTGCCCTTCTGTATTTGGCCTCTATTTATGCTTTTCATATGCATTTAGCCTGTATTTTCCATCTCCTATATTCTGCATCTATCTCCCATGTTCTATTCACCTGTATTCTGCCTCTATCTTCTGTCTATTATCTGTCTCGATTCTCTTTTCTTCCTCTCTATTATTCTCCAGTTGTCTTTAATTCTCCTGTCCAATGTTAGGACAGATATAGCAGTTTATTTTTACCCAGTAATTATGGACAGTGCACTTCCTCCTTGCAGCAGTCACCACTCTTATGGTGACCTCTGTATGCAGGGAGAAGTAAGGTTACACTCTGTTCACATTTGCGCTGCTTTGTCTGTTGTTTGGGTCCATCAGAGGACCAGAACATCTGATACGTGATCTGCTAGTACTCACTACGGTCCTGATATGGGTGCTAATGGAGAGTCATGTGACCTGCCCCATCCATCAGCGGCCATATTGGGACTATAGTGCTACATATCTCAGAGTGGCTCATAACCCCCCACACGGCTGCAACTCACACTTTGGGAAACAGTGATATAGAAGATGGGATTAATAGTACTCTATCTTTCCAGAGGGCACCAAGATATGAAGTACAGTACAGTCTATGGAGGATGTGCATGTGTTTCAAGCAAACAGTGTTTGGGAATGCACTTGGAAAATTAAATTCTGTGTATAAACGTAAAGTTATGCATCTGGGTAAAAATAATCTGCATGTGACATATGTCCTAGGGGGAGCAAAGCTGGGAGAGTCATTGGTGAAGAAGGACCTGGGTGTACTTGTAGACCATGGGATAAATTACAGCATGCAATGTCAATCAGCTGCTGCTAAATCCAGCAGGATATTGTCATGTATTAAAAGGGGTATCGACTCACGGGACAGGAATGTAATATTATAATATAGATATATATATTATTATAATATAGATTATTGGTGAAAGATCATCTGGAATATGCAGTTCAGTTCTGGGCACCAGTTCATAAAAAGGATGTCCTAGAGTTGGAATGGGTTCAACAGAGGGCAACAAAACCAATAAGGAGCATGGAGGACTTGAGGAGAGAATAAAGGAATAACGGTTTAGTCTGAAGAATAAGCATTTAAGGGGAGAGGTAATAAACCTGTATAAATATATAAATGGCCCTACAAGAAATATGGGGAAAAGCTGTTCTATGCAAAATCCCCTCAAACGACATGGGGGCACTCTTCCGTCTAGAGAAAAATAGGTTTAATCTCCAGAGGCGACAAGGCTTCTTCACTACAAGGACTGTGAATCTGTGGAATAGCCTACCCCAGGAGCTGGTCACAGTAGCAATAGCTTAAGGCTAAAGCCCCACGTGGCGTAACCACCACGGAAAAAATAGCAGCGTTTTACAGTCAGAGCAAAGTGGATGGGATCCTAGTGAATCCCATTTCCACTTTGAGGAAAAAAAACGCACGGTTTTGGAAATTGCATCATGTCAATTATACCTATGGAAACGCCAGCGGTTTCCCCATAGGTATAATTGAAACAAAGTCCGCAGAGAAAAACTGCAAACTTTCTGTCTAAAGCGATGCGGGAAGAACCACGATGCGATCCCGCCGCGGTTTCTCCCGTACCGCTTTTTTGCTGCGGGACGCCACGTGGGGCTTTAGCCTAAAAAAGGCTTAGATACCTTTTTAGAGAAAAACAGTACGATTATATCTCCCAATTTTCAAAGAAATGAAAGACAAAATCTGCGGTGTGTGCAAATCAGCGAATTTAGATTGTATAAGCCCTGACTCCTGCCCATGACTACTTTGGCTCCACCAATTCCCCATCCATATCACTTTAGTGACCCATATCCCCTTGTGGTCCCCACACAGCATAATGTCCCCCTTAACATAGTTCCCAACTGTCTGCATCCTGTGTATCAGTCCCAGTTTTCTACTGCTGTGCCATAGCTCCCTATATACTGATCTCTATTATAGTGATCAGTATATAGGGTGCACTATGTAAAAATCTATGTAGTATATAGAGGTCAGTATATATTCTGTTTATGCATTTCTGAATACTGGTGAAGACCCCCCCAGGGGCTTGGACAAACAGCAGCTGATATGATGAGGCCTCCACCCTGACCTTGCTCATGAGGTAGTGGAGGAAGCGACCTCCTCTGTGCTGGCTGTGGACATGCAGGTGAGGAGGAGGCAGCCTCAAGTAATGCAAGTTTTGTCTCGCAGGCAATGCGGGCAGTGGGGGTAAGACCCAGATAGATAGAAGCATGGCGGGACAGGGGTGCATTACTGTCTCTGTAGGGTCCGGCCTGCTTGGGAGCTACGGCATTGAGGTTTATACCACTGCATAGAATTCTTGTTTCCCCTTTTCTTCAGACATGTCCTTTTCCAAACCTTTAGTTGAACTTGATGGTATTGTTGAAATAAGATGCAAGTCTATGTAATGACTATTTCCTGTTTTTGCAAAACACTGCAGAGCTCATGGGTACTATATACTGTACTTGACAGGCCCTTACACTGTGAGGATGATGTCACAACACGTTCTGAATGTTCCTTGTAAAGCGGTGAAAGTTTTAGTCCTGTTAATTTGCTAACGTTTATTAATCTGTTCACTGTACATTAGTTGTGCCCTGAGACTTGTAGTACCCTACTCTTGTTACAGCGAGTGTGTATATCTGTACTTATTATCACAAGTGTCCAGTGTAAAAGCATAAGATGATACAATGCAGTCTGTTGAGTTTTAAGTCAATGGGATCTGATGGGTAAAGGTGGTGTCTGCCACAAGTGGAGCCTTAATCTATATTTTTTTTTTTGGTTACAAAGTTTGTTAAAAAGTAATGTTGCATAAGTAAGATAAAACCAGTGCTTACAGTACTGTACGAGTAAGGCTAGATTCACACTTTTCAGTTTGTTGTTCTGACAGAATGACAGACACTGCACTGTTTGCATCCTCCAAAATTCACTGCAATGTTAAAAAAAAAAAAAAAAAAAAAAAACACACAACACATTGAAACTTTTTTTGTACACTCATAGAAAGCAGCACTCACTGGATGTAACAGATTGGACCTCTTACCATGATTGACAGGAGGCCCGCTGAGATTCTGTCGCCCAAGGGCCCGCTGAAACCTGGAGCCAGCCCTGGTAACAATGGTGAAGGCAACAGAGGCATGGTGACCTGACTGTGAGGGAGGGGTGAACTGTGGGCAGTGTATGAGAGGCAGATGAGGAGAAGGGAGGCATTTGTACAGAACAGGTAGGGCAGGGAAAAAAAAAAAAAAAAATAGTGGGCGCAACATGAATGAATGAGGTCACATGGTAGCTCTAAATAGTTTCTGCAGGCAACAGAGAGAGAACTCTCTTTCTAGCAGGGGTTGCTATGTAACTAAAATCACTGTGATCATGTGACTTGAAGAAAGTGAAAAACATGGTAAGAAAAGACAGTAGACAACTATTACTATTGGGGCATGTTCTTTCAGAAAATATAATAAAAAAAAAAAAAAAAATCCATCAGTGGAGTGTCCCCTTTGAAGACCCTTGTTTACATTTATTGAAGATGAATCTGCATGCATGTTCAATACCATCAAGTGAGAATGTGGCTTTTATCGTTCTTAGGATTAGTGTGACAGTACACTTTATAGAGATGTTATAGGTGTTCAGTTTTACCTTTAAGTCCGGAAAAAAAAACCTCAAAAAAACAGAACAGAATGGGACAATTAAATAAAGAAAAGGACGAGACTCAATCATGTAGCAAAATGTACAGCATTTATTCACATACGGACAAAAAGGCACAATTCTACGTAGTATCAGAGCTGAAAAAATAAAGCTGTATTTTACTAGCTTATAAATATTTAAATAAACAAAGAAAGGGACAAAGCCGTGAAAGCAAGTTCAGCAGATTACATAATGAAAAGGACATGGCCATAATCCTTGTATTACCTTTAACATTGTACACGTTCTGCAAGGTGACAAATCAGTGAAAGAGGCAATGCATGAGAAGCAAGACATAGGAATACCGCGCTCGGAATAAATGATAGACTTCATAACATCTTGTGTTATATCTCAAGATTTCACCCTTAAACCCAGAGCACTTACAATAACAAGGGTGGCCTTCTCCTGCTCCCACCAATGTAACCAGCACTGATCCAGAATGACAGACTCCAGGATCAGTATTCCAGTGAGCGGTACGTTACATCAGTATAAGCGATAGGGCTTATACAGTGAAAGGCACCCGCTCTTCATCCATTTAGCTGGCCATCAATTGTTTAAAAGGTCAATAAAGTAAGCTAGAAGCCCGCTGGTGGGGAACCTGCCTCTCTTTTTCAGGGTTTAGCCAATTTCAAGACCTGATACAGACCCAGTCTAGTAAGATGGTTCTAATATGTAGGAAATAAATAGTTTGTAAACCCTCCTTTATATTTATGACCTACTGACCAAACACGAAGGTGACAAAATTAAGCTGTACAGAATATTGAAGCCTTGTAATACTGTCACAAGAATTGATCCTGGAACAGCCCGCAATAAGGCTTAGAAGCTAAAGGTCTTTGCGGGGAACTGTGAAAATGGAGCTGTTAGTTGCTCCTCAGCAACAGGCTACAAACTGATGTCAGCATTTGGTGGTAGAAATACAGTGGCGGTGTGACGTCAGTTGGTAAGGGTCAGCAGGTAGAATTTTAAGGTCATGGCCACCCTATGAATTTCGTTGCACATTGTAAGTCTCAAATGGTGTAATCCAACTGTAGAAATTGGGATGTAGAGTATTCCAATAGAAGTACATTCCATTCACTTATATTACGCACATCAACTGTGATGCAACAAAAACTTGCATGAATTAGTGACCTCTGCGCACCTTCTGGTTGTACAAGCATTGAACTAAACACATAGTTAATCCTCATGGATGCATTGTGCAACTAAAGCCATGGTATAGACCAGGCCTGTAGAGGTGAACCTCCACTTATAAACAACTTTGCGTAAAACAGCATAAACTTTGTAATATATTGTATTAAAGAAAATACTTCTCCACTTACAGAGTTACTTTCTACATACAAGTCTAAGAAGAGGGGAGGTTGAGGAGCAGGCTGCTGGAAAAGACAATGAATTGCTGTTGCTACATTCTGCTACTCTGCGAGTGAGGGAGCTCTTTTGACACTGCTCCACAGAATCAGCCAGCCAATAGCAGCCTCCTCCTCCCTCCTCCACTCTCCATAGAGTTCTGTGAGCGTGGATAAGGATACAGATTCTATGTAAACAGTTGAACGATAAGGAGGAAGAAAGCAGCCTAGTAAGTGGTGAAGTAAACATATTTCTTTAATAAAATAGATAGTTTTTTTTTAAAAAGTCCATTTAAAGCGTACCTCCAATTATAAACAGCTTTTCAGAAATGAATAGTACAGATGAATATTATACACTTTATCTTTAATAAGATATATTATAAACATTATGTCTTTAGTAAGATATATTACAAACTTTCTTATATTCACTTGTACTATTCATTCATGAAAAAGTAGGCTTTAATGGACTTTTTAATAATACAGCTCCCAGGGTCATAATCAGGCTGGACATTATGGAGTGTCAATTTAATTCCTTATAAATAGGATGTGGTGTGATAGCATGGTTGGTCAACAATACTGGTGTAACAGATAATTAAAGGGGCTGTACCAAATTTTGAAGTTATCCCTATCGATAAGATAGGGGATGAACTTCATGATTGGTGGTGATTGGACTGCTGGAACTTCCACTGATCCCAAGACTGATCTTCCCTTATAGAGAAAACTATGGCAGGGCACATGGTGGCCGACTGCTCAGTCAAGGATGGGGGAACTGGATCCCAGTTCTTGGGATTGGTGGAGGTCCAACCCCTTTAATTGTTATATACCATCAAGAAATTAGATGAAATGTTAATGTCACTATTGTTCAATAAATCTCAGTGAGAGGAAAGCTTCGCCCTCTTCTCAGATCACTTTAGTTAAAAAGAAAAAAAAATAAAAAAAATTTCATGACGTCAAAGGGAAACAGTTTACATCCTTGTAGAACCAACCTCGATTACAGCATTCAACCCTGACTGAGAACACTTCAATGTATCGCCTCTTGCCAACTAAAATTTTATACATAGAAAACTATTTTTACAGGTTACAAATGCTTTAGAAATAAATGAAAGTCTTGATTATCTGTCACATAGGACTGCATAGGACATTCATCTTTAGAAAAAGTTATTGAGAAAAGGGTCTGGCATGTAAAGAAGTTCATTTGCCACTATCATTACAGATAGTTGACAGATACAAGTATCACAGTGTAACGCTTACATCTACACCCATTTCTCCCTCCACAGAATACAATACAATCTGCAATTTACCTCTACCAAATCTCTACACCTAGAAATCCTCTGCGGAGTCAGCAGCACAACTACTAGTCAGACATCTCTAACACACCTCGCTCATTAAAGTGGCCATAACTGGGGAATAAGCCATGGCAGATGGATAGTAAACTTACTGCAGATGTTTTAAACTGCTATACAAGCTTCTAGTCTTAAAAAGGTTTTGCAGGATTACAATATCGATGGCCATCAGATCAGTGGGGTCTAACTCTCAGCTCATTCTAATAAATGGGACGGAGATGTAATACTCTACAGGTACAAAGAGAGATGTAAACAAAACTCTGAAGCCCTTGGCTGAAGTCCATGGCTCTCTTGAAAAGCTGATCGGCAGGGGATAGGCCAGCCATCCAATAATGTGATCCCGAAAAAACCCCTCTAAAAGTTCACGTTCAGTTTGGATAGACACTTCCTAACATAATAGGGTAGTACATTATATGTAATTTCCTATTATAGCCCATGTCGACTGATTCACCAAGTTAAAAGAACACTAGAGCAGCTAAGCTATAGGTACCCTTGGAGCCTGTAGACAAACTGAGCTACAGCTTATGGTGGTCAAAAGGTGGTGGTTTCTCTACGAAGCTATAACAGGCTGCAGGGAACAGCAGGCGATATGCTTACCTCATGGGTTTCCCATCCCAGTTTACTTATTTTAGTAAGTATCTAATGCAGCTCCCCCATTATATTGGACAACTGTATTTAAAAACTATAGGGTATAATTTTTATCTGTAGCTGCACTAGAAATATTGAGAATGGCCGGATAGTATAGCAAGTATATCCTGTTAATAAAAATATTCCCACCTATCCCACCCAATTTTAGCCAAAAATGGAACCAATCACTGCAGAAAAAAAAAACACAATATATGGGCAGCTGGGATGGATCAGGTGTTTGATGGTAGAATAAATGTACATGTGAGTAACTACTATCCCTCTATACGCTACGTATGAAGGATATTAGTACAGAAATCCTTGACAATTTCTACCACATAGTTGTGGGGGTCTCAGCATGGGTGGAAAAAGCAGTAAGTGAGGTGTACGGTCATTCACTAACATGTATAGCTGTATGTATTCTGCTATAAACATGTCCCAGTCCTACACTATCCTAGTGGAAGCACTCTAGGGGGCGAGCAGGGTGTTCAGGTTGTTTTCAGTTGCAGCAACATCACTGCATAGTGTTCATATGTAGCCTCTTGTATTATATACAGTTTACAGGATTAGCAGCCAGCATGGGCTAGTCATGACCAAGTCACGTCTTGAAAACATTGGAAGAAAAGCAGATAGATAAGGCATAGGTTCTAAAACGCAACAACTCACAATAGTGCAAATTAAATGATGCAAGTCATAAAGTGTCAAAACAGGCTGCATCGAACAGCTTTATGAAATGACTTTGGAGGCTACAACTAGTCTTGTCATTTTGCTTGTGACATTTGAATGTATTAACATACAGTTTACAATTGTCAACATTTATGACAGAAAATTAAAATGCCGCACATCCAATCAAAAAACTGTAAAAAAAAAATAAAATATATATATAAAATAAAAAAATATGTAGAAACATCACAAACTGGTGTGAACCATATCAACCAGCAGCTTACTAGGACATTCACTGATAAGGATCCAAGCTCATGGACCACCAACCACCGTGACCCTCAAAATAAGTGTCCCTAAAACAAAGCATTGCAAAGCTGAATGGAGTCTACAAATAAAATAATCCTGGTAGTGATGGAGATAAGGACCAAATAGAATCGGTGGAAAGCGCTCAAGTGTTTCAGGCTAGGGCTGTGTATTCAGTTTGTTATGAAGAGTCCTTTAGTTTGATGGTTTGCTCAGATGAAAGAATCCCCAAACTCATACAACAAGAGAAGTTATTAAAGTGGAGTTCGGTTTCATGAAATGCCTACACCAATTTAAAGTCCACACAGGAACCCAAGAAAGTCTACAGTATTTGAGGAGCTAGCCCAATAGAAAACTGGTCTTCAGAAACACTACGCTGTGTCTGATACTGAACCTAATCCATATTACAGTGAATAGGACCAAGATGAAATTGCAGACACGGCCTATGTACGTGAGTGGCCTGATTTATATGACTTAATAGGAAACAGTCACTTTGCAATGTACTCAGCCCAATCTGCAGACACCAAGTTAGAGAGCAGGAGAAGATCAGAAGATCAATATATAGTTTTGTGGGAAAAAATTCAGTATAAGTTGCATTTTATTCATCAAAACCCATCTCTAAATTTTGGAGTCCAGTGGGTGGTCCTCAGTGACGGACAGCCATCTCAGTATGCAATCACTAAATATGACTGGCCATTAGACTCTTCAGTATAATTTGTTATCTAGGCAAAAATTGCCCAACCCTAAGATCGATAGATCAAATCTCTTGTATTTTAATTTGGATTTTCATGTTTTTGCTTAAGAAACTAAAAAAGTTCAGTGAGCTGGCATAGGGTGAGGTCACATATATTTGATGCAGGCTTCCTCGTCCTACCATACAAATGCAGAAGGAGAGCGTCTGCATGAAAAATATCAGACTCCATGGCACGGCTAATACCGATTTCCAAATTCTCCTGAAAATCCAAATCATGACTTTTTGAAAAGGTAAATTAAATTTGATTAACTGCACAGCTATATATTATATATACATACATATAGACACACACGAACAATGTACATCAAGCTGCTCTCAGCTCATATAACATGCTGCCTGCAGATCAGATCACTACATTAGGTTCAACATGACAGATCTCCTTTAAAGTTAGTACAAACATACATTTATGATAGGTGTCCTATCCATTATTAGGAAAACATTTTGGAAGACCTTATAAGGTCATAAAAAATGGTCAGCGTAACCTGACACGTACAGATAAAGTCAATGTACCTGGTAAAATGGTTAAACATTCTTTAAAGGACTGTGTGTTGAAAGATCATGTCACAAGGGTGGGCTTGGGCGCTCCCATTGCCTATGTAAAGACTGTGATACATACACATCCCAGCTACAAGACACTGCACACTTCATTTATCAGAGCTAAATAGTGCAGGGCAGTGTGCGGATGTGCCTATCATCAGCTAATCTGACTAGCTTAAGCAGTTTATTTGGACACTTCATTTTTACTGCATATATGCTGCCCCTGTGAGTGCACCAGAAGCAAGTACACCATGGATAGATTCATATGCATGGTCATGGAAACCAGAATTCACTGGGTGTACAAATCCTTCATCCTCTAGGAATGGAAGGAGGTCAATTATTATTGTCTGCATTCAATACCCCCAACTAAACGGAACAAGTTATGTAGTAGTGAATACCCAAAAAGTGAGAGCGGAATGCATATTCATAAGTCCCCCGCTGTAATGATCCATGTATACCAATACACAGGAACATCACTGTCAGTATTTTGCATAAGTCAGCATCATTAGTTTTGCATGTGCAACCATCTTCAGAGCAATCTGACACCATAAGAACCACAAACACACAATATCTGGGTCTACCTGAAATAGTCTGTCAAGCACAGCTTAGAATCTCACACAAAATGAGATTCCCAGAATATTCTCCCAACCATGGCAATTTAGTGTAGCTTGATAGTTGTGTTTTGGTTGCATTGCTGATGCTAGCAAACCAAGAGATTATCTTGCAAATAGAAGATGGTAGACAGGTGCCTCTATAGCCTAGGAAGTTTCCTTCCACATGAGCATGAAACCCAAACATGCCATGGGGCAAAGTAGTATGGACAGCTCATCAATACATGTGTACAGTGCAGTTTTATTTTGAGGAAGGAGGTGCTCCCTTTATTCCAGTTCCCCAAACTTCCAAAATAATTTCAAGTGCATATTGCCTCACGCACCCATAAGGTGGTGAACCAGAGCTTCTATACATTGAATTATATTATTGATTCCACTCCACCAAGTACCCAACACAATTGGCCATTGTGCCAACAGAACAGCTTAACAGGCAAATGAAAAAGATACTTAAGACCATGTCTGGGTAGCAAAATAAGTGCAAGGAAATGTAACGGGCCAGAAGTGCAAGTTGGTGTACCCAAGAACCAAAGTGTATTACTCCAAAATGTCTTCATTGTGCTTCCAAATGGACAAATGAAAGCACTTCCAGTGCAACCTACCCTCAAGCCTGTAAAGCTGCCCTTGGACATACACTATGTCCAACATAAGCAGATATACTTCAGTTTTTCAGAAAAGTAGGGAAGAAAATATTGTGGGTAGGAGGAAAGTCCTGGATTTTCAAGTGCAAGTAAACACACTGGAGCAAGTATAGGAAGAGCAGACTATCAACCTGTCCATCACAGACATTATAACACGTCTCCTGTAAAGAACCAGGTCTGTCGAGGAGTATATGACAAAGTTGTCCAGTTAAGAGGCTAGGATGCTTCTCCTAATAATGTCTGTCTCGTACCCTCTGCTCATGGTGCTACTGGATGACAGCCTTTGTAGCGGACACTTCTCTGCTGATTCTGTTTCAGAGTCACTCATCTCTGCATCGGGGGTGTAGCCATCATTATCACTGACTAGCTTTAGTTTACCTTTTGTCCTATCATTTGACGAGACAAGTCCTATGTATTGGCAGTTTGTGTTGGACTGACAAGTTTCGGATTTTTGTAGCTGCCTCTCTCCTTTCTTTGGAATTCGGAATCCCCCCAGTTTTTCACAGGGCTCGTAGGCACTTTTACTGAAGTCTGGTTGCAATGTATTTTGATGATGGAGCCACTGTACCTAGGCAAGCTGTTTCCAGCTGAGCTCTTTTTCGTGGCTATGGCAGTTGTCTTATTACTACACTGGTTTAGGGTTCTCTTGTTCTCAGCCTGCTTATCCACTGGCTCTCCTGTCCTCAGAGTCTTATGGTGCTGCTTATGGGGCTTCTCCTTTAGCTCTGCTTTAATAATATCACACCGAGGGCGGCTGTCACGTCTTTTCCTGTGTTCTGGCATACTGGCCCCATTTTTCTGCTGTACTGGTGAAACCTTGGCAATGGCCTTCTCCATAGATAATGTAGACTCTGCAGATATTCCATCCTTCCTTTTATCACTGCAAGTAGATCGAGAGTACTGGGTTTTGATATGGCTCAATGATCTTTCTCTTTCCCTGCTCTTTTTGTGGGACACTTTCATGGAGCGCCCCAATGAAGAACCAAGTTGTTTCCTGAAGTAAGCAGAATGCCACTTCAAATCCTCAATTTTTAGATCATCTGGGCCAGAGGGCTGTGTGTTAAAGAGAAGGTCACTTTCTGAGAAGGCACCTTTAAAAACAAAAAAAAAGACAAGAAAAAACACCACAGTGAGAAGCAACAATGGATTGCGTCAATACCATAACACCTTAACAATGAAAAGGTCTACAGGCTAGCATTGCTCCCCTCATCACCCAAACTATGGGGCCAATTCTTTAAGACTAACATGTGCTGCTCTGAAGAAAGATGCAGAAATTATTAAAGAAGCACTCCGGGCAAAACGCTCTTTTCCCATCCAGTTTTCTGGTGTAAGCAACAGTAAATCTTTTTGCAAAAGTAGTTAGGATGGCGGAAAATGTCAAAAATTTGCAATTTTTCTCAGAAAAAAAAAGTTGCACTGTCATGCCTTGTACACCAGGTTTTTTTTCTTTAAGCATGACTTGATTAACCAACTGATTATTATTCCCCTGTCTGAGTAAGGTATTAAAGTTAGTTTATCTTTATATATCTATCATCACATCCATCAGGATTTTCCTACTCTGTCCTACAATGAAATGAATGGAGTGTACCACTTGCACACTCCACATAATTTTTTTTAATATACAGTACATGTATAAATAGTTCTCCTTGCGCATCAAATAACAAAGACCAAGTGTGACTCAATTCAGACCAAACGTAACCATATACACGGACTCCCCAATATGGCATATATCACAAAATGCTCACATTAACAACTACTCCAACATACTGTAGCCCCTCAATGTGACATACCCAAAAATAGACCCTACCCCAACATATACTGTAGCCTCTCAATGTGGCATATATGGAAAACAACATTGCTACAGCACTAGCGGCCAGGGATACTCCCAAGAGACGGGCTTGGGCTAAAGCAACATTTTACAATGAAGGAGTTTTATGGAATCACTATGGAATCTTCAGTAAAATAAAACTAGAATGGAAGGAAGCAATGCTTTATTGTATCAATAAATTGGGTAAAGCCACTGTATTGTTGCTTTGTTTCGTGCTCTAGCAAGGTTGGTTTCATGCCACATTAAGAGGTTACAGTATATGTTGAGGCAGGGTCTATTTCGGTGTATGCAACATTGAGAAGCTGCGGTATGTGTCAGAGTGGTTATAGGGGGAACTTTATCAATATCTCTACACCAGTTTTCTGCTCTAGAGGGATGATATTGTGGCAGACAACTCCTTCTTGCACTAAACGTGTGCCACAAGCCCCGTTCTGGGCCTCACTGGCCACATTGTGCAATTTGGGATGGGGAGAGCTAGGGGTGCCTCGGCCCGATATATTTATCTAACTGGTGTAGCTCTCCAGTCTGGAACATGGGTTTGTGCCAGATTTATGAAGAAGCCAGAGACACATGCCCTGCGCCTGTTGGTGCCTTTAGTAAGACTGACGTACAAAATATCAGTCTTAATAAATCTGGCCCATTATTCTGACAAAATACACTATTTCCAATATGGCATATATCAAATTATTTTGTTATGCTTGGCCTGAATTCAGTCGTGCTTGGCCTTTAGCTATTTGATGTCTCCCATTCACTTCAATAGGAGTTATCAGGTGGAACCCGCCTGAAAATCAAGCAGGACGTTTATTTTTTTATTACTATTTTTTTTTTTTTTTTTAAAAACAGCGCCATCCTTCCACTGAAATCAATGAAAGTTGGTTTCAGGCTGAAGCTGGAGCGGATTTTGAGATGGAATCTGCCTCAAATTCAGGGCTAAATTCCGCCGTGCAAAATATACCCTAATTGTACTTCAGAAACCATAGAAACATCTGACTAAACACCAATACACACTGAAGCAGGGGATCCAAAGTGTAGACTTTAAAGATTCACTATACTGTATTGAAAAGAGGAAAAGGTAACAAGTTTATTAATTACTGGCTATGATATAGGATAAGTAGCCGATTCTGAGAATTCCACCTGACCGCAGTCAGGCTGAATGTAGGCATGCCCAGACAGGACAGAACGCATCCGCCCTCCCATTCACTTCAATGGGAGCGATGTAGATAGTCGAAGTGTAACACTTCGCTATCTCCAGCATTGAAATGCATGGGACGCAGATGTGTCTTCTGCTGCACAGGCATGCCTACATTCAGACTGGCTGTGGTCAGGATAAACTCATAAGGAGGAAAAACACCCCCAATCTCAGGATGGGTGGGGTCTCAACCTATGGATAGAGGATAAAAATTCTTGGTGGCATAATCTCTGCAATGATTACTGTTCTTCATCACCTGTCCCATACAAATTATAGTTATTGCCTATATAATATATGGGTAAATGTTGCTTATAGTGACCTTGACATAATATCCTTCTTTCATTCCATCCCCAGTAATAGTATCAGTGATGGAAAGATCCTCAGCACTGACTTTTTAAAACATCAATACCTAGCTGTTTTTATAACCTTTTTATGCAACAGGGCTGCAATTTGAAAACAGCTGAAGAAAAAAAATATATATATATTAGTAATATTATAGCTCAATTTTCCAGCCTCCCGACTTGACACTCATTCCTGAGGAATAGAGTGTGACACAGATCACATTTGTTGTAGTTACACCACGTATCCTACCAGCACTGCTTCGTTCCTGATCCATAAGCTTTGTGTAAAGATGAAAGATTTGTTCCTGAACTTTACAGACAGAGCGCTTCATCTTCTCCCTTCTGGTCACCATGTAGGTCAGGTTGCGTACCTAAAACAAAAGAAAGGAAATCTCAGTTTGTGATAGAACATTTGTTTAGCACACAGGATGCACTTGACTTGATGCCAGAATCCTCCCTTGGCTCGATCGGGATTACCACACCACAGCAGATGTACAGACGACAATGTAAAGCCACAGGATTCATGTAACAGGATCCAAGGGATAAGCTCTGTGGGGAGACAATCCAGCCAGTTTTCAAGCACTACTGCAATGTACTATTTTCCTGAAACTTCAGAAAATAAGCAAGGCCTGAAAAAACTACTGGTCAGTCAACTACTGGGAACTCAGGATCTTGTGAATAGCCATGTTTAGTTATGTGAACATTTTTTTCCCGTTTTACAGCAAGTATAGCTGAGCTGCATGTGGGATAGAAATAAACAGCTCGCCTGATCTGTTAAAGCCATTTTGATATTGCTCTAATGCATTTATATGAATATAAAGCAACTCTGCAAAAAGTCTCTATTAATAAAAATGTCCTGTTATATTTCCACACCTCCCTTGTTTCCAAGATAACAGACTTGAAAGAAAGAACCTACAAACAATTTGTAGCCTGCTTCTTACTAAACTACCAAATGTATGACGGCAGGTATAACTGTAGGATCAAACCACACAGGGTTTGTTTGTTGTCATGGAAATGCATGGTTCAGCATAGAAGCTGTAGACACAAAAAGTAGAATTTTGGATTATCTCTAACCCACAATAACTAAAGAGGATCTGTGGTTTAGGGCTAAACAGCTCATTTTCTACCTACGCCAACACGGATTATGGAAGTGTGGTGATGTGCTTCTGGGCATGCCAGGAGGTTTCTGTGAAGCCTAGTAGTAGTAGTAACTTTGGAGAGGATGTAAGATACATGCCAAGTACAGTCTAATCCTAAAGGTAATTTGTAGTCTATTTTGATTCCCTGTAGAGTATTTAACGATTTTATTGCTTGTTTTTATTCTGAAGAGGACCCAAGTCCTTACCCTTTCTAGATCCTGTCTCAGGTGAGTAAATAGTTGCAAGCGACGAATCAAAAAGTCTTGTTCCCGTTTAGCTAAATTGTCTTCCTCATCCTTCTTAGGAGTTATAAGTGGTTTGTTAAAGTTGGCTTTCCTCTTCAGTTTCCAGTACTGGTAGACAAAGTCTGTGACATCATATGGGATTTGCATGGCCTGACTCACATCCTGTACATTGACGAATGTATAGAAGTCGTCTTCAAGCTGCTGGAGTTTCAGTTTACGCTGGCTCCCATTCTTGGCCTCCTGCTGGCAGGCAGCAAGACCTTGTAAATCATCCAAACAAGTTGGGGGAGCCTCCGGTGTGCCATTTACATCACTTGTGCTCTCAATGATTTGCCCGTCCTCTGTTTTCTTGCTTCCACTATGCTTTGGGCAATAAGACTTAAATTTCACTTCATCCTCTTCTGTCAAAATAGTCTTCATCTCCAGGCCGCGATCAAAGGCGCATGTGACGTGGAAAGCAGTTCGGCAGTTTTTAACAGAGCACTAAAAGGAAAAAGAAACCTGGCATTAGAAAATTCTTAAAGAGTAAGTCAATAATTTAAAAACATAAAAAAGGCAGGAGACCAGGATGAGAGTTATAATTTCTGATTTTCATAAACTTATCAAAATATAGGAAAACTGCCTGCACATTTAACTTTCCCAACAATTTATTCTAATATTAGGTCCAGGACAATATGACTACCAACGATGCTACAACACAGCACCTGCTGGGACAGCGGCCGAGCTGTACGGCAGCATTTGCTGCCAGGCTGGGCCTCTTGGCCTCATTCCTCTACAGACAAAACAGTGCTGTGCGGTGTTTTCGGTTGCTGTATTGACACTATGCGAAAAAAAAAAAAAAAGATTAAAAAGCAATGAAATGCTTTGCATTTTCCACTGGAAAGGAAGACAAAACTCAAGTGTGAAAAAAAAATGAATAAACCACAAACCTTAGGATATGTTCACATGGGCAAAATACTCAGCAAAAAAAAGTCTGATGAGTACTTTGGCTGCAGAGGCAGAGCTTCGGTTTTCTGGCATGGCTCTGCATGAAGTTTAGACCCAGACAATGGAATAACGGCTGTGTAGCAGCCCATAGCAGTTTCTACACTATTTATGCAGTTGAAACAGCAGCAATAGTGGCAGGACACTCGTTTTTCTCAGTGCATTGAAGAGAAGCATTGGGACGTAGATTCAGCATGCATTTTCCGCATTGGTATCAGAGTTAAAAAAAAAAATAAATAAAAAATAGCCATGTGAACCCTGCCTTACAAATATTTTTTCTAATAGAAGTCTTGAAATACATGTGTATTTTACAATATGATCCGCAGGAGTAACTTGAGACTGACATGGACTTCTGCCATGGATCCCAACAGGGATTAGCCCCATTGTCATTTAATAGAGCTAATGTGTGGCTGGTCTGTGTGGATTAGACAGCATGCAGCATGTTTCCAATGAACTTGCTCTGGATGTGGAACATCGGCAGATATGACATTATGTAGGGAATCTGCACTTAAATGGTTACCAGATCCTGAGCATGTGAACATAGCCTTAGAACTGTGCTAAGCATACAGATTAATTTTTAGGTTCTCTCAGAGAAGTGTATAACTCAGCAGCAATAAGTCTAGGCTATACAGATGGTGCACAGCCTTCGTGTCAGAAGTTACATATACAGGGCTGTGGTTTAGTTAGGCCAAACCAACGACTGACTCCAATTCCTCTATTTTTCCATACCTTACTCCAACTCCTTCATAAATGACCAACAGCCAAGGTCGGTCAGAAACAGTAAAGCTCTTCTAATTCACTAAAAAGCCAGTGATTGAATAAATATGAAAGTAAATATGTAACAAACTATGTATCTAATTATACAAAACTAATAATTGTATAATATAAGTAAATATTTTATTTTGATTGGTCTCGACTTCAGAGCCCTGTAATATGTATAATATATCTATAATGTCCAGATAGCTCCATCTTCAAACCAGTAACTGCTTTCACTGGAACATGCACAACATGTACAGTCATGGCCAAAAGTTTTGAGAATGATACAAATATTAATTTTTACAAAGTCTACTGCTTCAGTTTTTCTAATGGCAATTTGCATATACTCCAGAATGTTATAAAGAGTGATCAGCTTAACAGCAATTACTTGCAAAGTCAATATTTGCCTAGAAAATGAACTTTATCCCCCAAAACACATTTCAACATCATTGCAGCCCTGCCTTAAAAGGACCACCTAACATCGTTTCAGTGATTGCTCCATTAACACAGGTGTGG
This sequence comes from Leptodactylus fallax, assembly GCA_947044405.1. Lineage (NCBI taxonomy): Eukaryota > Metazoa > Chordata > Amphibia > Anura > Leptodactylidae > Leptodactylus > Leptodactylus fallax. Next base: position 6,334,904 of record CAMRHE010000012.1, read on the forward strand.
GTGTTGATGAGGACAGGGCTGGAGATCAATCTGTCATGATTAAGTAAGAATGACACCACTGGACACTTTAAAAGGAGGCTGGTGCTTGCCATCATTGTTTCTCTTCTGTTAATCATGGTTATCTCTAAAGAAACACGTGCAGTCATCATTGCACTGCACAAAAATGGCCTAACTGGGAAGAATATTGCAGCTAGAAAGATTGCACCTCAGTCAACAAGCTATCGCATCATCAAGAACTTCAAGGACAGAGGTTCCATTGGTGCCAAAAAGGCTCCAGGGCGCCCAAGAAAGACCAGCAAGCGGCAGGACCGTCTCTTAAAAGTGTTTCAGCTGCGGGATCGGGCTACCAGCAGTGCAGAGCTTGCTGAGGAATGGCAGCAGGCAGGTGTGAGTGCATCTGCACGCACTGTGAGGCGGAGACTCTTGGAGCAAGGCCTGGTCTCAAGGAGGGCAGCAAAGAAGCCACTTCTCTCCAGAAAAAACATCAGGGATAGACTGATATTCTGCAAAAGGTACAGGGAGTGGACTGCTGAGGACTGGGGTAAAGTCATTTTCTCTGATGAATCCCCTTTTCGATTGTTTGGAACATCTGGAAAACAGCTTATTTGGAGAAGAAGAGGTGAGCGCTACCACCAGTCTTGTCTCATGCCAACTGTAAAGCATCCTGAAACCATTCATGTGTGGGGTTGCTTCTCAGCCAAGGGAATCGGCTCTCTCACAGTCTTGCCTAAAAACACAGCCATGAATAAAGAATGGTACCAGAATGTCCTCCAAGAGCAACTTCTCCCAACCGTCCAAGAGCAGTTTGGCGCTCAACAATGCCTTTTCCAGCAGGATGGAGCACCTTGCCATAAAGCAAAGGTGATAACTAAATGGCTCAGGGAACAAAACAGAGATTTTGGGTCCATGGCCTCGAAACTCCCCAGATCTTAATCCCATTGAGAACTTGTGGTCAATCATCAAGAGACGGGTGGACAAACAAAAACCAACAAATTCAGACAAAATTAAAGCATTGATTCCACAAGAATGGACTGCTATCAGTCAGGATTTGGTCCAGAAGTTGATTGAGAGCATGCCAGGGAGAATTGCAGAGGTCCTGAAGAAGAAGGGTCAACACTGCAAATATAGACTTGCTGCATTAACTCATTCTAACTGTCAATATAAGCTTCTGTTACTCATAATATGAATGCAATTATATTTCTGTATGTGATAAAAACATCTGACAAACACACATAAAAACCAGAGGGCAGCAGATCATGTGAAAATATAATATTTGTGTCATTCTCAAAACTTTTGGCCATGACTGTAGAAGCAGTCATCCTGCTTCTTAGTCCAAACTACTCTATACCTACATTATGGATTCAATGTGATACTGACAAATCCCCTATGCTCACTAGTACTTTAGTTATTCTCTACTCCTAAGGCTTCATGTCCCAGAGGAGTGTATAAATATGCAGCAGTGTCAGAATATACTAAGTATATCTGTTAAAATCTCCAGCGTATTGAGCCCTGAAAATAAGAAGTTTATTGCCACAGGTATGTGTTGTGGGGGTTGTGAGTAACTTAACAAGGGGTGTACTGCTATTGAATTGTTGTAAGGTGGTAAGTAGAAAAATACAAGGTGCAGATACTTGATGGACTTGGTCTACATTACTGGAAAAAATAAAGTGCATTCATTTACTGAACATATCTAGCAAGAATGTAAAATAAAACATTGATATTAGTCCTAATCATAAAGCCCGTAGAGGTTTATTTTAGCTACTTTATATTTATACTGTATTTGCAGACTATTAAACCCGTCTGTGGCAGCGTGTGTAAACTGGCAAAAGGTCCCTTAAAGCAAAAGTGCATGTTCAAGGCTGTGCTACATGACAGCTTTCTAACCTCAGAGACTAACACACAATGACAACAGAATATTTCTACGTTCCCTTGAAAAGAAGCCAATTCGCCCTCCTCTGGGTTTTCCTGCTCAGGTTGATTCAGCACGCAGATGAAAGGGAAAACACACAAGACAGTTATTAACTGACTTTACATCATCCAAGACTATGCTGTTCTGGAGTCAGAAATCAATACAGAGGAAAAAAAAATAAACATAAAGGAGTAAAGGAAACAGGAAAATACAACACCATAAACTACAAAAGAGGTTATTGGAAAATGAAGAGAAGACTGCAGGGTGTAGAGAGGTGATCAATACGACATCGCACAGATGACTGCAATCACCTGGCCAATGGCAAACAATTAGACCACGGAAAGGTTTGATTCATTATCCCCTGGTATTTATATGACTGCCTACGTGTATTCAGAGACGGGCAGCACTCGCCACTATATGGGCTGGCTTTAGGTCTACCTGACAAAGCACAAATAGAACAGGGTAACTAGATAGCATTTTTCTACCCCTAGGAATTATGAAGTAAAAATAATAAAAAAAATAAAAAAACACCACACATAAAAAAAAGCTATAATTACATCTGTGATTATGCAACATCCCTAGAGAAATGAAATTCATCCTGTTTTTCATAATGCCCACAGGGAATACTATGATAATGAACACACATTAAGGCTGAATTTATTTTTAAAGGAAGCAGCATTTAACCCTTTTCCTTGTCAGGGAATTTAGGGAAATTTTCACATTTAACATGCACACACAAAACAAAAAAAAAAAAAAAAAAAAAAAAAACTTTGTTGAATTTTGTGTTAATGTCAACGCTTTACACTAATGAACATTTTAATGCAATTCTGCATCAACTATTTTGTTAAAAAAAATATGCATTAAAACCGTGTTTGTGGGTTAAAACCTTGCCCAAGCAGAGCCACAGATTTAACCCTCGTCCGGCTGAGTAGGTACAATTGTACCTATTCCTATGGAGCCTGTAATGTTGTAAAATTATGCAGCCTGACAAGGGATAAAAAGATCTAGCAAGACTATGCAAAAGTCAGAAAAAGGGAATATCCAAGCTCACCAGTTCTGCAGTGCCTCCAATGGCTTCTCATGGATTAAATGTGCAATGGAAAGTGTGGTAATAATAAACCCCATAGTAAACATGTAATTCCATGATAAAAGCACCCTAGTCCACAGCATTAAAAGGATAGGAATCCAACTTTCTTGTAATGTCCATTTTCAAACAAACATACTGCATAGAAATGGGTGCAGCCTATGCCTACGTGTCATTCTTACTCATGTACAACTAATCCTGGACCAGAGTCTACAAAAATGTGACATTACTTGTATTTTACTACCAGAAATTTATAAATTAAAAACAAGGCATTAACATCCCCTGTGTGTCTGGTTCCTAGTATCTGAAACCCTGTCATTCCATTCAATGTCTATATGGTTGACATGGATACATATATGACAGCACATGGATGCATCAGTCAGCCCCACAGGCACTATGATACTGCACATGTGACCACTACTCCATTGAAACTCCTCTTTATTGTGATTGTGTAGGAAAGGAATGAAGGAGGGGGGGGGGGGAATCAGGACCCCCAAGATCACCTTAAACAGTTGTTGAGTTCTAGCAGCTCTTACCTGAATGCATGCCCCAAACTTTTCACTGCACAAATTGCAGAGAAGAGCCCAGCGACTGCTGGGTATGTGAGACACCTTTGTAATGGGCTCCATCTTCTCTGGACTCCCAATGCTCACCTAGAATAACACACGAGAAAGACTTATAAAAGTAAAAGCTCAGTATCTGTAGCTTCAAAGGAGACTTTTCCAGGCAGTAAATTAACTGAATGCACATAAAAAGTAAAGTATAAGATGTAATAGGCTTTGTTCACATCATGACTGACACGTACATAAACATAAAGTGCCCTATAGACTTATATTAGCCAGAACTGGACAATCAGGATAATAACAATGATTTATTAGACTGCTGATTTTTCAGCTACAGTATTTAGAACTTTACCTCAGGAATCCACAGAGCGCAGCTTACATGTACCCACTTAGTGCCACTCCTTGTAGGCTTCATGGCACCTCCTTTCTTAGGGCACAATAAGCATTTTGGCTGTACCCCTAAAGCACAAGTCCGGCACAACCAACTTCCTTCTGGTACTTTCAATATTCCATAACAAGCCTGAAATCACGGGAAGAGAGATCACAAAACTGCTGCATATACAACAACTACAGAACACCCGAAAAGGGTTAAATATAAAAATAAATAAAATGTGTGTATATATATATATATATATATATATATATATATATATATATATATATATATTTTTTTTTTTTTCTTTTTTTTTATTTTTTATTACACACATATCCAAACTGAAACAGTTTTTACACTATGGTATTTCCATCAATTTATATATGAGCTTAAAAAGTTCTTTGCAGATGATTTAAACAGACTGAAGAAATGGATGTCATTGCAAGGAATGGAGCAAACTGTGCCACATTCCACCTGAACAGCAGAAGCTTTTTAGCCTCCATTGGGTGAATGGGGGGTCTATGGATCATTTTGCCATAGGCAGAGCATCCTGACTATTTCTTAAAGAATAAATTCATTATTCAGATTCCCGCTAAGCCCCATGCTTATCTGGGCATGATTTAATTAAGTCATCACATTTCATGGATAATCTATTTGGCTTTACCCAAACAGAAGGGATCGGGGGAATGATGTGAGGCCAGGGGAAACCTGTTCCAGCCATTTAGAAAGTGTGATATGTCAAGCATGAAGCATCTATTGGACAGGCTTCTCATCACTCATCTGAAGTGAAGATGAATGAACATCTCAGTGTAAAACAACTCTTAAGAGGGAATGTTTCGCCTAGTTTTTTGTTACTAAAACCAACTACTGATACTGTATTTTTTTCCTTTGGAAACATTTTTTCTTTCTATACAAGACTATAGGACAGCCATTTTGTCTAAGCATTCTAACTTTGACCTGTGCAGAGATCATTATGGTGGGTGGGGCAGAAGGTGAGCTGTGACCATCACCTATTGTCAGTGGTGGATCCTGAGCTATCTGCCTCCATCTCTTATAAGATAGGGGTTACATTGCCTCATAATACAGCCTGTGAGGATTATAAGATAAATGACGCTGAGAGCTGAGGCTCAGTGGATAGCATAAAACCTACAGGATTTTAGGATTTTTTTCTATAGATAACTTGAAAACTTATGTAACGTAACATAAAAACCTGATTTAAACAGCCAGTCATTTTCTGGTGACACATTTCCTTTCTGTGAGTATTGTGTGTTTGTTAGTTACCACTGTGCTTTATCTAGTTTGTTTCACAATTCACTATTTTATCTACCCCCAATCGTATTTAACATGTTACAGAGCACATTACAGTGATAAACATCATACCTCTGTTATGTGTGTAATTTTTTGGTTTTTGAAGTCTTATGTAAATTAAGCAGTTGGTGCACTGGGGGCAGGCCTTCAGCTCCATGGAGCACTGCTCATGCCACTCAGACCCATAAAATATTCTGCCTGTGCCAGCCAATGCAGTGAAAAAAGATGGTCTCACTGCTGTGACATCACCCATCCTACTTGAGGAGCAAGACAGGTGTGCCTAGGACCACCCCAGTGCACAAACTGCCTCAGCTGTGTAAGACATTAAAATTTTTCTCAAAATCTACAAACATACATAACTAAGGTATATATTATCACTGTAATGTGCAATGGATCATGGTGGTAGTAGCTGAATATGCTTGAGAGAGGTGATAAAACTCCTTTTAAACACACACTTCCCCATACAGCTGCTTCAATGGATGATGGGTCACTATGTACATGGCTCATCCATAGTCAAGTGTGTAAAAAAATCATTACCATGCTATAAAATGAGTGGGCTATGGCAATACCTATACAACCAGATAAGGGCAATATATTAATGCATAGTTCACGTTCAACAGACAAGCTAATGACCCATTTAACAGCCTATTTGGCCTTATGACATTTTTGAAGTTTTTACAGAATACATAACAGATGTGCCTACCTGATGTACACAAATGTTACATTTATCACAGAAGACCATTTCATTGCCATCCTCTCCATCCGGGGACTGGCAAACGTCGCATACAACATCTTCGTCATATTCTATTCCAAGGCCTTCCTCTGTCTCAATGGCATGGTTCATATTGTCATAGCACCTTTGTTCAAGCTCCTCCATTATTCGCTCCATGATGTACTCATCCAGTTGTGGCATACCTACAATTCAACGAGATAAAATCAGCTCTCATAAGGCCCCATAATATGATTAGAATAAGGCTCTATTGGCAGACTGCGCTACTAGTTCCATCAGATTTGACATTATTCAAGGCCTAAACCCAGTTAGGGTTATTTGTTGTGATTGGTAATATTTTATGCAGTTTTATGAAATTTTTTTTTGCTTTATTATACGAAGAAGGGTTTTTCCCATCTTAGCAACTTATCCTGAATCCACAGTCACTTAGCTGGTTGTACTGTAGTGTTCAGCGATCTTCACTGAGCCACTTTCGTCAAGAAATAGTATCTGTAAAGTCATTTCTGAAATGTCTTAGTATATTTATGCCTCAAACAACTAAGCTCCAGCAAGCAATTGCTCTGCACCTAAAACTTAACCTTTACTCCGGGAGCATTTAAAAGACATTGATCTTTAGTTTGCAATATATTACATGGTCACCTATGCAGAAGAGAGGATGATGAGGTTACTGATATCGAACCCAATTAATTGAAGTTATGTACATATGAAACAGATTAAAAAAGCAGACGTATAAGAGAAACAACCAGACAATAGGACAAAAGGAATTCAGTATATTGGGACACAATACCCTATCGTGCACACAAAACTAAATAATAATCAAGTGTCAGAATGTTTCAAGCAGATCCAGTCTACATGAGCTTCATATCTTAGACACACAGGAGAAGATCACCCCTGTGAAGTCTGGGACCTCAGGTACCACTGATTTTTAATGGCTGTTTTACACGGGCAGCTGAATTACTCTAACAAGCACTTATCAAACAGGAAGTCGATCGGCGCTCACAATCATTTTCACTTGGCACTTAATGGGAGGGATCTTTATTGTTGCTTTGTGTAGGTGTACCATACATTTTTTTCTAGTAATACAGCCCACAAGTGACCATTTTTAAGTTTCATAAGCTATTACAATGACACATCGGGTCAAATAGAACTCATTCACTTCCCTTTACATGCTGGTGATTTGAATGGAGTTTGGTTTCGATAATAGGAATCTCTGAGATATGGGGTCTATGTTCCCTAAAAAGCCCTTCTACTTCAGAAATCACCAGTGGTCCAGTTTTACAGATTTCACCAATGTGGCCTTTTCAAATGCATCTCACAATATGAAAAGTTAGATTTTAAACCTTGACTGGTACATGGAAGCCTGTATTCTGCCTATGTTGCAGCAGAAATAAGCCTTTGTTACAGGGTAGCAAGTTAGAAGATAGGTTAGAATTATTTACCCATGTCTTTGAACTCTTCATTAATCATCTCCAGCCAAGCAACATCCATCTCATTTAGGTCATAGCGACACACGCCATCTGCCAGAGTATGGATATCAACATATCCCAGCTCAGGAGGATCTGACCCTGATGAATGAATGTACTTTCGAGGTCTAGTGTATGTGACCACCTTGTCTTTCTCAGTAATAACCCTAGAAAAGGAAACAGAAATAGATAAATGAAGGTTTAGTGCTGACATTATTAATCGTTACTGAACATTACTATTATACTCAAGTATAATATGGAGGAATTGGGAGGAGAGGAATTAGAGGTGGTTTTCCACCTCAGATTCCACTCCAGGCCTGTGGAACCCTGTCGCCGGTTTGCTCACTGACTAAGCCTGAGATACAATGGGGTTAAAATTCAGCCAGAGCCTCACACTGCGGGTTCTGCAGGTGAATCAGCCAAAAAACGTGCGGGAAAATTGAGCAGGACGCCCTTTTTTTTCAGTGTCCTGAAAAAAAAAAAAACAAGAAGTGTCACTGCCTCCCATTGAAAACAATGGGAAGGATTCCATCTGGAATTAGGAGCCTATTTTAGAAAACTACCTTAAAACCAGCTCCAAATTCCTCAGTGTGAGCAACTGATCCTCTAGCCCTTATTATTACTCTCGTAAGACACCATAAACACTTATGTAGAGTGAATTCCTTTCATTTCACATGCAGCAGCTCTGGCTGCACACTGGGCCCAGGCATTCGTGATTTCACTTAATAATCAATAAATGTTTAGCTGCTACTTCATATTGGCCTGCCGTAACCCACAGTATCAAGTAGCAGCCAATATTCAATATACTTTCAAAGTCAGAACTGGAATCCACTCTGGTCACCATGACACTGCAGTGGAAAACCAACAGAAGAACTTCACAGCACTCGCAAAATGTTGTACTCAGTTGGTTTATATTTTTTTATTTTACTATACAATAATATTTTACAATATCGTTTTACCTGTCGCTTTGCCTCACACACTGGATGGCTTGACATTGGGGGGCACATACCGCCCCCTGGCATACCAATTTTTCAAATACTAAGTTAGGCGAAAGTAACGAAGATAAGTGTACAAAATAGTTGCTACTGTGCATAGCGCTAGGGCTCATGTCACATTGGTTAACAGCTGGCATTGTGGGTAAAAAAAAAGGCTTAAAACGGGTTTTTCCATTCTAAAAATATTTATGACCTACCCAATATAAGATCTGTGGGTGTCTGACACCCGGCACCCCCAAAAATCAACTGTTCTCAGCAGCTGACCCTGTTCTCTGTGTAGTGGCAAACCGAGTCGCTGGAGCTTAGCTCCTATTCAAGTGAATGGAAGGTGGTCTAAAGAAACCTGGTCTGACCACTAACTACACAGAGAACAGACCTGTCTGATGCCTGCTCTATTCTTTGTGCATCAACGGCTGAGAACACCTGATCAGTTGGTGAGTCGGCTGCCGTTCACACTAGCGTTGGCCTACACAATGTTCTGTATGGTCAGTCAGAGGACCAGAACAACAGAAACGTGATTACACACAGAGCCTAGCAGACCTCATTGACTATAATGGGGTCCATAGGGTGTCCATCATTTTAAAACTAAAACTGGTGGTGGAACAGAGTCCTCTATGCGTGACTTTGTCGCAATGTCAATCTGAAATTGGTTCATACCACAGATGTGAACTAAGCCTTAGGTCCGTGATGGCGAACCTATGGCACGCGTGCCAGAGGGCACGCAGAGCCCTCTCATTTGGCACGCGCGCCATGATAGCTCACTAACGGGGAATCCGGTATAGGAATCCCAGTTAGTGAGCGATCACTTCTTTCAGCTGTATGTGCATATGTACATACAGATGAAAGCTGTCACTGTAGGCCGCGGTACACAGAACCGCGGCTTACACTGACTGCAGAGTGTGAAGTCTGTCCCGACGCAGGCACGATGATGTCATTCATCAGCGCCTGCGAACAGAAGAAGAAGGAGGACGCTCTTCATGGGACTGGGTAAGTAATATAAACTACTGTGTGGGGGCCTACTGTGAAGCATAAACTACTGTATGGGGGACACTGTGAAGCATCTAATACTGTGTGGGGGACACTGAAGCATCTAATACTGTGTGGGGGACACTGAAGCATCTAATACTGTGTGGGGGACACTGAAGCATCTAATACTGTGTGGGGGACACTGAAGCATCTAATACTGTGTGGGGGACATTGTGCAGCATCTAATACTGTATGGGGGACACTGAAGCATCTAATACTGTGTGGGGGACACTGAAGCATCTAATACTGTGTGGGGGACACTGAAGCATCTAATACTGTGTGGGGGGACATTGTGCAGCATCTAATACTGTATGGGGGACACTGTGAAGCATCTAATACTGTGTGGGGGACAAAAGCATCTAATACTGTATGGGGGACATTGTGCAGCATCTAATACTGTATGGGGGACACTGTGAAGCATCTAATACTGTGTGGGGGACACTGAAGCATCTAATACTGTTTGGGGGACACTGAAGCATCTAATACTGTATGGGGGACACTGTGAAGCATCTAATACTGTGTGGGGGCCCACTGTGAAGCATATAATGTGGGGGGCCCAAAGTGGAGCATATACTACTGTGCGGGGGCCACTGTGAAGCACATAATACTGAGTGGGGGCCACTGTGAAGCACATAATACTGAGTGGGGGCCACTGTGAAGCACATAATACTGAGTGGGGGCCACTGTGAAGCACATAATACTGAGTGGGGGCCACTGTGAAGCATATAATACTGAGTGGGGGCCACTGTGAAGCATATAATACTGAGTGGGGGCCACTGTGAAGCATATAATACTGAGTGGGGCAATTCTGGAGAATATAATACTGTCTGGGGGCCACTGTGGAGCGCATTGTACTGTGTGGAGGCCCTTCACTATTTATAATCACAGTATCTGTTTTATAGCAGACAGGCTGTAATAACATTGCACGGTCAATATAAAACAGATCCTGGTTAATTTAAGGTTAAATTGCCGTGTTGGCACTTTGCGATAATTTAGTGGGTTTTGGGTTGCAGTTTTCGGCACTCTGTCTCTAAAAAGTTCGCCATCACTGCCTTAGGTGTATGTTCCCATACCAGCAGATACCAGGGTTTTTCAGAATTAGATGCAACTTGGAAACAGATGATCAGAATTTATAACAACTAGACAAGTAACTGGTAAGTCTACTTATCAGGGTAAAAGTAGTAAATAATTGCCACTATCCGCATTACATAGAAGTGGCAAACATAACACAGTATTGGCAGAAAGAGCTCAGTAGGTATTTAACAGCCTACATCAAGCCTTATCCAAGATACCTGCTTTCCCAGTAACCTGCAGGTATCATGCCAAGTAACCTAATCTGTATGAAAAAAAAAAAAAAAAAAAATATAAATCCTATATTATGTCAGAAAGAGGAGCGGAAGAAATACTAAGTAATTATATGCAGGTAAACAGCTGCCGTATCTCCACAGGAGCCCTCTAAACAAATCTGAATGTGAAATAATACACAGGCAAGCACACTGATTTGCCTTCCCACGCATGCCTGCAAACCGCTGTTACAAGTCATCACTTCACAGTTTGCAGTCCCTCAAAGTGCATCCAACGCTGAACCTAGACTAGAAATTAGACGTCAATTTTCACCTTTCAGGCGCAGCTGGGTAGGATCAACTGGGGGCTAATTTGTCCAGGATGACTATAACCATGTTGGTGGCAGGGTGGAACAAAACGCATGCTTCATTCAATAAGACGACCAACTAAAAATAATTATATGATGAGCTCACCCAATCACAACATCTCATGACACGCCGTGCAAAGCCATCAGTAATCCAGAGAGTCACAGTATACAGGGAATACGCTAGACGCACAGGAATAGAAGTCCTAGCTTTTCCAGAAAAAAAAAACAAAAAAAACCAAAACACTACATTAAACGTTAGATGGCAACCAATATACCCATCATAAAAGCTCACAAAAAGGGCATCACTCAGCTTTCCTATAACACAGAATGGGCAATCATTGGAGTTATGCACCTCTACAGTAGGCAAATTTTACATTGCTATTCCATGTGGATGCTGTAATGACAACAATATCAGCGGATACCCAGCTTTCCCAGAAAAAAAAGTTATGGTAAGTGCACGCCATGTACTTCTAGATGTCTCATCAACAACCTCTGCCTTTAAGATATCAGCTCATGTTCATAGCCCCGGAATGCTTAATCTCCCCATTTCCTACTGACAGAAGAGGAGTCCTTATAATTTTTAGGTTGTAAAGCTGTTTAGAGTAATGAGGATTGTCAGAAACATTTATTAGCACCTCCTACACACGGACAGCCTGAACTTTATCTGCAGATTTCAGATTGAGACACCAGGAAAGATTTACTAAACGAAATGTGCTAGAATCCTAGCTTAATCGGTTTGGGCTGAAGTCTGCAAAAATACTGCAAATGTCTGTTTACGACGGTCGCCCTTTGTCTGCCAAAAGAAGATCGGCAGTGTTAGATTTCAGCCCGAGGTCAGCCAAAAATAGCAGTGTTTGGCCAATTTGTGCAGACTTACTGCGCTTTTTCCCCCCACAAAAAACTAAACTGCCCCTCTGATCACACAGTGTAGTATTATCCTAATCTAATGTGTACGGTCAGCTTTACAATTTTAATGTCTTGCTCCACAAGGGGTGTGGATTAGCTATAAAAAAAAAAATGCACCCAGTGTGCCAAAACTGCATCAAAATGTTTGGGCAAAGTAAACCAACTAATAGCTGGTGTAAAATTAAACAAAAGGGCCTAAAGTTGCAGCAAATTTACATTCCTCCATACTGCAATTGCAACATCAAGAAGGACAAGCCAAAGATTATGTAAAATCAAGGAAGTAGCCGGTGTTGTCAAGATCTGCAAATGATCAAAGCACCTAAATTCTAATCTGTGGCAAGTGGGAGGAGCATAAAAGCCAGACTGAAAGCAAAGGTTTTTTTTTTTTTGAAACCTCACAAACCGGATCTAGCTGTGTGCGATGCCTCCTGTTCGTTGACATGCCAGTTAACGCTGCTTGAAATAAACTGTGAGCAGGACAGACCTTGGTTTATGAATCTAGCAGATAGCTATGCGCCGAGGCCAAGACGTCAGTCCTGTTCACCATTGTGTGTCCCGTGTTTGGGAGAACAACAACGAAATGGAAAGGCTGCAAGAGGTGCGGAAAAGGAAACCTCTGTACAGACAGATCATCTGACTGGAAATATGGTGCATAGTGATCTGATCTATACTGCAAATGAACTTGGACATCACATCCCAAGCCTAGGGAGACAAACCGTGTCAACACAAGCAGGCGGCCAGGAGACAGACATGTTGTTCCAGCGTACTCAAAGCTTAACTTTGTGCACAGCAAGATGACAATAGAGACTGGAATGGAGGTCTAGCCCCTTCAGCAATAAGTTCCACTTATGTGTCAGATGCAATGATAGCCAGAGATTGGTCTGGAAACCTGGGCAACGCCATGAAGAGGTATCCACAAGGGAATGCCACACTGGTCCTACTCCAGGTATTAAGGTGTGGGGCAGCATAATGTATGGTAGCTGACCCCTCTAGTTTTTATTTCAGGTAGCCACCTGGCCTAAATGTGCAACCATGGCCTTCAGAGTCTCCAGACTTGGCTACTGTCGAGCACATCTGGGATGTCCGTCAGCAAATGCAAGCAAAGCTGCCAGCAGCCCAAGTGAATTCAGTGTGGCATAACATTTCTCGGACAACCACTAATAACCTCACTGATAGTATGACAAAGCATGTAAGTGCATGGCACTCAAACTCGATAGTTAAAAACAAAAAAAAACAAAAAAAAAAAAAACTCAAGATGTTCGGAATATTTTTCCATTTTTTATCATCATCATTAAACCTTTTAGGAAGCAGTGTAGTTTGTATGTTAATGCTCAGCGACATTTTTTTCATATTTTGCTTCCCCACCTTCCAAAATTCATAACTTTTAAATTTTTTTTGTCAACATACCTAAGTGATGGCTTATTCTTTGCGTGTCGAGTTGTACTTTTATTTGGCACCATTTTGGGTTACTTATGTTTTGATTAGCTTTTATGAATTTTTTTTTTTAGGGGTCCATGTTAAAAACCCCACAAATCTATCAATTTTTTGCATTTTGTTTTTACGGCATACACTTTTACACATGGGTCATTACAATTACGGCGATACCATATTTATATTGGTTTTATTATGTTTTACTGTGTTTACAAGTAAAACATCACTTTTTAAAATGAAAGATTTTCCTGGGATCATCGCATTCTGACGCCTATAACTTTTTTTTTTTACTATTTTGTTGACAGATATGTCAAAGCTCATTATCTGCAGGACAAGTTGTACTTTTTATTGGTACCAATGTATGACTTTTTGATCACTTTTTATAGCTACTTTTTGGGGAAAGCAAGGTGACCAAAATACGATATCTTGCAGTATATTTTTTTTTTACGGCGTTCACCGTACAAGATAAATAACGCTATTTTTGGATAGTGGGGGCTTATATGCACAAGGGGATACCTAGCATGTTTGTTTATTTGTTCTTTAAGTGATGTGTTTTTTGTTTTTAAATGTAAAGGTGGATTTTTTTTTAAACTTATTATTTGTTTATTATTTATTTTAACCTTTTTGAACGTCTGATCATACCAAACACTATTATTGTGTATGAAAGTCCAACTATATTAATGTCTGCAGCATTAATATAGTTGAACAGTTTATACTGTGAATCTGCTTTATTATTTTAAGCTGGCCATATACCGTATTTCAAAAAAAAAAAAAAAAAAAAAAGTGTATGGGGGGGTTGCGGGGGGGGGGGGGGAGAGGGGTTTTGGGTTGGGATCTGCTGCTGCAGGGCCGCAGGTTGCACAACGCTCTTGTATGGGACAGCAGTTTTGCAACCTGTGTAGCTCAGCAGCTGCTGCCAAACTACAGCTCCCATTATTCCAACCTGTCCAAGCATAATGGGAGTTGTAGTTTTGCAACAGGTGCAGGTACAGGCCCTGCTGTGAAATTTGCCTATGTTCATGTGTGACGCAACTTGTCACGTGATTGAGGCACATACAGGCGGCACAGGCCTCCTTCTCCTAACATGCCTGCACCACCTGTCCCCCCACACAGTACAATATTCTCCTCACACAGTACAATATGCTCCCCCACAGTGGCCCCCATGCTATTACTACACATTGGGTCTCCTCAGTGGTCTCGTCATTACGCCGGCACGCCCCATGTGACTGCTGGGGCCCAATCACAGGTCCCAGCAGTTATGTCTGGGGCACGTCACCTCAGTCACAGGCAGGAAGAGCCCAGATCAGGATGCTAAGGATCACTGGAAGCCTAGGAGAGGTGAATATAAGCGTTTGTTATTTTTACTCACCTCCCCTGAGCAGACTATGTGTATAGCGTTCGGGGAACCAGGCTTTCCCCGATCACTATAATGGTGCTGCAGGCCCCCTACACCCCCCAAAGCCCCTTAACCCAGCAACCCTGCTCCTGTGACCCCACTCCACAGTCGGCACGTCATCTGTTCCCCTTCCCACCATTATAAGACGCACCCGCATTTTCCTCCCAAATTTGGAGGAAAAAAAGTGCTTGTTATAGTCCAAAAAACACAGTACATTAGATTGATTCGCAACGGCTAATGGCCGACTTCTGTCTGCCAAAAAAAAAAAAAGTTATCTATCCTGTTGAAAAAAGTGTATGGCATAGTCAGCTAAATAAGGCCGATCATTTGCCACTGTGCGTTAAACTTAACTTATTGTATTTGTTTTTTTTTCTGAACTGCCCCCCTTGGATCAGGGAATTTAATCAGATATCTTGATGTTGTGACTGTTCACATGAAAGATCCCATCATTGATCAATCTGCACTATCACGGATAATAATTTTCCTCGTCTATGGCCAGCTTCTATGCACCAAGTTGTAAATCTTCGAAGAGGTAGTTTAATATCAACTTGAATATATTAAGCATATAATTCTAAGCCTGTAACATTTTATCTAATAATTCAACACTCACATACGCAAGGCCGGAGAATACAGGCCTCACATTCACATCAGGCTACAGCCAGCATTTATACAGGATCAATGAGCAACAGGATTTGTGTGTTTCTGCTTCACCATGCACAATAAATGAGTGCAGCATATGGTGGTTTCCTGTGTGTATAATCTGCTGCTGTGCCTGGTGTTACAAAACAAGTTCCATTTTCTCACCTGGCAACAGGCTCCAGGATGAACTCTGGGTTCACAGGCACTTGCACCCCCTTTTCCCAATCCTGCCTCCATGGATCAGCCAGCACATAATAGTCCTCTGGGTTGAGCTGGTAGGAGTCGTGCAGTTTCATGGCCGTGATCAGGTCTGTTCGGAACACCTGCATGACAGCATGGAGCGATTAACATTTTAATGCATTCCATTACAATGCTGGCAGGATGAAGATGATCACCAGGGTGGACATTAACTGTAAAAGGCCTATCCCACTGGGCCAAATAAATAGCTGCATGGGATTAAATATGACTCATCCAGTCAGCCGTATTGCTAGACACTGGAGAAAATGTTTTGAAATTAAATGAGAAAATAGAAAGACACAATATAAGCCAATCACAACATTAAAGCAAAAGGAATAAAACCGTAAAAAATCTAACCCCAGATAGAAACTACAGAGCACTAAATGCCATCTGTACATATACTGTTGAAAAATTCAGAAAGGAAGACATAGTTCATATAAATATTTCATTACATGGTTATGGTGCATATAATGTACCAAGATGACATTTAAGGGAATCTGTCAGGGCAATTTGGGACACTAAACCACCCACACGTCCATATGGACCTGGGGTTTAGTGTCCCAAATCACCATGTTATAACGCAATCCACGGCCGAATTAAAAATAAAGCAGCTTTATACTCACCCGGCCGCGGTACTCCCCACGCCTGCGCAGTTCTTCAATGAAGCCAGAGGAGTACACCTCAGCTTCAGTGCACATGCCCCGCAATTACGTAGTGAAGCCGGGGTGTCCATCTTTGGCTTCACTGAAGAACAGCGCAGGCGCCGGGAGGCGTGCCTCATGAATAAGCCGGGCCACTTTCACCAAACAGCGTCAATCGAACCCATATCTAGGTAAGTATAAAGCTTTTTTTATTTTTAATGCGCCTGCGGATTGCGTTACAACTGAGCAATCTGGGACACTAAACTCCAGGTCTATAAGGACCTGTGGGTGGTTTAGTGTCCCAGATTGACCTGACAGATTCCCTTTAAGAGTTTATCTGATAAATGCATTATAAAATATGAGTAAATGTCCTTTATTTTTCCACATTTACCATTTAAGGTTTTGATGGATTTGTATTTATTAGTATTGTAACAGAATTATACTTTTTTTTTTCTTTAATATAAAGTAAGGAGGATTAAGATTTCTGCATTACTTGCAGCATAGTCTCAGGTTCAGCAAGCCTGAATACTACCAGAACCAGCCAAAAATGCCACTTCAACTTATAGGTCAAAGCAATGTGGTTTTAGTATAAACACTGTGCACAGTAATAAGAGTTGGTGGTAGCAGCTATAGACTACCCACACAGTACCTCAGAGGGCTTCCGATCTTCATGTCTTGACATTCTGCTATGTCGAGACCTTGTCTGCTGAGACCAAGAAGTAGACAGGCCTATAAAACAAGCAATACATTAGCAACACAAATCATCACAATTCAATAGAAGACGTGTACAGATTTTGCAGGCACCTTTGGTTTGTCCATTTATATGTAAGGGTCTATCACTTTTTTTTTTTTTTTTTTAAACACCATTTTTGTCAGTAAATGCACTATGACAACAGGTCTACTTGTGACAATTGAAAGCCGTGGACAAGTCACTATTTTAGGTGGCTTCTTTCACATTACATTATTTGAGTCAGTTTAATGTATGCACTGGGAGAGCCCCTGGAGGATGTCTTACAATACCTGAAAAGACAGATGCCACACAGCAGCATTCGTCTTCCATACGTGAACATTAAAACAAAACAAAACAATGAAACATGTACTGCAAGTGGATGCAGCTGCATAGAATAGTGCAGTCTGTGAATATCCTGTGTGGTGAAAAAATGCAAACCCTGACAGATTCCACCTGAACAAAGGCTGTTTAGTCTCTGTTGAGTGAATGTGGGTCTATGGATCCATTTATTGTATGCACCGGAAGCTTTCCCAGCACAGAAGGTGGACAAAGTATGAATAAATGTGCTCTGATAGAAACATTTATAAGAGTCTCTGGTCAAACTGGACTATTTTATTGTATATTGTGAATATATTGTATTCAATAAAGAAAACTATGAATGAAAATGTAATATAGAATTTTTTATTTTTTTTTAGTAAAAACACACATCATGATCAATTACATTACTATTTATAGAATGAGACTAAGCTCCTACATGCCCTGGAGAAGTAGTGACTCATCTGATATTCTCAAGAAGTCCACGTTCTACAGATAACGCTTTCTAGTCAACACAGCTTCTTATTGAAGACATGATCAGCCCTTGCAAGTATTACAACCAGAGGTTACAAGTATATTAAAATGCCTCCGATAATCGTTGGTTCAGGCTAGTGATTGCTCCCCGATTCCATCTTGACACATAGGAAATGCCCAGTCAGACTGAGACAGCAAGAAGTTAGTCTGGCAAATAGGAGCAGCAGGCGGAGTACGTGCTACCTCTATTATGGTTTTAACCCATTCTGAGCCAGCTATCAGCATTTTTCTCCATTGGACAACCCCCTTAACCCCTTTCTGGACATCTGAGAAGAAGTTGACGCTGTGTTTCACTGTACATGTAGGGCGCCAAGATGGTGTGCATTGTCATTGTGCTAGCCATGTTTTTCACGGCTAGCACACTGACCCATTCATTTCTATAGCCCCATACATACAACCATGTATTTCCGCCCCATACATGGGACCGAGAGCAAAACTCAAGACAGGTCCTATTCCTGTCCACTTCGTGGCCTGTGCTCACTGACGGTCGTGGAGGGTCAGGCAGCACATGGATGTCATCCACGTGCTGTCTGTGCCTGTTAATCACATCCCAGTGATAGGCACATAGTTGTGTGTATGTCACCTAGCAGTGAGGTATTAGCTGTAACTTACAGCTAACTATCTCCTCCAGCATACATGACCAATCCAGGTCATAAAACAAAAGAAAAAGATTCAATACATTTCAGATTGGAATTATCTGAAAAATGATGAGGATATTAAAATTAATTATTATAACTATATACAAAAGTAAAACAAACAACACACTGCCCCTTTTAACAGAATTGTTGATATGCCCTATAAAAGGGGTTATGCCACAAATAATATTTATCCTCTATCCACACTACTTTACTACTATTAATACCTCACAAAGATCAAAATAGCCAAAATCACCCGTTTCACTTCCCCTAAAAAATGGAACAAAAAGTGATCAAGACATCAGATGTTCCCTAAAATGGTACAAATAAAAAGTGCATCTTGTGTTGCAAACAAAAAACCAAAAAACAAAACTCCTTACACAAACATAAAAAGGATACAGGCAATAGAAAAATAAAATAATTTTGGCCATTTTTTTTTTTTTTTAAATGTGGATTTTTGTAAAGGCATTAATACATAAAAACTATATAAATTTGTTTTTGCTGTGACCATGGCGACTCAAAGAATATAAGGAACACATTTTAACCACACACAGGACGCCATAAAAAGAAAAACACCTAAATTTGCCATTTAGACATGGAAGACAGGTATAGTAATGATTTCCAAGCTTAAATGGCAACAAAAAAAAAAAAACACTCCTCAAAAATAATAAGAGCAATATTTTTACTCTTCTGGAAAACATGTAGCGCTATCTCCTGCACTCCCACTGAAGTGAATGGGAGAACGTATGAATCTCCTCCAGCAGGGGGCACACCTACATTTAGTCAGCGACTACAGATAAGCTGAATTCACAACAGAGGTAAAACAAACCCAGTTCTCAAGATTGGTGGAGGTCTCAGCAGTCAGGCCCCACTGATCACCTATGGATAGAGGATAAATACAGGTACATCTCAATAAATTAGAATATCTTTGAAACGTTTATTTCAGTAATTGAATTAAAAAAGTGACCTCCTATATTTTCTAGATTCTTTACACACAGAGGGTTCTATTTCAAGTGTTTTATTTCTGTAAATATTAATTATGGATTACAGGTAATGAAAACACAAATCTAAGAAAATTTGAATATTGTAAAAAAGTTCAGTATTGTAAATTCAGTGTGTCACCTGCCAAGGTTTCCTAAGCCTTTAAATGGTCCCTCAGTCTGGTTCAGTAGGACACACAATCATGGAAGACACTGATTATGAATTGTATTACTGAAATGAATGAACATTTAAAAAATATTCTAATTTATTGAGATGCACCTGTATTCTTTGGAGGCATAACTCTTAAGGTGTTGAGAAGAGGAAAACCACAAAATATTGTAAATCATTGTGAAAATATGACACGTGTCAAAATTTGTGACTTCATAATGCCAAATTAATAAATTACCCAAATAATACATAGCTCATATACATCAGATTTGTTGTGACTGTGCCATTCATCTGTATGGGACTTGAAAGAAATGCAAAACTAAAGAGGACTGGTCACCAGATCTGAAAAGCCCAATGACATATCTGAGAGGTTATGTCACCCTGAGCATTTTAGAGTTTTGTTTATCCAAATTTATTCAGCGGTACAAAGATAGAAACCTGTTAGTGTCTATGCAAAATACAGTCTGTTAGCCAAGTGTATAATTCCAGATGGCAAGAATCTGCAAAGGGTTAAAAGACTAGCCCCGTCACAGAGCTGCCGGTTTAAGAAAAAAAGCAGGGAGACGCTGCAAGTCCAGCTGCATAACAAGATGACCACACGTGCTAACGTCAACTTTATGTGTGTTCTTAGGACACAGATCGAGTGGAATAGAACGGTGAAGCAGAAAGAGGCTGTGCAGGACCCAAAAATAAAAATAAATGGGACTGAGTTGCAGCATAGCCATGTGACCAACAGATATGTCGTCACCTCCTGAGATGAAGAAAGCAGCCATGCTTTCAAAGTCCTTCACAACCCCTTTAAGTTTTCTGCTCCACCATTCAGGTTGCCACTAGTACTGCCTGCGGCTCGGTTCAGGCCTGCTGCATTGAGCAAAAATTCTACACTCTGCACAGCACTCTGTAGGAACTGGGCAAGCTGAGCTTGGCAAGTATTACTTCTTTATTTGTATGAAAGAACTAGGTGTGAGGGGGGCCACTGGGGAGCATTACACTGTATGGGGAGACCCTCTGGAGAGCATTATACAGTGCGTGATGGGACCACTGCCAAGCACTACACTGTGTTTCATGGGCCACTAAAGAGCATTATACGGTGTGGGAGCCACTGGAGAACATTATGCTATGTAAAATTTGGCTCCTAATTGTTTCTGTTCAGGAGCCAATGGCTGCTAGATATGTATTTTAGTCTGGAGCATTGCATGTGGGCAGTAACAGTGTGGTTGCAATCTGTGAACTGTATATCATACAGTGTTAGCGCCCACCAAGCGCCTATCGGATGAGGTAGGTCGATGGGCTTTTCAGGCCTGGTGACAGGACCTCTAAACTCATTCACATGCATTGAACTAAATTTATGTCACAGAAATCTCTACAACAAATTTGCTGTGTGTCAATATACTATATTAACACCAACTAAGATAGCAGACACACAAAGATGAAACAGAGACTAGGGCTGTGTGAACAGACTGTAAGAAGAATCTGATAACCAAAACTCCATGGACACTTGAGGTTAAGGCTTGTGATGCAATGTAATGCTTCTCATTTCAGAGCTACTGTGCTGAAGAGGCTTTGGCCAAATTGGTTGAACTTCCAGATGTCTTCTGGGCAGTTACTTTTCATGTCAGCACAGAGCAACTTTGCTGGCTTTCTAGACATCTGTGGGCACTTTTCAAGACATTCTTTGTGCACTTACTCATCAGAGTAAACATGTTCTATGGAATAAGGGATTATACTTGCTGTATTCCTGGCATGTCAAGTATGGCTTCCTTGCTGAACTGAAATATGACCTTAGCTCCATTTCACAGCACTGGTGAATGCTACTGTTCAGTGCTCTGCAAAGATGGACTCATGCTTGTAGTATGTTCACCATAATACATAACTGGAATTTCACATTACATTTATGGTGGCGACAGCATCAGTGCCTGGTGACAACATCTTATGTCCTCTTTTTACATAAACCTGCTGTGTAACATTTATAATAAAAGAGCATATAAATCCAGAGCAGAAGGCTTTTGCCCTCAAAAAAATAAAAATAAAAAAATATAAGAGGTCCTTTCAAAACTTCCACCAACTCCAGTTCTTAGAATCTCTCAATAGCCTCTGCTCTAATGATGCCGCTGCAGTTGGAATTTCTCTATGCCCCACCGTTCCTGAGCAATCAGTGCTGTGCCTGATGCTTTTTAACCTCTGTACTGTCAGGGGGTGGTCTCAAGCAGGAGAAGGAGAGGGGGCATGATTCAGAGGTGGACAGTGTCAGTGTCTGCTCCTGTCAGTAAGAGGTAAGAGTTAGGCTAAAAAATTCCAGCTGTGCCAGAATCAATTGGGCAGCATCTTGTAAATGCTGCAAAGAGCTGGACTTGGTGGAGGTGGTGAAAGATCCTCTTAAAAGTGCTGAAGGTTTCTGCATTTGCTCTTTTACCTTCTGTGTACTAGCAGGTTTTATATGTGCAATACAAAAATAAATAAAAAAAACAATTGAAATACAACAGGAAATGGTGGATACAGCATTGGAAGCTATGTCTGAAGCACGGTCAGGGGTACTTAATACACAAAAAAACAAAAAAAAATAAAAATTACAAATTCACTCAATGCAGTAAAATTGCAAATTAACTCAAATGACAAGCCATATAAATATGCTTTAAAGGAAGTCTTGTCAGCAGGGGAAGGGCTATGCAACTAGCCCCCATAAACTTTCAGTGGAGAGTCTGCTGGGTACATTCATTACTGTTACTTTTTCACTATGTGCAAATGAGCATAAAGTGATTTAGGGAGTTGCAGTTTCCCTGCTGACAGACCCCATTTAATAAAGCAAAAAAAAAACAAAAAACACAACACTCTTGACTGTCTGCATTAAACAGTCTGGCAAAGAAAAAAAAATTCTGCATTACCAAATCCAAACAGACAGGGAGAGAGATTTCCTCTGCAGGAAACTTCTTATAAACCTGGAGATGGGCCTGACATGAAGTCTCTGGTCAATATTGGCAGTTTCCCTTTAAATGCTTAGTAGATTCCCAAACCATCGATGGGGGTTCCGGGTGTAAGACCCACGCCGATCCAATATTAGATAGGCCATCAATATAAAATGCCTGGGGAACCACTTTAATAACTCATTATATCACAGGATATTAGTGTGAAATGATTTACATCAGAGTTGTTGTGACTGTGTCTATCATCTGAATGGGGCTTGCTGAGTGTGCTGCGGAATTAACCTCATTCACAGGCATGGAGCAGACTTTATGTCTCAGAAATCTCTACAACAAATGTTCTGTGTGTCAATATACTACTTTTGCACTAAGGCTCTGGGCACACTTCACTTTCCGGTTGACACAGAGGGTATTGGTGGGGAGATAGCACTATAATGGTAAACTGACATGTGACAGATTTATTGCAGAAATTTCTAAATGGGGATGTTGTGGTGCAAGCACAAATTTCTGCACACTCCATTTACACTATAAGAGATCTCTGCCACCCACACAGCATCAAACACAGGGAATACCAATAACAGAGCTCATGACATGCTCCACGTTTTAAAGGCCCCTTGTGGAACGTGATCCGAGTCATATGGTTTCAATGACATTTCTTGACAGCCTGTGATACATATCAGCCAGCATTTCCAGTATATGGGAACACAGCTGTAAACAACTGTCTGGTGTGAACTTGCAAATGCTACACCTCAGTAGCCTTCAACTTGCCTGCCCATATTCTGAATATATGACCTGCAATACTGCAAGTGTTCAACACATCTTCTAGCTCCGGGGCACAGCCATAAGCAGACCTTGTCTGTAGGTACACAAAGGGAATATATCGCCAGAAAATGACCTATAGACCAAGTTTGTGTGTTTCACATTTTCCATGTTAATATCGATATTAAAATAAATCCTAAAATCTTGTAGTTTTTACTCTAGCCACTGGGTCCAATAATATGTTAACACTTGCTGTTCTGTAGATTTCTCTGCAGCAGGCACCTCATTATCAGCACAGGAGATTACATTGACACTAGGTTCACACTAGAGTTTGGATTTCCATTCTTTAGGTCCATTTGGGGACCCCCCCACTGATCAAGAGAGCGTTGTTTAGTCAGCATGCATTCCCTCAATTTATTTCAATGAGAGCACCGGAGATAGATGAGCGTTGTAGTTCGGCTATCTCCAGCATTTCCTTTGAAGTGAATGGAGCAGTACGCATGATGCCCCACCACCTCTCCATTACCCCCATTCTCCTGGGTCTGACTGCTCAGACCCCCACTGATCTGCAAGATACCCCCTATCCTATAGATATGGATAACTTGCTTTTTTGAGGGAAAACCCCTTTAAGGACCTTTTACATTTAACAAAACTAGTGTTTGGATGGTTCCATGTGATGTACTGTCTATAGTCGCATCCATTCCCTGGGTGGTCAATGCTTTCACTTCTCTATAAGTGAAACGTTGATTGAATTTCAGCTAGATATTACTACTGGCCACACAGTAATAGAAAAACCACCGACCAGTAATTATATACAGTTGAAATAAATCAGTGTTTCACTTAGAGAAGTGAAAGAAGCACCAGTGGGCCGAGAATCGGATGCAGCTATAGCTGTATCCAGTATATCGTACGGCACCACCCTTTATAGGGAGGGTGAAGACATGTGATGCAGTGCACCATGCCGCTGGGGTTTTCACTTACAGTGACACATTTTTACCCACAAAATCGGTAAGAAGTAACAAGCAATAAAGTAAATCCAGATAGTGAAATCATATTTTTTTTTTCTTTTTTTTACACTGCTTTAGTTGTGTAAATTTTTTAATTCTATTCTCAGTATGACCTTCTCCTCTGCTCTGTTAACAGCAATTAGTGAAATGCTTTACAGCACAGTTGGCAGCATGTTGCCCTATGTAAAAAGATGATGTACTGCCAACATAGCAGAACTGTATGGATGCTGAATGACTGTGGTGCTGACCATTCCTACTGCACATTGTTTGCATCTACCAGTGTAAAGGCTAATACAAATGAGCACTGACCAACATCATCAAATGGCACCCTTCCTTCCCAAACATCGGCCGGTGTAAAAGGGCCCTAACTTTGGAAGATGTTCTTGATGATTTTTTGGTGATATCTGCGCTCCTGCCTTTATTTTTTAACCCATCAACATAAACCCACATGAGAATCATTTAAAAAACACAAACACAATAACACTGGCCAGCTACTGCGTCAGACATGTCTGAGATATAGGTGACAAGTCGTCTTTTAGTAAATAATTGTATTCCCTATAATAAAAACTATTCTGGAGCATCTTTTCTTATAACTGTCACTCTATTATTTGTGCTAGGAAGCTATGCATAAAGAAGATGACAGGTCAGAGGAGATGAAGAAAGATGACAGGTCTTCCTGAAGAAAGACCCACTGTCTGAATGAAGGGGGGAGTTCAGCATCCACGTTGCCGCTCCTTTGAACTCTGGGACTGTGGACGAGAAGCAGAGTACAGTGCTTAACCATTTGCAGAACTCCTACAGCGTTCTCGTGATCATGGGTGTCCCAGGAGTCAGACCCCCACAGATCAGACACACATATCCTAGCCTATGGATAGGTGAAGAAACATTTTCATTTGTGTTCTTTATTTCACATCATAGATCCATTTGTCTTTGGATTGACTTATTTACTGTGTAAGCAATTCCATAGCAAAAAACGTGTGAGATACAAAATATCGTAGTATAAAAATACTATAAAATATAGTATAAAAAAAGGGGGTACGCTCACAACAACAATCATATTTTATATAAGAGCACTTTGCAAAACAGAATAGTCACCCACTGAAAGTAATTAGCCAAATTATGTTTATCAGTAGAAAAAGCCCAATTAAAAAAAAATCCCCTCCTTCTACCGCTGTTTGAGCACTGCTGGCACTGGATATGTCCTATATTTCATAGTTTATCTGCACAGACACCCAAGTTTACCAAAAAAAAAAAAAAAAGTTGGTTGATAGAAAAACTCCTTTAAATTCACATAAATAGCAAAGACAGAGCAAACTATTTGGTCTCTTCTATTTGACAAAATACATTGCTGCAGGAAGGACACCTGTGCCTAGCCACATGCTACTGTCAGGACTTCAGCCAAATCATGACAAATAAGCAACTCCCTGTTCTTCTACATGTGAAGCAACACTAATCCTTCACAAACTGCAGTAGAAGCTTCGAAAAACATTGTTTAAGCCAGTACAGCTGTAATACAAGACTCCATCAGATACAATTACATAGTAAGGAGCAAGGATCCATGTGATGTTATCTACTAACTGAACATTTGATGTATAGGTCTGTGACGTGTATATGTATACTGTGATCTACTTTACGGCACGTTATTAAAGGAACGCCTAGAAGTGAAAGGCACAAGTAAACAGGAGATGATCTTTCCCTCACTGTTTGTCAGTCTGCAGCAGTTCTGTATGTTCCTGAATCAAACACTGTTATGGAAATCCTGCAGAGGGCACAAGGGTTAATCTCCTGCTGATCTGTTCCTTTTCTGGCACAGGAACATGTTTGTGGCTCCTTCAGTGGAGACTGGAAGTGACATTTGTGAATGTGATGAAGGGAGGTTATCAGGATTTCAACTAGTGTACCACGTGACCCGTATTACTCACTCAGCATACTAAACTGTGCAAGGGCTCCTTTCCGGAGTGTAGTGTGTTCCTATAGAGGAAGTTGAGTGCCCCCATATAATTACATGGTTCTCCAGAGACCGCCACATTACCAAAGCACCATCCACAAAAGCCAAGGGGCCAGCAGAATGGGAGCAGGGTGACCTTGTCGACAAGGAAAACGGTGTTACACAGTAAGTGGCAAATGCAGTTCACTTAAAGGGGTATTCCCTTGAGCATAATCAAATGTATAATTGGAGATAATTAAAAGCTAAACATTTTTGCAAAAATAAGTAGTTAAAAATTCTGCAGAGTTTTAAAGATTTTCTCTATTCATTTTGGTGGTGACATCTGTTGTCTTGATCGGTTGCCAATGGATACGACCATGAGTGCAGAAACTTTCTATGGTCTGGGAGTTGTCAAGAACCCAGCCATGATTTTCTTATTGTAGCTGCGTTATCAGGCAGGGGCACTACATGTATCACAAGATATCCCGGCCACAATAAGCAAATCATAGCTGATTTTCTTACCTTAGAAAGGTCCTGCATACATGGTCGTATCCACTGGCAACCGATCAAGACAACAACTTGTGACCACAAGATATTTAGAGAAAATATTTAAAACTCTGCAAAATGTTAAATTACTTATATTTGCAAAAATGTTTAACTTTTAATTATCTACAAATTTAAAAATTGTTATGGTCATGGGAATACCCCTTTAAAGCCAGCAGTCTAAAGCTAATTTAAAGAGGGCAACCTCTTTAAAGGGAGTCTGTCAGCAGTAAATGGATTATAAACCTAATCACTGCACCTTGTAAAGATGATTCTACAGTTTCCAAACATATCTCTATTATTCAGCCTTGGAGCCCCATTTTCACGTAAACCACTGGTTTATTCATATGCAAAGGAGGGGAAAAGTGCTCAGGAAACTAGAGCTGAAAACAAAATCCAGGCAAGCTAAGGCATGACCCTAAAGCACCCCCCCAATGAAAATGAGGCGCCAAAGATGAATAAGAGCTCACCAACAGGACAGGATTCCACAGCTGTGTACTGGCCGTTATATTAACAGCCAACACACACCCTCAGATTGCAATGGATCTATTCACACAACTGTTTTAACGGTCTGTGTGAACGATCCGAGAAAAGTAAATAAATAAAATCTAGAACATTCTATTCCTTGGGCCATTTTCACAGATTCCCTCAATAGACTTATGTCTATGAAGGACCCGTGAAGACACATACCTGTGGTGTCAAGGAGGCCTAACCTATTTGGAAACTATACAATCACCTCTACAGGGTACCGAGATTAAGTTTGCAACCAGTTTACTGCAGACAGACTTCCTTGAAACATGCAAAGATTTTAATGTTAGCTTAAGACATACTCTTCCATGCTAAATTGCTACTTATTTTTGCTTTCAGACAGATGTCCCTTTACTATAAAGAGATGTAATAAATAGTATTAACCAAGTACTTCAATTTAAAAATAAATCCAGAACTAAGCCTTTAGGGCTGCAAGGGAATAGATATTCTAGATATCCCCCCTATCACTGTCCTATAGATGCGGCTGACAGAATATGGCCACATTTATTTATTTATTTATTTAGCAGCCTGCAATATAAATGCAGTGCTGGAAAATAATTTGAAATTAAAATATACCAGAGAGATTTTTTTTACCCATGTCCATAAAGCTTCTTTATAGTTTCTTTATGGTAAAATGCAGATTACAAGGGGAGGGGGGTGAAAAAAAAAGGAAACAACTTACTGGCATTGTCATCAGAATCTTCACTGCTGCTTGGCAGTCGTGTACGTTTCATGGTTTGTACAGGAGTACAACAGGTAACCTGTAAGACAGACAAGCATGTCAATTGTCAGACGCACCTAAACAGATACATGTGCCATACAGCTCTGTACGTGTAATAGTGCAGCTGGGCCATCACACAATGTATGGAGCTGTCTGTCTTCAGCTCTATACACTATGCTCAGAACAGCTGATCGGTGTGGGGGATGGGTGTTAGACTCCCACTGATCTCAATGACCTATCCTAAGGAATCATTTTTGGTCTTGGATACCAAATTTAACAGAAGTAAACTGACTATGTGACTTGGGCATGAACCAATACAATCCAACATGCTCATTCATAAAATACAGAGAAAATAGCATGGCTTTAAGAATATCGCAGAAAGCATGAATGCCTATGAGCGTCAAACTGTATTTCTCCATTTTAGAGTTTTTGGTCAGTGACATTGAGCAAAATGGTTGTAGGTTAGCCACCACAAATTCGCTGGCCGCTAACCTGCAGCAGTTTACAGTTGCGGAATAGTGAAAGGGATTTAAAGAAATCCAATCCACATGTCGCATAAAAACCCCACAGCTCAAAGTGACTTACCCAGTGAGCTTTAAACTCACAATATGTCAAGTAGGTGATGTCCATAGGCTTCAACCTCTGCAATGGTAGATGGTTTTTGCTGCAGAGATTTTACAGTGAAAAATGCTGCTGAATATACCTTTGGATATTCAGCAACGTTTTCACTACGAGTGGACTTACCATTATTCTAGTTTGGTCAGTGGATGAGTGAACTGACACATGTTGGCCTTAGACCATCACCAGCTGAATTAACATAGAAGTAATAACATGGAAGAACTACTGTAACAAACTTTTTTCTCAAATAAAAATGGACCTAGACAGAAACGGAACACCACAAAAGGACCAAAAACAGCACTGACTGAGCTGCCAGCTCTAGAATAGAGGCCATGTAAGTGTTAAATTAGTGTAATTCAATACATACACATTTCTATTTGAGGCAAACAACCTGAGGATCACTGTCCCAAAATGTGCACAATACAGGACAATTACTTTTAGCTTGATCCCTCCACCTAATAAACAGTGACGTCTAGGCTGTATCCAGGAGCTAAAGGAGCACTCCCTAGCAGGCTTGGACCAGCAATTGCAAGATTTTTTTCCTTCTTGTATTCATTTATGAAAGAAAAATAAGGATGTTGCTGTGAAGATGCTAGAGGAAGCAGCTACTAGACACCTTTGGTATCAATTGTTTCAGGAAAGGATGAAGAAACAACTATGAAGATTGGCTGTGAATATCAATATAGTCATTCTAATTGCCCCATGAATGCAGATTTCTTCTTCTTCAGCCCCCCCCCCCCAAAAAAAAAAAAAAAAAAAATCTAATGTAAGGGTGGCTTTAGGAAGTAGCATTACTACTGTGATTCTGGTGAACCCCTTTTTTTTTTTTTTTTTTTTTATTAAGGGTTATCAGAAAATAAGGGAGATACAGAAATAAAAAAGGAGAAGCAGAAAATTCATGATCAACAAAGTATCACATAGCCATACATACAAATGCTAGAGTATACCGCAGGAGTGGATATAGGTCAGAAACGGGCACAACCCTGCACTAAAACGCTAACAAACAGGGCAACCACAAACTGACCATACACAGCAAAACAACAGATGATCAGGCATTTAGACGTGGTTAGCTGGTGAACCCCTTTAATGGCATGATGAAAACAATGATGACACCAAGTGTCCATCTTTTCGGGAAAACATCCTATTAAGCCGTGACTTTCATGAGCCTTTATTAATGTAATGACATTTATTATAATAGTGCTTACTTTTCCACTGAAAACCTGTTCAGACTATAGAATGCCAGCACTGCTACCTGCACATGGGGGCTACTTCATCTAAGAGAATAACATTTTTACAACCCTTTAAGGTCACATAATGTAAAAAAAAAAAAATAAAATGATATGACATGCTTTTTGGATGCTTTTACAGCTCAGACATCTACAGGGATTTGTGTTTGTGTACATACAAATCCACGTAGACCAATTAATACGCTTCTAAGTAATTATTTCAAGTTATAATAATTGACTAGAGAGACTGCTAGAGCTGTCACTGATAGCAGAGGGGAGGGGCCAGAAAGTTCTGGACACTGCACATGGAAGGGACAATTCCTGGGGTTCACAAAAAACACGGATATCTCACGATCATGCAACCTGCAGACAGATCACACATGCCTACAGTGCTGTCAGCAAACTTCGAAGGGTCAAACTGCTGACATATTCCCTTTAAGGCTGGGGCCCCATGTGGCGTAAACACTGTGGTTTGGCTGCGGTAAAAAATGCAGCATTATACAGTCCTTGTATGGTGGATGGGATTCTAGCAAATCCCATCCACACACTGCAGAAAAATTACACACAGCGGACTTGCTGCGATTTACAAAACCATTGCAGTTTTGGAAATTGCAGCATGTCAATTATACCTATGGAAGCACTGGCGGTTTCCCTATAGGTATAATGGAAGCAGAAAGTCCGCAGAGGAACCTTCTTGTGGACTTTCTGTGAAAAGCATTGCATTTTTGCTGCGGCCCGCTATTTGGGGCCTTAGCCTAAAGGGGTTTTCCCATGAAAACAACCATATTTACATTTGTAAACAAAACTTTTTTGCAAACATAAATAAACATTTTGCAGAGTTTTAAAGATTTTCTCTAACCATCTTTTGTCTTGATCAGTTGCCATTCAGGAAGTTTATATTGCTTGGCACTTGTCAGAAACGCAGCCGTGACTTCCTTATTGTGGCCAGGTTATCTTCTCATGCCTGTAGTGTCTCTGCCTGATAACCTGGCCGCAATAAGGAAATCAAGGCTGCGTTTCTGACAGAACCACAGAACACAGACATCAGGCAGTAGTACTGTGCAATATTACTTGGGCATGGTACACTTCTAAGTGGGCATATTATAGAACGACGTGGTCCTGGAATGATAACACTATGGATGAATGTAGAAAAGCCAGGAGTACCATTATATACATGAGCGTATACAGGTAAATAGCATCGGGCATGGGGAACCTTATAGATGTTTAGTAACACCCCAACATTGAATGTTATTGAAGGGAAAAAGAAGCGGCAAAAAAAGAATATGACAACATAGCCAACTATGGCAATGTGCAGTTTACTTTAGTGAACACAATATATAATACATAATATAAAAATAATCCTGTAGCAGTTCAGGGCTTGTGAACGCTTTTGTTTGGCATGCTTCTTCCTGGGGAGAAGCAGCAGTCATTTTCCTGCATTCATCTCATCTGTCCATGTGCAGGCAGTCTGTGAGGAGCATATGAGCAATGAAGGGGGAGGACATTGATGGAAGCCTCAAAATGTAAATTGCTTATGTTCTTCTTTAGAAATAATTCTTTATCTGCATTTTCACATTGACAAGAAAACCATGTTGAGCCGCTGCTTGACTAAACTGACATGTTTTGCCTGTAGGGGCATTTGCATTTCTAATATAGCATGCAAAGTAGTTATCAGAAGGAGGCAGCACAAGCCAGCAGTCGTAGGCGACAGGACTTTTGGTCTTTCCTTTTTTACATTAAATGTCCTTAAAAATGGACTCTCTCCATAATACCTTTATAAATATAACTGTACCAACAGTATTAATCACTATTTGGAGATGGTTTCCTATAATGACTACTCTTGCACAGATAGCCCATTTTTGACCTAGTCTGTCAACTCTTCAAATTTGGAGCTACACTATTTTTCACAAAATTGTAATATTCTATCATAATGTTCTGCTAGGTTCACAGTAGTGTTGCATCTCTGTTCAGGTTCGTCGGGGGACCGCTAAAACATCGGTTACACACTGAGTCCGGCAGACCGTCCATCGTTTTTAAAATGAAATTGGCAGAGGAAAAAAAAAGTCCTCCGTGCAGATCTTTTTCCTCCACCGATTTTCAGCCGACTCTGTGACGGAGTTCCAATGGAGATGTGAATGCAGCCTTAGGGTGTGTTCACATGAAGGAATTTGCCGCGGATTTGAGGGTGGATTTCGCCCCCTAATCCAGAGCACATTCCTCCCAGAATCCGCCTTGTTTTCAATGGGAGGCAGAGATCGCAGAAGGATGCGGAAAAAATAAGCGTCCTGCTCGATCGTGCCACGGATTCCGCGGCTCGAGACTCCTTGCTGATTAGGCCCATTCATCCAGGCCTAATCAGCGGTGGGATGTAGCGGTGGAATGCCAATGCACTGCATCAGCAAAAAATTCCTCTTCATTTTCCGCCGTGTGAACATACCCTTATACCTGCCATCAACCACGTTGGAGACTCAGCTGCAATGTCTACCTAAAATTGGAGGATGAAAAAGTCCTGGACAGAGGACTTTATCCTGCACCAGTTTCAGTTTTAAAACAATGTAGTCAATAGGGTCCTATTTTAGCGGTCTGTCGATCCGTTGTTCTGGTCCTCCGATGGACCAGAATGACAGATAGGTCAACGCTAGTGTGAACCTAGTGTCACTATATGAGGGCCTGTTTTTTTAAAGGGGGACAAGTTGGGGTATGTTCACACTCTTCATTTTCAGCCGCCGGCATTTTTGTCGCGGTCTAGACGGGACGCTGATGCAGTGCATTGGCATTCCGTCGCGGCAACCTGCTACTGATTAGGCCTGGATGAACGGGCCTAATCAGCAGTGAGTCTCGAGCCGCGGAGTCCGCGGCAAGATCGAACAGGACGCTTCTTTTCTCTGCGTTCTGGTGTGATCTCTGCCTCCCATTGAAAACAATGAG
The DNA here is from genome assembly GCA_947044405.1 of Leptodactylus fallax. Taxonomy (NCBI): domain Eukaryota; kingdom Metazoa; phylum Chordata; class Amphibia; order Anura; family Leptodactylidae; genus Leptodactylus; species Leptodactylus fallax. The sequence continues at coordinate 6,367,794 of CAMRHE010000012.1, forward strand.
GCGCGGATTCCGGGAGGTATCTGCTCCGGATTCGGGGGCGAAATCCGCCCCCAAATCCGCAGGAAGTTCCTCCGTGTGAACACAGCCTTGTACTGTTTAATGACAATATTTTGGTGTTGATGTATCTCATTGACTTGTATTAACTATTTTTGAAAAGAATATAACTTAAGTTATTTGCATCTGGTAATAGGCGCCGCTCCACTGATTCCACTCCACTCTCTAGCCCCCGCCATTCCTAAGCAAACAATGCAGTTAGTTTTGGTTAGTTCGGAGCTCCAATCAGAGGCAACTAGTGTCAGAGCTCAGAATCACACCCCTTGTCTGCTCCTGCCCGACACCGCCCTCCTGACAGTACAGAGCCTAAATAGCATATGAAGCACCAAAACTAACAACACTGATTGCTCGGGAATGGTGGGGGCTAGAGAAAAAATTGCAACTGTGTAAGAATTAGAGTAGCAGCACCTATTAATGGATGTAAAAGCTGGACTTGTTGGAGGTGGTGAAAGGTTCTCTTTAAATGTGATTGAGCTGCAATATCAAGCACAGTCACTATACAAAGTATGGCACTGTGCTTAGTAAGTAGTAATGTGGCCACAGCAATCAAGATCATAGTCCCAAATAACCCCTTTATAGACAATCTGTCAGGTCCAAAATGCACCCCTCCACCAATACTAGTGCAGAGTAGGAGCCTTTAATAGAAGTAGAAACATACCGTGTCACCACAGATGTAACAATGCAAGGAGGGCTTTGAGGAAGAAAAAGTGTTCATAGGTTTTACTTGAATCTGTAAGAGTATTCCCTATATCATTTATAAATACCCCTATTGTGCCTGGCATCTCTGGTGTTATGGATGGAGTTCCCCATGTGTGTCTTTTCCCTTTGTGTGTATTCTTTATGTTAGTGGAGAAACTGAACAAGGGCTGAAGGGGAGGAGTTAGTGGGTGGAGCTATAAAGTGCCAGAAGCAATTGATGAGGAGCCATCTTCAGAGATAGGAGCTCCTGGTGGGACAGTGAGAGGCAAACCCTTGAATATATTAGCTTTTGTCCAGCACTATGGGAATACCTGAACCTCTGAGACTGACAAGTGGAGGGAGAGCAGGAGTGTCTTGTTCACACTATATACACATACAGGTTGGAATTCTACAAGTTGAGTTAGTTCCCTGACTTCAATTGTATATTCCTGAAAGTGTGTACAAACATCACATTAACAAAGAGTAGAAGCCATTTCTGGGTCCATGTCATATTCCTACCCAGCCACCCCAACCACCAAGTTTACTGTACAGCTTTTATAATTGATAATTATACCCTGATAGTCTTTCAGCTTTGCTGTTTGCAATGTGAAGTTATCTGCATAATAAAGAGAATACTAGCTTGATTATTTAGACATTTAATATCTTTATACGTAGGAATAAAATACATATTGTGATTTGGATCTTTGAGTATATGACTGTCTAGGGAGATGAGGCCTTGTCTCATCTAGAAGCTTAAAGTTTCTGAATACATTTATAGATTTTCTTGTAAGATTCTTCCAAGTGTCCTCTCAACCCAAATAAAAGCATGATCCAGAGCAGGGTCTCAGCCAGGATCAGAGGTGCTGCTGCCATGTCCGATTATGCACTTAGAGCACTTTTACTCAATGAGAATGACAACAGTACATCTTTACAAGAGCAAGAGTGACTACTGACTATTATTACACAGTGCAGCTAGAAAACTGAAAGACTCCCTAATGAATAATTACTGGACTGGGGTTTTACCAGTATTTCCATAGTATATGGTGCTCATAGGTAAACCGTTATAGACCAGTACCATACATACCTACACAAGCTAGGGAACTTAAACCTGTAGGACTGTATTTTGTGTATTTCTGCCTTCAAGCTGTAAGTCAGAGAACGGAATATACAAGTGAAGCCGCCTCAGGGATAGCAGTAACTACATTACAAGGTGCACGTAAGATATAATGATGTAGCTAAACTTTCTCACTTAAAAAGGACTGCTTTCTGAGAACAGGACCAGAGGCTGACAGAAAGCATCAGTACATAACACTGAGCAAATACAAAGCGGCAAGGAAAAATTGTGACAGATGTACTTGCTAATGATGAGAGATCCTGTCCTAGACTCCAAGTACAGGGCATGTCACCACTCGCACCCCTTTGTGCTGACCCATTACCACATGCATACGTGGAGTCTATTCCGGGTATCTCTCCCAACAGGTCCCATTTACTTTCATTCCCCATGAAAAAACAATATCTTATAACTCTGCGTTGTGCTGTTCCTGTTATTCCTCCTAGAAAGTTATGAATAAATTGGTAAACTGGGTGTTAACATTCCCCTTATCAGAGGGTTGCATCCCTACAGTCTGATACTGACAGCACAAATTAGACAAAGTAAGGACATGCCCCTAATTGTAGGGCAACACCCAGGAGGAATATCAGAGGACCAGCACAGAATTGTAAGTAAAGATACTCGAGACCTGTCAGGAGAACTAACAGGTCCTTATAGGCTATTGTGACACAAAGAATTGTGTTGCATGCATACTACATGACCAAAAAAAAAAATCCATGTAAAGAATGCCAACACTAATGTCCCATTGTTTTCAATGGGAGCCAGTGATGGATGCTTCTTTCTTTCAGTGTGCTGCAGTCCCACTTTGCACTCTTACTGTGTGAACATATCCTTAGGCTTGCATCACACACAGTTTTGCGCCTGTTTTGTGGGGTTTCTAATTCACCAGATTTCGTAAAACAGTTTTTTCCCCTATGGGGAAGCCAATGGAAAAATACCTGAAAAATCACACAACTACAGCATACTGCCTTTTGAGAAAATGACATAGATCTAAAAGCACACTCCAAAAGTGAGGAAAAACAAAAACAAATGCACAGTTTGTACTTTCATAATTCACTACTGTCAAATCTGGCTTTGGCTTTTTGTGATGTAAAAAAAAAAAAATCTGAATTAGACTCGCAGGGAATTCCGTTTTCACAAAACCTTTAAGATGGGGTTTGAGTAGGATATGGCTTCTCTACCCACCAAGTAGGGACAAGAAACATAAATAATTTTTTTGGAATAGGAATTAAGACAATGCCATCATGGAGGTTTGGCGAAGTATAATCCCTGGTGGCAGCTGAACATAAGGACTACCAAATAAAGTGCTATTTTTTATGGAGGGACAAAAGGCCAAATCCTGTAGAGTATAAAGGTCCACTCTATAAAGCTTCACAAAAGTATGGGGATATAAAACAGGTTGCTGTCCTATAAATTTACTTTATCAAAGCTGAAGCCTTCTCTGCTCAAGACATAGACAGGGCTCTAGTAGAATGAGACTTTTGTTTTTCCGAAGGCCATTTACCAATAGTTACACAAGTCTCAGAAATTGCTTGTCTAATTCAATGGGCCAAAGATCCTTTAGATACTTTAATTCCCCTTCTCATTCCTAGGAACTGAATAAAGAGGATGTTGGATTTCCTCCAAGATTTGGTAGATTCCAGATACTACCCATCTCTTTATGTCAGCTTATGAAATGTTTTTCCCCCCCCATTTCAGATAATAGATTCTCACAGAAAGAAGGAAGTATCCCTTTTTCTTGCCCATGAAAATCTGTTATAAAATTCTCTTATAAGAACTAAAAAGAGCTTGTCAATCCAAATGGCTTGTATTTCACATACTCTACGGCTAACGCAATAGCGGCCAAAAATACCGGTTTTAAAGGGATATGTTTAATGTCTGTCACTGATGTTGGCTCAAACAGAAAGGTCAAATCAAGATAGCGCCAAATTCAAACTCCAAGGAAGTGCACCCTGAGATTTATTCAGTTTTCTCCTTTAAGAAATCAACTGACCTATGGATGGGACAGCAAGGTTTTTTATCATAGACTGAACTCAAAGTACATTCCTGCACTTTTAAAGTGCTAGGTTCCAATCCCTTAGAAAGGCCTTCTAGCAAAATCTTACCACAGACTTCTCCTGTATGGCCACACCAGAAACCAGGATGAAAATTTCTTACAAATTGTGTCATACATTTTATTAACAACACCATCAGAAATATTTCGGAGCCAGTCTCTCAGATACCAAACAGCTAAATGGGATGAAGAACCTGGACCTTTTGAAAAAGATCCCTATGCCAAGCAAACATACAAGGTTTCTCTGTAGCCATATTTTTCAACAGGGAAAATTATGGGCAACCCAAACTGAAAGCATGAAGAAAATCTGCACTCTTCTTCCGGGACTTTCCTTAGCACCTTAGAAATAAAGCGAAATGCATACCCCAACTGGAAACTCCAGGGAATGTGTCCAATGCAGTCAATATCTACAGTCCTGGGCTTAAAGAGGAAAATTTGGGTAGTTATGAATCCTTTGCTGAAGCAAACAGGCCTTCTTATGGAAAAAGCTATTTCTGAATCAGTAACTGAAAAGCTGATGGATTCAGAGACTATTTCCCTGGATCTGAACCTCTGTCTGCTCAGAAAATCTGCTTTTATGTTTAAGGTACTTTTTAAGGGTACAGCAGATGGTAACAGTAGGTTCATCACTGCCCAACAGAAATGGTTTTCTGCCAAAATAATTTGCCCCTAATATGATACTACCATCATATTATCAATAGATTCACTGCCTGAAACTAAAAATGATAAATGACCCACTCAATGTACACTGCTAATCGCAGGAATTATTGACCGGACACATCCTGAAGATCCAGGGACGCCATGAACATCCCTTTCTTTAAAAGGCTCTCAGTGGATTTCATATTGAACTTTTCATATCGAATCCGCTTGTTCAAACCCTATTATCAGGTGAAAGGTCCAGTTTGGGAAGAACTTCAAAGGAAACTTTTCTTATGAGGGAAACACTTTTTGGAGTCAGCAGCTTTTTCTAGGATTTTTTCTTGTCTAATCCTCGTAGATAGATAGATAGATAGATAGATAGATACTTTCAGTTTAAGAACTAATATCACCTGACCATGCGGTCTAGACAGGGATCCAGAAACTGAAGTATCAGCTACATTTGCCGTTTCTCATGTCTTTTTTAAGTGAATACTACCTTCCTACAGAGGATCCTCAAAGGCAATGCATTATTCTAAGGCAATGTAGCCAGGCAAACATCCACTTTTGGACAAACATGTTTTCATCTTTATCAAAAGACCATCTTTTTCATAGTATTAGGGGTAAAAACCATCCTATACAGAACCTTCTATTCCCATTTACTAAGTGCATGTAAATTTTTATCTACAAAAACACCTTTGTCCTCATCACTCAATATTAAGGGACATTCATACTACCATTGTTTGTAGGTTTTCCCCATGTCTGCGTGGGTTTCCTTCAAGTATTCCAGATTTCTCCCACATTCCAAAGACATATTGATAGGGAATTTAGAATGTAAATCATTTTATGTGACAGTGACTGAATGTCTGTAAAAGCGCTGCGGAATATATTGGCGCTATACAAGTAAGCAAAATAATAATAAATCATCGTCTCATCCACAGTGCAAAGATTTAGCCACTGGGAATGTCAACTGGAAGGACTCTATACAACAACAGTACAGTTCCTTTACCTTTTACATATCAACAATTATACCAGTAACTCAATGCAACCGCTTTATCAGGTCAATATTATACTCCAAAAATAAGCCAATAGCCGCCTCCTAATGTGGTATTCCTGATACACAATAATTCACATCTGCAAACCCACATTTTTTCTGCTGGAGGGGAAGAATGTGCATGAAGTATAGCAGGTCAATAGAAGAAAATCATATTCAATTCCTGTCATGTCCACCCTAAACTGGTCCCAGCATCAAGTAATGACCTCTCCTATGACAACCCTCACCAAGTTTCCTGTTATTAAAACAAGTTGTAAGCTTTTTAAATCCTTATATTAGCAGATGCAAATTTCCCTTAACTAGTCATGACACTAAATCATACCCTACATGTCCCTCACTGTCAGACATCAAGCTGATATCCTCCCTAACTGCCAGCCTCACAGGGTAACACCTTTAACTTTTTAATTTTGTCGCAGATTTAGCTGTGTGACCACTTTTTTTTTTGCAGAACAGTTGTAATTTTTTATTGTCATTTATTATTTTATTAGAACTATTTGAGGCTGGGTATATAAGACTTTTTTTTTTTTTTTAACTGAAAAACTACACACAGTTTTTAATTGTGATAATGCCTAGCACATGTTCTATGCTTGTCACTTGTATGGTACGTGCCAATAAATGATTAAATTGAAAACCTCTGGTTTACTGGTTGCTAGCATGCAGGCAGAATGCATAGTAATATGTGCATTGCTTGAATGAAAAACCACTTTTTTTTTTGCTGAAAAACTAAGCGCTTGTGTAAACCCATCATATATAGACTATATACATCCAGAAGGTGGTTGCCTTGTTCTGCATGTACCGGTATGACCAAGCAGAATTCAGCAGCTGCTGAAACGGGGAGCCAGCTGTAACTTCAGCCGGAGCTCCCACAGAGAAGACAGGGAAGGTTTATTACCTTCCCTGCCTTCCCTATCGCTGTGTATACAGCACTCAATGAGCGCTGTATACAGCGCTATGGGCACCGCCATGTTGTGGCTCCCCTCTGACCCGGCGGTCACGTGATCCGCCAGGATCAGAGTCTGTTAGAGCTGCTGGGTCCTACAGGACCCAGATCAGCTCTGTAGTAAGGTGCAGGAGGCTGCATTCCTCCTGCAACTGGGGCTAAATGTACCAGCCCCAGTTACAGGGGAAATCAGCCTCCCCAAACAAAAAAAAAGTGATCAGTTAACACGATGTTAAAAAAAAAATTAATAGAAAAGTTTAAAAAATTAAATAAAAATACACCAATAAAAAGCCCTTATTAAAGGTTTAGCCCCACCCCCGACGACACCATACAAAATAAAAATTACCGTAACTGAGAGGAAAAACTAAGTTTTTTAGTAGCACTGTGTGTTATTAAATGAAAAAAAAAAATAAAATGTAAAACACATGCAAAAATAAAAACAAAAGTAAAGCCCTACGTGTCCCCGAAAAAAAAAGACGTAGAAATTAGTTGATTAACGCAAATGATAAAAATGTTACAGCCCTCAAAACCACACATACAAAAAAACCCGAAAATGTGTCTGGTCCTGAGTCATAAGTTGGCCCGGTACTGAAGTGGTTAAGCCAGGGTCCCACGTGGTGTAAACATCGAAAAAATATGTGCAGCAGACACGCTGTGATGTCCAAACCAAGTCAATTATACCTATGGAAACGCCGGCAGTTTCCCCTATAGGTAGAGCGTAAACAGAAAGTCCGCAGAGGTTTCCTTTTTTCTGTGAAAAGCTTTTTTGCTGTGGCCTGCTACGTGTGGCCTTATCCTTCGTGTTTTTTCACCATGCAGGATAAATAATGCTATATTTAATGGTTTCAACTTTTACACGCGCAGGTATGCCAATTAAAATGGGGGGTGCGTCTTATAGTCCAAATGTGGGGGTTTTGGCAGGGAAGGCAGAGGAGCGGGGATCGCAGCATCGCCCCAATATCCCATTCCTGCCACCGCAGGCTTCCTGCAGGGGCAGGAATGGAGCGATGCTGCGGGCCCTGGGCTTGGAACAGCGGGTGTCCCGATGGTGCAAACCCATCCTGGCATCCGCCATGCTATTACGACATATGCCGGGTCTGTAAAGATAATGGCAGCTGCTCTGCTGCAGAGCAGTCGCCATAGCTATCGGGTCTCTGCTGTAACGTACAGCCGAGACCCAGAGCTAATGCCCGCGATCAAAGTCCACCTGTAAGCCCCCCCAAACTGCCCCCGGTGGTACCTTTTTCGTTGCAGGCCGGCTCCTGCGTGGCGAGATCGCAGGAGCTGTCCTGTTCCTGTGACAGCCGGGAGCCTAATGAAGGCTCCCAGGCCTGTCATAGGAATATTACTACTGAGGCTGGTGACCTAATAAAATTATAAAAAAAAAAAAAAAAAAAAAAAAAAAAAAAAAAAAAAAAAAATAAATAAAAAAAATAAAAGTTCTAAATCACCCACTTTCCCTAGAAAACATATAAAAGTAGAAAATTATTGTGAAACACATACACTAAGTATCCCTGTGTCCGAAAACTTATAAAAATATTTTTCCCGTAGGGTGAACATCGTAGCGTGGAAAAAAAAAAAAAAAAAAAAAACATAGGTGCCGAACTTCTGTTTTTTTTTTCACTGTTTCCCCTCTGATTTGAATAAAAAGTGATCAAAGCAATAGACATTCCCCAAAATTGTATAACTAAAAAGTACACCTGACCCCGCAAAAAAAAAAAAAAAAAAAGACGCCCTATACATCCCCATACAGCTGCAGTGCCACCTGCCAATACGGCCTTGCAGCTGTTGCAAAACTACAACTCCCATATGTTATTAAATATTTTACCACTTTTTTTTGCTTCAAATTTTTTTTACCTATTTTCCTCCTCTAAAACCTAGGTGCGTCTTATAGTCCGAAAAATACGGTAAATGCCAGACATCATTCTTCTTCTAAAAAACTTTATATAGCTTTTGAGGCCTTGTGTTCTAGTAAATGCGATTATTTCAAAATTAGGGCCTACATCTGTAATATTTCCTCATATATGCTTTTAATCAGAGTCTACAATGTATGCCAATGTATAGCCGTACAGTGGCGGCATGAGTCAGATATAGTGTCCCTTAAAAAAAAAAATGAAAAAAAAAATAAAATAAAGGAGACAAGGGGTATAGTCAACAAAGTTATTCCATACTGTAACAAGGAAAAAGGGCAGTATAAGCCTCTTCTTCATATTACTTTAATTTAGAAGCCATTCCTGGTTTATTCAGGACAGTTATATTAACTTACTATAGAGTATTCTGTTTTCATAGGCATTTTGTGAACTAAAGTACTCACAACGGCAAAAGCAGTGGATATGATGCATCAATTTCCGTGCCCACCAAACCTCAATTAAGTGAGTAATTGACAGAGAGTGAATCTGGTTGTAAGAAGCGTAAACCATCTGCTGTCCTATCCCCATACAATCCCCCAGGTCTCACAGATCGGCTAAAGATGCTGATCAAAGAGGATCTGTCACTCTCTTAAATCACCGTCACTGCTGCCAATTCTCAGATTACGCCAAATGAATGTGAAAAAAACCAGCTCTCGGCTTTATTAATCTTTTCTAGTAGATTATTTGGATAAAGCACAAAAGACTGGTATGTCATTGCTAGTTTATACCTCAAAAATATGAATTACAGTGCTAAAGTCTCCACCTAACCTGTTAGGGGAACCTTCCTTCTGCCAGGAACACACTGATACAGAGGATCCAGGGTCTCAAGTTAAAGGTAAAGTCCAGTCATTTTTTTTTTTTTACTCATCATCTGAAGGATCAGAGATAGTCTACTCATTGTCTTTTCATATCCTGCTTTAGTCTCAATAAGTCAATTTTCACAGTGTGACCTATTTTTTATTGCATGGGTTGCTGCCACCTGTGAATGCTATGGAGAGCCATGGGACCTCAGAGTTAAAGTCCAGTCCCCTTGTTCTTCTGCAAAATGCCTCCTTGCTCCTGCCTCTCACACGATCGGCACCCTATAGACCCCCTTCTCACATACTGCCCATAATTGCCCCCTCTCTCAGTCAGTTCACCATATCCCCATTACCTTCCCCAGTGTTATCAGCAGCAATTGTTGAAGCTTCCAGGACCTGAGGTGATATCATCCTCACAGTGTAAGGTCCGGGCATGTATACACCATTACAGGCTGTGCTGTATTTTGCAGAAACAGAAAATAAGCATGGGTTCAGGTACTAGACATGGATGATAGAACCCGAAATGGCAGATGTTGAATTTACTTCTATGACTACCTTGCATACAAAAATACAAAAACAAAATACTGAAGTGCTGCTTTAAGCCACAGGATCAGAACAACAGACTGATATAAAATGTTGGATGTAGATAGAATGTGCACCATCTACATCCATCATCATTGTCTTCATTGTTAAAAACACAACAAACTTTCTTCTGTTGTGTTAGTTTACTTTTCTAACAGAAGAAAAGCTTCAGTCCTGTTTTTAACACTGAAGTCAATGATAACAGAAGCAGTCTAAATGTGCACTGCCTGCATCCAACATTATTAGATTTTCAGTCCGTTGTTATGATCTTATTATGGATCAGAACAACAGACATTAATATCAGAATGTGGACCTGGCATGTGCCAGGACCATGGTAAAACAGCACAGACAGCTATTAAAATGATAAAGACCGATAAGCCCTTATGTCCTTTGTTCTAATTCTCAGAACGATGACCCTAAAGATAGTAGTGTGAAAGAAACCATATAACTTAATGGAACATGTTATTACTGTTATGAGAATACAAAATATGTGTATCTTATGCTTTGGGACCTACAATATATGGACAAAAGTATTAGGAAACCTACAGGATCTTTTATGTGTGGGTAAGCAAATAGGGGTGCAGAGGTAGGTGGTCCCTGGAGCCTAAGGGGGCCCAAGGGACTCTCTACAAGATGACCCTACTATTATAGATCGTACATGGTAAGTGGGAGCCCCATTACAAATTTTGCATTTGGGCCCGGGGACAACCCCTGTGCTAATGGAGAACACTCTTAAAGAGTCCAGGCCTCTATAAAAAATTTGCCACATCCTTCAGTCTGAAATCTAAATCACCTTTGCAAGAGGTGTTTGATAAGTTTGACAGGATAGGTCATCAGTATGTGATCAGTGAGGGTTTGACAGACAGTAATAGAAGCAGTGCTGCAGTTCCCAGGAACCACCACTATACAGTGAATGATGATGATGATGATGCTACGCTACTTGTATATCTTGAATAGAAGTGGGTGCTACACGCGCTCCCCCGTTCACTTGCAGCTTCCGGCACCCGTAGGCCATCTGAACAGCTGACCAGTGCGGGGTTCGGGTGTTGGACCCCACAGATCACATGTGGATAAGTCATCAGTTTGAAAAATCAATTTGGGGCCAGACAACCCCCTTTAAGAGGGAGAAGTTTAATACTTTTGTCCATATAGTGTATATTTAATACATTGTGTGTTCTTACATTCCACTTTCCTTATTCATGCTACTATAATGTGCTGCGTGTATCTATATGCCAGGCAGTTGTTAGGGTATACCAAAATATTGGCTCTGATCTTGCCAGTTACTCAATTAATGGGGGTCCTTGCTATGTGTTTTATTGGCTTGTTATTGCATTCAGCAATGAGTATTGATCATGACATACAAAGTGTTGAACTACGGAGGCCACAAAAACCTCTAATCTCCATCATGGCTGTGGCTTCGCTCCTTAAGGCGTAGTAGCAGTCCTCATCATGATGCACATATTGATAGACCCATCATAAGTAACTTTACACACTAGATTTTAGTCTGGAATACAAGCATCACTTTAATACCATGTGCAGAATAAGGGCCGCTTCACATCTGTGTTCGGTTTTCGTTTGTGGAGTACACTTGGGACCCCTCCGAACGGAAATCTATATGCATAAAAAGTGGTTTACCTGGGAAACCACACGGACCCCAAAGACTATAATGGGGTCCATTTGGTTTCCGCTTGGATTCCACACAGAGCAAGCGGAAAGCATGTTTCGTGCTGAAACCGAACGGAAATGGGGTCCATGTGGTTTCCCAGGTAAACCGCTTTTTATGCGTATAGGTTTCTGTTCGGAGGGGTCCCCAAGCAGACTCCCCGAACGGAAATCGAATGCAGATGTGAACAGGCCCTAGCAGTGAACAAGACTAGACCATACTATACGGAAGGGGACAGACAGAATTAAAAATAACATTTTTTGTGTGTATACATTATAAAATAAGACATAAAAAGTAGCAATCGTGAAAGTCTGAACATACCCTTAAAAAAAGCTGCAATTCAAGTTATTGATACCCCTGACAAAAAAGGTCATCAAAACTAGTCTTGGAAGAATAAACATACAAGACCTTCACCTGGATAACCATCAAGCAAACTGTGTGTATAACATACCTATCAGTTACTGTAAAGTGAAACACACTAGTCTGCTGCCAAACCCTGTGCACTCAGCATTGTTACTATGTTTACATGGAGTCAGCTGATCCCTCCAGTACAAGACATCAATGGGAGTGTTCTCCACAGCTGATCGCACCAGGTGCTCCCTCCTCATGGATGATGGGAGGTGTGGTGACATCTCTGGCCTGAAGTGTGCTGCAGGGAATGCTAGGAAGGCCAAGCTACAGTGTTCCTCCCCACCCACTTATGTAGACAGTTCTGGAAAGCACAGCTCTCCTGACTCTGCACAATGCATGCTGCTCCAAGATTATGTGCATGACACAAGCTGGACGCCGGCCAGAGACATAACAATCATCACTGCAAACACAGGAACGTCTCAAAATAACCAAATGTCCCATACATAAGAAGATAGATCACAGCTTCTAAGAATAGCTGCTAACATAATTCATACATATAACTGGAGGTTCATTCAGTTCTAAAGATACCAATAGTGCCCCCCTGACCCAACACTTGATCAGAGTCCTCTAGTCATGCATCAATTTGGAAGCCATCAGAATATATTGCATAGCAGTACTAGGAGTCAAAGGGTGATGTACAATATGCCACACTATGTACAGTATGCCAATTTCCACATGAATTTTCTCTTCTGCAGGGTGTGGATAAGATTTATAAAACCTACTACGGCTACTGTAAACCACTCATGATTTTCTGCCAGTAATTCCACAATGGCAAATCTGCAACATATCCATCCCATGTGGACATAACCAGAATGACGGAACACAATCTAAAGGTAACCCACGGACAGTCCTGAAGGTATCCTGCGTTATTCTGAAAACACACAGCTGACAGTGCAAGGAAAGGAGAATTTTATTATTGTCCTGTCACTTCAGATGACCCCAGGGGAGGGGGTACCATGGACTTTTGTCCATTATATCACAATCCCCCCCCCCCATTATCAATTAGAAAGCATACCCTTTAACCCCTTATACGTGGTATATGCAGTCAATGCTGACTGCCGCATCTAAGGGTTGGTTCACACAGTCCGACCAAAAAAAGCGGTTTTGTGGCGCAGAGGCTGCAATTGGACACCTGCGGGTTGCTTTAAAAACCCATTGAAGTGAATGGGTTTTTAAACAAACCACTTGCAAACCTTTCCCTATACTTTTTTCTGATATTTAGGTCGGATTCATGGCGGACGGAATCTGGGCACAAGTGTGAACCCACCCTAAGTTGTTTTCCAAAAAAAAAAAAAAAAAAAACGCAAAAAGAGTTTTTTGTTTTTTTTTACTCTTAATGAAAAAAAATAAACACAACTGGTATCCATAACCCCTAAATAAAATTAGCATGTTATTTATTCTGCATGATAAATACCATAAACCTTAAAATTCAGATGCCAGAATTCATGTTTTCTGTTCATTTCACCTCTTAAAAACAAAAAGTAATAAAAACTCATCAAAAAATCCCAAGTACCCACAAAATACCAGGTCTTGTAAAGTTGAAATAAAATTTTAAAAGTTATGAAAGAGGGAATACTGACAGGGATAAAATGTTTCTGGTTTAAGGATAAAATGTGTTAGCTTGCTAAAGGGTTAAAATGTAGATAAGGTACCGGAGTTATATGCAAGATTTACTTGAGCCATAAATTCAAAATCTGCAATAAGAAAGGGACATTTTCAGGAGGGTTTTTACAAGTTTAATGTGACTTTTTAGGGGTTTGAATACCGAACGCGGCTGCATTCAGTGCTGGGGCCACTAATGCTTTTGCTTCTCAGTAAATGAAACACCAATTAATTTCAGCTATTTCTCATTAGTGGGTGCCTGGTCTTATAATTACAATGCTGATGAGATATTGTTAAAATTATTCAGCGTTTCATTTACTGAGAAGTGAAAGCATCGACTGCTTTAGTACTAAATACGGCTACAGCAGCACTCAGTACACTGCCGTGAAAACCACTGATACCAATCCATGTGTCATCTGTGCCATTTTTACTGACCCGGAGACTGCACACCGGTCGTGCGCAGAGGCCTCTGGGCAAGTTCACATGGCAGAATTTGCCGCTGATTTTGGGGCAGATTCCGACCTGACTTTGCCTGCCATTGTATTAAATGGGAGGATAATAAGCGTCATGCTCGATCTAGTCACCTGGGCCTAATCAGCGGGGGAAAGCCGATGCTCTGCCATGTGAACGTAACCTTAGGGTGGTGACACACAATGGAGCAAACTTATTTAATGAGCGTAGATCTGGGCTTGTGGTGTATGTTTGGTACAAGAAAGGGCTTTGCACCTCTATCACACCTTCTACGCCGGAAAACTGGCATAGAGGGAATGATAAATTCCCAAATACTAAATAAAATACTTTGGCGCCAGCGCTGGCGGCAGTACTAGTATTCTGATGCTGCAGAATTAGAAAAAGAACAGAACCTGCTTTACTGTTTAATATAAATAACTAGTTGCACTCCAGCAAAAAATAAATTCAACAAGGAATCCACCTATCCACTAGGGCCACTATTTAGGCTACTGACAATGATACTACTAGTGTTAATGCACTCAGGGTGGGTCCTACCTGGAGTCCATGCGGTATCTGTCTGTAAAGGCAATACGGCTATGGTCAGCGGTGGTTAGATCCAATGCCTAGAGATGTTCAAGTGTTCCTTCCACACTCAGTGCACTTATATCCTATAAGGTTTATACATACTACTGCGATGCAGATAGTTTCAGGCTTGTGTAGGGAGCAGCACCGTCCGGCAGCTAGCTCCCGCTCAAAGAGAAAGCAAGAAGTCCAGCGGAGGTAGTAGATGACATTGCCACTGTACTATGGAAGGCTCACAAAGACACAATGCTCCTAACTGTTTCAGAGGACAAACATCCTCCTTCCTCAGGGATCCCTATAGATGCCTTTACAGACAGATACACATGGACTCTAGGTAGGAGCCACCTTGAGTGCTTTAACACTATCAGTAGCCTAAATAGCAGCCCTAGTGGATGGATGCCTTGTGGACCACTGGAATATCAAATGTATTTTACACTGGACCGCAAATATTTATTTATATTGAACAATGATGACTTCCCCCCAATGTATTGAACACAGTTGTAACTGCACTAAGTGCTGAGGCCACAAGTAAATGAAAAAGATTAATTCCAGTCCATTTCTCATTACTGGGCCTTGTTAGCAGTAAAACTTCACAGTCAGTAAGGCTGGGCTTATACTGTGTGTTTTTTTGTTTTTTTTTGCGCTGAAAAACTGCATACAGTTTATAGTTGAACTAGTGAGTAGCATAAATGACTATTTATGTCACCTGTATGTTATTGGCCATTAAATGGAAACCCTTTGGTTAATGGTTGTTAGAATATACATGACGCTATGTTCACACATGCGTTTGGTTTTCCGTTCTCCGAGTCCACTTGGGGACCCAAAAAACAGAAATCCATTGAGCTTAAAAGTTGTTACCCGCAGACCTCATAGACCAGGGGTCAGCAACCTTCGGCACTCCAGCTCTGTGAAACTACAACTCCCAATATACTCCATTCACTTCCATGGGAGTTACAAGAACAGCAGAGCAAGTATGAATGCTGGGAGTTGTAGTTTTACAGCTGGAGCGTCGAAGGCTGCCTACCACTGCCATAGACTATAATGGGGTCCGCCGGGTTTCCGCCTGAAAAATACGGAGAGAAAACTCCTGCTTGCAGGACTTTTCTCTCCACATTTTTCAAGTGGATTTAGGGATGGAATCAGGGAGGAGGTGCGAATCTAGCCTAACATACATAGTGAAATATGCTAGATATTACAGCAATTAAAAAACACATGCAGGTCTTCAGTATAAAAACTACAGTGTAAACCAGCCTAATAAGAAATAGCCTGGTTAGTGACAGCACTTGTGGCCCCAGAACTGAGCACAGTCATAACTGCACCCAGAACATCTGTTTATACTTTACTGCAGTTTCCACACCAGGTTTGTGGGCAATATCAGGACTATACATTCGGAAAAGACATCCACACTTACACTGGGAAATACCTATATATTTTTGTGGGCCAAATGTCAGCATACTTAGACAAGATATTGATCAATATTTTGTTTTTGCTGTATCGAGTTAAGTGAGCTGCTACAGCAAATAATTGATTTCACTTGGGCTAGCTACATGGCGACTTTGGCTACAACAAAAGGCCAAGGCATATGGTGTCACATGGTCTTCACCACAACTAATATAAGTGATGTCACATAACACGACTGCATTCACTTTAGTTTGTTACAAAGGAGTGTCACAACCAAAGTAGCCGTAGCCATTTTTATCGGCTGTGTCAAACAGACTAACACTTCCGTTTTTGATGACTGTTTTGAAGTCTTCAATCCATTCTTTGTCAGTTTGTCATGGCCAAGGGTGTCATCTATTTTGGATCAGTTTACTCAACCGAGCCATTTTTGAACAGTCAGCACTAGGGTGCAAATCCATTTAGAGGGCTGGTAAAAATGGACATTTTTTGGCCAGATTTGTTGCACGTGTTGTTTTTAGAATAGTTTTACTGTAGTGTCTATTTAGAATGTAGGCTCACCTACATTTTTATGCTGCCTATGAACATTTGAGTTTTTTTTTACCCCTTTTCTTTTTTTTAAAAAAAAGGCACAAGTCTATACCATGTGAAAAGGCTCTCTATTTAGGCCACACCCCCTTCTCCCAACAAAAATCAAAAGTCAGAGGGCAACATAACATCTGGAAAAAGATGCAAATGCTTCATAAAGCGTAGGGCAGAAAATGTTGTACTTTACACCAAAAAATGGCACAAGTAGCTTATAAATGTGCCCCACTGACTTCAATAGGGGCCGTTTGGCCATCAAGACAAATGCAAAACGAGTCAATTTTTTAAACTATTTTTCAGTCCATCCAAAGCAACGGACATGTGAATACACTCATTCACTCTCATTGGATTTAAAATGGCCATTACACAAGCGGCCGCGACACTCTTCATTCACATTGACAGGCGGCTTCAGCAGATGAGGCGAAAACTACACAGTTGCCTACAGCAACCAATCAGATGGATGCTTTCAGTTTTCCAAAATTGAAAACTTGAATCTGATTGGCTGCTTTGTGCGCTCTCATTGTCAGGTATTGCAGGCACTGCCGTGTGTCTCACCTCCGGGGACACATTCCTCCCGCACACAGACAGGCGTGTAACTTTCAGCAGCCACGTGTTGCACTAGCATTTGTCCCCCATCTCCGGCTGCACACACTGAAGCGACAGCTACATAAACACTGGCTGCTCTCCCCAATGACGGCGCACCACGCAATTCAAACCTACCACACGACACAGCCTGCTCATTGGATAAGCGGCGTGTGTAATCCGTTACATGACGGGCGGGCCGGGCGACAACGAGTCGTTAACCCCTGGCGGCCCGCAGCAGCCCATGCACCTGCCCCGCCACGCCCCTCCCATCACGGGGTAACGCTCTGTTATTTAAATAGTAATTGTTTTATCAACCTGTGGCCCTCCCGTGGAACTACAACTCCCAGCAAGGCCAGGCCGCACGTTAAGATCCATAAATCGTTAGCAAAACAACACGTGTATCCAGAGCGCCCGCCAAGCGGCCATCATTCGGAGGGGGCGCCCTTCCTTCCTTCCCCGTAGCCATGTTTACAGTCACTTTACCTCAGCAGGTCACATTTGGCAGTGCACTTCACGGCCCCGCACTGCTCTGCGGGCATGTCCTAGCACAACTATGCCCAACCCCCCTAAAACTTCGTCCGTGTCCCTCACGACATCCCTCCACACCCCCCCGGTGCCCGTACTCGGTGACGGGATAGTGAGAGCAGCCAGTGTCTGTTACATGAGCGTTTTGGCGCCATATTAATGACGTACTCGATTATTTTTTCCACTAAGCAGCGACCTTGGCAGCTCCGATGAGCCGGGCTCCCCCCCCAGCTTGCACACTGAGCACACTCCCTCTCCGCCGCCCGCAGAAATAGGGCGCACGGGTGTCCGTACCTGCGGGCAGTCCTGCGCCACCTTGTCTGGAGTGTGGATCCGGGTCCCCCCCACACTGCTCTCCAGTGGGTGATGATGTGCTGAGAAGGTCCAGCCCAGCGGCTCCTGGTGCCAGGGGGAGCAGATTGTGGCTCCTCTCTCACACACACATGCACTCTATGACTGACGTTATTTACTTGTTATGGAGGAAGGACTCAGTGAATCAAACTCATTTCTGGGTCACTGCTGCCACAGGGGGGAGCACTTTGATCTCCTGCCAAAACACAGAGCTACAGAAGGGAGGGGAGAGGAGGGAAACACCGTCGTGTGGCTATGGAGAGCCGAGGAACTAGCACACGTTACATAAACACACATTCACGGCTCCTCCACTAGTGACACTTTCACTCCATCCAAAATGGATCTGTCTCTATCAGTTATGATGAGGTAGACATGTCTCCTATTAAAGTGTGAGGTGTTTGACATAGTAGACTTCCTGAAAATGCTATTTCCTGTCATGTCATTCCAGCCCTTCAGTAATGACAAATTATTTTTCTTAATGAGTCATGGGTCCTAAGATGGCTTTACACATGACATGTCTGATGCTGACATATTACGTTGTGGCCAAAAAACACCTGAAATGGGGAGGTTATGCAGCAAAATTCATTGGGTAACTCATAAAATAAATTGACATTCTGCAGACATAAAATCCATACAAGTCAGTTGACGCTGCAGGTATTTTGCACTGCTTATGAATGACATTAGCTCAGATCCCATGCATTAAGGTTCCATGCTCACGTATTGGTCGCCACATGCCAGTGAAACCCTGCCTGTATACAGCTGTCAATAATCATGCAATCATTTGCTGCAACATGGGCGGGGATTTTGCCACATGTGGTTGCCCAAAACTGAGCGTGCACCGTTAATCGCCACTGTACAATATTGTTTATCCACCTGCAAGTCTGGAGTGACTAACCTGCTGCATATATGTCCAATGTGAACATACCCTTAGGATTTCTGGACACAAGGGTACCTTCGCTGGTGTCAAATGTGCCACTGTTATTAAAGGGGTATTTGAGTTAGAACCAGTTACCCACTGCTGGGGCCCCCATCAAACTTGAAAGCATTTGGTTTTTTCCGATGGATCCCATTGAAATAAATGGAGTTGTATGACCAGCCACTCCAGTCAGAACTAAGATGCAAAACATCCTGGTTCTTGAGATCATAGGGGGGTCCTAGCGAGTGGACACACACTGATCAGCAAGTTCTTTGGATAGGGGGTAACTTGTTCTAATTGTAATAACCCTAAGGCTAGGTTCACACTAGCACTCGGTCTCCGTTGGGGGTTTCTGTCCCACATTTCCACATTTTTCAGGCGGGCCCCATTATAGTCTTAGGGGTCTGCGGGTATCTGCTTTTTAAACGGATTAGGTCTCTGTTCTTCGGGTCCCCAAGCAAACCCGAAGAACAGAAAGCCCAATGCTAGTGTGAGAAACAGAGGCCTCTTGATTATTGTGGTGCATCTGGGAAAAAGTGTGCTCCATAAATAATAATAATAATAGTCCCACCATGGGGGAATTCAGTGTGTTACAGCAGCAAAGATAAGCAGATACCTTGGAACATTCCTGTACATGTTGTATTTGTAAGAGGCATTACATTGATAGTAGACGGACAAATAAGAAGTAGTAGAGGGGAGGGGGGGATTTAACAGGCAGAAAGATATTTCAGTTCTCTGTGTGTAATGATCTCCGCTTAGGTCGGTGTTGGTTGTACAGCCTAACCGCGGTGGGGAGGAAAGACTTCCGATAGCGCTCCTTCTCACACTTAGGGTGGAGCAGTCGGTCACTGACTGTACTGCCCAGTGCTATCACGGTCTCATGCATGGGATGGGACTTCTTCCGCATGGATAGTATCCATCTATCACCCACCACCTGCACTGGTCCAGTGGGCAGAGCTGGCCCTTCTAATCACCTTGTCAAGTTTATTTCTATCCCTGGTTGATATACTGCTCCCCCAGCAGGCCACTCCGAAGAAGATGGCTAATGCCACTACCTAGTTGAAGAAAGTCCTAAGAAGTGCCCCCCGGACTCCAAAGGCTCTCATCCTCCTAAGCAGGTAGAGCCTGCTGTGGCCCTTCCTGTACAGGGCCTCCATGTGATCTGCCCAGTCCAGCTTATTATTAAGGAGCATACCCAGGTACTTATAGGTGTTCATAATCTCGATGCCCGTCCCCAGGATGTCCACTGGTTTAGGAGGGCAACTGCATTTACGGAAGTCCACCACCATCTCCTTGGTCTTCCCCGCGTTAATCTTCAGGTGGTTCCGCTGGCACCAGTCCACAAAATCCCAGTTCAGTTCCCTGTACTGCCTGTCATCATCATCTGTGATGAGGCCTACTATTGCAGAGTCGTCAGAATACTTCTGTAGGTAGCAGCTAGATGAGTTGCACCTAAAATCTGCAGTGTACAGTGTGAAGAGGAAAGGGGCAAGAACTGTACCCTGAGGTGCCCCCATTTTACAGATCACGGTATCTGACACACAGTCTCGGGCTCTGACGAGGTTGGTTTGTGAGGTAGTCTAGGATCCAGTTGGAGAGGTGGTGGTCCACTCCAGCAAGGCCCAGCTTGTCTCTCAGTAGACCTGGCTGTATGGTGTTAAAAGTACTGGAGAAATCAAAGAACATTATTCTCACTGTGTTTCCTGGTTTTTCCAGGTGAGAAAGAGCCCTGTGCAGAAGGTGGATGATGGCATCATCCACCCCAATGCCCGGCCGATAAGAAAACTGGAGAGGGTCCATAGCGGGGCTCACTAGAGGGCGGAGATGTGTGAGAACCAATCTCTCTAAGATTTTCATCAAGTGGGATGTCAATGCTACAGGTCTGTATTCGTTGAGGTCCATAGGGTGAGGTTTCTTTGGAACTGATAACACACAAGAAGATTTCCAGAATTCAGGGACTATTTCCTCCTTCAGGCTCATATTAAACATATACAGTGCCTTGCGAAAGTATTTGGCCCCCTTGAACTTTTCAAACTTTTGCCACATTTCAGGCTTCAAACATAAAGATATAAAATTTAAATTTTTTGGTGAAGAATCAACAAGTGGGACACAATTGTGAAGTGGAATGAAATTTATTGGTTATTTTAAACTTTTGTAAAAAATAAAAAACTGAAAAGTGGCGGTGCAATATTATTCGGCCCCTTTACTTTCAGTGCAGCAAACTCACTCCAGATGTTCAGTGAGGATCTCTGAATGATCCAATGTTGTCCTAAATGACTGATGATAAATATAATCCACCTGTGTGTAATCAAGTCTCCGTATAAATGCACCTGCTCTGTATATAGTCTCAGGGTTCTGTTTAAAGCGCACAGAGCATCATGAAGACCAAGGAACACACCAGGCAGGTCTGTGTTACTGTTGTGGAGAAGTTTAAAGCCGGATTTGGATACAAAAAATTTCCCAAACTTTAAACATCCCAAGGAGCACTGTGCAAGCGATCATATTGAAATGGAAGGAGTATCAGACCACTGCAAATCTACCAAGACCCGGCCGTCCCTCTAAACTTTCATCTCAAACAAGGAGAAGACTTATCAGAGATGCAGCCAAGAGGCCCAGGATCACTCTGGATGAACTGCAGAGATCTACAGCTGAGGTGGGAGAGTCTGTCCATAGGACAACAATCAGTCGTACACTGCACAAATCTGGCCTTTATGGAAGAGTGGCAAGAAAAAAGCCATTTCTCAAAGATATTCATAAAAAATCTCGTTTAAAGTTTGCCACAAGCCACCTGGGAGACACACCAAACATGTGGAAGAAGGTGCTCTGGTCAGATGAAACCAAAATCGAACTTTTTGGCCACAATGCAAAACGATATGTTTGGCGTAAAAGCAACACAGCTCATCACCCTGAACACACCATCCCCACTTTCAAACATGGTGGTGGCAGCATCATGGTTTGGGCCTGCTTTTCTTCAGCAGGGACAGGGAAGATGATTAAAATTGATGGGAAGATGGATGGAGCCAAATACAGGACCATTCTGGAAGAAAATCTGTTGGAGTTGAGACTAGGACGGAGATTTATCTTCCAACACGACAATGATCCCAAACATAAAGCAAAATCTACAATGGAATGGTTCACAAATAAACGTATCCAGGTGTTAGAATGGCCAAGTCAAAGTCCAGACCTGAATCCAATCGAGAATCTGTGGAAAGAGCTGAAAACTGCTGTTCACAAACGCTCTTCATCCAACCTCACTGAGCTCGAGCTGTTTTCCAAGGAAGAATGGGCAAGAATTTCAGTCTCTCGATGTATAAAACTGACAGAGACATACCCCAAGCGACTTGCAGCTGTAATTGCAGCAAAAGGTGGCTTTACAAAGTATTAACTTAAGGGGGCCGAATAATATTGCACGCCCCACTTTTCAGTTTTTTATTTTTTACAAAAGTTTAAAATAACCAATAAATTTTGTTCCACTTCACAATTGTGTCCCACTTGTTGTTGATTCTTCACCCAAAAATTAAAATTTTATATCTTTATGTTTGAAGCCTGAAATGTGGCAAAAGGTTGAAAAGTTCAAGGGGGCCGAATACTTTTGCAAGGCACTGTATGTAATTATACTACACAGCTGATCCCCACAAGTCTTAATTAGCCTTGCACTGATGTCATCTGGCCCTGTGGCTTTCCTTGCCTTGATATTTTTCATCTCCTTCCTCTCCTGGGCACGTGTGAAGGTCAGACTGTGGTCAGATAAAGATGGACTTCTGGATTTACTGGTCTGGTGGGAAGTAGCTGCATGGGGTGAAGTCATTGTGGTAGGGGGAACTTAAGGACGAGCTGGTGTGTGATCAAATCTATTGAAGAATAGGTTTAGTTCGTTAAGCCAATTAACATCTGCCTCAATCTGGCAGACAGACTGTCTATGACCCAAAATTGACTTAAGCCCCTCCTAGACTCCCCTTATTTCTTTTCTTTCCATTTGTTTTTTCATTTTTTCCTTATAATTGGCTTTTCCCTGCCTGATTTGACGCGTCAGCTCCTTTTGTACCTCCCTCCCTTATCTCTTGTCCTGAAAGCCATAAACTGACATCTACTGGAACCAAGTGTAGCTAGAGTAGATTTCAGGTGTTAATTATGTCAGAAAACAATATTTTCTAAGTAGACTGGGGGAGGTGAAAAAAAAATAAAAAACATACCTGTCCCCAATGCTCCGATGTCCTCCCAGGGCGGTCCAGTCGGCTAACTTCATGCTTCTCTCTGGCTGTGACATCCCTGGTTCCCTTCTTGAGGCCGCTGATTGGCCTCAGCTGTCACGTGCGGTGGGTACTTCCGCCAGAAGACAACGGAGCTACAGGACCGGACTGTGCAGGGAGACGCCAGAGCACTGGGGACAGGTGAGTACAATGCCTTGCAAAAGTATTCATACACCTTTGAACTTTTCCAAATTTTGTCACCTTAGATCCACAAACTTAAATGTATTTTATTGAGATTTTAAGTGATAGACCGACACAAAGTACCACATAATTGTGAAGTGGAATGAACATGGTTTTCAAGATTTTAATCAAAAATCTGAAAAGTGTGATGTGCAAAAGTATCAGCCCCTCTATGTCAATACTTTGTAGAGCCACCTTTCACTGCAATTACACCAAGTCTTTTGGGGTATGTCTCTACCAGCTTTGCACATCTACAGACTGAGATTTTTGCCTATTCTTCTATTCTGGACTTTGACTGGGCCATTCTAACACATTCTAAACCAATCCACTGTAGCTATGGCTGTGTTTAGGGTCATTGTCTTGCTGGAAGGTGAATCTCCTTCCGAGTCTCAAGTCTTTTGAAGCCTCCAACAGCTTTTCTTCCAGGATTGCCCTGTATTTAGCTCCATCCATCTTCCCATCAACTCTAGCCAACTTCTCTGTCCCTGCTGAAGCAAAGCCTCCCGACAGCATGATGCACGCAGAATTCCCAGAATGGTATTCATGGACATGTCTGGATATCGGAATATCTATTTTATGCTGGATATCGCCTAGGTGCTCTCCAACTCTGCGCCTAAACTCCCTAATCATTTTCCCTATGTATTCGACTCCACAGCTACAGGTTATTTTCTGAATAACACCCCTGGAGTGGCAATCGAACTTACATATCCTTCTGGTTTGCCAGGTAAGCAATTACTAGAGACCGATACAGGAGGCACAAAATGGCTATTCACCACTCTGTTTCTATTATTCTGCCCTTTAATCTAGGTAATTTGTGGAGTAGAAACCAACAATAGGAGCTATGGTGGGGTCCATGAGCAAAATTACCCAGTGTTTGGAGATGATTTCCTTAACTTGTTTGGCCTCTGTTTCAAAAGTAGCTATCAATCGTATCTGCCTCTCTGTATCCTCCTTAATTCTGGGGGTCAATAAACTTGATTGATTGCTTTCCAGGGCGTGTTTATAAGCTGGGCGTAGAACATGGTCAGGATACCCCCGAGTATGAAAGAGTGATCTAAGATCCCCAACCTGCTTTTTAAATTCCCATACTGGTGAACAGTTACGCCTTAACCGGCAATACTGGCCTTTAGCGATGCCCTTCTTCAGGGAAAAAAGGATGATGACTTTCCCATTGAAGTAAAGAGTTGGTAGATGTGGGCTTGCGAAAAATGGTGATCTCAATCTCACCTCCTTGGCATCTCGTAATATAGATATCCAGGAAGGGGAGCCGATATGGATGGGTTTCAAACGTGAAACGCAAACCCATATTGTTCTTATTAAGAGAATTGGCCAAACTCTCAAATTCTTCCTGGGAGCCCTCCCAGATGACAAAAATGTCATCAATATAACAGGCCCACATGTGGATCCGCTCAAGTCACAAGGACTCTGTCTCACCCACCCCCAAGGAGTTCTCCCACCAGCCCAGGAATAGATTTGCATAAGAGGGGAAATAGGGGCTCCCCATTGCACAACCCCTGATCTGGTGGAAGACTCTACGATTGAAAGTAAAATGGTTGTGGGTAAGCGAGAACTCCCAAGAGCCGTAGCACAAAATTACTGGGGGCCCGAAATTGACATCCTCTAGAATCAAGAAACGACTTGACGGCTGTCAAACCATATTGGTGAGGAACGGAAGTTCAAGTAGACATTCCTCACCAACATGTAACCCATCCAATCTTTTCAACAGGTCCATTGTATCGCGTGTATGCTAAGGCATTGAATACACAAAAGGGGCCAGGATCTCATCCAGAGACACCAACATTTTTACATAATGACCCTACACCCGAGAATGTAGGTCTACCTTTCAAAGGGGATACCCCTTTGTGAATGTTAGGTAAACTATTAAAGGTGGACATTCTCAGGTGTTGGGGCAGCAAAAACTGATACTCATCTTTGCTAAAGCATCCCCACAGCATGATGCTGCCACCACCATGTTTCACAATGGGGATGGTGTGTTCAGGGTGATGAGCAGTGTTACTTTTCCGCCACACATAGCACTTTGCATTTAGGCAAAAAAATTCAACTTTGGTCTCATCTGTCCAGAGCACCTTCTTCCACATGTTTGCTGTGTACCCTATATGGCTTGTAGCAAACTGCAAATGCTGCTTATGTCTTTCTTTCAACAATGGTTTTCTTCTTGCCACTCTTCCATAAAGGCCAGATTTGTGGAGTGCACGACTTATAGTTGTCCTGTGGACAGATTCTACCACCTGAGCTGTGGATTTCTACAGCTCCTCCAGAGTGATCATTGGCCTCTTGGCTGCTTCTCTGACCAGTGCTCTCCTTGCTCGATCTTTCAGTTTAGATGATCGGCTATGTCTTGGTAGGTTTGCAGTTGTAGAATACTTTTTCCATTTTTGGATGATGGATTGAACAGTGCTCCTTGGGATGCTCAAAGCTTGGGATATGTTTTTATAACTTAACCTTGCTTTAAACTTGAATACTTTTGCACGTCACACTTTTCAGATTTTTATTTGATTAAAATTTTGAAAATCATGTATCGTTTTCATTCCACTTCACAAATATGTGCTACTTTGTGTTGTTCTGTCACAATAAAATACATTTAAGTGTGTGGTTGTAAGGTGACAAAATGTGAAAAACTTCAAGAGGTATGAATACTTTTGCAAGCCACTGTATGGTTTTATTTTATTTTTTTCACCTTCCCGAGCCTAATTAATAAATAAAATTTTAGCCTGGACAACCCCTTTAAGACTGGTGTTCTTAATCAAGTCCCTAGCTCATGCAAGTGGAGAGTGAGGTGAAGAAGAAACAATGTGGTGCGTCTTTGGTGCAAGAAGTGGCCAAAGATGCGCCATATTTACACCCACTGTTATCTATGTGGGGTTCACAAGAAGGGCAGTACTACTTTTCTATATCAATGGGTCACTTAAAAGATCCATGGATGTAGTTGAAAGTTAGCCTAGGACTACACAACAACTTTGGCTGCAATTTATGTCATCTTCAGTTATGCTAATTACCATCACGGAGAACCTTGGGCGGTCCTCCTCTGCTGCGAGCACCCCCCGCATAATAGCTTTCCACTGCCTCTTAGTCCTTGTGTTCACTCCCCTCTTCCTGTTCTCTGTATCTTCTGCCTTTCGCAGGCATTGGATGCAGTGCTGTAACAGACTACTGGAAAATGGCGACCCGGGCAGAGGTGACTGCGCATGCACATGCTAACCTTACACAGCTCTGTACATTGAAATATAAGAGAAGTTACAGGTGTCCCAACATGGTGACAAAAAAAATTTTGTATTCTTCAAAATTTAGAATTTTTGTAAACGTATTAAAACTTGTAAAAAATGATATAAATTTGGTATTACAATGAGTATACCACCCTGCAGATTGAAGCTAGCATTTCATTTATTAATGCACAGTGTACACCATCAAAATAAAACCTGTAAGAAATTGGCACAATTTTATTTTTTTTCAATTCCAAAACATTTTTTTTTTCAGCTTCTCAGTACATTGTACAGAACATTAAATTGTGTCATTATGTCCCCCCTCCCCCCCTCTCTCTCTCACGTATGTGTCCTCCTGATTGCTTTTTCCATTGTGTGTTCCCTTTGTCTTGTTTGTCTCCCATTTATTTGAAGCCGTTGTTTTTATGGTCCCATATACCTGGGCCTCCGTCCCTTTGTTAATGTATTGTGTCCCAAAGCGTTGGACAGGGTTCTCCCCTAACCTTTTTTATACAGGTGAGACCTGCGTGCCTTTGCACAACTTGTTCGTTTACATTGTTCATGTCCCTTTTCCATTGTATTTGAAAAATCTTTACTAAACATTGATTAAACATAAATTGTGTCATTATAAAATACAATTTTTTATACAAAAAAATAAACCCTTTTACGACTTTGTGAACAGAAAATTAAAAAAAGTTATGGCTTTTGGAAGGTGAGAAGTAAATAGTGAAAGTGCAAAAACTGAACATTGCCGTGTTCTCAAGGGGTTCAACTATCGGATCTTTGTTTTTCCAACCTATAGTTGGATTCATTTACTCCAGTAAATGTGCTAAAGTTCTGTCACATTTTATGGTACATAATATTGCTCCTTATGCCATGCCCCTTTTTGTATATGCCACACCTCTTTGTTGCACAAAAAGTGTCTAGGAATTAAAGGGGTTTTCACATCTCCCTGTCTCAGCAGCTTTGCCTGCTGTCTCTTCTTTCTTCCTGTACTCTTCAGAAAGCTAGTGGGAGGACTTTGACTGTTTGATGAACAGGACACAATGAAGTATCATAATAGATATAGACTTTGCCATGAGAGATTATTTATTATGATTACTAGAAATCTAATATAAATGCAGATCAAGTAATATGCACAGTAAATGTATATTACACAGATGTGTATAGAACACTTACTATGCTTCTACAGAGAACGGACTCAATGTTATCTTTGTGTTTATGTAGAGAGATAACAGAGGCAACACTGTCCAAGCCTTTATCAACAAACTGCAATTTGTCCTGAGACAGAGCTGAAAATAATAGTTAGAGAACTCAACACCTCCAAAGAGCAGTGAGTCATCCCTCTGTCCTGAAAGATATGTTGTGTAAACAATTGGAAGAGTAATGTAAAATAGCAGTCAAACAAAGCAGCATTGGTAAAGCAATGTACTTAGGAAAACTCTTGAATTTACATACGCTAACAGTATAGATAGGATCCTTGAGCTGGAAATATCTCTTAAAGAAATATGGTTTGTTTGTTAATTTGCTTACTTGTACAGCGCCAACATATTCTGCAGAACTTTATAGACATTGTCGGTCACTATCCCGTATAGGGCTCACAATCTAAATCGCCTATCAGTATGTCTTTGGAGTGTGGGAGGAAACCAGAGTACCAAGTTTAACCCTTACTTCATGCAGACATTTTTCATTTTTGTGTTTTCAGTTTTTACTCCCTGCATTCCAAAAGCCATAACTTTCTATTTTTTTCCGCTTATGTAGTCATATGAGGGCTTGATGTTAGAGTGACAAGTTGTACTTCCTTTTAGAGGCTAACTGAGTATATTTAATAGTAAGCTTTTGAGAGTACTAGCTCTCTTCTTCAGACATTGTGTTATATAAGAAACTAAAAATTCACACACTCTTTATACACACACAAGACCTGGATCTTCAAAGGGACTTAGAATCTTTAAAGAAAATCAAAATGCAATATAAGTAGAGAAGTTATTTACAACAGGTCAGAAATAAACAATCTGGAAACTTGTGGGGCGTGATGGAGGGATCATTAATTCTTGCTGTTATCTGTTTGCCATCAGGTAGTGATTTGTGACACTCACAGTTCATACATAGTGTGACATGAAACTGGCATGAATATTAAGTCCAAATTGCAGAGTTTGAAATTTTTGCATTAACTTATATTCCCATTCCTTTCTCTCTCTCTGCATCTTAAAATGTCCCATTAAAACCACAACCCGCAGATCTTCAATAGAGTGGTCTTCTCCGGAGAAATGTGCGGCCACTGGGAGATCTGTTCTGCTGTTATTAATGGTGAATCTGTGTGAGTTCATGTGCTGACTAAGTCTCTGCCCTGTTTCCCCCACATAGAGGCCTGTGGTGGGACATTGCACACACATTATGAGATGCACCACATTGAAAGACCTGCATGAAAATGTCCCCCTAATTCTGTGCACCTGTTGTGACTGTGGGACAGGTACACTGTCAGCGGTGTGGATGTGCCTGCAGGTCTTGCACCTGTTTTGCAGGCAAGGTGAGGTGCCATTTTCAGTTGGGGCCTTCAGGGCACTCCGGACAATAATACGCCTCAGGTTTGGTGGTTGTCGAAAGGAAAGGAGAGGGGGACTGGAAATATGTCCTTGAGTCTGTTGTCCCTATGTAGCCCAGGTTGGAGCTCCTTGGCAATCCTTCGTAGGATCACCAGCTGTGGGTTGTAGGTGACAACTAGGAGCACTCGGGCTGCATTCTGGGTCTCTTTATATGTGAGCAGACTGTCTATGTTAATGGCTGCTGTTTGTTTAATTGGTTGTCTGTCACTTTTGGTTTGTATCCCAATCGGAGAAATTTCATCCTCAGATCCAGGAGGTGCTTGTCCAGGTCTGTTTTGTCAGAGCAAATACAATTGTATCGTATAGCCTGGCTGTAAATAATAGATTGTCTTGTGTGCTTGGGGTGGAAGCTGTCGTTTCTCAGGTAGGCCGTTCTGTCTGTGGGTTTGTGATATATTGATGTGAGTAGTCTGGTGGCCTTTAAAGTATATTGCGGTATCCAGAAAGTGGATTTCACTCTCTGAATAACTAAGTTTAAGGTTGATTGGTAAGGTTGTGAAAGTCATTGAAGTCATTATGGAATTGAAGTAGGGCCTCCTCACCTGCAGTTCAGATGACAAGGATATCATCGATATTACGAAGGTAAATCATAGGTTTTGTGGTGCATGTTGTAAAATATGCTCCTTCCAGTTCTGCCATAAAGAGATTTGCATACTGGGGTGCACATCTGGTCCCCATTGAAGTTCCCATTCGCTATAGATATAGTTCCTCTCCAAAAGTAAAATAGTTGTGGCTAAGGATGAATTGTATGTGCTGCTGGTTCTGTTGGGAGGTTTTGTTTTTCCAGGTGTAACCGACATGCTGCAACTCCATCCTTGTGGGGAATGTTGGTATAGAGGGATTCCACATCCATGATGGCTAAAATGGTACCCTCAGGTAGTTGGCCCAGAGCATTCAAACTTTTTTTTTTTTTATTTGACAGTTGACACATGTGGCAGTTGGTGCGCAGATGAGCAAGACGTCCAAGGAGCTTCCAGAGAGGCTGATTGAGGAGGGAGAGCCCTGCAAGAGAGAGCAAATTGCAGAAGGCATGCCTGAAGCAAGTACTCTGAGTTGACTGGTTATTACATTTATTTATTCACTATCCTTAGTTCTTTACTAGTAAAGAAAACTGTTAAGCATAACTGGTTGTTTGCGCCTGTGTCCATCTGTTCCTGCATGTTACATCTTAGCATAGTCCACAGTTTAAACACAGATAACAATCCATTAAAAAGTGAGGAATTTGTCATTCGAGTGTGAAAACAGTATCGGCAGCGCCCCCACCAGAAGCTGTAACACCAGGTGCTGATGCAGTGAAGACAGGAAATGTACCCCAGGTACTAACATGGCAGTGACCATTGCAGTTCTCATTGGAATGTTGATGAATCATCTACTGAAGTATGATTAGGTTGGAATACTTATAGAGGACTGGTGGGAGAGGCTGGCTTCAGCAGCACGTCTTTGCAATATAGTGCTGCTCCTGAGGGCTGAAGTGGTGTCAGGCTCCCCTTTAGGGGACTTCCTGCTGCTTTTTTTTTTTTTATAGACTGAGGAGCGGCATTTTTTAAAATCAGCTGCTACCTAATGGATTATTCCAACAGGTAGTGGCCTTTTTTTTTAACTTGCCTATCCCCAATCCTGTCCAGTCTGACCTCCACTTCTTCCTCCAGAGGGCTCTGCACATTACATCCCAGCGTTCTTCAGTGCCCTGGAGGCAGAAACAGAGGTCTGACTGAACAGGAGCAAGGATTTATGAGTAAAATATCGTCTGGTACATATTGGAATAAACAAATAGGAAGCAGCGATGAGTAAAAACAACAAATAATTATACTCACATCCTCCTGGCATGAATGACATCACGGGGATGCTGTTGAGGCCTGTGATTGGGCTTTATCATTCACATGGGCTGTGCCAGCATCTTGATGTTGATGCATCCTGAAGCTAATCATAAGCCTTGGTGGCAACTCCCTAGGGCGCATAAAGTAATCCAGAGGCCAGAAGATGACAACAGATAGTATAACTATTTGTTATTTTTCCTCACCTCCCCTGAGCCTCCACTTCGTATACTCTGTGGTTTGAGGAGTATAATAGTTTTTCATGGGTGATGAACCCAAGCAATATTTGGGGTTTGGGTAGAGCCCAAAACTTTTGGAAAAGTTTATCCCAACCTAACAAAAAAAGGGGGGCAGTATACTGTGTGGGGGCCAAAAAGATGAGGGCAATGTTATGTTTGGATGCCTTGAATGGGACAAAATACTGTGCGAGAGCCAGTAAATGGACGATATGCTGTGTGGGAGCCAATAAAGGAGGTGTTATTCTGTGTGGGAGCCATTAGAGGGAGCTTTATATTGTGTGGGAGCCAGTAAACAGCTGATCCAGGGGGACCTGAAGGGCCAGAAAATGGAAGTCTACCTCAATTCCTCTTCATTTTCTGCCATTTGAACAGGCCTCTATTCTTCCCTGAACCTATATGCCTCATAAAAAAATGAACGGGCTCCACATACTAACAGTATATCGCAAACAAAAAAGGGGAGGCCACCACAAGCAGATTACAAAAATATGTAAATATAATTTATTATAAAGATATATGTATAAATAACAAAACACAAGTACTACACAAGACAACCTGGTGAGATGAAATGAACCATGACCCAGAACAACTACTCCACAATACAGACAAATAAATAAATAAATAAATACACATTTCATAGATGGTAAAGTGCAAATATATGATATACAGTTGAAACCAGAAGTTTACATACACTATATAAAAAGACACATGCATGTTTTTCTCATTATCTGACATGAAATGAGAATAAACCTTTCCCGTTTTAGGTCAATTAAGATTACCAAAATCTATATATATAAAACTCAAAATCTGTAGTAGCCCGCTCTATACAAATCCACAGTTCTCTCCTGATTTGGGTGAAATTTGGCACGCCCCCTCTCCACCCACAGGAGCAGAATACTGCACACATTACATCTCACTAGAGTCCCCCCGTTATGAGATTGGGGCCCCCGAAGTTAGGCCCTATACATATAATGGTGAAATGTGAAATCTGTAGTAGCCCGCTCTATACAAATCCACAGTTCTCGCCCGATTTGGGTGAAATTTGGCACGCTCCCTCTCTACCCACAGGAGCAGAATACTGCACACGTTACATCTCGCTAGCGTCCCCCCGTCATGAGATTATTCTTTGTGCACAAAGCTGTGAATTTTGCAGGCTCCATAGAATGTTTATGGAGCTGTAGAATCCTAGAATCCACGGCCCGGAGACCCGTGAAAAATACTGTAGTGTGCAAGCAGCCTTACTGAGCAGCAATATTGGTCAGGCGAAAACTGCCTCATAGTAAGATTGTCATTAGTGCTTACTATACAGGGAGCTTTCATCACTGAAGCTGCTGAGGTAAAGTGAAAGCTGAGCTCTGATTGGTTGTTATGGGCAACTACACAAGTCTGCCTGTGAGGCGGTTTTCATTACTGAAATGTGAGCTCCTTCAGGTCATAGTAATACTGTGTGAGGGCTGCTCTGTATTTACTATTCATCCTATTACATCTCTTATCAGTGTCAGATGAAGACTAAAGGGTCATAATACTAAGGACTGTTTTATAAAATGCCGCCCAAAAAAAAACCATCTATTGGACAAGTTCTTCCAAAAGCTAAGAACGTAAAATTGTGTCAAAGAACTGAGACAAGTGAACAACGTGACTCGCGGCTTGAAAAGAAACGGATGAGACAGGCTAAATGTAAGGCATCTGAGACATCAGAGCAATGGGAATGTCGTCTTCACAAGAATCGAATAAGGCAGGCTGAAGCAAGGAATATGGAAACATCTGAACAAAAGGATGAACGTTCTGAAAATGACTGCATACGACATATGCAATGTGTGCAAAGATGTAGGCAGGCTGATTTGTGATTGGAAGCATTTCACTACAACCCAATTCAAGACTATAGGTCACATCAGAAAGTCATAATTGGCAAAATGGACATAATATGCAAACATTATCAAGCAAAGAAGTTTAACTTGGAATCGCCTGGTATGTGCTGCTCAAATGGAAAAGTCAGTTTGCCACCTTTAGATCTACCTCCTGAACCACTTCTTTCATACATGTCAGGAACAACTCCCGATTCAAAGCATTTTCTGCAAAATATTAGGAGATACATTCATCTTTCCAGATGACATCCTTTGGTACGACAGCTGGACTCCACGAAGCAGAATTTATGCCAACTTTTAAAGTCCAGGGCCAAATATATCACAAAATCGGTTCAATGCTTCCTGTAGCAAATGAAGATCCAAAGTTTTTACAAATTTATTTTTTGGGAGACGAACAAATGCAAGCTGATAGACGTTGTGAAGCTATACTTGAGACAAAAAAAAGAGATTGTGTTGAATTTGCAAAGATTTTTCCATCAGCACAATCAGTTAGTAAAACAGCCTTAGAAAGAATGCCATGTGATGAATATCAAGTTGTAATAAAAGCAGACAAGACACTGTTTGGTGAGCATGAAAGGCGATTTAATTCTCCCACTGTTAACGAAGTAGCTATTGTACTGGTTGGACAAGACTTTCAAAGCCGAGATATAATTATTCAGCGACGAAGCGACAATCTTCAACGTATTACAGAAACACATAAATCATATGATGCTCTGCAATATCTGATAATATTTTGGAATGGCCAAGATGGCTATCACTTTAATCTAACACAGACTGATCCCAAGACTGCTAGGCCAACCAATAAAAAAATATCAGCTATGGACTTTTATGCCTACCAAATAATGATCATAAATGGGTCTTCTAACCACATTTTACAATGTAGGCAACTTTTTCATCAGTTTATAGTTGACATGTAAGCCAAGGTGGAAAGTGAGCGTCTTTTGTACATACGATTGAACCAACATAAACTTAGAGTGGATGAATACATTCATTTAAGGGATGCTGTTGCTAATGATGGCAACGTGGCTGACATTGGGCGTATGTTTATTTTACCGGCTACATTTACTGGAAGTCCCAGACTCATATGCATGAGTATGCTCTGGACGCCATGACATATGTTCGGATATATGGTCATCCTGATTTGTTTATTACAGTTACATTTAATCCAACTTGGCCAGAGATAAAGGAAGAGCTTCTGAATGGTCAGGGCCCCTCTGATCGACATGATTTAATAGAAAGGGTTTTTAAACAAAAACTGATCAAGCTCATGGACGTAATTACAAAGTGTTACATTTTTGGTGAAAGTCAGTGTTGGATGTATTCAATTGAATGGCAAAAAGGAGGTCTTCCACATGCTCATTTACTGATATGGCTAAAGGATAAGATACTCCCTGATCAAATTGACAGTGTTATTTCTGCTGAGCTTCCAAATCCAGAAGAGGATACTTTTTGAAACTATTTCTAAGAATATGATCCATGGGCCATGTGGGCCACTTAACCCAAGATCGCCATGTATGAAGGAAGGAAAATGTACTAAAAAGTATCCTCGCAACTTGATTGTAGAAACACAAACAGGAGACGATGGTTATCCTCTTTACAGAAGACGGAAACCTGAACAGGGAAGATATACTGTGACAATCAGATTAAAACGGGTTAAACAAAACATAGATCTTGAAATACATAATCGATGGGTTGTGCCTTACTCTCCACGGCTTTCAAAAATGTTTGATGCGCACATTAATGTAGAATATTGTAACTCTGTTAAGTCAATTAAATGCATTTGCAAATATGTTAACAAGCGCAGTGATATGGCAGTTTTCCAGCTCCAGAATCCAAAATGTACATCTGATGAGATTATGCTGTATCAGATGGGAAGGTATATAAGTAGTAATGAAGTCGTGTCGCGATTACTAAATTTTCCCATCCATGAAAGACATCCAACTGTAGTTCATCTCAGGGTCCATCTTGAAAATGGACAACGAGTTTATTTTACTCCCAAGAATGCAGAGGAAAGAGCTGCTCGACCACCCAATACAACATTGACAGCTTTCTTTCTCCTATGTCAAGCGCATCCATTTGCAAGGATTTTATTATATTCAGATGTTCCAAAATATTATACATGGAATAAATCGAGAAAAGTATTTTGCAAGATGAAACAAGGTGCAAGGGTCCCAGGATGGGACAGACGTTCCAATGATGCTCTTGGACGTGTGTATACAGTGCATCCAAACAACGCAGAGTGTTACTACCTCTGATTACTGCTTCACACTGTCCATGGGCCAACTTTTTTCACAGATTTGAAAATAGTTGATGGAGAGCTGTGTCAAACTTACAGGGAAGCATGCCAAAAGCGTGGTCTGATCGAAGACGATCAACACTGGGACATGACATTGCAGGAAGCATCTGTCACTCGTTTTCCACCTCAACTAAGAGACCTGTTCGCTATAATAATTACAACCTGCGCACCTTCCAATCCCTGCGCGCTTTGGGACAAATACAAAGAATATCTTAGTGAAGGTATTCTTAGAGTGCAAATGAGAGTTAATCCAGACTTAGACTTAAATTTCACTGCTGACATATTCAACAAAGCCCTCTTGATGTTAGAAGAAAGGTGCATATCTATCAATAGTAAAACTCTAATAGAATTAGGTTTACCAGCACCAAATCGACCAGACTTTGATATTATGAACAGAGATATTCTGCAAGAAAAAAGCTATTTGGAAAAATAGCCTCTTTCGGTTGAGGACCAAAGATCGGCCTATATGGCAATTATGGGTCAGATTTCCAGTGGAAATGGGGGACTATTTTTCCTAGATGCACCAGGAGGTACTGTTAAAACATTTTTAATTAATTTGCTGCTTGCAGAAATTCGCTCAAACAATGACATTGCCTTGGCTGTTGCATCATCTGGGATTGCAGCCACTCTTTTAGATGGAGGGCACATGGCTCATTCAGCACTAGGATTGCCCTTTAATATAGCGCTGTCAGAAACTCCTATCTGTAATATCACTAAGGGCTCTGGGAAAGCTAAGGTATTACAAACTTGCAAAGTAATTGTTTGGGATGAATGTACCATGGCGCACAAGAAAGCGGTCGAGGCCCTTGATCGCACCTTGAAATATCTGCGGGGAGCCGATTGTTGTAATGGGGGGAATTGTTGTAATTTTTGCAGGTGACTTCTGCCAGACGTTACCTGGTCTTAAGGGAGCAACACGAGCGGATGAGCTGAATGCCTGTCTAAAATCTTCTTATCTGTGGATACATGTTCAGAAGCAAACTGTTACTACTAATATGTGGGTTCATTTGATGAGAAATACTGCGGACAAATTTACACACCAGCTACTATGCCTTGGAAATGACAGGTTCCCTACTGATTCCACTACTGGTCTCATTTCCTTTCCGGAAAATTTTTGTGAAATTACATCTTCAGTAATGGAACTTATTGACCAAGTTTTCCCTGATATTTGTAACAATTTTAACAACCATCAGTGGCTTTGTGAACGTGCAATCCTAGCGCCTAAAAATGATAGTGTCAGCTCCATAAATCTACTAATTCAGGGAAGGCTGCCTGGTCTAGCGACCACATACATGACCATTGATTCAGTCATGGAGAGTGAACAAGCCGTAATGTATCCATTGGAGTTCCTGAATTCTTTGGAGCCTCCTGGAATGCCACCTCATAAGCTCACTTTAAAAATAGGAGCCACAATAATTTTGCTTCGGAACCTTGACCCACCAAAAATGTGTAACGGCACAAGATTGTGCATTAAAAGTCTCATGCCCAATGTTATTGAAGCCACTATTCTTATGGGAAACTCTAAGGAAGCAAATGTTTTCATTCCGCGTATTCCTTTGCTACCAAGCGACATGCCCTTCAATTTTAAGCATCTGCAGTTCCCAATCTGACTTGCATTTGCTATAACTATAAACAAAGCACAAGGTCAATCACTTAAACTAGCCGGCATTAATTTGGAGAGCCCGTGTTTTTCATATGGACAGTTGGTACGTTGCTTGCTCTAGAGTGGGTAACCCCAAAATCTTTTCATATATGCACCTGAAGGTAAAATCAGAAACACTATTTACCAAAAAGCACTACAATAGATAGTTGTTTAACTGTAAGCCAATTTTACTCTTTTGTCCGTGAACTACTTATAGATTACACTGGAGGGAAGGGGGGGAAGGGTTGCACTATGTTGTTAATTGGGTGTAAATGTTTTATATGTTTGTGTACTGTGCATAAATTTTAATTTTTTATAAAAAAAATAGTTCAAAAAATATTTGTAATATTTTATACTACATAATATGTATTCAAAATCAATAAAAATGTTGAAATAAAAAAAAAAGTTGTTGTTCATATCAATGTTACGACAAATAAGTAAAATGCGAAAATAATAAGAAAAATTTCAAGTGGAAAAAAAGATTTACTGTAGCACTCTGAAAATGTCAATTTCAGTGTGACACTGAAAATTTTACTTTAGCTAGCATAACCAACAATTTAACATATTTTCCGCAAGCGAAGCCGTGGGTATTCTACTAGTTATTTATATTTGCCAAATAACAGAATAATGAGAGAGAGAATTTTTTAAGGCATTTTTATTACTTTCTGCAAAGTCAAAAATTTACATACATTTCATTAGTATTTGGTACCATTGCCCTTAAACTGTATGACTTGGGTCAAACGTTTTGGATATCCTTCCACAAGCTTCTCACAATAGTTGGTAGGAATTTGGGCTCATTCCTCCTGACAGAACTGGTGTAACTGAGCCATGTTTGTAGGCCACCTTGCTTGCACCTGCCTTTTCAGCTTTGCCGTTAAATTTTCATTAGGATTGAGATCAGGGCTTTGTGATGGTCACTCCAAAACATTGACTTTGTTATCCTTAATCCACTTTGTAACCAGTTTGGCAGTATGCTTCAGGTCATTGTCCATTTGGAAGACCCATTTGCGTTCAAGCTTTAACTTCCTGGCCGATGTCTTGAAATGTTGCTTCAGTATTGCCACTTAATGTTCTTTCCTCATGATGCCATCTATTTTTTGAAGTGCACCAGTCCCTCCTGCAGCAAAACATCCCTACAACATGATGCTGCCTCCTCCATGTTTCTCAGTTGGGATGGTGTTCTCAGGCTTGGCCATAATGACCATTGTTACATTTGAAGGAAAAAAGGAGAGGCTTGCAAGCCTGAGAACACCATCCCAACTGTGAAACACGGGATTGCTGGTGTAGAATCCTGACATCGTTTATGCCAGAAAACTGGTGTAAATGATGAGAAATCTGACGGGGCCAAGAAAGTGGAGTGACTTTTTATGGCTTGTAACAGTAGGGTGAGTCCCTTTAATCAGTTCCACTGGTGGACCCTAGACATCCCAGTCCAACACTGATTTGTACTGATTATGTTGGAAGGACTGCTGAGTCATGTTGCAGCCTGCCTCTTGCAGGAGCATGGTCGAACAAATATTGGCGGTATTGGAGGAAGGTTATGAAGAGTTATCCACCCAAGCCACACATTGGCAGTGGTGTATTATCATAAAATATATATTATATACTAATTCCTGTAATGTTATATTATGTACACATCCTGAATAGGAGCAGATCTCTGAATATCCACCTATGTGATGGTTATATTAATCAAATAATATTTTATTAACTAATGTTTTCATTCCTATGCAGATTTTGCTTGGCAAAGGTCATAATTGGACCAAAATGTTGCATATTAAGCTGGATACTGTCTTTTTGAATTATCGCCCATATGGTGGACAGCAACTGTGAATATATACTATGGAACCTTACATGATATATGTCTTATGCAATACAGTCATATGAAAAAGTTTGGGCACCCCTATTAATCTTAATCATTTTTAGTTCTAAATATTTGGGTGTTTGCAACAGCCAATTCAATTTGATATATCTAATAACTGATGGACACAGTAATATTTCAGGATTGAAATGAGGTTTATTGTACTAACAGAAAATGTGCAATATGCATTAAACCAAAATTTGACCGGTGCAAAAGTATGGGCACCTCAACAGAAAAGTGACATTAATATTTAGTAGATCCTCCTTTTGCAAAAATAACAGCCTCTAGTCGCTTCCTGTAGCTTTTAATCAGTTCCTGGATCCTGGATGAAGGTATTTTTGACCATTCCTCTTTACAAAACAATTCCAGTTCAGTTAAGTTTGATGGTCGCCGAGCATGGACAGCCCGCTTCAAATTATCCCACAGATGTTCAATGATATTCAGGTCTGGGGACTGGGATGGCCATTCCAGAACATTGTAATTGTTCCTCTGCATGAATGCCTGAGTAGATTTGGAGCTGTGTTTTGGATCATTGTCTTGCTGAAATATCCATCCCCGGCGTAACTTCAAATTCGTCACTGATTCTTGTACATTATTCTCAAGAATCTGCTGATACTGAGTTGAATCCATGCGACCCTCAACTTTAACAAGATTCCCGGTGCCGGCATTGGCCACACAGCCCCAAAGAATGATGGAACCTCCACCAAATTTTACAGTGAGTAGCAAGTGTTTTTCTTGGAATGCTGTGTTTTTTTGACGCCATGCATAACGCCTTTTTGTATGACCAAACAACTCAATCTTTGTTTCATCAGTCCACAGGACCTTCTTCCAAAATGAAGCTGGCTTGTCCAAATGTGCTTTTGCATACCTCAGGCGACTCTGTTTCTGGCGTGCTTTCAGAAGCGGCTTCTTTCACATCACTCTCCCATACAGCTTCTCCTTGTGCAAAGTGTGCTGTATTGTTGACCGATGCACAGTGACACCATCTGCAGCAAGATGATGCTGCAGCTCTTTGGAGGTGGTCTGTGGATTGTCCATGACTGTTCTCACCATTCTTCTTCTCTGCCTTTCTGATATTTTTCTTGGCCTGCCACTTCTGAGCTTAACAAGAACTGTCCCTGTGGTCTTCCATTTCCTTACTATGTTCCTCACAGTGGAAACTGACAGGTTAAATCTCTGAGACAACTTTTTGTATCCTTCCCCTGAACAACTATGTCGAACAATCTTTGTTTTCAGATCATTTGAGAGTTGTTTTGAGGAGCCCATGATGCCACTCTTCAGAGGAGATTCAAATAGGAGAACAACTTGCAATTGGTCACCTTAAATACCTTTTCTTATGATTGGATACACCTGGCTATGAAGTTCAAAGCTCAGTGAGGTTATAAAACCAATTTTGTGCTTCAGTAAGTCAGTAAAAAGTAGTTAGGAGTATTCAAATCAATAAAATGATAAGGGTACCCAAATTTTTGCAGCGGTCAAATTTTGGTTTAATGCATATTGCACATTTTCTGTTAGTACAATAAACCTCATTTCAATCCTGAAATATTACTGTGTCCATCAGTTATTAGATATATCAAATTGAAATGGCTGTTGCAAACACCCAAATATTTAGAACTAAAAATGATTAAGATTAATAGGGGTGCCCAAACTTTTTCATATGACTGTATATGTGAATTGTCCAATTAATGGGACTGATAATTTGCATTGCTAAAGAATGTGTGCTGTGGTTTCTTCTTTTGGTTGCATTGGGTTGGAGAAACCTAGCACATTAATACCACATGTGTGGTGCCATCAATATTTGACTATTGAGGCATGGGACCTGCTCGGTAAGCTCTCAGAGTTTAGTGAGGGCGTGGTAATACTCGGGGGCGACTTCAATTTTGTATTAGATACATTAACTTTACTGTTCCCTGCCCCCTATGCAGCTATGCAGACTAAAAAATGTGCTGCACAATTATTGCCTAGTTGACTTGTTGCGAAACCTACACCTCCAGGGTCGTGATTACACATTACTCCCCTGCTCATGGCTCCTACGGTCGCATCGTCTATTTCCTCATAAGCCACCATGCCCGCTTCTGGTTTCCTGTAGCTCAGATTGGCTCGGCCATTTGCTCTGACCATGCCCCGGTATTCTTGTTCCTTGCGTCTCGCCCCTTCACTTGGCATTTAAACGATAGCCTTCTAAAAGACACTGCTTGTATGGAGGCTATATGCTCTATGATCCGTACGTTAAGCTTGATGTACGCTCATGACCTGACCCTCCTTCTGTTACGTTAAGTTCATGATTAGAGGAGTGCTCATCAAACACGGAGCACAACTTAAAAAGAGAGGTCGGCTTGGATCGCATCTCGGTTGATGAAGATTCACTCCCTTGAAACGATCAATAAGAAAACTTGTGCCCAGTCGAGCTTGGAAACACTATTACGAATAAATTTGCTGACAAATGAGGTAGTTCGCTAGCACATCACCTTCACCCCCGCTATAGTTTGATCTCGACTCTGGGATGGGGTGGTACACGATGTTCATAATCCTGTCGACATTTCAGACATCTTCTGGGTTTTATTATCATGATTTGTATAATATCCAGGCTTAACACACAGACCTTGATATCTATGGGACAAGATATGAGACTATGTATCTGAAACGGCCCTTCCTAACATTTTGGATTTTAATAAAGCTTCTCTAGATAAGCCCTTCACTGAGGAGGAGATATCTGCAGTTATTCAAGTAAGTCCCCTGGCCTGACGGATTTACACCGCGCTTTTATAAAAGCTTCCAAGATCTTCTCGTCCCCACTCTTACGCAGGTATTTAATGGCATAGATGGTGATACACCGTCTGCACGCCAGTCCCTCTCGGCCCTTGTCTCGGTCCTTCTGAAGCCTAGCAAGGACCCGACTAGCTGAAGTAGTTATCGACCAATATCCCTCATCAATGTCGATGTCAAACTGTTTTCTAGGTTACTGGATACCAGTTATCTTCACTGTAGCAGGGTCTAGTTCACACTGACCAGGTCAACTTCATTAAGGGCCGTGAGGCACGAGATAATGTTTGCAAAACTCTTCTGGCGATTTCGGCAGTGTGTGACTGTAGCTCTCCTCTGTGTCTCTTGTCCATTGATGCAGAGAAGGCTTTTGATCATGTTCATTGGGGCTTCCTGCAGGCCGCACTTGTTCAGGTAGGGGTGGGTGCCGGTTTTTTGGTAAAAAATACCCCGTCACTCCATCTATATGTCCTTGTGATGGAACACCTGGCTGTGGCCTTGTGGATGTGCCCCAGTGTACACGGTCTTAAGTTAGGACATACACACGTGGACAAAATTGTTGGTACCCCTTGTTTAATGAAAGAAAAACCCACAGTGGTCACAGAAATAACTTGAATCTGACAAAAGTAATAATATATAAAAATTCTATGAAAACGAACAAATGAAAGTCAGACATTGCTTTTCAACCATGCTTCAACAGAATTTTTAAAAAAAGAAAACTCATGAAACAGGACTGGACAGAAATGATGGTACCCTATACTCTGTGCAGGGTGTCCACCGTCAGCCATGATGCTGTTCCTGCAGTTATGCTAATCTCTGTCCTTATGTTATTGATTATAGGTCCTTCTGATGGGGACCTGACATGGCTGGTTCCCTCATTGGGGCCCTCCACCCCCTTTTCTTTTCCTCTCCTCTCTTATCTCTCTCTCTATCTCTCTCTATCCTCTGCCTTCTTGCCTTTTTCTAGTTCTCCTTTCTTCTACTTTCACTCTTTCCTCATTTTGTTTTTCTTAATATCTCTGTAACCTTGTTGGCTGGGTCTGTCTGGGGGTCTCCTCAGGTGGCTCCGGCCTGCTTTGTTTTGTTTGTATGTTTGTATTTTTTTTTTTCTTTTTGTACTATTGGTCAGTTTCAGACCTTGTTGTATTATTATAAAACTGCAATAAAAATTGGAATTGGAAAAAAAAGAAATGATGGTACCCTTAACTTAATATTTTGTTGCACAATCTTTTGGGGCAATCACTGCAAACAACTGCGCCTCTCAACAGGTATTTTGGCCCACTCCTCATAATCAAACTGCTCCAGTTGATTCGGGTTTGAAGGGTGCCTTTTTCAGATGGCATGTTTAAGCTCCATCCAAAGATGCTCAATAGATTTAGTTCAGGGCTCATCAGAATAGTCCTATGTTTTCCTCTTAGCCATTCTTTGGTGTTTTTAGCTGTGTATTTTGGGTCATTATCCTGTTGCAAGACCCATGACCTGCGACTGAGACCAAGCTTTCTGACACTGGGCAGCACATTTCTCTCTAGAATCCCTTGATAATCTTGAGATTTCATTGTACCTGCAAAGATTCAAGACACCCTGTGCCAGATGCAGAAAAGGAGCCCCAGAACATAACAGATCCTCCTCCATGTTTCACAGTAGGGACAGTGTTCTTTTTAAGATATGCTTCATTTTTCCGTCTGTGAACATAGAGCTAATGTGCCTTGCAAAAAAATTCGATTTTTGTCTCATCCGTCTATAGGATATTCTTCCAGAAGCTTTGTGCCTCGTCAACATGTAGTTTGGCAATTCCAGTTTTGTCAGATT
Organism: Leptodactylus fallax; assembly: GCA_947044405.1. Classification (NCBI taxonomy): domain Eukaryota; kingdom Metazoa; phylum Chordata; class Amphibia; order Anura; family Leptodactylidae; genus Leptodactylus; species Leptodactylus fallax. Next base: position 6,411,217 of record CAMRHE010000012.1, read on the forward strand.
CAAGTTATTTCTGTGACCATTGTGGGTTTTTCTATCATTAAACGAGGGGTACCAACAATTTTGTCCATGTCTTTAGAAAGGTCAAAATGGCATTATACGCCAACAGTCTACTCCTCTACGTCATTCAGCCACACATTTCGTTTCTGACAATTTTGAACGAGTTCCGACATTTCAATAACTTCAAAGTCAATCTGTCTAAAAGTGAGGCCCTTAATATTACCCTGCCCCCAGCCAAGGCTGCCCATTTGGCAGCTCACTTCCCCTTTAAATGGCAGCCCACCTTCATTAAATATCTAAGGATTCAGATTCCAGCCTCTTCCACCTCAACTATCTCCCACTGTTAGAGTAGGTCTCAGCAGATTTGCAGAAGTATGGCGCAAGTTAACTGAACAATTTTTCCATTTTTAAAAGTTTTGGAGTTTTGTAAGGGTATTAAAACATGAAAAAATATATCAAATTAGGTAATGCTGTGATAGCGTTAACCAAAAAGATTAAACAGGGGCTTGCAAAAGTATTCATAACCTGTAAGGAAATCGCTAGAGGAGCGATTCCCCAGTGGCTACTGGAGAAATCTGGGGGGAGGGGCATAACAAAACAGTGAACCCAAAGCTGAACCCCCAAACTGTCCCTGGCTAATTGCCTGAACTGTCCTAGGCGACAGCCAGCAACTGGTCGACAGTCCCTCCTTATAATAAGTGATAACACAGAACGCAGACAGGACGAACAACAACAAAGGGAGATCAGCTAGCCAAGGGGTCGGTAACAAACGAGCAATGCAGTACAAAATCACAATCCAAGAGAAAAGTCAAAGGTAAGCCAGTGGTCAAGAATAAGAAGAAAAGGTAACAAAGAGCAAGGAGTATAGCCAGTAAGCTCAAGGCAATAGCAGGCGCCAATGGGAATGTGAGCAAACAATAAATAGGGAGGAAGAACCCGCCCCAGACTTGATAGGAGGATAGGCTGTCAATCACACAGGTAAGACTAAAGTTAACTCTTAGTGGAGCAGAGGGAAAGCAGGGTGAAGGAGATGGGTGTGGTGGAAAATCAATTAAGGAGGTGAGGGAATAGGACTGTGTTCAGACAATACAAGAAAAACCCAAAGGAAAGAATCACAACCGGACACGCCTCCTGCGCCGCAGTGTAAACCTGGAGGATGGTGCCAAAGCCCAGACAGGCAAGGATGTTACATTCCCCCCCCCCCTTTTACGAGGAGCCTCTGGACCCTCGCCAGATGGACCAGGTTTGAAGGGTTCTGGTGATGAAAGAGATTAATCAAACGTGGCGCATGCAGGTCCCTGCCAGAAACCCACGTTCGCTCCTCTGGGCCATAACCCTTCCAGTGCACGAGGTACTGAACAGCATTCTGCACCAGACGGGAATCCAGAATTTTTTCTACCTCGTATTCTAGTTCCCCTTGGACCACCACAGGCGCAGGTGGACTGGAAGAAGTAAGGATAGGGGAGATATACTTCTTCAAAAGCGACTTGTGGAAGACGTTGGGTTTACGAGTTTATGATACTCGGTTTATGAGTTCAGAAATGACATAGGGCCCAATGTAGCGTGGTGCATATTTCCCCGAAGGAACTCTAAGACGCAGATTCCTAGTGGACAACCAGACTCGATCTTCCACTCTGTATTCGGGGCCAGGTAAGCGTCTTTTATTTGCCTGCCGTTTTTGATATTCTTGGGCTTTAACCAGGATGAGCCTGGGCCCATACTGTGCACAGTCGCTGATAAGTCTGTTCGGCAGTGGGATTAACAGACTCGGTACTATGGAGAGAGGAGTACCTGGGGTTAAAACCATAGTTGCAATAAAACAGAGACATTTTAGTGGTGACGTTAACCCTGTTGTTTATTGCAAACTCTGCTAGAGGAAGAAAGGTTCTCCATCTTTCTTGAGCATCGGACACAAAACACCTTAAGTATTGTTCCAAACTTTGGTTGAATCTCTCTGTCTGACCATTGGTCTCAGGGTGGAATGCGGAAGAGAAAGACAGAGAGACCCCCAGAGGACCACAAAATTCCTTCCATAATCTAGAGACAAATTGTACACCCCGATCAGATACAATAATTTCCGGTACACCATGCAAGCGGTGTATGTCATTAATAAAGAGTGAGATTAGAAGTGGAGCACTTGGAATTTTCTTTAGGGGTACAAAATGACACATTTTGGAGAATCTATCCACAACAACCCAAATCACAGTCTTCCCTTGGGAATAGGGTAAATCAGTAATAAAGTCCATTGACAAATGGGACCATGGTCTCTTAGGTATAGGAAGGTCTCTTAGGTATAGGAAGAGGATGAAGAAGGCCCTCGGGTAATCTCCTAGGAGTCTTCATCCTAGCATATGACTCACAGGCAGCAACAAATTCACAAACATCTCGAGACCAGGAAGCCCACCAGTAAGAGCGGAAGAGAAGATATTTAGTCCCAGCGAAGCCGGGATGTCCCGTTAAGGTAGAACAATGAATTTCCTCCAAAACACGAAGAAGAAGATTTGGAAGTACAAATAGTTTCCCAGTGGGAGTATTACTGGGTGAAAGATCTTGCGAATTAACCACTAAAGTAGCAAGATCAGTAGTAATAACGGCGAGAACCACTCCGGGGGATAAGATTTTATCTGGGACATCCTTAGGGGCATCACTGAGACCAAAGCTGCGAGATAGGGCATCTGCCCGTACATTTTTAGTGCCTGAACGATAAGTCACCACAAAATTAAAACGTGTGAAGAATAGCGCCCAGCGGGCCTGCCTAGGAGACAGTCACTTAGCGTTGTCCAGATATAGTAGGTTCTTATGATTGGTAAATACTGTGATATGGTGTTTGGCCCCCTCAAGTAAATGTCTCCACTCCTCGAACGCCCATTTAATGGCTAGGAGTTCCCGATTATATGCGCAGGAGAGAATTTCCTCGAGAAGGCCACAGGTTGCAAACACGTAAAATTTTCAGAGCCCTGAGACAACACGGCACCAACCCCCACTTCAGAGGCATCAACCTCAATAATAAATGGGTGATCATAGTCTGGTGGTACTAATACAGGAGCCTGAACAAAACATTTCTTGAGATGTACAAAAGCCTGTTCAGCTTCCGGAGTCCATTTGGTCAAATCGGCACCTTTCTTTGTGAGATCCATCAACAGTTTCACTATAGTAGAGAAATTTTCGATAATAGTTGGAGAAACCCAAGAAACGTTGCAGGGCCTTAAGGTTGGAGGGGCGTTCCCAGTTATTAATATCCGTGACTTTTAGTGGATCCATACAAAAAGAATCGGGAGTAATAACATAACCGAGGAAGGTGACCCTTTGGACTCTGAACAGGCATTTGGACAGTTTGGCAAAGAGACAGTTTTGATGCAACAGTAGCAAAACACTCCTAACATGCTCAAAATGTGTGGCCCAATCAGGAGAGAACACTAGAATGTCATCCAGGTAGACAACCACGTAACGGCCAAGCAAGTCTCTAAAGATATCGTTAACAAAATGTTGAAATACTGCAGGTGCATTATACAACTCGAAAGGCATTAACAAATATTCAAAGTGACCTTCCGGGGTGTTGAACGCAGTCTTCCATTCATCTCCTTCTCTAATCCGGAACAGATTGTATGCCCCACGGAGGTCAATTTTAGAAAACCAGCGGGCACCCACAATCTGACTAAAAAGATCAGGGATCAGAGGAAGAAGGTACTGATTTTTAACCGTATTTTTATTTAATTCTCAGTAGTCAATGCATGGTCGCAATCCGCCATCTTTTTTTTGAACAAAAAAGAACCCAGCCCCCATGGGAGATTGAGATGGATGGATGTGACCTTTAAGAAGACTATCCTGAGTGTATTCCCGCATAACCTCACATTCTGGAGCAGAAAGATTGAAGCTCCTTCCCTTAAGGTATTTGGAGTCGGGAAGGAGTTCAATTGCACAATCGTAAGGTCTATGCGGAGGTAAAACTTCAGCAGATTTAGCATCAAAAACATCATGAAAATCAGACAAAAATTCAGGAAGAAGCGTCTCCTCACTGATTCCCCTATTTCACTAACTCTTTTGTGGGCCAATCAAAGGTAGGATTATGGAGGTCTAGCCAGGGAAGCCCTAAAATAATATCAGGCGAGAGATCCTCCATAACAAAAAAACATATAAGCTCCGTATGTATTGAGCCCACTTGCAAAGAGAGTAAGGGGATTTTAAAACGGATCTTACCCCTGGCCAGTGGAGTAAAATCCGCCCCAGTAACCAACAGAGGAGTATCTAATGATACAAGTTCAATACGTAAAGCATAAACAAACGAAAATTTAACAAAGTTAGTGGCAGCCCCAGAATCTACTAGGGCCTGCCCAGAAACAGATCTGCTCCCAAAGGACAGACACACAGGTAACATCAATTTATGAGAGTTTTCGGAAGATACCTGACTGCCTGAGTGGTTCTCCCGAATACCACTCAGACCCTGGAGTTTTCCGCTGGTGTACGTGGTTTGATGGAACAGTCTCGGATGAGATGACCAGGTTTGCCGCAATACAGGCAGAGATGATTCCGAAGACGATATTCTCGTCTAGCCTTGGTATCCAGCGCTCCCAACTGCATAGGTTCATCTCCAGCGGTGACAGAAGGAGAAACAGATTTTTTAACAGAAAGAGAGGGATAGACAGAAGACTTAGCGGGATCAGTCCCCGCCCTCTCTTTATGTCTGTCCTGGAGTCTCCTGTCAATGCAGACGGCTAAGGTCATGGCCTTTTCTAAGGTAGGGGGATCAAGGTGACCTGCCCAAACATCCTTAACTGAATCATTCAGGCCCTGTTTAAAAAGAACCTTCAAAGCGGAGTCACACCAACATGTTGTTATACTTCCGAAACTGTTGTTAACTTCCGAAACTCAGAGCAATAAGTTTCAGCGGATAGTTTACCTTGCCCGAGGGTAAGAAGTTGGGACTCGGCAAGTCCAATTTGACCAGGCTCAGCATAAATAGCCCCCAAAGACTTAAAAATTTTTTCCAGATCTGTCCACTCCTCTGCTTCAGGGTGGAGTTTAAGGGCCCAAGTCTGTGGAACCCCTGTAAAAGAGAAATGACCACCCCCACCATCTGAGACTGCGACGCATGAGGGTTGACCCGAAAATAAAACTGACATGATTCCCTGAACGTCTCAAATTTACTTCTGTCCCCTGAAAACCTATCCGGGAGTAACATTTTAACCCTGGGAAGGGAAAAGGCAGTAGGTGGTGTAGCAGCAGCCTCAGCTTGACTCTAGGTGAGGGTGTGTACCTGATTGGCCAGCTCAGACACCAAACCTGCTAAACCCTCCATTCTAGTGACAAGGTCCTGAATAGAAGCCTTGCCAGTCAGGAGTAGAAGGGTTAAATTTTTTCAGCCTGCTATTCTGTAAGGGAATCGCTAGAGGAGCCATTCCCCAGTGGCTACTGGAGAACTCTGGGGGGAGGGGCACAACAAAACAGTGGACCCTAAGCTGAACCCCCCAACTGTCCCTGGCTAATTGCCCAAACTGTCCTAGGCGACAGCCAGCAACTGGTCGACAGTCCCTCCTTATAATAAGTGATAACACAGAACGCAGACAGGGAGAACAACAACAAAGAGAGGTCAGCTAGCTAAGGGGTCGGTAACAAATGAGCAATGCAGTACAAAATCACAATCCAACAAAGGTAACAAAGAGCAAGGAGTATAGCCAGTACACGCAAGGCAATAGCGGGAGCCAATGGGAATGTGAGCAGACAATAAATAGGGAGGAAGAACCCGCCCCAGACTTGATAGGATATACTTCAAAACAAAAATAAAAACAACAACGCCGAGCGGCACATAGCGTGATATTGCTTAAAAAATAGGTTGTACATAGATAATTGTGTTGATAACAGGAGGTAGTCAAATGATTGGAGAAACAACAAGGATCATTCACTGAAAGTATGGTAGAAAGCCACTAAGTAGCACAAAATCACTGGTCTATATTATAGTGAGTGTTCAACTGGCTGGGTCTGATGGTAAACAGTACCCCTTCAATTGGTGATCTCACAACCAGGATAGTTAGATATTATGGATGTTAACCCCTTAACGACCTTGGACGTACTATTACGTCCTGGGCGCTAGGTACTTCGCGCACCAGGACGTAATACTATGCCCGAGGCCGGCCGCCAGCTCACTATCTGAGCGGGCGGTATCGGAACCGGGTGTTAGCTGTATCTGACAGCTAACACCCTGCTCCATAACCCCCGGTCGGCCATAACTTCCGATCGGCGGTTTTAACCCCTTGGATGCCGCGGTCAAACATGACCGCGGCATCCAAGGGGTTCCGCCGTCTTGCCGACCCCCCCCCGGCACTCCCCGCAGCAAGATCGGGGGGTGCCGATATCTCTAATGTGCAGCCCGGGGTCTGCCAAGTGACCCCAGGCTGCCTGGAGACCCCACTACCTGGTTGATCCTGCCGAGACATCAGGAAGTCAGCGCTGTGTTTCCATAGCGCTGACTTCCTGTATAGGCTGCAAGACACGAGTATGCTCGTGTCTTGCAGTCTATAGTGCTGAGCCAGCAATCAAAGCATTGCTGGCTCAGGTGTCCTAATGGGACACAAGAAAAAGTAAAAAAAAAGTGAAAAAAAAAAATAATAAAGTATGTGAAAAAAATTAATAAAAGAATAAAGCCCCAAAAATTCCCTTTTCCTATATAAAATGAATTATATAAAAAATAAACCTAAAAATTAATAAAAACAATACATATTTGGTATCGTTGCGTCCGTAACAACCTGTACAATAAAATTGAAACCATATTTAATGTACACGGTGAAAGTCGGGGGAAAAAAAAACGGAAAAAACCCGCCAAAAGTAACGGTTTTTCGCCATCTTACCTTACAAAATATGCCATAAAAAGTGATCAAAAAGTCATATGTACCCCAAAACAGTACCAATAAAAAGCACAGGTCGTACCGCAAAAAATAAGCCCTAAACCAACTCTCTAAACTGAAAAATAAAAATGCTACGCATCTTAGAAGATGGCGATGCAAAAAAAAATTAATTTATGTCCCCAAATGGGTTTTTGTTCTGCAAAATTGGTATTGCATAAAAAAACAGTATAAATGAGGTATCGCCGTAATCGTACCGACCCGCAGAATAAAGATAACATGTTACTTATGCTCTACGCTGCATGGTGAAAAATTTAAAAGATAAAACGCAGTGCCAGAATTGATGGGGTTGTTTTTTAATCCACCAAGAAAGAGTTAATAAAATTTATTTAATAAGTTGTAAGCACCTAAAAATGATGTCATTAAAAAATACATCTCACCCTGAAAACAACAAGCCCTCATATGGGTACATCACCAGAGAAATAAAGAAAATATAGCTCGTACAATGTGAAGACAAAAACCCCAAAAATCGCCAAATCATTAGAGCAGGAAGGGAATGTATAAGCTGTATATTAGGGTACACCCCAGATTTAGAGCTTACGAGGGATAATAAACCAGAAGTGACCCCCAGAGTGACCCCCCCAATAATAGGAACTACTGGAGAAATAGTAGGGAATTTAGTGTACCCAATGTACTACGCACAGATTACATATTCACTTTTCCCCATCCGCTGTGCAGTCACGTCTGGGATACTAATGCTCGCTACACCCCTTGATAAATTCTTTGAGGGGTGCAGTTTTCAAAATGGGGTAATTCCCTAGGGGATTCCACCTTACTGGTACTTTAGAGGCTCTGCAAACATGACATGGCATCCAGATCCCAAACATCTGAATCTGCGCTCCAAAAGCCATATAGCGCTCCTTCCCTTCTGTGCCCTACTGTGTGCCCAAACCGCAGTTTATACCCACATGTATGACACTGGTGTACCCAGGATAAGGTACTTAATGTGATATATGGGTATAAACTCCTGTTTGGGCACAGCCGGGCACAGAAGGGAAGGAGCGCTATTTGGTTTTTGGACGCCATTGCACTTTTGCAGAGCTGAAATGCCAGTACAGTGGAATCCCCTGACATGTCACCCCATTTTGGAAATTGCACCCCTGAAGGAATTTATCCAGGGGTACAGTGAGCATTTTTAACCCCCAAGTGTTGCTATAATTTATTATCCGTAAATGAATAGGCAGCTGATGATGAAAGGTGAAAATGACAATTATTCCAGGAATACGACATTTCTATGCGTAATATGTTGTGCCCGGCTTGTATCAGAGATGATCGCTCCAAAAGCTGTTGTGCCCGGGATCCCCGCTCACCAGTTTTTGGAGTGTGTGTCTGTGCAGACATAAGCTGGGCACAACATATCGGGCACTGAAATGGCGTATCTATAGAAAAATTTCATTTTTAACTTTTCATTATCAGCTGCGCATTCATTTTTGGAAATTAAAAGAATGCAACACTTAAGGGTTAATAATGCTCGCTACCCCACTTGATAAATCCCTTGAAGGGTATAGTTTCCAAAATGGGGTGACATGTCTGCGGATTCCACTTTACTGACAATTCATGGTCTCTGCAAATGTGGCATGGTGTCCAAAAAGCAAACTGTGCTCTAAAAACCAAAATAGCGCTCTTTCCCTTCTGTGCCTGGCTGTGCCCAAACAGCAGTTTATACCCACATATGGCATTGTTAAGTACGTTATCCTGGGTACACCAGTGTCATACGTGTGGGCATAAACTGTCATTTGGGTACACAGCAGGGCGCAAATGTGAAGGAGCGCTATGTGCTTTTGGAGCGCATATTTAGATTGTTGTTTTTTTGGACGCCGTGTCACATTTGCAGAGACCCTAAAATTGCCCCTACAAAATGGGGGTCACTTCTTGGGGAATTCCAATTTACTGGCACCTCCAGGGCTCTGCAAAAATATCATGGCGACCAGAAAGTCCCTCTAAATCTGTACTCCAAAAGCTAAAAAAAACCACAGTGCTCCTTCCCTTCTGAGCCCTGCTGTGTGCCCAAGCAGCAGTTTATACCCACATATATAATTTTTTTGTCCCCGGGATAGCCCACTTAATAGTTTTAGGAGTGCATGTCTCTGATGCCACAAAGTGGCCGCAACGTATTAGGCACTGAAATTGGATATTTCTTTAAAAACTTTAATTTTCATTTTGTACATTAATTTTTGGGAAGCATTTTTAGGCTCTAAATGATAATACCCCTTGATACATTCCTTGAGGGGTGTAGTTTCTAAAATGGGGTCACTTTTGAGAGGTTTCCATTATATTGGTACTTTAGGGGTTCTGCAAATGCGACATGGCATCCAAAAACTATTCCAGCAAAATCTGCCCTCCAAAAGCTAAATAGCGCTCTTTCCATTTTTAGCCCTGCCATTTACCCATGCAGCAGATTACAACCACATATGGGGCATTTCTGTGTTCAAGAGAAATTGTGTAACGAACTTTGGGGTGCTTTTTCTCCTTTGTCCTCTTGTGAAAATGAAAAATTTGGGGCTAAATTGACGGTTTTTTGGAAAAAAAGTAATTTTTCATTTTAATGTCCCAATGTTAATAAAATCTGTGAAACAGCTGTAGGGTCAAAATGCTCATTATGTCCCTTGATATGTTCTGTGAGGGGTGTAGTTTCCAAAATGGGGTCACTTTTAGGGGGTTTCCACTGTATCGGTACTTTGGGGGCTCTGCAAATGCGACATGGTACCTGAAAACTATTCCAGCAAAATCTGCTCTCCAAAAGCTAAATAGCGCTCTTTCCATTCTGAGCCCTGCCATGTACCCATACAGCAGATTACGACCACATATGGGGTATTGCTGTGTTTAGGAGCAATTATTTTGCAAACTGTGGGGTGCTTTTTCTCCTTTAACCCATTGTGAAAATGAAAACTTTGGGGATAAAGTGACATTTTAGTAATGTTTCATTTATACATCCCAGTGTTAGCAAAATCTGTGAAATGAATGTAAGGTCAAAATGCTCACTATACCCCTATATGAATTCTGTGAGGGGTGTAGTTTGCAAAATGGGGTCACTTTTTGGGGTTTTCCTTTGTATTGGTACTCTAGGGGCTTTGCAAATGAGACATGGCACCTGAAAACTATTCCAGCAAAATCTGCTTTTCAGACGCCCAGTGTCGCTCCTTCCCTTCCGTGCGCTGCCATTCACCCAAACATCAGTTTACACCCACTTGTGGGGTATTTCCGTGCTCGGGAGAAATTGCATAACAAACTGTGAGATGCATTTTTTCCTTTAACCCTTTGTGAATGTGTTAATTTTAGGGCTAAATTAAGGAATTAGTGGGAAAAAATTAAATGTCTAAATTTCACCTCCATATTGTTTTAATTCCAGTGAAATTCTTAAAGGGTTAACAAACTTCCCAAATGTTATTTTGAATTATTTGAGGGGTGCAGTTTTGAAAATGGGGTGATTTATGGGGGTTTCTAATATATAGGCCTTTATAATCCTCTTCAGAACTGAAGTGGTCCCTAAAAAATTAGTTTGGGAAATTTTCTTGTAAATCTGCAAAATCGCTGTTACACTTGTAAGCCTTCTAACATCCAAAATAAATTACAGGACGATTAAAAGATGATGCTGATATAAAGCAGAGATATGGTAGATAATATGTATTAATGTATTTGGGTGGTATGACTATCTATCTGAAAAGCAGAGCATTTCACATTTTGAAAATTGCGATTTTTTTCAAAATTTCCATCAAATTTCCTATTTTTCTATAAATAAATACAAAAATATTCATTAGTGTTTACCACTAACATGAAGTACAATGTGTCACGAAAAAACAGTCTCAAAATCACTTGTGTAAGTTAAGACGTCTCAAAGTTATTGCCATATAAAGTGACACATGTCAGTTTTGAAAAACGAGGCCTGGTCCTTAACGCACTTTTGGGCTGGGTCCTTAAGGGGTTAATATAGGTGGGTTCTCACCTTTTCAAGTTGTGCTGGCCCACAACTAACACAGTGGATGGATCCAGAGTATGTTTTGGTATATGTGAGCTGCGGAACCTCTAGGCGTCAGAATCTCCTGGATCCAGACGGTATACAGGTAGTGGATTGGTAGGAGAATCTCCCAAAAAATGAGGTGTGGGGACCGCGCTTCACCAAAGATGCTTTATTATACTCAAATAACACAACGCGTTTCGGGGAAATCAGATCCCCTTTATCAAGTGTACAAGAGACAGCCTGAGGAGGTAGGCTGTGAGATCTCACTCACTTCAGATCTCACAACCTACCTCCTCAGGCTGTCTCTTGTACACTTGATAAAGGGGATCTGATTTCCCCCGAAACGCGTTGTGTTATTTGAGTATAATAAAGCATCTTTGGTGAAGCGCGGTCCCCACACCTCATTTTTTGGGAGATTCTCCTACCAATCCACTACCAGACTTGATAGGAGGATAGGCTGTCAATCACACAGGTAAGACTAAAGTTAACTCTTAGTGGAGCAGAGGTAAAGCATGGTGAAGGAGACGGGTGTGGCGGAAAATCAATTAAGGAGGTGAGGGAATAGGACAGTGTTCAGACAATACAAGAAAAACCCAAAGAAAGGAATCACAACCGGACACGCCTCCTGTGCCGCAGCGTACAGCCGGAGGATGGTGCCAAAGCCCGGACAGGCAAGGATGTTTCATAACCCTTGAACTTTTTCACATTTTGTCACCTTTCAACCACAAACTTAAATGTATTCTATTGAGATGTTAAGTGATAGACCAACACAAAGTAGCACATAATTGTGAAGTGAAACGAAAATGATACATGGTTTTCAAAATTTTAATCAAATAAAAATCTGAAAAGTGTGAAGTGCAAAAGTATTCAGCCCCCTGTACTCTGATACCCTTAAATAAAATTCAGTGCAATCAATTGCCTTCAGAAGTCACTTAATTAATTAATTAATCAAAAAAAAATCCAGCTGTGTGTAATGTAGTCTCAGTATAAATACACCTGTTCTGTGAAGGCCTCAGTGGTTTGTTAGAGAACACTAGTGAACAAACAGCATCATGAAGACCAAGGAACTCATCAGACAGGTCAGAGATAACGTTGTGGAGAAGTTTAAAGCAGGGTTGGGTTATAAAAACATATCCCAAGCTTTGAGCATCCCAAGGAGCACTGTTCAATTCATCATCCAAAAATGGAAAAAGTATTCTACAACTGCAAACCTACCAAGACATGACCGTCCACCTAAACTGACAGATCGAGCAAGGAGAGCACTGGTCAGAGAAGCAGCCAAGAGGCCCATGGTTACTCAGGAGGAGCTGCAGAAATCCACAGCTCAGGTGGAAGAATCTATCCACAGGACAACTATAAGTCGTGCACTACACAAATCTGGCCTTTATGGAAGAGTGGCAAGATGAAAACCATTGTTGAAAGAAAGACATAAGAAGTGATGTTTGCAGTATGCCACAAGCCATATAGGGGACATGGCAAACATGTGGAAGAAGGTGCTCTGGTTAGATGAGACCAAAGTTGAACTTTTTGGCATAAATGCAAAGCGCCATATGTGGCGGAAAAGTAACACTGGTCATCACCCTAAACACACCATCCCCACTGTGAAACATGGTGGTGGCAGTATCATGATGTGGGGATGCTTTTCTTCAGTAGGGACAGGGAAGCTGGTCAGAGTTGATGGGAAGATGGATGGAGCTAAATACAATCCTGGAAGAAAACCTGTTGGAGGCTGCAAAACACTTGAGACTGGGAAGGAGATTCACCTTCCAGTAAGACAAACACCCTAAACATACAGCCAGAGCTACAGTGGAATGGTTTAGAGCAAAGAATATTCATGTGTTAGAATGGCCCAGTCAAAGTCCAGACCTAAATCTCATTGATCATCTGTGGCAAGGCATGAAAATTGCTGTTCACAGACGCTCTCCATCCAATCTGGCTGAGCTTGAGCTATTTTACAAAGAAGAATGGGCAAAAATCTCAGTCTGTAGATGTGCAAAGCTGGTAGAGACATACTCCAAAAGACTTGCAGTTGTAATTGCAGTGAAAGGTGGCTCTACAAAGTATTGATATAGGGGGGCTGATACTTTTGCATGTCACACTTTTCAGATTTTTTATTAAAATTTTGAAAACCATGTATCATTTTCATTTCACTTCACATTTATGTGTTACTTTGTGTTGGTCTATCACTTAAAATCTCAATAAAATACATCTAAGTTTGTGGTTGTAAGGTGACAAAATGTGAAAAAAGTCAAGGGGTGTGAATACTTTTGCAAGCCACTTTGTTTGTGTGCAAGCCACTCTGTCATTATGGCTACACAGTGAACACTGTAAAAACAAAGCCTGTGAGAAGATGGTGAAAATGCAGTTTTTCTATAGTTCCACCCAATTTTGAATTTTTTTCTACCTTCCCAGTACAGAGTATTATATGGTACTAATACAAAGTACAATTTGGCCCGCACAAAATAAGCCCCTATTTTGCTCTGTGAAGGGACAAAATAAAAATGTCATGGTTAAAAATGGCGTTTGGAAGGTGGAGATTAAAACCTAAAATCAAAAAAAGAAAAATGGCTGCGATGGGAAAGGGTTAAACTAGGATGACCTGTGCATGAGTGGCGAATTGCGGAGAATGTTGCCAAATGCTCTAATGTCGAAGCTGCAGAGGTGATGGGAGAAAGTCTGGTAATCCATACGAAGATCTGTGCAATAGAGCTCTCTTGTCTGGTAGGCACCAGATCCCAGGCCACTACCCTGGCACCATCCAGTGTTTTAAAGAACATTTCTTTTCTGTGATACGGTTAAGAGATGCACAGTGACTGAATATGAAGGGAGCCATTAACTTGCTTAACTGGAAAGTGGGAGTGATGTGTGCAGATATTGAAATGTTCTGCACAAAAAGGGTATAGTAGTATTGAAGAAATTCATGGATCCCAGAATCCCTGTGATTTTGGGGATGAATGTCCTGAAGGTGCTGAAATAGCTGATAGCAAGAGTTGGGCCTGAAGCACTGGAAAGTGATCACAAGTCAGAAGACTCCAAAAATGACTCTGCAACAAGCATTAGAGCTGTGTCAGGTCCAAGCCATGAGGATACCTTGTGCTGCATCGGTGAAACTGCCTCCCAATTGTTGTCCTTGCCAGTGGGCACTATCATGGTCAACAGTTGCATGCTGTGCACCATGTAAGAAGGTTGTGCATGGGTGTGCATGATGAATGATCATAAGGTGATGTTACCACACAAGAGAGGTCTAGCTGATATCCACACTATCCAGGATTTCTAGATGCCAAGGGAACCCCTTTGGTACATACAATCAGCAGGCTCGTCTGCTGTCACTTCCATGGTAAACCTGGAAGGGACAGAAAAGTTGGATACTTTTATGGCATTGGAGATTTGTTTCTTCTGTGATTGCCTTTTATGAAAATGATCTGGATCTTTTCAATTTATTAAACCTCAACCAACAATGTTTGCCAATCTATCTTGATGACATTATCATCTTCTCTGCCATTTTTCAGGAGCACATGGAAAGGCTGAACAAAGTATTATCCCAACTGGAGGAGTGTGGTTTGAAACTGAAACTTCAAAGTGCCACTTCCTCTGCAAAAGAATAGAGTACCTGGGGCAAGTGCAGTCCAAGGAGGATGTGTGACCTATGGACACGAAGGTTCATGCTGTCCAACAATGGTCCATGTCCTACACATTGCTGGGACTGGTAAACCACTACTGGCACTTTAAGTAATTTGCCAAGGTTGCAGCCCTGTTCTATGACTTGTTGACTGGAACAAATCTCAGAGAGACCAAGAAGAAGCTGTTACCCTAGACAGAGGTAGTGGTTTCTGCTTTGGGGAGCCAAAGGAACTGCCCGCCAGTGCACTAATACTGGCTTATGAGTTCTTCAACAAGCCCTTTGTACTTAAAGGGAATCTGTCAGGTCAATCTGGGACACTAAACCACCCACAGGTCCTTATAAACCTGGGGTTTAGTGTCCCAAATCGCCCTGTTGTAATGCAATCCGCAGGCGCATTAAAAATAAAAAACCTTTATACTTACCTAGAGAAGGGTCCGATCAACGCTGTTCGGCGAGAACAGTTCGGCGAGAACAGTCCGACTTATTCTTGAGCTTCTTTGTTGGCACGCCTCCCAGCGCCTGCGCTGTTCTTCAGTGAAGCCAAAGATGGACACCCCGGCTTCACTACGTAATTGCGGGGCATGGGCACTGAAGCCGAGGTGTACTCCTCTGGCTTCATTGAAAAACTGCGCAGGCACGGGGAGTACAGCGTCAGGGTGAGTATAAAGCTTTTTTATTTTTAATGCGGCCTTGGATTGCGTTATAACAGGGTGATTTGGGACACCAAACCTCAGGTCCATATGGACGTGTAGGTGGTTTAGTGTCCAAAATTGCCTTGACAGATTCCCTTTAAGACAGACAGGAGTCTGAAAGGGGAGGCGCCATCTCACTTTCTGCCTCAGACAGCAGAAAAGGTAGTTGCACCCCTGGATACACAGGTAGGGGTAGTAAGGCATCTTCACTGCAGTGGTTACTATCCAATCATCTTTGACTTTTAGTTCTGAAATCCATTCCCACCAACACTAGTAACCAAACTCTCCATTCTACTGCTTTCTTAAAGTTGTTTGTCCACCAATCCAACTTATTCCCTATTGATAGATATAGATCATGGGAGACTGAATTCTGTGGCCCTCACTGATCAAAAGAATGTAACTCCAGCATTCCCGTAGAAATAAATGTAGTGACAGCACACCTGATGCATTTCTAACACGCTTTGATCAAGATGTTTTATACCTCTATTGCACAGATACTAAAAACTGTGAAAAACCTTAAAGCAGAGTATAGAAAGAAGCAGAAATAACTAAATTACAACTGCTAACCAGTGCAAAAACAGTTGATATTTTAACTCCAAAGAAACATTTCAAGGATGAGGCCTCACGTTGCAGAAACACAGCAAAAAAAAAAAATGCTGCACTTTACCGTACCAACAAAATGAATGAGATGTCATTTCATCTCATCCACATATTGTGGAAAAAGAAATCACAGCATGTTAATTTTAGCTGTGGCATCGCAAGCGTTTTACCTCTAGGTTTAATAGAGAAAGAAAAAATTAACAGAGAACACCACAAAAAAACTCAGCAAAAAATGCAGCAAAAAAAAACACAGTACATTTCTGCTGCATTTTTTAGCTGTGTTTCACTACATGGGGCCTTAGCCTAAAAGCCAAATTGGTGCAGCTTTATACTGTGCCACTCCCGCTATATTTGAATGTCCTCTAATGCTGAGTTCTCATGCTACAGAATTTTTCCTTCACAAATTTCAATTTCACTTTATATGGCAATAACTTTATGACGCTTTAACTTACCCAAGTGATTTTAAGATTATTTTTTGTGACATATTGTTTTTCACATCACTCTGCTTTTCAGATATAGTCAAACCAGCCAAATACATTAATAAATATTATCTACAATATCTCTGCTTTTTATTGGCATCATCTTTTAATCGTCTTTCAATTTATTTTGGAGGTTAGAAGGCTTTACAAGAAAATTAAAGGTCTATATATTAGAAACCCCCCATAAGGTCCCCTATTTTCAAAATTGCACCCCTCAAATAACAAATATTTGGAAAGTTTGTTAACCCTTTAAGCATTTCATAGGAATTAAAACAATATGGAGGTGAAATTTAGACATTTTATTTTTATCAATAATATGTTCATTTAGCACAAAAATTTACAAATTCTCAAGGGGTTAAAGGAGAAAATGCATCCCACAGTTTGTTATGCAATTTGTCTCAAGCACAGAAATCCCCCACAACAGCAGATTTTGCTGGAATAGTTTTAGGTGTCATACCTCATTTGCAAAGCCCTAAAGCAGTAGTACAATGGAAACCCTCCAAAAGTGACCACATTTTGGAAACTACACCTTGCAAGGAATTTATCAAGGAGTATTAGTGAGCATTTTGACCCCACAGATGTTTAACACAATTTATTAATGTTGGGACGTGTGAATGAAAAATTACTACAACGTCACTTTATCTCCTAAATTTTAATTTTCATAAGCAGTTAAAGGAGAAAAAGCACCCAATAATTCATTAAAAAATTTATCATGAACATGTAAATACCTCACATGTGGTCATAAACTGCTTTATGGGTACATGGCTGGGCTCGTACTGGAAAGAGTGTTATTTGGCTTTTGGAGAGCTATTTTTTCTGGAATAGTTTTCATTTTAGGATGGGTTCACACTTGCGCCCGGACTCCGTCCGCCGTGAATCCGACCTAAATGTCGGAAAAAAGGATTGGGAAAGGATAGGGAAAGGTTTGAGACTGTTTGCTTAAAAACCCATTCACTTCAATGGGCTTTTAAAGCAATGCACGGGTGTGCGATTGCACCCTCTGCGCCGCGAAGCCGTTTTTTTTCATCAGACACAAAGTCCCACATGTCCAACTTTGTTTCTGACGAAAAAAAACTGGCTTAGCGGTGCAGAGGGTGAAATCGCACACCCACGCATTGCTTTAAAAACCCATTGAAGTGAATGGGTTTTTAAGCAAACAGTCTCAAACCTTTCCCTGTGACTGGTTCCACAATTGTAGCTCCCAGGGACAGACTAAGGGTGTAGACATTTTCTTCCACAACAATCTACACCTTACTGTTGTAGACTTATTTTCTGACCCTGGGGGATGCTACCGATTTTTCATCTGTGAGTTCTAGGGAGCTATGTATATGATTGCCAATGTTTACACCCCCAACACTGGTCAGGTATCCTTTCTTCTCTCCACCCTCACCTCACTACAGTCCTTCACAAGAGGTCACATCCTCTTTTGTGGAAACTTTAACCTTGCCTACAACCCTCTCATAGAAACCTCCTCAGGCAAGACCCAGATCCCCTACAATGCTCTCAATAAATTTCGCAAGTGTCTGAAATCCATGCTGCTGCGTGATGCTTGGCATATCCTATATCCGGACTTGAGGTATTATTCCTTCTATTCCCACGCTCATAATTCCTACAGCAGACTGGACTACATTTTCATTCCTCATACTCTCCTACCACAAGTGGCCACTGCTATCATAGGCCCTACCTTCCTCTCTGATCACGTTCCTGTCCCCTGCTCCCTCACTCTCCACCCACCCATTCCACATGCTAACACATGGAGACTCAACAAGTCGCTCTTGCGTAATGCTCAATGCCTGATGGATCTTAAACTTTCCATTGCCAATTTTGTTTAGGATCATATGCAAGATGAGACCTCTCCAACTATGCAATGGGAAGCCTTGAAACGCGTTTTGAAAGGGATCCTGATCAAACATGGGGCTATACTCAAGCATGAGGCAAGCACGAAATTTCAATCTCTCCTCAATACTCTGAGTGGTCTCAACATAAGCAAACCCTCCAACACACTACCCTCACAGACTTGACGACAACCCGTCATGAGATCAAATCCCTTCTCGAGCAACATCGTCTCCGTTACCTGGGCCAACGCTCATTCTATGAATGGGGTAACAAGGCTGGCTGCTTCCTGGCCATAGTGGTTAGGGGTCGACGTTCTGCCCCAGCATGTAATGTCTATCAGAGAGCACCAGGGACGCACTTCTCACCTAACTCGGGACATAACTTCTGCTTTCAGAGACTTCTATAATTCCCTCTACAGTTAACCCCCACCCCATGAATCCAATCCAAAACCAAACCCCCCTTCCGACTTAACTCTTGTCTACCCTTACGGAGGACGATGCCTCTCTGTTCTCCCCTAGAGAGTTAGAGATGGGCATAACTGACCTCCCGGCTGGTAAAAGCCCGGGCCCAGATGGGCATAGAGCCCAATTTTATAAAGTCTTACAAGCGGAATTTTCCCCTTTCTCCTGAAATCTTTCAATGCGGTATCCCCTACTACCCCTTTCCCCTCCTCCTTTCTTTATGCCCACATCACGTCATACCAAAGCAAGAAAAGACCCCCAACTTTGTCCCAGCTATAGACTTATTTCTCTCAGTAATACAGACGCAAAATTGATTGCTAACAGTGCTAACAGACTAGGTCACCCTGTCTGAGCACCTGGATCCACTCTGATCAAGCGGGCTTTATCCCTGAAAGAGAGGCGCATGACAATACACTGAAGGCCTTCTCTCCTATCCACTACACTAAACATTCACAGACACCCATGATGCTCCATTCCTTGAATACAGTGAAGGCCTTTGATAGAGTCGACTGTATGCTCACGCGCATACAGGCTCTGTATAATGCCTCACAAGCACAGATTTGGGTCAACGGCACCCTCTCGTCCCCTTTGACCATTCACAATGGTACGTGCCAGGGTTGTCCCCTCTCCTCTATCCTCTACACCCTGATAATGGAATATCTCCAGGTGGCAACCCAGACATACAGGGCTTGCGTTCTGGACCCATGCGTCTAAAGATTTTGGCGTTTACAGACAACGTCATTTTCTTTATCACTCATGACGCTCCCCTCCATCCTAAGCAAAATTAACACCTATAGTTATTTCAGTAATTAGAAGATCAACCTCTCCAAAAGTACGGTGCTCAACATTTCTTTGCCCAGCCCTTTAATCCATTCACTTCGCTCAGCTTTCCCTTTCACATGGTCTTCCACAGCCATTAAATCTCTGGGTGTTCACCTCCCCAGCTCTCTCCCTAATATCTATGCCCTCAACTCCCCCCACCTATTACGTACCCTCCAGTCTGACCTGGGACACCAAGGGCCTCTCTTGGATGGGTCGCATTAACATCCTAAAAATGAATGCTCTCCCTAGACTTCTTTATCTATTCCAGACAGTCCATGTGGTTCTCCTTAATGACTTCTTCTCCTCTATTCAGACGATGTCCTTGAAATTCATCTGGGACACGAAACCGCCCAGAATAACCAGACATATCATGGTGAGATCTAAACAATCAGGGGTCTTAGTCGTCCCGGATTGTACTAATTATTATTTGGCTGCTGTCACTGCTCAGATTTTACATTGGCACCATGCCACCCACTCTAAACTCTGAGTTGCCCTTGAGAGCTCTCTGAGTCCACTCTGCCTCTTGTCCTTACCTTGGCTCCATAGAGGGCACTGGTCAGACAGAGCTACCTCCTCCCTCCCGTTCATTACCCGACAAGTCCTGGGTGTGTGCCACTCATACCATACCACTGCTCGACTTTTCACTGGACTTCTGACCCCTTCTCGGGCAACTCAGACTTTCCTGCTGCCCTACGCCCCTTCTTCCTAAGCAGCCTCACAACTCCGACACCTCTTAGATTTTCCCAAGTCCCCAACCTCTCTCCTTCCTTACACCAACTTAATTTCTCAGGAACGATAGAACCCAGTCCACCTACTGGCAATATTTACAGCTCCATCACTTTTACTCCACCCTCAAGAGGACCCATGACCTGCACAGACCATTACGCCCATTTGAACGCCTTTGCACCTCTTCTATTGCCCCGTACCGCTCTTTACCATCTACAGATTTCTCTCTTGTCAAACATGACCCCATGCCCTCATTTACATCTGCATGGGAACGGGAACTGAGGACTTCTTTCCCACCAGATGTGTGGCTCACAGCCTTCCAATCATGCCATAAATTTTCGTCTCGTGCAGAGCTCAGGAAACTAACTATAAAATCCTATCGATACAGCTGTTACAGAGTTTCTGCAGTTCTCCAAAAGATCTTTCCCACAGTCTCTGACTGTTGCTGGAAATGCAACAATGACCATGGCACTATGCTTCACATCTGGTGGAATTACTCCCAGCTTCATTCTTTTTGGCACGTGGTTACATTGAAGGATGACCCTGCATCTCTCCTCTCCATTTTTCCACACAAATTCCGCAGACACATTCGCAAACTGATCGGCTTAATTCTACTGGCGGCTAGATTTATCATCCCTAGGCTATGGAAATCTCCTTAACCTCCTACTCTCATACGCTGGCTTCAAGAGATCCTGCACATTAGACGCATAGAGGATATGATGGCTAAATTGAGACTGGATGATGGTGCCCATCAAAAGGAGTGACTCCTATGAAACACCTTTTAGTACTCTTCCGCCTTCCAGACATTATTTCCCCCCCCATCTTCTTAGTTTCTTCCCACCTACCTCATCTCTAGCTTCCCCTACCCTCCACACATCTACTACTACCACACCCACTCTCCTGACTCACTACACCATTATACCACACACTGGGAACTTTACCCCCTTTTATTCTTTCGTTCCCCATCTTTATCCTTTCTGGAACTTGTTAATTGAGTTCTCGTAGTTTGCATTTTACCTGTTGCATTTTGCTTATTTTTTTGTTATTGGTCGCTCTGCTTCGCCAGTTCATGATGCTTCTTTCCCTCCCCACCCTTTTGTTCTCCCCCATGTATTGTCTACTGCTCTCCAGCCTCCCTCCCTCTTATCTCTGTTGTGGATTCAACTTATTTCTTCCATATATCTCTTTTGTATATTGTTATGAAAATCTCAATAAAACTTTTAATGACAAAAACCAACAATCTAAATCTGCGCTCCAAAAGTGACATAGCACTTCTTTACATCTTCTCATCTTCTCCCTGCTGTGTGCTCAAACAGCAGTTTATGTCCACATGTATGACACTGTTGTACCCAGGATAACGTACTTAACATTGCCATATATGGGTATAAACTGCTGTTTGGGCACATAGCTGGGCACAGAAGGGAGGGCGCACTATTTGGTTTTTGGACGTCATGTCATTTTTGCAGAGCTCCTGAATTGCCAGTAAAGTGGAATCCACTGACACATGACCTCATTTTGGAAACTACACCCCTCAAGAGATTTATCAAGAGGTGTAGCGAGCTTTTTTAACCCTTGAGTGTTGCAGTAATTTAGTTTTCAGAAGTGAATGCGCACCTACTAGTGAAAAGTGAAAATTGCAATTATTTCAGGGCATATATGTTGCACCCAGCTTGTGTCAGCAAAAACCCACACTCCAAAAACTGTCAGAATAAGGCCCTGTTTATTTTTGTTACAGATTTTGCTGCATTTTTTGAGCCAAAGTCAGAAGTGTATATAACAGAAGGGAAATGTCTAAGCGATATTTTCCATTTCTTTTAAAGCCACTCCTGACTTTGGGTAAAAAAAACCGCAGCAAAATCTGCAACAAAAAACACTGAATTTCTGCAATGTGGGGCCTTAGCCTTAAGTGATTTTCTGGGCACAACAGCTTTTGGTGCATTTGTCTCTGACACAGCATATTGCGCATTGAAATTACGTATTTCTGGAAAAGTTGTCATTTTCACTTTTCATCATCAGCTGTGCATTCATTTCTGGAAATAAATTAATGCAATACTTGAGGTTAAAAATGTTCACTGTACCCCTGGATACATTTTTACAGGGGTGTAGTTTCCAAAATGGGATCATGTGTCAAGGGATTCCACTTTACTGACATTTCAGGTCCTGTGCAAAAGTGGCATGGTGCCCAAAAACCTTCTAAATCTGTGCTCCAAAAACCAAATAGTGCTCCTTCTGTACAAAGCAGTTTATACCCACATATGACATTAAGTACGTTATTCTGGGTACAACAGGTGGGCATACAAGTGGGCATAAACTGTAGTTTGGGCATGTAGCAGAGAGGGTATGTGAAGGAGCGCTATGTGGCTTTTGGAGCACAGATGTTTGGTATTTGGATGCCATGTCACGTTTGCAGTGCCCCTGAGGTGCCAATAAAAAGGAATCCCGTAGGGAATGACCCTATTTTGAAAACTGCACCCTTCAAAGAATTTATCAAGGGGTGTAGTGAGCATTAGTTTTCCCAGATGTAAATGCACAGCGGATGGTGAAAATTGAATATGTAAGCTGTTCAGACTACATTAGGTACACCAAATTCTCTACTATTTTCCCAGTAGCTCCTTTGATTGTGGGGTCACTCTGGGGGTCTCTTCTGGTGCCTTTTTCCTCATGAGCTCTATATCTGGGCTGTATCCTGATATACTCTAGCACAACTTATATATTCCCTTCCTGCCACAGTCAGTTTTTCCCTAAAGATTTGGTGATTTTTGGGGTTCATGTCTACAAATTGTACAAGCTATATTTTTTTTATTTATCTAGGGATGTAGCCATGTAAGGGATAGTTTTTTGTGGGATGAGATGCATTTTGTAATGACACCATTTTGGGATGCCTGTAACATATTGACCAAATTTTATTAACTCTTTTTTTGTGGATTAAATAAAACATCAATTCTTGATTTGCTTTTTACTTTTTGCATCTTTTGCTGTTCAGAGTACAGCATAAGTAACATGTTACTTTTAATCTATGGGTAGGTATGATTACGGCGATACCTAATTTATATAGTTTTTTTATTCGTTAATAATTTTACAAGACAAAAACTCAATTGGGAGAAGAAATCAATTGTTTCTGCATCACCCTCTTCTGAGACCCATAACAATATTATTTTGCTATTGAGTTGGTTGATAGCTTATTTTTTGCATGATGAGTTGTGTTTTTTATTTGTATTGTTTTGGGGTACATATGACTTTTTGATCACTTTTTATACCATATTTTGATGAGAGACGAGATGGTGAAAAATCATTACTTCCAGCGTTTTTTTTTTTTTTTTTTTTTTTTACAATGTACATCGTGCAGTTTAAATAATGTTTCAGTTTTATTGTTGTACGGGATGTTACAGACACGGCAATACTACGGCAATATTCTTTTTATTTTTAGGGGTTTTTACAGAATACTTTTTATATAGAAAAGGGGAAATTTTTGATTTTTTTTTACACTTATTTTTACATTTTTTTTATGTCCCACTAGGGAACTTGAAGCAATAATCACGTGTATTGCAATGTATACAGGATATCAGCCTATGCCGACTCATAGCCTGACTTCCTTTTGTCTCAGCAGGATCAACCAGGTATGTGGTTCAGTTAGACCTAGGGTCACTGATAAGACCCTGACCTGCCGAAAATAGGTATTAGCACCCTCGAGTGCACCACAGTGGTGCTAAAGGGTGGCAGAATTTTTCCAGAAACCCCTTAGATGCCGCGTGTTCTATGTCATGTTTGATCGCAGCATCTGTTAATACCCACAATCGGAGTTCAGCTCCGACCGGATGTGCTGGAGCAGGGTGTTTGCTATAAGTTACAGCTAACACCTGTTTGAGAGGCCGTCCACTCAGTAATAGTTCGGCAGTTTGCCTTAAGCGGTTGGCAGCTGCACCATACTACTACAGCGCATGTCACTAAGGGGTGAAAAGAAGACACTCGGTAAATTGGTAATGCAAATCATTGCTTGGGTCAGAATACTACCAGAAATCATTGTCTGTGAACACAGTTCATCATAAAATCCACAAATGCAGGTTAAAGCTGTATCACGCAAAGAATAAGCCATATATCAACAAAATCCAGAAACACCACAGTCTTATCTAGGCCAAAACACATTTAAAATGGACTAAGGCAAAATGAAAAACTGTTCTGTGGTCAGATGATTCAAAATTTGAAATTCCCTATTGAAAGTCTTGCGGACTCTGCTTAAAGGGAATCTGTCAGGACAATTTGGGACACTAAACCACCTACACGTCCATATGGACCTGGGGTTTAGTGTCCCAAATCACCCTGTTATAACGCAATCCATGGCTGTATTAAGAATAAAAAAGCTTTATACTCACCCGGCCACTGTACTCCCCGCGCCTGCGCAGTTCTTCAATGAAGCCAGAGGAATACACCTCGGCTTCCGTGCGCATGCCCCACAATTAAGCAGTGAAGCCAGGGTGTCCATCTTTGGCGTCACTGAAGAACAGCGCAGGCGCTGGGAGGCGTGCCTCATGAATAAGCCGGACCGATCTCACCAAACAGCGTCGATCGAACCCTTATCTAGGTAAGTATAAAGGTTTTTGGTGGATTGCATTACAACAGAGTGATGTGGGACACTAAACCTCAGGTCTATAAGGACCTGTGGGTGTTTTAGTGCCCCAGATTGACCTGACAGATTCCCTTTAAGGCCTTGCATATTTCAGCAAGATAATTCGAAGCCTCATATCTAAATATTAATATTTTCAATCAAAATAGAAAAATGTCCAACTTCCAACTTCTGATATGTGTTCTATGTTCTGTTGTCATTAAAATTTGCTTTTATGAGACTTCCAAATCAATGCATTCTTGTTTTCTATACATTTTACTTATTTGGGATTGGGGTTGGACACCTGCAGGACCTTTTATGACATCTCATTCTAAATCCAAAGAAATTAATATGGATTTGTTCCCCTTTTTGAATGAACAAATTACTTGTTAGGGTCTTGCCAAACGTAGCAATACCCTGACAGTACTGCAGGGGTCTGGGAGGAAGGACAGAGACAAGTGAGCCCTAATCTCACCCCAGCCACTGTCCCTTCCTATTGCCTCAGTTACCCTAAATGGTAAAAGGACAACCTGAAGACAAGCCCTATACTGAGTAAGTGACACACAGAACAGGACAAGACAACACAGAAGAAGAGTGAGCAAGCCAAGGGGTCGGTAACAAACGAGCAATGCAGTACAGAATCACAATCCAAGAGAATAGTCACAAGGCAAGCCAACGGTCAGAGAATAAGGTAACAAAGTAGCAAGGGACATAACAAGGAGAGCAGGCAAAGACAGTGCAATAACTGGCAACTTGCTGAGAAAGTGACATCCCGTATATAGAAAGTCTGGGCCCATCCCCAGACCTGATAGGTACACAGGCTGTCAATCACAAAGGCCAGGAAGAGATTAACTCTATGCAGTCCAGAGAGAAATGCTCAGAACACGGGTGTGGCCAGAAATCCATTACTTTGTCTAGGACCATGTTCAGACTGAGCAACAAGAAACCTATGCAAGGAATCAAACCAAACACGCCTCCTTCGCCGCAGCATGCGAGCGGAGGGTGGCGTCGAGACCCGAACAGGCAGAGACGTTACATTACTTTTATTTTATTTAAAAATTAAATTAAAGGGGGCGTGGCTAGCGCGACATGGACGGTCGCATGTGAGCGGAGCTCCGGCTAGAGCCGCTCATCCATCCTGAAATCCATCCTTGCTTACCGGTGCCCGGGTTCGCTGTCCGCTGGAACGCACTTCTCAGGCCCTCCTCCTGGTTCCAGAGCTCCCGTTCTGCCGGTGTCCTTCTCCGTTGGGTAGTAGTCGGTGATCGCTACACGTGGCCGGCGGCCATACACTCCCACCGCCGCTGCCGGAGCCGCTCTGTCCCGCGCTGCTGTGGCCTGGAGCTGGGGTGGAGCTGCCGTTCTGGGGCTGCGCTCGTGGGCCGGCCTGGGCTGTGCAGGCACCGCTGGGGCCGCTGGTCCTGCTGGCACCCGGACGGCGGTCTCCCCTCTCTCCACGTGGCGGGCGGCCATTTTAACCCTGACCGGTTTGGCCATCTGCTGATGAGGGGGCGCTGAGTCTGGCGAGCTGAGCCTATCTCTGACGGTTCCTTCTATGGTTCCCTGCCTGGAAGTTTGGGAGCCGGCATTCCTCTCTCCTGCTTGCTGCTGGGCACGATAGGACCATCCCCTGGCTCCTCTGGGCAGTAGTGCAAGGCAATATCTGTGGCAGCCATCAACTGTCTCTGACCCATTGAAGGTGTGTGCCTCTGTACGATTTATCGTCCTGCTGACTGCTTCTCTGGAAGGCTTTACTTATAATCCAGTGACGGTTGCTGTATGTGCTACTGGACTGTTGAGTTACCATCTGTCCTCCTCTAGTTCCTCCTGGCAATCTATCTACTCCATCACTTCGCTACTGGCCTTCTTGGAGGCCTTACTTATAATCCAGTGACTGTTGCTATCGGCACTATTGGATCGCTGAGTTGCCATCCGTTTCCCTCTTAGTTCCTCCTGGCAATCTATTTATTTCATTACTCTGCTGACGGCTTTCTCTTGGAGGCATCGCTTATAATCCAGAGTCTGTTGCCATCGATACTATTGGACTGTTGAGTTACTGTCTGTCCTCGGCTGGCTTATTGGCCCTGGTGGCCTGACATAGAGGCTCCTACTGTGCAATTGCTATTAGCCAGAGACCTTGTCTATAATCCTCTGGGGCCGGCCTGGTCTTGCTACAATCACACCTCCTCCTCTGCCAACATATCCACCCGTACGGAACGCAGGAAGAGCGGCCGCCGACTCTCTAAAATGAGTCGCCCGCAATCAACCTCTGTCTCTGATCGCCTGAGGGGGTTCTCCAGGGCAGCATCCTCTTCTACATCACCATCGCTTGAGGCAGCCTCTCCTGCCCTTCCAGAGGAGGACCCCGAGCCCACTTTAAAGCAAGTTACTGGACAGCTACTGGAGGCGATCCATGCCGGCACTTCCTCGCTGACCGGGAAAATTGAGGAGGTAAAAATCGACCTGGGCCTGCTCCGTCAGGACTTTCAGACCTTGCGAGGCAGGGTGTGTGAGGTGGAGGATCGGGTCTCTCAGGTAGAGGACACTGTTAACCCACTTCCTGCCAAACTCCAGGAGCTGGAGAGAGCTGCAAGTTTGTGGACCCAGCGTGCGGATGACTTGGAGAATAGATTGCGACGAAACAACCTCCGTATCCTGGGCCTGCCGGAGC
This sequence comes from Leptodactylus fallax, assembly GCA_947044405.1. NCBI lineage: Eukaryota > Metazoa > Chordata > Amphibia > Anura > Leptodactylidae > Leptodactylus > Leptodactylus fallax. The sequence goes on from CAMRHE010000012.1 coordinate 6,438,577, forward strand.
GGGCGGAGGGTGAAGATCCTCGGGCCTTTGTGGAGGGGTGGCTGAAAAATGTCCTGCCGGAGGCTCACTTCTCACCAATATTTGCTGTGGAACGGGCCCATAGGGTTCCGGCTAAACCGCCGCCTCAGGGCGCACCTCCTCGACCCTTGTTGGCCCGTCTGATTAACAGCACGGATCGGGATACGGCGTTGCGGGCTTCGCGCCAGGCCGGCGAGCTTAAGTACAACGGAGCAGCAGTGGCCATGTTTCCAGATTTCTCGGCGGCTCTCCAGAAGACCCGAGCATCCTTCGTGGCCGTTAAGAGGCGGTTGAGAGAAAAGGCTATACAATACTCCATGATTTACCCAGCACGTCTTTGGGTCGTCCATGACGGCAGGTCCCTTTTCTTTACTTCACCGAGGGATGTGGAGGACTGGCTATCTCTTCTTCCTCGATCTCCGAGACGATGATCCTGACGGCGTGTGGTGAGAGGTCCGATCGGACCATACATAAGGACTTATGTATTACGGGATGCTCTTGTTTATTGCATAAGTAGTTTTATGAAAAGTGCGGTTCTGTTATTATAGTATCCTGTAGTCTTATAGTTACCTGGGCTGGCGACCCCCAGGGCGCCGGTGTATCTCATTTACTCATGTGAACCTGGCTTTGTTGAATAGTATATGTCCTAGCCTAGTGATTATCCATACCTTTAAGACAGTGCCCCGTATACCAACCACTGTGGGTGCACTTCTTCCCCCGTTAATTGTAGCCACGGTTAATTTAACAAATATTGTTTGTTTATGCCAGTAATATGTCTCACACCCTTTAGGGGTGTAATGGTTCATTTCGTTTGTATATGGTTCTTAGGTTGCTGCACACCACTTTGTGTTTCACTCAGCCACGCGCTACACACTCATAGGCGGGTCACTTTTGGGGTCCTGAATTGCCATGATTACATTACATTCTTAGACGACCATAGCATCCTTTAGTGTACTATCTTGGAATGTGAGGGGCCTGGGTAGCCCACGAAAGAGGTCGTTGGTTTTCTCTCAGATTAGGAGGGCTGACCCACACCTCATATGCCTTCAGGAAACTCATTTGGTTCCAGACAATTCCAGGCGACTTCAGAAGCCATGGGTTCAGTGGGCGGCTCACTCTACACACACTTCCTATTCCAGGGGGGTGTCCATCTTGGTGCATCGTAGACTCAGGTGGGAGCCAGGCCTCATTGTAAGGGACCCCGGGGGACGATACGTTTTTGTCCAGGCCTGGGTTGACTCTGTCCTGTATGTTATCCTGGGTGTGTACTTGCCACCGGCGTCTGATCTTGCTGTGCTCCAGCAGGCTGCGCAGTTTGCGACCCGATTCCCTGGGGCTATTGCATTATGTTTGGGTGACTTTAACAAAGTTATGGATATTGCATTGGATCGGTTCTCCGCGGAGCCAGGTTCCCCCTCTCTGCCTCGCCCTACTACAATGGCCGGAGTGATCCGTGAATTGGGGTGGTTGGATTTGTGGCGGGTCCGGTTTCCGGAGGCCCGCACCTTTTCCTGTCACTCTGCCAACAGACATACTCTGTCCAGGATTGACCATGCTTTTGGAAATACTAAAGCATATTCTTTGTTGCAGACCATATCCTATTTACCCAGGGCAGTGTCTGATCACTCCCCGTTGTTGGTCCAATTAAATAGTAGTACGGCTGCTAAGCCACGACAGGGTTGGCGAATCCACCCATTTTGGTTGAAACTATTTGTACCACATGATCGAATACCTGATCAACTTCAGACGTTTTTGACCATTAATTCCCCAAACACTTCTCCGCTCCTCTTATGGGAAACTATGAAGGCATATCTTAGGGGTTGTATTAAGTCCTCCATTTCCTTTGTAAAGAGGGAATCCTCGCTGTTGGAGACCACTTTGGCGACCCAGTGTGCCTCGCTCGAAGCTGCCTACGTGGCTAATCCAACTGATGAGGCTAGGTCTCAATGGTTGCAGACGGGTAGACAATATCTGCATATACTGCATGACAAGGCACGTAGGTCTCTGTTTTTTAGCAAACAGAAGTTTTACGAACTCGGCAACCAGTCGAGCAGCTTTCTAGCTCAACTGATACATCAAAACACAGCCTCACCTGCAATACTACGAGTACATTCAGAGACGGGGGAGGTACTGTCCAATAGCTTGGCCATTAGTGACAGATTTTATAGGTATTACAGTGAGTTATACCTCTCCAAGCTTAGAGTCACTGACGGAGAGCTTGCCACCTATTTGGGCTTGATCCCCCTTCCTACATTGTCAGAAGACCAACGTGAATTTTTAGATTCCCCTTTTACGCTAGAGGAGCTATCGGGAGCCCTGGCAGATATGGCAAGGGGCAAATCGCCGGGTCCGGACGGCATCCCGGTGGAGGTTTATGCCCAGTATGGGGGCCTGCTTCTCCCGGTGTTGCTTGACTGTTATAACGCTGCCTTTGTGGGTCGCAGTCTCCCGGAGTCCTTTTATGACGCCACCATTATCCTGTTACTTAAGCCTGACAAGGATCCGCTGGACTGTGGCTCATATAGGCCTATATCACTGCTTAATATAGATTATAAACTCCTTACTAAAATGTTGGCGAAAAGGCTAAATTCTGTTGTTCTCGACCTTGTCCATCCGGATCAGACAGGCTTTATGCCTGGAAAATCCACATCGGATAATCTTAGAAGGGCTCAGGTGATAACTCAGATTGGGGCATCATCCTCACATGACTGGGCGATGGCTTCTTTAGATGCAACAAAGGCGTTCGACTCTGTCGAGTGGCCTTTTCTATTGCAGGTGTTGCGAGGATACGGATTTGGAGAGGGGTTTGTTACCTGGATTTCCCTTCTATACTGTTCCCCTAGAGCGGCGCTGTCCATTAATGGCGCGTTGTCTTCCTACTTTCCTTTGGGTAGGGGTACAAGACAAGGATGTCCATTGTCACCGCTACTGTTTGCTCTGGCGGTGGAACCCTTGGCAATACTGCTTCGGAATGACCCCATATATAAAGGCATAGTGATACCCGGGAGGAGAGAACAGCACTCTATGCCGATGACTTACTCCTGTTTATGAGCGACCCCTCCCGGTCCCTGCCCAGAGCCATGGCTATAATTGACGAATTTGGTAATTATTCTGGCCTACGGACCAATTGGACTAAGTCCTCATACATGCATATTGGCCGTGCGTCAAGTGTAGCTGAGGGGAATGTGGTATGTGGATTGACTACAGTCTCAACCTGTAAATATCTGGGCATCTTTATATCTAGGGACCATAGGTGTTTTTTGGAACAGAACATCTTTCCACTCATCTCGCACTTTAGGGTTAAGTTTAATCTTTGGGCTACACTGCCTTTGTCGGTGGCTGGTAGAATCAACCTAGTTAAAATGATAGTACTACCCAAATGTCTATATGCTATAAGCCATTCTGCTGTGTCCGTGCCCCTTAGATTTTTTAAACAAATGGACTCCCTCATTATCTCCTTTATATGGGGAAACTCTAGATCTAAGCTTAGGTTGTCATCTCTACAACGACCAAAGCAGCTCGGGGGTACATCACTCCCTGATCTGTTTCTTTACTACCTGGCAGGACAGCTCCGTTTTATTAGGAAGTGGCTCTCATCTGATCCCCTACCGAGGTCCGAGGCACATCTGGCTCACCACCTGGGTCTGCATAATCTGTGGCCGGTGTTGGAACACCCGGCCTTGTTTAGGGGGGAAATTGTTGCCCATCCATGCCCTGGCGGGACAGGTCTGGCGTCAGGCGAAAAAGGTGTCCGCTTATTCTGATATACCTGCGGAGACCCCGCTTTGGCACAACCCTGGTCTGCCGACGTTATTTGCCCTGCCTGGCGCCCGGGCCTGGTCGCAGTATGGCGTGTCCTCTCTTAGTGACCTGTACATACAAGGGGTTTTTAAAACGTTTGACTCGCTAAGCTCCTCCTATGGCATCCCTAGAACGCAGTTCTTTAGATATCTACAGATTAGACATGCACTTTCTTCTCAGTTCCCGGATCGATTGGACAATATATCTGAGTATCCGCTTATCGGCATACTTCGCTCACAGGGCCCTGGGGGTTTGATATCTACTTTATATGCACATCTGATACAGGCCAAGGTGTCCACTTTGGACGCCCCGGCCTTGACGCGATGGAACATAAATATCCCAACTCTCACAGATGAGATGTTTCAAGATATCCTTGAATCTCCTCAACATGTGTCACCTTCAGCTAACAACAAACTGATTCAAACATATATTCTACACCAATGTTACTTGACACCTTCCCGTCTATACAAAATGGGACGTCTGCCCAACCCCGGATGCCTTAGGTGTCTTTGTCCACAGGCAGACTTTTGGCATATGATTTGGGAATGTCCGATCATACAATGTTTTTGGAAAGGGGTCGTGGATCTCCTGCCGGAAGTTCTGGCTAAACCTATACCATTAAGCCCAGAGATATGCCTTTTCGGCGTATTAGATGAAGAAATATGGCAACACCATGTTAGAATCCTTTTGAGGGAGTCTTTATTTTATGCTAGGAAAGCTATCGCACTGCGATGGATGGCTCCGAAACCCCCATCAGTATCTCAGTGGAAGAAACTTGTTAATACTGTTCTTCCTTATAACCAGATTGTGTATAAAGGGAGAGGGTGCCCTCAGAAATTCCATAAGGTGTGGGGAACATGGTGCAATTCTCCGGTAACCCAATATACGGCTCCCTCATTGCGCTCTGCCATTAATTTACTCATGCCGTGAGGGGTGCGAGACACCGGGAGTATCCACGACCTCTCATTTTGGAGTGTATCCTTGTTGTTATACTTGACTTATTGACTGCATGTTTTGTACATGATAACTGATGTATACAGTATTACGCATGTCCTGATTATATTCTTTCTGTACCGAGTCTACGTTATATGGTCCGGATGAGACGAGGGCCTGGCGAGGTGGGATGTGGTGCGTTGAGTGAATTTACATTGAAATTCTCGTTTTTTGGTGCGCAACATGTTATGTATTTGTTTTGATTCCTTTTCTTGTGTCTGATACGCAATTTTCAATAAAACGAGTTTAAAAAAAAAAAATGAAATGAAAGAATAATTGAAAGAAAAGTTTAAAGGGATTCTATCATTGGCAAAAACATATTTTAACTAAACACCATGTATTGTAGCCTTTATAAAGGCTTTTCCAGCAGTACCTTTGTTTTTCAGATGCATCCTGTAGATTTTAAATAAACTCACTTTTTTTCTTTTATCTTCAGCCTTCTCAGGGAGCACAGGGGGCGTATACTTTCACAACAGAGCACAGCTGCGTCATCCTTCTGGTCCCACCTATGAACGTTACGCACCATCCTCTTCTCTTTTCTAAACCTTCCCCCAATCTTCATGCTAGTGTCGTCACTAGTATTCCAGTGCCACTCTGACCGTCTCCTTGCTTTAAATCCCGAGCATGTGCAGTACGCACGGCTACTTCAGCTTCCGGCCGTGCATACTGCGCATGCTCGGTTCCTAAAGCGTACCGCGCATGCTTGGTTCCTAAAGCGTACTTCTGAGTTTATTTAAAATCTACAGGATGCATCTGAAAAACAAAGGTACTGCTGGAAAAGCCTTTATAAAGGCTACAATACACGGTGTTTAGTTAAAAAAAATGCTTTTGCCAATGATAGAATCCCTTTAAATTATATATATTATAACATTTCCTAGATCACATATAAAATAAACAAATTCAAATGTAGGGATATCTAAGGTCAGACAATTCCCCAAATGCTATAAATAAAATCTACAGCATATACTGCAAAAAAGACACCTTACCCTGATCCATACACAGAAATGTGTAAAAGTTATGGATATCAGAATACATCAACTCCATTTTATTTTTTTAATTTTTGCAGGAAAAATTGCACTTCATTATGATGCCATTTAATATTCCTTAACATGTACTGGAAAGCTTAAAAAAAAAATTAGAATGGAGTGCAATTAGAAAAACTGCACTTTAAAAGGATTGTGTCATTAAGGAAATTAAAAGGATAAGAGGATAAGTGTCAGATTGCGGGGGTACAGTGTCCATATTAGGACATCCTCAGATATCAGTGTCAAACATCAGATTAATAGCAGTTTACAACAGCGACACCTGACTTTGATTCTGACACCTGACTTTGACTTTGATTCTGACACCTGACTTTGACTTTGATTTTGATTCTGACAACTGACTTTGACTTTGATTCTGACACCTGACTTTGACTTTGATTCTGACTTTGATTCTGACACCTGACTTAGACTTTGATTCTGACACCTGACTTTGACTTTGATTCTGACACCTGACTTTGACTTTGATTCTGACTTTGACTTTGATTCTGACTCTGATACCTGACTATATGCAGTTTCTGATTGGCCAACAGATGAGGTCCGCCCCCTATATAACTGTACTTTACATGGGCTTCAGACTCTTCAGACCTCAGTCCTCACAATAGTGGCAGAAGAATCATTTCAGTGCATCAATAGGTACAGACATTTCTGACTTTTACTTATCCTAAATAATACTTCCTTTTTACTGCTCCCTTAGGGGGCGTTCACACTACTGTTGTATGTCTGTTCTGATAGGGTCTGTAAAAAAAAAGTGGACACCTATCATAACAGACCGTAACTGATGTTAATGTGTTCGTTTTTTAGACTCTCCGTTTTTGCTTATTTTTTTGTTCTTCTTTCTGAGCATACGCAGAAAAAACCCAACAGTATAACGGACGACCGTCCGTTACTTTCAGTTAGCCATAGACATTAATGTTAAAAAATAACGCACGGTTAATGCCTGCATCCCGCGTTATTCTGTGCGCTAAAAAAAAAAAAACGACATGTCATGGATTTGGTGAGAAAGGACATTAATGGACAACGTATCAAATCCCAGTGAAATCCCCCTGGGCTATCTACAAATTTGCCAGTGGCTAACTTGTGGCAATTTACTGGCACAGCATAGTGAATGGCATCTAAACAGGTCCCATTCACACTGTGCAGTTTCTGGGCTGGTTGAAAACCTCAGATGTTCTCTGACTTTCATGTGTGATTGAGTCACAAGTCAGCAGTCAGTATGAAGCACATACAATGTTACACTGTGATTGGTCAGGATGACTAACCTCTGAGTGAACTCACTGCTCACACTCAGCAGTAGAAGATACATTGTATAAGTCTGCAGGCTGACAGCTCCATGAGTCTGATAAAAAGTTGTCTGACACAAAGTTGTCTGATACCTGACTGAGTCAGAGATCAGACTCACACATCATCTGAGTTTTTCATATACATACAAGCCAGCCCTATCAGAACAGACATACAACAGTAGTGTGAACGCCCCCTAAGGGAGCAGTAAAAAGGAAGTATTATTTAGGATAAGTAAAAGTCAGAAATGTCTGTACCTATTGATGCACTGAAATGATTCTTCTGCCACTATTATGAGGACTGAGGTCTGAAGAGTCTGAAGCCCCTGTAAAGTACAGTTATATAGGGGGCAGACCTCATCTGTTGGCCAATCAAAACTGCATATAGTCAGGTGTCAGGTATCAAAGTCAGGTATCAGAGTCAGGTGTCAGAGTCAGATGTCAGAATCAAAGTCAGGTATCAGAATCAAAGTCAGGTGTCAGAATCAAAGTCAAAGTCAGAATCAAAGTCAAAGTCAGGTGTCAGAATCAAAGTCAAAGTCAGAATCAAAGTCAGGTGTCAGAATCAAAGTCAAAGTCAGAATCAAAGTCAGGTGTCAGAATCAAAGTCAGGTGTCAGAATCAAAGTCAGGTGTCAGAATCAAAGTCAGAATCAAAGTCAAAGTCGGGTGTCAGAATCAAAGTTAAAGTCAGAATCAAAGTCAGGTGTCAGAATCAAAGTCAGGTGTCAGAGTCAAAGTCAAAGTCAGGTGTCACTGTTGTAAACTGCTATTAATCTGATGTTTGACACTGATATCTGAGGATGTCCTAATATGGACACTGTACGGGGGTCCCCCAGCAATCAGGTGAGCAGGGAAGTCCCCCTAAAGTCTTCTTGTGAATTCCACTCCATTATAATTTTTTTACAACTTCCTGGTACATCTTAAAGCAACATGCACATGACCATTTGCACGTCGGCCGGCCGTGATTGCATGGCATATGCAGCACACAGTGAGCATGGTCTGCAAAACGGAAACGGAATAAGAACTGTCCTGAGTTTTGTTCACAGCTCACGGCCCCATACACCAGACGGTGAAAATGTTTTCCAGAGATTTGTCATTTCAGTACCCAATATGTTGTGTCCATCTTGTGTCATCAGAGACGCACTTCATAAGCTGTTAACTGGATGATCCTGGTTACAACAGTTTTTGGAGTATTCATCTGACAGAAGCTGGGCACAGAATATGGCGCTATGCGCGGCACAGCAAATTTAGCTCCACCCACTTCTACTTTGACCCGTTCTCACCCATTTTTCTTTGTGCCCCCGCTGAGTATAATGCTCCTACAGTCACCCTAACATGACATGCCCCCACATTATAATGTTCCCCTCCAATTGCCCCACAGTATGAAGTCCCTCTCCTCGTGCTCCAGTTTAAACTAAGGGACGAGGAGTTGAAGGGGGACATTAAACTGGGACAGCTGGAGGGGAACATTAAACCGTGGGGGTAGCTAGAGGGGGACAATAAACTGGGGGTAACTAGAGGCAAACATGTCCCTCTCCAGCTACCCCCACGGTTTAATTTCCTCCTCCAGTTGTCCCCAGTTTAATGTCCACTCCTCCATCTGTCCCCAGTTTAATGTCCCCCCTTCATCTGCCCCTAGTTTAATTGCCCCCTTCAAATGCCACCAGATTAATGTCCCCCTTCATCTGCCCCCAGTTTAATTGCTCCCTGCATCTGCCCCCAATTTAATGTCCCCTTTCATCTGCCTCGTTTTTTTTTTTTTTTTAAACTATTTATTTACTAACTATTTGTTTATTGAACAATCGTACAACAAATTACACATCAATAGTACAAGCTTAAAAAGGAATAACAAAGGACATATTCTAAAAGTTGTACAAAGACATATCAGAAACTAGACAAAAAGAACCAAAACAGTGCTGCATAGTCCATGGTAGATGTAAATATCAGATACAAATCGTCCAGGAGAGAATCCAGGCAAGGGAGCCGAAAGAAACACAGAGTCCAAATCAACCTGTAGGGAGCAAAGGCATATACAAAAACCCCACACATATACAAACAAGATATCCTAATAAATACTTCCTATGGCGGAACTCCAGGGAGACTCAGTAGATAATAAGGAAAATACTATACAACTCAAACTGGACACTCCTTCCTGCGTCTAAGCAGTGAGTGTGTGCAGGGCATTACGAAATGATGGGGCTGTGTATAGAGTCAGAGGTGAGTCACACCAAGAGCCCCAAACCTTCCGAAATTTTTCAGGGCAACCTCTGCCTATATACTATTTTATTATATGGGATGATGGAATTTACCAATTTCCTCCACATGGATAGGGAGGAGGGGCGAGGATCCATCCAGCGCAAGGCAATAGCCTTCCTGGCTAGGAAAAGGGATTCTCACAGAAAGATGCGAGTATGATGGGGCCATATTTCCTCATCCAGGATATCAAACAGACAAATTTCAGGCGAACATGGAATTGGGGTCCCCAGTATGTCTGATAATAAGTTCACGACCTCAGTCCAAAATGCTTTAATTATAGGACACTCCCATATCATATGCCAAAAATCACAATATCTAGCAGTGCACCGTAAACATCCAGGATGTTGTAGCCGTCCCATTTTATGCAGACGTGCAGGGGTCAAGTAACTTTGATTCAAAATGTTTACTTGTATAAGCTTATTATTAGCGGCTGGGGAGACAAACTGTGCCGACTCCAAAAGGTCAGAAAATGTCTCGTCTGTGAGAGCAGGGATAAGAGTGCGCCATTTCGTTAGAGCCGGAGCTTCCAGACGAGACATCCTGACCTGTATAAGATGGGCATACAATGCTGAGATAAGGCCCTGGGGACCTTGAGACCTGAGCACCCCTATAAGGGGATATGTGGAAATGCTGACAGCCGGTGGAGGAAACTGTGTGGACATGGCGTGTCTAATTTTTAGAAACCTGAAAAATTGGGTTCGAGGGATACCAAATTGGGTACTCAAAGAGTCGAAAGAGCGGAATACGCCCTGATCATAAATGTCAGCCAGGGACGTAACTCCAAACTGTTTCCAACTCCGTGCATCCGGAAGGGCATATAATTCGGTCAAACCTGGGTTATCCCATATCGAAGTTTCAGTAGGGACTCCAGTATAAGCCGCCACCCGCTTAGCTCGCTGCCAGACCTGTATTGCCAATGTATGGATTGGGAGCAAGCTACCTCTATACAGGTGTGGGTGTTCCAAAACCGGCCATAAGTTGGGTATATGTAGATGATATGCTAGATGTGCCTCAGGGCCAGGCAGAGGATCCGCCAACAACCAGGATCTAAGATATCGAAGTTGACCAGCAAGATAATATAAAAATATATCAGGAAGAGCCATCCCGCCCATAGCTTTAGGCCGCTGCAATGTGGAGAAACGTAATTTAGACCTCGAACTGCCCCATATAAAGGGAATAAGTATGGAATCCAATTGCTTAAAGAACTTCTGTGGTACTGACACAGCCACATGTTCTAAAATATACAAACATTTGGGGAGGACCACCATTTTAATAAGATTAATCCGCCCTGCAACGGACAGGGGTAAAGCCCCCCACACCCTAAATTTAGCCCGAAAATGACCAAGCAGTGGATATATATTTAAACTTAGGAATTGTCTACGATCATTGGAAATATGGATCCCTAAGTATTTACAGGCATCTACAACCTTCAGGCCACAAATATATTCTCCCATATTTCCCAGTGATTGTCTAAAAAGGGGCATATATGATGATTTGGCCCAATTTATCCGTAGACCAGAGTATATACCAAATTTATCGATTATTGCCATAGCTCTAGTGAGTGTATGAGCAGGGTCAGATATAAATAATAGGAGGTCGTCTGCATAAAGGGCTGTCTGTTCCTCCTTAGTGCCAATAATCACTCCCTTGTAAACCGGGTCTGTCCTAAGGATAATAGCAAGAGGCTCTATCGCCAATGCAAAGAGTAATGGAGACAACGGACATCCCTGGCGAGTTCCCCTAGAGAGAGTGAAATACGGGGATAACGCACCATTAATGGAGAGTGCGGCTCTAGGGGACTGATAAAGGAGCATAATCCAAGCAATAAACAATTCCCCAAAACCGAAACACCTCAGAACCTGAAGCAAAAATGGCCATTCCACCGAATCAAATGCCTTAGTGGCATCAAGGGAAGCCACCGCCCAATCCTGTTTAAGAGCAGCCCCTATCTGAGAAACCACCTGGACCCGTCTAAGGTTATCAGAAGTAGATTTGCCGGGCATGAAGCCCGTTTGGTCTGAGTGAATTAAATCCAAAACCACAGTATTCAACCTCTTAGCGAGAATTTTAGTAAGTAATTTATAATCGATGTTAAGGAGAGAAATAGGTCTATATGACCCACAATCCAACGGATCCCTATCTGGTTTAAGAAGGAGAACAATATTAGCATCATAGAAGGAATCCGGCAGAGTGTGGGCCACAAACGCATCTTGATAACATTTCAATAAGACAGGGATCAGTTTATCCTGATATTGTACATATACCTCAACCGGAATACCATCCGGGCCCGGTGATTTCCCTTTGGCCATGTCCACCAATGCATCAGATAATTCCTCCAGTCTAAGGGGAGAGTCCAGAAACTCCCGTTGTTCATTTGTCAGGGTTGGAAAGGAAACATCTGCCAAATACTGGACAATATCCTGAGTAGGTGCATGTAACTGAGATTGGTAGAGGGTCGAGAAATATTGATGAAAACGGTCACGGATGGCCGCACTATCAGATAGGGCATCCCCGTCCATCGAATTAATTCTCAAAATTGCTGGAGAGGCTGTGTTGTAATGGATAAGATGGGCTAAAAGGCTACTAGACTGATTACCCAACTCATAAAATCGTTGTTTAGTGAAAAATTGAGACCTGCGGGCCTTTTCATGTAGAACATGTAGATATTGCCTACCCAGTTGAAGCCACTCAGTTCTGGAGTCATCAGTAAGATTAGCTATATACGCGGCTTCCAACAATGCACATTTTTCAGCTAAGTCTCTCTCAAGGGAAGACGATTCTCTTTTAATGTATGAAATAGAGGATTTGAGACATCCCCTCAAATATGCTTTCATAGTTTCCCATAAGATAGTAGGTGTGGTGGTAGGGGAATTAATATCTAAGAAGGCTTGCAACTGATCCGGAATACGGTCATGCACTGCTATCAGCTTGAGCCAAAAGGGGTGAATACGCCAGTTATGAGAAGGTCTAGAGAGGTCAGTATCCCCAAATTCCAGCAGCAACGGAGAATGGTCAGACGTTGCCCTGGGCAAATATGAGATGTTAAGCAAAAGGGAACATGCCTTAATATTGCCTAGTGCATGATCAATACGGGACAGAGAGTGATGAGTGGCAGAATGACAGGAGAACACCAGGGCCTGTGGATATTTAAGACGCCAGAGATCATGCCAACCCATTTCCTGTACAAGCTGGGCCAGGGGGGTAGGGTGAGCACCAGAAGGGGCAGGGGCACCTACATTTAATCTATCTAGGGAAGCATCCATTAATTTATTAAGATCTCCCATGCAAACCACTGTAGCGGCAGGAAATTTAGCCGCAAAGTGGGCTGCTTCATGTAAAACTGAAAAGTCAGATGCAGGTGGCAAATAAAGTCCTAGGATGACATAAAGTTTAGACTCTATCCAGGCCTACACAAACACATAACGCCCATCAGGGTCCCTAACAGTGAGGCCCGGCTCCCAGCGGAGCCTGCGGTGAACCAGGAGGGACACCCCTCTAGAGAAATAAGTATGAGTGGAGTGCAGGGCCCACTGGACCCAGGGTTTTTGTAAGTATCTGGTTGTATCAGGTGCTAGATGTGTCTCCTGCAAGCACACCAAATCAGGGTTGTATTGTCTAAGGTGGGAAAAAAATAGTAGAGCGTTTCTTCACACCGCCCATACCCCGTATATTCCAAGAGCATACTTTAAGGGTCGCCATAACACCATACAATCACATTATACATTAAGAAAGAGGGGTTCCCCCCGACCGCCACCATTAACCTACCCACCGGACCGTTAAACCGAAAAAAGGACTTGCAGCAATAATTCAACCAAAACTGGAAACCCATAAGGGGCATTCCAACTATTAGTGAGGAGTCTAAGATTGCTCCTACACAATACGTGGCACTTGGTAAATGGGGGAAGTAGTGCACCCAAGATGGTATGGTAATAGGGCACTATCTTCAAACTAAAAAGCACAAGCAATAAACTATCACTATAATGTGAATCTCCAAAGGGACCCTAAACAGAAAAATTCTTGGCCGGTGCCCATGGGGCAGCCAAACACCCATCATATGAAAAGTCCATAGGCAACAGCAAGCAATAATAACAGTCATTAGTGGATGCTGGGCCACAGGGGACCCCCCCACCAGTCATCATATACCCTGTTACCGTCTGGGAGGTCGAGGCAGTAGGTTCAGCCAGTCTTCCGCCTCCTGCGGGGATGTGAAGAAAATAACCCTCTCCTCATGGATCACACGGAGCCGTGCAGGATAAGCCATGGAGTAATGAATGGAACTTTCCTGCAGTCGACGCTTGACATTGACGAAAGTGGCACGAGTCTTCTGTAGTGCCGCAGAAAAGTCGGGAAAAATGGAGATGGATGAACTGTTGAATTTAATCTCTCCAAGTTGACGTGCTGCTCTCAGCGCTGCATCTCGATCCCCACTGCCGAGAAGACGGGCCAATAGCGGCCTCGGAGGGGCACCCTGAGGGGGCGGTCTGGCAGGAACTCGATGGGCCCTTTCCACGGCAAAGGCAGGAGAAAATTTGGCCTCCGGTAGGGTTTCTTTCAACCACCTCTCCATAAACTCACACGGATTAGCTCCCTCTGACCGTTCTGGCAAGCCAAGAATGCGCAGGTTGTTGCGACGGAGTCTGTTCTCAAGATCATCCGCTCTCTGCGTCCACAACTCAGCCGATCTCTCCAGTGCAGTAAGCCTCGCCGATACTGGGGCTGAATTATCCTCTAAGAGAGAGATGCGATCCTCCACCTTCTTCACTCGACCCCGTAAAGTCTGAAAATCTTGACGCAAAAGGCCCACATCAATCTTGACTTCCTCAATTTTACATGTGAGGGACGAGGTGCTGGACTGGATCGCCTCAAGCAACTGAGTCGTGACCTGTCGCAACGTGGGCTCCGCGTCCTCAGCAGGAGATGCCGCCAACGGTGGATCCACTGCTGGCGGGCTGCGCTGCGGCTGCTCCCTGGCAAATCCCCGGAGACGCTCAGAAGCCGATCCTTTAGACTGGCGACTCATGGCTAGACAACAACAGTGACCACCAAGTAGCCAGTAGGTAGTATCAGAGGATTAGGATGCAGTACTCAATAGCCAGATAAATCAGCCAATAGGTGTTATCAGAGGGTCAGGCTATAGCGGCATCCACCATGCAGCCAACAGGTGTTATCAGAGGGACGGCCCCCAGCAGTGTCCACAATGCGGCCAATAGATAGTAACAGAGGATCAGGATACAGTATTGACTTCCCAGACAAAACAGCGAATAGGTGCCATCCGAGAGTCAGTCTGCAACAGCATCCACCACACGGCCAGTAGGTGTTATCAGAGGAGCAGCTCCCAGCAGCGTCCACGATGTAGCCAATAGACAGCCACAGAGGGTCAGGATACAGTACTCACTCGCCAGACAAAGCAGCCAATAGGTGTTATCAGAGGGTCAGGCTATAGCGGCATCCACCATGCAGCCAACAGGTGTTATCAGAGGGACAGCCCCCAGCAGTGTCCACAATGCGGCCAATAGATAGTAACAGAGGATCAGGATACAGTACTCACTCGCCAGACAAAGCAGCCAATAGGTGTTATCAGAGGGTCAGTCCATAGTGGCATCTACCATGCTGGCCAGTAGGTGTTATCAGAGGGATTGTATCTAGCAATGTCCACAATACAGCCTGTAGATAGTAGCAGAGGACCAAGATATGGCACATCAGCTGCCAGGAGGTGTTATCAGAGGGCCAGTTTGTTTCTGTGGGTAGGTACCCCAAAGTAGAGGCCCAGGGCACCCAGGCTGGCAGCCCCAGTCCCCCGTCACCCAGCACTCCACCGCAGATCCACAGCAGAGCCCAGGCAAGCTACACAGCCGGTCACCGCAGGCCCACCACGCGGGCAAGATGGCCGCCGCAGCTCACCGCCCGCACGGATCTCCACCGCCCGGCACAGCCGCCGCGATGTTCAGGACAGCCACCGGACCGAAGACCCGCGCAGGAGAAGCGCAGGAGAAGATGGGGTGTTCAGCGGTCACCAGAGCCTGGACACAAGCAGGATATCGGCAGGATTATAGGAGTCCTCATCGGAGCTCAGCTCACATGCTGCCGCTCCGTACTCGCGCTAGCCACGCCCCCCTGCCCCCAGTTTAATTGTCCCCTTTATCTGCCACCAGCTTAATGTCTCCCCTTCATCTGCCATCAGTTTAATGTCCCCCTCCATCTGCCACCAGCTTAATGTCCCCCTCCATCAGCCACCAGCTTAATGTCCCCCCTTCATCTGCCACCAGCTTAATGTCCCCCCTTCATCTGCCACCAGCTTAATGTCCCACCGTCATCTGCCCCCAGTTTAATGTCCCCCTTCATCTGCCCCCAGTTTAATTGCCCCATCATCTGCCTCCAGTTTAATTGCCCCACTGCATATGCCCCCAACTTAATGTCCCCTTTTATCTTCCACCAGTTTAATGTCCCTCTTCATCTGCCACCAGCTGAATTGCCCCCCTTCATCTGCCACCAATTTAATGACCCCCCTGCATCTGCCACCAGCTTAATGTCCCCCTTCATCTGCCACCAATTTAATGTCACCCCTTTATCTGCCCCCAGTTTAATTGCCCCCTTCATCTGGCACCAATTTAATGTTCACCCTTCATCTTCCACCAGCTTGCCCCCCTCCATCTGTCACCAGCTTAATGTCCCCCCTTCATCTGCCACCAGTTTAATTGCCCCCACTTCGTCTGCCACCAGTTTCAGTTTAATGTCCCCGTTCATCTGCCACCAGTTTAATTCCCCCCTTTATATCTTCCCAGTTTATTGTTCTCCCCAAAGTTTAACATAATAAAATCACTGATACTCACCTCTCCTTGCTACCCTGCTGTCTCTTCTCCTGGAGTGTTTAAGGAGCTGCAGCACGATGTGAGTGACATCATCACATCACGCCTGCAGCTCCCGGGGCTGGAGCATGCAGAGGGGAACATTGGTGAAGCAAGAGCTGTTTGCGGACGGCTCCTGCTTCACCAATGTATTTAAGTCATCTGCGTCCTCTCCCGATGAGTTGAATCCTGCACATATCTCCCGCCGATCGGGACAGCTGGACAGGACCCACAATCCGGGACTGTCCTGGCAAATCCAGGACAGTTGAGAGGTATGCTTGGTGGGTAAAAATGCTTACTACACCACTTGATATTTTGAGGGGTGTTGTTTCCAAAGTTGAGCCACATGTCAGGGGATTACACATTAATAGCATTTTAGGGGCTCTGCAAAAGTAGCATGGTGTCCAAAAACCAAACCATCATGTGCTCCAAAGTCAAATACCCAGCTACATATGACAATGTTCACAGCATTATCCCCAGTACAACAATGTAATTTATGTGAGCATTAACTGCTGTTTGGGCACATAGCAGAATGCTTTTGGCTAAAAAAAAATGCAGCAAAATCTACAACAAAATAGCTTTAGAGTGCAGTTTTTTGGTAATTGTATTCAGTGTCACGTTTGTAGAGCGCCTGAGGTGCCAGTAAAGTGGAATCCCCTATTGTGAAAACTGCACTCCTCAAAGAATTTATCAAGGGGCCTAGTAAGGATTAGTTTTCCAGAAGTGAGTGCACAGCAAATGTTGAAATGTGAATATGTAAGCTGTGTGGCATTCATTCAATACACCAAATTCCCCACTATTTTCCCAATAGCTCCTAGTGTTAGGGGGGCATTCTAGGCTCAGTTTTGGTGTTTTGTTGATTTTTTTTAGTTTTTTTTGTTATTGCATTGTACAAGATATAATTATTTCCTTCTCTGGTGATATAGCCATACAAGTTTTTTGCAGCATTAGATTTACTTTTTAATTATGCCATTTTGGGGTGCTTCTAACTTATTGACTAAATTTTACTAACTCTTTCTGGGCAGGATAGAAAAAACATAAATTCTTACATTTAAATTTTTTTACCGTACAGAATAAGTAACGTGATCGTTATTGTATGGGTCAGTGCAATTACAGTGATAATTAATGGGGGGGTTATATATTACTAATTGTTCTTGCATCATCATTTTCTGAGAGGTGTAACATTTTTATGTCTATGAAGCTGGTTGAGGTCTTGTTTTTGTGGGAAGAGATGTACTTTTCATTGGTACCATTTTGGAGTAGATATGACTTTTTGATTACTTTTTATTCAATTTGTCGTGAATTAGATGACGATAAATCATTATTTTTGATTTCTTTGTTTTTTTAAATTATTTAATGATTCAGATTTTTTTTTCTTCCTTTTTTACATTAGGGGACTAGGAGACTTGAACCAACGATTTTCTGATCACTAGTTCATTATTTTACACTCCAGTACAAATGTATTGGAGTGTCTGATGGCTGACAGACCTAAGAAATAATGCACAGTTTTAAAGATTTTTTTTCATCTTAAGGCTAAGGCCCCACAGCGAGCTGCAGTAAAAAAAACGTTGCGGAAAAGACCACAGTGGTAACGCATCGCATTTTTTTTTCAAAGTGTTTTTCACAGAAAGTCAGCAGAGTTTTCCTAGAAAAGTATTTAGTCAGCCACCAATTGTGCAAGTTCTCCTACCTAAAAAGATGAGAAAGGCCTGTAATTGACATCATAGGTACACCTCAACTATGAGAGACAACATGAGAAAACAAATCCAGAAAATCACATTGTCTGAAGATTTATTTGCAAATTATGGTGGAAAATAAGTATTTGGTCAATAACAAAAGTTCATCTCAATACTTTGTTATATATCCTTTGTTGGCAATAACAGAGGTCAAGCGTTTTCTGTAAGTCTTCACAAGGTTGGCACACACTGTTGCTGGTATGTTGGCCCATTCCTCCATGCAGATTTCCTCTAGAGCAGTGATGTTTTGGGGCTGTCGCTGGGCAACATGGACTTTCAACTCCTTCCAAAGGTTTTCTATGGGGCTGAGATCTGGAGACTGGCTAGGCCACTCCAGGACCTTGAAATGCTTCTTACGAAGCCACTCCTTCATTGCCCTGGCGGTGTGCTTGGGATCATTGTCATGGTGAAAGAGCCAGCCACGTTTCATCTTCAATGCCCTTGCTGATGGAAGGAGGTTTGCACTCGAAATCTCACGATACATGGCCCCATTCATTCATTCTTTCATGTACACGGATCAGTCGTCCTGGTCCCTTTGCAGAGAAACATCCCCAAAGCATGATGTTGCCACCCCCATGCTTCACAGTAGGTATGGTGTTCTTTGGATGCAACTCAGCATTCACTCTCCTCCAAACACGACGAGTTGTGTTTCTACCAAACAGTTCTACTTTGGTTTCATCTGACCATATGACATTCTCCCAATACTCTTCTGGAACATCCAAATGCTCTCTAGCAAACTTCAGGCAGGCCCGGATATGTACTGGCTTAAGCAGGGGGACACGTCTGGCACTGCAGGATCTGAGTCCCTGGCAGCGTAGTGTGTTACTGACGGTAGCCTTTGTTATGTTAGTCCCAGCTTTCTGCAGGTCATTCACTAGGTCCCCCCATGTAGTTCTGGGATTTTTGCTCACCGTTCTTGTGATCATTTTGAGCCCACGGGATGAGATCTTGCGCGGAGCCCCTGATCGAGGGAGATTATCAGTGGTCTTGTATGTCTTCCATTTTCTAATTATTGCTCCCACAGTTGATTTCTTTACACCAAGCTGCTTGCCTATTGCAGATTCAGTCTTCCCAGCCTGGTGCAGGTCTTCAATTTTGTTTCTGGTGTCCTTCCACAGCTATTTGGTCTTCACCATACTGGACTTTGGAGTGTGACTGTTTGAGGTTGTGGACAGGTGTCCTTTATACTGATAACAATTTCAAACAGGTGCCATTACTACAGGTAATGAGTGAAGGACAGAGGAGTCTCTTAAAGAAGAAGTTACAGGTCTGTGAGAGCCAGAAATCTTGCTTGTTTGTAGGTGACCAAATACATTTTTTCCACCATAATTTGCAAATAAATTTAAAAAAAAAAAAATCAGACAATGTGATTTTCTAGATATGTTTTCTCATTTTGTCTCTCATAGTTGAGGTCTACCTATGATGTCAATTACAGGCCTCTCTCATCTTTTTAAGTGGGAGAACTTGCACAATTGGTGGATGACTAAATACTTTTTTTTCCCCACTGTATACAACTAAATAAATAAATAAATAAACGTATACTCACCTAACCCTGATATTCTGCCTTGGCTTAATTTCAAGATTATGCCACAAGGTTTCAGAAAAAACAGGCATTGATCTATCTTCCAAAACCTGGCACTAGAGCAAATTTCCCTTTTTCCACCAAGCAGGACTTATTTGCTTATTCCTTTCCTAGAATTCTTAACCTGGCATGCATGGTCTAATAAATCCCTATATACACACGTGGACAAAATTGTTGGTACCCCTCGTTTAATTAAATAAAAACCCACAATGGTCACAGAAATAACTTGAATCTGACAAAAGCAATAATATATAAAAATTCTATGAAAATGAACAAATGAAAATCAGACGTTGCTTTTCAACCATGCTTCAACAGAATTTTTAAAAAAAGAAAACTAATGAAACAGGCCTGGACAGAAATGATGATTCCCTTAACTTAATATATTGTTGCACAACCTTTTGAGGCAATCACTGCAATCAAACGATTCCTGTAACTGTCAATGAGACTTCTGCACCTCTCAACAGGTATTTTGGCCCACTCCTCATGAGTAAACTGCTCCAGTTGTCTCGGGTTTGAAGGGTGCCTTTTCCAGACGGCATGTTTCAGATCCTTCCAATGATACTCAATAGGATTTAGGACATGGCTCATAGAAGGCCACATCAGAATAGTCCAATGTTTTCCTCTTAACCATTTTGGGTGTTTTTAGCTGTGTGTTTTGGGTCATTATCCTGTTGCAAGACCCATGACCTGCGACTGAGACCAAGCTTTCTGACACTGGGCAGCACATTACTCTCTAGAATCCCTTGATTGGCCTGATAAAAGTGACATCTCCTTCCTTAAGGAGGCATAGTACCCCTCCTGACCTATTCCTATGCAACAAACTTATTTTTAACTAAACCTGTTATGACACATTCCATCATATTCAAGCATATTTTGGAATATAACAGAAATAAACCTGATAAACTGCTACATGCATGGTCTGTTAACAATTCTCCATCATATTTTCAAATTCAGTGTGACATTTTTGTGTTTGCCCATTCTTAAACAATTTTTTCATGTTGTGGAAAATACACAATATTTAACAAACATCATAATGTTTTAATTGGATTTCTTGAAAAAAATGTACAGCAATTATGTTCAAAGCAAACATCTGTCCTATTGGTGTCTCAGAAACAGAGATTTTCTTTATTGAAAGACTGTTATGGAATGTATCTCTATATTTAGATCAGGCTGTATGTCTAGTCAGTAAAAGATGAGATGTCGAAATACAGGAAGAAACAGATGGTCTGAAGGACAACAAATTCTAATCTTTGTAGTAACTGGGATTACATATGTACTGTGTTCCAGTAGTCCTTTTCATGCATTAAGTCATAAACCAAATTTTGTAGGATTCTTGATTATAAGAGGGGATTCTAATTGTGTTAGACAAGCTGACTTCTAGTTTCTAAGGGTACGTTCACACGGCAAAAAATGAAGTGGAATTCCTTCTTCATTTTCCGTCGCTGTTTTCCAGTCATGGTCTAGCCATGACGGGATGCCGATACAGGGCATTGGCATTCCATTGTGGCTTTCTACTGCTGTTTAGGCCTAGATGAATGGGCTTAATCAGCAGGGAGTCTTGAGCCGTGGAATCCTCAGCTAAATCAGCCACGGTATCTGCACAAGATAGCAGGTCACTTATTTTTTCAGTGTCCTGTTGCAATCTCTGCCTCTCATTGAAAACAATGGGAAGCAGAATCTGAGCGGAATCTACCGCAGATTCGGGGACAGAATCCACACCCAAATCCACGTCAAATTCCTCCGTGCAAACTTACCTTAACACCATCTGTACCAGTTCCTGTTATAATGTCTTATGGGGCAACCATCTAGTTGAGTAATAATTGTGTAGAAGTTTTCAGAATGCTGTAATGTCTTATTTTGGCACTCTTTTCATAATTCTAGATGATCTCTCTGTATTTGCGTCGAACTTTTAAGAAATTAGGTTCATGAAGGAATCTTATAGGATTATCAGCCTTTCTCAATAACATTGCCAGGCACAAATGGGGCATCACATAGACAAGGTGGCTATGATGGCAAGCTGATCTACATTCTCTCTCTGAAATCAAACATACTAAACTAATTTTTATTTAGCAGAGAGCTTATTTTTTCCAACCCAACCCCTCTCTTTTGCATTTCCCTACCCTTATTTCTTTTGGTTTTTTTTGTTTTAATCTCTTCTTTATTTTTTGTTATTATGTGAATTAAGTTGCATTGCCTGAGATATCTTTTTATGTACTAAAACATAGTTTTCACAGCTATTTCAGAAATCTCTTTAGACAGGGAAAGATCCTGACTGCTTATATATTGTGGTCACTATGGAGCACACATAGTTTTACTTGCTAGCTATTCAGGTAACAAGTAAACCATGTGATAAGGTATGTTTGGGAGTGTATATTGAAAATAATTCAACTCTTAGGCACTCTGGTACCTCTATAGCTGATCTCCATATAATGGATGCCAGATAGTCCTTTGTATACAGTGTTGTCCTTCCCCTCTGGCTTGGCTGTTTCTCTCAGAACATGGTCACAAATTTTCAAATAATATAAACATAAGTTTCTTTGTCTGAGCAAGATGCTTTCTCTACACATAGCACCATTCCTAATGTACACATAAATTGCTTTCTACACTAGTCACTAGTCACTAGCATGTATTGTAAGGGAATCGCGAGCGGAGCGATTCCCCAGTAGCTGCTGGAGAACCCTGGGGGGAGGGGCACAACATGACAGTGAGCCCTAAAGCTGAAAACCCCCCACTGGCCCTGCCTCTTGCCTGACTGTCCTAGGTGACAGCCGACAACTCGGAGCCGGTCCCTACACTGAATAAGTGACAACACAGAACGCAGACAGAACAAACGACAAAAAGGGAGGTCAGCAAGCCAAGGGTTTGGTAACAGACGAGCAATGCAGTACTGAATCAAAATCCAAAAGAATATTCAAAAGTCAAGGCCAGAGGTCAGGAATAGGAATACAGGTAACAAAAACAGCAAGGAGTAAAAGCCAGAACGCAAGAAGCAATAACTAGCGCCAATGTGAATGTGAGCAAAGAAAAAATAGGAAGACAGAACCTGCCCCAGACTACATAGGAGGAAAGGCTGTCAATCACACAGGCAAGGCAAAATTAACTATTAGTGAAGCAGAGGAAAACCAAGGAAGTAGACGGGTGTGGCAGAAAATCAATTACATAGTCTAGGACAGTGTTCAGACTGAGCAACAAGAATCTTAAACAAGGAGTCAAAATGAGCACGCCTCCTGCGCCGCCGCGTGTGGGCAGAGGGTGGTGCAGAGATCCGAACAAGCAGAGATGTTACAGTACCCCCCTTTATGAGGGGCCACCAGACCCTCACAAGATAAAACTGGTTTTAGGAGGATCCAGTATTTTCTTTCCCTTAAATTCCAGATCTTCCTGAACAACAAGAGGTGCTGGTGAACCAGGCAAATGTTTTTTATTCGCCTGGTGTTTCCAACCCTTAGTAGCCGAGACCGTCTCCTCAATGACACAATCTAAGGTGTGCAAAGCAATATGGTGGGATGAGCACTGATCTCCCCATTTTACTAACTCCCTTTTACCCCAATCAAAAATAGGGTTATGGAGGTTTAACCAGGGAAGTCCCAATACAATATCAGAAGGCAGATGCTCCATAACAAAAAATCTTATGACCTCAGAATGTGCAGAACCCACTTGCAACATGATTAAGGGGGTCTTGCATTGGACCTTACCCCTGGCCAGTGGGGCAAAATCCGCTCCAGTAACCACCAGAGGAGTATCAAGCAGCAAAAGCTTAATGCCTAAAGCTGAGACAAACGAAAGTTTGACAAAGTTTGCCACTGACGCAGAGTCAACTAGGGCCTGTCCAAAAACAGATCTGTCCCCAGAGGACAGAGACACAGATAACAACATCTTATTGTTATTTCCGGCAAATACCTTGTTGCCTGAGTGGTTCTTCTGACTACCACTCAGGCACTGAAGCTTTTCCCCTGGTGTGCAGGGTCTGATGGAGCAGTCTCGAATTATATGACCTGAAGCACCACAGTACAGGCAGATGTTATTCCGGAGACGATGCTCTCATCGAGTCTTGGCGTCCATAGCTCCCAGTTGCATGGGTTCCTCACCAGGAGTGATGGGAGAAAAAGTGGGTTTATCAGGAGAGAGAGAGGAAGAGACAGAAAATTTGGAGGAAATAGACCCTACTCTCTCTTTAACATTTTCCCGGATTCTACGGTCAATACGGACAGCCAAAGTCATGGCCTGCTCAAGAGTAGGGGTATCTGGGTGACCAACCCAGACCTCCTTAACACGGTCACACAGGCCTTGTTTAAAGTTGTGCCTTTAGAGCTGACTCACACCAACCTGCAGTTACACTGCACTTACGGAATTCTGAGCAGTATTCCTCAGCAGAGCATTTGCCCTGCCGCATGGTGAGGAGTTGCGATTCTGCAAGTCCAATGTGGTCTGGCTCAGCATATATAGACCCCAAAGACAAAATTTTTTTTTCAAAATCTGACCACTCCTCAGCCCCAGGAGGGAGTTTAAGCGCCCAGGCTTGTGGATCCCCCTGTAGGAGGGATATAACTACTCCCACCATTTGGTCCTGGGATGCATGAGGGTTAATCTGGAAATACAGGCGACAAGACTCCCGGAAAGTCTCAAATTTTTCTCGGTCCCCCAAGAAACGATCCGGGAGTAGCATCTTAACCCTGAAAGGGGCAGAAACAACCGGAGATGATGCAGCAGCATCAGTAAGTCGGACTGGCCCACCGGGGAACCGGTGAATCCACAGGTGGGCCCCGAGCCCCGACTATTAGTCCTCATGTCATGGGGGCCCGATCAGGATCCTGACCATCCCGATCGGGCCCCTGACCAGAGGTGTAACGATCGCGGTCGCAGGGGGTGCGACCGAGACCAGGCTCGGCGGGGTATGGTGCCCGTGGCCAGCTAGAGATGGCCGGGGCCCCGGACCACTATGATAGCGGTCGGGAAAGCCTGGTTCCCCGACAGCTATACATACTGTTATTGGAAAGGGGCCCTGGCATATTGCAGGCCCCTTTCCAATAGATGGCAGGGCAGGGCACCCAGGGGAGGTGACTGAAAACAATAAATACATATTCTCACCTCTCCTGGGCACAGCGTTCTCTCTGGCGCTCTTCTGTCATGTGACTGAGGCCTGTGATTAGGCCTCAGCGGTCACATGGGGCGCGGCCGAGTAATGACGTCAGTGCGCCCCCATGTGACCGCTGAGGCCCAATCACAGGCCTCAGCAGAGACCTTAGAAAAGTGCCTGAAGACGCTGAAGATGACAGGATGGAGCGAGAATGCCAAGGAAAGGTAAGGCAAGGCGAGTATGAGTATTTGTTATTTTTAATCACTTCCCTTGGGCCTCCGATTATTATACAGAGTATATTAAAGGGTAATAGAAGGGCTATTACCCTTTAAGGGTAATAGTAATAGCACTGTAGTATAATACCACAGTAATAGTAATAGCACTGAAGCGGGGGGCTATTGGGCACATATAATACTGTGTGGGGGCCACTGTGGAGCTTATAATACTGGGTGGGGGCCACAGTGGAGCTTATACTCCATACAGTGGCGCCTTCATTTTTTTTTTTTTTTTAATTACGCCGGGGCAGGTGGAATAAAACAAAACAAAAAAACCCCCAAACTTTCTCTCCTGTCCCCAGTGTCTCCTAGCGCAGTTCAGTCCTGCAGTTCTGTTGTTTTCTTCCAGCTGAAGTTCCCTCTGCACACGACTACCTGTGATGTCACGTGACCCCTGAGGCCAATCAGCGGCCTAAGGAAGGGACCTGGAACGTCACAGCCAGTGAGGAGTTCCGGCAAAAGAAGACAGCGGAGCTGCAGGACCGGACTGTGCTGGGAGGACACCAGGTACAGGTGAGTATATTTAGTATTTTTTTTTTTTTTGGGGTGGGGGTAGGGGGGATTCACCTCCCCCGGACTAAATATAAAAAAGAAAAAAAATTATACTGGACAACCTCTTTAACGTGTGGCGCATTAGGTGGGCCCTGGGGGTTATATTAAAGGGGTTGTCCAGGCATAACTTGTTATGGTTTATCCTCAGGATAGGCCATAGATACCTGATCTGTAGGGGGCTGACCCCGGACCGATCAGCTGTATGGAGCCACTTCTGATGCCCGTCCTGTACACAATACAGGGCCAGAAGCAGAAAGCTCTGTCCACTGTATAGGGGCTAGGCACATTCACTGTATCTCAGCACTTATTGAAGTCAGTGGGAGCTGAGCTGCAGTGCAGGCGCCGGGCTGCTATACAGCAGATGGAGCTTTCTGCTTCCGGCCCTGTGTTGTGTACAGAACGGGCTCCGGAAGTGGCTCCGAACAGCTGATGGGGGGCCGTGTGTCAGCCCCCTACTGATCAGGTATTTATGGCCTATCCTGAGCATAGGCCATAAAAAAGATTAACCCTGGACAACCCCTTTAATATGCTCCACACAGTTTGATGTCCTCCCCACAGGATGTTAGCCCCCATCACTGCTCCCACACAATATAATGGCCCCATCACTGTTCCCCATACAGTATGGGGGACCAGTGAAGAGGCCACTATGTGGGGGGACCAGTGAAGTGACCATAGAAAAATTTGGCCTAGACAACCCCTTAAAAGAGGTTGTCCATAAACTGGAGTGACCACTGTGTTGGCCACCAGGGAGGTGTAAAAATAAGAAAATTAAAAAAAAAAAAAAAGCATACTCACCTGTCCCCAGCACCTCGTTGTCCCCTGCCTGTGTCTGTTCAGTCTCATGGCGGCGCCTCATTTCTGGAAATCCTGTACCTAATTGGTCTTAGCGATCACATGAGGTGCAGGACTCCCAGCAAGGAGTCGCCGGCATGAGACTGAATGGACACTGGCAGAGGACAATGGAGCGCCGGGGACAGGTGAGTATGCTTTTTAATTTACTTATTTTTTACTTTACACCTCCCACCAGCTACATGGGTTGCTCCAATTCCTTCGGGGCAATCGTGGGAGTCAGACACACTTGTTTGAGCTCCTGAGTCCAGAGGCTTAAGAGGCTTTTTTGGATATTTGGAGACCGATTATTGGGTGTGGTTTTCGGTCTTTTGTGTGATACATACCGTAGCTCCGACTCCCTTCCCCGTGCGGAAGGGAGCCTTATCATGGAGCGTGGAGCTCCTGCCCCCCAGACCTTACAGGCGGGGGGCAGGAGAATGTCTGCCGACACAGCACCAGCAGAGCAGGGCAGGCGGAGGTCGCTGAGGCAGCAAGCCTCAATGAGACTGGCGACCGGGACAACAGCATCGGGAGCAGCAGCAGCGACATTGGCGGCTGCAGCATCAGGAACAGCATCGGGAGCAGCGACGTCCGTGGAGTGGGCGATGCCGGCAGGAGTAGCGGTGGCGACAGGGGTGTCAGCAGTCCCGGCAGGTGGATCCGTGAAAACGGCGACATCAGCCACGGCGGTAACATCAGCGGCAGTGGCGGGTGAAGCCGGTCCGAAGGGGGCTACGGCCGCAGGATATGCGGTTTCCTCTGGAAGGGTCCCTGCAAGCAGGAGAAAAGACGCCTTACCGTCATCGCTGCCTCAATCACCCGCAGGATGGGGCATCCAGAAAGCTGGAGAAGAGGTTGCCATCTACAGCCGGAGGATCGAGGTGGTCCTGGAGGAGTATGACCGGGCCCGGAGGTCCCTGTTCGCTATGGGTGGAGAGCTGCAAAGCGCTCGTGCCCGTAGCGACAGGGCCTCGAGGAAGGACCGCCCGGTTTTCAGCAGGCAAGTAAAGAGCCTCAAAAAGCAGATTAAGACCCTGGAAGCCAGGTGTGCGGAGATCCTGGAGGGCGCGGGGCCGTTCAGAGAGAAGCTGCTGAACGATGACCGCTTCTTCCGCAAACAGCAGGAGCGGTTGTTGAAGGATGGCCCCGCGTCCTCAGACAGCTCGGGAGAGGACGACTATTGCGAGTCAGACCTGGAGTCGGATGACAGCATGGCGGTACAGTATAGTCGGGCAGCCGTCCCTAGCAGCGGCAGCCTGATACCCACGTATACGCAGGCATCAGTGCCGGCAGTGAAGCAGGAAGTCAGAATGACAAGACAGGAAGTCAGAATGACAGGGCAGGAAGTGACGCAATCTCCCACACTCCCAGAGAACCAACCACTGCCCGAGACGGAGGAGGAGGAGGGCGGAGCCTCGGGAGAAGGCGGGAAGCTGATGAGGCAAATCTACCAATTAGAGTCCCCGTCCAGAATGGACCAATTAGCATTCAGCATGTCAGATCTGGACGGGGAGGAGGCGGGAAAAGGAGCCAAGACCAGGAAGAAGGCAAGGAAGGAAAAAAAAAAGAGAGATAGAGACATTTAAATTTGTCAGGTCGTTGCCTGGGGAGCATCGTGCCGGGACCTCAGCCCAGGTTGCGATGCCTCCAGGAGAGAAAAGGGAGGCGCAGGCACCTCAGGTCACGCCAAGTGGCGGGGTGCCCGGGGTGCCAGCAGTCAAAATGGCGCCTAATAGTATCTTTCAGGTGGTGGCGGACAAGGAGCTCATAGTTGCGGACAAGGGCAAAGGCAAAGAAGCCCCCCCTGCGGAGGGGAGTGGCGTAGGGAAACCTCCCTCCCTGGTAGGAGGTTTTAAAATATCGATGGCTTCCCCCAGAGTAAGGTGTAGGAAAGGGGGAGTGGCAGGTGGGCGTGGCTCATCCTCCTCCAGTGCTGATGAAGCCGGTGATGCGGAGGTCACTTCCGGGGCTAAGGGGGCGTGTCCTCCTACAACATCAGGTGCCGGGGTGACTGTGGATGCGGAGGCCGAGGTAAAAGCGGGGAAGCCATCAGCGAGTGGTGCAGCCGGCCCCGCTGTAAGAAGGAAGACTGCAGGTGTGAATGATGGACGAGTGGAGAAGCTAGTTAAGCAGACAGGTAAGGTAAAGGGGAAAGCGGGTGGGACAAAAGGGGTAATTAGTAGTATTCCTGAAGAAGGTGGTGTAGTATGCATGGGGGTCCAAGAGCCTGTAGTCGGGGAGGCTGCGGGAGGAGGGGCTATTACCATTGCTGCTAAAAAAAGTGTTTCTACTGCTGGTAATATTTCTGTTGTGGCCCCTGTTGTTTCTGGTATTTCTGCTGTTGTCCCTGCTGTTGTCCCTGCTGTTGTTTCTGCTGCTGTTTCTGATGCTGTTCCTGATGCTGTCGTTGCTCCTGTTGTTACTCCTGTCACTGCTCCTGATATTGTTGCTCCTGTTGTCCTCTCTGCCGCTGTTCCTTCTGCTGCAGTTGGAGTGACCCGGTCCGCGGCGGCTATGCCAGGGCGGACTGTTGCCGCCTCTGGTGCTCCGGTTGCCGTGGCTGGGCTAAGTAGTTCTGCGGGGGTCCCTGGGAGTGGCGCTGGTACTCCGGCAGCGGAGGTTGCTGCGGCCTCCGGGCCCCCACGCTCCTATGCCAGCGTCGCTTCTGGGGCCCCTGGGGGTGCATCATGTCTTCCGCCCGGCTCCAGGGACGGCGATTTGCAACGGCAGCTCCTGGAGGCTTTACGGGCGGGCCAGTCCACAATGACCATAGATGGGCAGTCGAGAGACCTTAGGTTCTGGATCGAGCGTTTTGGCCTAGGGAAGTTCCGAGAGGAAGGAGGTGAGACCAATTGGACTCTCCCTACACCCGGGCGTAGGGGGCCGACACGGAGGAACGTGGCCCGTCTCGTGTGGGGGGGAGCCGGCCCTTGTCCCCAGAGGAGGGGGGTCGTGAAACTCCTACTCGGGATGGGTTTCAGGGCAAGCGACATCTTTGCCCTGATTCATCCTGTCGGCTCCTCGGAGTTTGACATCAGCTTTGTTACCCCGGAGGGCTTAGAAACCTTCTGGGGAAACTATAGGCTGGTGAAGGACGAGCCCGCCTGGCGTGACTTTATGTTGTGGTCGGTGTCACGCCAGGATAACATTAAGAAAGTGACCGTTTTAACTCGTAACGAGTCACTTTCTTATATGGACATCATGACCTGGCTGAACAGGTTTGGGGAGGTCAAGGACTTCCCAAAGAAAAATCTCGACGAGTTCGGGATATGGTCGGGGGCCTGGACCTTCATGGTCAAATTGCGACACGAGGATAACTCGGTGATGCATATCCCGTCCTCAACCTTCCTTGGGAAAGACAGGATCCTTGTCTTCTACCAGGGGCAGCCAAAACTCTGTCACAGGTGCGGTGACCCCTCACACTTGAGCGCCTCCTGCCGTGTGCAGAAGTGCGCCATGTGTGGGGAGGTGGGCCATCTCGCGGCGACCTGTGGCAGGGTGCGTTGCCACCTGTGTGGTGTCCTTGGGCACCCGATCGGGGCGTGTCCACGGTCTTTCGCCAACACCACCCTTCGGCAAGCGGGAGCAGTTGAGGAGGCTGTCCCTGCTGCGGAGGGGGTGAGTGGGGGAGGAGAGACTAGTCTGCCAAGGCAAAGGGAGAAGGCCCAGCCACCATCAAGGGCAAGGAGGCGCGAGAGGAGGAGGGAGCAGAGGGAGGGAGTTATATGCCTTCCTTCTGCCCCTGGCTCTGCTGGGCCGGATCCTGATGCCGAGGCAGCAGTGGGCACGACCCTGGTTGAGGAGATGAGGAGACTGCAGAGGGAGGAAGAGGCTGACCAGTCGTCGTCTTCTCAGTACGTCAGTGCTGGGGAGGGAGAGACGGTCAAGCGGAGAAAGTCACCGAGTAAAGTGAGGGCAAAAACATCTGCCCCCCCCCCCCCCCCCGACGAAGGAACGCAGACTCGACGGCCCTCTAGTGGTAGGTCCCAACCGGTACCAATCCCTCTGTGAGGATGCGTCGGCCTCAGGGGAGGCTTCAGAGGGAGAGGTGGAGCCATCAGGGGCTGCTGAGTCTCCCTCCGGGAGGGGCCCCCTGCCCTCTGGGGGGGAGGCTGGCCTGGAGCCTGGAGGAGGAGATGATGCACCCAGGGCCGAAGCTGCTACTGTCTCTGCGACCACTGTAACTCCTCAGGGAGAAGTTGCGGGGGAGGTCCATCCCTCCTCTGGCCAAACCGCACCGGGGGAGGTGATGGACCAATCCCAATGTAAGAAGAGGACCCGCAAGACGAGGAGAAGTCGCGGGTCCTCTTCAGACTCATCTAGGGGTGGTGGTGATAGGAGGAAAGGGGGTGGGAAGCTGAAGGTCATTGAGCTCAATCGGTCTTAATGGCAGTCCCCTCTCCACTGACGCTGGCCACCATTAATGTGGCCAGCATTAAGTCTGATACGGCTAGGTTTGCAGCCTTTGATTTTCTTGGCCGGGTTGAAGCTGACATTTTGTTTTTGCAGGAGACCAGGCTCTGTACTCTATCAGAGATAAACAGAGCAAGGAGGGAGTGGCGCAGGGGGCCCTCCTACTGGTCTCTTGCGGCTGAGCCGTATAGTGGAGTGGCGGTGCTTTTTACCGCAGAGGTGAAATGCCAGCGACTGATCGAGCTCGAAATGGGAAGGTGCCTAGTCTTAGACGTCTTCATGAAGGGGCAAAGCCTGCGCCTCATTAACATCTACGGTCCCCAGACAAAGTGGGACCGTAAAAGCCTCTTTATGAAGATTAAGCCTTTTCTTTTTACGGGCAAACAAGTCATCTTTGGTGGGGATTTTAATACCATAACTAGACCCCAAGACCGAGGAGGTACCAGAGATAGACTGCCCTATGATGGCGCCGCGTTAAATAGAATAGTGAGTGAAGCTCGCCTGGAGGATATCCACATCAGGCATTCCCCAGGTCACCGTGGGTTCACCTTTCAGAGAGGTAGTGTTAGGTCTAGGATAGATAGGTTTTTTTTTGAAGGAGAATTCCGTCACCACCCCTGTTTCCGTGGTGGAGGTGGAGTTCTCTGATCACTGTCTAATTTTGTTTTCTTTGAATATTTCAGAGACCCTCCGGAGAGGAAGAGGTTTGTGGAGGCTGAATTCGTCACTCCTTGAGGAGGCAGCTGTAAGACAAGCCTTTGAGGAGTTTCTTCAGGATCAGGTACTATTACTGGGTCTTGAGGGTACTAGGTCAGAGTGGTGGGAGATATTCAAAAAAAGGGTGGCGGGATTTTTCCGCCGGCTCTCAAGCCTCAGGTCACTGGACATGTACCGCATGTACAGTGCACTGAGGAAGAGACTTGGACATCTGGTCTCGACCGGAGGTAGCCAGGAGGATATCTCCGGTGTGAAGGCTTTGCTCAAAAGGTGTCAGTACGATAGGCACGCATCTTTGGTTCTTGAGAGGGATTTCGGGAAATACCGCTCGCCCGACCCCTACAGGAACTGTAAGATGTCAGTGACTTGTAAGACAGTAACAGGCCTGATTGACAGTACAGGATCCCTGACAAGATCCAGGTCAGGGATCTTGGAGGTCGTCAGGTCCTTCTACTCGAACCTTTTGGCAAAGAAGGAACTGAATCGGGATCGGATTTCAGGTTTCTTGGCTGAAGCCATTCCTGAGTCAGCAGAAGACCCTTCTCTTGGTGTTTTGATAGAACCTATAAGGGAAGAGGAAGTCGTCAGGGCTATTGAGGGTCTTGCCCTCAAGAAGTCACCTGGCCCAGATGGCTTAACATCTGAGTTCTATCGGACCTTTAAAGGAGCTTTGGCTCCCCTCTTGACTGACGTGCTTAATGAGTGTCTATCCTCGGGCACTCTGCTGAAGTCAATGAGGAGGTCCGCCCTTATAGTTCTGTCAAAGGGTAAGGATCCGAGCCATATTGAGAACTGGCGGCCCATAGCACTTCTCAATACGGACCAAAAGATTCTGGCGAAGGTACTTTTCAACCGGCTGGTACAGTTTGCGCCCCGGCTCCTCTCGCCGGCTCAGCACTGCTCTGTTCCCGGTCGTAGCACCTTAAGTGCGGTCCTGAGTGTCGGGGGAGGCTGTGGAGCAGAGTAGGGCAGGTCGGTGGAAGGGGTACTTGCTGTCCCTAGATCAGGCTAAGGCTTTTGACAGGGTGAATCATGAGTATTTGTGGTCAACTCTCTCGAGGTATGGCCTGCCTGGGGGGTTCATTCAGTGGCTGCAGACCTTATACGCTGGGGCTGAGTCTTTCCCGCTTGTGAATGGTTGGGTTGGTCGTCCTTTTGAGGTGGGGTCGGGCGTCCGACAGGGATGTCCCTTGAGCCCGCTACTGTATGTGTTCGCCATTGATCCCCTGATTAGACGGATTAATGGTGGGCCGGTGGCGGGAGTCAGGATGGACCTGGAGGGTACTGGCTCCCCTTTGAGGACAGTAGCCTACGCGGATGATGTCACCGTTCTTGTCTCGTTACGGGAGGAGCTTGAATGGGTGATGTCTGAAGTGGACAGTTACTCGGAGGCTTCCGGATCAGCTGTAAACAGGAATAAGTGTGGAAGCCTCTGGCTGGGAGGGGGAGAG
This sequence comes from Leptodactylus fallax, assembly GCA_947044405.1. Taxonomy (NCBI): domain Eukaryota; kingdom Metazoa; phylum Chordata; class Amphibia; order Anura; family Leptodactylidae; genus Leptodactylus; species Leptodactylus fallax. The sequence continues at coordinate 6,471,446 of CAMRHE010000012.1, forward strand.
CCTGTTTTTTCTCTCCCGGACACCCTCCCAGAACCCCAGGGGTCTGTAAAGATCTTAGGCATCCATTTTGGCCAGGGTGATTACCCACTCCAAAATTGGGAAGGTAGGCTTAAGGATGTCGCCCAGAGAGTTGATTGCTGGAAGGGTTGGTCTTTGACCCTGAGAGAAAGGGTTCACCTTGCCAAAGCCTTCCTGCTCCCGTTGGTGATCTATCTAGGTAGCGTCTGTGCCTTGCCAGAGTCTTGTTGGAGTAGGATCTGTTGCCTGTTCTTCCAACTGTTATGGGGGAACAGGCTCAACCTAATCAGGAGGGAGGTTACATACCGCACAAGGAGGCTAGGGGGGTTAAATATGGTTAACCCCGTGGTGTTCTTAATGAACACCTTTCTTAAGATCAATTTACCAAACCTCTCCTCCGAGGGGGCTCCTTCGTGGGTAGCCTCCTGCCAGGGGTGGTTTCGGCCCTTCTTCCAGAAATGGGAGTCAGGAGGGCAAGTGAAAGATCTTCGCGCACCCCATGGATATCTCCCGGCCTATGCTTCCCTGGTCCTGAAAGTGATTCGTCGGTGGGGTCTGGGGGCGTGGGAGATCAGGACTCAGTCAAGACGTTTTCTTGATGACAAAGTCCTGTTGACCCGCTTCCAGAAGCCTCTGGCGCTCAAAGATTGCCCAGGAGAAACCTTAGAGGGAGGGTTGTATTTTCTTAACTCCAAAAGGTTTCCTCGGAAGTTTTGGGATCTGACCTGACGCTGCCTCCTAGGTAAGTTATATGTGAGGGGGAACTTGAAGTACCGGAACTCCGACGAGCGAGGCTGCCCTCGGGAGGAGTGTGGCGACATGCTGGAAAGCATGGAGCACTTCCTGCTTCAGTGCCCCTTCAATATAAGGGTTTGCAAATTGGTGGGGACCTCCACCGGTTGGCTGCGGCTGGCTGGCCTTTCCTACGCCGAGTGGGCCTATGGGGCATTCAAACACCCGGAGGGCAGGGACTGCCAGACACTTTTTATAGTTAGCGCAGTGGTTAGGTTCCACTTGTGGTCATCCCGGTGTCTAGTATCGACGCGAGGCAAAATCCTCCCGGAGGTGGAGGTGGTTAAAAACATCATGGTGGACCTGGTGAGGGTGCGCTCTCGGGAGTATGAGGGGTTGGGCGCAAAAAGGGCTGGTACCCTCTGGAGGGGTTTCACCTTTTCTGTTCTCTGAGGGATAGAATAAGGGATTAAAAGGTAGTTAGGTTAGGGCCAGATAGGGAAAGGGAGGGCAAGGTTTTGCACAAGAGGTGGGGTTTGTTTTTTTTTTTGGTAGGGAGGGACAGGGTAGGGATAGATTGATAGATAGGGACATAGTGGTAGGGCAAGTAGGTAGGGACGGGCCTCTTGTGCTCTCTTCCTGGTGGAGGGCTGGTGTGTCACCACATAGGCATTTTGTTTTGGAAATAGGATGAAAGGGTAAGAGGCTTGAGGATAACCGACCCTAGGCCTGTGGGAGGTTTATGGGAGGGAAGGGGGTGTCAACGGTTTATATAAGATTGTGGGTTTTGTTATTGTATTTTGTCTGGTTTTCTTGTCTGGTATTTTGTTATTTGCTTTTGCCACTAAACATATTTTTTTTTTTTGTTCATTTCCATTTTTTTCTATTTCCCATTGTATGTAGTTAAAAGGGTTTTTTTTTCTTAGGGGGGGTAGGTTGTTTGGGAGGGGGGTTTCTTTTGGGGGTGGAGGGTTTGATATATAGGTTTCGTGTGTCCGGCCTGGCTCTGGACTATGCGGACATGGGAGGACATGAGGTGGAGAGCCAGGTCGGTTTTCAGGGGCTCGGTGGCGGGTGGTGCCAGCACCAGGACTATGCGGACATGGGAGGACATGGGGCGTGGTGCTGGCCGGGTGTGGTGAAGGGAAAAAAAAAAAAATAAAAAAAAATTATAATAATTATAATAAAAAATAAAAAAATAAAAATTTCTAATAAGTTTCAGTTGGGGTTTTTGTTAGTTTTCTGTTAGTGTTATATGTTTTCCATGGTATATTACTTATTTGGATTTTCTTTTGTTTCCAAGATAGGTAGAGTTTTGACTGGCGGATGACTGAAGAAAGACTGGAGAGTGAAAGGCGGAGTGAAAGGCAGAATGGATGGGGGCTGATTTGCGGCTGGATTTTCTTTTTGGTCTTTAATTTTGTCCCGGTTTCTTGTATCTTATTTATTGATGTTGTTTATGCTATGTTTTGGATTTATGTATTGTTTCTGTTTATGGGTTTTATATTGTATTTTCGTATGTGACACTGTTTGTGAATTTTTACTTTTCTAATAAAAATAGTTCCAATTCCTTCGGGGCAGCTGTGGGCGTCAGACACGCCTGTCTGAGCTCCTGAGTCTAGAGGCTATAGTCTGTTTTTCAGCTCAGAAGAGAGGCTTGGTGTGTGGTGTTTTTGTGTAACAGTAGCAGTTTTCCAGTCATAGTTGGAGGCTCCAACCCCTTTCCTTTTCCAAGGTTGGGGTTTTCTCACCATGGAGCATGGAGCCAAGCAGGCTCGGGGGGCAGGAGGCTCTCAATAGACGGCAGTAGCAGCAGCACCAGGAGAAGATCGGAGAGGCAGCAGGCTCCAGTGGAAAGCGGTATGGCAACCCGCAGTAAAGGACGTCTAGGTCTGAAGACCCTGGCGGAGGCTGAGCCCTGTACAAGTAAAAAGGCCAGTGAGGTCCCCCCTCCTTCCTTGCCATCATCAGGTTGGGGGATTCGGAAGGCTGGCGAGGATGTGCTTGCATATAGTAAGCGTATTGACACTACCCTTGAAGAGTATGATAAAACCAGGAGGTCCCTGTTCACTATGGGTGCGGAGCTTCAGAGTGTCCGTGCCCGTAGTGACAGGGCCTCAAGGCATGAGAGACCGGCACTGAGTAAGCAAGTCAAAAAGCTGAAGGAGCAAATTAAAGGGCTTGACCAAAGATGCCGAGAGATCCTGGAGGGCGTGGGGCCTTTCAGGGAGAAACTCCTGAATGACGATCGTTTTTACCGCAAGCAGCAGGGGCGGCTGCTGCGGGAAGGCCTCGCGTCCTCCGAAAGCTCGGATCCAGAGTATGAGTCAGATACTGACTCAGAGGGGAGCCTGCTGGCAGAGTACAGCAGTAGCCGGAAGTCTACGAGAGTGAGTTCAGGCATTCCGACCTATACGCCCCCAGAGAAATCGGCAAGTTTACCTAAGCTACCGGAGAATCTACCGCCATTACCGGCAACATCAGAAGACGATATGGGTTCTGCTGCCGGGAGGTTAATCCACGAAATCTGCATGCTAGAATCCCCGGCAAGAATGGAGAAGATGGCTTTTTCCGTAGACGACCTTGCAAACGAGGAGGAATCTAAAAAAAGGAAAAAGAAGAAGCCCAAGCCGCAAGAAGTCGGCTCCCTGAAATACGTGAGTGTCGCAGCAGATAAAACTGTTCCCGCAGGGCAACCCCCATTGACTCTAGCCCAGGCTGAATCTGGGGTGTTGCCCGCGGGTGAGATAAGGGGGGCGCAGACTCACCAGACCCCGCTTTCTCTAAGTAGCGGTGTGGCTGGGGAGCTGGGTGTAGTTTTGAAAATGGCGCCTGAAATTGCAGCGGACAAGGTCGGAAAAGCACCTCCCACGAAGGGAGGTAAAGAAGCGGTAAAGCCTGCCCCTGTGGGCAGAGTCAAAGTAGCGCCGGCCCCTCCCCAGGTCCATCGTAAGGGGAAGGGGCGTGTGACTTGTCCCTCCCTTCCGGTTTCAGGTGCCGAGGAAGCCAATGAGACCGGTGATGTGGAGGCTGCCGTCAGCGCTAGGAGCAAGTCCGCTCCTAAAGCATTGAGCGCTGTGGCAGCTGACGATGCAGAGGTCGAGGCAGAGGCACAAGTCGCTCCAACTAAGCGGAAGGAGAGTGAAGCGGAGGCCCGGAATATGCCAATCCCGCTCGTGGAGCCGCCCAAGGCCGCAAGCCCCGGTGTGAATGAGGTAATGGTGAGCGTGGGTAAGAAAGCGGTGAGTAAGAGCAGACTGGGGAGTAGGAAAAGCAGGCGTCAGGAGAGGAGGGGGAAAAAACTGTAGTTTCAGAGAGTGATTTAGATGTTCCTTGTGAGGGAAAGGGGAGGGGGGCTATGGAGGTTGTCACCCCTTGTGTTGCTGCTACTGCTGTCCCTGTTGTTAAAGATGCGGTAGCGGAGGTTTCTAGGACTAATTTGGAAAATGTAGGCATGGTTGCTGCAGAAGTAGCTTTGCCAAATGTGTTACCTAATATGTTGTTTGCCCCGGAACCCGGGGTCGCTCGGTCCAACCCTGCGACGCTGGGAACGACCGCTCCTGTCTCTGGTGTCCCGGTGGCCGCGGTGTTGGCCGGGCCGAGCGGGCTTCAGGGGGCACCCGAAGGTGGCACTGGAGTTGCGGGGGCTGGGACTGCGGCCTCAAGCTCGGTACGTTCCTATGCCAGTGTCGCCTCGGGGGCCCCAGGGGGTGCCTCGTGTCCATCACTGGGGGCCAGGGACGGTGAATTACAACAGCAGCTCCTGGTGGCCTTACGAGCAGGGCAGAGAACGATGATAGTGGATGGTCAATCGAGGGACCTTAGGTTTTGGATTGAACGTTTTGGCCTAGGGAAGTTCCGAGATGAGGGGGGTGAGACCAGGTGGACTCTCCCGACACCCGGGCAGCGGCCGGTCCGGAGGAATGTAGTCCGTCTCGGGTGGGGGGAGAAGGTCCTTGTCCTCAGAGGAGGAGGGTCGTCGAACTTCTGCTCGGGATGGGCTTTAGGGTGAGTGACATCTTTGCCCTCATTCACCCGGTCGGCTCCTCAGAGTTTGATGTCAGCTTTGTTACCCCGGGGGGCTTAGAAACCTTCTGGGGTAATTATGAGTTGGCAAAGAACGAGCCCGGCTGGCGCGACTTCAATGTGTGGGCGGTGTCAAGCCAGGATGCAATTAAGAAGGTGACCGTTTTGACTCGTAACGAGTCACTTTCTTACATGGACATTATGACCTGGCTCAACAGGTATGGGGAAGTGAAAGACTTCCCCCGGAAGAACCTTGATGAGTTTGGCATTTGGTCGGGGGCCTGGACCTTTATGGTCAAATTGAAGCATGAGGATAACTCGGTGATGTATATCCCGTCCTCAACCTTCCTCGGGAAAGACAGGATTCTTGTCTTCTACCAGGGGCAGCCGAAGCTCTGTCACAGGTGTGGTGATCCCTCGCACTTGAGTGCCTCCTGCAGGGTGCAGAAGTGTGCCATGTGTGGGGGATTAGGTCATCTAGCTGCAACCTGTGATAGGTTTCGGTGCCACCTGTGTGGTGACCTTGGTCACCCAATCGGGGCGTGCCCGAGGTCTTTTGCTAATGTCACCCTCCGACGGGCAGGGGCAGGTGAGGAGACTGTCCCTGTCACCGAGGAGGGGGTCGGAGGTGGAGAGACCAGGTTGCCGACGCGGAGGGAGAAAACCCAGCCACCATCTAGGGCGAGAAGGAGAGATAGGAGAAGGGAGCAGAGGGAGGGCATTATGTGTCTCCCCTCTGCCCCTGATCCTGCTGGGTTGGATTCTAATGCTGAAGTAGCAACGGGCACGGCACTGATTGAGGAGATGAGAAGACTGCAGAGGGAGGAAGAGGCTGACCTGTCTTCATCTTCCCAGTACATTAGTGCTGGGGAGGAACAGACGGTCAGGCGGAGAAAGTCACCGAGTAAAGCAAGGGTAAAAACATCTGCCCCCCCCCCCCCGGCAAAGGAACGTAGACTCGAGGACCTTTCAGTGATCAGCCCTAACCGGTACCAAACCCTCTGCGAGGACGCATCAGCCTCAGGGGAGGCTTCAGAGGGGGAGGTGGGACCGTCGGGGGCTGCTGAGTCTCCCTCAGGGAAGGGCCCCCTGCCTTCAGTGGAGGAGGCTGGCCTGGTACCCAGAGATGGAGACGATGCACCTCAAGCTGTTGTGGAAACTGTTGAAACAAATGTCATTAATACTCTCCAGGGAGAAACTACGGGGGAAGTCCATCCCTTGCCTGGCCAAACCGCACTAGGTGAGGTGATGGACCAATCCCAATGTAAGAAGAGGACCCGTAAGACGAGGAAAAGTCGTGGGTCCTCTTCTGACTCATCAAGGGGTGGAGGTGGTAGGAGGAAAGGGGGTGGGAAACTGAAGGTCATTGAGCTCAATCGGTCTTAATGGCAGTCCCCTCTCCACTGACGCTGGCCACCATTAATATGGCCAGCATTAAGTCTGATACGGCTAGGTTTGCAGCCTTTGATTTTCTTGGCCGAGTTCAAGCTGACATTTTGTTTTTGCAGGAGACCAGGCTCTGTACTCTATCGGAGATAAACAGAGCAAGGAGGGAGTGGTGCAGGGGGCCCACCTAGTGGTCTCTTGCGGCTGAGCCGTATAGTGGAGTGGCGGTGCTTTTTACCGCAGAGGTGAAATGCCAGCGACTGATCGAGCTCGAAATGGGAAGGTGCCTAGTCTTAGACGTCTTCATGAAGGGGCAAAGCCTGCGCCTCATTAACATCTACGGTCCCCAGACAAAGTGGGACCGTAAAAGCCTCTTTATGAAGATCAAGCCTTTTCTTTTTACGGGCAAACAAGTCATCTTTGGTGGGGATTTTAATACCATAACTAGACCCCAAGACCGAGGAGGTACCAGAGATAGACTGCCCTATGATGGCGTCGCGTTAAATAGCATAGTGAGTGAAGCTCGCCTGGAGGATATCCACATCAGGCATTCCCCAGGTCACCGTGGGTTCACCTTTCAGAGAGGTAGTGTTAGGTCCAGGATAGATAGGTTTTTTTTGAAGGAGAATTCCGTCACCACCCCTGTGTCCGTGGTGGAGGTGGAGTTCTCCGATCACTGTCTAATTTTGTTTTCTTTGAATATTTCAGAGACCCTCCGGAGAGGAAGAGATTTGTGGAGGCTGAATTCGTCACTCCTTGAGGAGGCAGCTGTAAGACAAGCCTTTGAGGAGTTTCTTCAGGATCAGGTACTATTACTGGGTCTTGAAGGCACTAGGTCAGAGTGGTGGGAGATATTCAAAAAAAGGGTGGCGGGATTTTTCCGCCGGCTCTCAAGCCTCAGGTCACTGGACATGTACCGCATGTACAGTGCACTGAGGAAGAGACTTGAACATCTGGTCTCGACCGGAGGTAGCCAGGAGGATATCTCTGGTGTGAAAGCTTTGCTTAAAAGGTGTCAGTATGATAGGCACGCATCTTTGGTTCTTGAGAGGGATTTCGGGAAATACCGCTCGCCCGACCCCTACAGGAACTGTAAGATGTCAGTGGCTTGTAAGACAGTAACAGGCCTGATTGACAGTACAGGATCCCTGACAAGATCCAGGTCAGGGATCTTGGAGGTCGTCAGATCCTTCTACTCGAACCTTTTGGCAAAGAAGGAACTGAATCGGGATCGGATTTCAGGTTTCTTGGCTGACGCCATTCCTGAGTCAGCAGAAGACCTTTCTCTTGATGTTTTGGTAGAACCTATAAGGGAAGAGGAAGTCGTCAGGGCTATTGAGGGTCTTGCCCTCAAGAAGTCACCTGGCCCGGATGGCTTAACATCTGAGTTCTATCGGACCTTTAAAGGAGCTTTGGCTCCCCTCTTGACTGATGTGCTTAATGAGTGTCTATCCTCGGGCACTCTGCCAAAGTCAATGAGGAGGTCTGCCCTTATAGTTCTGTCAAAGGGTAAGGATCCGAGCCATATTGAGAACTGGCGGCCCATAGCACTTCTCAATGTGGACCGGAAGATTCTGGCGAAGGTACTTTTCAATCAGCTGGTACAGTTTGCGCCCCGACTCCTCTCGCCGGCTCAGCACTGCTCTGTTCCCGGTCGTAGCACCTTAAGTGCGGTCCTGAGTGTCAGGGAGGCTGTGGAGCAGAGTAGGGCAGGTCGGTGGAAGGGGTACTTGCTGTCCCTAGATCAGGCTAAGGCTTTTGACAGGGTGAATCATGAGTATTTGTGGTCAACTCTCTCGAGGTATGGCCTGCCTGGGGGGTTCATTCAGTGGCTGCAGACCTTATACGCTGGGGCTGAGTCTTTCCCACTTGTGAATGGTTGGGTTGGTCGTCCTTTTGAGGTGGGGTCGGGCGTCCGACAGGGATGTCCCTTGAGCCCGCTACTGTATGTGTTCGCCATTGACCCCCTGATTAGGCGGATTAATGGTGGGCCGGTGGCGGGAGTAAGGATGGACCTGGAGGGCACCGGCTCCCCTTTGAGGACAGTAGCCTACGCGGATGATGTCACCGTTCTTGTCTTGTCGCGGGAGGAGATTGAATGGGTGATGTCTGAAGTGGACAGTTACTCGGAGGCTTCCGGATCAGCTGTGAACAGGAACAAGTGTGGAAGCCTCTGGCTGGGAGGGGGAGAGCCTGAATTTTCTCTCCCGGACACCCTCCCAGAACCCCAGGGGTCTGTAAAGATCTTAGGCATCCATTTTGGCCAGGGTGATTACCCACTCCAAAATTGGGAAGGTAGGCTTAAGGATGTCGCCCAGAGAGTTGATTGCTGGAAGGGTTGGTCTTTGACCCTGAGAGAAAGGGTTCACCTTGCCAAAGCCTTCCTGCTCCCGTTGGTGATCTATCTAGGTAGCGTCTGTGCCTTGCCAGAGTCTTGTTGGAGTAGGATCTGTTGCCTGTTCTTCCAATTGTTATGGGGGAACAGGCTCAACCTAATCAAGAGGGAGGTTACATACCGCACAAGGAGGCTAGGGGGGTTAAATATGGTTAACCCCGTGGTGTTCTTAATGAACACCTTTCTTAAGCTCAATCTACCAAACCTCTCCGCCGAGGGGGCTCCTTCGTGGGTAGCCTCCCGCTAGGGGTGGTTTCGGCCCTTCTTCCAGAAATGGGAGGCAGGAGGGCAAGTGAAAGATCTTCGTGCACCCCATGGATATCTCCCGACCTATGCTTCCCTGGTCTTGAAAGTGATTCGTCGGTGGGGTCTGGGGGCGTGGGAGATCAGGACTCAGTCAAGACGTTTTCTTGATGACAAAGTCCTGTTGACCCGCTTCCAGAAGCCTCTGGTGCTCAAAGATTGCCCAGGAGAAACCTTAGAGGGAAGGTTGCGTGTTCTTAACTCCAAAAGGTTTCCTCAGAAGTTTTGGGATCTGACCTGGTGCTGCCTCCTAGGTAAGTTATATGTGAGGGGGAACTTGAAGTACCGGAACTCCGACGAACGAGGCTGCCCTCGGGAGGAGTGTGGCGACATGCTGGAAAGCATGGAGCACTTCCTGCTTCAGTGCCCCTTCAATATAAGGGTTTGCAAATTGGTGGGGACCTCCACCGGTTGGCTGCGGCTGGCTGGCCTTTCCTATGCCGAGTGGGCCTATGGGGCATTCAAACACCCGGAGGGCAGGGACTGCCAGACACTTTTTATAGTTAGTGCAGTGGTTAGGTTCCACTTGTGGTCATCCCGGTGTCTAGTATCGACGCGAGGCAAAATCCTCCCGGAGGTGGAGGTGGTTAAAAACATCATGGTGGACCTGGTGAGGGTGCGCTCTCGGGAGTATGAGGGGCTGGGCGCAAAAAGGGCTGGTACCCTCTGGAGGGGTTTTACCTTTTCTGTTCCCTGAGGGATAGAATAAGGGATTAAAACAGGTTAGCTAGGTTAGGGCCAGATAGGGAAAGGGAGGGCAAGGTTTTGCACAAGAGGTGGGGTTTGTTATTTTTTAATGGTAGGGAGGGACAGGTAGGGATAGGGTAGGGATAGATTGATAGATAGGGACATAGTGGTAGGGCCTCTTGTGCTCTCTTCCTGGTGGAGGGCTGGTGTGTCACCGCATAGGCATTTTGTTTTGGAAATAGGATGGAAGGGTAAGAGGCTTGAGGATAACCGACCCTAGGCCTATGGGAGGTTTATGGGAGGGAAGGGGGTGTCAATGGTTTATATAAGATTGTGGGTTTTGTTATTGTATTTTGTCTGGTTTTCTTGTCTGGTACTTTGTTATTTGCTATTTGTCACTTATCATATTTTTTTTTGTCCGTTTCCATTTTCCATTTCCATTTTCATATTCCCATTGTATGCAGTAGTTAAAGGGTTTTTTTTTCTTAGGGGGGTAGGTTGTTTGGGAGGGGGGGTTTCTTTTGGGGGGTGGAGGGTTTGGTATATAGGTTTCGTGTGTCCGGCCTGGCTCTGGACTATGCGGACATGGGAGGACATGAGGCGGAGAGCCAGGTCAGTTTTCAGGGGCTCGGTGGTGGGTGGTGCCAGCACCAGGACTATGCGGACATGGGAGGACATGGGGCGTGGTGCTGGCCGGGTGTGGTGAAGGGGAAAAAAAAAAAAAAAAAAAATTTCTAATAAGTTTCAGTTGGGGTTTTTGTTAGTTTTCTGTTAGTGTTATATGTTTCCATTGTATATTACTTATTTGGATTTTCTTTTGTTTCCAAGATAGTTAGAGTTTTGACTGGCAGATGACTGAAGAAAGACTGGAGAGTGAAAGGCGGAGTGAAAGGCAGAATGGATGGGGGCTGGTTTGCGGCTGGGTTTTTTTGGTCTTTAATTTTGTCCCGGCGTTTTCTTGTATCTTATTTATTGATGTTATTTATGCTATGTTTTGGATTTATGTATTATCTCTGTTTATGGGTTTTATATTGTATTTTCGTATGTGACAGTGTTTGTGAATTTTTACTTTTCTAATAAAAATAGTTCCAATTCCTGGACAACCTCTTTAAAGGATTTATCCATCTTTCTAATGTTGATGGCCTGTCCTTAGGATAGGCCAGCAATATTACATCTGCGATGATACAACAACCAGGACCTCTGCAGATCAGCTTTTCTAGGACAGAGCGGCTACAGGTAAAGGTAACAATTCTTGGAGCCACGCTGTTCACTTGCCATACAAGGTGTAGCAGTAGGTTTAGGTAGTGCAGTTATGCACATGGTATAGTGGGTGAGCAGCATGGCTCCCGACATGTTATTACCTTTAGCCGCCCTGTCTCGGTACCGCTGATCTGCAGGGGTCCTGATGGTGGGCCCCTAGAAACAATTCCACTGGTGGGCCCTAGACATCCCAGTCCGACACTGTCTGAACCTGTTTAGCTAGCTCAGCTACCAGGCCTGCCAAACCCTGCTGATTCAGAGGGAAGCAATGGCAGAAGGTAATTTTTTGGGCTAGTTATTCTGTAAGGGAATCGCGAGCGGAGCGATTCCCCAGTAGCTGCTGGAGAACCCTGGGGGGAGGGGCACAACAAGACAGTGAGCCCTAAAGCTGAAAACCCCCCACTGGCCCTGCCTCTTGCCTGACTGTCCTAGGTGACAGCCGACAACTCGGAGCCGGTCCCTACACTGAATAAGTGACAACACAGAACGCAGACAGAACAAACGACAAAAAGGGAGGTCAGCAAGCCAAGGGTTCGGTAACAGACAAGCAATGCAGTACAGAATCAAAATCCAAGAGAATAGTCAAAAGTCAAGGCCAGAGGTCAGGAATAGGAATACAGGTAACAAAAACAGCAAGGAGTAAAAGCCAGAATGCAAGAAGCAATAACCAGCGCCAATGTGAATGTGAGCATAGAATAAATAGGAAGACAAAACCCGCCCCAGACTACATAGGAGGAAAGGCTGTCAATCACACAGGCAAGGCAAAATTAACTATTAGTGGAGCAGAGGAAAACCAAGGAAGTAGACGGGTGTGGCAGAAAATCAATTACATAGTCTAGGACAGTGTTCATACTGAGCAACAAGAATCTTAAACAAGGAGTCAAACTGAGTACACCTCCTGCGCCGCCGCGTGCAGGCGGAGGGTGGTGCAGAGACCCGAACAGGCAGAGACGTTACACGTATGCTTTATATACTATGGCAATTCTGATTGGAAGCAATGTGAGCAAAGCACCATTTCCATATAAGTCGGTGCATATGACTCACACCCAGTCCTGGCATTCTAACAAACAGCAAAGGAACAAACTTCAGCAAACAAAAAAATATGGAGACTTTATTCCCAGTATAAAAACAGCCATGAGGATGATGAGAGTAACACTGTAAGAGCCTATATGTTTTGACGGCCATGATATGACCATGATTAAGGACACTTGCGTCAGAAACAAGTAGATTTTTATTTGCCGAGTGCTGGGCGAAGTTTGTGCCTATGAGTTGTAAGGCCTGTTACTATAAAATAAACAGATTGTTGGGAGATCATGCCATAGAGTCTTGTGTTATTGTCTTTGTCAGGCCTGGATCTATCTTCCTTTCCCCCACAGGGCATGTAAGAATTGGAAGCTCGCAAACAATAAGGTGAGATTCCTTCTTTGGGGAGCATAAGCAAATTCCACCACAAAACCCATGGTGTGAGTGAGAGAAAAAATGGGCATCACAACCTGCACATGTGAATGTACTTGAAGAGTTTTAACTAGCATGATAATTCATTGAATAGGTATGTGTGGTATTAGAAAAACACAAAAAACTGCTTCAACTGTCCATAGGTTATATGTGGTTTGGTAGCACAGCTCCATTCACTTCAATGGACCTGAGCAACAGTACCACACATAATGTATGACGTGGAGCTGTTTCTGGATGAAAGCAAACATGTTTTTCTAATACTGTAGAACCCATTAAAATGATTATTAAAATTAGGAAGTTTTCCTTATACAAAACTTTGCACACAACCTGTTAGGGTACATAGTTTTGTCCCACAGTCTCTCCATATTGCTTCAGAGGGTGCCAAAGATTAAATTCCACCAAATATATCTGGTGGACCTGTAATAATGTGCATTGGTTTTATAAAGACATAAGCTGCTTTCTTCATAAGGACACCAATCTAGATATCCCCTTAAACTTCACAATATACCTACTTGGTGCAAAGTCCCAAGGGCTCTCATTCTTCCGTTATAAATGAGTACAGCTTTTGTGGCTATAGGAGAAATCTCAAAATGTATCAGGACAGCTTCCAGTTTCCTTGTGGTTCCACTCGGATAACAAACCTATATGTTTTCCCTGTTGTAGAAACTCAGCGCTTTTTGTTGCAGATTTTACTGCGGTTTTTTTTTAGCCAAAGTCAGGAGTGGATTTAACAGAAGGGAAACGTCTAAGTGTATCCTTTATATTTTTCATTTCTTTTGTAGCCATTCCTGACTTTGGCTAAAAAAAAAACGCAGCAAAATCTGCAACAAAAAACGCTGCGTTTCCGCAACGTGGGGCCTTAGCCATAGACTTTATTCTGTATTTTTCAAATGGGATATAGACTATAAACAATATAACCTGATGACAGGCTGGCATGCAAGCTGCATGAAATTTGGAATTACCCCACCTGTCATAGTCAACTTTCAGACTTTTCCACCTGCTAACTAGTATTTCTGTTTATGAAGGTATTAGGCAATAGTCATGTATCCAATGTCCTGATATAACAATCTACAGAACTGTCCTTCTATCTTCTATAATTAGCAGCTAAAGATTCATGCGCATTTAGGATCTGTATCACATGGATCCTGAATGTTCAGCAGAAATGTACATTTATGGGCACAGGCACAATCTGTAGCAGAGTCCCCTCCACTTGTCGTGTCATATCTATAATATAGATTTCTTATTGTGTGACAGAAAAACCTTTGAGACCCCTCAGATACCAGTGCCTTGGTCTAACTGTTACCTCTGCGCCTCCTATAGCTATGCATGTGTACAGTCATGGCCAAAAGTTTTGAGAATGACACAAATATTATATTTTCACATGATCTGCTGCCCTCTGGTTTTTATGTGTGTTTGTCAGATGTTTTTATCACATACAGAAATATAATTGCATTCATATTATGAGTAACAGAAGCTTATATTGACAGTTAGAATGAGTTAATGCAGCAAGTCAATATTTGCAGTGTTGACCCTTCTTCTTCAGGACCTCTGCAATTCTCCCTGGCATGCTCTCAATCAACTTCTGGATCAAATCCTGACTGATAGCAGTCCATTCTTGCAGAATCAATGCTTTAATTTTGTCTGAATTTGTTGGTTTTTGTTTGTCCACCCGTCTCTTGATGATTGACCACAAGTTCTCAATGGGATTAAGATCTGGGGAGTTTCCAGGCCATGGACCCAAAATCTCTATGTTTTGTTCCCTGAGCCATTTAGTTATCACCTTTGCTTTATGGCAAGGTGCTCCATCATGCTGGAAAAGGCATTGTTGAGCGCCAAACTGCTCTTGAACGGTTGGGAGAAGTTGCTCTTGGAGGACATTCTGGTACCATTCTTTATTCATGGCTGTGTTTTTAGGCAAGACTGTGAGAGAGCCGATTCCCTTGGCTGAGAAGCAACCCCACACATGAATGGTTTCAGGATGCTTTACAGTTGGCATGAGACAAGACTGGTGGTAGCGCTCACCTCTTCTTCTCCGAATAAGCTGTTTTCCAGATGTTCCAAACAATCGAAAAGGGGATACATCAGAGAAAATGACTTTACCCCAGTCCTCAGCAGTCCACTCCCTGTACCTTTTGCAGAATATCAGGCTGTCCCTGATGTTTTTTCTGGAGAGAAGTGGCTTCTTTGCTGCCCTCCTTGAGACCAGGCCTTGCTCCAAGAGTCTCCGCCTCACAGTGCGTGCACACCTGCCTGCTGCCATTCCTCAGCAAGCTCTGCACTGCTGGTAGCCCGATCCCGCAGCTGAAACACTTTTAAGAGACGGTCCTGCCGCTTGCTGGTCTTTCTTGGGCGCCCTGGAGCCTTTTTGGCACCAATGGAACCTCTCTCCTTGAAGTTCTTGATGATGCGATAGATTGTTGACTGAGGTGCAATCTTTCTAGCTGCAATACTCTTCCCAGTTAGGCCATTTTTGTGCAGTGCAATGATGACTGCACGTGTTTCTTTAGAGATAACCATGGTTAACAGAAGAGAAACAATGATGGCAAGCACCAGCCTCCTTTTAAAGTGTCCAGTGGTGTCATTCTTACTTAATCATGACAGATTGATCTCCAGCCCTGTCCTCATCAACACCCACACCTGTGTTAATGGAGCAATCACTGAAACGATGTTAGGTGGTCCTTTTAAGGCAGGGCTGCAATGATGTTGAAATGTGTTTTGGGGGATAAAGTTCATTTTCTAGGCAAATATTGACTTTGCAAGTAATTGCTGTTAAGCTGATCACTCTTTATAACATTCTGGAGTATATGCAAATTGCCATTAGAAAAACTGAAGCAGTAGACTTTGTAAAAATTAATATTTGTATCATTCTCAAAACTTTTGGCCATAACTGTATAGATGCCTAAAATCCTATTCAGGCACAGAAGTGTGAAAACGTGTAAATATCCTCCTTATTAAAAAGGTAGAAAAAAAAGCTTTCTATTTTTATAAATTTTATGACATTTTGCTTACTCCCTCAATAATGTAATATACAACATGATGTTTAAAAATGTTGTCTCAGGATCTTAATGAAATTTAATTAATGGAATGGCAAAAAATAAAACACAACACTTATCATCTTTATATATTCAATAGAGCATATTATATTTCATGGAAGTTGTTTAGGCTAGGTGTACAGGTACAAGATAGATGTTTAAGATGTAAAACCCCCATTTGGGACTTTGCAGAGGCAAAAAAAAAAAAACCTGATGTTTTTTTTTTTTTTTCCAATAGCAACTGATAATGAATCTGTAAAAAACAGATGACTTTTTTTGTGCTGCCTGTCTTTTTTCATAGATATATGGACTTGAATGGCCACGCCGAGTACATAAAAGAGAAACAATAGTGCATGGTACAATTTTTTTCTCAGTGTCTCTGTCCCCGAAAACAGAAAACTGATGTGTGAATGGGTCCATTCACTATAATGGGTCTCTGTGTGCTTTTTTACAGACAACAGGTGGACAGAAAAAAATTGTTAGTGTAAAAGGGCCTTATATCCCCTCTGTTGTAGCCAGGAAAAGACTGATTAACCTCTTGATATTATATGACAAATTTACGTTTATTAAGAGGAATGGATTGGATGCTTTTCACAAAATCTGGGAACTATGGCTTACGCTAGGTTCACACTTGCGCTCGGGTTTCCGTTTTGCTTAAAGAGTGGTTACCCACAGAAACCCGCAGACCCCATAGAATATAATGGGGTCCGCCAGGTTTCTGCCCGAAAAATGCGAATGGGGGACAGAATCCCCGAACGGGATGCATGCTACATGCCAGAGTTCTTTTTCCCTTTGTTTTTTTTGTTTTTTTTGTGTGTTGTTTCCCCTTTTAAGTGTATAAGGCAGGATAGGATTTGGGAGAGTAATATCAGATAAAAACTAACAATGAGTTAGGAATTGTTACTTTGATGTAGTATGAAAAACAGCAATTAACGTTGGGACAGTGGGCCTCAACCATGGCCAGTCAGAGAAAATATATCCGACCTCTGGCTAGGCATCACATAATCGCAAGGTTAGACTAGCAAGAAAAGTGGTTAAAGCATAACGTTTATTATCTCAATTAAAAGGATACCACTACCCACATCACATGCTTCACAGGTATTCTTTGACTCTATGTGCTAAAATACTACTGCCGGGACCTTGTTGATGGTCCACATGCATCCCCAAGTAGAGTACATAATGCTAATCACATAAATCCACCAGCATTAAACCAAATAGCTCAAAATAGTGAACAGGGAAAGACCTATAAATGTATGGAAACCCTGTATAGGTTGAAATGGCCTTACTGGGATTCAGTAGATAAGCAGGAGGAAGCCCAGCCACTCATCCATAGTGTGTGTGTCCCAGCAACTTGTGGGTCTTTCCCTCTGTGTACCTGGACATACCATATCAATGCCCATGTCTTACTATACCTCCAACATATTCCGTTTCACTTTACAAACATGGTAAGCTACTGCCCCATATAGGACACACAATCTAAATTTCCTATCAATATGTTTTTGCAGTGTGGTAGGAAACCCACACAAACACAGGAATAACATACAAACTCTTTGCAGTTGTTGTCCTTGGTTGGATTAGAACTTAGAACCTAGACAACAGTGCTAACCATTGAGCCACTTCTGCCCCTGTTTGAAATAGTTAAATTTTATATTTCGCATTGATTTTTTGTGATCACATAAAATTATTTCTTTTAGTATTAGAATGTGGCACTGCTTGCAGCACTTTTCTCTCCGCATGTTTCCACATATTTAGTGTGGCAACCGAGCGGAAACCACACGTACCCCATTATAGTCTATGGGGTCCGCAGATTTCCTTATGTAAACCGCTTTTCTATGCATATAGGTTTCCATTCGGGGAGTCTGCTTGAGGACCCCCGAACGGAATCCCAAATGCAGATGTGAACCGGCCCTTAGAAGCGTACTTACCATTTAACCCCTTATATGCTGTGGTCAATGCTAACCACAGCACCTGTCATTTTACAAACAGAAAGTAAATACAAACTCTTTTTCCCTTGCTAATGAAAGATAAAAAGCACAAAATTGGTATCACCTCATCTATAACAACCATTAAAATTAAATTAGTATATTTTTAATGATACCTTTAAAATCAGATGCCAGAATTGATGTTTTTTGGTCATTTCACCTCGCAAAAGCAAAAAGTAATCAAAACTGATCTAAAAGTCTTATGTACCCGCAAAATAAAAAGTCTCGTAAAGATAAATTCAAAGGGATGCTGAAAAGGATAAAATGTTACTGGTTTAAGGCTAAATGTTTTAACCCCTTAACGACCTTGGACATACTATTACGTCCTTGGTGCAAGGTACTTCGCGTACCAGGGCATAATACTACACCCAAGGCCGGCTGCCCGCTCGCTATCTGGGCGGTGGCATCGGAACCGGGTGTTAGCTGTAACTGACAGCTAACACCCTGCTGCATAACCTCCAGTCGGAACTGAGTTCCGATCGGAGGTTTTAACCCCTTGGCGAGATAGTGGGTGCCGATATCTATATTCTGCAGCCCGGGGTCTGCCCAGTGACACCAGGCTGCCTGGAGACCCCATTACCTGGTTGACCCTTCTGGAACCTCTGGAAGTTAGGCTATGCGTCTACATAGCGCTGACTTCCTGTATAGATTACAAGACACATGTATGCTTGTGTCTTGCAGTCTATAGTACTGAGCCAGCAATCAAAGCATTGCTGGCTCAAGTGTCCTAATGGGACTCATGAAAAAGTAAAAAAGTGCAAAAAAAATAAATAAAGTATGTGAAAAAAATTAATAAAATAATAAAGCCCCAAAAATTCAATTTTTCTGTATAAAAGGAATTATATAAAAAAGAAACCTAAAAATTAATAAAAACAATACATATTTGGTATTGCCGCGTCCATAACAACCTGTATAATAAAACTGAAACAATATTTAACGTACGCGGTGAACGTCGGAAAAAAAAACTGAAAAAAAAACGCCAGAAGTAATGATTTTTCGCCATCTCGCCTTACAAAATATGCAATAAAAAGTGATCAAAAAGTCATATCTACCCCAAAACAGTACCAGTAAAAAGCACAGGTTGTCCCGCAAAAAATAAGCCCTAAACCAACTCTGTGAACTGCAAAATAAAAACGTTACGCATCTCAGAAGATGGTGATGCAAAAATAACTGATTTATAACCCCAAAATGGGTTTTTGTTCTGAAAAATTAGTATCACATAAAAAAAACAATATAAATGAGGTATCGCCGTAATCGTACCAACGGGCAGAATAAAAGTAACACATTACTTACGCTGTACGCTGCATGGCGAAAAATTTAAAAGGTAAAACACAATGCCAGAATTGATGGGGGTTTTTTTAATCCACCAAGAAAGAGTTAATAAAATGTATTCAATAAGTTATAGACACCCAAAAATTATGTAATTACAAAATACATCTCATACCGCAAACAACAAGCCTCATATGGCTACATCACCAGAAAAATAAAGAAAATATAAGTTGTACAATGTGAAGACAAAAACCCCAAAAATCGCCAAATCATTAGAACACAACTGGCTGTGTCAGGAAGGGAATGTATAAACTGTGCGAGCGTATATGACGGTGCAAACCAGATTTAGAGCTTACGAGGGATAATAAACCAGAAGTGAGCCCCAGAGAGACACCCCCAATAACAGGAACTACTGGGGAAATAGTAGGGAATTTAGTGTACCCAATGTACTCCGCACAGCTTACATATTCACTGTTCACCATCCACTATGTAGTCATGTCTGGGATACTAATGCTCACTACACCCCTTGATAAATTCTTTGAGGTGTGCAGTTTTCAAAATGGGGTCATTCCCTAGGGGATTCAACTTTACTGGTACTTTGGAGGCTCTGCAAACATGACATGGTGTCCAGATCCCAAACATCTGAATCTGCGTTCCAAAAGTCACGTAGCGCTCCTTCCCTTCTGTGCCCTACTGTGTGCCCAAACTGCAGTTTATACCCACATGTATGACACAATTTTACCCAGGGTAACGTACTTAATGTCATATGTGGGTATACACTGCTGTATGGACACAGCTGGGCACAGTATGGAAGGAGCGCTATTTGGTTTTTGGAGCACAGATTGGACGGTTTGGTTTTTGGACGCCATTATACTTTTGCAGAGCTGAAATGCCACTAAAGTGTTATCCCCTGACATACCACCCCATTTTGGAAACTACACCCCTGAAGGATTTTATCCAGGGGTGCAGTGAGCATTTTTAACCCCCAAGCATTGCTATAATTTATTATCCATAAATGAATACACAGCTGATGGTGAAAGGTGAAAATGACAATTTTTCCAGGATTATGTCATTTCAGTGTGTAATATGTTGTGCCCGGCTTGTATCACAGACGAATGCTCCAAAAGCTGTTGTGCCCGGGATCCCCGCTTAATAGTTTTTGGATTGTGTGCCTCTGCTGACACAAGCTGGGTACAACATATCGGGCACAGAAATGGCGTATCTATGGAAAAATTTCATTTTTAACTTTTCATTATCAGCTGCACATTAATTTCTGGAAATTAAATTAATGCAACATTTAAGGGTTAATAGTGCTCGCTACTCCACTTCATAAATCCCTTGAAGGGTGTAGTTTCCAAAATGGGGTGACATGTCTGCAGATTCCACTTTACTGGCAATTCAGGGGCTCTGCAAAAGTGACATTGTGTCCAAAAACCAAACTGTGCTCCAAAAACCAAAATAGCGCTCCTTCCCTTCTGTGCCCAGCTGTGCCCAAACAGCAGTTTATACCCACATATGGCATTAAGTACGTCATCCTGGGTACACCAGTGTCATACATGTGGGCATAAACTGCCATTTGGGCACAGAGCAGGGGGCAGATGTGAAGGAGCGCTATGTGCTTTTGGAGCGCAGATTTAGATTGACGGTTTTTGGACGCCATGCCACATTTGCAGAAACCCTAAAATTGCCCCTACAAAATGGGGTCGCTTCTTGGGGAATTCCAGTTTACTGGCACCTCCAGGGCTCTGCAAAAATAACATGGCGACCAAAAGGTCCCTCTAAATCTACTGTATACCCCAAAAGCTAAAAAAAACACAGTGCTTCTTCCCTTCTGAGTCCTGCTGTGTGCCCAAGTAGCAGTTTATACCCACATACAGTACAGACCAAAAGTTTGGACACACCTTCTCATTCCAAGAGTTTTCTGTATTTTCATGACTATAAAAATTGTAGATTCACACTGAAGGCATCAAAGCTATGAATTAACACATGTGGAATTATATACTTAACAAAAAAGTGGGAAACAACTGAAAATATGTCTTATATTCTAGGTTCTTCAAAGTAGCCACCTTTTGCTTTGATTACTGCTTTGCACACTCTTGGCATTCTCTTGATGAGCTTCAAGAGGTAGTCACCTGAAATGGTCTTCCAACAGTCTTGAAGGAGTTCCCAGAGATGCTTAGCACTTGTTGGCCCTTTTGCCTTCACTCTGCGGTCCAGCTCACCCCAAACCATCTTGATTGGGTTCAGGTCTGGTGACTGTGGAGGCCAGGTCATCTGGCGTAGCACCCCATCACTCTCCTTCTTGGTCAAATAGCCCTTACACAGTCTGGAGGTGTGTTTGGGGTCATTGTCCTGTTGAAAAATAAATGATGGTCCAACTAAACGCAAACCGGATGGAATAGCATGCCGCTGCAAGATGCTGTGGTAACCATGCTGGTTCAGTATTCCTTCAATTTTGAATAAATCCCTAACAGTGTCACCAGCAAAGCACCTCCACACCATCACACCTCCTCCTCCATGCTTCACGGTGGGAACCAGGCATGTAGAGTCCATTCGTTCACCTTTTCTGCGTCGCACAAAGACACTGTGGTAGGAACCAAAGATCTCAAATTTGGACTCATCAGACCAAAGCACAGATTTCCACAGGTCTAATGTCCATTCCTTGTGTTCTTTAGCCCAAACAAGTCTCTTCTGCTTGCTGCTTGTCCTTAGCAGTGGTTTCCTAGCAGCTATTTTACCATGAAGGCCAGCTGCACACAGTCTCCTCTTCACAGTTGTTGTAGAGATGTGTCTGCTGCTAGAACTCTGTGTGGCATTGACCTGGTCTCTAATCTGAGCTGCTGTTAATCTGCGATTTCTGAGGCTGGTGACTCGGATGAACTTATCCTCCGCAGCAGAGGTGACTCTTGGTCTTCCTTTCCTGGGGCGGTCCTCATGTGAGCCAGTTTCTTTGTAGCGCTTGATGGTTTTGGCCACTGCACTTGGGGACACTTTCAAAGTTTTCCCAATTTTTCGGACTGACTGACCTTCATTTCTTAAAGTAATGATGGCCACTCGTTTTTCTTTACTTAGCTGCTTTTTTCTTGCCATAATACAAATTCTAACACTCCATTCAGTAGGGCTATCAGCTGTGTATCCACCTGACTTCTGAACAACACAACTGATGGTCCCAACCCCATTTATAAGGCAAGAAATCCCACTTATTAAACCTGACAGGGCAAACCTGTGAAGTGAAAACCATTTCACGTGACTACCTCTTGAAGCTTATCAAGAGAATGCCAAGAGTGTGCAAAGCAGTAATCAAAGCAAAAGGTGGCTACTTTGAAGAACCTAGAATATAAGACATATTTTCAGTTGTTTCACACTTTTTTGTTAAGTATATAATTCCACATGTGTTAATTCATTGTTTTGATGCCTTCAGTGTGAATCTACAATTTTTATAGTCATGAAAATACAGAAAACTCTTGGAATGAGAAGGTGTGTCCAAACTTTTGGTCTGTACTGTATATAATTTTTTTGTCCCCGGGATAGCCCACTTAATAGTTTTAGGAATGCATGTCTCTGATGCCACAACATGGCCGCATCGTATTAGGTACTGAAATTGGATATTTCTTTAAAAACTTTAATTTTCACTTTGTACATTAATTTTTGGGAAGCATTTTTAGGCTCAAAATGATAATACCCCTTGATACATTCTTTTAGGGGGTGTAGTTTCTAAAATGGGGTCACTTTTGAGAGGTTTCCATTGTATCAGTATTCTAGAGGCTCTGCAAATGTGACATGGCACCTGAAAAATATTCCAGCCACTTCTCCCCTCCAAAAGCCAAATAGCACTCCTTCCATTCTGAGCCCCACCATACACCCATACAGCAGATTACAACCACATATGGGTCATTTCTTTGTTCAGAAAAAATTGTGTAACAAACTGTGGGGAGCTTTTTCTTCTTTAACCACTTGCAAAAATTAAAAATATGTCGCTAAATGGATGGTTTATTGGAAAAAAAAAGTAATTTAGTAATTTTTCATTTTTACATCCCAAAGTCAATAAAATCTGTGAAACAGCTGTGAGGTCAAAATGGGGTCACTTTTGGGGGTTTCCACTGTATTGGTACTTTGGGGGCTCTGCGAATGAGACATGGCACCTGAAAACTATTCCAGCAAAATCTGCCCTCCAAAAGCCAAATAGCACTCTTTCCATTCTGAGCCCTGCTATGTACCCATACAGCAGATTATGACCACATATGGGGTATTGCCATGTTGAGGAGCAATTGTTTAACAAACTGTAGGGTGCTTTTTCTCCTTTAACCCCTTGTGAAAATTAAAACTTTGGGGATAAAGTGACGTTCTAGTAATTTTTCACTTATACATCCCAATGTTAGTAAAATCTGTGAAACGGCTGTGGGGTCAAAATGCTCACTATACCCCTTGATGAATTCTGTGAGGGGTGTAGTTTCCAAAATGGGATCACTTTTAGGGGGTTTCCATTGTCTTGGTACTCTAGGGGCTTTGCAAATGAGACATGGCACCTGAAAACTATTCCAGCAGAATTTGCTTTTCAAACATCCAGTGTCACTCCTTCCCTTCCGTGGGCTGCCGTGTGCCCAAACATCAATTTACAACCACATGTGGGGTATTGCTGTGCTCTGGAGAAATTGCATAACAAACTGAGAGATGCATTTTCTCCTTTAGTTTTAATAATTTTTATTAAAGATTTTACAGATATAAAGGGACAAAAACAATAGCATGACTAAGTAGTACAATCTGGGTATACAGCATATTATGGACCAATAGTGTCTCTTCATCATAGTATACAGGTGCAAGCTGCCTTACCCATTGAAATGAAACCAGAATGCAAAAATCTAACAATGAAACGTTAGGCAATGAACATAAAAACAAACAAACTTTAGAACTTTAAAGGCACCCTAATTGAGGCTTTGGCGGTAAGGTATCTCAAACGCGTAAAGCGTACACGCAGTAATATCATATATCATATATCTGGCTATGGAGGAATGCATAAGTCTCAGTGTGTTAGATAAATTAGATAAGCAGAGTTAAGGGAAGTGAAAATCGGGATATTAAAACAAAATGTGTGTGTATATAAGGGCGAGATAAGAAGTACCCTAGGCTGATAAACTATGAACCCACCTTAATTAATGTATCTAGAGTGGATCCAGCAGTCCAAAGTGTTCACAAAAGAGTTATATGAATGGTTACCCAGGGCGATAATTTTTTTCATAAATAAAGGTGTTGTTAATAGCAGATTGTAAAGCCGAAAAGGGCGGGGAAGCGGTCGATTTCCACCTCTGGACCAGCATCAACTTGGCGATAGTCAAGATCTTACACAAGAGTGTTTTATACGGGTTTATTGTGTTAGGAACTCTAAGTAACTAAACAGCCAAGTGCGGAGTATACCGGATCTGGAGACTGAACAGCTCTGAGAGCATGTCAAATACTTCTGTCCAGTATCCCTGGATAATCGGACACTGCCCTAAAGTATGAAGCAAAGTACCCCTCCTCCCGGCATCCTCTCCAACAAACTCCGGAAACAGAAGGGTAGGCCAACTGCAAAACTGAGGGGGTGCGATACCATCGCAGCGTAATTTTAATTGCCGAATCAATTTAATTGCACGTTGCCATTCATTGGGGGGTAAAGCTCACTCCCAGATCCCTCTCCCAATAGTGAAATAGGGCAGATTTGACATAGGAAGAGGTATCATCCACCAAATCGTACAAAAACCTCAGGCCTCTCACTTTTTTTGATATCCATGTGAAGATCGTACCATTATGAGGAGTAGAAGTGGAGGAGTTTTTAGACAAAAAGTGCAGTATTCTAATATATGTGTAGAAATTTCTCATAGGGATTCCATATTTTTGCCGCAATGCCGTAAAAGATAGGACTGTCCCACTTTCAGAGTACAGCTGCGAGACCTGGGTAATCCCCCCCAGCCTCCCAACCCGAAATATCCAAGTCCCTGATTGCCCAAGATATGAGGGATAAAGGTGTGTCCGAGACATTAAAATGCCTAGTAGGGGTTGCCTTCCCATGAAGCAATGCCCAGGCATCCAGGGAAGCACGCGGTGAGAATGATTGGGGAGGTGCAATGTTCCAAAAGGGCAAATAGAAATCACACCCAAGTTTCAGAGGAGCTATGAAAGAGTGCTCCATGTGCAGCCAGGGGGCCGATACATCCATGGACCACCATCCAGCGCATTGAACAGCAAGGAAGGCTAGATAGTAGTTGCGCCCTATGGGAACACCCAGTCCACCAGCCAGCTTATGTTTAAACAGGAAACTTTGATTAATTCTAGGCCTTTTACCGCCCCATATGTAATTCGAAATCATTCTCTGTATAGATTCAAAAAATGAAGCAGGGATAGGGATAGGCAGTGTGCAGAACAAGTATAGAAGTCTAGGCAATAATAACATTTTAAAAGCAGCCACTCACCCAATCCAGGAAACAACCGTCAGAAGCATGCGTTCAGTTTCATGTCGCAAAATTTTTATCATTGGCAAATAATTTTGCTGGTAAAGAAACCTAGGAGAGGAAGACACATGTATGCCCAAGTATTGAATGATATCCTTCCTTCAGTCAAAATTGTATGTTGACTGTAAAGAGCTCAGCATGGAAGAGGGGACATTGAATGGAAGGGCCTGTGATTTTGACAAGTTCAGTTTATAATAGGACAACTGACCAAAAGTCTGAATAATACTCATAAGGCGTGGGAGAGACACCCCCGGGTTGGTTAACATAAGAAGAATATCGTCAGCGTATAGTGATATAAGATGGACTCTATCTTTTATAGTGACGCCTTGTACATCAGGATCCAATCTTAGATGCTGGGCCAGCGGCTCCATGGAGAGGATGAAGATCAAGAGTGACAATGGGCATCCCTGTCTAGTCCCATTAGTAATTATGAAAGGGTCTGACACCGTACCATTTGTAAAAACTTTTGCAGAGGGTGCCAAGTAAAGCGCCTCTATGGCCGCCAAAATCATTCCTGAGAATCCCATAGTCCTAAGATCCGAGAAGGCATACGACCAGCAAATGCGGTCAAACGCCTTCTCGGCATCCAATGCAAGCAGCACCGCCCCCCACCCCCCGAATTGACACGATGGACCAAATTCAAGACCCGCCTGGTATTTTCGTAGGCCTGACACCCCTTAACAAATCTTACTTGGTCATAATTTATTAAGCTCGCGAGGCAGTCTGCCAGATGTGTCGCAATTAGCTTAGCATAAATTTTTAAATCAGAATTCAACAGGGAAATGGGTCTAAAATTCTGGGGCGAGGTCGGGGCCTTACCAGGTTTGGGCAAAGTGACCACCAGTGCCTCTTGATTTTCCCTAGGAAATGCTTTAGACTCAACCGCAGTCTTTAAAAAAGATAACAGCGGGTCCAGCAGTATCTGGGAAAACGTTTTATAATATTCATTAGTAAGGACGTCTGGACCCGGAGATTTACGGGAGGGCAGCGACTTAATAACTGCAGAAAACTCCAAAGTGGTTATAGGAGCGTTTAAGGACACTAGTTGATCCCCAGTAAGCCGAGGCAAATGAGCCGATGTTAAGAATGAATCTATATCTTTTTGGGAGGGGGGGCCACAGAGGAGTCGTCCGCAATATTATAAAGATAAAAGGACCTAAATGCATCCGCTATACCTTTAGGGTCGTAAATTTTATGTGTTCCGTCCTTACTATGGAGGAACGGGATCCTGGATTTAATCTGTCTCTGTTTAAGTTTAGAGGCTAGCAGATTCCCCACTTTATTGGACTGAGAATAATAGGTAGCTCTCACCCGCTTTAAGTTCTTTTCATATTTATGTAACAAACAAGTAGCAAGTTGTCGGCGTAGTTCTACCAGTTTAACTGTATTTGAGGGAATAGGGGACTTTTTATTGTCAGTATCTAAGATTTTTATTTGACGTATAAGCCGGTCCATTTCTGCTAGTCTATTTTTCTTTTCAATATGGCCAAGACGTATAAAGGTACCCCTAATAAATGCCTTATTCCACAATATTTCAGGGCTAGATACCGATGGAGTGTTAATCTGAAAAAAATTCCTTCAGATCACTCTCCAGAGTTGCCTTAAATTTCGGGTGTGACATCAAGAATTCATTACATCGCCATACATACGACCGAGGACAGTCATATCTCTCCGATACGAGAAGCTTAATCGCTGCGTGGTCAGACCATGTTATTTGCGAGATGGTGGATTGCATAACAAGAGGGAGAGTGCATTGGTCCACTAAAAATAGGTCAATACGAGAGTAGCTATTATGTGCGGATGAAAAAAAGGTATAGTTTTGCTCAGTGCTATGCAAGATCCACCAAGCGTCAAACAAATTATGGCGCCACAGAGCCTATAAGAAAGAAGGTAGCCGCTGCGAGAGGCCAGATGTGGTATCTAACAAAGGATCGGGTGCTATGTTAAAGTCTCCCATCAACAGTAAGCAGCCCTGCCTTCTTTTTTCAATCACCTTCACAAGCCTTCCAAAGAATGCTACCTGTCTCTTATTATGAGCGTAAACCGACACCAACGTGTAAGTAACATTGTTGATAAGACACACCAATATAACGAAGCGTCCCCCGGGGTCTGATTATTGGGAGAGTAGCTGAAACGCCACTGAGTCTCTAATCCCGATCAGCACTCCCCTACGTTTGGAGGAGTAATGAGCGTGGAACATATGAGGATATGATGAGTGTTTAACGCGAGTGGCATCCCTCTTCAAAAGGTGTGTCTCCTCTACTGCTATTATGTGACAACCCTGAACCCGAACGTCACCCCACAAATTAGCTCATTTTTGAGGGGTATTCCACCCCCCTAACATTCATGGATATAATCTTAAAAACCATCCTGCAAATTTAAAAGAGCTATAGGAATCGCCACATATTGACTAATACAAATAGTAATAATACTTAAGTACAGAAGTAAGAAGTTGCAAGAAAGCCTTTTCGACCAAGGTGCCAGAACCTGTAAGAAATAAATCAGCCAAAACATAGAGCTCAACAGCGGTCAAGCCCAAAGTAACAAGTAACACAGTAACCTTGCTTTCCCCCTGCTCCACTAAGAGTTAACTTTAGTCTTACCTGTGTGATTGACAGCCTATCCTCCTATCAAGTCTGGGGCGGGTTCTTCCTCCCTATTTATTGTTTGCTCACTTTCCCATTGGCGCCTGCTGTTGCATTACGTGTACTGGCTATTCTCCTTGTTCTTTGTTACCTGTTCTTCTTATTTCCTGACCACTGGCTTACCTTTGACTTTTCTTTTGCATTGTGATTTTGTGCTGCATTGCTCGTTTGTTACCGACCCCTTGGCTAGCTGACCTCCGTTTGTTGTTGTTCATCCTGTCTGCGTTCTGTGTAATCACTTATTATAAGCAGGGACTGTTGACTTGTTGCTGGCTGTCGCCTAGGACGGATCGGGCAAGTAGGCAGGGACAGTGGGGGGGATTCAAATTAGGGTCCACTGTCTTGTTGTGCCCCTCCCCCCAGAGTTCCCCAGCAGCTACTGGGGAATCGCTCCTCTAGCGATTCCCTTACAAGTGGTTCCTAAAAAATTAGTTTGGGAAATTTTCTTGTAAATCTGGAAAATCGCTGTTACACTTGTAAGCCTTCTAACGTCCAAAATAAATGAAAAGACAATTAAAAGATGATGCCGATATATAGCAGAGATATGGTAGCTAATAAGTATTAATGTATTTGGGTGGTATGACTATCTGTCTGAAAAGCAGAGCATTTCACATTTTGAAATTTTCCAAATTTCCATCAAATTTCCTATTTTTTTGTAAATAAATACAAAAATATTCATTAGTGTTTACCACTAACATGAAGTACAATGTGTCACGAAAAAACAATCTCAAAATCACTTGTGTAAGTTAAAGCATCTCAAAGTTATTGCCATATAAAGTGACACATGGCAGTTTTGAAAAACGAGGCCTGGTCCTTAAAGAGGTATTCCCACAAACATAATCATTTTTAAATTTGTAGATAATTAAAAGTTAAACATTTTTGCAAATATAAGTAATTAAACATTTTGCAGAATTTTAAAGATTTTCTCTGAATATCTTGTGGTCACAAGTTGTTGTCTTGATGAGTTGCCAGTGGATACAACCATGAATGCAGGACCTTTCTAAGGTCAGAAAATCAGCCACGATTTCCTTATTGTGGCCGGGATATCTTCTGATACATGTAGAGTAATAATAAGAAATCATGGCTGGGTTCCTGACAAGTCCCAGACCATAGAAAATTTCTGCATTTGTGGTCGTATCCATTGGCAAACGATCAAGACAACAGACTGTCACCATTAAGATGGTTAAAGAAAATCTTTAAAACTCTGCAGAATTTTTAACTATTTATATTTGTAAAAATGTTTAACTTTTAATTATCTACAAATATAGATATGATTATGTTCATGGGAATACCCCTTTCATGCATTTTTGGTCTGGGTCCTTAAGGGGTTAAATTGCTAAAGTATTAAAGTGTACATAAGGCGCTGAAGTTATGTGCCAGGAATATTTATTTAATTTCAAAAACTGCAAAAAAGTGACATTTTTGGGAGATGTAAATTCATAAATGACAAGTTATCTTTGATATTTTCTAACAAAACTATATATCTTAAACTGCTCAGCTTCTTCTGCTCTATAATATGCTGCCTGCATACGAGACAGGTTCACTTTAAACTTATAGGAAACAAGACTGTTGGGTGGCTCAAGAGCTGCTGGTTTGTTATATTGTCATAGATAATTGTGTGGTGTTATGCTTTTAACATCAAACAATAAGAATCCTTTTATATAACAGACAGACACTTCTGTAGTAATCCCAAATCTGCATTCATCTGGTGTTTATAGTGAAGTTTGGATGAATTAGAAATAAACAGAATAGCTGAGAAGATATGGCATCACAAAAGCACAGCATTACATTTACTAGCAAAGTAGAATGATAGAAATAAATGTCATTGAATTCATGCAATTTAATATATTCAGCTTCAAAATTTGTCTTGAAAGTGTTTGAGGTAAAAAACTGGGAATTAGGTCAGTGTTGATAATAATAATTAAGTAAAGAATAGCCTGAAATTACATTATTATATAAAAATATAAGAGCCCAGCTAAAAATATAAAGGAAAAAAAAATATGTGCTGAATGTGTATCAAGTAAGGTAATATACAGAAAGCAAAGCAAATAAAATGCAAGTTTTAAGAGTGGTTCATATAAAATAAACTAACAAAGTGCACACACACTAACACCTAATGTGATTTGAGCCCCTGGGCTGGAGGCCTAGGTACTCAACCTTTACTTCTCATTTGAATCCATTGCTTAACAGGTGGATATTTTGTACTGTTTAAAATTAAAAAAAATCAAAATATGGTGTATAAAAAATACTAAAAAGCAAAAGTTTTAGTGTGAACTTACCTTATTGAAGATTTCCATACAAAATATAGAATTTTTCAATTTTGATTTTTAGTGCCTGTCTTCCAAACCTCACTACTTTTTTATTTTTCTGTTCACAGAGCCACATGAGGGCTTAATGTTTGCTGGACAAATTGTATTTTGTAATGGTGCCACTTAATATTCTGTATGATGTACTGGGAAGCTGTAAAAAAAAATTCCGAATGAGGTGTGTGATGATTCTGCTTAAGTGTGGCTGTGGCTCAGGGATGTATTTTGATCTCTGGGTATAGTATCTCCCTTCTTACCTGCATTTGTTCATAAGGTGCGCAGCTATAATCCTAGGTGTATGTTGTCATAATGTGGCCACACTGTAACCATAGGGCTCCATTGTATTCCTATACAGCTCTGAGTGATCAAAGAAACAATAGTGCATTGTTCAAGCCTGGGCTGTTGATCAGACCTGGCTGATAACATTGTATCATTCCACTTGGTCTCAGCTCTATACAAAAGATCTGGACTTGATTGCATTAACTCATCAGACTTGCTGTTGCCGGTGACCTCATTCTGGGAGGTGGCATAAAGGGTATAAAAGATGAGGTAAGAGGTCTGTGGGAGGAGATTATGCTATGGAGTTGACACAGACCATCACAGACTACAGGATATTACAGACTTTGACTGAGATGCTGCTATGAGCAGGCAGGTTGGAATGCTGCTGCTGACGATGATGAGCCTACAAGAGACTGAGAGAGATTACAGAGAGACTAATACTGAGAGATTGTGAAAAGCATGCAGGCTGGATTATTCTATTGATGCCACATGCTAGGAGTTAATGCCACATGCCAAGAAGCCTCCACTGGTTATTCACACATGACAGAGCATGTGTGAGTGTTGGACTACAGAACCACATCAAGGATATGTGTGGTAAAGTAATTATTTCACCTTTATCCCTTTTATTTTATTTGTACTGTATCTTGTAACTAGTAACTGTTAATGCTTGCATATATCTGCATATCTGTTCTGAACTGTATGTGTTAGATGTTAATACCGACCCATTTAGGGGTTAATAAATATATAAAATTTAGAAGGCTTGTCTTGTATTTATCTTGTGAACCCGACACTCACTGGCGGTGAGTGTGGTTTTTATATGAAAGAAGACTCAGGGGTGGCCACAGCGGTGTTGGCGCACTGAGGATCTTTCACATTGGTGGCAGCGTAGTGGGATCTTAGGATAAACGACGTGTGTTGGTGAACTTTATCACTCAGACGCTGGGGATTGTGGTAATCCTATGAGACAAGCTCGGTATTAAAGCAAGCATTAAGATACAGTGAAAGTTTGATACAGTGCTGTTCCCCCCCCCCTTACTCTTTGTATTCTATCCTATCTTTTATTTGGCAAATACCAGTGGATGGCTAGTGGGCTCAGAAGCAGAGCTCAAGAATTGTTGAACCAGGCTTTTTGAGATCCTGAGCGTATGGCTGAAATGGAGGCAGCCACAGCTATGCAGAGTCCTGATTTTGGGGCTAGGCCAGGAAGTGCAGCAAGCAGCCCGGTCCCAGGGATTACTTCACCAGGAGGGACCAGTAACCCCAACCTTGCTATGGGAACGGTTTCATACTGGCAAATGGCCCTACAGCAAGTAGGCACCAGTGACCCTAACACATACCTGCAGGTGTTGTACTGTTTTCTGGAAGCTGTAGAACAAGAACAAGAACGGCAGGCTGCTGAGCGACAGGCAGAGAGACAGGCTGCTGAGCGACAGGCAGAGAGAGAGTATCAGCTTGAGCTGAAAAGGATGGAGCTCTCCCAGAGGGCACAAACCGCCCATGCGCAAACTCCAACAACCCTGCAGAGACCCTCAAGTTGGAAGGAGAAGCCAGGCCGGAGTTCACAACAGCCGTCTGTCGTCAGGTCGGGTGAGACAAACTATGCCCAGGGTGGTCCTTCCCCTGTCCCAAGAACTCTGGGCACCCTAGTGACCTTCCCCAAACCCCAAGGGGAGGTGCGGCGGGGCCATGCCTGTAACCAGACAGGACATTTCAAGGAGGAGTGCCCCAACCACCCTGAAAACTTCCCTGCTTCCCAAGCCACAGCAGGTGGCCCATCTGTGTATCTGGACGGGGGTGCAGAAAAAGGAATGCAGACTGTGGGACTAATGACTGATTTGCCTGCTAATGTACTGTTGGGAACTGATTTAGGACCTATGATGTCCCAATATGGGGTGGGGAACCCCCCAATTTACTGTGATAAACTGTCTATGATTAATGCTGATAATGTGTCTGTCATATCTGCAGAGAGGGCCTGTACCCCCCCTCTGAGATACTTCCCATGGCAGTCAATGTAAATGCTAATGAGTTGCCTTCAGCTGAGAGCAGGGAAGATGCCAATGAGCTTCCTCCAACCCAGATCAGGAAAAATGTTATTGATGTTTTGTTCACTCCCGTGCTAGGAACCAATGAGACTTTGTCTGTAGACACACCTACATCTGCGGGGGCGTCTCCCTCCCAGCTTGTTAATATGTCCACCACAAATCTCATTGAGGCCCGGTGTGAATTAACAATTGCTAATGAAGGTAATGTCAATGTAATTGCCAATGCTTGTTGTGAAAGTGTACAGGGTAGCTCTTCTGAGTCACTGGAAGCGACTTCTACTATTTCGCCCAGTGTATCCGATGAGCACCCAACTGCTGACCATGTGCCAGGTGGTCAGGTAGGCTATGGGGATCTCATGGCCGATTCAGGTGAGGGACGGACTGCTGGTAGTGCGGTGCTAGCCCGCAGCCAGAGTGCTACAAGGGTGGAGGGCGTTCCGACCCTTGAACTGTTGCCTACACCACCTGGAGTCGGTGCTGAGACCGCCATGACTAGCCTCACTCCCTTGAAGCCGGAGGAGTCCGGCCGGTATGAGACATACACATCTCTTCTGTCCAGTTCTATTCCAGGAGTGCCCATGGCCCAAGTGCAGATGGCATGGGGTACTGGAGATGTGATCCAAGAAGAGGGTATGTCAAATGTATTACCTGTCAATGTATTGTGGGGAGATGGTTTAGGGAAGCATGATCTCAGTCATTTGCCCAAAGTATCACCATCACCCACCCAAGTACAGGAGGAACAGGATGTAGGCTTGGAAGCAAAGGGGGAGGTGCATAATCCCCTAGAACTCTCCCAACTAGCGGCTAGTGTGAGGGAGACCCTGAGAGAGCCGGCCAAGGGTAGCCAGGAGAGCAGAGATTGCCGGGAAGGGATCTCTGGAATGGTATCCCAAGGGCCTGAGGTCATGAGTGTGGCTCCACAGGATGCCAGCACTCAGAAAGCGGACCCAGAACAGGCAGGAGGTAGCCAAGTCTACGTGGCTCAGAGCCTGGGCCTTAGAAGTGTCCCTAGTCAGACTAGAGAGCTAGAAGGGTCCGGCAGCTATGTAACATGCACATCTCTTTTGTCTCACTCCAGCCAAGAGTTGAGAGATGCTGCTCAAGCTGACCCTAGTTTGGACATATTGAAGGCGCGTGCCGCTCAACCACCCTTAGAGTCTGACAAGGCCCGAGTCTGCTGGGACCCCGGGGGGAGGTGAGAAAGCCTTGGGGCCAGGGCCTGAGAAGCTGGAGGCGGAGGTGCTCTCAGAAGAGGGGCGTAGGCCCCTACTTCCTGCAAGCCCCATCTAAAGGGGGAGGTGTGATGATTCTGCTTAAGTGTGGCTGTGGCTCAGGGATGTATTTTGATCTCTGGGTATAGTATCTCCCTTCTTACCTGCATTTGTTCATAAGGTGCGCAGCTATAATCCTAGGTGTATGTTGTCATAATGTGGCCACACTGTAACCATAGGGCTCCATTGTATTCCTATACAGCCCTGAGTGATCAAAGAAACAATAGTGCATTGTTCAAGCCTGGGCTGTTGATCAGACCTGGCTGATAACATTGTATCATTCCACTTGGTCTCAGCTCTATACAAAAGATCTGGACTTGATTGCATTAACTCATCAGACTTGCTGTTGCCGGTGACCTCATTCTGGGAGGTGGCATAAAGGGTATAAAAGATGAGGTAAGAGGTCTGTGGGAGGAGATTATGCTATGGAGTTGACACAGACCATCACAGACTACAGGATATTACAGACTTTGACTAGATGCTGCTATGAGCAGGCAGGTTGGAATGCTGCTGCTGACGATGATGAGCCTACAAGAGACTGAGAGAGATTACAGAGAGACTAATACTGAGAGATTGTGAAAAGCATGCAGGCTGGATTATTCTATTGATGCCACATGCTAGGAGTTAATGCCACATGCCAAGAAGCCTCCACTAGTTATTCACACATGACAGAGCATGTGTGAGTGTTGGACTACAGAACCACATCAAGGATATGTGTGGTAAAGTAATTATTTCACCTTTATCCCTTTTATTTTATTTGTACTGTATCTTGTAACTAGTAACTGTTAATGCTTGCATATATCTGCATATCTGTTCTGAACTGTATGTGTTAGATGTTAATACTGACCCATTTAGGGGTTAATAAATATATAAAATTTAGAAGGCTTGTCTTGTATTTATCTTGTGAACCCGACACTCACTGGCGGTGAGTGTGGTTTTTATATGAAAGAACACTCAGGGGTGGCCACAGCGGTGTTGGCGCACTGAGGATCTTTCACATTCACCCCTGAGTCTTCCTTCATATAAAAACCACACTCACCGCCAGTGAGTGTCGGGTTCACAAGATAAATACAAGACAAGCCTTCTAAATTTTATATATTTATTAACCCCTAAATGGGTCGGTATTAACATCTAACACATACAGTTCAGAACAGATATGCAGATATATGCAAGCATTAACAGTTACTAGTTACAAGATACAGTACAAATAAAATAAAAGGGATAAAGGTGAAATAATTACTTTACCACACATATCCTTGATGTGGTTCTGTAGTCCAACACTCACACATGCTCTGTCATGTGTGAATAACCAGTGGAGGCCTCTTGGCATGTGGCATTAACTCCTAGCATGTGGCATCAATAGAATAATCCAGCCTGCATGCTTTTCACAATCTCTCAGTATTAGTCTCTCTGTAATCTCTCTCAGTCTCTTGTAGGCTCATCATCGTCAGCAGCAGCATTCCAACCTGCTTGCTCATAGTAGCATCTCAGTCAAAGTCTGTATTATCCTGTAGTCTGTGATGGTCTGTGTCAACTCCATAGCATAATCTCCTCCCACAGACCTCTTACCTCATCTTTTATACCCTTTATGCCACCTCCCAGAATGAGGTCACCGGCAACAGCAAGTCTGATGAGTTAATGCAATCAAGTCCAGATCTTTTGTATAGAGCTGAGACCAAGTGGAATGATACAATGTTATCAGCCAGGTCTGATCAACAGCCCAGGCTTGAACAATGCACTATTGTTTCTTTGATCACTCAGGGCTGTATAGGAATACAATGGAGCCCTATGGTTACAGTGTGGCCACATTATGACAACATACACCTAGGATTATAGCTGCGCACCTTATGAACAAATGCAGGTAAGAAGGGAGATACTATACCCAGAGATCAAAATACATCCCTGAGCCACAGCCACACTTAAGCAGAATCATCACAAGGTGGAATTGGAGAAAAACTGTGTTTGTGCGACTTTCTTATGGGATTTGTTTTTACAGTGTTCACTGTGCATCCAAAATACTATAAAAAAAAAAAAAAAAGTACTATATCCCACCATTTTCTCTCTTGCCACTATGACTGACTCTTGCCAATTCTGTAAGGGTTTTCTTTACAGCGGTCACTTCATTTCTATCACAGACATACAGGATTACAATAGGAAATTGTAAAATTCATCAATGCATCTACTACTGACAATAGAAGATGCCACAGCTTAGCTATTGAGAAGAGAGCCAACCACTTACAAGCGTGTCACCATTTACTCTTGCAACCAACATTTTTTTTTGCTCAACACTTTTAGAATACAACTGAAGCAACTGAAATACCTTGATTAAAATGTTTTGTATCTACAGCTCTTATGCAGAACTACTTGTCTCTGTGACTACTAACAAACTAATATGTCTACTAATTATAGTGATGTGCTGGTGATGATAAAGGGTATGACTGAATAATTAGACTGCAGATAGTTTTGATATAGTCTGTAGGATAGGCCATCAGTATCAACTATTGACCAATACCTTTTTTTCCTATGAAACATTTGTGAACAATAAATATAAATAAACTAATGTGCTTAAAGATCTGATGTTCTAGCTAGAGAAGACCATAAAAATAGTAATAAATACTTATAATATAATATATACAATTGTCTTACTCTTACAAATTGAAATACATTCTTAGTCT
This sequence comes from Leptodactylus fallax, assembly GCA_947044405.1. Taxonomy (NCBI): domain Eukaryota; kingdom Metazoa; phylum Chordata; class Amphibia; order Anura; family Leptodactylidae; genus Leptodactylus; species Leptodactylus fallax. The sequence goes on from CAMRHE010000012.1 coordinate 6,507,694, forward strand.
ACTTCTACTTCAGCTATGACAGTGTCACAGCAAAATTTAAAGTGGAAGTAATTTAGTGCTAAGCAACTTACAGGGGTTGCCCAGCTCATTTTTATGAATGACCTTTCCTGAGGATCAGTGGAGTACCAACACCTCGGACACATGCTGATCAGCTATTTGAAGGGGAAATGGAGCTTATATGAGATCTGTGGCCTGTCCACTGTTTACATCACTTCCCATCTGTACCATAGCAGCTTTGCAATCTAATTACAGAAGTGAATGGGATGAGGCTGTCATTACATTGTAGAACTGCTATGAAACAAATGGCATGTGTTGTAAAAAGTGAAGAGATCAAGGTGCTTCTATGAGCTCAGCTGCCCCTTCAAAAAGCTGATCAGTGGGGGTCCCAAGTGTTGGTCCCCACAGATCTCTTATTGATGACTTATTCCATTCCACTCCACCAGATAGATTAGGGTCACCTTAATCAAACAGTGTCTTCTCCCTCTGTTGCCAAGATGGTGCCATTTTTTCAATATGCAAATGATCAGTTTTGAGCAGCAAGAGAGTTACTGCTTACCTCTTTGGGAGCAATGGCAATGCCTTCATTGCTCCAAAGAACTAATCTGCATATTGACAAAAAAGGTGCTATCTTGGCAATGAAAACACCAATCCACAAATGTAAACCTCTGTTTGATTCAGGTGATATGCTGGGTGACATCCCACCAATTGACATCTCATCACCCTTCCTCCTCAGAGCTGCCACTTCAGTTGTCCTCACCATTCTTTGAGTACTTCCTAGAACAACAGCATGCCATACCTGTGCACATGAAAGCTGCAACCAGTTATTGTCTACAGGGATCATGAATGCATGGCACCTGTTGCAGGAAGTAAGAAGACCCCTAGAATAGCAGCACTGGAGTGCCAGAGGATAACATGTGTGTTTTACCGTATCCCCTGCTCTATTTTCTATAAATCAGGTTTATTTATTTATTTTATATTACCACAACTGCTCTTCAAGAACTAAAACAGTGGTAAAAGTGACAGGATTCAAACCATTGTTGTGCTTTCATATGATATGTTGAAGAGGATGGTCCATCTTTGAAACGCTTAATCTGAATAAAGGGTTTCTAGTTTTACAAGCTCTACTCTTCACAATCATCCTTCTTCTGGAGCGGCTACCAGTCCTGAAGAATTTTTTTGTAGATTCCCCATATATATGTATTTTCATTTTCTTTAATATTATTTAGTGTTCTGAGAGTCCTCCATGTACATATACTGTACTTTTTTAAAAACCTTCTGCTACAGAATCAAAGCAGATAATTGCATGATAATGAAAAGGTTTCTCCAGTCTTCTTGGGAAATGCAGAGTGATTCTGTTTGCCACACATAATCTGATTCTTGTCCCAGTTGTCATATCTAGCTGCAAAAATTCTCTACAGTGCATGGCCATCTTTTCATCTTTAAAACATTGTGCCAGATAGCTATTAGAGCATGCCTAGATTAGATACTGATCTAGTACGGAACCTACTTTTGGGCAACATAACAATATAACACAAAGTTAAGGTTAGGAAACCAGTTTATAAGAAAGAAAAGAAACAGTACACAATAAACCACACCATGAAATAGAGCTGTTTGGTCTATGAAATCAAATTATAAGGCATTTCATAAGTGTCATGTCACAATTAGAAATCTGATATTCGATAATCTGCCTGGAGACTGTGGTTTCTGTGCAGACAAACCTTTTATATCAAGGAGCAATACACAAAGACTTTCATTGTCTACCAGAAAATGTAGCTACAGTATATTAGTCCAATTTTATCAGTAGAAACTTGAGTACTTACATTTTAGATTCTTCTTTGGTTGGTCTTGGTTTTTGTTTTCCAAAACAAGCTTGCCAGAGATTTTATCTTTTCTCATAGAGGAAGGGTTAAAGTAAACAGGGCAAACTACGTAGCTTTGAAAGACAAGGGCTAAAAAATAGTGGGTTATGAAATGCTTATACTGATACAGCCTCCTGTAACATAAGAATGTCTTTCAGACCTAAAAATGAATATGTAGATTGTGTGTTTAACTTAATTATGCAACTAGTGTTACAGCATATTACACATGATGTTTTCTCTGCAGTTTTTAAAGCATGTTTGTTGTGCATTTTTTGTTGATAAAAATGACAACAAAAAAAACTTTGAAAATGCATCAAAATCACCACATGTGACATTCAAAAACAAGCAGATAAGCGAGGGTGAGAGTGTGCATTTGTCTAAAGTGTACAGTGTTTTAAGTTTGACTCTTTATTCGGTGACTTTAGATTAGCTGCACCTAAGAGTAAACTAACTTTACATTGTTTTGCACATATCCCCATTAGGTATCATGACCTCAATTGGTGCCAATGCATCTTGTGCAATGTATGCCTTCCTGGAACAGTGGTTTGAGGAGACATATTGTTGTGAAGGGTGTAAGAGACCCTGGACACCTGGAAGCCCAGATTTTGGATCTAAATTATCAATTCTTCTTGCAATTATCAACATGAAGAGAGTTTGCTGCTCACTGAGCAGACATTCACTTGGGTAGATGGGGATGAGATGGGGAGGGAAGCATGCAGGTTCAGGATGGACAGGCAGATTAATGGGTTGGGAATAATTGGAAAGAGTGTCAGGGAGGCTAGTTTTGGCCTGGGCCACCCAAATAAGTTTGTCAAGTTGCTGGATGAAGGGGACATCAACTCAGGGGTAGAGCAGCTGCAGCAGGACATTTTCTCCAGCAACTAGGGGAATGTCTGCTTTATTAAGTAGGGAAATGGGAGCATAGGAAAGGCTAGATAGGCGCTGGTAGTGAGGGCATCAACTATTAGGGATACAGATAGGGCGATCTGTCACAAAGATCGGAAATACTGAACAGTTTGTTGTCTTCCAATTGCTTGTGTTTAGCATATCATGGATTGGGCTGACAGAGAGGGAGAGGGACTGGTGAAGACCAGCCGGTCGTGTTGCACATCGGCACTAATGAACACTAATGTTTTTAGGAACTTGGACAGAAAGCTTAACCCAAGGACCTGAAAGGTAGTACTGGACACACAGGAGAGGTAGCTGGAGAATAGGGAGATAAACAAGTGGTTTAAGAGCTGGTGTAGGAAAGAGAGATTTGGGTTCTGGGGACTAGGGATAGGGGGAGGGCATAAATGATACAGAAGGAAAAGATAGGGTAGATAGTGATGAGAATATGCAAAGAAACAGGGGATGTAGCGGAGGGAGGGGCTAGAACAGTTAATAAGAAAATGCAGTATAGGGATACATTAAAAAAATTGAATTAGAAGCAATAATGTCGGAAGAGGATTATGGCACAGTGGGGATAAACATGTGCCATAATCCTGCATGTCCTGCATGTCCGACTTTGTTTCTGATGAAAAAACTGGTTTCGCGGAGCAGAGGGTATAAGCGCACACCCGTGCATTGCTTTAAAAACCCATTCAAGTGAATGGGTTTTTTAAGCAAAGTGTCGCAAATCTTTCCTTATCCAGTGCCTATCCAGTTTTCCAACATTTAGGTCGGATTCGCGGCGGACGGAGTGCCACCGCAAGTGTCAACCCACTCTCAGCATGAAGCTGGCCTCCTCAGCTTCTGGGTATAGAGTGAAGTGAGGCGCGTATGTGTAGTACATCAAGGCAGGAGCAGGGCAGCACTGTTGATATCACTGTAGCTGGGCAGAGGATTTAAACAAGAAGAAGATTCTCAGAAGCACTTGACCATGCCCCGATGCACTTTTATCAAATTTACATATGAATGAAAACTTCTTTTTCAATAAATTCAAGCAATTTTATCACTGTGCTCATGGCATAAACATAAAGCACTGGGGCTGGTTGAATGAAGATTTTCTTGCTAACAGACTCCCTAATAGAACAGGAGTGAAGTGACAAAACGTTAAATAATTCTAAGGACTAAAACAAGATTTGTATAAAACACACAAAGGCAGCTAAGAATGAGACAGAGAGGTTCATCACCAGGGAAAGTAAAAAAAAAAAATTCTTCAATCACATAAATAACAAGAAATTTAAAACAGAACGTGGGCCCTCTAAAAATAATCTGGGAGTAATGGTGGAGGAGGATGAAGTAAAAGCAAATCTATTATAAGCCTTCTCTACTGTAATAACACAGGAAAATGCAATGATGGTTAACATGACAAGAAATAATGTATATTCTCAATTAAATGTCACCTACTTAATCCAGGAGGGAGTGCAGAAGTGCCTTAAAAACAATAAAATAGACAGATTAATGGATATTTAATTTTTAAGGATTCTATAGAAACAGGCTCTGTCCCACAAGACTGATGATAGCAAATGTTGTGCCAATATGCAAAATTGTAGCCAAAAGTAATCCTGGAAACAATAAACTGGTAATTCTAATCTTAGTGGTGGATAAAATATTTGAAGGTTTGCTGAAGATATGCTATCCTGGAGTGTCCAATTGAAAATAACTAGAGATAAGTGAATCGAAGCTGATGAAGTGGAATTCGATCCGAATTTCAGGAATTATTCGATTCGCATTGAATCCGGATTTCCTCACACTTCGAGGTAACGAATCACAAAGCTCCGATGTAACGTCTCTGCCTGTTCGGGTCTCTGCGCCACCCTCCGCTCACACGCTGCGGCGAAGGAGGCGTGTTCAGTTTGATTCTTTGTGTAGGTTTCTTGTTGCTCAGTCTGAACATGGTCCTAGTCAATGTAATGGATTTCCGGCCACTCCTGTGTTCTGAGCATTTCTCTCTGGACTGCATAGAGTTAATCTCTTCCTGGCCTGTGTGATTGACAGCCTGTGTACCTATCAGGTCTGGGGCTGGGCCCAGACTTTCTGTATACAGGATGTCACTTTCTCAGCAAGTTGCCGGTTATTGCACTGTCTTTGCCTGCTCTCTTTATTATATCCCTTGCTACTTTGTTACCTGATTCTCTGACCCTTTGGCTTGCCTTTTGACTATTCTCTTGGATTTTGATTTTGTATTGCATTGCTCGTTTGTCACCGACCCCTTGGCTTGCTCACTCTGCTTCTGTGTTGTTTTTGTCTTGTCCTGTTCTGTGTGTCACTTACCCAGTATAGGGCTTGTCTTCAGGTTGTTCTTTTACCATTTAGGGTAACTGAGGCAATAGGAAGGGACAGTGGCTGGGGTGAGAATAGGGCTCACTTGTCTCTGTCCTTCCTCCCAGACCGCTGCAGTAGTGTCAGGGTATTGCTACGGTTGGCAAGACCCTAACATCCGATCTGGCGTTTTAACCCCTTGGATGCCACGGTCAAACATGACCGTGGCATCCAAGGGGTTCCGCCATGCTACATGTCTCCCTTGGCATACCCCGCTGAGAAATCAGGGGGTGCCGACTGGGTTGGCATCAGCACCCGGCGTACCCGTATAAGTGTCAGGGTCCCATGATACTGCTAATGGAGATGCAAGGCCAGGGGAGGTGATTAAAAATTTAAAAATACTAATACTCAACTGTCCTGGGCTCACCATCCACTCCGGAGCTCTTTCGGCTGGTAACTGAGGTCCTGCTCCCCAGGCCTCACTGCTGGGGCCTGTGATTGGGCCACGTGGAGTGTGCCGGCGTAATTACGTCATTGCGCCCCCACGTGACCACTGAGGCCCAATCACAGGCCCCAGCAGTGACCTCTTGGGAGCAGGACCTCAGTCGCAAGAAAGAAGAGGAGCGAGGAGGACGCTGCAGACTGCCGGATACCCAGAAGAGGTGAGGTAAGGTGAGTATAAGTGTTTGTTATTTTTAATCACTTCCCCTGGGCCTCTGATTATTATACTCTGGGGTCTGAGGAGAACCCAGAGTATAAGAATAGCACCAGCTCTAGGGGGGGTCTAAACACTTTTTTTTTCCTTTTTTTTTACATTTTTTCTTTTTGTCCCCATAGGGGATTGAAGCAGCGATATTCTGATCGCTGCTTCAATAGGTATACGCTGCAATACACGTGTATTGCAGTGTATAGGAGGCTGTCAGCCAGTGCAGACGCATAGGCTGACAGTCTCCATTCAAGGCAGGATCAACCAGGTATGCGCAGACAGTGATGGGGAAGACCCGGGGTCACTGGTCAGACCCCGGGCTGCCGAATAGGAGCAGCGGCACCCCCCCGAAAACGTCGCAGGGGGGGCGATCGGGACCCCAATATATAATAAAACTCATGCTTGACTGCAGCTTCTCAGGGTTTAACACCAGCGATTGGGGCTCAGCTCCAACAGGGGTGTTAGAGGACAGTGTCAACCATTACATACGGCTGACACCTGCAAAGCAGGGTGCTCACACAGTCTCTGTGTACGTACCATGCTTCCGCCGTGGTTTGTGGGAAGTCCTTCTCGGCAGCGCCGTACTATTAGGGCAGATGTCGGGAAGGGGTTAACGCAATTCGGCGCAAATTAATTAGGATCGAATCGTTACGGAAAATTCGATGAATCTGCCAAATCGAATTTTTTAAGAATTCGCTCATCTCTAAAAAATAACCTTAGAAACCCAGGCATTGATTTATGAGGCATTGGTCCTGTCAGACTAATCTGATCAGCTTCTATGAGGAGGTCAGTTCTAGACTGGACATGGATAATGTGGTAGACTTGGTGTATCTGAACTTTTCAAAGGGTTTTCATACTGTAACACATAAAAGTGTACTGCCCGGACATATAAAGCCAACGATTGGTCCAGAAGGGTTTTTCGATCCACATACTACATATTCAGTTCTAAATAAGCACAATAACAAAATGTATCCATTTTGTGTTAATCCTTTACAGAAAGTAAAGAAAAAGCAATATCATGGTGTTTAAAAATATAGAAGTCCCAGCATTGTTCTTTAAAAACTCAAAAATTGAATGTATAAACTGTGAAAAATGTTTGAGATTTCACTTTACTTTGAATTACCAAACTAATATTTAGTAATATGACCATTGTTTCTCAGAACTGCTTGAGGTCTGTGTTGCATTGAGTCAATCAACTTCTGGCACCTCTGAACAGGTACTCCAGTCCAGAAAGATTGAACTATGTTCCACAGTTCTTCTGCATCTTTAGGCTTTGCCTCATAAACTGCACTTTTTATGTCACGCCACAAGTTCTCTATGTGATTGAGGTCAGGGAATTGGGCTGGTCATTCCATTTTGCCTGTAACCTAAATGTTGTTCGCATACTGATGTGCTTTGAGTCATTGTTGTGTTGAAACACCCATTTCAGGGGAATTTATCTTTGGCATAGGGCAACATGATCTTTCCAAGTATTTAGATATATTTAAACTAATCCATGATCCCTTGTATGTGATAGATAGGCCTAACACTATAAAGTGAGAAACATCTCCAAATTATGATTTTTGTACCACCACGCTTTATTGTCTTCACAGTATATTATGAATTGAATTCAGTGCTTTGGGGTTATCCAGCATACTGTTTGTGGCCACTAGACCCAAAAAGAACAATGTTGTGCCATTTCTCTTTGGGCCTGTAAGTGTTGTCCCTTGGCAAATTTTTACCTATTCAGGACATCTTATTTTCAACAACGGGACTTTGCTGGGTGTTCTTGCTGATAACTTGGCTTCACTTAATCATCTTCTGATGGTAACAGTATTCACTAGTTCAGATCTTCTTTCTGGAGGTGATCATTGGCTCAGCCTTTGCCATTTGGCTTTTCTTCGATCAATTCAAACACTAGTTCCCCACTTCCTTCCGCGTCTTTCAGGTCTTGGTTGCCACTTCAAGGCATTTGAAATCATTTTAGCTTGACAGCATATCATTTGCTGCACTTCTCTATATGTTTTCCCCTCTTCAATCAACTTTTTAACCACTCCATACTAGATGCTTTACCCCCCTTCCAGACCAGACACATTTTCAAGTTTTTTGTATGTGTGGTTTTGGAGGGCTATAACATTTTTATCATTTGCGCTATTCAACTAATTTCTGCGTCTTTTTTCGGTGACACATAAGGCTTTATTTTTATTTTGTTTTTATTTTTGCATGTGTTTAAATTTTTTTTATATCTGGGAAAATATAAACAAAAGAGGAGGGAAAATGCGTCTGTTTTTCACTTTTCATTTTTTTTCATTTAATAACATAAAGTGCCACTAAAAAACTTTATAAAATAGCTTTTACTCTCCGTTACGGTAATTTTTATTTGTTATGGTGTCATCGGGGGTGGGACTATAACCTTTAATAAGGGCATTTTATTGGTGTATTATTTTATTTATTTTTTTAATTATTTTATTTACATTTTTTTTTACTTTTGTATTAATTTTTTTTATTTTATTTTTTTACATTGTGTCCCCATAAATGTATGTGTCCATCTAAATGAATAAATAAAATATAGTAGATACTCAAACTCTTATGCCTTTTTAAATCTAAAATAGAAACAGTTCCTGGTGAAGGGAAACATTCCTCAAGGAAATATTTCAGATTGTTTCCATATTCCTTGTACTTGGATCTAAAATAGTTAGGTGGAGCTTTTTCAACTGCCCTGTCAAGTGAGCTGAGAAGCTTGGTATTACTCAGCCCAAGTGTTTCAGGTTGTGAAATCCTCTTTTAGGCATATAGTCTAAATTTATTCTGTAGAAAATTTAGACAATAAGTATACCGTGTTTCTCCAAAAATAAGACCTACCCCGAAAATAAGCCCTAGCTACATTTTCCAGGTTTTTTGGTGTAGGCTTGAAATATAAGCCCTACTCCAAAAATAAGCCCTAGCTATTTTAACCCCTTCCCGACATCTGCCGTGCGATTACAGAGGATGCCGGGCCCTTAAAGATGGCGGTCACTCTGCTGCAGAGCGGCTGCCATAGTTGCAGTACCGGGTCTACGCGGAGACCTAGAGTTAATGCCCGCGATCAGTGTCTACCCTGATCATGGACATTGTTAAGCGTGACCCCCCCCTCCTTCCCACCAAAGTAGCACAACCGATGGAGTTAATGCCCGCGATCAGAATGGTCTCTGACCACGGGCATTGCTAAGTGTGACCTCTGCGCTTCCCCCCGGTCCCCACCCCCTATAGCTACTATACCGTTATACGTTGTATTGCAGTCTATGGGATGATTGCAGGTTGAAGCCCCCTAGGAGGGGTTAATAGTAAAAAAAAAAAAAAAAAGTAAAAAAATATAAAAAACACAAAATAATAAAAGTTCAAGCCCCCTCCCACTTTCACTAGAATACCTATAAAAATAAAATATTACTGTGAAACACATACACATTAGGTATCCCTGTGTCCGAAAACGCCCACTCTACAAACTTATAAAAATATTTTACCTCTGTAGTGAATGCCGTAGCGAAGAAAAAAAGATCAAAAGTGCCGAACTGCTGTTTTTTCGCTGTTTCACCTCTGATAAAAGTTGAAATAAAAAGCGATCAAATGTGTGATTGTTGTTCATGGAAAAAATTAAGACCTACCCCAAAATAAGACCTAGACCTTTTTTCGGAGAAAAAAATAATATAAGACCCTGTCTTATTTTTGGAGAAACACGGTAGGTGTAACAGGGGCAGAGAGTCCACAGAGGAAAACTATGCAAAATTGGAATGAAAAACACTGCAGAAAATGCAATGTATTTCCACCACGTTTTTTTCCACAGCGTTTTTTGCTGCGGTTAATCACATTTGACTAAGAGGGTGTTTCTATATATTTTGGGGGACGTCTGTAAACAAACAAGGTGTGGCCAAAATGTCCTCTGACTTGAGATTAAGGCTAAGGCCCCATGTTGCGGAAATGTATTGTTTTTCTCTGCAGTAGAAACTTAGCAGAAAAAAACCGCTGCGTTTTACAGTACCAGCTGTAGTAAATGAGATTCTGGTTAATCCCAACTACACTACCTTTATTTTACCTGCATTTTCGCTATAGTTTTAATAAGGAAGGAAAAACTACAGAGAAAAACACAGAAAAAATGCAATAAAAAATGCTGCATTTTTTAGCTGCAATTTGCTACGTGGAGCCTTAGCCCTAAAGGGGGTTTGCCACCAGAATACAGCATATCAACCCAGCCCCACAGATAGGTTAGGGTCACTTTAATCAAACAGTGTTTTTGCCTTGTGAATCGCTTACCCCATTGCCAAGATATCGCTGGTTTTATCAATATGCCAAAGGTGCTCTATGCAGCAACAATGACATGCCACTTACCTCTTTGTGGTTGGGTCAATGGGCTGGGTTCTAATGACAGACTCCCTTTAAATGTTGGAAGGTATGGTATTTTATTATTAAGATATTATACAGTGAGTATTTATTAATTTTTACTTACTAGTATAGCTGCAACAGATATTGTCATCACTCACTGTCCCAAGTCGGGATCACAATCTAAATTCTCTATCAGTATATCTTTGAAGCGTGAGAGTTACCAGAAGGAGATCATACACACTCAATGCAGATGTTGTCCATGGCTGAAATCGAACCAAGGACTCCAGCACTGAAAGGCAAAAGTGTTAGCCCCATGCTGTTCATATATTTTGGTGAGAAAATATTTTGCTGAAAGTTAATGGCCATCAAGTACCAATAACTTGGTCAATATCTAAGAATGGCACCTTCACATAGTTCAAAGCTTCTGAGTTCTCTTGTAGTAGGAATTAAATATCTAATAACATGACGTGTATAAAAATAAGGGAACCAGATAAAGCATATAAGTAACCCATTAAATAGTTTAGGATTGTATTAAAAATGATAGCAGTTTATTTCCTATTAAAAAAGCTGACTGTGGTTAATTTATTTTTCAAGGTTATAAATGGTGAACCAATGTTGTGTGTTGGGAACTGCATGATTCTTGACAATATTGTAATGACATATTTATAAAAAGACTGTACATTACGTGCATCTCCATGCTGTGCACTCCAGCAGATTACGGAGTATGTGGCAGATTATTAAACCATGGGGACATATTTGAGTCTATTTACATGGGCATTTTCCATCATTATAAGCTTAAAATATGTTCACTATAATTACTAGGAGAATTATAGCAGTAATGTAACACAAGCCAAGTTAAGAAAAATCATTGCAGTTTGCATTTCCTATAGTGATTATATAAAGCAGAATATTGCTATGGCTTTGTAAATTGTTATACATTTTATACAATAAAATGTGAGAAATAAACTTATTTTTTTTTCAAAACTGCATATGCCTTACAAACAGAATATATATATTCTTTAGGCCATAGATTTACAGAATTACTTCTGCTATCGGTCAGCTATATAACATACAGTACTAACAGGCAGTTTAATTCAGAGACTCTGGAACTAAATGTGATAAGTGTAAAAGTTGTCCTCACAATGCTTTTTGGTCAAGCTGAAAAAAACCTGCCCCAAACATCAGCTCAGTTTTCAGCGCTTTTTTTTTAAATTATTTATTTTTTTACACTGGTGTGTTTTTGGATGATGATATTATTGTTTGTCCCCCCCCCCACCCCAATTCAATGCAATTTTTTGAGCTGATGCTACTTTTAAGATAAGGCTTGACACTAGCCCCCACAGTCTAATGGACAATGAAATAGTAGAACAAGTCCTATCTTTGTTCTTTTTCACGAATCCCTCAATAGACACAATAGAGTCAAAGTCTATGAGGAATATGTGAAAACAGCTCCCATATGGATACCAAATTATGAAAAAAATGGAGTGCTTTGTCTGTTTCTCACAGCCACTTTTTACAGCTGTTGTAAAGTGAAGTAGTTGTTTACTTTCATGTGAATGTAGCCTTACACTATGTCTGACCCTTTTGAGATTTGTATTCTGCATTTTATAGCGGTTTTCCCCTCTGCATGCTCTGTCTTTCATTATTCCTGTGCTGGTGGGTGAAGGCTAGCTGCTATGATGACTGTCATTCACAGCACACAGACAGTAGAAAGGAGAATCCGCTGGAATAACTGTCTGCCTCACACTCAGCAGCAGAATCTCATATAGGACATCATAGAGAAGTAAAGAACTGTACTGATGTGAATAAAGCAAACTTTTTTGTTTAGCTTCTTACAATTTCTGCTGTACAAATGCTTGTATTGTGAGCTGTAGCTTGACACCTTTGTGATCTTCCCTCCATCTTGCTCTGGCAAAAAAAAATTCAGATATTTCTGAGTGAAAGTCAGTTTAGCAAACAGGGGGTGTGTTTTTGAGGAAAAGAGCCATTAAAGTGAAGAAAAATTCTATGTTTTCAGCATTTTACTTATGTTGTACTGTTGATTTATGTAAAATTTGTTGAAATATTGGTGACCATTTAAAGTTTGAAAAGAAAATCTATATATTAAATTCCAGACTTTATATTGGGGATAAAGAAAAAGCTAATGGCCCTTTAAACCTTTATATATATCTATCAAGATCAAAATTGCTTTCCTTTCAGTTCAATCACCTTGCACAATTTCAGTTTATATTGTGTCCTATGAATGTCTGTGGACAGCTTTTGCATGGTCTGGCAACAAATTAATGACAATGTATTTCCTGATCCATTACATCTCCTGAGCAATGTAAGCTCTCTGCAGTCTCTACATTTTCTTCTTATTGTGACCATTTACCATGTGCGGTGCACAGTGGGTTATTGGCTGCTATTATTTTACTTTTTCCGCAGAAATTCACTTCATTGACTATATTTCTTTTCATTAGATGCCTGACTGCTATTACTCATTTTAGATAAGTGTTTATCCGGTTCATATGTTATGGGGCTCAATGGAGATCATTTTGTGAATTTGAATAATTGCTTTCTGCACCAATTCCTGTCTTGTTACAAAGTGATGCATAAATGTTGTTTTTAATCTAGTACATGCAGTCATTACTGTTGTGCACATAACAACATTCTTAATTTTGTGTCTGTTCCTGTGTCTTTAAAAAATCACACTTTTTAGTATGTTTTGTCAATACTTTCATTTTGTTATCATCTGCTTACATTATACATGCATAAACCATCAATATGCATTTTGTATTTGCTTTTTGATTAGTTTTTTTTTTTTTGGGGGGGGGGTGTTGGTATCTGTACCTTATGAGTTCTGTGAAAAATGCCAAAATTTCATATTCCTCAAATATGGTCCATATGAACCACTGAATAACCAGTTAAATGTTGACGTAACAGAATGGCGCAGGCTTACTTAGAAACAGAGAGGATGGACAATGGAAAAAAAAAAACACATGGTCCAACTAGTCTGCCCAAGGATAGACATGCGATTATCCCAGGCATGCTTAAATTCACTTATGGTAGATTTCCCAACCACATCTGCTGGAAGTTTGTTCCAAGCCTCAATTACTTTTTCAGTGAAATAATGTTTCCTGACATTGCTTCTTATCTTCCCACCAACTAATTTCAGATTGTGTCCCCGTGTTCCAGTTTTATTTAAAAACATTTCCCTCCTGGGCCTTATTTACAGTATAAATTTAACATATTTAAAGGTTTCCACCATGTCTCACTTTCCCTTCTTTCCTCAAGGATATACAGATTTAGTTCTTTAAGTCTTTCCCGATATGTTTTATCCTCCATTTTTGTAGCCCACCTTTGCACCTGTTCGATTTTATCTGTATCTTTTTGTAGGTGTGGGGGTCACCAGTGTGTTCTAGTGTGTTTTCACTAGTGCTCTACACAATTGGATCACAATCTCTCTCTTCCTACTCTTTATACCTCTAGCTATTCAGCTGAGGATCCTATTTGCTTTCCCTGCTGCCTGGCTGCACTGTGCACTCATTTTGAGGCTGTCTCATGTCAGACCCCTATATTTTTCTCTTCTGAAGTCCTGCATAACTCAGAACTGCCAGTATGATACTGATAGCGGGTTCATTCTCCCCAGTTTCCATTGTTTGGACCATTTATCCAGTAAATGGTACAAACTCCTTCAGGAATAACAACTTTATTACATACTTTTGTGTCATCAACAAACAGGCAAACCTTACTTACCAAAGAATAGGACCGAGGTAAGACCGCTGAGGTATACCACTTGTAACTCATCTGTCCACAGAATGCACATTATTAACAGCAACACTCTGATATCTCTTCATCAGCCAGCTGTGAATCCACTGAACTATCCAGGGATTAAATCCAATCTTCAGTAATTTATCTGTCAGCTATTTATATGGCCAAGCTAACTGGTCTGTAGTTTCCAGCTTCTTCTTTGCTACACTTCTTGTGGGTGGGTACAACATCGCCCATTTTCCAAACTTCAACATCACCTATTGGGAAGGACTGGTTACAGAAATCAGTTAAAGGAGTGGCATTCACAGGTTGGAGTGTTTTTAAGGACTTTTGGGCGGATGCCATCTAGACTCATTGCCACTCCAGAACACTAGCGGTAATGCCATGCCCATACAAGTTACAATTTTCAAAGCAATCTTCTGAAAATGCTGACCAAATGTAACTATTTAAACTACATCAAATTATTTAAAATGTATGAAATATAACAGTAAAATGTTTTGTAAAATCCACATCAACACATTTAATACATTTTATTACATAAGGGTTAGAAAACAAATATCAGACATTGCTCTAACAATTTGTTCTATAATTTTATATTTATTTTATTATTTAACTTGATGTAATGTAGTAAAAAATTCTATTAAAAATGAACCACCAATACATCAAAAAGAAAGGTCTCATACAAGCACATCCACCTAAAATTTGAAAGTTTATGTTTTTTAAAGAGAACCTGTATATTAGGGGCAGTAAACCATCAGCAGGTCCTTATAACCTGCTTTTGATGCCCCGATGCATGTTCTTCACTGAAGCTGGAGGAGAATACTTCAACTTCACTGTACATGTACTGGACCTCATTCGAATATGTAACAAAACTGTACAGTTCCAACTTCATGGAAGGACAGTACCTGTATCCGGACCACCTGGTGCACCATTGGCCCTATGGTTAAAGAGGCTCTAATAGTAGAGCATTGAAGGCTGATTTTGATCTGGTACATTGTAACAGTTGGATTAGAGGGCATGGACAGAAAAAATTAAATATGTTGGCCCCACGAGCACCACAACTCCAGCAAGCGTCTGGTATAGCAGCATCGAAAGAATGGAGTAGAGCTGGAGTGTGGTACCAATGGAGCAGCATCTTGTAAAGATTCTCTTGGTAGGTTATACATTAAGAGGTTTTGGCCGCTCCTCTCTAAATGATGGTCCAAGACAGATCTGAAAGTCTGAAAGAGTCTCGCCCAGCTAGCCTTCCCACTTTGGCATATGTGGGTGGGATCTGAAAGAATATGATAGATATCTGAAATAAGGCCTGCTGTAGAAGATTCAGATTTACGCAGTTTCTCAAAAAATGCAGACACAGAGGCCAGAGGGCTATAGAAATTAGAATGTGCCAAGTGGCTAATCTGAATATATGAGAATTCATTGGAGAAGTTAATTTTAGCCTGCAGATCAGCAAAGGGAAGGAGAGAGCATGTTTTATAATCAGTCTGTGAAGTGGAAGATTCCCGCCTTGAACCAAAGTTGCAAGATCACAGAATTCAGGCCGGGTGGGTAATGCAAATGGAAAATAAAAGTGGTCATGGAGAAGTGCGGGGAGGAGAGATGAAAGCATGTAGCACAGCCACGCTAGACATTGCAGATCAGGGCCATCAGACACAAGAGAGTAGTAGAGTATGGGGTGTAAGAATTGGACCAGAGTAGAGAATTGGGCTGGTTCAGGGCCAACAAAAGTTTTTCTATTTCCATCCACTTTGAATATGCTAAGAAAATAGACCAAGTCGGGATCCTCCCTAGTTGAGAAGCCCAGTAATAGAGGACCTATCAACTGTAGTGAGTATTCCACTCACAACAAGTTACCTTCTATTCACAGAATGAGTGTAACTGAGCAGGCGTAACTTCTCCAGAGTACCCCTTTAACATGTTCTTTCATGCAATGGCTTTTGATTACTTTTAGTTCTTCTCATACTTCTCTCAATTTTCCAAAGTTTCTTGTTATTGAAGCCTCATGAACACAAACCTTAGATGAAGAGGTACAGTATGCAGTCTTTTGTGACTTTCTGAATGAGGCATTGTGGTACTAGATCATATTTACATGCTAAGGACAGAAATTACCTAAAATGCTTGTCAGTGGCAATTGCTTTAATCTCTTTATTTTAATATTGTTGGATGGAGGAGTGGCTCCCAAACTGTCTGAAGGCAGGACTCACTTTTGGTGGAGTTTTGTTTGGGACCCCCAATACTGTATTTAGCCTTGCACAGCATCATTTCTTCTAGGTACACATATACACAGATTTTGAAGGAACTCGGCAGGGAGGTTGTTCCAGAAATCTTGGAGAACTAACCACAGATCTTCTATGGATGTAAACTTGCTCAAATCCTTCTGTCCCTTTATGTAATCCCAGACAGACTGGATGATACTGAGAGCTATGATATATGAGAGCTCTGTGGGGGTCATATCATCACTTCCAGAACTCTTCCTCTAAAGGGTGGTCACACAATATTGATTTGGTTTAGATTTCTCTTTTGTTCATTCACTAAATTTTGTTACAAAAATAAACTATTACCACTTCTATTTTTGAAAGCATTGTTACTTTGCAGCAATTTTTCAACACCTGCCTAAAACCGTTGCACAGTACTGTAAATAACACATATTTTATTTTCAAGTTCCCTATCTGTAAAAAAAAGTTTTTTGGTTTTTTTTTATAACAGATAGATGAATTCTACCAAAACTTGACAGCTTATTGCTATAAAACCCATGCCGTGTGTTGATACATACAAGAGGTTATGACACATTATAGGAAGTGAAGTAATGTGAAACCATAACCTCATCCTCATTTTTTGTGCTTCCTTCTCTATTCCCTTGGTAATAATGGTTTGGCTATTGCTGCATAGTTGGCTTTTCTCCACATCATTGCTCAGCGATAAAAGTTATATATCTTCTCCTTATAATTTGTTCTTAGTTTCTGTTATATAGATTTGAGACACTGCCTGCCACTGTTAGCATTATTGCCAGTGGGTAAATTTATAGGAAGGACTATTTTTATCTAAATCAGATTATCATCTGTGATGTATAATCTGTAATTTATACTGGAATATCAAGGGGGAAATTATAAAGTGCAGTAGATTCTGCAGCCACTGTATGTGTGCTGGTATGTCAGGTCTTTCTGGGCACTCACATCAATTTATAAAGAGCAGAAAAAAGAGCAGTGTTTTTCAGTCACTGTAAAGTGGATGGGATTCTAGCCAATACCATCCACAAATTGTGGAAAAATACACACAGCAGACACGCTGTGATTTCCAAAACTGTTGCAGTTTTGGAAATTGCAGCATTTCAATTATACCTACGGAAATGCCGGTGGTTTCCCTATAGGTATAATGGAAGCAGAAAGTCCGCAGAGGTTTCCTTTCTGTGATAAGTGCTCTTTTGATACGGCCAGTTACGTGGCACCTTATCCTAAGTCTCAGTTGTATAAGATAGCAGTTTCCTTTCACAAATTTGAAAAACAGATTAGAAAACATATTACAAAAGATTAGTTATTCATTCAGAATTCCAAAAGATCTTAAAATGTGGCAAGTAGCAAAAAATAGTGAAGCTTTGTCAGTATGGATGCCTAAGGGTGTGTTCACACGGAGGAAATTGCTGCGGATTTGGGGGATTTGATTTTCATTTTCCGCCATATGAACACACCCTAACACTAAGTTGCCACACTACATTTTTGCCCAGTTCCATTCAAATCTGTAGCCATAATATTGATTTCTGTATTGCCTCTCAAATTGCATCAATATTTTATAAATTTTGCATCCATATTATGGAATTTTTTTTTTTTTGTACAAGAGTATCTAAAACAGTAGATAAATGTAGCAGAAGACATGTTAGACAGTTTTGAGGCACAAATTATGGCAGAATTCTAGCTCGTTTTTCTTAGTAAATCTCCCCCATATAGTGTTAAAAACAATCTCAGAGATGATCTGATAATCTGATTAACCCCTTGTTAATGTACGTGATTGGGTGTGAAGGGTTGTATGGAGAGAGCTCAGGAGCTGAGCTCCCTCCATACACGGCGGGTGCCGACTGTATAACACAGCCAGCACCCGCTGGTAACAGCTGCGATTGGTGCCGACACCGATCGCAGCTGTTCACACTTTACATGCATCTAAAGTACGCAGCCGCCACGGGCGCCGCCATCTTTCGCCGATCGCCGCCCTCCTGAACTTCATCGGAGAGCGGTGATCGGTTGTTATGACAGCCGGGAGCCTGTTGAAGGCTCCCAGGCTTGTCATTACATTAGATCTATTACATGATGCCAGAGGCATCATGCAATATAAGGGAATGAATTTTGCTATACACTGCAATACATTAGTATTGCAGTGTATAGTGTGAGCGATCAGACCCCCTAGGGTTCAAGGTCCCTAAGGGGTCTGATCATAAAAGTAAAAAAAAAAAAAAAAAAAAAAAAGTTTTTTAAAGTATAAAAAAAACACAAAAACTCTAAAAGTTCAAATCACCCCCCTTTCCCTAGATGACATATAAAAATAAATAAACAAAAGTAAACATAAACACTTTAGGTGCCCCCATGCTCCAAAATGTCCAAACTATTACAATAATAAAATATTTCTCCCATACGGTGAACGAAGTAGCGAAGAAAAAAAATCAAAATGACCAAATGGCTGTTTTTTAAACTTTTTGCCTCCTATAAAAAAATGGAATAAAAAATGATCAAACCATCAAACCTTCCCCAAAATGGTATCACTAAAAATGCCATTTTGTCCTGCATAAAAAGACGCCTTACCCAGCTCCATACACATAAATATAAAAAAGTTACAGGTCGCACAATATTGCGACACAAACAAATTTTTGTATTTTGCAAAGTTTTTAATTTTTTATAAGGTATCAAAACATTACAAATGCTATATAAATTTGGTATTGCTGCGATTGCATTGACCCGCAGAATACAGGTAACTGGTCATTGTTATCATATAGTCAATGCCGTAAAAATTAAACCCATAAGAAATTGGCGTAAATGCGTTTTTTTTTTCCAATTCCATCTCATTCTGAATTTTTTTCCAGCTTCCCAGTACATTGTACAGGATATTGAAGGGTACCATTGCACAGTATAATTTGTCCTGCAAACAATAAGCCATTATATGACTCTGTGAACTAAAAAATGAAAAAGTTATGGCTCTTGGAATGGGGGAAGGGAAAAATGGAAATGCAACTGCTGCTAATCCTATCTTAAAATGCGAGGAAAGTTAAATTATGCTATCAAAAAATTATGTATTGCTTTCATTGCTTTTCATTAAAAATTTTGAGAGGTGAAACAGTGAAAAAAATGCAGTTTGGCTCTTTTGATTTTTTTTCCTTGCTGCGGGAAGTGATTGTGGGCATTAGTGCCAGGTCTTTGCTATATAATACAGCACAGAACTGGTGGCTATGGCGGCCATTCAGCTCCTGAGCGTCTGCTATATTTACATACCCGACATCCGCAATATTATTACAGTGGATGATGGAAATGGGTTAAAAAAGGCCCTGACTAGTGCAAGAAATGACTAATTAATTAAGCATGTTCACCAGAATGGAGTTCTACACCAGTTAGGAATTGACGTAGATTTCCTATATAATAAATACAGTTAGGTCCATAAATATTTGGACAGAGACAACTTTTTTCTAATTTTGGTTCTGTACATTACCACAATGAATTTTGAACCAAACAATTCAGATGCAGTTGAAGCTCAGATTTTCAGCTTTAATTCAGTGGGTTGAACAAAATGATTGCATAAAAATGTGAGGAACTAAAGCATTTATTACACAAAATCCCTTCATTTCATGGGCTCAAAAGTAATTGGACAAATTAAATAATTATAAATAAAATGGTAATTTCTAATACTTGGTTGTTCACCCTTTGTTGGTAATGACTGCCTGAAGTCTTGAACTCATGGACATCACCAGGCGCCGCTGTGTTTCCTCCTTTTTAATGCTCTGCCAGGCCTTTACTGCAGCAGTTTTCAGTTGCTGTTTCTTTGTGGCCTGTCTGAAGTTTAGTCTTTAATAAGTAAAATGCATGCTCAATTGGGTTGAGGTCAGGTAACTGACTTGGCCATTCAAGAATATTCCACTTCTTTGCTTTAATAAACTGGGTTGCTTTGGCTTTATGTTTTGGGTCATTGTCCAGCTGTATTATGAAATGTCGACCAATCAGTTTGGCTGTATTTGGCTGGATTTGAGCACACAGTATGTCTCTGAATACCTCAGAATTCACCCAGATGCTTCTGTCCTGTGTCACATCATCCATAAACACTAGTGACCCAGTCAGGGCCGGCGTTAGGGGGGGGGGCAAACTGGGCAATTGCCCAGGGCCCCAACACCCATAGGGGCCCCATACTTTCCCTACTATTAGGACTCTTAATCGGCAGTAGATGAAAGCACAGTTTGCCGGCACTTAGTAACAGTTACTAGCTTCCCCCCTCCCCCCATCCAGGACATCGTAGTGTGCAGGGGGGAGTCTGCTGCGATGTTTTCACTATTGCCAGACAGAGCTGCACAGGAACTTCCTCCATTTCCAGTGCACCCAGCAATTCAGCTAAATGTAAGTGTATGTTTTGTGTAAAATATGTATATAATATGTATATATGTGTATATTTGTTTACAGTATGTGTGTTAGCTACTGTGTGAGTACTGTATAATTGTAGACAGGCATGTGTGTGTATATTGTATATGAATATATGTGTGTAAATATATGGTATATATGTAGGTATATACAGCATATTATTGTCTGCGTTTTCTTCTGTACATGTGTACCATTATACATACTAGAATTGTATTGTATAGTGTGATGCTCAGTATATTAAGATGTTAAACAGGTTGTCCAGGAATTACTGTTTTCTGCAAGGAGGCTGGGGAAGGTGAAAAATAAGAAAACCCACACTCACCTGTCCACGGGGTCTCCCACAGCTGTCTGGTCCTGTGGTGCCCGGGGGCTTGTTCTGGCAGAATGTCCTCGCCGCATGTAACTGCTGAGGCCAATCAGCGGCCTAAGGAAAGGACACGGGACATCACAGGTGACGTATGTGAGTGACATCCAGGTTCCTTTCCTTAGGCTGCTGAGGTGGATGATAGGCCTCAGCGGTTACGTGTGGCGAGGACTGCCGCTGGAACAAGCCCGAGGCTCTGCTGGACCGGACAGGGGTGGGAGGACCAGGGACAGGTGAGTGTGGGTTTCATTTTTCACCTTCCCCGGCCTCCTTACAGAAACCTGTAATTCCTGGACAACTCCTTTAAGGATTAGGCCCACCACAGCAAAACACAGCTAAAAAGCACAGGAGATAAAAAGCAGCAAAAACACAATGTTTTTTTTCCCACAGCGTTTTTCATTGAGCTTTTGATGCATTTTTCTCTGCACTTTCTTCCGCTATTACGGTAAATATCTGTGGAAATTCCCGCGACTCCACAGATGAAATTAACCTGCTGTGGATGAGATTAAATGGTGACATTTTATTCACTTTGCTCACACATTTCTGCAGCAGCCCCAATCGCTGTGTTTCACATTACAGAAAAGCAGATTTTTTTGTTGCAGATTTTGTTGCTGTTTTTTGAGCCAAAGCCAGGAGTTGATTGAGCAGAATGGAGTGTAAGAAGCTTCCTAGATATTTCACAATCCTTTTGTAGCCCTGCTTGGCTTTGGCTCAAAAAACTGAAGCAAAATCTGCAACAAAAAAAGCTGCTTTTCCACAAAGTGGGGCCTCAGCCTTAAGGCCGGGGCCCGACGTGGCATAAACGGTCATTTGTCAGACTCTGCAAAGTGTAGTCCTAGAAACAAACTGCTTACTGCAGCATACTATTATAGTGCAGGGCAGGAAGAGGTTAATTGCTGGCTGGTGTTATGAGGGGGCATCTGCAAATAAAAGGGGGTAGTTGTGTTCTCAAGATGGGGAATGGAATAACTCTGATCGTAGGGTTTGTCGCTACAAGGAGAACATTATACAGTAAAAGCCGCTATTTGTGGATTATACTATGAGGACAGAGGGGAATCTGGCAGTCAGCAGGTGACGTAACAGTATTTAGTCCTGGTATAGCAGTCAACAGGTGACGTGACAGTATTTAGTCCTGGTATAGCGGTCAGTGGCTGACGTGACAGTATTTAGTCCTGGTATAGCGGTCAGTGGCTGACGTGACAGTATTTAGTCCTGGTATAGAAGTCAGTGGCTGAGATGACAGTATTTAGTCCTGGTATAGCGGTCAGCAGGTGACGTGACAGTATTTAGTCCTGGTATAGTGGTCAGCGGGTGACGTGGCAGTATTTAGTCCTGGTATAGTGGTCAGCGGGTGATGTGACAGTATTTAGTCCTGGTATAGCGGTCAGCGGGTGATGTGACAGTATTTAGTCCTGGTATAGCGGTCAGCGGGTGATGTGACAGTATTAAGTCCTGGTATAGCAGTAAGTGAGTGACGTGACAGTATTTAGTCCTGGTATAGCGGTCAGCGAGTGACATGACAGTATTTAGTCCTGGTATAACAGTCAGCGGATGACGTGACAGTATTTAGTCCTGGTATAGCGGTCCTATTTGATAATTCTGTATGTATGTACTTTTTTTTTTATTGTGTGTAGGAAAAGACATATGCCTTGTTACTTGTGCACCTGATTTATAAAGGGTCACAAGCAACTAGTTTGGCTATGCATAATGAAACAACCCCTTTATGCTAAGGCCTCATGCTGCGGAAAAGACTTAAGTGGAAACACATTGCGTTTTTTTCAGCAGCGTTTTTCATTGCGATCTCAGAGTTTTCCTCTGTGGACTTTCTGTACCTATTATACCTTTATGGAAAACAACAGCATTTATGAAGGTATAATTGACATGCTGTGAAAACGCAGCTTTTCCGCTGAAGATTTTTTTTCTGCAATGTGTGTATGGGATTAGTCAAAATCCCCTTCACTTTACAGGTACTGTAAAACGTTGCGTTTTCACAACGTGGGGGGCCCCGGCCTTAAAGACCTTAGGAACACCCCTGTAAGCACTGCAGCACATGAAATTAACAGAATGTGACTATGTAGTAGGTACAATATTTCAACATTTGGGGCCCCACTTTCAATTTTGCCCGGGCCCCCACTTTGTCTAAAACCGGCCCTGGACCCAGTGCCATTGGCAGCCATGCATGCCCAAGCCATCACACTGCCTCTGCCGTGTTTTACAGATGATGTGGTATGCTTTGGATCATGAGTTGTACCACGCCTTTGCCATACTTTTTTTTTTCCATCATTCTGGTAGAGTTTGATTTTGGTTTCATCTGTCCAAAGAATGTTCTTCCAGAACAGTGCTGGCTTTTTTAGATGTTTTTTTTTTTTTTTTTTAGCAAAGTCCAATCTAGCCTTTTTATTCTTGAGGCTTATGAGTGGCTTGCACCGTGTAGTGAACCCTCTGTATTTACTTTCATGCAGTCTTCTCTTTATGGTAGATTTGGATATTGATACGCCTACATCCTGGTGAGTGTTGTTCACTTGGTTGGCTGTTGTGAAGGGGTTTCTCTTCACCATGGAAATTATTCTGTGTTCATCTACCACTGTTGTCTTCCGTAGACGTCCAGGTCTTTTTGCATTGATGAGTTCACCACTGCTTGCTTGCTTTCTTTCTTTCTTTCTTTCTTTCTTTCTGTAGTTTTTGTATTCACGATGAGCAGATTAGGTATAAATGATCAATTGTCTTATGGCAGAAGAGTGTACTGTATCGATCACTTACAGTCAGTATCTTGTCCCTATATGTATATTCTGGCTGCATAATGTCTTATGTGAACACAGGCTGTATGTTAGGACCGGAGCTGGCGCCTCTGCAGTAGTGCTGTGAGGTGCCGCTCCGGTCCTCACACTTTCCAGCATGCTCACTTTTCTAGGGGTTAACTTTCCTGCACTCACCTGTCTATTTAGGCTCCCTTCCGGCGCTCTGCTCTCGCTGGTTATTCATTTCCCCTGGGTGTCAGCTCTTCCCCATACTCTGTCCCATTTACCTTCGATCCTATCCTGCTGCCTCTTTGTTTATTGCTCCCTCCGGTTGTGACCACGGCTTGCCTTCCAGACCATCTCTCCTTGAATGCTGATTCTGTACCTCGTGACCTCCTGAAATCGACCTGGCTTGTTTTGACTCTTCTTAGGTCTCCTCCTCTGGTACTACGAGATTCTCCTGCTGCCAACACGGACTAAACTAATTGACAATTCTACTGCGCTGCTTCCACCTTCTGGACAAAACCTGTTACTGCATCTTCTCCAGTATTCATCTGCCTCCAACTTGCTCAGGTGAGTGGTTTTTGGATTCCGGGGCCCTTCTGTTACCTGTGGTGCGCCGTGCACTCTGCGTTAGTGCACTTAGGACTGTTGCGGTTCTGGCGGAAGGTAGCGACCAAGTCCAACTCCACCATCAGGAGCTCTGACGAAGACCTCTGGAGGCTTGTTCCGCTTCGGTTCGGGGACGCTGGACGCTCGGCACTGTTTTACTTTAGTGTACAGGGGCGAATCTGGATTCCCTAAGACTAACTCTGTCTTGCACTGTGTTTGGTTCCTAACACTGTAATTACCAGATATCTCATGATATACTCAATACAGTGGGGAAAAAAAGTATTTAGTCAGCCACCAATTGTGCAAGTTCTCCCACTTAAAAAGATGAGAGGCCTGTAATTGACATCATAGGTAGACCTCAACTATGAGAGACAAAATGAGAAAACAAATCCAGAAAATCACATTGTCTGATTTTTTAAGAATTTATTTGCAAATTATGGTGGAAAATAAGTATTTGGTCACCTACAAACAAGCAAGATTTCTGGCTCTTCTTCTTTAAGAGGCTCCTCTGTCTTCCACTCATTACCTGTAGTAATGGCACCTGTTTGACATTGTTATCAATATAAAAGACACCTGTCCACAACCTCAAACAGTCACACTCCAAACTCCACTATGGTGAAGACCAAAGAGCTGCTGCTGTAGCCTACACCAGCATATCACTTTCCACTCGTCTGATTACTGCTCCTGGGATCTCTTCTGACACACAGGATGTGTGCATCTTCTATGCTGCTCCCAAAACCTTCACTATGGTGCCGCGGGGGACGGGGAGCAGCATAGAAGATACACATATCCTGTGTGCCAGAACAGACCCCGGGAGTTGCATTAGTAAGTATAATGTAATTGTAATTATAATTATAGTATGTGGGGGGGGGGACTATTACAGTGTTATTAACTGTGTGTGTAATGTTGTGAAATGGGGGGCACTATAACTGTAATAGTGCCCTAGTAGTGTAATATTCCCCCCCCCACACACACACTCACAAACACAAGTAATATTACTATTACAGTAATAGTGCCTCCCCCAGTTAATAACATTACCTGTGAGGGGGGGCACTATTACAGTTATAGTGGCCCCCTACAGTTAATAACAGTCCCCACACAGGTAATGTTATTAACTGGGGGGACATTATTACTGTAATAGTGCCCTAGTAGTGCCCCCCACAGGTAATAGTCCCTCCCCACAGGTATCTGTGGAGTGACACTATTATGGTAATAGTGCCCCCTGAGTGATGGTCACCCCTAATTGAATGAGGGCACCCACCCTACCATGCCTTTATGGGAGCTGTCCATACCACCAATAAGTTAAGCTTCGTATGGAGAGATCTCCCTTAATAAAGAATAGGAAAATGTATGAATATGTGTTTTTTATGAGCCGCCCAATCGCCCTAACCCTGTCCTGCCACTGACAACATGGCCCACCCCAGAACCCCGCCCCTCACTGGGTCACGGGAAAATTGACCTACATGTAAGTGGTCCTTGGTACAAAAAAAAGGTTGGGGACCGCTGCCTTAGAGAATGAATGGATCAGCAATATCACAATTTTCCTCTTCATTCACACAGGTGAGATGGGGCATTGTTCTTGGGATCATACGATCGTACTGGGGGTACAATTAGCAAGTTATGACCTATCCTGTGTATAGGTCATAATTGCTTTGGTGGCACAACTAATTTAAGGAAGGGATTGGTAAAGCCATGAAGCCTACTTGCAAGACATTCAGACGGGTATATATTAAGTCTCTTCAAAATTCAAATTAACTTTTCATTGTCTGTATTCTCCAAGCATCCATATATTGTTAATATTGGTTCTGCATTGTACACTGACAAATAAAGACATAATATGGATAAGGCAGATTTGTTGCAGAAATTTAATCTGAATGGGACTTTCAGGAATCCATTTGCTTGTCACCAAATCAACCCCATTCAGATAAATAAAAATAATTTTCAATTTCTGAAACAAATATGCTGCATGTGAATATAAAAGTGTTGTTGATGTAGTTTTCAATTACTATTACATTTTAGTGTTTCACAGGCTTTTTGTTTTAAACATGTTTCAAATATACAGTATGGGAAGGATTTTTCCTTTTTGGCACCACAGACACTCCATGTCCTAGTGTATGTTGCTCTGTCTTGCACCAGTTCAGTTATCCTGTAGAATGAATAAGCATCCAGTAGACATGGCACAATGTTCTTTCAAATTCATAAAACCCTAGAATACACTATAGGACCAATTTATTTTGGTAGAAGATGCGCTAGAATTATTGAGCATTATTTTGTGCTGCACAGGACCCTGTGGAGGTCCTTTGCTGCACAAATGGAATCCTATGTCAGTTAGGGACTGGCATAAATTTCTGGTGTAACTCCAGTTTTCAGATGTGAATTATAGTAAATCTGACAGACCCAGTAGTCTGGGTTTACATAGATTCCTGCCCCATTCTAGCCACTTTTTTGAAAAGTGGCACGCAGGGCACAAAATAGAAAAAATTGCAATTTTTGTGCAAAATTACATGCATGTCCGACAAAAATTAGCATCCATGGCTTAATAAATCAGCCCCTATGTTTCTTTGTCATCCAGACCACCAGAAGGTCATTGGTTTTCTTTTTCAGGTCTCTCCTGGAAAAAGAATGTGCCGCATCCCTCTAACAGTGCAGTACAGTGACTTCATAGAACTCTGCCCATTGAGTGTGAGTCTAATTTATAGGCTATAATGTTTTCTTTGCAGGCTTAGAGTTTAATGGTGACAATAGTGAAGGAGGAAGTAGCTAGCTTCTCTGCTTACTTACACTAGGTTTTAATAGGAATCAATTTAGCTATCTTCACAAATCTCTGGTAGCATGCTTTAATATCAGAACTATATGTTCACACCAACCTTTATCCACACTTATCTTTGCTTAAAATTTACAACAAACCACTTACTGAATAGCAGTTCACATATAATGCACTTTGCAAAGAAGGGCAGATCTAGTTTAGGTGACATTTAAAAGTCACCTTTTATAATCAGATCTTAAGTTTGCATGAGTATGTGCTTCCAAATGACTTCTGTATGAGTCACTGTTTTGTTGCCAAATGTCATCTCAAGTTTGATAAAGGAGCTTGGAGAAAAAGTGCAGGTTATATTCCTGATGGAACTCACATCGTGAGACGGAATGGATGTTTTCCTCCAAATAATCTTCAGATTTTTTAAGCAGGGTACAGTATATTTTGAATATGCACTTCATGTCTTCTTACATTGTATTAGGGCTTTATTCAACATTTGTCAAAGCAAAATGATCTAAAGCAAAACTCCAACAGACTAATGAATATAATTAATAGAATAAATAAATCACTCCCATCAGCCCCTATTCTGGCTCTCATAGGAACACTGTTTATCTGTTTCCCTTATGCAACCTGTGATTGCCATTTACAGAGGATTTTCTGCCTCCCTGACAGGTCTGCTTCAGTAGACATATAATAAAACAATTCAGTAGCATATTTTCTTATAACTTTGCATTGCACTGTTCCTCTGTTATTTCTTCTAGAAATTTATGAATAAATTGACAGATGGGAGTTACCAGCTTTGGTCTTACTGCACAATCTGACACTGTGTAGGAAAACACCCCTTTCACATTGGGACTGGTAACACCCAGTTGACAAATTATTAATTCAGTTCCTGGACGAATAATAAAGGAATGACACAATGCAGAGTTATGTGTAATGATGCTCTGGAATTGTTATTTAAAGGGGTTATCCGGTTTCTAACATTGATGGCCTAACCTTAGGATAGGCCCTCAATATTAGGTCTGTGGGCATCCGACACCTGGGACTGCCACAGATCACCGGTACTGAGACAGTGCAGTTATGTAAACAATACCGCTATACAAACTGTAGCGGCAAGTGTAGTTATTGCAGCGCTGTCCCATTGAAATCTATGCGGCAGCGCTGCAATGCCTACTCTCGCTGCTACAGTTTGTACAGCGAGTGAGCAGCGCAGTTTCCGTTATGTAAACAATAGCATGAACCATGCTGTCTTGGACCCCCGCAGATTTAATAAGGATACCCAGCAAAAATACGCTGCAAAAAACAGATCATCAATATTAGATTGGTGGGGGTCCCACATCCGGCATTCAGCTGTTTGAATTGGCATCCGCTTCGTAGGCCAGTGACATTATACTCTTTGGTTATATGGCCTGTCTGCAGCTCAGTCCCATATAGGCGAATGGGGCTGAGCTGCAATACCAAGCACAATCACTATATAGCGGACACACAGTGCTTGGTAAACAGTGACGAGGCTGCAGCATTCATCCAAGTGCTGCAGCCTCTTCAAGCAGCTGAATGGAGGGGGTGCCTCTTTAATACTAATCTGATATTGATGAGCTTTTCTAAGGACCCAGTTTTGAATTTATTTAAACATTTCCAGGAGGAATAACAAAGGAATGATGCAATGCACATTTTCAAGAATGTGCATTACGTCCAAGAATGTGATGTGCCAGAATTGTTATTTCATGGGTATTTACTAAAACAGTCATGCCAGAAGCACTGTCAGTTACTCTCTATTGTGTGAATAGGGGACATCTTGTAGTTAATGGAATACTTCTCTAATTCACTGACCTAAATGGCAGATTTTCTTGTAATTTCAGATAAATTTTAAAATACTACCAAACACAGTATTTTTTAGAAAGCAAATAATGAAAAAATACCTATTTGTGCTTCACACAATAATTCTATGGAATTTGAAGAGATTTAGGGTGCATTCACATCTGTGAAACTTGATCTGTGTGTTGGCTGGATTTACCAGCCTGTACCTTATGCTGGGAGAGGGTCTTCTAGCAATATAGTTGTCTATGCTGCTAGTTGGTCCCTGCCTCCCAGGGACATACTGCCCCGTACTGCTAGCTATATCTATAGTGCTCAGAGTCCCTCTCCTGGCATAAGGTGAAGGCTGGTAAATCTGGCCAACACACAGACCAAGTTTCATGGCCGAAAATCGGTTGTATGAATGTGGCCTTGCGCCAGTTCTCTTGCATAAAAAGTAGATTTTTAAGGAACACAAAGGCTTTCCACCTTTTTGACCCAGGTCATTTATTATCATTTCTGCTACAAAACTTTGTAAATTCTAACTGAAATCTAGGCTGGCGGGATTCCCCGAACTGTGCCACAATTATTAAGAGGTAGGGAATAGGTAAGGATGAAACCACAGTCTCAATAAATTCCCCCTTACTTGTGAATTCTGATGTCCTGAAAAAATATCTACATAATAAAAATGAAAGGTAGCTGCCACCATGTGAGAAGAATTAGAAACAGAACAACACAGCCTTGAGCAAGTAAAGGTAATAAAACCTTCCGGTCTATTCTCATTCTGTACTCATGAGTGTCCTTTGATGCCACAACCAAGTTATGTCTGTTGTCAAAGAAAAACAAATAGAAGAGAAGTGAACTGTCTGAGCAGAGAGGATTTATTTCATCATCCACTGTCAATATTTTTTATTTAAAAGTTGTACTGCCTACGCATTACAATGAGCTTGTCACGCTCGGGGAAGACAAGCCTTGAACACTGGTTTGTGCAATGAGACCATTAGACTTGTGGCCTTATTTACCACTTCGTTGCATCAAGATTTCTCTCTCTGAAGTGGGAGTTGTTGGACTGTCACTGTCTAGCTGAACTTGAGGATTATGTAATTATATCTTCTTGCCTCAGCCCTCAGTGCTTAGTGGTGCCAAGTATCTTTTGGCCTGTTATATTTAATAGGCGCTGGGTTTCTAGACTCCCTTAGTGATTATTGTGATAGCAAAGATATTTAATCCACAGTTTACCATATTTTACTCTTTTTATCTGAACGTGATTAAAATGTACCTGCTGTTTTTAGATATGTGACATAAATATTAAGAAACTGCATAAACATCTATTTAGAAATATATTAATACAATACTACTTTTTGACGGAGAATTCAGCAAGCTACAAACTGATTGGCCATAGTCTGCTTCCTATTTGCAGATTCCAGACTCCTGCAAAGGGAAGCCTATCACTTGTCAAGATCTCACTGCAGGACCTCTACATTTTCCGAGAATGTTTTAAAGGTCAGTCTGTATAATAAAAAGCAATGCAACTAGTCATTCAGTATACAGTACCAAATGATGAGGAGTATACTTCTTAGGCTAGGGCTACACTGCAACTTTTTGTAGCATGACTGATTTTAACTACTGAGTGACATCTGCAGTTCGCAGGATTGCATGCAACCCAATGCATTCATTCAGACTGCAGCTGTAGCTCAAAACTTAAAACCAATTAGCAGGACTACAAGAAGTCTCAATGTAGCCCTGGCCTTAAAAGGCTTTCCCAGGAATTTAGAATAGGCCATAAATATCTGATCAGTGGGGGGCTGACAGGTGCCCCCCTCCCACACAAACACATTGTTAGAGGCAGTTTCTGATACCTGTACTATACACAGCACAAAGCCAGAAGCAGATAGCTCAGTACTCTGCATAGTGGCTGGGGCAGCTTGGCTCCAACTGATTTCAGTGGGAGTTGAGCGGCAGTATCAGAACCCGGCAACTATACTGAGACCAGAGCCAACTGTTTCCAGCTCCATGCTGTATATAGTGTGGGCATTGTAAGCAGCCCCGAGCGGCGACTGTCTGTCAACCTTCCACTGATCAGATTTTAAAAATAAAAAATAAATGGAAAAAACTGAATTATTGCTATGGAGACTTAATAAAAAATTCAGAAAACATGAAGGTCATCCATTACTTAGTGCTGATCTTTGGAGCCATGGAAGAGGTGATAAGAAAAGAATGAAAATTAATAACTAATAGTTTGCATGTATGTCTAAATATATCAAGGTTATCCCTATCTTTTCCCAAATGGAATTTAGTTTGCAAGTGCCCAAAAGTCATACTGCAACTAAACACCAACTGGTGGAAGTGATGTACTGTACCCTGAATGGTAAATTAAATTGTATAACTTTCCAGATTAATGCTGATGCCACACACAAAACAGAGAAATGTATCAGTATGTTCACCATAGTACAGCTCACTCAGCTCAATCTGTAGATGAGATTTGGGGATGCCACTGCAGGTTGCAGAGATCACTCCCTTTGTGTCTCCATTCTTATCATTATTGGCATTCTTCACAGTGCCCTCAGTGTTAAGTTGCTTGAAGGTTAGAGCTGTGCTATAAGAGAATGTTGATTAAAAATACCCAAAGTATAAAACAAATCACCGCTACTCTAAAGTTCTTGGTCTCAGCAATTTGCTAAGAAGGAGAAGTAGATTATTCAAACAGAATCAATGATCACTTGCAAAAAGAGACAATGTTTTATTGATTGTATGTACTGTCTGAGAAGAAAACAGATGGATAAAAGTAGAATTTGCTGCTTGTTTAATAATGCTACAACCTGATTAATAAACATCTACACAAAGCACTTGCAATTAAAAAAGTAAAAAAATAAAAAAAGAACCTAAAGTACATTTCTTTCTAAGACAGTATGTGCTACAAAGTTATTCATTTGCTAAATTATGGCTTGTGATTTGACATCTCAAGCCTAATTTACTGAGAATATAGAGCCCCAGCTATTTTCAGAATGACTCACACAAGTATTTTATTTAATGATATTGCAGGGCAGTGGGATAAAGTAAATGTTTGCTTTAATTACATACCCAATTCTGTTTCATTTCCAATGAGTGGGCGATGTTAAAGTAGTTAATTCACAAATCATTTCCACTTTCCTACCCGCTGTGATAAGGGTTTATGTAGCATGTAACTGGAACACCTTGTTTTCTCCAGTCCCTTATCATTCCATTGGTAGACATATGGCCACACAAGGGTGCCATTAATTACTTTATAGCCTTCAATGTTAATGCCATTGCTTTAAATGTGTCACTATGTAGCAACCCTGTATTCTCTGAATATAATCATGTAAATTCACCACCATGCACACATTTGTTATTCTCTCTATACCGCCATGTCTATTCAGTTATTTCCTCTGTGGGTTTCAGATACAGTAATCCAGATTAAGCTACTATTAATACAGTTTGCTTTTGGGTATAGCAAAATAAAGATACAAAAAATGTTGACATTCTATATCTGTATAGATACCACATAACATGAAGCTGTAACAAATATAAACCACTGAAACATATTACCATTACAAGCACACATATTTATATTAAAATTGAACTTCACACGGATTCTCTTTGCCACCATAGAGGAACAATGCACATGTTTTTGGCATGTGTCTGTGTCCTTATTCTTTATGCCAATATACACATACAGTTTCAACAATGTATATGGGTTGTCCAGTTTAGTACATAACACTGAACTTCTAACCGTACCTGGAGAATTATCTCTTGAATCCAGTATCAAATCTGTAGCAGGTGTCATACCAAAACCTCTACAACCCCTATAGCTATGCCCCCCTCTTACCTCACCCTGTTACATGTCAAAGTCAGATGTACACAAGATTCAATCTACAAAATAATATTTTTATACACTGTGTACAGAATCTAATATTACAAGAACATTTTATATAGTCTCAGTAAAACCTGAGGATTAGTTCAGTGAATATTTCAGACAAAACAATTTGACAGTATCTTAAAAGATGAGTACCTTGGTAGCTCTCCTAGCACATTCCCTGACAACATTTCATGTCGGTAGCACATAATTGCTCATTAAATGATGAGTTACATTACAAGTTGCATACGTCTTGAGAAATTGTGAAGTGGGGAAACTAGTTTTAATTACATGCAGAGCGATAATCTTGTTAATGACATTTTACGCTCATTTGTTAGCTGATGTTATTTGTGCTATCCTTATATCATATTAAAAGGCTGTAGTTTCATGATGTCTTCAGGTATCAAAGATTCATCTTGTGAAACACTTCAGGGAATAATAAGTTTATGCCGTAGCAGATGTATGCTTGCCTTACCGGAACATGGTATGTATTGTTTAATACAGTAAGGTTTTATTTACCAGCAGCAGATAGACAGAAGTTCACTCCCAAGGTCATACACTGCCAGTATGGAACTGAGGCAATATCTGCAGTTCACATTATGTTATGTTAGGGAGCGATATATTTAGTCCCAAGAATATAAGATCAGGTCAATCAAGACACGTAGGTTTCTTTGCTTTTTCCTGATGAAATACAGTTTTAGGGTACATCCACATGATTGGATTTCTGAATGTTATTTCAGATGCACCATGGTGTGAGATGCCTACTAGCCAAGTTACCAGTGTACTTCTGTTTTATAGATTCCCTACACAACAAATATCCTGCTCTGACATTTAAAGAACCATGCAACACTTCAGGTAATCATTATAGAGACTTGCCTATTATATCACTGCACTCCTGCTCCCTTAGATGAAGTGGAAATGGTATCTTCAGCAGCAGTCTATACATGGAGGAACTTCCAGAGGAACAAAGAGAAACAATTATGTTGACACAGGACGGCATGCTTTTGACTGGTAGTCAAATCGGGGAGTCACATGACAAAGCTGTCCATAATAAAAACGTTAAAAGTATATGTATGCAACTGAGCTGGGATGAAACCAATTACAATGAGATAATATTGCTGTAGATTATGAGTATAGAATATGTCCAAAACAAATTGCCGGAGTACTTTTTAGAATTCTTATCAACAGATTTAGGCTATGGTCACACTAGACTATAATGGGGTCCGCCGGGTAACCACTTTTTAAGCGGATAGGGTTTTCATTTTTTGGGTACCCAAGCAGACCCAAAGAACGAAAACCCGAACGCTAGTGTGAACCTAGCGTAACTTTCCATTTTATTATGGATTTAGCCTGGCTATATATTACTTGAGCACTCATTCATTTGAATTGTCACCACGTAATACTACATTTCCCCTGCAGCACATTTTCTGGAGTATTGTCAGATTACTTGACATTCTGAATAACATAGCATAGTCTATAGCATCTAGAAGAATTTTCAATAGATTCTACTCCAATTCCTTTTCTTAACATTTTATTTTTCCAATTTTATTATGAAAGTAGTACATTCAGAAAACAATCTACAGTGCAGATAATACCAAACTGATAACATCAGACATCACATGCATAGAGGATCTTACAGTGTTGGACCACAACATTCCAACAGCATTGACGACCTGTACTATTGTAACATCCTTGCTTGTTCAGGCTTTGGCGCCATCCTCTGGCCGCATGCTGCAGCGCAGGAGGCGTGTCCGGCTGTGATTCCTTCCTTTGGGTTCTTCTTGTATTGTCTGAATACTGTCCTATTCCCTCACCTTGGCTATTTACTCTTGCAGTTTTGTTACCGGTATTCATATTCCTGATCTCTGGCTGTACCTTTGACTATTCTTGATTTCGATTCTGTACTGTGTTGCTTGACTTTTACCGACCCCTTGGCTAGCTGACCTCCCTTTTGTTGTTGTTTGTCTTGTCTGCATTCTGTGTCTTCACTTATATCTAAGGGATTGCCGACCAGTTGTCGTCTGTTGCCAGGACAATTCAGGCAAGTAGGCAGGGACAGTTGGGGGGGGGGGGGTCAGCTTAGGGCTCACTGTCTTGTTGTGCCCCTCCCCCCAGGGTTCATCAGCAGCTACTAGGGAATTTCTCCTATAGTAATTACCTTACAACTATATGGCTGATGTCCAAAGGCTCTAGCAATTTCCCTAAATGGATCCTTGGAATAGTCATTCTAGCTCACTTCATGCTGTCTGGCACACTGGGTTACACAAGTTGCCCTCCTTTGCCCCTTCGTTCCCTTTCCCTTCTTTTTCCTTTCTAATTTTCCTTTTACAATTCAATTTTCTCTTTCTTGTTTCTCATTATACACTTCTTAAATATTCCTCAATGCTGAAGCTGCAACACCAAGAAGGAAAAGTCTTGGAATTATGAGAATCAATTGATAGACATGTTATTGATATGCAAATTATAAAAAAATGGAAATAAAAATATTCAAAACATCTAAATTTATTCAGTATCGAGTATGAGTGCCATATACAGAAATACCTGCATTTACTTGCCTTGGCGTGTAATCAATAAGGTTACTAATAGTTGTTTGAGAATGTTATGCCACACTGAATGTATTAGAAAGCCCCCTTTTTAATTGCCAACCAAAGACTTTCTAGATGTGCTCGAACGGTGAAAAGCCCAAAGATGATGCAGGCCATGGTAGCACATTTACACGACTCAGGCTGCACATGGTAGCATGAGAAACATGCAGCCATGTGTTGCCCTGCAGAAATCTGTCTTCTGGGACACTTTGGAGAAATGGCTGTACTGTTGGTTCCACCACCATATCAATGTGACACCAAACTGTTAGTATACCTGAAATGTCTAGGTCCAGTTACTGTTGGTTTGTGCCAACACTGTTTACCGCTCTAGGCCTGGGATGTGACGTTCAATTTTTTTTTGCAGTACAGAATGGATCCATTCTTACATCAAAGGATTAGTTCATGCTAAGCTTCGCCTCCACACACCTCATTGTGTCATTCCAGTTCATCGTTTTTCCAACTACTAGGGGCACGCAACATTGAACAGTGCTAAATAGTACTGTATCTCGCCCTAAACGTTTAGCGATCTACTGGAGTGATAAACTAAATGTACCATGTGTGTGCACCTTGCCTACGACAACAGCCAGGACAGTGGATTTACACCAGCACTGAGACACATCTCCTTTTTTCCTTCCTGCACCAGGGGTCGGGATGTGAGTTTGTGTCAGGTTTATTACACTATGTGATAAGAATGTCTTTGACATCTATCTGACTTTATAATGCTTTACCCTCCTCTGCACAAATCTATTAGTGATGGGAATGGAAGTAAAGGATTTCTGAAAGGATGTTCCAAGAATTTCTCTACAGCAAAGAGGTTGGGAATCACTTGCATATATTTTGATTACTAAAAAGAAGCACTAAAAAAGTACCCACTCAACCGATGTTGTGGCAGTGTCCGCCAGGAGTTTTCTAACTTCTAAGACAAGCATGTTAAAATTGTCCTTCCTTGTCCCTTCTCTATGCCCATCATTTTTGTCTTCATGTCCCTGTGCAGTGAAATGGCACAAACACATTCTAACAGTTCTCCTAATGTAGCATGAGCATGTGGAGTTTAACTGTGCTTGCCTTGCTTAAGAGGGTTCTTGAGGTAGCATGTCTGTGCTTATGGGAAATGTAGTTTTAAGTGCATTGCCGCACTTCATGTTTTCCTCTCAGCAGAACAGCCCAAGTGCTGCACTTCATGTTTTCCTCTCAGCATAACAGCCCAAGTGTCACACTTCATGTGTTCCTCTCAGCAGAACAGCCCAAGTGTCACACTTAATGTGTTCCTCTCAGCAGAACAACCCATGTGCTGCACTTCATGTGTTCCTCTCAGTAGAACAGACCAAGTGCTGCACTTCATGTGTTCCTCTCAGCAGAACAGCCCAAGTGCTACACTTTATGTGTTCCTCTCAGCAGAACAGACCAAGTTAGTGTTAGTGTGCGTATGAAGAATTTAGAAACTTTGGGATAAACAGTGAGATGTGAACTTGATAACTTTTCACTTCTCTGTAACTTTGCTAAGTCTTAAGTCTTTGATAAGATTACTTTGTCAAGAGTTTTCAACCTAATTTACTTTTGCAAATTTATTCTAGTGAACAGTCTGATCTGACAATAATAAGTCACCATCATAAAATAATTCTTGGCCATATGATTTTAAGGCCCGTTGCAGACAACCGTGCTGTGAGTCAGTGTGCTATCCGTGTATTTCAAGGAGAGCACACTGACCCATTCTTTTGTATGGACCCATACACACGACCGTGATTTTCACAGACATGTCTGCAGGCCGACAGTCCGGGCTGCATCAGATAGGACATGTCCTATTCCTGTCCTATTTTGCTTCCCGTGCTTCCGCGGCTCCTATTCATTTAAAGGAGCCGCGGAAGCACGGGCGGCACACGGGGGCATCCACGGTCATCTGCAATTGGCCTTAGGGTGATGCAACTATTAACCTGAGCTCCTCCAAACACATACATGTTCAGCATGCCAGAACATGTACTTTTATGTGGAGAGCGATTAGTGGCTGCCAGACACCTGGGAAGCCAAAAAATCAAAAAGCCATCCCAGCTTCATCCAAAGTGGGCGGCTGGTAACAGCTTGTAGCCATACACAACAGTTTGATAATGTGTGTTAACTACATGAAGTTCGAATTGTGTTTTCCATTTACATAGCAGATTTGAGGATTAGTTACATCAGTAGGATAGCTGAGAAATTCAACCATTTGTGCTTTCTTTCCTCTCAAAAATGTCCCTGGCCACGTTCCCATGACATTTTCCTTTTTCATAGTTTCCAATGACAGTTTTTTTCTTGAAGCACATTTATTGTAATGATGGAAACGAATTTCAATTATAAAAATGTATACCTTAAAGGATGAATATTTGTGTCTCTCGCCAAGAATTAATTAGGTGTAATTTATAGTATGTTGCTGTGCTTTCAGACTAATTCTTTAAATAGCATTTTTCTTTCCTTTGGCAAGGTTAATGGCAGCACAGGAGAGAGATTCTTCTTCTCATATTGTTGAGTCCCTGGCATCCAAATTACAGCATGTAACCACCTGAAGGTACATGTCTGGTGGCATTCCTGGCAGATAAACTGCTAAGGATGGAAAATATGTGGATATCTGTGTTGAATCTGGTAATAAAGAATAGTGAAAGTTATACAGAATCAGCAAACAATTCTTACTGGAATAGTAGATAACAGTTTTAGTTTTTTTCAAATATACAAGTCAACCACACCAGCCTACTGCTCTAAAGTCAGTGACCCAGATTTACTAACAGTTCAACAGCATAAACTTAGACAGGCAGTCTGAAGATTCACTAAATATATCACAGTAGCTGATGTTAGATGATAAATCTGGTGTTTGTACCACCTTCGTGTTACATTTCTAGCATGTTGAAAAATTTTATCCAAAACTAGATGTTCCAAGATGCTCCACATTGCACCAGAAATGCGCCATGTTTATGCCAGTATCTAGGCGTAACACTGTAGTAAATCTCGGCTACTATGTCTTCTGATTTCTGACATGATGACTTACTGACATTCTTACTTGCTTGCATGCACCCAAGGCTGCTGCTTATAGTCAATCATATTTGTTTAATATGTCAGGGAAATATCATGCCTTCTGTTCTCAGTATATCCTAATTTTAGGGTTAAGGCTACAAGCACACAACCTTGGTTAAGCGGTATGGACCTCACATGACTAATATTCGTGTGCCGCCCCTGCCTCCACAGACCCAATTATTTTCAATAAGCCCAGACTGCAAAACTGACAGGAATAGAACCTGCCTGAGTTTTGCTCTGGGATTATGGTCTCATACACAGACCCGTAATCCCACGGGTATGTACAGTTGAAACCAGAAGTTTACATACACTATATAAAAAGACACAAATACCAATGAAATGTATGTAAATTTTTGACTTTGCAGAAAGTAATAAAAATGCCTTCAAAATTCTCTCTCTTTCATTATTCTGCTAAAATGGAAAAGGTTTATTCTGATTTCATGTAAGATAATGAGAAAAACATGCATATGTGTCTTTCTATATAGTGTATGTAAACTTCTGGTTTCAACTGTATATGGGGCCATAGAATATAATGAATCAGAGTGCTAGCACTGAGAAACAGCTAACACACTGACAATGCACACGGCCGTGAGCATGAAGCCCAAGAATGGATTCACAAGCTGCTTTGTCAAAAATACTCACTGCAAACCTGATTTTCCAAAGAGAGATAAAAATGTAAAAAGTAACCTCATATTAAAAGTTCCTGGTCATTATATAACACTTTGCTCCATGCCT
Source organism: Leptodactylus fallax (assembly GCA_947044405.1). Taxonomy (NCBI): domain Eukaryota; kingdom Metazoa; phylum Chordata; class Amphibia; order Anura; family Leptodactylidae; genus Leptodactylus; species Leptodactylus fallax. Next base: position 6,546,628 of record CAMRHE010000012.1, read on the forward strand.
CTTTTATACAAAAATATATTCTTGAATCAATTTTACTGCTGGATATTTCAGAAACCAATTGTGCTGGCTGTAGTAAAAGGAAGGCTTGAAAAATGAAATAATATAAAAGTAAGAGATTTAAAGGGGTATTCCCATGAACATAATCATATTTATATTTGTAGATAATTAAAAGTTAAAGATTTTTGCAAATATAAGTAGCTAACAATCCTGCAGAGTTTTAAAGATTTACTCTAACCATCTTAGTGGTGACATCCGTTGTCTTCATCGGTTGCCAATGGAAACGACCACGAATGCAGAAACTTTCTATGGTCTGGGACTTTTCAGGAACGCAGCCATGATTTTCTTATTGTAGCTGGTTTATCAGGCAGGGACACTACATTTATCAGAAAATATCCCAGCCACAATAAGGACATCGTGGCTGACTTTCTGACCTTAGAAAGGTCCTGCATTTATGGTCGTTTCCACTGGCAACCGATCAAGACAACAACTTGTGACCACAAGATATTTAGAGAAAATATTTAAAACTCTGCAAAATGTTAAATTACTTATATTTGCAAAAATGTTTAACTTTTAATTTTCTACAAATGAAAAAATTTTTGTGGTCGTGGGAATACCTCTTTAAGACTAAGGCCCCACATAGCAAAGCACGGCTAAAAAACACAGCAAAAATGCATTGCTTTTTTTTCGCACTGTTTTTTGTTATGTTTTTGCTGGGTTTTTCTCTGTGTTTTTTCTTCTCTTATTAAATCTATAGGAAAAACATTCGGGTTTCCACAGCTAAAATTGACATACTGTGTTTTTTAAAAACAGCATTTTTTTTTCTGCAATGTGTAAATGGGATTAGCCAGAATCTCATAAACACAGACTTTGTTGTGGTTTTTTGAGCCAAAGCCAGGAATGGCTACAAAAAGAAAGGGAAATATATACGAAGTACTTATACTTCTACCTTTTGCTCAATCCACTCCTGGGTTTGGCTCAGAAAACTGCAACAAAATCTGCAACAAAAAAAATCTGTGTTTCCGCAAAGTAGCGCCTCAACGTAAGGCCCCACGTAGTGGGCCGCAGAAAAAGAGCTATACAGAAAAAAATGCGGTGGCAATGCATCACAGTTTTTCCCGCAGTGCTTTTGACGGAAAGTCTGCAGAAGTTTCTTCTGCAGACTTTCTGCTTCCATTATACCTAAAGGCAAATTGCTGGCATTTCCATAGGTATAATTGACATGCTGCGTGTCCGCAGCGCATATTTTTTCCGCATGTTGCACTGACTGTAAAACGCCGCAATTTTTTCTGCTGAGTTTTTCTGCCGCCACGTGGGGTTTCGGCCTAAAGGAGTTTTTACAATAATAACACTTATCCCATGGGACCCCAAGCAATCATGTGTGGGATCCCTGAGTGTGTGAACCGAGAGCAAGGCAGGTGGTTTGGACTCCGCAACCAGAAATGAACGCACACGCGGTAGTTCAAGAAAAGAATATATATTTACTATAAGTTAATAAAGGCTATTTGAAGGTAAAATGACAGGGATAAAGACAAGCAAAATATACAATATAGCATGAACAATTTCAAGGCAAATTCTGCAATGGTTTCTACTTTTACTCTGTCCACTTCTGCAGTATGGACACTGAATGAACAATATACTCAAATCTATCCCTAACTGACCCTGACATCACATTTGGGTGCACCCCCTTTTCCCCAGTGGTCCAGGTGGACCGCTTACAGTCCGTAGAAGCGCGCGGTGGGGCCCAAAGTCGGTCCTTTCTTTTATAGTGAAGCGTCCTCTCCTCACGGTTATCAGGATCTTGGGAGAAATGAAGTCCTCTTTAACAGACAGGGAAACCAACTGAATGCAATGTAATCCAACAGCAGATTCCACTCAGCACACTGACAGTCCTGCCGAATCCATACACTGAGCTGGGTTGTAAGCCGGGGTTTAGCAGGTGCTGTCCAGTACATCAACAGCACTGCGAGTCTCTATCTGTGGTATCCATATACACAGTCACAATGTCAGTCTCACTGATCAGCCACTGAGCACAGTTCCTTTCACGTGGACTCACTAGTCCTGTTGTCTCTTTACACTCTGTTTGTCTCTGGACCAAGATACAGCTTAGCTGTACAGAAAAATATCCACACCAGTTCAATACAACACTTGCCAAGATGGCTGCTGCTCTCTGTCTCGTCACTTCCTGCTTCTCTGCTCACACTCTGACTGCAGAACAGGCAGGCTGACATAAAAGGGGGGGGTCTCACTCCAGCATCATGTCACAATTACAATGGCTGCTGTCTTAAAGGAACAGAATCACAGAAATACATTCAACATTAACAGTTTATACAGACAAATGAAGCTTAAGACAACATTGGCTGTCTCTTACATATTCCCCCCCACTTTAAGATTGGCAGTCCCTGCCTATGACTGTATATCCAGAGAGTTGTACTTTTATGCACAGGGTGGTAGTATACCGATGTATGGCAGGCCAAACAAACTCATCCTGCGCATACCGAACAGGGGGAATACCAGCATTTGGCCTAGTGGTCCGTCTGAGGACTGGTGGTATATTATGGGGTGCTGCAGCTATGGGCTGAGAAGGACCAGCGGATTCCGCACCAGAGGGGGCACAGGCCGGAGATACAGTAGTAACAGGTGGAACATCCCCAGGAGCAGGGATCGGCCAACAATCATCCTCCTCGTCGGAGGCCCATTCCGCACCTCCATTCTCTGACTGTGGGAGCTCATTCACATTGGCAGGCCCATCGTGATTTGTCCCTTCAGAATGACACAGGCGCAACATATTTCGGTGAAGTACTCGAACACAATCAGTTCCTTCTTTCTGGACCTGGTACACTGGCCCATTCGCATACTTGCGGCCAACAACACGATACGGCAAAGCCTCCCATCTGCTTTCCAATTTCCCTTGGGGTTTCTTGACACGAACTAGCACCAGGTCGCCTGGTTGCAATGGTGCTTCTTGCACTGGGGTCTTATCAGGATGGGGATGTTCTTGCAGGCACTGCCGCACCAATCGATGGATCGTCTCAAGTCTCTGCCGATGCGCCCGCACCCAAGAGGTTGGATCCCTCGGAGGGAACCCATCCACATCATTCAACTGTAATTCTCCTATACTTCGCCCAGACCGCCCAAAGAGAAGTGTATAAGGAGAGTACCCCGTTGTAGAATGGACCTGATTGTTATAGGCCCACACCATTTCAGACAAGAACTGAGGCCACTGTAACTTCTTGTCTTCCTCCAGAGTCCGCAGCATCTGTAGCAGAGTTCTGTTGAATCTTTCACAGGCCCCATTTCCCTGAGGGTGGTATGGAGTCGTGTGCGACTTCTTTATCCCGTAGATACGTTGAACTTCTTTCATTACGTGTCCCTCAAAGCAGGCACCCTGGTCGGAGTGGATGCGTTTAGGGCACCCATATACTCGAATGAAATCTTGGCACAGAGCACGAGCTGCTGACTCAGCTGTCTGGTCCTTGGTGGCGGTTACCACCGCAAATTTGGTGAAGTGATCCACCATTACGAGGCAATACTGGTGTCCGCTATTGGATGGGCCCACCATTAGATAGTCTATCATGACGATTTCTAAAGGTTCCTGGGTCACGATGGTTTGCAGGGGAGCTCTCTGTTCTATTGCCTTATGGATCTCACAAGTTCGACAGCTGCGGCATACTTCTTCGACCATTTGACGAAGACCAGGGCAGTAAATCAGTCGCTGTAACCAACGAAAGGTCTTCTCATGACCAAAATGTCCATTCTTATTATGAGCCTCAACTGCCAAGGAGCGAGCCAGTTCACTAGGCACCACAATTTGGTATCGAATGTCGATCTCAGAAGGTAAATAGACCTTTCGGCATAGCACTCCATTTTTCATCTCCAACTTTTCCCACTGACTCAAAACAGATAATATCTCACGTGTCAGTCGTTCTCTTTCCTCTCTACAGGGCTTCTGGCCTTTCTCAACACACTTGATCATCTGCGCCAGCCCCTCATGGGTCTGTTGTATCTGTGCCCATTCCTGTCGTGAGGGACCAAAGAAAGGAGCCATTTCAGTCCCCTCCATCTCAAACTGATTAGTGGCGGTCAAGGCCTGTGAAAATCTGCTGAAATCGGGCACCTCCACATGCTCCAACTCATGATCCACGTCTTCTGTGGGGGTCTGGGCAGTTACCCTAGAAAGTCCGTCAGCATTCTGGTTCTCTGTCTTGGACCGATACTTAATGCGGTAATTGAATGTAGACATTCGGGCTATCCACCTCTGCTCTAATGCCCCGAGCTTGGCATTTTCCAGGTGAGCTAGTGGGTTGTTGTCAGTCAGTACTAAAACTTCAGCACCGGTCAAATATTCAGAGAATTTCTCGGTCATGGCCCATACCAGTGCCAACAGCTCCAACTTAAATGAACTATAATTCTCGGGGTTTCTTTCAGAATCTCTCAAAGACCGGCTGCCGTACGCTATGACCCTCTCCTGGCCATCCTGAAGCTGGGAAAGCACTGCTCCAAGACCATACAGGCTTGCATCCGTATACAGCTGGAACGGCAAGTGGTAATCAGCATATGCCAAGATTGGGGCTGTTGTCAGTGCATCCTTCAATGCCTGGAAGGCTTGTTCTTGTTCAGGTCCCCACTTCACGGACCGGTTCTTTGGACCACCGGATGTGCCTCGTAGGAGAGCATTAAGTGGTGCTGCTACCTTGGCGAAATCCTTAATAAACCGTCGATAGTAACCGGCTACTCCAAGGAACGCCCTCACTTCTCGCAGGGTAGTCGGTATCGGCCAATCTTGAACAGCCGCTATCTTGTCTCTTGATGGTCTCACCCCTTCTCCTGATACGCGGTGACCCAAGTAATCAATTTCAGATTGGAACAACCGACATTTACTGGGTTTCAATTTGAGCCCATGTTCCCGCAATCTTCGAAATACTTGCCCCAACTGGTGGAGATGGTCTTCAAAGGTCGCAGAATACACTATAATGTCATCCAAGTAGATGAGAGTGAACTCAAAGTTGAAGTCACCGAGACATTTCTCCATCAACCGCTGAAACGTTCCGGGTGCATTTGTCAACCCGAAGGGCATCCGGTTAAATTCGTATAGTCCCATGGGCAAGATGAATGCCGTCTTCTCCTTGTCTTTTGTGGCCATCGGCACCTGCCAATACCCACTAGCCAGATCTAGTGAGGAGAAGTACCGGGCTCTCCCTAGCGCTGAGAGGGACTCCTCAATCCGTGGCAAGGGGTAGGAATCTCGTACGGTGCAAGCGTTTAACTTCCGATAGTCTACGCAAAATCGGATGGACCCATCTTTTTTTCTTACTAACACCACAGGAGCTGCCCAGGGACTCTGGCTTTCTTGGATGATCCCACCCTGTAGCATCTTAGCTAACAGTTCTTTCACTTCCTGATACAACTGTGGAGGAATTTGTCAGTAGCGCTCTCTAATTGGAGGGGTGTCTCCTGTGGGAATCTCATGGTAGATCCCTGTGGTACATCCAAAATCTTCAGCATACCGTGCAAAGGTGGCTTGGTTCTCCCACAACAGCTCATCTACCTTCTGCACCCATTCCAGAGAACATGAACTTACATCCATCTTCATCTGTTCTCGAATTGCACAGCCATTCCATTCAGAGGTGGGTTCCTCATCTTCTCCCATGGACACAGTTACGGTCCACTCATCCCTTTCAGTCGGCTTCAGCTGCATTGGAGTTACTTTCCTTACTTCCTCCGGAGTCACATAGATGTTAGCCAGCAGCCTCCCTGGGGTCAGGTCCACACTCTGGTCCTGAGTGTTTACACATCGAAGTGGTACTCTTCCATTGCGAACTATTGCCAAGGAACGGGCCACTAGCGGATCAACACCTCCTTCGGCTGCCTGCAGTGGTTCTACCAACACAGCTATGCCCTCTAGTTTCCGACAGGTGCCTATGGGCATGGACACTATTGTCTCCCGACTGGGTGGCAGTGTAACTTTTGTATGCAAAGGAACTGAAATTCGAGCCAGAGGACGCTGTGCATCTGAACTTTTCTGTAAGCCACATGTCCGGATCAGCCGCTGGAAAGCTGTTTGAGTAGGCCGATGGGTGGTGGTTTCTTTCCAATAACCGTGACCTTTCTTTTCAAAGAGGATCTGATCTAATTCTTTTAACACATTCATCCCCAAAATGACAGGGACCTTTACTTCATGTGACTCCTGTACCACCACAATGCCTTTCCTACCTAGATCTTGGCCACATACCCGGACATTCATCCAGGCCACTCCCACGACTGGAACTGGTAACTGGTTAGCTGCGACCACTCGTACGAATGTATGGGGATCATATTTCACATGTTGCTGGAAGTACCGTTCATAACAGTCTCTACTCAAGGTCGTTACTTGGGAACCCGTGTCAATCATCCCGGTAACCGGAATACCCTCCATTTCCACCTGTATGACAGGACTTGCAGCGATCAGGTCATCATTAGGGCATTCTCCCCACATAGTCTCCTTGTCAGTCTCCCCTACTACACGCCCTTCAGCAGCAGGGGACTTCAGTTTAACGGCGGTCTCTCATAAGTTTGTCGCTGCTCTGGACATCTAGCAGCAACGTGGCCCATCCGTCCACACTCCCAGCAGCGTATCCCCCGTCGTTCTGGCCATCTGTTTGGGCCCCTTCGGTAAGCCCCTTCGATTTCTCCTGAGCACTGCACTAAATGATTTGGACCCCTTCGGTAGGTCCTATCCTCACCCCTCCAGCGGGGTGGTGGGTGATTCTGACTTGCTGGGTGTGGATGGCTCACCCTTTCATCTCCAGTCTTCTGGAAGTCTGCAATTTTCATAGACTGCTCATCACAACGAGTGTGCAAGTGTTCCATTTGTTCTTGCAGTTTCTGCATTACTGTGAGAATTTCTTTAACCGTCCCTTTTTCTACTGTCTCTGAGCCAGAACTAGCCCCCTGTGACAAAGTAACTCCAACTGCGGTCTGGGGCTTCGGGACCATACTATTGGCACGGGAGATGGCCTCTACCTGTACATCATGGAATTTAGCATCAGTCTCTCGTCGTATAAAATCCTGCATAGTCACAGTTAAACTGCCGTCACGTATCCCCAGGACAAACTGGTCACGGAGAGTCCGATCAGGGTTACAGAAGGCTGGCGAGCCCCCTCTTTCCTTCACTTGAATATCTCGGAGCAGTTCTTGTAGGGCATTTGCATATTGGGGAAGGCTTTCATTCTCCTGTTGTACCCTCTGGAAGAACCGAGCCTGCAGAGACCCCAGCAATGCAGTTTCTCCATAGATGGTTTCTAGAATCTGGACTACTTGCTCAAATGTCTGCCTTTGTTCAAATGGCCTCAGTATCACCGTGGTCTTAGCATCCCCTTGTAATGTCAATATTGCTAGCTCTACTAGTACTTCTGGTGCGGTCTGGTACATTCGCTGTATCATTCGTATCTGTTCCACCCACATACTCACTGACATATTATTGCCATCAAATTTAGCTAACTGACTCATTATAGCCCCTGCTGGCATTCTTCCTCCAGCACCATTCTCCCGAACGGGTGCGTCACCGTCCATTCTGGTAAGCGGATCCTGCCGACTACGCCAATTTGTGAACCGAGAGCAAGGCAGGTGGTTTGGACTCCGCAACCAGAAATGAACGCACACGCGGTAGTTCAAGAAAAGAATATATATTTACTATAAGTTAATAAAGGCTATTTGAAGGTAAAATGACAGGGATAAAGACAAGCAAAATATACAATATAGCATGAACAATTTCAAGGCAAATTCTGCAATGGTTTCTACTTTTACTCTGTCCACTTCTGCAGTATGGACACTGAATGAACAATATACTCAAATCTATCCCTAACTGACCCTGACATCACATTTGGGTGCACCCCCTTTTCCCCAGTGGTCCAGGTGGACCGCTTACAGTCCGTAGAAGCGCGCGGTGGGGCCCAAAGTCGGTCCTTTCTTTTATAGTGAAGCGTCCTCTCCTCACGGTTATCAGGATCTTGGGAGAAATGAAGTCCTCTTTAACAGACAGGGAAACCAACTGAATGCAATGTAATCCAACAGCAGATTCCACTCAGCACACTGACAGTCCTGCCGAATCCATACACTGAGCTGGGTTGTAAGCCGGGGTTTAGCAGGTGCTGTCCAGTACATCAACAGCACTGCGAGTCTCTATCTGTGGTATCCATATACACAGTCACAATGTCAGTCTCACTGATCAGCCACTGAGCACAGTTCCTTTCACGTGGACTCACTAGTCCTGTTGTCTCTTTACACTCTGTTTGTCTCTGGACCAAGATACAGCTTAGCTGTACAGAAAAATATCCACACCAGTTCAATACAACACTTGCCAAGATGGCTGCTGCTCTCTGTCTCGTCACTTCCTGCTTCTCTGCTCACACTCTGACTGCAGAACAGGCAGGCTGACATAAAAGGGGGGGGTCTCACTCCAGCATCATGTCACAATTACAATGGCTGCTGTCTTAAAGGAACAGAATCACAGAAATACATTCAACATTAACAGTTTATACAGACAAATGAAGCTTAAGACAACATTGGCTGTCTCTTACAAGTGCACCACCATTCCAGTCACATGGGGTACTCAGGAACAGCCATTATCATGTGGGGTCTGACCCCCAGCATTCAGACACTTTTCCTCTATCCTGTGTTAGCAGTTGAAAAACCCCTTATTTTTAGTATATTCTTGCTGGTGAAGCACCAGTAAAAATTGTTCTAGAAAGTCCTGTGTTAGATAACAAATCTGTTGAAACATAGCCGTAAGCCTGCCAGCTTGTAAATCATAGCATTTATTCTCTATAGCATTTGTACTGTGATTAGTAAAAAAATGACTGATTTTTTTGTAGCGCAGTATGGCCTATAGAATGCGTAGGTGCAACATGTCATTACTGAGACTAGTTCAGATTGCATCATGTGACTGCTGACTGACTGCACACTGCTCACTCGCTGGTGGATATAATTACCCAGTGCTGTAAGTCAAATGCTGACATAAGAGTTGCAGAAAATACTGCTTGGCTGGTTGGTTTGTTACCTTGCCAAGATTACATCCTTATAAATCCTTCATACTTCATAGAAATATCATTGTTGAATAAGCATTCCAGCACATCTGCCAGAGAGAACATGAATGGAAATCGTTTCTAATGTTTTTGGTAACACTAATGAAGCATCTATCTGCTAAGCTGTCATGATGCTAATTTGCAAATTTAGACTGTCGTGCACAAGCTGGAAAAATAAAGAGCTTGAAATATTTATTTGATTTATACTTCACACAAGCTTATAGCATTCAAAATGTGATCTCATTAGATTCATTAATGTGAACACCCTCTTTAATGGCCATTATACAACCCCATAGACTTACTGTCAGGATTCTCAATTCAGATGCTATACCTTTAAGGTTACTGTGTCAATCTGGGAAGTTTATGCAGTTTTGAAAATTCCCTGGGCTTGTCCAATTAGCAGCTGAGGAGGCATATATAAGACCCCTCCCTCCTGACCCAGGGGCCTGTTAATTTAGTTCTATAGTTTTGCTCCAAATCTGATCATATGTGTATTGGATTGCTTATTTCTGACCCTCGGTTTGTTTTCTGGTTAATCATTTGCCTGCTGATTCTGTCATTGACGTACCCATTCAGATTTGACCCTTGGCTTTCTATTGGATATCGATCTCTTTACTAACCCCATACAGACAGTACAGATCTCCCATCCTCTCCCACAAGACCTTAGGATTCCTCAGAAGGACTTCTTGGTGACATCCATGCTGTTTGAAAGCCACAGTCTAGGCCATGACTGAAGCATTGGCCTGTCTTTAATCGTCTGCCCCTGGAAGTGTGTGATTGGCATCAGGATACTCCATGTGGAGTTCTGGAGCATCCGGGCTATTGATTAGACCCCTGATTGCTGGATATCACTATACCCAGTGAATTCTCAGGGGTTCCGTCCCACAGCAGCACTTAATATCTGACAGAAGTGTGATCTTGGATTGGAAAATGAGCCTTAGGGACCATGCACCAGCCCCTTGCCCAGAGAGCTGCCTGTAACCTCGTGTTTTAGGGTTACTTGGCTACTTGCAGCTGAACCCTACTCTCTGTATCTTCAATGCTGCATTGCTCATTAAATGAGTTCTTGGGGTCTTACTTATTGATGATCTATATATTTCAGGAAAACTTAAGCGTGATTATCTTACTGTGAAGAGATTTGTGGCTGATTGAAAGCACAGATGGGTTTGTGCAGATAAAGGCATAATGCCGATGTAACCCCAGTCTGTGATGTCATTGAAGAGGAGTTGCGCCGGAGATGCAGCGGAGCCCAGGAGAGTAATACTAGTTTTTATGTTTTTCACCTCCCCTCGGCCTCTGGTCATTATACTGTGGGGTCTGAAAAGACTCCAGAGTATAATAATAGTGCTTGGGTGATGTACCCCAAAAATTTCAGGTTCTGCCAAACCCGAAATTTTTGTGATATTTGTAGGGGCCACTATGGGACATAATACTGTGTGAAGGGGTCACTGTCGGACATTATACTCTGTGGAGGGGCCACTGTGGGACATTATACTGTGTGGAGGGGCCACTGTGGAACATTATGCTATGTGGAGGGGCCACTGTGGAACATTATACTGTGTGGAGAGACTACTATGGAACATTACACTGTTTGGAGGGGCCGCTATGGAACATTTTACTGTGTGCAGGGGCCACTATGTGACATTATACTGTGTGGAGGTGCCGCTATGGGACATTATACTGTGTGCAGGGGCCACTATGGGATATTATTCTGTCTGGAGGCCACTTTGGGACATTATAGTTTGTGTAAATGGTGCCTTATACTGTGCAGGAGCCAGGAAAGGGGGTGCTATGTTGTGTGGGGGTGGTGGGTGGCCCAAGTCAAAAGTTTGCTATGGGGCCCAGACTCTGCTAGTTACACCCCTGCTCCAGAGGCTTGCAGTTGTACATAAACCTACTTTTCAGCCACCTCTAAACAGTGCTCACAAACAGAAACGGTTGCAGTGGGCCCAGACATACATAAAGACTAATTTTGAAACTGTCTTGTTTACTAATGAGTGCCGTGCCTGGATGGTCTTCCCAGTACATTTTATCAAACATTAAAGGTACCCTTTTGAAGTAAAATTTGTCTCTCGAAAAAAAAAAGCCACCATACAACTATGTAAACGAAAAAATTAAAAAAGTTATGGCTTTTGGAAGGCAGAGAATAAAAAACAGAAACCCAAAAATGAAAAATTACGACACCCTTTTGGGGTTGACTATTACAAAATATATTTAATAACATAAACATATTTGGCATCACCATAACTGCTATAATAAAATGAGCACAATATTTATAGTAAACGCTAAATGATGTAAATAAATAAAATAAATAAATAAAAATGTTTTTTTTATATAACTAATAATCTGGGATCTGAAATTATATGGGGTTTGAAAAGGTCCCTCTCATTTTTGCACTAACCTGTCTTTCACAAATCACCTTGTGAAGGGCTCTCCTATCACCTTGTGATGTCTCCATTGCCCTGGTGATGCAAAATCTGCCTGTATGGGCCCCAAAATTCCAAGGGGCAGTCCTACATGCCTTACAGCATATTTATAAATTGTTTTACAAACAGTCTCTGCCTTGTCCAACCAGACAGAGGACTTACTGGATAAAGGGCATGGCTTAAGATACATCACCATGTGCCAAAGACGTGTGCCAAACTTCTGGTACATATTTTGTTGGAAAATAAACCAATAAGTGACATGAACTTAGGTTAGACAGTCTATGATGTGCCTCATTTATCTTTCAACATCAGCCACTGTAATAAATCTGGCAACCAACCATATTTACACCTACAGCAAATCCCCAAATCTAATGGCACCCTCTGCTGCAATGGCTCCTATAGAAATAGTCTTCAATAATGTATTTACAGTGTATCCAACAACTTGTATAAGAGTGACAGCAATGTGCACAATGAAAAGGAGAACTTCAGTCCTTGAGGACTACTCTGTGCATAGTTATTTGTGTATGCAGTGTGATCCAGTTCCTTGAAACTATTTATGTAGCTTGGATGAACAACAATAAAAACTGCAGTTAAGTGGCTGAGATGAGGGGATATGTTACATTATGTGCTTAAGACAAACAGCTGTAGGAAGGACATTGAAATAAGCAGTGCACAATAACCACAAGCTTAACAGTTATCTTCCTTCATTACTTTGTAAATCCACTGAAAAACAATGTAAAATGTCATGTGAGAAACATGAAGAGAATTCCTTTGCTATATCATAATGGTGCAAGCTGATACAACAACAGTGCAGGCTATATCTCTAAGGCTCCGTGCATTGTCCATGTGCTAACCATGTATTTTTACACCTAGCACACTAACCCATTATATTGTAATTGCCCCATACATACAGCCTGTTTATTATCATGGGCCCAATAATCCATTGGGACAAAATTAAGGACAGGTCCTATAAATGTCCATTTTGTAGCCCAGGGTTACTGAAGAAAGTGGATGGGTCTGTGGAGGCATGGGCAGCACACAGACATTATCCATGTGCCATCCATACTGTTCAACCACGGACCCGGTGCATGCACATGATTCTGTGCATGTAGCCTTATTCTCAGTATTCCTGGAGCTATTGCATGGAGACATAGTTTTAGACTTAGTTCTCCCTGGTTTCCTGTCCCAGTTGTTAAAAATACTGCTAGTTTGCAGAACCAGGGAGAAGCGGTGCCCCGACATGGTTCTGAACCCTTGATAGAGGAGGAAGCCATAGGCTTCCTGCCTTACCACGCTCTGAGTTGTAGGATTCAAGCTACCTTAGGCAGGGGCGCACCGCTAATGAGGCGAAGTGAGGCAGCCGCCTCGGGCGGCACTGTCCGGGGGGCGGCATTTTTACTATTTCATGTAAACCAGCCCAGGACAGGCCGCTTTAAAAAAAAAAAAAAAACAGAGCTGAGCGCGGCCTGTCCTGGGCTGGTTTACAAGACGTCGCATCTCAGCGTAGGCGGCGATACAATGACGTCATCACACCGCCTACGCTGAAACACAGACATCGCGGACAAAAGGAGGGCGGCGGCGGCTGCATCAAGGCATCGCAGGTGAGTATAGCTTTTTTTTATATATATAAATAGGCCGTAACCTGTTGGAGCATCCCCGGCAGGTCAGGGCCTATTTATTTACCTACCCCGCGTCTGCTCGTGGCCGCCCCCCGCTTCCCCTTCTGCTATGGGACGCAGAAAGGGAAGTGGATGCCGCTGTGAGCGGCCGCGGGGGATCGGTAAGTGAGGGCCGCGGGCCGCAAATACTACTATTATTATACTCCGGGGTCTATTCAGACCCCGGAGTATAATAATCGGGGGCCCAGGGGAGGTGAGGGAACATAAAAACCAATGTTACTCACCTCCTGCGATCCGATGTAACTCCGAGCAGGCTTGAGGCATCTGGTGACGTCATCAGGTCGCGTCGTCGGCCTGATCACGTGATGTGTGTGTGCAATTAAACAGGGCCGAAAGCTGCAAGGAGTGCACCGGTGTCCAGGATAGGTAAGTAACTCTGGTTTTTATGTTTGTATTCTCCCCTGGGTCTCCAATCATTATACTCTGGGGTCTGAAAAGACCCCAGAGTATAATAATAGTTCATGGGTGGTCCACTATGGGGCATAATACCCTGTGCAGGGACCACTGTAGAGCATAATACCCTGTACAGGGGCCACTATGGAGCATAATACCGAGTGCAGGGGCCACTATAGAGCATAATACCAAGTGCAGGGGCCACTATAGAGCATAATACCCTGTGCAGGGACCACTGTAGAGCATAATACCCTGTACAGGGGCCACTATGGAGCATAATACCGAGTGCAGGGGTCACTATAGAGCATAATACCGAGTGCAGGGGCCACTATAGAGAATAATACCCTGTGCAGGGGTCACTATGGAGCATAATACAAGTGCAGGGGCCACTATGGAGCATAATACCAGTGCAAGGGCCACTATGGAGGATAATAGCAGTACAGGGGCCACTATGGAGCATAATACCAGTGCAAGGGCCACTATAGAGCATAATACCAGTGCAGGGGCCACTATGGAGCATAATACTGTGTGCTGGGGCCACTGTGGAGCATAATACCGTGTGCAGGGGCCAATATGGGGCATAAAAATGTGTGCAGGAGTTGCTGTGGAACATAATACCGTGTGCAGTGGCCAATGTGGGGCATAATACCCTGTGCAGGGGCCACTATGGAGCATAATACTGTGTGCAGGGGCCGCTGCAAGGCATAATCCAGTGTGCAGGGGCCGCTGCGGGCCATAACACTGTGTAATACTGTGTGCAGGGGCTGCTGTGGAACATTATAGTGTGTGTAAATGGGGTGCTATAAACATGGGCTATGGCACCTGTTTATATTATACGCTGTCTTTTTATAGTGACCGTGTGATGTAATTACAGCCTTGTCACATAGAAGTGTATAGGACGAGACTGTAGTTACATTACATGGCCGCTATGAGATGAATTACACTATGTAAACAGAGAAGCGGTCATGGCGCTTACACAGGTACCATTCAAACAGCTGATCAGTGGGGGTCCTGGGTTTTTGAACCCCACTGATTAGTTTATTAATGACCTGGAAAACCTTTTAATTAGTTAACACCTGGGGTATTATTAATATGGGGCACTATTTATACAGGGTACACACGGACATTATTAATATAAAGATGCACTTGGGGGTATTATTCATTATGGGGGGTTATATCATATATTATATAATTGGGGGTAGCAGCAGAATCGGGGCTTTGTGTAGGTGAGGACAATGTGGGTTGGATGCCTGGTAAAGTGAGGAGCCAAAGATGTCTGTGCTGCAAACTTTACAGAGACAAGTCACAGCTGGAAGAAGTGGTCATGGCGGTCCAGAGGGAAGAGAAGGGAAATGTGAAGGATTAGTCAGAGACGTCACCTGTAAGTCACACAATGTTACTGCACTGTATACACCTAAATGATAGAGGATAAATACCTGATTGATGGGGGTCTGTCTGCTGAGACCCCCACTGAGCCTGAGAATTGGGTTTTTTCCCCCCACTGGGTGGGAATTCAGCCTGGCTGCAGCCATATATATAGGTGTGTCACTTGGTGGATGGACGAACCCGCGTGGCTCTCATTCACTTCAATGGGAGTGCCAAAGATACCCGAAGTCCCGTACTCAGCTATCTGCGGGGCTCCTATTATAGAGAATGGGGGCCACGTGGGCTCGTCCATCCACCAAGCAGAAGATGTGTGAAGTTACTTTCATTGTTAATGCCGTGTTGTTGATCTGATACTGAAGTAATACAGGAAGAAGAATTCTTAAAAACTGTTTTATAACTTTGTGTATTGTGTATATTGTGCGACGATAACAGTGTGTTAAACTAGTAGCATGGAAACTCAGTTTTTTGGGGGGTTTTTTTTTTGGGGGGGGGGGGCGTCTTTCTATAGTCCGCCTCAGGCAGCAAAGAGGCTAGGTTCACCACTGACCTTAGGCCTCAAAACTGCTGGGAAGCGAGATATGAATAACAGCTTTTTTCTCACCACTCCATGCTCCATGCTTCTTTTCTGCTTTGGGCACTGAGCTGTGCATGTGAAAGAGCAGGGTCGGGGAACAGAGCGATGAGTAATGAGCCAATACTCACTCAGTAAGTGGCAGTAAACTGTGTGGGGGCATTTATCTGTGTTAGGGCACTGAGGGGCCATTACACTGTGTGGGTGCAATGTGTGGGCTATTAGGCTGTGTGAGGGCATTGAGGGGGACATTAAACTGTGTGGGGATTTTAATATAAGAGAACATTTATATAAGGGAAGTATTAATGTGGAAGACAGGAGACACTTTGGGTGATGGGAAGCACCATGGTGGGGAGGCTCCAAAAGGAAGCATAGCATCCCTTTACCTCAGGAAAATCTTTATGGTGAGCTTTACATGCCGCTTCTTCCCATTTTTCCTCTGAAAAATTTCATGGCACGCTTTGCATGCAACACCCCTTTCCCATGGAACCTGTTAAAAATGTCAAAACAGGAGATCCCTTATTCTCTCTCACTCAATCACTCAGAAGCAGCAGCAGACTATATATGATATTATAGAGAAATACTGAGAAGTATTAATGTGCATAAAGTACTTGGGAAGAGATACAAAATGTGCTATTAGCTCCAGCAGCCTTCTTCTCTGTCACCCAGCCTCTCCTGCCTTCTATAGTGACAGAAATTTTTGAGTGAAAGTCAGTTTAGAAGAGAGAGGAGAGGGAAGTTAAAGAGAACATAAGTCAAAAGAAGTCAAAAATAAGTTATTTCCTCTGAAAAAATATATTGCAAAGTTTCTTATATTGACTTGTACTACCCATTTACACAAAGTTTGATGAAAGGTTGGGAACCATTTAACATTTGTATTCCATTACTGGAGCAGATTTACTAAGACTAGTGCCTTGTTCACCAAACTTGATTTATCAAGAGGTTCTATGGAGGAACTGATGTAGATTTCCTCTATTATTCACGCCATGAGTTATAACAAATATTTTAGGACAAGGAGGCTGCAGACTCCGTTGTTGAATCAGCCACAAAACTTGCAGCTGTCTCCCATTAAAAACAAGGGCAGAATCAGGATTCCACCCCAAAAGTCCACTGCAAGTTCCACTTTGCGAACATACTCTTAGGCTAGATGCAAAACTTGAACCCAAGGGGCGGCTGTTTTCACAGATTGCTCATAAATTTCACTGTATGAATGGATCCGTGAAAACGGCAGAAAATAGGACATGACCCATATTTTGACAGTCCGTGATGGCCAGTTTTCACTGTCATGTGAATGTAGCCTAAGGCAGATGTCACACAGTAGCATTAATTTCACTGTCAGTGAATGGGGGCTATTCTTATGACAGTTATTTTGACGGTGTGTGGTCACGGACTGTCAAAATATAGGTCATCTTCCATTTTCTTCCGTTTTCACGGATCACTGAAATGTATGGGGGATCCATGAAAACGGCCACCCTTCGAGTGCAAGAAGGCCGTGAAAAATAGCTGTTTTTCACGGCAATTTTGCACCGTGGTAATGTGCATCTACCCTTAGAGTCAAAACAATAAATATTGAATCTTTGCATTAACTTTATGTATTTGTCAAGAAAAGTTTAAAAAACTGTTTTCTCATTTTTCCGAATTCATGGTAATCATTTTTTTGTTCAGGTTATTCAAATAATTTTTGAATTTTCTTCAGTAATATATAGGACTTCATTGTTATGCCCATTTCTTTTTGTATTTTTTTTCTTTTTATAAATATTTGTGGAAATGTTTAAAAAGTGACAGTTTAGCACGTTTTAATTTTTTTTTTTTTTTTTTTTTTGGCACTGTAGTTTATGTTTAATGAAGTTTTATTAGGATTTTTCAAATATATAACATCAAAGGAAAGCAACAAAAAGAAACAAAGGATGAAACGAGATATAAAACAGAAAACTGTGTAACACCTTATAAGGAAGAAATACAAGGCTCACATTTTTCAATTTTTAATATAGAAAAGTGCTAGTAATAGGTGACACTAATAGGGAGGACTAATAGTGTCTTTGTGAGCTAATTGTGGCATTCTTTTTTATTTATTTTAATTTTATTTTTGTATTCATTTATTTATTTCATAAATTGACACCCATAAGGTCATAATAGACCTTTGGGTTGCATTTCAACTTTAAAGCTGGGGCCCCACGTAGCAGAAATGCTGTATTTTACAGTACCTGCAAAGTGGATGGGATTCTGGCTAGTCCCATCCACACATTGCAGAACAAAATCCGCAGCGGAAAAGCTGCGTTTTCAAAAATTGCAGCATGTCAATTATACCTACGGAAATGCTGGCGTTTTCCGTATAGATATAATAGAGACAGAAAGTCCACAGAGGAAAACTCTGCGGACTTTCTGTGAAAAATGCTGCGGAAAAAAACATAATACATCTCTCTACTGATTTATAACCTACTTCATCAGCTCCAGTTACAGGGAAAATACAGCCTGCTAAAATATACTGTGAAGCTGATCTGGTTCTGCAAGGACATAGCAACTTCTAAAGGTACCTGGAACCCAGGATCACATGAATGCTGGGCCAGGAAAAGGAAGCTTCCATGTTTATATATACAGTCTTTATTGAGCTCTGTGAAAAACTGTGAAAGACTATAGTGACAGACTTCACTATAGGAAGTCTGTCACTTTCAGTCCTCTCCCTAGTCCACCAGCTGCATGATTTTCATGCAGTTGCAGAGGCTGCAAAGATGTTCTAAGATATCCTTGCAGACATACAGCAAATAATGGCTATGGGTGTACACAGAATTTTGTCAAGGGGGGTTTCAAGTACTTCACACCACTGGATACATATAATCATTATCTTTAAATATAAGCACAACTATAATGAACCCAATTACAATATTTAATCAATGTCACACTGAATAATTGTGGCTATTTAATACATATAAAATGACAACGTAAAAGTTACATTGTAATAATTTCCACAGACACACATACATACTGTACACACAGTTCACAAATGGAACACGTGGCTAGAGTCATAGCTAGCTGGGGGGGAAGAGGTGGGCCCACAGATTCTGTGGAGCCCATCCCTGGTCTGCCATTAATGCATGCTGTACTTGTAACTAGGTTGGCGTCTGCAGGTGAATGGGAGCAAGGCTGCATTTCCAAGAGCCACCCCTACACTATATGGACCAAAATCTATATATAGTGTATGGACTTCTATACACTGTAGTGGTGGTGCCTAGAGCTGCAGCCCTGCTCCCATATTCTTGAATAGGAGCAGGGCTGCTTCCGGTCATATACCTGTAGATGGGTCATTAGTATCAATTAACTTTAGGTCCTGGACAAACCCTTTAAGTAAACGCGCCCCTGCACTCAGCATCAGCTCCAGAAGCAGAAAAAGTACCTGTGCTTATTGGTCTTTGCTCCTGCTCCATTACACTCCTTCTCAGCACAACAGTCGAGCGTATAGATGTCTTGAATAACTAACCCTTTAGGGGTCTTACACATCTTCACATTTCCCAGTCTTTTAGGCTACATTGCTGGTACAGAGGCTGATTGAGGCAGTGGTGACTGAGGAGAGAAACAGGAAATCCTGTTTTTCCCCAACCATCAGATGCTGCATATGGACTTTTTGCTGCTGCACACATCTTTCCTGATTTACCGTACATACAGCCATTAAACATAATGAAAAATTTGCAGTGCTTGCAAGGGGGTAGCTTTAACCATCTAACCACCCCTTTGTGTACAACTCTGATGCTGACCCACCGGACATTCTAGTGCTTAAAAACTGTAAGGAATTGATCCAGATAGTATATTAAAAAATAACTAAGGTGATGCTTAAACGCTTCAGCAAAAGCAATAAGTATCAGAATTTAAAGAGAAACAATGCCATCAAAAGTTATGTCGTCTTTGAGGCAACTTTGCATGTGAATGTCATAATGAAGACAAGATAACAAAGTACACTTTAAAACTGAATTACCCTTTAAATGTCCATAAAATACCCTATATGCTTCTGACCATGGCATTACCTGTAGCTTCTGGTACCCACTTTGATATTCATAACCAGTTCGTGACGGATCAGTAGATAATTACATTTTGCCTTTTAAATGGAAATATATATCTTAAGCAAGCACATTCTGCAATATTTATGCTTTTGGCACTGAACCAATAAACTTTTAATGAAATATAAGCTTGTAAAATGGTGAACTCGCTTAAATAAGTGACTCAGTGATAAAAGGGACAAGTACAAACCGAAATGAGTCAACTGTAAATTTTGCAAGCCTAATCTGATCCATCTGTTAAAGAAGCCTGGATCACCAACCATGCAATTTTAGGAGAGGCATAACTAAATATAATATAGATATAGAACAAAGTTAATTGAGTATTTGTTTTTAAAGGGACCATCTAGTTTTGTCATTTTCATTTAAATAACCCCAAAATTAAGATGTATGGAGTTACACATGTCGCTATATCAATGCAGTCCATTCAGGTACTTAAATAGGCATTCCCTTGATAATATCATTGTCACCAATTGAAAGCAACTAGCTAAATGGTACAGTACAGACCAAAAGTTTGGACACACCTTCTCATTCCAAGAGTTTTCTGTATTTTCATGACTATAAAAATTGTAGATTCACACTGAAGGCATCAAAACTATGAATTAACACGTGGAATTATATACTTAACAAAAAAGTGTGAAACAACTGAAAATAATGTCTTATATTCTAGGTTCTTCAAAGTAGCCACCTTTTGCTTTGATTACTGCTTTGCACACTCTTGGCATTCTCTTCATGAGCCTCAAGAGGTAGTCACCTGAAATGGTCTTCCAACAGTCTTGAAGAAGTTCCCAGAGATGCTTAGCACTTGTTGGCCCTTTTGCCTTCACTCTGTGGTCCAGCTCACCCCAAGCCATCTCGATTGGGTTCAGGTCTGGTGACTGTGGAGGCCAGGTCATCTGGCGTAGCACCCCATCACTCTCCTTCTCGGTCAAATAGCCCTTACACAGTCTGGAGGTGTGTTTGGGGTCATTGTCCTGTTGAAAAATAAATGATGGTCCAACTAAACGCAAACCGGATGGAATAGCATGCCGCTGCAAGATGCTGTGGTAACCATGCTGGTTCAGTATTCCTTCAATTTAGAATAAATCCCCAACAGTGTCACCAGCAAAGCACCCCCACACCATCACACCTCCTCCTCCATGCTTCACGGTGGGAACCAGGCATGTAGAGTCCATTCGTTCACCCTTTCTGCGTCGCACAAAGACACGGTGGTTGAAACCAAAGATCTCAAATTTGGACTCATCAGACCAAAGCACAGATTTCCACAGGTCTAATGTCCATTCCTTGTGTTCTTTAGCCCAAACAAGTCTCTTATGCTTGTTGCCTGTCCTTAGCAGTGGTTTCCTAGCAGCTATTTTACCATGAAGGCCTGCTGCACACGGTCTCCTCTTAACAGTTGTTGTAGAGATGTGTCTGCTGCTAGAACTCTGTGTGGCATTGACCTGGTCTCTAATTTGAGCTGCTGTTAACCTGCGATTTCTGAGGCTGGTGACTCGGATGAACTTATCCTCCGCAGCAGAGGTGACTCTTGGTCTTCCTTTCCTGGGGCGGTCCTCATGTGAGCCAGTTTCTTTGTAGCGCTTGATGGTTTTGGCCACTGCACTTGGGGACACTTTCAAAGTTTTCCCAATTTTTCGGACTGACTGACCTTCATTTCTTAAAGTAATGATGGCCACTCGTTTTTCTTTACTTAGCTGCTTTTTTCTTGCCATAATACAAATTCTAACACTACATTCAGTAGGACTATCAGCTGTGTATCCACCTGACTTCTGAACAACACAACTGATGGTCCCAACCCCATTTATAAGGCAAGAAATCGCACTTATTAAACCTGACAGGGCACACATGTGAAGTGAAAACCATTTCAGGTGACTACCTCTTGAAGCTCATCAAGAGAATGCCAAGAGTGTGCAAAGCAGTAATCAAAGCAAAAGGTGGCTACTTTGAAGAACCTAGAATATAAAACATATTTTCAGTTGTTTCACACTTTTTTGTTAAGTATATAATTCCACATGTGTTAATTCATAGTTTTGATGCCTTCAGTGTAAATCTACAATTTTTATGGTCATGAAAATACAGAAAACTCTTGGAACGAGAAGGTGTGTCCAAACTTTTGGTCTGTACTGTATATGTCACTATCCCCCTTTTCCTACCTCTGTTGAGCACTGTTTCCACTGCATACATTCTGTAGTCCACCTTTATCCAGGACGAGCATGACAAGTTTCTCTTTTTCTCTTCCTATAGCTGTTCATTATATCAGTATTACATAACTATGCATATGCCATCCTAACAATGCAAGCATGCGCATTAAAAGGATTTTCCCATCTCCCTCTCTCAACAGTATACTTGCTGTCTCTTCTTTTCACTTCCTGCATTCTTCAACAAGCTGGTGGTTAGACTTTGCCTGTTTGATGGACAGGACACTATGAAGTAGCTATGAAATAGATATAGACATTGCCTTTACCATGAGAGATTATTTATTATGATTACTAGAAATCTATAATAATCCATATCAAATATGCACAGTAAATGTATATTACATTACACAGGGTTGGAGTACACTTACTAACCCACCAGGACAGACAACGTTCTTGCAGTAAACTAAACGTTATCTTTGTGCCTGAGAGTAATCCAGAGAACTCAACCCCCCTCCCCTCCACAGAGCAGTGAGTCACGTCATCTGACCTGATATTAGATAACAGGCTGGGTGTCTTGATAACAATGTGTAAAGAATGGGAGACATAATTTCACATAGCAAGCAAACAAAGTAGCATTGCTAAAGCAATGTATTTAAGAAAACTGAGGAGAGACAGATAGGAGATGTATGAAGTCACAGTTAAGACCTCTTAGTTTAAAGATTTGTATGTTGGGAAAACCCCTTTAAGTCATAAGTAATGTTAAATATCAATTTTTAGCCGACAGACAAGAATATTGATTTGAGAGGGAATAAAAAATGTCATATGTAACCTATATGCCCATGGTTACCTTGCATTCTGACTCCACACATTAACATGCTAAGTGGGAGATAAAATGAAGGCATTAGCAAAGTAACCATCTTGTATGGAAAAACAGAGTACCTATGTCTACTGGTGCAACTAACAATGAAGAAATTGATCTGTTACAAAGGATTGTTGTAACTATAACAGAAGTTATATAAGTAAACTAAGGATTTTCTTGTTTATCCTGTTTATTATCTGATACTTAGATTTTTAGGGCACTTCAGCATAACAACCTTTAATTTACTGCCCACATCTCTTGACAAGATGGAGAAACACAGATCCATGGACAATATGAGGTCAATACCTGCTTCTTAGTATCTATAGAGAAATACAAAAGCCCTTTACTTTAGTTAGACCAGGTTATTAGCATATTAAGTCAGTTTTTTTTTCTAAATTCCAAGAATACAGGAGGGCACTGGAAATGTCAGTAAGCCACACTGCATTGCACTGCAATGACTGATATACAGTTAGGTCCATATATATTTGGACACTAATACAAATTCATTTTTTTACCTGTTTACTGAAACATATTCAAGTTATAGTTATATAATGGACATGGACATAAAGTCCAGACTTTCAGCTTTCATTTGAGGGTATCCACATTAAAATTGGATGAAGGGTTTAGGAGTTTCAGCTCCTTAACAAGTGCCACCCTGTTTTTAAAGGGACCAAAAATAATTGGACAATTGACTCAAAGGCTATTTCATGGGCAGGTGTGGGCAATTCCTTCGTTATGTCATTCTCAATTAAGCAGATAAAAGGCCTGGAGTTGATTTGAGGTGTTTGCATTTGGAAGATTTTGTTGTAAAGAAAACATGCGGTCAAAGGAGTTCTCCATGCAGGTGAAGCAAGCCATCCTTACGCTTTGAAAACAGAAAAAACCCATCCGAGAAATTACTACAATATTAGAAGTAGAAAGAAAGAAAGAAACGGGAGAGAGCTGAGCTCTCTCCATACACGACAGGTGCCAGCTGTATAACACAGCCAGCACCCGCTGCTAACGGCTGCGATCAGTGCCGACACTGATTGCAGCTGTTAACACCTTAGATGCCGAGGTCAAACGTGACTGCGGCATCTAAAGTGCGCAGCCATCACAGGCGCCGCCATCTTTCACGGATTGCCACCCTCCTGAACGTCATTGGAGGGCGATGATTGGTTGTTATGACAGCTGGGAGCCTATTGAAGGCTCCCAGGCTTGTCATTACATTCGATCTATTACACGCTGCCAGAGGCATTGTGTAATAGAAGGGAATGAATTTCGCTATTTACTGCAATACATTAATATTGCAGTGTATAGTGTGAGCGATCAGACCCCCTAGGGTTCAAGGTCCCTAAGGGTTCTGATCATAAAAGTAAAAAAAAGGTTTTTTAAAGTATAAAAAAAACACAAAAAATATAAAAGTTCAAATCACCCCCTTATTATCATTATTGTTTATATAGCACCATTAATTCTATGGTGCTTTACATTTGAGGGTTTACATACGGTACACAAAATATACAAAACAAATATAATACTAACAGTGACCAACTGACACAGTGGGATAGAGGGCCCTGCCCGGAAGGGCTTACAATCTATGAGGGAAGAGAGATAGAGACAGAAGGTGAGGGTAGAGGCTGTTCAGGTGGTGGTGTGACAGTAGTGTTATTGGAGGTTGTAGGCCTTCCTGAATAGGTGAGTCTTCATGGCCTTCTTGAAGCTTGTGACTGTGGAGGACAGTCTAATGTGTCTTGGTAATGAGTTCCAGAGTATGGGGGATGTACGGGAGAAGTCTTGGAGATATAGGGAGGGGACAGGTTGTCGATGGCTTTGTATGTCAGCATTAGTAATTTGAACTCTATTCGCGGGGCAACGAGTAGCCAGTGAAGGGATTGGCATAGGAGAGCTGCTGATGAAGAACGAGGGGAGAGGTGTATTAAGCGAGCAGCACAGTTTAAGGTGGATTGGAGGGGGGCGAGAGTATTTGCTGGGAGGCCATGGAGAAGGGTGTTACAGTAGTCTAGGCAGGAGATTATGAGGACGTGGACTAGCATCTTTGTAGTTTCAGGGGTGAGGAAGGAGAGGATTCTATGGATGTTCTTGAGTTGGAGGGGGCAGGAGGTGTTGAGGGTTTGAATATGCGGCTTGAAGGATAAGTCAGTCTAAGGTTATCCCAAGGCAGCGGACCCATGGGACTGGGGTGAGTGTGGTGTTTCCCTACATCACATATAAAAATAAATACACAATAATAAACATAAACACTTTGGGTATTGCCGCACTCCAAAATGTCCGAACTATTAAAATATTAAAATATTTATCCATTACGGTGAATGGCGTAGCGGGGAAAAAAAATAAAAAATGGCCAAATGGCTGTTTTTTCAACTTTTTGTCTCCTATAAAAAATGGAATAAAAGTGATCAAACCATCAGATCTTCCCCAAAATGGTATCACTAAAAATGCCATTTTGTCCCACATAAAAAAACACCTTACCCAGCTCCATACACATAAATATAAAAAAGTTACACTTGTCACAATATGGCGACACAAAATTTTTTTGTATTTTGCAAAGTTTAAAATTTTTTAAAAGGTATCAAAACATTACAAATACTATATAAATTTGGTATCGCTGCAATCGTACTGACCCACAGAATACAGATAACTGGTAATTTTTACCATATAGTGAATGCCGTAAAAATTAAACCCATAAGAATTTGGCATGAATGCATTTTTTTTCCAATTCCATCTCATTCTGAATTTTTTTCCAGCTTCCCAGTACATTGTACAGGATATTGAAGGGTGCCATTACAAAGTACAATTTGTCCCGCAAACAGTAAGTCATTATATGACTCTGTGAACTAAAAAATGAAAACGTTATGGCTCTTGGAATAGGGGGGAGGGAAAAATGGAAATGCAAAAACGAAAATTAGCTGTGGTATGAAGGGGTTAAAAATGTTTCTCTACACTCTGCATAAGGCTAGGTTCACATCATGTTATTCTATAAAGTGCATGCTTTGATTTTTGTTGTTTTTTTTTCTTTTTTAATATCTCAGAAAACAGATTTAAAATTTCATTGACTTCATTGTTAAAAAAACATCTACGTCTCAGCCTGCTACAAAAAAGAGTGGCAGACGGAAAGAGACATATCCGTTTTTAGCATTGAAATCTATGTAAAGCAGATACAAATGGATGCCCTTTCCGTGGTTGGGTTCACGTCTGTGCTGGAATCTCTGTTGGAGACTCCGTTGCAGAAACCAGAGGACTTTTTTTCGCCGCCACTTTCAGTTTTGAAATGACAGACCCCATTATAGTCCATGGGATCCGCCAGTTTCCATGGGTAACTGTTGTTTCAGTAGTCCGGTCCTTGGTCATTCAGGTCCCCCAGCGTCATTCAGCCAATTCCTCTTTACACTGAGACTGGCTGAGAGGAGAGATACTTGTATATTTGTGTGCAAGGCAGCACTTAGCTGACTCTTCACGGGTGGATACACAATCACCTGAAGAACTGATCCAACTACTGACTTAAATAAGGTAATGAAGAAAGGATAGGAACAGCACTCTGTGTATTATCTGCGCTTAGTTATACTTTATTGTAGACAGTCGCATCACACATGACACTTGTAGACTTCCAATTGGAGGTATTGCAAACTTTCGAGTGAAAACCCTTCATCAAGCTTGCTAGCTTGAAACACAGTAGAAAGATGGAGTAATGTGACCCATCACATATGTAGTGTGTTGACGGTCAGATACGTTAGACCAGGGAATACCAGGTGAAGATGGTTGCGAGGAGAGGCGTAACTTGAAGCTCCTGAGCCCCAAAGAAAAAATTGTACTGGAACCTTCACTTACCATATGCTATCTATAATACTGCCATCTTCATATGTTGTAGAGAGGCTATGGGGCCCCCTCAGGCTACAGGGCCCGGCAGCAATTACTACTTCTGCTCCCCCTATAGTTAGGTCACTGGCTGAGTGAAATCAGAAGTGCTCATCTACCATCTGCAATGTTCACTCCTTCCACTTTGATACTGGATGTTATAGGGCACATTTTACATTTTTTTCTGACTAGTTTATGAATATGAGGTTGAGTCATTATCGTAGCAACAAAATAGTTTTTTAAGCCATGGTGTTTTAAAATACATACCAATGTACTGACAGGAGAGTTTCCACTGGAAAGTGTCCAATAATCTAAGTATGCTGCAACAAAGATCAGACTATTTACAATTCTGGCTTTCATTTGAGCATTTCTGTATGTAAAACTAAGTGACTGTGTGTCTGTAGTTTTAATGTATGTTTGTCATGTGACGTGGTATTAAAAGCAAGCAGAAGAAATATTCTGCTAGTTGGAGAGGAATAAGCTCTATTGGAGTTCAAGAGAAAACTGGCAATGTACATGCCCACATGACAGGGTTGAATTTGTCATTTAACTCTTTGGGGAAACACTTTTTGAGCAACATGAAAACACTTGAGTTATATGAGTATATTTAGGGGCAAGACTCAGCGCTTGAAATGCTGCTTTGAATTAAATATTTATAATTATTTTATATAAATTATTTTACATTATACTAAGAAGTATAACTTTTAATAATATAAGGAATAAAATTTGACTGAACACACACCCTAAAGTGAATTAAAAAGTCTTTGTTGTTGATTGTACAAAAGGCAGGCGTATTTATCTGATTATTCACCGCTTTACAGATAAGAAAAATACAAAAAACGCTACCACCATCTAGAGTACTGTGTGTGAATTGGGAGCAATTTGGAATCGTTTCAATGAACACGATATTCAGCCGTGTTTAAAGGGGGATATTTGTAATATTCCAAACATCACTCTTATAGCAAAAAATAAAGGATGGTATTTAAACAACCGAAAAAACGTGAATCATTAACGCATAAATCCCAACACTAACGCAATGGATAAAGGATATCGTTTAAAAGGCTATAGGTAGATAATATAGCAACATAACTTATTAGCCCAAGTCATAATTATCAAATGTAAATCCCAGCGTTATAGTGGGGGATAGCCTTTAGGCAGTCTTAATGCTCGTTAATTGGAAAACCTGGGTTCCAGGTATTAAACATAAGTCACAGTACAAAGGCAATTGTTAAAAAGTAACATTTAGACCTAGGTTCCAGATATTAAACATAGGTCACAGCACAGCGGTAGTTAATAAAAAGATGGTGTTTTAAGCAGTTTTAAAGCCCATAGGTTACTTGTCATAAGATGGTGTTTTTGAAGCGGTTTTATAGCCCGTGTGTTAATAGGCAGAAGTCTCAACGCGTTTCCCCATATTGGTTCATCAGGGAACAAATAGAGCCTAAACTAAACAAAGCAAGATCAAAAAATAATGAAGTTGTGCTCTGATAGTGGTTCAGAAACACAGTAACGAAGTGCACACACAGCGTTCAGTCTTTTGAAGACAACAAACCACACCCAATGTCAAGTGATCCAATCAGAAATCAGAGAGGGCGGAGACAGAAAGCAACGCCCCTCGTGATGTGTTAAGGATAGGCCAGACGCATGGTGGAAGACACGGTGGCGGTTTCAACTAGTTTCTATGGGGATCTATAGCGCGTCCCCTTTGTGTATTAACGAGACACCGGATGTAAACATTGGAGTGTGGAATCGATTGATACTTCAGAATTAATGTAAATGGATATATACCTTTAAATTTATCCAACCTCTAGGCCTCGATGAGAATATATCATCTGGGTGTTCTCTTTAAAGATTTAAATGGCTGATATCGCAGTATGTACCAACAGGCCAAATAGTATATAGATTGCATATTGTTTTCTCCACTATGATATTTATACCTTCTATTTATCAATATACACAGAGGATGTCTATCTGCCTTTTTCAATAATCTAGTTTTACTTGTTCCTTTTTTGGTCTGTGTATGCTGAACATATTGTATGAAGTAGCGCCATACTATTATTTATTATCTTTTTTCCACCTGTGGGTAGTCATTAGCAGTTTTTGCATGCCGCTATAAAAATCGCTATCGATATACTCACCATTCCACGCTCCAATGTTTACATCCGGTGTCTCGTTAATACACAAAGGGGACGCGCTATAGATCCCCATAGAAACTAGTTGAAACCGCCCCCGTTTCTTCCTCCATGGGTCCGGCCTATCCTTAACACGTCACGAGGGGCGTTGCTTTCTATCTCCGCCCTCTCTAATTTCTGATTGGCCGGTAGAAGGGATCACTTGACATTGGGTGTGGTTTGTTGTCTTCAAAAGACTGAACGCTGTGTGTGCACTTCGTTACTGTGTTTCTGAACCACTATCAGAGCACAACTTCATTATTTTTTGGTCTTGCTTTGTTTAGTTTAGGCTCTATTTGATCCCTGATGAACCAATATGGGGAAACGCATTGAGACTTCTGCCTATTAATACACGGGCTATAAAAACGCTTCAAAAACACCATCTTATGACAAGTAACCTATGGGCTTTAAAACTGCTTAAAACGCCATCTTTTTATTAACTACCACTGTGCTGTGACCTATGTTTAATATCTGGAACCTAGGTCTAAATGTTACTTTTTAACAATTGCCTTTTTGCTGTGACTTATGTTTAATACCTGGAACCCAGGTTTTCCAATTAACGAGCATTAAGACTGCCTAAAGGCTTTCCCCCACTATAACGCTGGGATTTACATTTGATAATTATGACTTGGGCTAATAAGTTATGTTGCTATATTATCTACCTATAGCCTTTTAAACGATATCCTTTATCCATTGCGTTAGTGTTGGGATTTATGCGTTAATGATTCACGTTTTTTCGGTTGTTTAAATACCATCCTTTATTTTTTGCTATAAGAGTGATGTTTGGAATATTACAAATATCCCCCTTTAAACAGCTGAATATCGTGTTCATTGAAATGCTTCCAAACTGCTCCCAATTCACACACAGCACTCTAGATGGTGGTAGCGTTTTTTGTATTTTTCTAATCTCTAAAGCGGTGAATAATCAGATAAATACGTCTGCCTTTTGTACAATCAACAACAAAGACTTTTTAATTCACTTTAGGTTGTGTGTTCAGTCAAATTTTATTCCTTATATTATGTTTTATTTATAAAATGTTATGAAAAGAGACCCTCTTAACTTTCTAGCTGCAATATAAGAAATTGAGTCTCATTTATATCGCTATAGATTTTTGAATATAGATTTTTCTACATTATACTAAACATTATTATATATTATATATTTATATATATTTTTAAAGTTGCCCTTTGTCCATATCAAAAACACAGGTTGCCACTGAATAAGAATGAAATCCATATATTCTCATCATATATATATCATATGATATATCATAGCATATTCTAATCATTTATTCTAATTCACTCATGTTTACTCTCTCAGCAATGCTAGTAACAGAAATATTGGTTAATATGGCAGAGCATCATTTACTTTTACAAAACAGATTGTTGTTGGTCTAAACATGAATAGATGTGGATTTTATGAAGAAAATTCCCAGTATAGACTTTTAATAATATAGGGTAAATGATGTTGTATGATTTTTTTTTAATGGGTTAAAAAAAGTATATAGTCCACTAATACAGGACAAGTGTGACAACTTAAAAGTTTACACCTCACACATTCCTTAACCAAGTTAACCTGTGCTGTGCTGTTCATTAGAAAATACTCTGTAGTGGTATTAGAATTGTTTTGGATGAGAAGAGGCATATAGTATGTTCATCCTTGTCTGTGAATAATTCTCTTTCTCTCATCACTTAATTATTCGTATTATTATAAAACTAGGTAAATGTTTCAAGTTTATTTGCTGTATAATAATATAAAACATGTGGCTTACTGAGACCTCTCCTCTTGCAAGGAAGTGGTTACTTTCACCATTCTATTTAAACATTAAAGGGGTATTCCAGACATTAACATGTATCATCTAACCATGTGATAACCTTTGAGGTAGTAGTGGCCTGACCACTGAGACTCCAACAGAGCACTGAAAGAACATGGTAGAAAGGGTTTGTATGAATATATACTGCAGTGAGGGAGTATGCATGATGCCAAATTATACAACTCTATGAGAGTTAAAGTACTATGTTAATAGGATTACACAGTTTCAGCAAATAAAGGTTATTCACTACATTTATAGATTATATTTTCCAGTGAACTTTTTCTATCAATTCCTGGAGGTTTTCAAGATCTCTGCTTCCAGTCAAGCAGTATGAACCTCCATTGTTTACTTCAAGTGGATAGAAACTTTCCCTGGTCATGTAAAACCAGCAGAGATCCTAAAAGCCTTGAAGAACTGATTTAGAAAACATAGAGAAATCGTATAACTTTTTATTGTTAAATTTCATGAAAACTCTAATATATAATAACATAGTAAATCCAGTAAATTCCATAATATATTGCTACTTTAAGGCTGAAGCCCCACGTTGTGAAAATGCAGTGTTTTGGCTGCAGTGGAAACACAGCGGCAAAAATGCTGCTAATCCCATCCACACATTGCAGAAAAAATTTCGCAGCAGAGAAGCTGTGTATTCAAAAACACCCGCATTTTTGAAAATTGCAGCATGTCCCATATACCTGTGGAAACGCTGGCATTTTCCGTATAGGTATAATAGGAGCAGAAAGTCAGCAGTGGAAAATGTGTGAAAATGCAATGAAAAATGCTGCCGGAAAAAAAATACCATGCGTTTCTGCTGCGTTTTTTTCCCGCAGCGTTTTTTTTGCTGTGTTTCACTACACCATAGCCAAAAGGGGTTTTCCAGGACTTTTTAACCCTTTAAGGATGCAGCGTAGTTTGTACGTTAATGCTCCGCGACTTTTTTCATATTTTTCTTCCCGCCTTCCAAAATTCATAACTGTTTTATTTTTCCGTTGACATAACAAAGTGAGGGCTTATTCTTTGTGTGTCGAGTTGTACTTTCATTTGGCACCATTTTGGGGTAAATATAATATTTTGATTAGCTTTTATTAACTTTTTGGGGGGTTCATGTTAAAAAACCCACAATTCTATCATAATTTTTTGCATTTTGTTTTTACAGTGTTCACTCTGCATTAAAAATGACTAGGCAGCTTTGTCCGGCAGATCATTACGAATATGGCGATACCATATTTATATTGGTTTTATTATGTTTTACCTCTTTTACTAATAAAATGTCACTTTTTAAAAATTAACAATTTTTATGAGGTCACCATATTCTTACACCTATAACTTTTTTACTGATGTGTTAATGAAGATATGTCAAAGCTCTTTATTTGCAGGACAAGTTGTACTTTTAGTTACTTATTTGTTTGGTATGTATGACTTTTTGATCACCTTTTATTAGTATTTTTTGGGGAAAGTAAAGTGACCAAAATACTTTTATTTGCACAATGCAGTTTATATATTTTTTTTTCTACGGCGTTCATTGTACAGGATAAATAACGCTATTTTTGGATAGTGTGGGCTTATATGCACATAGGGATACCTAACATGTTTGTTTATTTTTTTGTTTACGTTGTGTTTTTTAAATGTAAAGGTGAGGGTTTATTTTTATTATTTGTTTATTTTTTATTTTAAACTTTTTGAACTTTTAATTTTTTACATGTCCCACAAGAGGACTTGAACCTGGGATCTCAGATCCCCAGTGTACTGTACTGCAATACATAGTATTCCAGCACATCATACATAGGTTCAAAATGGGAACTGTGCAAAGGCAGTCAGAAGGCCTCCTAGCTGCCATGGCAGCCCCTCATACCTTGCGGGGGAACCGAGGGGTGACATTTTGATCGCAATTGAACACGACATCCAGGGGTTTAATCCTCCAGAGTAGGATTGCCGGAAGTAATGCTGCACACAGCTCCTGTGCCCGCGGCCCGTACTATTACGGTGCTGAGTGTTAACTATAAGTTCAGTGCGACGTAATAGTACGGTGCAGAGCAGGAAGGTTAATTGACCTATCCTAAGGAAATCTACTATATCTATCTAACTAAATGGCTTTTGACTTTGATGGCCTATATTTAGGATAGGTCACCAATATCAGACTGGTGAAGATCCAACATCTGACAGCCCCTCCGATCAACAGTTCTCAGCTACCTCTGTGGGAAACAGAACAATCTGAACACTGAATAATAGTCATGCCAGTTGCTAAGATGAGAAACCCCTTTAAACATAGAATCTGTTCTAATACAAAATAAAATGAAGAAAATTGCAGTGTAAAGCAAAATGTGAAGCCCAAAGTAAATATACAATTTGAAAAAAGACATAATGGCATGGAATACAAAGAAAAATGCTGAAAATATAACATTTGAGAACTTTGGCCTAAATACATAGAACAAGTAAATAAAATTATACTGCAGTGTTTTAACCACAGCCATAAATTATTACTGACTATGCTGTGCCAATAGGTTACATCAGTTTGTTTTAACATCGGAAGACAACCAATAATAAACTGACAGATTATATCATACCAGCACATGATAACTAACATAACTCACTTCCCACTTCACATATGCCTTATCTCACATGCTATTTTTGAGGGGAAATGAAGCAAACATGAAATATATCATGAGTTTTAGGAATAGTTTAATGTGAATAGCTCGTAATAGTTTACCATCGTCCACTAGAGAACACCATATAAATTATTTGGTAATT
The DNA here is from genome assembly GCA_947044405.1 of Leptodactylus fallax. NCBI lineage: Eukaryota > Metazoa > Chordata > Amphibia > Anura > Leptodactylidae > Leptodactylus > Leptodactylus fallax. The sequence continues at coordinate 6,579,770 of CAMRHE010000012.1, forward strand.
GGTCCAAAGTGACATTTCTGGGCATACTGCAATTCTCCAACACAGTTCTCAGACAGCAGTGAGAGAATGGTGCCAAAAACCAAAAGGCTTAAAAAGGACCTATCAGCAGGATATGTCTGTTTTAGAAAATACATATATTCCCCAAGAAATAATAATGCTCAAGAATCTTCTTATTTTATCTCTGCATTCTGCCATTCCTATGCTATTCCTTATGGAAATGTATAAATAACTGGTTTGTCAAAAGGATGTTTCCCTACAAACTTTATCGGTGTCCACTGTGTTTACTATAGTCTCAAAAGGAATGGTAATACCCAAATTACTCATATATTTCCAGGAATAGGGGAAGTATAAAACAGCACATACAGATGTAGCAGTGCTAACCCGAACTTCAACAACTGGTTAAATTGCTGCAGTGTTATATCTTATCACAGAAGGCAACAAAAACCCTTGAAATCATTGGAAAAACATTTTTCAATAACTTTCCATTGTTTTTTGTTGTCTTCTGTACTAAAATATAATGCTGCAGCATAACCAATTGCATAAGTTTGGGTTAACTCTGCTACATCTCTAGGTTCACGAAACAATGCTTCAACATTGTTGTGTTTGGCTAATACAAGTATTTAATAAAACAGACATAGCTTTTTTTATGACTTATCCTTGGAATATGCCATCAATATCTGATCTGTGGAGGACCAACACACAGGCCCTAACACTAATCTGTTTGGGACTGCTGCTGGGTTCAGTACTATACAGTGTATGGAGCCTAAAGTTGATGCCTACAAAAAAGGCAGGGAAATGATGTCTGCTCACCCAAGCGACAATTAGAATTCAGCAACATGGACAGCTTACATAGAGCATCCTTCCACACCTTGTATAGTGGCCATGCAATGTTACTGCTCCGCAGATCCCATTCACTTGAAGAGGAGCTAAGATGCAGTAACGTCATACAGCCATTATATAATGTATGGAGCCTTTTACTTCTGTCTTCATACATGGTATAGTACCAAGCCCGGAAGTAATATCGAACAGCTGATTGGTGTTAGGGCCAGGTGGTGGCTCCTTCCCTATTATCCTCAGGATAGAACACCAAATAAAAACCTGGAAAATCCCTTGAGGCCGAAGCCCCACATTGCGACTCTGCCATGGCAAAAAATGCTGCGTATCACAGTACCTACGAAGTGGATGGGATTCTGGCCGATCCCATACACATTGCAGAATAAAATCTGCAGCGGAAATTTTCAAGAACCACTGAATTTTAGTAAATCTCAGTATGTCAATTATACCTACAGAAACATTGGTGTTTTCCGTATAGGTATAATAAAGACAGAAAGTGACATTCTGTTAAAAACGCTGCAGGAAAAACTGCAATGCATTTCTGCCGTGGTCTTTTTCGCAGCGTTTATTGGCTGCGGCTCGCTACGTGGGGCCTTAGCCTTAAGAAGAAATGTGCAAACCAAACTGGTTTTGCTTACTTGTACTGGCACGTTTGATGATCTGTTTCAGCTTGCACAGAAAAGGCTTCCCATGAAATAAATTAGACTAGTAGGATATGGTGAAGAAGTAAATACTTGACAGAATATACTGTAGCATATGACAGAATATGAATGCATCCCACAGTGAAAATAACGGGAAGAGTCATTAAAACTGGTTTACTCCATATATTGTCTCAGACTGAAATAAATGAAAATCTCTATTTTTCAGAACAGGCTATTATCTAGTTTACACAGTGTTCAGTATCCTAAAAAAACTAGAATACTACAGGAATCCACCTACAGTAAGATATCTCAAAAGAATGTAAATGCCGATTACTGCACATCTATTGCCAAGTGAGTTACAGTATATGGTATGCTGTGTATCTTATTTCCTACATATGTAGGGTTACGTATGTGGGATATACCTCTAGGAGATTGCAAATTCATGCTTTGAAACATTTGGTGGATGCATGCTGACATGTGTTTTAATTGTCTGTGTGTGATATGCTTTTCTGATGTATGTGCTGTGTTTGTCTCATGAATCATGGATGCTATTCTTGTCTGATGTTTGACATTGACTCTTTTCTGATACAGTGAGGAAAAAAAGTCAGCCACCAATTGCATCAACTTAAAAAGATGAGAGAGGCCTGTAATTGACATCATAGGTAGATCTCAACTATCAGAGAAAAAATGAGAAAACAAATCCAGAAAATCACATTGTCTGATTTTTTAAAGAATTTATTTGCAAATTATGGTGGAAAATAAGTATTTGGTCAATAACAAAAGTTCATTTCAATAAAGCACCCCCACACCATCACACCTCCTCCTCCATTCTTCACGGTGGGAACCAGGCATGTAGAGTCCATTCGTTCACCTTTTCTGCGTCGCACAAAGACACGGTGGTTGGAACCAAAGATCTCAAATTTGGACTCATCATACCAAAGCACAGATTTCCACAGGTCTAATGTCCATTCCTTGTGTTCTTTAGCCCAAACAAGTCTCCTCTGCTTGTTGCCTGTCCTTAGAAGTGGTTTCCTAGCAGCTATTTTACCATGAAGGCCTGCGATTTCTGAGGCTGGTGACTCGGATGAACTTATCCTCCGCAGCAGAGGTGACTCTTGGTCTTCCTTTCCTGGGGCGGTCCTCATGTGAGCCAGTTTCTTTGTAGCACTTGATGGTTTTGGCCACTGCACTTGGGGACACTTTCAAAGTTTTCCCAATTTTTCGGACTGACTGACCTTCATTTCTTAAAGTAACGATGGCCACTCGTTTTTCTTTACTTAGCTGCTTTTTTCTTGCCATAATACAAATTCTAACACTCCATTCAGTAGGACTATCAGCTGTGTATCCACCTGACTTCTGAACAACACAACTGATGGTCCCAACCCCATTTATAAGGCAAGAAATCGCACTTATTAAACCTGACAGGGCACACCTGTGAAGTGAAAACCATTTCAGGTGACTACCTCTTGAAGCTCATCAAGAGAATGCCAAGAGTGTGCAAAGCAGTAATCAAAGCAAAAGGTGGCTACTTTGAAGAACCTAGAATATAAGACATATTTTCAGTTGTTTCACACTTTTTTGTTAAGTATATAATTCCACATGTGTTAATTCATAGTTTTGATGCCTTCAGTGTGAATCTACAATTTTTATAGTCATGAAAATACAGAAAACTCTTGGAATGAGAAGGTGTGTCCAAACTTTTGGTCTGTACTGTATGTGCTAAGCATGTCTGATGTGTGTTATACTTGTCCGATTTCCAATTTGAGTAATTTGTTAGAGGGAGCCCAGAGGATGGTAGTGGTAGCAGTTGAACAAACACTTGTCACGTTGGCTAGTAAACTTCTCCAGCTCACCTACTAAGCCAAGGGGTCCTGAAGAGTACCTAATTGTGGTGGTATTCTTCCCAATGATCTTCAACCTTCCTGAGCCAAGCTGAATTTTTTCCACACGTCGGGGGCAGAATCCGCCCCCAAATCTGCGGCAGATTTCTACGTGTGAGGGTACCCTTAGGTGTGACATGTAACCCTCCTCAGAATCCACAAAATAGTACCAAACTTCTCCAACCTTCACTTGACAGTAAATAGCAGCTCACTTCTCCCTGTCTCAGGACTGCAGATCAGTTGCATAGGATGTAAGTACCAGCTCTTTTCACATAGGACTTAAGGGAGCTGAATGAAGACCTCCTCACTAGTTGAAAGCTCAAAGTATCTCCATCCCCAGTGGAACACTCCATTAAATGGGGTAACCAAAGAGTTACACATATACTGTACATTACACCAGTGGCGTAACTAAAGTCTTGTGGGCCCCAGTGCAAACTTTTGTCCATGGCCCACTACCCCCTCCCTGCAGCGAATTCTTGATAGTGACGGTTATGGGTGCTGCAGCGATATCTCAGATACTTGAAAGGGATACAGCTGTAGTACCCACAACTGTATTTATCAATAATACAGTGAGCTCCTCAGTGGTCCCCACACAGTATTATATGCTCCTCAGTGGCCTCCAAATAGTATGATATGCTCCACAGTGGCCCCCACACAGTATTATATGTTCCGCAGTGGCCTCCACATAGTATGATATGCTCCACATTGGCCCCCACACAGTATTATATGCTCCTCAGTGGCCCCGACACAGTATTAATGCTCCGCAGTGGTCCCTAAACAGTATTATATGCTCCCAAGAGCCCCCCCTAGAGCTGGTGCTATTATTATACCCTGGGGTCTCCTCAGACCCCAGAATATAATGAGTGGTGTCCCAGGAGAAGTGATTAAAAATAACAAACACTTATATTCACCTTGCCTCACCTCTCCTGGGCATCCTCGCTCCGTCCTGCTGTCTGCTGAATCTTCCTTGGTTCTCTTCTGCCTGACGACTGAGATCACATGCCCCAGATGTCACTGCTGGGGCCTGTGATTGGGCCTCAGCGGTGACGTGGGGCGCGATGATGTCATTACTCCGATGCACCCCATGTGACCTCAGTCATCGGCAGGAAGAACCCAGGAGAGGATGCTGAGCCCAGGAGAGGTGAGCATAAGTATTTTTTTATTTTTAATCACCTTCCTTGGGCTGGAATCAATTGGAAAGGGGCCATTAACAATATGTATAGCGGTCGGGGAACCAGGCTTTCCCTGACCACTATCATAGTGGCCAGGACCCCGGCCATTTCCATCTGGCCATGGGCCCCGTACCCCTGGTTATGGGGTCAGCTGGTTTCCGCGGGTAACCGCTTTTTAAGTGGATTAGGTTTCCGTTTTTCGGAAACCTGAGCGCAGGTGTGAACCTAGTGTAAGCCATTTTCTTAAGACATATTCCCTTTAGGGGTTAGAGGTTATAGAGGTTATACACAGTGTGTCCCCTCAGTGTACTCCTCTGATAAAAGTATAATAACACTAAACTAAGTCCATTCCTACCACTGGACTCATACTGTGTGACCTTTTCTCAATTGTACACTGCTACACCTTTCCTTTGTTTTTTGTACAGCTCTTCTTAGGGTACATGTCAAATATAATATCTACAATAAAGACATTTGTGAATCTTTCTCTTTAATTATCACAAAAAAGACATTCCTCACATGGTGCCATTTGTATTTCCTTTCTGCATGTGCTAACAATGCACTGCCAAAATTCTGGTGGCACAAACTGCCAAAGACATTTTGGCTGTGGGGCTTTATAATTGATCTTGCAGCTGTCACTATGATCACATCACTTATCTCTTACTCCATTAGCCTGGATTGTAGGAAAATGCTTTACTTTTTATTTGTGCATGTAAAGCTTTATATGGGAAAACTATTCTTGTGAAATTCTCCATTTACCTTCCAGATTCTGAACTGATAAATTTAGGTGCGATCTTTTATGCAACTAATACAAGCTATGTGTATTGGTAGAAATTCTACTGCAGATTGTAACTATTTTTAGTTGATATTTCTCAGATTGCCTTATGACAATTAACATGCTGCAAGCAATGACATCTCCCCTCATATGTGAAGTGACTGTAACAGGTCATGCTATTATTTGTGTGTTATGCCTTTAACCTTATTCAAATAATGAAGATCCATGAGGGTCCAACACCTGGGACCCCCACGGATCAGCTGTTTGAAACAAGAGACATGAAACTACTGGGTGTTTATGTCAAGTGAAGAATCCAGGCCACTGAAACACTTCGGAATAGACAGTGAACAGCATTTGAGTCATGTACAAGCATAGTCCTAGAAAGTCTGACTAGTATAAAACTACAAATGCCACAAGCTTAAATGTATTTTGCGAAAATAGTTTTCATAGTTTTCAAAATTGTAATCAAATAAAAATCTGAAAAGTGTGATGTGCAAAAGTATTCAGTCCCCCTATACCAATACTTTTTGCTGCAATTACATCTCCAAGTCTTTTGGGGTATGTCCCTATTATTATAATTATTGTTTATTTATATAGCACCATTAATTCCATGGTGCTTTACATTTGAGAATTTACATACGGTACACAAGATGTACAAAACAGATAATACTAACAGTGACCAACTGGCACAGTGGGATAGAGGGCCCTACCCACAAGGGCTTACATTCTAGAGACTGAGATTTTTGCCCATTCTTCTTTGCAAAAGAGCTCAAGCTCAGACAGATTGGATTGAGAGCGTCTGTGAACATCAATTTTTATGTCTTGCCACAGATGCTCAATGGGATTTAGGTCTGGACTTTGACTGGGCCATTCTAACACATGAATACTCTTTGATCTAAACCATTCCACTGTATCTCTGGCTGTATGTTTAGGGTCATTGTCTTGCTGGAAGGTGAATCTCCTTCCAAGTCTCAAGTCTTTTGCAGCCTCCAACAGGTTTTCTTCCAGGATTGCCTTGTATTTAGCTCCATCCATCTTCCCATCCACTCTAACCAGCTTCCCTGTCCCTGCTGAAGAAAAGCCTCCCCACAGTATGATGCTGCCACCACCATGTTTCACAATGGGGATGGTGTGTTCAGGGTGATGAGCAGTGTTACTTTTCCGCCTCACATAGCACTTTGCATTTAGGCCAAAAAGTTCAATTTTGGTCTCATCTGATCAGAGCACCTTCTTCCACATGTTTTCTGTGTCCCCTATATGACTTGTGGCAAACTGCAAACGACACTTCTTATGTCTTTCTTTCAACAATGGTTTTCTTCTTGCCTCTCTTCCATAAAGGACAGATTTGTGGAGTGCACGACTTATAGTTGTCCTGTGGATAGATTATCTCACCTGAGCTGTGGATTTCTGCAGCTCCTCCAGAGTGACCATGGGACTCTTGGCTGCTTCTCTGACCAGTGTTCTCCTTGCTCAATCTGTCAATTTAGGTGGACGGCCATGTCTTGGTAGGTTTGCAGCTGCAGAATATTTTTTCCATTTTTGGATGATGGATTGAACAGTGCTCCTTGGGATGCTCAAAGCTTGGGATATGTTTTTATAACCTAACCCTGCTTTAAACTTCCCTACAACTTTATCTCTGACCTGTCTGGTGAGTTCCTTGGTCTTCATGATGCTGTTTGTTCACTAGTGTTCTCTAACAAACCACTGAGGCCTTCACAGAACAGGTGTATTTACACTGAGACTAAATTACACACCGCTGGACTCTATTAACTAATTAAGTGACTTCTGAAGGCAATTGATTGCACTGGATTTTATTTAGGGGTATCAGAGTACAGGGGGCTGAATACTTTTGCACGTCACACTTTTCAGATTTTTTATTTGATTAACATTTTGAAAACCATGTGTCATTTTCATTCCACTTCACAATTATCTGCTGCTTTGTGTTGGTCTATCACTTAAAATCTCAACAAAATACATTTAAGTTTGTGGTTGTAAGGTGACAAAATGTGAAAAAGTTCAAGGGGTATAAATACTTTTGCAAGGCACTGTAAAGTAAACATGTCATGTGCATTGAGCAAGCGCAAAGACTATGTTACCTTCTTTTTTGCCAAGGTACTGTCACTGGCCACTCTTGCTTGGCCTTGTTAAAGGAGTGGCTTATGCCACAAATAGAATATCTGCAAAACTTTGCAGAATGATGGTGCACCTTCACAATTCCATTTGGATGTTCACTGATACCTGAATGAAATTCTACCAGACATTGGGTCAGCTACACTGGAAGCAGCAATTCACCAATGGCGCTCTAGCTTACACATTCGCCAGACCGAAAACCCTACGACTTCTTTCTTTGGGGATACATGAAGGACTCTGCTGTGTATTTAAAGGGGTTTTCTGGCAACAAATTGATTTTTTTATACCGGTATGTGATCTGTGAGGGACTGACACCAGGACCCCACACGGATCAACAGTCTCAGATTTATGTAACCCAGTTGCTTTCTAAAGGCCAAGGGTCATATAATGTGCCCAATAGTAAGCTGCTGGGACAGGAATCGAAGGCCCCCCATATTTCCCTGCCCTACAAAATTCACTTTAATGAATTAGCTGACGTCTTTGTAGAAGATTATTTTTGTTTACAATACCACCTCCTTGATAACCTTGCTTAGCGACATTCATGAGTAAACTGGTTACATTATATTAGACTCCTTTTCTGACATCAGCAGTGTTGAACCTAGCCTCTTTGCTGCCTGATGCGGAGTATCGAAAGACGCCCCCCCCCCCAAAAAAAAATATAAAATTGCGTTTACATGCTGTTAGCATCACACGCTGTTATTGTCGTACAATAAACATACACAAACTTATGAAACAGTATCAGAAATCAACAACACGGCATTAACAATGAAAGTAACTTCACACATCTTCTGCTTGGTGGATGGACGAGCCCACATGGCCCCCATTCTCTATAATAGGAGCGCCGCAGATAGCTGAGTACTGGACTTCGGGTATCTTTGGCACTCCCATCGAAGCGAATGAGAGCCACGTGGGTTCGTCCATCCACCAAGTGACACATCTATATATGGCTGCAGCCAGGCTGGATTCCCACCCAGTGGGGGAAAAAAAACCCAATTCTCAGGCTCAGTGGAGATCTCAGCAGACAGACCCCATCAATCAGGTATTTATCCTCTATAATTTAGGTGAATACAGGGCAGTAACATTTTGTGACTTACAGGTGACGTCTCTGACTAATCCTTCACATTTCCCTTCTCTTCCCTTTGGACCGCCATGACCACTTCTTCCAGCTGTGACTTGTCTCTGTTAAGTTTACAACACAGATATCTTTGGCTCCTCACTTTACCAGGCATCCAACCCACATTGTTCTCACCTGCAACCCATCCTGCTGCTTCCCCAATTATAAAATATACAGTGCCTTGCGAAAGTATTAGGCACCCTTGAACTTTTCAACCTTTTGCCACATTTCAGGCTTCAAACATAAGGATATAAAATTTTAATTTTTTGATGAAGAATCAACAACAAGTGGGACACAATCGTGAATTGGAACGAAATTTATTGGATATTTTAAACTTTTGCAAAAAATAAAAAACTGAAAAGTGGGGCGTGCCAAATTATTCGGCCCCCTTAAGTTAATACTTTGTAGCACCACCTTTTGCTGCGATTACAGCTGCAAGTCGCTTGGGGTATGTCTCTATCAGTTTTGCACATCGAGAGACTGAAATTCTTGCCCATTCTTCCTTGGAAAACAGCTCGGGCTCAGTGAGGTTGGATGGAGAGCGTTTGTGAACAGCAGTTTTCAGCTCTTTCCACAGATTCTCGATTGGATTCAGGTCTGGACTTTGACTTGGCCATTCTAACACCTGGATACATTTATTTGTGAACCATTCCATTGTAGATTTTGCTTTATGTTTGGGATCATTGTCTTTTTGGAAGATAAATCTCCGTCCCAGTTTCAAGTCTTTTGCAGACTCCAACAGGTTTTCTTCCAGAATGGTCCTGTATTTGGCTCCATCCATCTTCCCATCAATTTTAACCATCTTCCCTGTCCCTGCTGAAGAAAATCAGGCCCAAACCATGATGCTGCCACCACCATGTTTGACAGTGGGGATGGTGTGTTCAGGGTGATGAGCTGTGTTGCTTTTACGCCAAACATATCGTTTTGCATTGTGGCCAAAAAGTTCGATTTTGGTTTCATCTGACCAGAGCACCTTCTTCCACATGTTTGGTGTGTCTCCCAGGTGGCTTGTGGCAAACTTTAAACAAGACTTTTTATGGATATCTTTCAGAAATGGCTTTCTTCTTGCCACTCTTCCATAAAGGCCAGATTTGTGCAGTGCACAACTGATTGTTGTCCTATGGACACACTCTCCCACCTCAGCTGTAGATCTCTGCAGTTCATCCAGAGTGATCATGGGCCTCTTGGCTGCATCTCTGATCAGTCTTCTCCTTGTTTGAGATGAAAGTTTAGAGGTACGGCCGGGTCTTGGTAGATTTGCAGTGGTCTGATACTCCTTCCATTTCAATATGATCGCTTGCACGGTGCTCCTTGGGATGTTTAAAGTTTGGGAAATCTTTTTGTATCTAAATCTGGCTTTAAACTTCTCCACAACAGTATCACGGACCTGCCTGGTGTGTTCCTTGGTCTTCATGATGCTCTCTGCACATTAAACAGTGATGAGACTATCACAGAGAAGATGCATTTATACGGAGACTTGATTACACACAGGTGGATTATATTTATCATCATCAGTCATTTAGGACAACATTGGATCATTCAGAGATCCTCACTGAACTTCTGGAGTGAGTTTGCTGCACTGAAAGTAAAGGGGTCAAATAATATTGCATGCCCCACTTTTCAGTTTTTTATTTTTTACAAAAGTTTAAAGTAACCAATAAATTTCGTTCCACTTCACAATTGTGTCCCACTTGTTGTTGATTCTTCACCAAAAAATTTAAATTTTATATCTTTATGTTTGAAGCCTGAAATGTAGCAAAAGGTTGAAAAGTTCAAGGGGGCCGAATACTTTCGCAAGGCACTGTATGATATAACCCCCCAGCCTTGTCCTATACATGTCTATGTGACAAGGCTGTAATTACATCACACGGTCACTATAAACAGACAGTGTGTGATATAAACAGGCACCATAGCCTTCATACAGCTGATCAGAGGAGGAGTCCACTGATCTCTTATTGATAATCTGTCCTAAGGATAGAACATCAATAAAAATGAACTGGAAAGACCCTTTAATAAAGTCCAAGTACCACCTTAAAGGGGCTGTCCAGGATAACCACTTTTTTTATATGAGGCTGGGGAAGGTGCTCCGGTGTCTCCCAGCGCGTTCCACTCCTGCTGCTCCGGTGTTTTCTTCCCCTCAGCGGTCATGTGTGGTGGAGACTTCCACCAGAAGAGAACACCAGAGCAGCAGAACCAGACTGCAGTGGGAGACATCGGAGCACAAGGGACAGGTGAGTAGGTGTTTTTTTTTTTTTAATCCCGTATTACATGGTATTATGGCCCACAGCGGCCCCTGCACACAGTTTTACATGGTATTATGCCCCGCAGCGGCCCCTGCACACGGTATTATGCCCCGCAGCGGCCCCTGCACAGGGTATTATGCCTCGTAGCGGCCCCTGCACACGGTATTATGCTCCATAGTGGCCCCTGCACATGGTATTATACCTCATAGTGGCCCCTGCACACGGTATTATGCCCCGCAGCGGCCTCTGCACACGGTATTATGCCCAGCAGTGGCCCCTGCACACGGTATTATGCCCAGCAGTGGCCCCTGTACACGGTATTATGCCCCGCAGCGGCCCCTGCACACGGTATTATGCTCCATAGTGGCCCCTGCACTCGGTATTATGCTCCATAGTGGCCCCTGCACACAACATTATGCCCGCAGTGGCCCCTGCACATGGTATTATGCTCCATAGTGGCCCCTGCACTTGGTATTATGCTCCATAGTGGCCCCTGCACACGGTATTATGTTCCATAGTGGCCCCTGCACTCGGTATTATACTCCATAGTGGCCCCTGCACACGTAATTATGCTCCATAGTGGCCCCTGCACACAGTATTCTGCTCCATAGTAACCCACCCATGAACTATTATTATACTCTGGGGTCTAAAGGACCCCAGAGTATAATGATCGGAGACCTAGGTGGTGACAAACATAAAAACCAGTGTTACTTACCTGGGCTCCGGTGCGCTCCCTGCTTTCGGCCCTCTTCAATGTTGCACAGACCGGCGTCGCAACATAATGACGTAGGGTTGGCTCACGTGACGCCTGGGATGTCACCAAAGAAGGCCGAAGCCTGCTGTGAGTAACGTCGGAACATCGGATCGCAGGCGAGGTGAGTAACATTGTTTTTTATGTTTATCACCTCCCCTGGGTCTCCGATACTCCGGGGTCTGAAGAGACCCCGAAGTATAATAATAGTAGTATTTTGCCTCACTTAGCGATCCCCGCTGCCGCTCACAGCCGCTTCTGATTCCCCCTTCTGCGTCCGATAACAGAAGGGGAAGCGGGGGCGGCCACAGCAGGCGCGGGTTCCATAAGTAAATAGGCCGTTACCTGCTGGGGATACTCCAGTAGGTAATGGCCTATTTATATATATAAAAAAAGTTATTGTCACCTACCTGCAATCCCATGATGGAGCCGCCTCCTCTTCTTGTCCGAGACTTTTGCGTCTCAGCGTAGGAGGCGCGATGACGTCATTGTATCGCCGCCTGCTCTGACATTATGTAAATAGCACTACAAGCCACATATAGCGATATCCTCTTATTGGGCACGTATGATAAGTCTATAGGTCTGTATTTTCAGAAAACGTTAGATGTGTTAGTATATAAATTCAGCAGAGTCCATTGCTTTCAGTAAATGTGTTATTGAAAGCCGGGCCATGAATCAGTGCACTTAATGGGATAAATGACTGACTTGACTTTAATTATTTCTGGGTACACAGCCAGTCCTATCACATATATATATTCAGCCATCATTTCCCACATGAGTAGAGCAATGGTTTCCATGTGCATATTATGATCTACAGTTTATGATCAGTGGCATCCTGCTTATTAAGGCATATGGTAATTATGTTACATTAGTAACGCTTATTTTTCATTCCATAGTAGTCATACATAAAACTAGCATGAGTTAGAGCAGATAGGTTATGTCTGTCATTGCAAAGTACAGGATGAAACAGGAACTCTGTCCTAAACTCAGAGATAAAGAGCATAGTAGTCCATGAATTGTCCTGTTAGATATTTTATCCAATCATTTTTGTTCCATATGTTTTCAAAAGGCTGTGTATCAACTTTCATAGTGGCTACAACAAGGGTCACCATACTCAGACTCTTTTAACGAACGTACCCATTCCCACTCCTGCTTGCTGTCTCCTCTTCCCTCACCAAGCCTCAGGGGGCCCCAATACACCACACATGACATCATCACGATGTGAAGTGCAGTGCACAAGACCCATTGAAGGCTGAAGAGGGAAGAGGAGGCTGTGAGCTGGAGTGGAGAGTGGTAAGTGAATGCAGCCAGGTTCTCCACTGTTCTGCTGATCCGGAGAGGATTGGCAGCCATGACCCGATTCTGCTACTGGTAGAGCAGAATCAGTACTTGACTGGGGGTCACTTGGGGACATTATTACTTGCCTGGAGGCCACTGAGGAGCATTATTGCTTGCCTGGGGGTTACTGGGGCACATTATTATTTGCCTGGGCGCTAACAAACAAGCAAAACAGCTGATACAGGTAAAGTGCCAGCATAAAACGTCCAATAAGAAATATAGTACCAGCAAAGACGTATTATCAACTAAAACATAACTTTTAATAAATAACCAATAAAAAAATCACCAATTGTCAAATTCATCAATAGGTACCTAAATAAATACCACCAATTTTGTTACACATAGACCCCAGTTCACCAGATCTATATAGGGAAAGATATGCAAAAGTACCATATGTATCATATATCATCCCAAACATACATCAAAATTAGCAGAGAATAATGAAAAATGAGAAATAAATCAGTTCGATCTCACCACTCTGCTGGTTCATGTAGTTCGCCTGTATGTCAGGCGGTCAGTCAGAGTGGGTCCCGGGTCCCATACATGCCCTAACTCCCCCTCAGTTCTCACCTCTAACCCCCATAACTCCAGCCCTAACAAGGGCAGTACCAATGCAGCTGTCCCTAAAAAAAACAATGTCCCTAAATGTCCCTACGCACGTTTCACAGTGGAGAAGCCGTTCATCAGGGGACCTATCTCCTAAGGAACTGGTAATGAAAAGTGAATAATTAGGGTAAATCTCTAAACTCCAATAGTGGAGGAGAAAAATACATAGTGGTCATTATTGTGTATGAACCACTTCACAAACAAAAAACAACAACAGCCTCCTGACCACTACAGTGGTAGAGTCAGCGATCTAACTGTTCTAATTCTAAAAAACCTTGGTGGTAAAGTTACCTATCATCCATAGTGTTTAAATACACCCCCATATATGCTAATTATCGTTCACCTGCAGGTTCCACAAGTTGAATAGGGGGTGGGTGGCAATATCCACCCACGTGTATATGATGCCGGCGTCCTTATTTACAAATAGCGCATGCGTGAATGCTCGTTGACGTCAATAGTGTGCGCAAGTACGCGATGATGTCACCACGTAACTTTACCACCAATGTTTTTGCTGGTACTATATTGCCTGGAAGCTACTAGAGAACATTACAACTTGTCTGTGGGTCACTAGGGAGAATTGCTCCTTGCCTGGTGGCCACTGGGGAGCATTATTAAGTGCCTCTGGGCCACTGGGGAGCATTATTAGGTGTCAGGGGCCCATTGGGGAGTATTATTATGTGTTTAAGGGCCACTGCCGAACATATACTGCGTGTTAAGCAACTTCCACTAAGGGCACTTGGTGATGGTAAAAAGTGTATGAGTTGGATGGAAAGTAGATGTCGTTTTTAGGGTGCATTCATGTATCAAAACTGCAATGGGAAAATGCATGCAGTTTTAATGTGTTTTTTGCTGAAGTTTTCTAAATTTACATTCCAGCTGTAAATTCAAAAACTGCGCTAAAAACATATCAAATATTTCATAGTGGTGCCCAGACGAAAATCTTTTTTTTTCCAGGGGTGCCCCAAGTTTGAAAAGGTTGGGAAAAGCTGATTTAGCAGCATTGTAATTGCAGTTAAAATAATGTTAAAAAAGTAAAAGTTTGACTTTTTTAAAATAACTTTATGTATTTAAAGGCAAAGGTTTGTGTGTTTCATGTTTCACCAGTCTCTCACCATCTAAATTCCACCTCCAAAGTCACTTCTAAAACACTTACAGTATAAGTTGTTGTAGGGACTGTTAATGGAATAGTGAACATACCTTTTTTGTGCAATCTTATTCTCACCTTTTAATCTATTGTAACATTGGAACCTGTCATTTTTAATAAGTTAAAGGGGTAGTTCCATCTCAAGGATCCTATCTATACTGCTAACTTATTTAAATTGAAGCAATGCTGCTTTGTTTTCCTGCTATGTGAAATTATTCCTCTCAGCGTTTCCATAGAGCCAGACCTATGGCTCTATGTGATAAGACAGGACAGATGACACTGTTCTCACTGTTATCTACAGTCGGGAAAAAAGTATTTAGTCAGCCACCAATTGTGCAAGTTCTCCCACTTAAATGATGAGAGAGGCCTATAATTGACATCATAGGTAGACCTCAACTATGAGAGACAAAATGAGAAAACAAATCCAGAAAATCACATTGTCTGATTTTTTAAGAATTTATTTGCAAATTATGGTGGAAAATAAGTTTTTGGTCAATAACAAAAGTTCATCTCAATACTTTGTTATATATCCTTTGTTGGCAATAACGGAGATCAAACGTTTACTGTAAGTCTTCACAAGGTTGGCACACACTGATGCTGGTATGTGGGCCCATTCCTCCATGCAGATCTCCTCTAGAGCAGTGATGTTTTGGGGCTGTCGCTGGGCAACACGGACTTTCAACTCCCTCCAGAGGTTTTCTATGGGGTTGAGATCTGGAGACTGGCTAGATCACTCCAGGACCTTGAAATGCTTCTTACGAAGACACTCCTTCGTTGCCCTGGCGGTGTGCTTGGGATCATAGTCATGCTGAAAGAGCCAGCCACGTTTCATCTTCAATGCCCTTGCTGATGGAAGGAGGTTTGCACTCAAAATCTCACAATACATGGCCCCATTCATTCTTTCATGTACACGGATCAGTCGTCCTGGTCCCTTTGCAGAGAAACAGCCCCAAAACATGATGTTGCCACCCCCATGCTTCACAGTAGGTATGGTGTTCTTTGGATGCAACTCAGCATTCACTCTCCTCCAAACACGACGAGTTGTGTTTCTACCAAACAGTTCTACTTTGGTTTCATCTGACCATATGACATTCTCCCAATACTCTTCTGGAACATCCAAGTTTGCTCTCTAGCAAACTTCAGACGGGCCCGGATATGTACTGGCTTAAGCAGGGGGACACGTCTGGCACTGCAGGATCTGAGTCCTTGGCGGCATAGTGTGTTACTGACGGTAGTCTTTGTTATGTTAGTCCCAGCTTTCTGCAGGTCATTCACTAGGTCCCCCCGTGTGGTTCTGGGATTTTTGCTCACCGTTCTTGTGATCATTTTGACCCCACGGGGTGAGATCTTGTGTGGAGCCCCTGATCGAGGGAAATTATCAGTGGTCTTGTATGTCTTCCATTTTCTAATTATTGCTCCCACAGTTGATTTCTTCACACCAAGCTGCTTGCCTATTGTAGATTCAGTCTTCCCAGCCTGATGCAGGTCTACAATTTTGTTTCTGGTGTCCTTCCACAGCTCTTTAGTCTTCACCATAGTGGAGTTTGGAGTGTGACTGTTTGAGGTTGTGGACAGGTGTCTGTTATCAGTATAAAAATGTCAAACAGGTGCCATTACTACAGGTAATGAGTGGAGGACAGAGGAGCCTCTTAAAGAAGAAGTTACAGGTCTGTGAGAGCCAGAAATCTTGCTTGTTTGTAGGTGGCCAAATACTTATTTTCCACCATAATTTGCAAATAAATTCTTAAAAAAATCAGACAATGTGATTTTCTGGATTTGTTTTCTCATTTTGTCTCTCATAGTTGAGGTCTACCTATGATGTCAATTACAGGCCTCTCTCATCTTTTTAAGTGGGAGAACTTGCACAATTGGTGGCTGACTAAATACTTTTTTTTCCCCACTTTACAACTTTGCTGGCAGGACAATCAGGTCAGCTAATTGCAGTTTGCTGATAAAGCCCTGTCTGTTATCTCTCTAGATCAGGGATCGGCAACCCCTGGCATGCGTGCCAAGAGTGGCACACGAGGCTTATTCCCCTGGCACGGCAGCGGATTCCTTGCCCAGCAGCTTCGATCGGAACAGCTATTATTATACTGTGGGGTCTCTTCAGACCACGAGTATAATAAGCGGAGACTCAGGAGAAGTCATGAAACATAAAAAACAATGATACTCACCTTGCTCCCTGCGCTACGCGGCGGCTGTGCGATCTGCCGGACCTTCTGACAGCTGACAGGGGTCACGTCTGGCGTCATGGGACCTAATGCCGTGTGCAGGGACCGCTATGGGACCTAATACCGTGTGCAGGGACCGCTATGGGACCTAATACCGTGTGCAGGGACCACTATTGGACCTAATACCGTGTGCAGGGACCGCTATGGGACCTAATACCATGTGCAGGGACCGCTATGGGACCTAATGCCGTGTGCAGGGACCGCTATGGGACCTAATACCGTGTGCAGGGGCCGCTATGGGACCTAATACCGTGTGCAGGGACCGCTATGGGACCTAATACCGTGTGCAGGGACCGCTATGGGACCTAATGCCGTGTGCAGGGACCGCTATGGGACCTAATGCCGTGTGCAGGGACCGCTATGGGACCTAATGCCGTGTGCAGAGACCGCTATGGGACCTAATACCGTGTGCAGGGCCCGCTATGGGACCTAATACCGTGTGCAGGGACCACTATGAGACCTAATACCGTGTGCAGGGACAGCTATGGGACCTAATACCGTGTGCAGGGCCCGCTATGGGACCTAATACCGTGTGCAGGGCCCGCTATGGGACCTAATACCGTGTGCGGGGACCGCTATGGGACCTAATACCGTGTGTGGGGACCGCTATGGGACCTAATACCGTGTGCAGGGACCACTATGAGACCTAATACCGTGTGGAGGGACCGCTATGGGACCTAATACTGTGTGCAGGGACCGCTATGGGACCTAATACCGTGTGCAGGGACCACTATTGGACCTAATACCGTGTGCAGGGCCCGCTATGGGACCTAATACCGTGTGCAGGGACCACTATGAGACCTAATACCGTGTGGAGGGACCGCTATGGGACCTAATACTGTGTGCAGGGACCGCTATGGGACCTAATACCGTGTGCAGGGACCACTATTGGACCTAATACCGTGTGCAGGGACCGCTATGGGACCTAATACCGTGTGCAGGGCCCGCTATGGGACCTAATACCGTGTGCGGGGACCGCTATTGGACCTAATACCGTGTGCGGGGACCGCTATGGGACCTAATGCCGTGTGCGGGGACCGCTATGGGACCTAATACCGTGTGTGGGGACCGCTATGGGACCTAATACCGTGTGCAGGGACCGCTATGGGACCTAATACCGTGTGCAGGGCCCGCTATGGGACCTAATACCGTGTGCAGGGACCACTATGAGACCTAATACCGTGTGGAGGGACCGCTATGGGACCTAATACTGTGTGCAGGGACCGCTATGGGACCTAATACCGGACCGCTATGGGGCCTAATACCGGACCGCTATGGGACCTAATACCGTGTGCAGAGGCTGCTATGGGACCTAATATCGTGTGCTGGGGCCACTATATGACATAATACCGTGTACTGGTATCACTATGTGACATAATACAGTGTGCTGGGGTCAATATATGAGATAATACCGTGTGCAGGGGCCATTATGTGACATAATACGGTGTGTAGGGGCCACTATGTGACATAATACGGTGTGCAGAGGCTGTTATGGGATATAATACCTTGTGCAGAGGCTGTTATGGGATATAATACCTTGTGCAGGGGTCACTATGGGACATTATTCTGTATAACGGTGTGTTTTCTACATTAAGGATGTGTTTTTGCACAGAAAACACAGGCATTTTTTTTTTGTGCAAAAATGCACCATGTGAACGCAGTTTTACATTGAAGTAAAAGTTCCAGTGGTCTAAGACTATATCTGCATCCAGATACATAGTGTGTATTCACCATAAGGATGCCGCCATACGGTGCTCCTGGATACATTTACCACTAATTGGGGGCTGCACATGGACTTTCATTGCTTCTAATTGGAAAGTACAGGAGCGTCCCAGGAAATAGCAGTAAACGCATGTGTCCTAAAGCATCTGGTGGCAGCACTTCTGTGTTATGGTTTGTGGTATATGACTTTAGTTTAGGGGTCGTCAGACTTACAATTATTGACCGACACTCCGAGTACCTCAGCTTCGATTTTTTTATTAAAATCGGCACGCCGAACAAAAAAGGTTGTCTACCCCTGCTCTAGGTAAACACACAGATAACACTGAGTCCCTTCTCTAGAAGCTTGTGCATATTATTTGATCAGCATTTATAGTATATTTCTAGTAATCATAATAAGTATTGTGATACTTCATAGTGTCCTGTTCAGCAAGCTGGGGGAAGGCTGCTTTGACTGTTTGATAAGGAATACAGGAAGTGAAAAGGAGAGACAGCAGGCAAAGCTGCTGAAACAGGAAGATGGGAAAACCCCTTTAAGGGCAACAGAGTGTTGAAAAAGAGGCAAAATCAAGTGCTCTGGCAGGCATAGCCACACCACAGGTGCACTGAACAACTAAGTTGTACATTGAGTAAAAAGTTGACTTCCTCAGCAGCAAGATTGCACTTTGAGGCAAAAAATATATAGTCAGCATGACTCTATAACAGTCTAAGGCTAAAGCCCCACGTAGTGGGCTGCAGCCAAAAAGCAAATCCCATCCACTTTGCAGTTAATGTAAAACGCCTAGTTTTTTGCCAAATCACAGCATTCACGCTATGTGGGGCCGTCAGTTGGAACTGAGCAGGCAATGACATCACATGTGAATATCATTTCCCACTGACAAGGGGGAGGGAAAGAGCATACAGGGGCATGTTTTCAATGGAGAGAGCTGTGCTGGGCATCTGTGGGAACGCCCCCTGTACTCTGAGCACTTAATTTGCATAGTAAAGAAAACATCTTTTTCTTGGCATCCATGGGACTGTGACACATAATGAAGGTATGATATGGAAGCAGGTCACAGTGCTATGATGGCAGCTTGAAGAGGTTAAGGAAGGTGATAGACTCCCTTTAATTTAGCTTACTAATATAGCACCAACATATTGTGCAGCACTTTACAGACTGTCAATCACTGTTCCAGGTCGGGCCCACAATCTACATTTATGGCAGGAGGAAACTAGAGAACATGCAAACTCCTTGCAGATGTTGTCCTTGGTCGGATTCAAACCTAGGACTCCAGCGCTGCAAGTCCACCATTCTACCCATATAAATATAGCATTCTACCTGGTACAGCAAATTTAATACAGTAATTCTGCTCAGTGAGCGTCTATAGATTCAGGATTATAGGTTGCCCTGTGATGATGAGTATGTGACAGATTGGGAAATATCTGTTCCAAAAATGACGCTATACAGTAGTTAGAAACTGTTATTTATACAGTTCCTATACATACAGTGTATATATGTATATGTTTATTCAGAGGTTCCAAAAGTTACTCTATACTTTTCTAATACAGATCTACACCTTATTAACACATTTAATAATTTATTCTATGCTTTACATTTCCGTACAGATCTACAAATAATTAACACATTTAATGTTGTTATCGTTATTGTCATTATTATTATTATTATGAGATCTTTTCTAATTTGGCATGTTTGACAGATGACCACAAGCTTCCAAGTGTTTACTTGTGCATGGGTTGCTGAGGATATAGGGTTTGGTTCAGGGCTGGCCTTAAAGGAGTTATCCAATTTCTAACATTGATGGCCTATCCTTAGGATGGACCATCAATATTAGATCTGCAGGGGTCCGACCAGGGGCGCACCACTAATGAGGCGAAGTGAGGCGGCCGCCTCAGGCGTGTCATAATGTAGACTGCCATATACTGTATAAGATGGAAAGTCACAATTTACAATAGAGAGTATACGTAAGGTAAGAGTAATGGAAAAGTTGCCATCCTTTTTAAAAGGCCTGTTCAAACTGAGCACTGAAATGCGACTGGATGTTATTGAAAACGCCTCCATTCATCAAATTTAATACTTTTGATAAATTTTCCCCAGACACAAATTCTACGTCTAAAGTTTCACTGTCTTGGCCCATTCATTCTAGGCAGAGATAATGTTCCCAGGCCCTGATGTCTAGGGGCGCACCACTAATGAGGCGAAGTGAGGAGGCCGCCTCAGGCAGCACTGTCCGTCACTGTCTGGGGGGGTGTCATTTTTACCATTTATTTAATGTAAACCAGCCCAGGACAGGCCGCTTTAAAAAAAACAAAGCTGAGCAGGGCCTGTTCTGGGCTGATTTACGAGACCTCTGCATGTCAGCGCAGACGGCGATACAATGACGTCATCGCGCCTCCTACGCTGAGACGCAGAAGTCACGGACAAGAAGAGGAGGCGGCGGCTCCATCGTGGGATTGCAGGTAGGTGACAATAACTTTTTTTTATATATATAAATAGGCCATTACCTACTGGAGTATCCCCAGCAGGTAACGGCCTATTTACTTATCGATCATTGCGCCTGCTGTGGCGCAGAAGGGGGAATCAGAAGCGGCTGTGAGCGGCAGCAGGGATCGCTAAGTGAGGCCAAATACTACTATTATTATACTTCGGGGTCTCTTCAGACCCCGGAGTATAATAATCGGAGACCCAGGGGAGGTGATAAACATAAAAAACAATGTTACTCACCTCGCCTGCGATCCGATGTTCCGACGTTACTCCCAGCAGGCTTCGGCCTTCTTTGGTGACATCCCAGGTGTCACGTGCGTGAGCCAGCCCAACGTCATTATGTTGCGACACCGGTCTGTGCGACATTGAAGAGGGCCGAAAGCAGGGAGCGCATCGGAGCCCAGGTAAGTAACACTGGTTTTTATGTTTGTCATCACCTAGGTCTCCGATCATTATACTCTGGGGTCTTTTAGACCCCAGAGTATAATAATAGTTCATGGGTGGGTTACTATGGAGCAGAATACTGTGTGCAGGGGCCACTATAGAGCATAATTACGTGTGCAGGGGCCACTATGGAGCATAATACCGAGTTCAGGGATCACTATGAGGCATAATACCGTGTGAAGGGGCCACTATGGAGCATAATACCGTGTGCAGGGACCACTGCAAGGCATAATATTGTGTGCAGGGGCCACTATGGAGCATAATACCGTGTGCAGGGGCCACTATGGAGCATAATACCGTGTGCAGGGGCCGCTGCGGGGCATAATACCGTGTGCAGGGGCCACTATGAGGTATAATACCATGTGCAGGGGCCACTATGGAGCATAATACCGTGTGCAGGGGCCGCTACGAGGCATAATACCCTGTGCAGGGGCCGCTGCTGGGCATAATACTGTGTGCAGGGGCCGCTGCAGGGCATAATACCATGTAATACTGTGTGCAGGGGCCGCTGTGGGCCATAATACCATGTAATACTGTATTAAAAAAAAAAAAAAACACCTACTCACCTGTCCCTTGTGCTCCGATGTCTCCCACCGCAGTCTGGTTCTGCTGCTCTAGTGTTCTCTTCTGGTGGAAGTCACCACCACACATGACCGCTGAGGGGAATAAAACACCAGAGCAGCAGGACTGGAACGCACTGGGAGACACCGGAGCACTTTCCCCAGCCTCATATTAAAAAAGTGGTTATCCTGGATAACCCCTTTAAGGTGGCACTTGGGCTTTATGAAAAGGTCTTTCCAGCTCATTTTTACTGATGTTCTATCCTTAGGACAGATTATCTATAAGAGATCAGTGGACCTCTCCTCTGATCAGCTGTATGAAGGGGCTATGGTGCCTGTTTATATCACACGCTGTCTGTTTATAGTGACCGTGTGATGTAATTACATCCTTGTCACATAGACATGTATGGACAAGGCTGTAGTTACATTACATGGCCGCTATGAGATGAATGACACTATGTAAACAGAGATGCGGTCACAGCGCTTACACAGGTACCACGGTTCACTCAAACAGGTGATCAGTGGGGGTCCTGGGTTTTTGAGACCCACTGATTAGTTTATTAATGACCTGGAAAACCTTTTAATTAGTTAACACCTGGGGCATTATTAATATGGGGCACTATTTATACAGGGTACACACGGACATTATTAATATAAAGATGCACTTGGGAGTTATACATTATTGGGGGTTATATCATATATTTTATAATTGGGGTAGCAGCAGGATGGGTGTGTAGGTGAGGACAATGTGGGTTGGATGCCCGGAAAAGTGAGGAGCCAAAGATGCCTGTGTTGTAAACTTTACAGAGGCAAGTCACAGCTGGAAGAAGTGGTCATGGTGGTCCAAAGGGAAGAGAAGGGAAATGCGAAGGATTAGTCAGAGACGTCACCTGTAAGTCACTAAATGTTACTGTATTCACCTAAATGATAGAGGATAAATACCTGATTGTGGGAGTCCCCCACTGAGCCTGAGAATTGGTTTCTTTTCCCCCCACTGGGTGGGAATCCAGCCTGGCTGCAGTCATATATAGGCATGTCACTTGGTGGATGGACGAACCCCGTGGCTCTCATTCACTTCGATGGGAGTGCCAAAGATAGCCGAAGTCCAGTACTCAGCTATCTGCGGCGCTCCTATTATAAAGAATGGGGGCCACGCGGGCTTGTCCATCCACCAAGCAGAAGATGTGTGAAGTTACTTTCATTGTTAATGCCGTGTTGTTGATTTCTGATACTGAAGTAAAACAGGAAGAAGAATTCTTAAAAACTGTTTCATAAGTTTGTGTATGTTTATTGTACGACAATAACAGCGTGTGACGCTAACAGCATGTAAATGCAATTTTATATATTTTGTTTTTGAGGTGGGGGGGGGGGAGTCTTTCGATAGTCCGCCTCCGGCAGCAAAGAGGCTAGGTTCACCACTGGGTCCAACATCCAGGACCCCTGCAGATCACCTGTACTGAGACAGCGTGGCTCGCAGTATTATTATAATATCACAATACGCGCTGCTCACTAGCTGTACAGACTGTAGCTTCGAGTGTAGGTATAGCAGTGCTGCCCCATAGATTTCACATGATTATAGTGAAGACATTTTGACTGAACTGATATTCTGAGCATTGAATAGCAGTTCAAACAGTTGAAAGATTTGCTTTACAGAAGCCACATGAACCTAATGAACCTCAGTCAGAAAAGGCTTAAATGGTCACTGTCATTTCAACTAACTTGTGCTCGTATAATGGCTAATGGGATCACCATCATAAGTACAAATAATTTTTTTTTTAACATTAAGAATTTTATTGAAATTTTTGTTATAACACAAAGAACAGGTCAAACAAAATATCAACAATAAATGGTGTACATGGCAGAGGGAAGGTCAGGGGACGGAAGGGAGGGTAGGGAGAACAAGAAATGGCAGGTAGGGAGCAGGGAGGAACATAGGGGGAGGAGGGGAGAAAATACCTCTGTCGCAGCAGAGTCAGGTACTTAATTCAGGAACAAAAACAATGGTACACATACCTAATGTCATGTTGGAAGGGAAGAAAGAAAGGTAACAAAAGGAGGGCCGAGAAAGGAGAAATCAAGAGGACAGAGAAGGGAAGTGTGAAAGATCCTCAGTGCGCCAACACCGCGTTGGCCCACACCTGAGTCTTCTTTCATATAAAACCACACTCACCACCAGTGAGTGCTGGGTTCCCAAGATAAATACAAGACAAGCTTTCTAAATTTTATATATTTATTAACCCCTAAATGGGTCGGTATTAACATCTAACACATGCAGTTCAGAACAGATATGCAGATATATACAAGCATTAACAGTTACTAGTTACAAGATACAGTGCAATAAAATAAAAGGGAATAAAGGTGAAATAATTACTTTACCACACAGCTCCTTGATGTGGTTCTGTAGTCCAACATTCACACATGCACTGATATGTGTGAATAACCAGTGGAGGCTTCTAGCATGTGGCATCAACACAGTATTCCAGCCTGCATGCTCTTCACAGTATATTCCAATAGTCTCTTCTCAGTGGAAGTCTGTCTGTAATCTCTCTCACTGACCTCTTACCTCATCTTTTATACCCTTGATTATACCACCCAGAATGAGGTCACCGGCGACGGCAAGTCTGATTGATTAATGCACTCAAGTCAAGATTCTTTGTATGGAGCTGAGACCAAGTGAAATGATACAATATTATCAACCATGTCTGATCTACCAGCCCAGGCTGAACAATGCATGTTTATTGGATCACTCAGGGCTGTGTATGAATTCAATGGAGCCGTTCTGGGATGGATACAAAGCCCTATTGTTCCATTGTTGCCACTACTTGACCACTTACACCTATGATTAGAGCTGCGCACATTATGAGTAAATGGAACTAAGAGAGAAATACGCTACCCAGAGATCAAAATACAGCTTTGAGTTATAGCCATATTTAAGCGGAATCATCACAGGAAGGCAGACTGAAATTCAGTGGAGTAAATGGTTCCACAGGAGCCACGTTTGCTGATGGGCTCTATCGTCATGTTTCAGTTCTGCGAGCAGATTTTCCATGCTGCGTATGCTTAAGAGCTCCTGGAGCCAATACAGTAGAGGAGGGGGCGTCGGGGATTTCCACAGTCTAGGAATAACGGATCTCGCCGCTACTAATAGGAAACTTAAAAGCTAGTGGGTGTGCTTCTTAAACTTATGCGGGAAAATAGAGGGGAGCAGGGTCATCTTCTAAAGCAATACCAGTGACGGTCTGAATAATACTTCAAAACAAAAATAAAAACAACAATGCCGAGCGGCACATAGCGTAATATTGCTTGAAAAATAGGTTGTACATAGATAATTGTGTTGAGAACAGGAGGTAGTCAAATGATTGGAGAAACAACAAGGATCATCCACTGAAAGTATGGTAGAAAGCCACTAAGTAACACAAAAGCACTGGTCTGTATTATAGTGAGTGTTCAATTGGCTGGGTCTGATGGTAAACAGTACCCCTTCAATTGGTGATCTCACAACCAGGATAGTTAGATATTATGGATGTTTGTATAGGTGGGTTCTCACCTTTTCAAGTTGTGCTGGCCCACAACTAATACAGTGGATGGATCCAGAGTATGTTTTGGTATATGTGAGCTGCGGAACCTCTAGGCGTCAGAATCTCCTGGATCCAGACGGTATACAGGTAATGGATTGGTAGGAGAATCTCCCAAAAAATGAGGTGTGGGGACCGCGCTTCACCAAAGATGCTTTATTATACTCAAATAACACAACGCGTTTCGGGGGAAATCAGATCCCCTTTATCAAGTGTACAAGAGACTAAACATAAAAACAATAAAAGAATACACATGTAAAGAGTCAGTAATTGGAATTTAGAACCAGTGAAATTAATGATACCATTCTATGGGTTAAAAGAAAAGTATTCCACCAGATAGTATTGTCATGGATAGATAAATAATTAAATAAATAAATGAATAAATAGTGGTAATGAATGTACTCAAAAAAATAAATAAATAAGTAAAGCTAAAAGGCTAATAAATGCAATATAAAATCAAAATGCACATAAGAGTAAAAACTATACATAAAAAGGTATAAACCAATGTTTTTTGGTACTTACCAGCCTGAGGAGGTAGGCTGGGAGATCTGAAGTGAATGAGAAGGAAAAGTGGAGACCACTTTCAGAAAGGCTTATATAGGTATGGTGAAATGGGACCACCCCTAGGGGGAGGAGTTCAAACTTGTGGGTAAAGTTTAAATTGAGAGAAAAAAAAAAAAAAAAAAAAAATTTGAAAGATAAAGTTTAAATTGAGAAAAAAAAATAAAAAATAAAATCATCAATTGGTAATGCTAAAGGTTTCATTCACGTCCGGAGATCGCTACTGTGCATGTGTGTAGCGATCTCCCGCTCTGAGTCATATGTTTCTGTGTAGGGCACAGGACTGGTCTGAATGATACGTCTTTTTTCAGGTATGCTTTACTAACTTCTGTGTAAGGGTATTCTGAGCATGCTTTTTGACCTGCACAGGGACAGGGAAGAGCTGTGTTTATCACCCATTGTGAAAGCAGGATCCTGTACTATCCATCTCTATCATTATGAATGTGATAATAAGAGGACTACTGAGAAGTGAACACAAAACAGATTTAGGCTTAGTGTAAAAAGTGTTAAAATTCAATATTGATGTACCATCCAGGAAAAAAAAAGGACTCACTAGTACAATCCTAGTAACGTTATTGAATCAGTATGTTCAAGCAGGTAAAAGAAAACAAATGAAGGTCATATATAATTGTGCGGGCCATTTCACGTTGACATGATGCTTATACGAACATTGTGCCATCACTATGACAACCTGCTGTATACAAAGATGTAAATAAGAGCAACTTGTCCAAAGTGTGCATGCCCCCCCGTCATGGGTATAAGCAGTCAGAGTACTATAGAGGCATCTAAAGCAACATCATCACACATCAGCGTCGCATATTATCCACATAGTGACCAGAATAAACATGACATACAATATCATTAAAAACATGTCTACAGAATACAGAAGTGCATTAAAAACCTCATGGAAAATCAGTTTACAAGAACATACCCAAATCAACACTAGTTTAAAGACCTGACAGTCCCATTGCTTTTGTTTTAGGGATCCATTTAGATTGGTTTTAAAGGGAGTCAGTCAGCAGTAAATTAATTTGCATTGGGTCGAATAAGTTTTGTAGAAACCAGAGTTTAAATTGGCTTAAAACATAGTATATGACACTGTCAGGAATCCTAGAAACCTATCTATCCAATTTGTAGCTCTCTAGGTCAAACACAGCCGATGTGATGTCAAACTGACATGTATGTCTATGGGAAAATGGATGGTAGTGGATACAAACTTCTGGTTTAACCATACACTGCACTGACACTTGCATATGCTCACATTTTAACATTTAAAATGCTCCAAAAATGACCCTTTTTTGGGAGAAAGGTGCTTGCCCATGGGTTTTTTTGTATACACATGGCAGTAATATTGCAAAAACCAATGGTTTTATATAAAAGTTAGCCAGTTTTGTTGACTTGTAAGTGCTACAGGCTTGTTATTTGGAGAAATGTGTGCGGCTGTGTGCCTAGTTGAAAAGGGATGAAAAGAAGTGGCTTTCCAAAACAAAAAGCTGTAGAAAATTATCTCTTCATTTTATTTTTTTTATGCCAACACTGTGGCACCAATAGTGTGGTATAGTACTGTAGAATGTGATGGAACAGGCTGCAGGACATGTCTGACTGGGTGGTGGTAGCTGTGGCAACATGTGTGGCAGTACAGTATGGAATAATGTAATGGACCAGGCTGCAAGAGATGATGTCTGGCTGTTTAGGAGTAGCAGGCAGCATCAACAGCACAACAGCAGTTTGTATGTATATTGAGTAACAAAAAAAAACCTTTAAGAAACAGATTATCATAGGCTGCATCAGTGTTATGCCATTAAATAGTAGTTTATTGTATATTGGGTAACCAGAAAAAAAGTAAATTTTTTTTTTTAGATTCACACGGGCTGCATCAGTGTTTTGCTGTTAGAACAGCACCTTGTATGTGTGTAATGAAAAAATAAACCCTTGCCCCCAAAAAAAAAAAAAACTTAAAAGAACTGACTTTGTCAGTAAAAGCAATTTAAAACACTGTGGAAAGTCACAGATCATACTGCTCTATTGCAAAAAAGCCAAAATTAGATTATTAGCAATGAAAGGGTTAAATGTCCAGCATCTGTGGAATTCTGTGCAGTCACAGGCTTACAGCATAGTGCAGAAATTGTCCCTTCCTCCACTTCTATGATTTCTCTATCTGCCTGTAATTGATTAAATCTAACTAAACTTTGTTCTACATCTTCTCCTCATATTTTTCTGTAGTTCTATTGCAACTGTTGCTGGCTGTTTTCTAGTAGAAAATGGAGCAATTACTTTGGTCTGAAGAGAGAGACTTATAGCTTTCTCTAAAGCAACCATAAAGATACCTAATTATCTTTCCTATGTAGAATCTGCCAAGGGTAGAAAATCACTTAGACAAGATAACTTGTCTTGCAATTGAGGAACTGGCTAACTGTATGTAAAGCTCTTTAGCATGCAATGGGTGTGGCAATTCAAGGTTGTCATAGCGATGGCACTATGAAACCAGCATTTGTTTTCTTTTACCTTCTTGACCTCACTGACTTAACCACTTCAGTATCGGCCATTTTCCCTGGTTCAGGACTGGACACATTTTCATTTTTTTCATATATGCAAGACATAACTTTTTACCTTTGGTCTTTATTTGTAAATGTAAACAAAATGAGAAGGGAATTGTCTTTCTTTTGTTTTTCACATTTTTTTTTTTTTAGTAGCACAAAGTTCTACTAAAAAAAAATTAAAATAGGTTTACCTCTCCATTACAGTTATTTTTACTTTGGTAACACTTATTGTTTTATCGCAGAGAGCAGGGCTAGAACCTTTGACAGGGGTGTGATAATGATGGGGGGTTCACTTTTTATTTTTAATTTTTTTTTTTTTTTACATATTGTGCCCCCCCCCCCAATAAGGTCAAAATAAACCAGAGGGGGCATTTTGAGGGGGGACCTGATACATGCAGCCCCAGTTACAGGAGGAATTTAGCCTCCTATACTGTACTCCACAGCTACGCAATGTAGTTTCAGGGGGTAAGTGCTATGGCGGAGAACCAGAACTCTGGAAGTGACAGATTTAGAAAGTGGTCGAGTTCTGAGGATTCTTGGGTCTATTGCTGCTCAAACCACCCATCCTCTTCAAATACTGAGGCACAGTAACTGCCAAGCAGAGGCAGACATTAAAATACGTTGGATCGTTATTAAGCAGTGGGTAGTCTGTGCTTAATAGACAGATAGCTTCTGACTTTTGATCTGATGTGTGAAAAGCTGGTCGGAAGCTAAAGACCCTCAGAACTTTTAGTTTGTGTCTGCCATAGGTATCCCCATAAGCAAAAGGATTTCCTTGGCACACTGTGCACACCAGTTTTTCTCCCCGACTTAAAATCAGGAGTTACATATTACATGACGAACACCATAGTGTGTGTTGGGGGTAGTTGATTGGAACCTTTTTCACAATGGGGTACTTGGCTTGGGAGGGGAGAGGGAAGCAGCATTGTGAGTGTCATCTTCAAAACTTTAAAATTACTCAAAGAATTTTTAATATTTAATCAGATCCTGATAAAAAACATCTCTCTAGATTAGATAAATACACACTTTCCATATGGATATACTCAAAAGAGTATGCTTCAGAATTCAGAAGACCCGACTTTGGTAACCTTTGCATGACTGGCTAAACACAAGTCTGCACTGAGAAAGAGAGCTCCTTTATTAACACTAGATGACTGTAAATCTATACATGACTGTTTTCGATGTACAGCATGGTGCACCCTAGAAGTCCTACATGGACGAATGCCTATTCCACATTTAAATTACGTTTCCTAGTCATCATGGCGCGACATGGG
Source organism: Leptodactylus fallax (assembly GCA_947044405.1). Classification (NCBI taxonomy): domain Eukaryota; kingdom Metazoa; phylum Chordata; class Amphibia; order Anura; family Leptodactylidae; genus Leptodactylus; species Leptodactylus fallax. Next base: position 6,609,781 of record CAMRHE010000012.1, read on the forward strand.
TTGGGAGGGGTGTGGGGGGAGAACACTGTATTCTCTCTGAGCTTTGTACTTTCTGTTTAAATACAGTTTATAAAAATTAATAAAAAGAGTATATAAAAAAGCAAGTCCCTGAATTGTCTTTGTGAGTAGTCGATTCATTTATCTGATTCTAGAAATGGCCAAATAACATCCAATATGACTGCTGAATGACACATCCAACCATCACTTCATTGTGAACGTGAAGAGTTTGTAAAGGTAAGTGAAAACTTCAGTTTTCATAAGAGGAGAACTATTTTATTTTCTTGTGAGGTGCAAATTCTGTTTTTGCATTATATATCTTTAATTCAGAAATAGAATTAATAGAATAGTAGAAATAAAATCAGTGAAATATCTGATTTAATAGTGCCGTGGTTTCCTCTGGAGCGAAAAATGTAATAGCTATTTTTTGATAAATCAGACAAGCAGTTAGTTCTCCAGTAGGCTGAAATGATCAACTGCTTGTCGACTGTGTGTGCTTTAAACCCAATCTGTGACCATGGCTTCTTAATTGTCATGGTTTGTGACATATGTGTATTTTCAGGGCAGATTTTTGAAGGTGACTTGAAGATTTTGAGAACTCAATCTGTTGATGTGACAATTACTCTCTAATTACATTTTTTTATTCTCTTTTGCACTTAGGGCATTGATATTTGTATCATAGATGTGAAGTTAATTTATGTGTTATGCAAGCATGATATACTGTAAAAATACAGTAGGTGTAAGTGAAAAATGCTGCAAGTCTTACTGGAGACAATTACAAATAACAAATTCTACTTACCTTGAATATTGAAACTATTCAATGTAAAAAAATGGTCCCATTAACAAGTTGGTTTATGAAATTCAGGGCTCATAGAACAATTTCTTTGAATTGCTGCATAGTGTATGAATTAATCTTTATCATATCCAAATACATGTATAAGCAACAGCAGAGAAATATACCATATACAGAAAAACACAGATATATATATGTAGACACATAACATACAGCTCTCCACTAGTGCAGGTGCAGTCGAGGAGGCACAGTGACAGAAGTCCTTGCTACCCCTCCCCATGGGGTCAAATACAGGTTATGCACAGACAATGATGATTTATCATGATCTCTGCAGTCTGCAGCTCTACTCCCCTCTCCTTCCTCCTCCACACTGCTCTGAGATGCTACCTGAGGCTGGAGGGGGGAGGACACTTCAGAGCCCCATATCTCAAGATCCGTTACGGCTATGAAGATGGATCTCATCTTTAAAATGATATCAAAATCATAATGATAGATTTGGAGCGATTTGCCGAACAGCACATTCACCAGCGAATTGCTCTGGATCTGTAAGTGCTATCATGATGATCTTAGTATCATTTTAAAGACGAGATTCTCATCTGTAAAATTAATCCAAGAGCATCTTCATAGCCTTAACAGATCCTGAGAAATCGACATAGGTCGCTAGGATGTACTACATACATCCTCTGCAATTAAAGTGCCACCCTGTCCAAACATATAAATATGTGGGCGACAGGGAAAGGGTTAACCTGTTTATATACTTTACCCACCACTATGAGGTTTAGTTAGCTTGGATACCCCAAAATCGATATTTTTCAATTGTAAAGGTGGGAGTTATATGCGGGAGCTAGGGCCAAACTGCTTTAGGGATTGACGTAAGGACTGTGCAGGGACTGACGCTTCTCTACCCTGGACCTCTGTGTATGCTGTATACTCTGTGATTATTCATATGGGTAAGATCCATCCATTTTTTTCATGCATATTACATAACCTCCATTTGGATTGAGTTGATTGAGTACTATTTATTGTAGTATATGCTGAGAAGGCATTTGATGGATTGGTTTTTTTTTTTAAACTCGTTTTATTGAAAATTGCATATCAGACACAAGAAAAGGAATCAAAACATATACATAACATGTTGCGCACCAGAAAACGAGAATTTAAATGTAAATTCACTCAACACACCACATCCCACCTCGCCAGGCCCTCGTCCCACCGGACCCCACAACTCAGACTCGGTACAGAGAGGATATAATCAGGACATGCACAATACAGTATACATCAGTTATCATGTACAAAACATGCAGTCAATAAGTCAAAGGTAACAACAAGGATACTCTCCAAAATGAGAGGTCGTGGATACTCCCGGTGTCTCGCACCCCTCACGGCATGAGTAAATGAATGGCAGAACACAATGAGGGAGCCGTATATTGGGTTACCGGAGAATTGCACCATGCTCCCCACACCTTATGGAATTTCTGAGGGCACCCTCTCCCTTTATACACAATCTGGTTATAAGGAAGAACAGTATTAACAAGTTTCTTCCACTGAGATACTGATGGGGGTTTCGGAGCCATCCATCGCAGTGCGATAGCTTTCCTAGCATAAAATAAAGACTCCCTCAAAAGGATTCTAACATGGTGTTGCCATAATTCTTCATCTAATACACCGAAAAGGCATATCTCTGGGGTTAATGGTATAGGTTTAGCCAGAACTTCCGCCAGGAGATCCACGACCCCTTTCCAAAAACATTGTATGATCGGACATTCCCAAATCATATGCCAAAAGTCTGACTGTAGACAAGGGCACCTAAGGCATCCTGGGTTGGGCAGACGTCCCATTTTGTAGAGACGGGAAGGTGTCAAGTAACATTGGTGTAGAATATATGTTTGAATCAGTTTGTTGTTAGCTGAAGGTGACACATGTTGAGGAGATTCAAGGATGTCTTGAAACATCTCATTTGTGAGAGTTGGGATATTGATGCACCACCGCGTCAGGGTCGGGGCGTCCAATGTGGATATCTTGGCCTGTATCAGATGTGCATATAAAGTAGATATCAAACCCCCAGGGCCCTGTGAGCGAAGTATGCCGATAAGCGGATACTCAGATATATTGTCCAATCGATCCGGGAACTGAGAAGAGAGTGCATGTCTAATCTGTAGATATCTAAAGAACTGTGTTCTAGGGATGCCATAGGAGGAGCTCAGTGAGTCAAATGTTTTAAAAACACCTTGTATATACAGGTCACTGAGAGAGGACACGCCATACTGCGACCAGGCCCGGGCGCCAGGCAGGGCAAATAACGTCGGCAGACCAGGGTTGTGCCAAAGCGGGGTCTCCGCAGGTATATCAGAATAGGCGGACACCTTTTTCGCCTGACGCCAGACCTGTCCAGCCAGGGTATGGATGGGCAACAATCTCCCCCTGAACATGGTCGGGTGTTCCAAAACCGGCCACAAATTACGCAAACCCAGGTGGTGAGCCAGATGTGCCTCGGACCCCGGTAGGGAATCAGATGAGAGCCACTTCCTAATAAAACGGAGCTGTCCTGCTAGGTAGTAAAGAAACAGATCAGGGAGTGATGTGCCCCCGAGCTGCTTCGGTCGTTGTAGAGATGACAACCTAAGCTTAGATCTAGAGTTTCCCCATATAAAGGAGATAATGAGGGAGTCCATTTGTTTAAAAAATCTAAGGGGCACGGACACAGCAGAATGGCTTATAGCATATAGACATTTGGGTAGTACTATCATTTTAACAAGGTTGATTCTACCAGCCACCGACAAAGGCAGTGTAGCCCAAAGATTAAACTTAACCCTAAAGTGCGAGATGAGTGGAAAAATGTTCTGTTCCAAAAAACACCTATGGTCCCTAGATATAAAGATGCCCAGATATTTGCAAGTTGAGACTGTAGTCAATCCACATACCACATTTCCCTCAGCTACACTTGATGCGCGGCCAATATGCATGTATGAGGACTTAGTCCAATTGGTTCGCAGGCCAGAATAATTACCAAATTCGTCAATTATAGCCATGGCTCTGGGCAGGGACCGGGAGGGGTCGCTCATAAACAGGAGTAAGTCATCGGCATAGAGTGCTGTTCTCTCCTCCCGGGTGCCTATCAATATGCCTTTATATATGGGGTCATTCCGAAGCAGTATCGCCAAGGGTTCCACCGCCAAAGCAAACAATAGCGGTGACAATGGACATCCTTGTCTTGTACCCCTACCCAAAGGAAAGTAGGAAGACAACGTGCCATTAATTGACAGCGCCGCTCTAGTGGAACAGTATAGAAGGGAAATCCAGGTAATAAACCCCTCTCCAAATCCGTATCCCCGCAACACCTGCAATAGGAAAGGCCATTCGACAGAGTCGAACGCCTTTGTTGCATCTAAAGAAGCCACCGCCCAGTCATGTGAGGATGATGCCCCAATCTGAGTTATCACCTGAGCCCTTCTAAGATTATCCGATGTGGATTTTCCAGGCATAAAGCCTGTCTGATCCGGATGGACAAGGTCGAGAACAACAGAATTTAGCCTTTTCGCCAACATTTTAGTAAGGAATTTATAATCTATATTAAGCAGTGATATAGGTCTATATGAGCCACAGTCCAGCGGATCCTTGTCAGGCTTAAGTAACAGGATAATGGTGGCGTCATAAAAGGACTCCGGGAGACTGCGGCCCACAAAGGCAGCATTGTAAAATTCAAGCAACACCGGGAGAAGAAGGCCCCCATACTGGGCGTAAACCTCCACCGGGATACCGTCCGGACTCGGTGATTTGCCCTTTGCCATATCTGCCAGGGCTCCCGATAGCTCCTCTAGCGTAAAAGGGGAATCTAAAGATTCACGTTGGTCTTCTGACAATGTAGGAAGGGGGGATCAAACCCAAATAGGTAGCAAGCTCTCCATCAGTGACTCTAAGCTTGGAGAGGTACAACTCACTGTAATACCTATAAAATCTGTCACTAATGGCCAAGCTATTGGACAGTACCTCCCCCCGTCTCTGAATGCACTCGTAGTATTGCAGGTGAGGCTGTGTTTTGATGTATCAGTTGAGCTAGAAAGCTGCTTGACTGGTTACCGAGTTCGTAAAACTTCTGTTTGCTAAAAAACATAGACCTACGTGCCTTGTCATGCAGTATATGCAGATATTGTCTACCCATCTGCAACCATTGGGATCTAGCCTCATCAGTTGGATTAGCCACGTAGGCGGCTGCGAGCGAGGCACACTGGGTCGCTAAGGTGGTCTCCAACAGCGAGGATTCCCTCTTTACAAAGGAAATGGAGGACTTAATACAACCCCTAAGATATGCCTTCATAGTCTCCCATAAGAGGAGTGGAGAAGTGTTTGGGGAATTAATGGTCAAAAACGTCTGAAGTTGATCAGGTATTCGATCATGTGGTACAAATAGTTTCAACCAAAATGGGTGGATTTGCCAACCCTGTCGTGGCTTAGCAGCCGTACTACTGTTTAATTGGACCAACAACGGGGAATGATCAGACACTGCCCTGGGTAAATAGGATATGGTCTGCAACAAAGAATATGCTTTAGTATTTCCAAAAGCATGGTCAATCCTGGACAGAGTATGTCTGTTGGCAGAGTGACAGGAAAAGGTGCGGGCCTCCGGAAACCGGACCCGCCACAAATCCAACCACCCCAATTCACGGATCACTCCGGCCATTGTAGTAGGGCGAGGCAGAGAGGGGGAACCCGGTTCCGCAGAGAACCGATCCAAGGCAATATCCATAACTTTGTTAAAGTCACCCAGACATAATGCAATAGCCCCAGGGAATCGGGTCGCAAACTGTGCAGCCTGCTGGAGCACAGCGAGATCAGACGCCGGTGGCAAATACACACCCAGGATAACATACAGGACAGGGTCAACCAAGGCTTGGACAAAAACGTATCGTCCCTCGGGGTCCTTTACAATGAGGCCTGGCTCCCACCTGAGTCTACGATGCACCAAAATGGACACCCCCCTGGAATAGGAAGTATGTGTAGAGTGAGCCGCCCACTGAACCCATGGCTTCTGAAGTCGTCTGGAATTGTCTGGAACCAAATGAGTTTCCTGAAGGCATATGAGGTATGGGTCAGCCCTCCTAATCTGAGAAAAAACCAACGACCTCTTTCGTGGGCTGCCCAGGCCCCTCACATTCCAAGATAGTACACTAAAGGACGCCATGGTCGTCTAAGAATGTAATGTAATCATGGCAGTTCAGGACCCCAAAAGTGACCCGGCTATGAGTGTGTAGTGCGTGGCTGAGTGAGACACAGAGTGGTGTGCAGCAACCTAAGAACAATATACAAACGAAATGAACCATTACACCCCTAAAGGGTGTGAAACATCTTGCTGGCATAAACAAACAATATGCGTTAAATTAACCGTGGCTACAATTTACGGGGGAAGAAGTGCACCCAAAGTGGTTGGTATACGGGGCACTGTCTTAAAGGTATAGATGATCAATAGGCTAGGGGATATACTATTCAACAGAGCCAGGTTCACATGAGTAAGTAGCATACACCGGCACCCCGGGGGTCGCCAGCCCAGGTAACTATAAGGCTACAGGATACTATAATAACAGAACCGCACTTTTCATAAAACTACTTATACAATAAACAAGGACATCCCGTAATACATAAGTCCCTATGTATGGTCCGATCGGACCTCTCACCACACGCCGTCAGGATCATTGTCTCGGAGATCGAGGTAGAAGAGATAGCCAGTCCTCCACATCCTTTGGCGAAGTAAAGAATAGGGACCTGCCGTCATGGACGACCCGAAGACGCGCTGGGTAAATCATGGAGTATTGTATAGCCTTTTCTCTCAGTCGCCTCTTAACGGCCACAAAGGATGCCCGGGTCTTCTGGAGCGCCGCCGAGAAATCTGGAAACATGGCTACTGCAGCTCCGTTGTACTTAAGCTCGCCGGCCTGGCGTGCAGCCCGCAGCGCCGTATCTCGATCCGTGCTGTTTATGAGACGGGCCAACAAGGGTCGAGGAGGTGCGCCCTGGGGCGGCGGCTTAGCCGGAACCCGATGGGCCCGTTCCACTGCAAAGATTGGCGAGAAGTGAGCCTCCGGTAAGACATTTTTCAGCCACCCCTCCACAAAGGCCCGAGGATCTTCACCCTCCGCCCGCTCCGGCAGGCCCAGGATACGGAGATTGTTTCGTCGCAATCTATTCTCCAGGTCATCCGCACGCTGTGTCCACAAATTTGCAGCTCTCTCCAGCTCCTGAAACTTGGCAGGAAGTGGGTTAACAGTGTCTTCTACCTGAGAGACCCGATCCTCCACCTCACACACCCTGCCTCGCAAGGTCTGAAAGTCCTGGCGGAGCAGGCCCAGGTCGATTTTGACCTCCTCAATTTTCCCGGTCAGCGAGGAAGTGCCGGCATGGATCGCCTCCAGTAGCTGCCCAGTAACTTGCTTTAAAGTGGGCTCGGGGTCCTCCTCTGGAAGGGCAGGAGAGGCTGCCTCAAGCGATGATGATGTAGAAGAGGATGCTGCCCTGGAGAACCCCCTCAGGCGATCAGAGACAGAGGTTGATTGCGGGCGACTCATTTTAGAGAGTCGGCGGCCGCTCTTCCTGCGCTCCGTACGGGTGGATATGTTGGCAGAGGAGGAGGTGTGATGGTAGCAAGACCGGGCCGGTCCCAGAGGATTATAAACGAGGTCTCTGGCTAATAGCAGTTGCACAGTAGGAGCCTCTATGTCGGGCCACCAGGGCCAATCAGCCAGCCGAGGACAGACGGTAACTCAACAGTCCAATAGTATCGATGGCAACAGACTCTGGATTATGAGCGATATCACCACGAGAGAGCCGTCAGCGGAGCAGTGAAATAGACAAAGTGCCAGGAGGAACTAAGAAGGGACGGATGGTAACTCAACGATCCAATAGTGCCGGTAGCATCAGTCACTGGATTATAAGTAAAGCCTCCAAGAAGGCCAGTAGCGGAGTGATGAAGTACATAGGCTGCCAGGAGGAACTATAGGAGGACATATGGTAACTCAACAGTCCACTGGTACATACCGCAGCCTTCACTGGATTATAAGAAAAGCCTCCCAGAAGAGCAGTCAGCGGGGTGACAAACAGGAACTCCAGACTCAGCGCTCCCCCCATCAGCAGATGGCCGACCCGATCAGGATGAAAATGGCCGCCCACCACGTGGAGAGAGGGGAAACCGCCACCCGGGCGACAGCAGGCTCAGCGGCCTCAGCAGTGCCCGCACAGCTCCAGGCCGGTCCACTAGCGCAGCCCCACAACGGCAGCTCCAAGCCCCCGCGGCACGGGACAGAGCGGCTCCGGCGGCGCAGGTGAAAGTGTCCAGCCGCCGGCCACGTGTAGCGGCCACCGACTACCACCCAGCGGAGGAGGATACCGGCAGAACGGGAGTCCCGGGACCAAGAGGAGGGCCCCAAATGTGCGTTCCTGCGGACGGCTACCCCGGGCATCGGTAAGTCAGGATGTAACTCAGGATAGATGAGCGGCTCTAACCGGAGCTCCGCTCACATGCGACCCGCCATGTTCAGCGCTAGCCACACCCCCCTCGATGGATTGGTTTTTAATACACTTGTACACACTTCCATCAGTTAGTTTGACTTTGGGCTACATTTCTTTTTTACTTTTTTATTAAAAGTTAAGTTTTAGTTGTTTTGACATCAGTGCTATATTCTTTGCTCAAATGTTTGGTGTTAATAGGCACAATCCCTAGGCTTGGAGACGTACGTGGAGTTTGTTTGTTCAAAATCTTTCAGGACTTAACTTTTTCTGCAGCTCTGACAACAATGCATTGATGTTTATGTTAATTTGTTAAAGGGAGTCTGTCAGCAGGAAAAGTAGTATCAGACTAATGACAGTACCTTGTAGGGTGTCTTCTACACTTTCCAAAGGTGAATTTCTTATTCTGCATTGCAGCTCCCTTTTCATGAAAATCTGTGTTTTATGCTAGGTTCACCCTAACGTTCGGCATTCCGTTCTTTGGGTCCGAAGAATGGAAACCTAATCCGCTTAAAAAGCGGTAATCCACCCAAAAAATGTGGAGAGAAAAGTCCTGCTTGGAATGGGGGACAGAAACCCCCAACGGAGACCGAGCACTAGTGTGAACCTAGCCTTAGGCTTATGCAAATTAGCTGAAAAATGCTTTAGGGACGTTTCTTCTCCTACTGGGGCTTCACTCTCTGCTCTAGATAACCAGCCTGGGCAGGAGAAGACACCCCTAAAGCCCTTTTCAGCTAATTTGCCTTTGAATAAAAGACTGATTTTCATTAAACTTAAGCTGCATGGCAGAATAAGAAAGGCATCTTTGGTAAGTGTAGAAGCCATCCTACAAGATACTGTCACTAATTTAACACTGATTTTCCTGATGAAAGACTGCCTTTAAGGCCTCATTCACATGCTCTCATCCACAGACTCATTTGTGGTTGGCGTGCTGTTTCATTTTCTATACTCTGTATGTCTCTGGGCTTGTGAGAAACGGATGACATCTGTTTTTTTTTTTCAAGGACCCATAGACTTTCATTGATGTGATGCATCAATAATAAAAGCACATTGAAATGAATGAGTATATATGGTGTCCACGAAAAATGCAGAAGCCACACGTAGGTGACATGCGGTCTTGTGAATAAGGCCTAAGGACCCAACCTAGTTTGAAACTTAAGGACATGGTCCTTTATTTGTTTTTTTCCATTGTCACATTCTAAATGCAATAACTTTTTTGTTTCAATGTTGACATAGCCATATGAAGGCTTTTTTTGTAGTACTTTTCTATTGCACCAATTTGTAAAACATTTAACTTAGATTACATCTTATTAACTCTTTCTTAGCCATATGGCATTTTTTTATGTTCTAAATTTTGCATTGCGCAACAGGCATCATAAATAACATGTTACCTTATAATATTCTATAATACAGTTGTGCTAAAAAGTTTACATAACCTGGCAGATTTTTTGTTTTTTTGGCCTTTTTTCAGAGCATATGAATGATAACACAAAAAGTTTGTCTCCACTCATGGTTAGTGGTTGGTTGAAGCCATTTATTGTGAAACTTCTGTGTTTTCTCTTTTTAAATCATAATGACAACCAAAAACATCAAAATGACCCTGTTCAAAAGTTCACATACCCTGGTGATTTTGGCCTGATAACATGCCCAGAAACCAAACCACGGTCAGCTAGAACAACCAAAATTTCAGCCACAACTGCCTGGAAAATTGTTCGGGATGCAAAGAAAAACCCACACATAACATCAACTGAAACCTATCGGTGTGGCTGTTTCAAGATGCACAATAAGGAGGCACTTGAAGAAAAATGGGCTGCATGGTCGAGTTGCCAGAAGAAAGCCATTACTGTGCAACTTTTTGGCCACAACCATAAACGTTACATTTGCAGAGGTGTCAACAAGGCCTAATATGAAAGGAACACCATTCCTACTGTAAAGCACAGAGGTGGATCACTGATGATGTGGGGATGTGTGAGCACAGGAAACTTGGTCAAAGTTGAAGGAAAGATGAATGCAGCACGTTATCAGCAAATACTGGAGGCAAATTTGCATTCATCAGCCAGGAAGCTGCACATGGGACGTACTTGGACGTTCCAACATGACAACGATCCAAAACACAAGGCCAAGTCGACCTGTCATTGGCTACAACAAAAGAAAGTGAAGGATCTGGAGTGGCCATTTCAGTCTTCTGACCTCAATATCATTGAGCCACTCTGGGGAGATCTCAAGTGCGCAGTACATGCAAGACAGCCCAGGAATTTACAGGAACTGGAGACTTTTTGCCAAGAAGAATGGGCAGTTTTACCATCTGAGAAAATAAAGAGCCTCATCCACAACTACCACAAAAGACATCAAGCTGTCATTGATGTTAGAGGGGGCAATACACGGTATTAAGAACTGGGGTATATGAAATTTTGAACAGGGACATTTTGATGTTTTTGTTTGACATTATGATTTAAAAAGAGAAAACACAGAAGTTTGACAATAAATGGCTTCAACCAACCACTAACCATGAGTGGAGAAAAAGTTTTAGTGTTATCATTCATATTCTCTGAAAAAAGGCCAAAAAACCAAAAAATCTACCAGAGTATGTAAACTTTTTAGCACAACTGTATCTGCTGATCAGTACGATTACGGAGATACCAAGTTTATAAAAGTTTTTTATGTTGCACTAGTTTTCCACAATAAAGTAACTTATTTGCAAGCTCCTGAGCTGGCACCATCTTCATGATGTACTAAATCATCAGTTTGTTGGAACAGGCATTCGCCCTTGGCGTAATAGTACATCAAGGGGAGGAAAGTAGCTAAAACAACAACACATGGATGTTTATTTTAATATAATCAGATAGAGATTTGAATACAATAAAAAACTTTACTGATTTCAAAGTCAGATATTGCAAATCATAATCCCCCAAGGACTGATCTAAGAGACTTAATTTACTCCATTTGATTTTTAACTTGGTTAAACTGCCAAATTCTTCATAAATGTGGATGGCACAGACTCTCAATTGCCCCAAATGAGAAGCATGTCATTCACATTTAAAGCCAACAATCTGATCACATGCTCTTATCTGCAGGGCCAAAACCTAAATTAAACCGATAAATAATAGCAATGAGAACAAGCACTTTTTTATGGGTAACCCTGTAAAGAAAAGAAGTGGATTTAAAGGGAAAATGTCACCAGGAAAAATGGGGTACAATCTGCTGGTATCATGTTATAGAGCAGGAGGATCTGAGCAGATCTATATATACCGGTAGTTTGTTGGAAACAATTTAGTATAACCTGTAATTTATCCATTGAAATCCCTGCTCTTACTTTGCTGTAAGTCAAGTCAAGGGGGCAGTCCTATCAGTGATTGATAGCATCCCCTCTATGGTTGTACATACAGAAATAGCTGTCAGTCACTGATAGGACTTCCTCCATGACTTCATAGCAGCAATTATAATGAATAAAATATAAATTATACTGAATCTTTACAGATAAACCTATACAAAAAAACTGCCCAGCTAATCCTGCTCTAGAACATGATGCTTGTAGATAGCACAGAAATTTCCTGGCGATCTTTATAATTCCACCATTCCCAATTTGGGCATTTTCAGATTTATTTAGCATCAACATATTCCATAGCGCTTTACAGATATTGTCTTCACTCACTGTCCCAAGTAGGGCTCCCAATCAAAATTCCCTATCAGTATGTCTTTGGAGTGTAAGAAAGAACCAGAGTACCTGGAGGAAATTCATGCAAAAATGATTACTTTCTATGTATGTACCTTGCAATATTTAAAGGGGTTACATTACAAAAACATAGCTTCTTCCAGAAATAATACCACATATCAATTTACTGGTGGTGACTGGCTTTGCAGCTCATTCCTGTTCAAATGAATGTGTCTGAGCAGCAATACTATACACAGTCCATGAACATGACTGTTTTTGGGGAAAAAAAATGCCATGATTCCTATAATATGTCATACAATTTATTTAATGTGGTACATTAGTGCACTTATGTCCAAAAACTTTTTGCCAAAGTGATAGATCCTCTTTACTCTTCCATGATCATGTGATCTTGACTATTTTGGAGCGAGATCAGTAAAGTATTCCTGTATAAAGTATTATGAACACAGTTACTTTTTACAGTTGCTTGCTTAGTATTTGTACATTTCACAACTCTGCTCTTTTAGTTTAATACACTTTTCCTATTGTAAAAATGATTCCACTGACCTAATAATGAACTAAGAAACATTCTTAGTTCTCTCCCAGCCATACTGAATTTTACATTCCTTCTGGCTATAGATTGATCATAGTGTTATGATACTAAATTGCCTTTTATGTTCTACTTTTAATATTTAACTTTCTTTGGATTCACTGTATGTCAGTGTGACATAACTTGAAGTAAACAGGAGCGGAAGCATCTGGTACTTTTTGCTGACACATGCAATTTATCAGCCGGTGATCTCTGACAGTGACTAAGTACATGGAATGATTGGCAGCAAGTGCTCTAGCATATAACCATGTAGAGAAACAGTAATTCACCCTCTGGCTTGAAACCCTGTTTTGACACAGTTCACAACCACTAGAGACTTGCAGCTGTTCTTCCACTGACACTAAGTCTCTCTTCAGTTTCCATGAATGATCTACTGTCAGGTGAATGGTATGACATCACTACAGGAGAAGCATGAAGAGGGTAACACTGCTTGACAGTAAAGAAAACACTTCAAACAGGAAAAAGAAATCGAGAAGTCAATACACTTCTCTTCCTGCTGGGAGATGCGTTAATGTCACTAATGAATCATCCTTACCATCCAACCTCAAATCAGAGACTTTTACTTGTGCCCTTATTGTAGAATATACAGTTATTGGCATGAGGAATTTGTGAAATGTAACTAATGGCCACATTCCTCAGACAAATAAGAGTATTACTTTGTACGCTAAATATTTACACATAGCTGCATTTCAGTTACACTGCCATATTCAATCAAAACTCATGGAAAAAATAGTAATAGGTTGATAGTTGAATGAAAAATGATCACTTCTTCCGTATGGGATTATAGAAACTGCAGCAGCTCTTGCTCACTCCTCCACTTTCCCCTCTCAATAGACTTATTTTGCAAACTGTAACATTAAACCTCAATAAACCCTTGCTATAGCAAGATGGAATTTAGCAGATATTTCAGAGTTAAAGTCAGTTTAACAGGGATAGGGGAATCAGGAAAAGGAATGGCATTTTTATCTGTTAAAATTTTCTTATATTTGCATATAGAAGGTTTCATTTATATAATGCTTTAAACAGTTTTAAGGTAAAATTAAGAAAACGGTTAACAACAAGGAATTTGGTAACAAAAAAAGCAAATAACCATTTCTCACCTGTTCAAGGTATTGAACTAATTACACTTATCCTCTATTCAAAAGATAGGAAATAGGTGTCAAATCACTAGGAGTATGATGGCTAGGACCCCTTGTGTCAGAGGAAGAGGGGCCCAAAATTTCCCAAAGATGCTCCATGTGTATGAAGCATTGGTACACATGCATGGACAATGATCAAGTTCATTTTTTAGGGGCTGCAAGGATGACAATCTCTAGCAGCACTATAAAAGTGAATGGAGCACTAGCCATGCATGCGCACCAGTGCTCCATACACATGGAGTAATCTGAACTCTTGAGCTCCTGTAATCCTGTTTCATTGGTCTTCCAGAAGTTAGACCACACTGATCTGACACTAACCTGTGGAAAGGGGATATGTGTCATTATTGGCAAAACCCTTAAATACCCTCTGCCCCAGTACCAGCACCCAGATAGCCCCTGTTGATTTTTTAACTTTGCTGTAGCAACAACATGCCACACATCCCCATAACCACTGCAGTGAATCATTGGGCTCATAAGTGATACAGGCATGTGAGGCCAGTAACCACTGCTGCCGGTAACTAGCTATAACAGTAGCATGAATGTACATGTCATCTCTACAAAGACCTATGGAGACCAGCAGAATGGCAGCACCAGAGGGTGGTGATGTACCGCATGAGAAATGATTACATTGCCATATAATAACATAAGAGTTTCTTTAAAAAAATGAAAGTCCCTTTAAAATTAATGTTGGTAAGTGGGAAATTGAACCATGACGTGCATAGATGTTGCAAGTTCTGTTATAATGTTTGCATTCTGCCATGGCATGCACTGATGTACAGACTGGGCAAGAGACATTTCCTAATTCTCATTCAGTGTTGAAAATAAAACCACCTGAGCTGACAAGGAAATCATAATGGCTACCATGTAAAAATTGCATCTAGTTACCTGTAGAAAAGTGTTTTTGTTTTTTTTATAGTTGCCATGTTATTTGCCACCTGAAACCTGTTATTATGCTTTCTTAAAAATGTCTAGTACCTTGAGTGCTGCTTGTAACTCAGGAGTTTGTCAGATGGATTGTTCTGCCTTACAGGATTTATGGGTTTCCTTAGGTTGGTGTACACTGCTTACTTAGTGCTGGTTACTTCTCATTTATACTTTTATTGACAGTTGGTCACAGGTTCTTGCTCATTGCTCCAGGGCATATACTGTATATCTACCAATAGATATATCTAATTATGGGCTGAAGTCAAAATGATGACTGGTGCTAAAAAAACTAAGTTTGTCCTTTTGACGAAGCTGCCCTTCTGCTCGCTTTCAGCAGGCCATGTCTTTGCACGGTTATACATGAATTCATATTAAAGGGATCCTATCATTCCGAAAGGCCAATTTTAGTAAGACCACGTCGTAATAGACTTTATAAAGGTTATTCCCTTATGTCCTACAGCAGCACAATATGGGGTATTCCTGCCCCTGTGTGCTGGTAGGAGAGGCAGAACTTTTAATTAACATAAAATATGCATGACTACGCTACCATATAAAAGGGCAAATAGACCTTTTCTGTCCTGTGTGGTGGGACAGGTGGGGGGAGGTCTTTTGTCCTCCCATATTTTGTTTTTTTCCCCTAAAGTTTGTTAACATCCTTTGGGGAGCCATCTTTTCCACTGGACGCTTTTGTGGAAAAGAAGGGTTTTTTTTTAGGCAGTTTTTTTTTATGCTAGCCAGGCTTTCAACCTTCGCTCTGAAAAGGTTGATTTCAGTAGTTAATGCAGCTGTAGTTGCATGCTGCATGTTCTAAGACCTGTAGTGCAGGCCACTCGTGCGGCCTTGATGTGGAGTATTGCCACTTCACTTACCTTTTTTGTGCCTAGCCAAGCTTTCAACCTTTGCTCTGAAAAGTTTTATTTCAGTAGTACATGCAGCGGTAGTTGCATGCTGCATGTTCAAAGACCTGTAGTGCAGGTCACTTGTGCGGCCTTGATGTGGTGCATTACTGTTTCACTTACCTTACAAGCTCCGCGACCGCCAGAAGTGACGTCAGTCACTTTGTTCCTCTGGAACCTTTGCTTGTCTTCTGGTTTTCCGGGGACTGAATTCTCGGACAGACTTTTTGTGGCTTAGTTTTTCCTTCTTTTTGCAAGTTTATATTTGCTGAGCCTCTTTTCTGGCATCGGTCTGTATATTTTTAGCTTATTTCTGTGTACAAGGAATTAAGGTTTGCAAAATTTGCACGGGGGGTGGGGTTGTGTGCACTACTTGCTCATTCCTCCTCCCCTCCTATAGAAGCCTTCATCTCAATGCAGGAAATGGCTTGTCTCTTAGTGAGGAAGGCCTCAGTAATCCACTTGGATTACTGTTCTTGCTGTTGCAGTTCTGGGTAGCACGGTGGCTCAGTGGTTAAGGACTGCAGCCTTGCAGTGGTAGAGTTCTGGGTTCAAATCCTGCAAGGAGTTTGAAAAAAGAAAAATCACCTTTCTATTAGCCATCACTTCAGCCAAAAGGGTGAGTAAGCTCCAGGTTTTTTCTTCCAAGGAACCTTATATTTAATTTTTTGCAAATAGGGTCCAACTTAGGTTTCTACCTGGGTTTAACCCTAAGGTGCCTTCCCACGCCAATATTAACCAATTAGTGTCTTTACCCGTGTTTTTTCCATCCCCTTCCTCTGAAGAGGAGAAAAAACTTTACACACTAGATGTTGTGAGATGTCTCCAGATTTACCTCTTACGTACACGTTCCTTTAGGAGAGCCGAGAATCTCCTTGTCAACATGTATGGTAGAGACAAAGTTCTCAGGGCTTTCAAGCCTACCTTGTCTAGGTGGATCAAGGAGGCAATCAAAGTCTCTTTTTTTTTGCTCAGGGGTTAGCGCCACCCGAATTTTGTACAGCCCATTCAACCAGAGCTATATCAACCTCTTGGGCTGAGACTCGGGCCTTACTGATGGATCAGATCTGTGCAGCTGCTTCTTGGTCGTCTCACCTAACCTTTGTAAAACATTATCGACTAGATGTTCGGAGTTCTGTGACGACTGCCTTTGGACAGTCAGTCTTAGGTGTTGTAGAGCAGGGAAACCCTCCCTAAGGGAATTACTTGCTATATCCCCATATTGTGCTGCTGTAGGATGTAAGGGAACCATTGATTATGATGTTAATCTGTTTTCCCTTAGTCCTAACAGCAGCACAAGCTTCCCTCCCTAAACTTAGAAATTTTTACTTTATAACTTACACAAGGGGGGAGGTCTCTTTGCCCTCTTATAAGGTAGCGTAGTCATGCATATTTTATGTTAATTAAAAGTTCCGCCTGTCTTACCAGCACACAGGTGCAGGAATACCCCATATTGTGCTGCTGTTAGGACTAAAGGAAAACAGATTAACATCATAATCAACGATTCTTCTCCTACCTTTGTTGTTTCGCTCCTCACTGCTGTTTAGAAGAAATGTTGATTTTTATCTTTATGCTAATGCATCTTCAGAATGCACAGAGAGCGTTCCCCAAGTGCTGAAACTGCACAGGGGGCATCCCCGGTGCTCTCCTCAGACGCATTTTTGAACTTACTGCGCCGCCTCTCTTCTTCTTTAGCAGACGCCTCTTCTTGACGTCATGCTTGTACGAGTTTTCGTTCAAGAGACATTCGCCGACTGCGCATGTCCATTCGACTATTTTCCTGTGGCCTATTACATACAACGCATGCAGTACGCTCGTGTAATAGGCCACAGGAAAATGGCCGAATGGACATGCACAGTCGGCGCATATCTCCCGAACAAAGGATGACATCAAGAAGAGGCGTCTGCTAAAGAAGAAGAGAGGCATCGCGGTAAGTAAAAAAATGCATCTGAGGAGAGCACAGGGGACACCCCCTGTGCAGTTTCAGCACTGGGGGAACGCCCCCTGTGCATTCTGAAGACGCATTAGCATAAAGATAAAAATCAACATTTCTTCTAAACAGCAGCGAGGAGTGAAACTACAAAGGTAGGAGAAGAATAGCCTTTATGAAGGCTATTACAACGTGGTCTTACTAAAATTGGCCTTTCTGGATGATAGGATCCCTTTAAATACATTGGTCCAAAAAGAGAGCTAAAATGACAGGATCATTACCTCTACTGATGTTCAGTACACAGCAAAATTAAATGAACATTATTATACAGATTGTAAACCAAAATATCATTGTAAGGTCTGGCATGTAATCTACATACAAACAAGCTCCTTTAATACAATGACCATTATTGTTCAGATTACTATATGATGTCTCCAACATCCAGTTTTAATATGTTTAAGAGTACATTATTTTCAGACATTTCACCCACAAGGAATGCTTGGATATTTTAACTTTGAATACTGCAGAATTGGTCAGCAACATTGAATGCTGCTCATTGTTAACAGTAATCCACTTTGATTTCTAGAGGTAAGTATGGTGTACAGATGTAGCAAAATTAAAGATCACATGTAGATCCTGTTGCATGGGGCTGACTATTCATTTGTATTGTTGGATGATTCCTACATTAATTTGAATAGCAGGAACCTCCCAGTAATTCAAATGAATAGCCAGCAGTCTCATGCCCCCCCTCCCTACCCACCACTTTAGAAACCCCCAGCTCCCTCCGTTGCTGCTCTACCACTCCTAAGTTCAGGGGCACTATTCATTTTAGAGAGCACATAGGGGGTATTATTAATTGAGGGAGCACACAGGGGCTTATTTATTTAAGCATGCACATGGGAAGTAGTATTAATTTAAAGGGAACCTGTCAGGGTGATTTGGGACACTAAACCATCCACAGGTCCTTAAAGTGTACCTCCAGTTATAAACAACTTCCCATAAATGAATACCGTGTTTCTCCAAAAATAAGACCTAACCTGAAAATAAGCCCTAGCTACATTTTCCAGGTTTTTTGGAGTAGGCTTGAAATATAAGCCCTACTCCAAAAATAAGCCCTAGCTAATTTAACCCCTTCCCAACATCTGCCGTGCGATTACAGTGGATGCAGGGTCCTTAAAGATGGCAGCTGCTCTGCTGCAGAGCGGCTACCATAGCTACTGTACCGGGTCTCCGCGGAGACCTGGAGTTAATGCCTGCGATCACTGTCTACCCTGATCACGGCCATTGTTGAGCGTGACCCCCCCTCCTTCCCACCAAAGTAGCAGAACCGCCGGAGTTAATGCCAGTGATCAGAATGGACTCTGAGTTGCTAAGTGTGACCTCCGCGCTTCCCCCTCCCCCCCCGCAGTCCCTTGGGCCGGTCCCCATCCCCTATAGCTACTGTACCGGGTCTCCTTGTACAGCAGAGACCCACAGGCATTGTTAAGTGTGCCAGTCCGTGGCCCCCCCCCCTCCAAATCGACCCCCCAAAGCAGAGAAACAGGCCTGTCATAGGAATATTACTATTGAGGCTATGACCAGCCTCATTAGTAATATAGATAAAAAAAAGTTAAAAAAAATATTTAAAAAACTAAATAAAAGTTCAAGCTCCCTCCCACTTTCACTAGAATACATATAAAAATAAAATATTACTGTGAAACACATACAATAAAAAAACATATACAATAAAATATTACTGTGAAACACATGTCCTAAAACGCCCACTCTACAAACTTATAAAAATATTTTACCTCTATAGTGAAATAAAAAAAAATCAAAAGTGCTGAACTGCTGTTTTTTCGCTGTTTCACCTCTGATAAAAGTTGAAATAAAAAGTGATCAAGTGTGTGATTGTTGTTCATGGAAAAAATTAAGACCTACCCCAAAAATAAGCCCTAGCCCTTTTTTTGGAGAAAAAAATAATATAAGACCCTGTCTTATTTTCAGAGAAACATGGTACTACATTTAAATATAAGAAACTTTGTAATATATCTTATTAAAGAAATATATTTTTTCTCGACTTTTCAGGCAGTTGCTTTCTCCATATTAGTCTATAAAGAGAGGGGGATTAGAGAAGACAGTCAAATAATTGCTGCTGTTACACTCTGCTGTTCCTTGCTTTTTTAACACTGCTAAATTATAAATAAGAAACTAATAATACACAGCATGAAGCAATAAATCATTTAACCATGGAGTTGTATGTGTGAGGCCGAATATGGAGAAAGCAAATTGAAGATAAGGAGCAGGAGAACAGCTTAATAAGTGAAGAAGTAAACAGATTTCCTTAACAAAATATATTACAAAGTTTCTTTTATTTAAATCCACTATTAATAATAATAATAATGCATTTTATTTATATAGCACCAACATATTCCACAGCACTGTACAATTTATAGGGTTCAAGTACAGACAAAAAAAAAAGATACATTACAAAGAAATAGTCAATTCACACACTGGGACTGTTCATTTATGAAAGGTTGTTTATAACTGGAGGCGCATTTTAAGGACTGGCGTGTTAGTGTACCAAATAGCCCTGTTATAACACAATCAGTGGCTGTATTAAAATAATCTGTACTCCTCGCAATGGCGATGTTCTTCAGTGAAGCCAGAGAAGTACACCATGGCTTCAGTAAACATGGGATGAACCTTGGATGCATGCACAATGAAACTTCAGCTTCACTGAAGAACAGTGCAGGTGCCAGGAGCACCGGAGATGAGTCCGATTAGGTTAATATTAATACGGCCACAAATTGCGTTATAACAGGGCTATTTCGGACACAGAACTATAGTTCAAGAGGACCTGTGGGTGGTTTAGTGCTTCAAATTGCCTTGACAGGTTCCCTTTAAAGATGTAAACAGGGGTACTTCCCAGAGGGTTTTTATATTATATATTTCATAATTTAGGTAGCACCAGGATGGGGGATTTATGTAGGTGAGGACACTGTGTGTCAGGTGTCTGGAAAAGTGAGAAGCCAAAGATGTCTGTGCTGCAAACTTTACAGTTATACAGTCATATGAAAATGTTTGGGCACCCCTATTAATCTTAATCATTTTTAGTTCTAAATATTTG
This sequence comes from Leptodactylus fallax, assembly GCA_947044405.1. Lineage (NCBI taxonomy): Eukaryota > Metazoa > Chordata > Amphibia > Anura > Leptodactylidae > Leptodactylus > Leptodactylus fallax. The sequence continues at coordinate 6,630,322 of CAMRHE010000012.1, forward strand.
GGTGTTTGCAACAGCCATTTCAATTTGATATATCTAATAACTGATGGACACAGTAATATTTCAGGATTGAAATGAGGTTTATTGTACTAACAGAAAATGTGCAATATGCATTAAACCAAAATTTGACCAGTGCAAAAATTTGGATACCCTTATCATTTTATTGATTTGAATACTCCTAACTACTTTTTACTGACTTACTGAAGCACAAAATTGGTTTTGTAACCTCACTGAGCTTTGAACTTCATAGCCAGGTGTATCCAATCATGAGAAAAGGTATTTAAGGTGGCCAATTGCAAGTTGTTCTCCTATTTGAATCTCCTCTGAAGAGTGGCATCATGGGCTCCTCAAAACAACTCTCAAATGATCTGAAAACAAAGATTGTTCAACATAGTTGTTCAGGGGAAGGATACAAAAAGTTGTCTCAGAGATTTAACCTGTCAGTTTCCACTGTGAGGAACATAGTAAGGAAATGGAAGACCACAGGGACAGTTCTTGTTAAGCCCAGAAGTGGCAGGCCAAGAAAAATATCAGAAAGGCAGAGAAGAAGAATGGTGAGAACAGTCAAGGACAATCCACAGACCACCTCCAAAGAGCTGCAGCATCATCTTGCTGCAGATGGTGTCACTGTGCATTGGTCAGCAATACAGCACACTTTGCACAAGGAGAAGAAGCCGTTTCTGAAAGCACGCCACAAACAGAGTCGCCTGAGGTATGCAAAAGCACATTTGGACAAGCCAGCTTCATTTTGGAAGAAGGTCCTGTGGACTGATGAAACAAAGATTGAGTTGTTTGGTCATACAAAAAGGCGTTATGCATGGCGTCAAAAAAACACAGCATTCCAAGACAAACACTTGCTACCCACTGTAAAATTTGGTGGAGGTTCCATCATGCTTTGGGGCTTTGTGGCCAACGCCAGCACCGGGAATCTTGTTAAAGTTGAGGGTCGCATGGATTCAACTCAGTATCAGCAGATTCTTGAGAATAATGTACAAGAATCAGTGACGAATTTGAAGTTACGCCGGGGATGGATATTTCAGCAAGACAGTGATCCAAAACACAGCTCCAAATCTACTCAGGCATTCATGCAGAGGAACAATTACAATGTTCTGGAATGGCCATCCCAGTCCCCAGACCTGAATATCATTGAACATTTGTGGGATAATTTGAAGCGGGCTGTCCATGCTCGGCGACCATCAAACTTAACTGAACTGGAATTGTTTTGTAAAGAGGAATGGTCAAAAATACCTTCATCCAGGATCCAGGATCTGATTAAAAGCTACAGGAAGCGACTAGAGGCTGTTATTTTTGCAAAAGGAGGATCTACTAAATATTAATGTCACTTTTCTGTTGAGGTGCCCATACTTTTGCACCTGTCAAATTTTGGTTTAATGCATATTGCACATTTTCTGTTAGTACAATAAACCTCATTTCAATCCTGAAATATTACTGTGTCCATCAGTTATTAGATATATCAAATTGAAATGGCTGTTGCAAACACCCAAATATTTAGAACTAAAAATGATTAAGATTAATAGGGGGTGCCCAAACTTTTTCATATGACTGTAAGTCACAACTGGAAGAAGTGGTCATGGCGGTCCAGATGGAAGAGATGGGAAAGGTGAATAACTACAGACAGAGACGTCACCTGTAAGTAACTACATTGGTGGTGCCCCTCACTAAGATTTCTGTTGATGAAAAGTCATTATAAACTTTTAAAATTTTAGATTGGCATATGCAAATGTACCTTAACTAATTGTGAGGTCCAGCATGTCCCTTACTGTCAAGTCTGATACCCTACCTAACTGTCAGCTTCACAAGGTGTAATTTAGTGCAATGACTGTATGATTAGATGAAGCTGTTCCCTGCCCTTATGACTAGTTAAAGTGAATTTGATATGCAAATCTTACCAATCTAAGATTTTAAAAGCTTATAGCTTGACTTTTCAGCAACAGAAAGGTCATTGTTTCATGCTGTACATGCTGGGGCCAGTTAAGTGTAGAAACACCACCTGACAGATTCCCTTTAAGAGTTCCATCAGGGCTTATCATTTATGAAGACTTAACACAGTAATACTTGTGAAAGAGACATATGTATATTATAAATATTACAACATGCACAACATATTGCACTTTTGACAACTTCTGAATATTAAGACTGGGCTACACATCGATTTTGGCCATGACTTGTATCATGTGACGAAAGACCACCGTGTCCCCTTACAACTCCTTCATTAATATAATTGAATGAAGTCACATTGCAATCCCAAGAACGCTGCAACAATGATTTCCAGTCATAAAAATTTTTGCATTGCTAGGTTTTTTCCAGCTAGCAGTTGGAGTCACATCCTCAGGGTCACAATGCAACATTGCAATCTTTGGTTACACAACAGAAATTATGTTCAGAATTACTTATAGATAACCTTTCATTTTGGCTTGTTTTTTTTTTCCTGACAAATCACTAGATATGTTGTGTGCTGAACAGATTGATATACAGTACAGACCAAAAGTTTGGACACACCTTCTCATTCCAAGAGTTTTCTGTATTTTCATGACTATAAAAATTGTAGATTCACACTGAAAGCATCAAAACTATGAATTAACACATGTGGAATTATATACTTAACAAAAAAGTGTGAAACAACTGAAAATATGTCTTATATTCTAGGTTCTTCAAAGTAGCCACCTTTTGCTTTGATTACTGCTTTGCACACTCTTGGCATTCTCTTGATGAGCTTCAAGAGGTAGTCACATGAAATGGTTTTCACTTCACAGGTGTGCCCTGTCAGGTTTAATAAGTGGGATTTCTTGCCTTATAAATGGGGTTGGGACCATCAGTTGTGTTGTTCAGAAGTCAGGTGGATACACAGCTGATAGTCCTACTGAATGGAGTGTTAGAATTTGTATTATGGCAAGAAAAAAGCAGCTAAGTAAAGAAAAACGAGTGGCCATCATTACTTTAAGAAATGAAGGTCAGTCAGTCCAAAAAATTGAGAAAACTTTGAAAGTGTCCCCAAGTGCAGTGGCCAAAACCATCAAGCTCTACAAAGAAACTGGCTCACATGAGGACCGCCCCAGGAAAGGAAGACCAAGAGTCACCTCTGCTGCGGAAGATAAGTTCATCCGAGTCACCAGCCTCAGAAATCGCAGGTTAACAGCAGCTCAGATTAGAGACCAGGTCAATGCCACACAGAGTTCTAGCAGCAGACACATCTCTACAACAACTGTTAAGAGGAGACTGTGTGCAGCAGGCCTTCATGGTAAAATAGCTGCTAGGAAACCACTGCTAAGGACAGGCAACAAGTAGAAGAGACTTGTTTGGGCTAAAGAAAACAAGAAATGGACATTAGACCAGTGGAAATCTGATGAGTCCAAATTTGAGATCTTTGGTTCCAACCACCGTGTCTTTGTGCGACGCAGAAAAGGTGAACGAATGGACTCTACATGCCTGGTTCCCACCGTGAAGCATGGAGGAGGAAGTGTGATGGTGTGGGGGTGCTTTGCTGGTGACACTGTTGGGGATTTATTCAAAATTGAAGGAATACTGAACCAGCATGGTTACCACAGCATCTTGCAGCGGCATGCTATTCCATCCGGTTTGCGTTTAGTTGGACCATCATTTATTTTTCAACAGGACAATGTCCCCAAACACACCTCCAGACTGTGTAAGGGCTATTTGACCAAGAAGGAGAGTGATGGGGTGCTACGCCAGATGACCTGGCCTCCAAAGTCACCAGACCTGATCCCAATCGAGATGGTTTGGGGTGAGCTGGACCGCAGAGTGAAGGCAAAAGGACCAACAAGTGCTAAGCATCTCTGGGAACTCCTTCAAGACTGTTGGAAGACCATTTCAGGTGACTACCTCTTGAAGCTCATCAAGAGAATACCAAGAGTGTGCAAAACAGTAATCAAAGCAAAAGGTGGCTACTTTGAAGAACCTAGAATATAAGACATATTTTCAGTTGTTTCCCACTTTTTTGTTAAGTATATAATTCCACATGTGTTAATTCATAGTTTTGATGCCTTCAGTGTGAATCTACAATTTTTATAGTCATGAAAATACAGAAAACTCTTGGAATGAGAAGGTGTGTCCAAACCTTTGGTCTGTACTGTATATTTTTATAGGATTTAGATAATGAGTGATTTATTAGTATAAATCTTTGTACATTCTGGGGATAGGAGTCTAGTGGGCGGTCCTACTCGATGATGGACAGCTACCTCTGCATAAGGAAGGCTATCAATTACTTATTATGACCACCTACTAGACCCAGAGATTGCAATAATTACATGTCTAATTCTGCAAAATCTTTCCCAAACAAATTTGTATATTAATTTGCTCAGCCCCTCCTACTTTTTAAAATGCTGTCCACTGATTGGGCTGTATTTTTTATCGTGTAAAGTTCCCTTTAAATATTGCACATTGGTCTGTATCTAGAGTATTATATCATCCCCTAATTATTGCATGAGATTACCTCTTAAAGTTTATTATATCCCTGTTTAATAATGTATAATGTATTTTCTAATTAAAAGGCAATCAAATAATTTCAATTTAATTGAACCTAATTAATTTTGGTTTATTTTCCATCTGTTCCTGAAATACAACATTATTAGATAAGATAAAAGTAGATAATGTTTTTTAGTTGTTTATTGTCTAGACAAAAATGAAGTGTGAATTTCTTCTCATGAAGTACTGCAACTAAGGTTTGCCATGCTTGAGGGAATAAAATAATAAGGGGAACAAACCAGAAAGATTGTGCACTGTCCTCCATGTTCCAGTTAAAACTGTTCACATTAGATGCACCATAAAATCAACTTTAATAGCTATTAAATACTAATCCCACAGTGGTATTACTGACAGAATTAGGGCATGCTTCTAAAATATGTTATTTGTCAAATATCAGCTCAGTTATAACTATTGATCCAGACAGACGACAATGACAGTTCCAAATTGTGTCAACTATGGACACACTCAGCGAAAAAAAAAAAATGATTGTGTTGATGAGATGAAAACCAGAAATATTGCTGAGGTAATGTGGAAATAGCTTAGAGCAATTTTATTCCTGTGACCTTTTTTCCAACCTCTGGGAAGGACAAATACAGAAAAGAAATCACGTTTTTTTATATATTTGTTATGAACCTAAAATTATGAAAGGGTGATATGTTCTGCAGCATTGTGTCACAAGTACTACAATGTAATACAACAGTGAAGCCCATATGGTGGCCTAAGGACATGTTGATCTCGTGCCTGATGCACATCCCTAAGTGGGAGGCAAATTTATAAAGCAGTGCTGCCTTCCCCAGGATAATGATCAGGCATGAGTACCCCGTACACTGAATGCTTTACCCAAAAGTAAAAAAAAAAAAAAAGGGGGCATTGCAGTATTTTACTATGCCAAATATCAAATGGTAAGTGTATTTAAATACAGTATATTTCTTTACTTATGGCCTTTATCATTTGCTTGTGGGATGATTACACAAATATATTTGTGTAGTAAAGTCATGGATTATGGCTCCATGCACATGACACTGAAAAGTGCACATGTGGACATTTTTTTTTAATTCTTACATGTCCATTTTTAGAACAATGGGAGTTAATGGGTACATACACATGTCCATTTTTTCACTGACAGTGAAAAAGGTCAGATAAAAATTAGTACGTGTCCTGTCTTTGTCTGTTTTTGAGGCCTGATGGACTCAATGCAAGTCTATGGAGTCAGTTTTTAATGTTCGTTTTTTGAGTGGGTTTAACTGACATTAAAAATGGATGAGTGGGTTGGTTTAAAAGAAAAAGACCAATGAAGTTCTTGGGGTTTTTTCACTGACTGTTAAAAACTGATGCAAAATGGACATTAAACATTGACAAATGGCCAGAAAACTGATGAAAAATAAGTGATATGCCAGTTTCATCTGTTTTTAATGTCCGTTTAATTTCCCTGTTGTGCATGTAGCCTAAGGCTAGATTCACTTCGTCTCTGTTCTCGCCGAATTTACTGGCCTAACCTTCATGCCGGGAGCGAGACTCTTAGTTATCTATGATGCTAGGAGGCTCTCCCTCCCAGCGACATACTGTCCTGTACAGATTACAGTACATGCTGGGAGGCATGGATAACTATGATGCTAGGAGTCCTGCTCCTGGCATAAAGGTCAGACTGGTAAATCTGGCGAACACACGGACTGAGTGTCACGGGTGAAACTCGGTCATGTGCGTTATATATATCAGGTGTGTTATATAGTGAAAAAAAATAAAATCATATCTATAAGAGGTTGTCCACAAATTTCAGAATCCCTGGAGGTGGTCAGTACACACAAGTGCCTGTGCTGGCAGAAGTCCTGTGTCACACTGTGACCACTGAGGCCAATTCCTGAGACCACAGGAAAGGAACCAGGGATGTCAAGAGATAGGAGCCAAGAAGTACTCTTTGTGGTGTGTCAGCCAGGAAGGAACTAAACCAGGAAGAACTAATCCACCATTTCCATATAACTCCTGAATTTTATGTATTAGGTTGTCATGGTCAACTGTGTCAAATGCTGCTGAGAGGTCTAACAGAATTAGGATGATGCATTTGCCTCTGTCCCTGGCCATGAGCAAGTTTTTAGAACTCCTGTGAGTACTATATTTTTTCCTGAAACCTGGCTAAAAAGGGTCATAGGTGCCACAAACAGATAGTATGGTATCTTGTCAGATAGAAACAACCTTTTCTATACAGTGGTTATGGAAAGTATTCAGACCCCTTTAAATTTTTAACTCTTTGTTTCATTGAAGCCATTTGCTAAAAGCAAAAAAGTTCATTTTATTTCTCATTAATGTACACTCAGCACCCATCTTGACAGAAAAAAAAAATCAGAAATGTAGATATTTTTGCAAATTTATTAAAAAAGAAAAACTAAAATATCACATGGTCATAAGTATTCAGACCCTTTGCTGTGACACTCATATTTAACTCACATACTGTCCATTTCCTTCTGATCCTCCTTGAGATGGTTCTACTCTTTCATTGGAGTCCAGCTGTGTTTAATTAAACTGATTGGACTTGATTAGGAAAGGCACACACCTGTCTATATAAGACCTCACAGCTCACAGTGCATGTCAGAGCAAATGAGCATCATGAGGTCAAAGGAACTGCCCAAGGAGCTCAGAGACAGAATTGTGGCAAGGCACAGATCTGGCCAAGGTTACAAAAGAATTTCTGCAGCACTCAAGGTTCCTAAGAGCAGAGTGGCCTCCATAATCCTGAAATGGAAGAAGTTTGGGACAACCAGAACTCTTCCTAGACCTGGCCGTCCAGCCAAACTGATCAATCGTGGGAGAAGAGCCTTGGTGAGAGAGGTAAAGAAGAACCCAAAGATCACTGTGGCTGAGCTCCAGAGATGCAGTAGGGAGATGGGAGACAGTTCCACAAAGTCATCTATCACTGCAGCCCTCCACCAGTTGGGGCTTTATGGCAGAGTGGCCCGAAGGAAGCCTCTCCTCAGTGCAAGACATATGAAAGCCCGCATAGAGTTTGCCAAAAAACACATGAAGGACTCCCAGACTATGAGAAATAAGATTCTCTGGTCTGATGAGACGAAGATTGAACTTTTTGGCGTTAATTCTAAGCAGTATGTGTGGAGAAACCAGTCAGTGTTCATCACTTGCTCAATACAATCACAACAGTGAAACATGGTGGTGGCAGCATCATGCTATGGGGGTGTTTTTCAGCTGCAGGGACAGGAAGACTGGTTGCAATTGAAGGAAAGATGAATGCGGCCAAGTGTAAGAGACAGCCAATGTTGTCCTAAGCTTCATTTGTCTGTATAAACTGTTAATGTTGAATGTGTTTCTGTGATTCTGTTCCTTTAATACAGCAGCCATTGTAATTGTGACATGATGCTGGAGTGACATACCTCCTTTGATGTCAGCCTGCCTGTTCTGCAGACAGAGTGTGAGCAGTGAAGCAGGAAGTGACGAGACAGAGTGCAGCAGCCATCTTGGCAAGAGAAAAGACAGCTGTCTGTGCTGTATTGAAATGGTGTGGAGATTTTTCTGTACAGCTAAGCTGTATCTTGGTCCAGAGACAAACAGAGTGTAAAGAGACAACAGGACTAGTGAGTCCACATGAAAGGAACTGTGCTCAGTGGCTGATCAGTGAGACTGACATTGTGACTGTGTATATGGATACCACAGATAGAGACTTGCAGTGCTGTTGAAGTAGCGGACAGTAACTGCTAAATCCCGGCTTACATCCCAGCTCAGTGTATGGATTCGGCAGGACTGTCAGTGTACTGAGTGGAATCTGCTGTTGGATTACATTGCATTCATTTGATTTCCCTGTCTCTTAAAGAGGACTTCATTTCTCCCGAGATCTTGATAACCGTGAGGAGAGGACGCTTCACTTTAAAAAGAAAGGAACGACTTTGGGCCCCACCGCGCGCTTCTACGGACTGTAAGCGGTCCACCTGGACCACTGGAGAAAAGGGGGTGCACCCAAATGTGAAGTCAGGGTCAGTTAGGGATAGTTTTGTGTATATTGTTCATTCAGTGTCCATACTGCAGAAGTGTACAGAGTAAAAGTAGAAACCATTGCAGAATTTGCCTTGAAATTGTTCATGCTATATTGTATATTTTGCTTGTCTTTATCCCTGTCATTTTACCTTTAACTAGCCTTTATTAATTTATAGTAAATATATACATTTTTCTTGAACTACCGCGTGTGCGCTCATTTCTGGTTCCGGAGTCCAAACCACCTGCCTTGCTCTCGGTTCACACAAGTACAGAGATATCCTGGAAGAAAACCTCTTCCAGAGTGCTCTGGACCTCAGACTGGGCCGAAGGTTCACCTTTCAACAAGACAATGATCCTAAGCACACAGCTAAAATAACAAAGGAGTGGCTTCGGAACAACTCTGTGGCCACTCTTGACTGGCCCAGCCAGAGCCCTGACCTCAACCCAATTGAGCATCTCTGGAGAGACCTAAAAAAGGCTGTCCACCAACGTTCACCATCCATCCTGACAGAACTGGAGAGGATCTGCAAGGAAGAATGGCAGAAGATCCCCAAATCCAGATGTGAAAAACTTGTTGCATCATTCCCAAGAAGACTCATGGCTGTACTAGCTCAAAAGGGTGTTTCTACTCAATACTGAGCAAAGGGTCTGAATACTTATGACCATGTGATATTTCAGTTTTTCTTTTTTAATAAATTTGCAAAAATATCTACATTTCTGTTTTTTTTCTGTCAAGATGGGGTGCTGAGTGTACATTAATGAGAAATAAAATGAACTTTTTTGTTTTTAGCAAATGGCTGCAATGAAACAAAGTGAAAAATTTAAAGGGGTCTGAATACTTTACGCACCCACTGTACCTTTCCTCAGGAAGGGTAGGTTAGAGATAGGCATCTGGGTCCATGGAGGACTTCTTTAGCAGGGGCTTGATGGTGGCTGCCTTTAGTAGATCAGGGAAAATCCCACTCTGAGTAGAACAGTTCACTGTGTTCTTGTTCTTGCCAGATTGAGAAGGTCAGGACATTCCAAGAGAAGTGATGTTGGTCCTGGGTCTAGTTCACATGTTGTTCTGCGTAAGCTCTGAAGGATGTTTGTGACCCCTGTTTTATCTACTAGTTAAACTGCAGCCATTGACTTAAGGTATTATTATTTCTGGCCTTTGGACTGTTAAGGTCATTTGTTGTTATTTTTTTTTGGATGCCATTCCTGATCACTGAAACTTTGTCCATAAAGTAATAAGCAAAATTTTCACAGAGTTGTTGTGATGATGGGATAGTAGGGCAGAGTGGATCGCAGTATTTATCCAATGTGCAGAACAGTTGTGCCGACCTTTTCCTTGCATTGTAGCATGAAAACTCTTCAGATGACTTGCTGCCTCCTGCCTGAGTATTTTAACAGGTCTCTAAAATGTTTAAAGCATAACATGTTTCTCTTCAATTAAAGCAAAATCAAAGCAAAATTTAAGTCAGATGGCATGATGAATAAAAACAATACAACAAATGAGAAAATCCTGTAAATGTCTTCTTTGTAGGCTGTGAAAATTATCATTAACATTCACAGAAAGTGTGATAAAGAAGTAAGATGAGCAGATCAACTTGATGCATTTGTTCTTGTGACAACCTCTGACAAATGTTACCTAGTAAATGAATAATAAGAATGGAAACAATAGAGCAGTAAATATCTTACATACATAACTATTCCCAATTTTACTCATTTACAAAATAACATTGTTTTATGCAGAATTGTTTCCTTTTATTCCTTGTTCATTCTCATTGTTCAGGTTTATATTGGTTTGTATGCAGAAAAATCAAACTTAAATTTATCTGTAGAACAAAAAAATATAAAATCGATCATTTTGAAGAGCCCTAAATCTTATTATAATAGCATTCCCAGTGTGGTATTTCACAGCTTCAAAAATCAATCAGCTAGCCGCATGCTTAAATACAAATGTTTATTTTTATCAAAAAGAAAATCCAGGTGGCTAGAATTCTATTCCCAGATGGTCTCTTTCTCAGTGATATCTTTACACACTGGCTGAAGTCTAAAATAGATTATGGCCTTTTGACCATCTGTTTTCTGAAAGCTTAAAGTGAAGCTCTACTTTTGTGGTGATTCACTAGATTATATTGTACATAGTATAAGAGGCAGAAATTGCCTATACAATACCCCAGAGGCATAACTTGAAGTTTATGAGCCCCAGTGCAAAATCTGTAATAGGGACCCTACATACCTTGTACCATTTAGGATCAACGTATATTTTATGTGGCAAAGGGGTCATTGGAGCTCTGTCAGGATCAATAGCCATGTAGTGATGGTTACTGTTGTTCCTTCTATAGCTACGGCCCTGCAATACCCCCCCCAATATATAATTTATTAAATTGCTCTAATTTATTAAAGTGCTGGGACCTGGTGCAAATAGCGGACATTGCTAGCAAAGGTTCCCTGTGCAAGAAAAGTGTCTGGGCCCCATGTCTGCAATGACAAAGCTAAATATAGATTCACACTGTATAAATGCACACATACTTGCTGCACCAAAACCATACATTGAAACAAAATGCCCAGAACACCCTCACAGATTGTACACGTCCATACACACCAATCGCACCCATGTACAGTACAGACCAAAAGTTTGGACACACCTTCTCATTCCAAGAGTTTTCTGTATTTTCATGACTATAAAAATTGTAGATTCACACTGAAGGCATCAAAACTATAAATTAACACATGTGGAATTATATACTCAACAAAAAAAGTGTGAAACAACTGAAAATATGTTTTATATTCTAGGTTCTTCAAAGTAGCCACCTTTTGCTTTGATTACTGCTTTGCACACTCTTGGCATTCTCTTGATGAGCTTCAAGAGGTAGTCACGTGAAATGGTTTTCACTTCACAGGTGTGCCCTGTCAGGTTTAATAAGTGGGATTTCTTGCCTTATAAATGGGGTTGGGACCATCAGTTGTGTTGTTCAGAAGTCAGGTGGATACACAGCTGATAGTCCTACTGAATGGAGTATTAGAATTTGTATTATGGCAAGAAAAAAGCAGCTAAGTAAAGAAAAACGAGTGGCCATCATTACTTTAAGAAATGAAGGTCAGTCAGTCCGAAAAATTGAGAAAACTTTGAAAGTGTCCCCAAGTGCAGTGGCCAAAACCATCAAGCACTACAAAGAAACTGGCTCACATGAAGACCGCCCCAGGAAAGGAAGACCAAGAGTCACCTCTGCTGCGGAAGATAAGTTCATCCGAGTCACCAGCCTCAGAAATCGCAGGTTAACAGCACACACAGAGTTCTAGCAGCAGACACATCTCTACAACAACTGTTAAGAGGAGACCGTGTGCAGCAGGCCTTCATGGTAAAATAGCTGCTAGGAAACCACTGCTAAGGACAGGCAACAAGTAGAAGAGACTTGTTTGGGCTAAAGAACACAAGGAATGGACATTAGACCTGTGGAAATCTGTGCTTTGGTCTGATGAGTCCAAATTTGAGATCTTTGGTTCCAACCACCGTGTCTTTGTGCGATGCAGAAAAGGTGAACGAATGAACTCTACATGCCTGGTTCCCACCGTGAAGCATGGATGAGGAGGTGTGATGGTGTGGGGGTGCTTTGCTGGTGACACTGTTACCAGCATGGTTACTACAGCATCTTGCAGCGGCATGCTATTCCATCCGGTTTGCGTTTTGTTGGACCATCATTTATTTTTCAACAGGACAATGACCCCAAACACACCTCCAGACTGTGTAAGGGCTATTTGACCAAAAAGGAGAGTGATGGGGTGCTACGCCAGATGACCTGGCCTCCACAGTCACCAGACCTGAACCCAATCGAGATGGTTTGGGGTGAGCTGGACCGCAGAGTGAAGGCAAAAGGGCCAACAAGTGCTAAGCATCTCTGGGAACTCCTTCAAGACTGTTGGAAGACCATTTTAGGTGACTACCTCTTGAAGCTCATCAAGAGAATGCCAAGAGTGTGCAAAGTAGTAATCAAAGCAAAAGGTGGCTACTTTGAAGAACCTAGAATATAAGACATATTTTCAGTCATTTCACACTTTTTTGTTAAGTATATGATTCCACATGTGTTAATTCATATTTTTGATGCCTTCAGTGTGAATCTACAATTTTTATAGTCATGAAAATACAGAAAACTCTTGGAATTAGAAGGTGTGTCCAAACTTTTGGTCTGTATTGTAATTCACATATAAGATACGTATACAGCATTACATAGGGCACAAATCACATATACTTCCCACACATACATAGAAAACATTTCACACACAAACCACTCACACATAGCACATATGCTATTCAAATACCATTTATAGTCGCAATACAAAGTTGTGACTATATATTTAACTGCCAATTCGTGGTAAAAACATATAACATAAATTCATAAATTTTGGGACCACCTGTTGGAGGGACCCTGAGGCTTGCAGAGGTGGTAGCAATGATCTGAGTTGTTAACGGTGGCCTATAGACTCAATCACTTCCTCCAGTCTCTTGGGCTTGTGCTCAGATTTAAGAATAACTTCCTCCATAAACAGATTCTCCCACTTCAGTCTCCAAGACTTTTCGAAAGCTGTACCATTTCTCTGGAATGCACTATCCTGACCTATCAGATTACTACCCAATTTACACAATTTCAAACATGCCCTAAAAACATATATTTTTAGAGAGGGTTATTACAATCCCTAATCTAAATCTTCTACATTTACTCTCCCTTTAACAATGCTTCTGTTTACCCCTCCCTTCTACATTGTTCCTCAGAACTAGATGTCTTGATCTAACAGTAACCCCAAACTCCATGCACTGAAATGCACTTCATATCTGTACATACACAGATAACGTCTGGTGACTGCTCATGCATCTTTATTTGTACTACCTTGTTTTATAATCGATGATGGGACCATTGTACAAAACAAACACTTTTACTCCTTGTGTCGCCCCTATTCCCTCATAATGGATGGTAAACTCTTGTGAGAAGTGTCCTCACTACTATTGTTTGATATGTTGATTCATTTGTCTCTCTGAAATGTCTGATTTTGTCTGCTTATTTACCCCTTGATTTGTAAAGTGCTATGGGATATGTTAGCGCTATATGAATAATTAATTAATTAATTAATTAATTATTATTGTTATTATTTTTTTTGTTATTGTAGGACATTAATGGTTATCTCAGTTGACTAAGATGGTAATGCTTTGTTGGTAAGAGTTTGGGTGTTTAGTTAATAGAAAACTATGTCACATGATTTTTCAATTTTTACATTCTCCCTCTAAAACAAACTCGTTTTCAGTATATTGGTATGAGAAATTCTTTTAGCTTCATACATTTTGGATGAAGCATTGAACATCTGTTAATTGGTTTTGGCTTTTGTACTACTGTATAATAAAAATCTAGTACTGCAGGGGGCATGAGATACTGTCTCAATCATTATATGGATATATGAGGCAGCCAAAACACAGTATTGGTCAAATTCACCAATAGAATGAAAGCCACAGTTTTAATTGTGAAAAAATTGGACGCAAAAGTATTTTTGAAATATTTCCCATTTCAACATCTAATGCCCTTAAATACCTAGTTTGGTCCAAATCGCTGCTTAAAAATCATTCCAAGAGGAATTGTTGTCTCCTATGAAAAGAATTATGTTATACAGTCAACTTTAAGAGCTCATCTTGCTGATTAAAATAAATCCATTTATGGGTCTTCTTTCTAGAAATACTACTGAAATATAATATTACTTTTTATTTATTTATTTAGTAGGACTTTTAAGCATATATATGAGATACTTAGTGTCAGCTGCCTTAATTAATAATGGTTGTCTGGCAGGGAATGTTTTGTTTTTTAAAAAATAAAAAAAACCTGGCCCAGAATGGGTTAAAAACATAAAGAAAGCAGTACTTGCTACGCCGACCCCATTGTGCTACCATTCTAACACTTACTGGGTCAATAGTTTTCTCTATTTTGTGGTTCCATCTCAACACACACAAAATGCATGTATAAATGCCTGATCATGCAATTTCTTGGCTACGCAGCATTTCTTTAAAGTTTTTAATGTATTCTGAGTGTGTGTTTTTTTGCCTGCTGGACATCCCCATTAAATGCAGTTACTTCTGGCTTCAGACACCTATAGGGTTGTCGCACCACATACATCTTTAACATAAGGATCTCCCTCTGGAGAAACAGGTAATTTTCCTTGGAAAAGCAGTCGGTCAGAGTGAGAGCCATGGTTAAAAGCTCTCCACACTGGCTCATATGGACAGGAATTGTCCTGTCAAATCCTCTGAATAACTAACAGAAATGTAATATTTTATTACTATATGCAAAGAGAGTTCTCCTGCATATATATTTACAGGAAAGGGGATTCTCTAAGCTTAGGCGCCCCCAGGTCAATTGTTTATACCTGTAAACTACTAGCAAACTTTGTTTTCTTTTTGCTCAGTGGAAGAAGATTATAATGAACTGATAAAAAAGACAGTTATGGAAAGAAGAGGTATGGGTAGGAGATGTTGCTTCGATCAGTACAACATGTTATAATGATACAGTATAATGATACAGTTGTGCTAAAAAGTTTACATACCCCGGCAGATTTTTTGTTTTTTTGGCTTTTTTTTCAGAGAATATGAATGATAACACAAAAACTTTTCTTCACTCATGGTTAGTGGTTGGTTGAAGCCAATTATTGTCAAACTTCTGTGTTTTCTCTTTTTAATTCGTAATGACAACCAAAAACATCAAAATGACCCTGTTCAAAAGTTCACATACCCCAGTTCTTAATACCGTGTATTGCCCCCTCTAACATCAATGGGCTTACCGAGCCTTGAGACAGCAAAAGGGATTTTAGCCAAGCCAATTTCACTTATCTGCATACAGCGCTGTTTCCGGATTGTTGTCCTTCATCAGTACAGAGCAAAGTGAATTGGCTAGCTTAGTGGGAGGCAATGAGTGGGTTAGGGACAAGAATCTCTCACATTGAAGAGAGCACCTTTTGCTGTCTCAAGGCTCGGTGAGTCAAAAGCAAATTGAGGATCTGTTACATCCAACAGAGGGCGCATGAGCTCCCCAGATCCTTTCCCATAATGCCTTGTGATATGTAGATGCTAAGTAGAGGGCAAAAGGCAATTAAATCTCTACACACCTTCACTGGTGCTCTCCTCAATGTGAGAGATTCTTGTCCCTGACAGCTTGAAGTCTTTTGTGGTAGTTGTGTATGAGACTCTTTATTTTCTCAGTTGGTAAAACTGCCCATTCTTCTTGGCAAAAAGTCTCCAGTTCCTGTAAATTCGTGGGCTGTCTTGCATGTACTCCACAATTGAGATCTCCCCAGAGTGGCTCAATGATATTGAGGTCTTGTTGACACCTCTCCAAATGTAACGATTATGGTTGTGGACAAAAAGTTCGATTTTTGTCTCATCACTCCAAATTACCTTGTTCCAGAAGTTTTGAGGCTTGTCTCTGTGCTGTTTGGTGTATTGAAGGCGAGATTCTTTGTGGCATTTGCACAGTAATGACTTTCTTCTGGCAACTCGACGATGCAGCCCATTTTTCTTCAAATGCCTCCTTATTGTGGATCTTTAAACAGCCACACCGATTAGTTTTCAGAGAATCCTGTATTTCAGCTGATGTTATGTGTGGGTTTTTCTTTGCATCCCGAACAATTTTCCGGGCAGTTGTGGCCGAAATTTTGGTTGGTCTACCTGACTGTGGTTTGGCTTCTGGGCATGTTATCAGGCCAAAATCACCAGGGTATGTGAACTTTTGAACAGGGTCATTTTGATGTTTTTGGTTGTCATGATGATTTAAAAAGAGAAAACACGGAAGTTTGACAATAAATGGCTTCAACCAACCACTAACCATGAGAGGAGAAAAAGTTTTTGTGTTATCATTCATATTCTCTGAAAAAAGGCCAAAAAAATCAAAAATTCTGCCTGGGTATGTAAACTTTTTAGCACAACTGTACAGTGGGGAAAAAAAAGTATTTAGTCAGCCACCAATTGTGCAAGTTCTCCCACTTAAAAAGATGAGAGAGGCCTGTATTTGACATCATAGGTAGACCTCAACTAAATGAGAAAACAAATCTAGAAAATCACATTGTCTGATTTTTAAAGAATTTATTTGCACATTATGGTGGAAAATAAGTATTTGGTCAATAACAAAAGTTCATCTCAATATTTTGTTATATATTCTTTGTTGGCAATGACATTGGTCAAACGTTTTCTGTAAGTCTTCACAAGGTTGGCACACACTGTTGCTGGTATGTTGGCCCATTCCTCCATGCAGATCTCCTCTAAAGCAGTGATGTTTTGGGGCTGTTGCTGGGCAACACAGACTTTCAACTCCCTCCAAAGGTTTTCTATGGGGTTGAGATCTGGAGACTGGCTAGGCCTTGCCATGACCTTGAAATGCTTCTTACGAAGCCACTCCTTCATTGCCCTGGCGGTGTGCTTGGGATCACTGTCATGCTGAAAGACCCAGCCACGTCTCATCTTCAATGCCCTTGCTGATGGAAGGAGGTTTGCACTCAAAATCTCACGATACATGGCCCCATTCATTCTTTCATGTACATGGATCAGTCGTTCTGGTCCCTTTGCAGAGAAACAGCCCCAAGCGATGATGTTGCCACACCCATGCTTCACAGTAAGCATGGTGTTCTTTGGATGCAACTCAGCATTCACTCTCCTCCAAACATGACGAGTTGTGTTTCTACCAAACAGTTCTAATTTGGTTTCATCTGGCCATATGACATTCTCCCAATACTCTTCTGGAACATCCAAATGCTCTCTAGCAAACTTCAGACGGACCCGGATATGTACTGGCTTAAGCAGGGAGACACGTCTGGCACTGCAGGATCTGAGTCCCTGGCAGTGTAGTGTGTTACTGACGGTAGACTTTGTTTCTGGTGTCCTTTCACAGCTCTTTGGTCTTCACCATAGTGGAGTTTGGAGTGTGACTGTTTGAGGTTGTGGACAGGTGTCTTTTATACTGATAACAATGTCAAACAGGAGCCATTACTACAGGTAATGAGTGGAGGACAGAGGAGCCTCTTAAAGAAGAAGTTACAGGTCTGTGAGAGCCAGAAATCTTACTTGTTTGTAGGTGACCAAATACTTATTTTCCACCATAATTTGCAGGTTAAAAAATCAGACAATGTGATTTTCTGGATATGTTTTCTCATTTTGTCTCTCATAGTTGAGGTCTACCTATGATGTCAATTACAGGCCTCTCTTATCTTTTTAAGTGGGAGAACTTGCACAATTGGTGGCTGACTAAATACTTTTTTTCCCCCACTGTATCTTGCATATATGAAGCATTGAAATGCTGAATTACAATGTGTATCATAGTTGCAAAAAGTCCCAAATTTGCTAGGATTTTGACTAATGTTTTTGGCAACAGTCTAAACAAATTTTCCGTGTCGTAGCCCAAATTAGGATCAGGGTTGGCAGAGTTTGGCTTAAATGCCCTGATGCTAGGAAAGTTCTACCATGGGTTATATAGTGATTAGCTAATGTTTGGGCATAAAACTAGCCTCACGTAGCTTTACAGGACATTGCACTCTATATTACCACGGTGAACGTTTTGAGGTTGTGATCTTCTATTTTCATTAGATCACATTGTTATTTGCGCCCATGGTGTGCAGACTTCATACAACTATTACTGACACATTAATAGAAGTCTGCGTTACTAACACTGCGCGGCATTTTGCTCACTTATTGGCGTTAGGTTCAGTTATATCATTATCTTTCATTTTTGCCACCAATTACAGGAACGTTAAGCTTTATTTATCCATTATGGTTTTTATATATATCGAGCCGATACTCTTTCATACAAAAAGTGAATTATAAAAGAGTTCAGAGGTTGGGCATTTTCGTCTATTTATCCCTAAGAGGAATCACACTCCTTCCAATCATTGGATTGGGGTGGGACCATAAACACTGATATGCATGGCCTTAGGTCCCATTAACCCTATATTTAATGGACATGTTCCCTCTTATAAATCTTGGGCACACAGTATACTAGCCCTATACTGTCCTTTTGATTGGATACATTATCTAGATGAACCTATAGATTGGGTTCAATTTGGATTTGAATTATTTTTTTTGTGGCTTATTCCGTTTTAAATATCATTATTAAATGTTAAATTCTAAACAAAAAAAACTTTTTTTTTTTTTTTTTTTTGGTGCTATTTGTTTTGCTTATATTTTGTAGTTTGAGCACTATTGTACATGTGTTTTGTTATTAAATCAGAATAAACCTTTCCCGTTTTAGGTCAATTAGGATTACCAAAATTATTTATATTTGCCAAATTCCAGAATAATGAGAGAGAGAATTTTTTAAGGCATTTTTATTACTTTCTGAAAAGTCAAAAGTTTAAATACATTTCATTAGTATATGCTACCATAGCCCTTAAACTGTATGACTTGGGTCAAACATTTTGGATATCCTTCCACAAGCTTCTCACAATAGTTGGTAGGAATTTGGGCCCATTCCTCCTGATAGAACTGGTGTAACTGAGCCATGTTTGTAGATGGCCTTGCTCGCACCTGCATTTTCAGCTTTGCCCATAAATTTTCAATAGGATTGAGATCAGGGCTTTGTGAATGCCACTCCTAAACATTGACTTTGTTATCCTTAAGCCACTTTGTAACCAGTTTGGCAGTATGCTTCGGGTCATTGTCCATTTGGAAGACCCATTTGCGCCCAAGCTTAAACTTCCTGGCTGATGTCTTGAGATGTTGCTTCAGTATGACCACGTAATGTTCTTTCCTCATGATGCCATCTATTTTGTGAAGTGCACCAGTCCCTCCTGCAGCAAAACAACCCCACAACATGACGCTGCCACCCCTGTGTTTCACAGTTGGGATGGTGTTCTTAGGTTTGCAAGCTTCTCCCTTTTTCCTCCAAACGTAACAATGGTCATTATGGTCAAACAGTTCAATATTAGTCTCACCAGACCACAGGACATGTCTCCAAAAATGAAGGTCTTTGTTCCTATGTGCATTTCCAAACATTAAACTGGCTTTTTTATGTTTCTTTGGGAGTTATGGCTTCTTCCTGGAAGTGTAGCCTTTCAGCCCATGTCGATACTGTACTCATTTCACTGTGGATAATGACACACTCTTACCAGCTTCAGCCAGCATGTTCACAAGGTCTTTTGCTTTTGTTCTTGGGTTGATATGCACATTTCGTAACAAAGCACATTCATCTCTGGGACACAGAACCTGTCTCCTTCCTGAGCAGTATGATGGCAGGACATTCCCATCTTGTTTGTACTTGCATATAATTGTTTGTACAGATGAACGAGACATGTTCAGGTATCGGAAATTGCACCCAAGGATGAACCAGACCAATTCTCTTCCTGATATCTTGGCTGATTTCTTTAGACTTTCCCATGATGTTACACAAAGAAGCAGTGTGTTTCAGGTGTGCCTTAAAATACATCTACAGGTGTGTCTCTAATTAACTCAGATGTTGCCAATAAACCTATCAGAAGCTACAAAGACATGAAATCATCATATGGGCTGTCTTAAATTGTTTAAAGGCATAGTAATCTTAGCGTATGTAAACTTTTGACTTTGCAGAAAGTAATAAAAATGCCTTAAAAATCTCTCTCATTATTCTGGCATTTGGCAAATATAAATAATTTTGGTAATCCTAATGGACCTAAAACGGGAAAGGTTTATTCTGATTTAATGTCAGATAGTGAGAAAAACATGCATGTGTCTTTTTATGTAGTATATGTAAACTTCTGGTTTCAACTGTATATAGCTGTGTATGTCAATTTATGCAAATATAACACCATATTTTGCTAAGATGGGGGTCTTTAATAGAATGTATGCCTTACCACCACTTACTAATATATAGAAACTGGTTGTAAGAGGTAGAGGCAGTGTGTGGCTAAAGCTACATGTAGAGCAAGGGAAGCCTTCTCAAGTTGTGCAAGGGAAATAGTAGCCCAGATTCAAACACTGTGAACTATGTCAGTAGGCTAAAGGAGAGAAAATGATAGCGTGCCTTGGAAAGCAATGCAGCAGGGCTTCTGAAGTTGAGACAGAGCCCCACTGATCCAGAAGTCCTGAACAGTGCAGCACAAGGAGAGACAGTCAATGGGCTGTCTGAGAAAAGTCTGTTGTAGACTGGGTGGGCTGTCTGAGTCTTCAACCTTGAAGTCTCAGTACCAGAACCTATAGAGGTTGTGTGGCATCTGCCTTGATAGGGACCCAGTGACCAGCTAATAGAAAGTGTTTTTTTGCTCTATGGCAGGCAAAACATAATATTGGTCAAATTCACCAAAATTCAACATTTTTAACATTTCCCTTTTAAACATTGAATGTCCTTAAAATACTTAGTTTAGATTATGTGTGTTTAGCCGGTGGACTTGCAGAGCTTTTCTCTCCATATTTTTCAAGCGGAATGGGGAACGGAATCCCCCAGTGGAGAGAGGGCACAGGTGTGAACCTAGCCTTCAAGTGGTCTATACTGTTATAGTTGTATTACAGTGTTGATGCTGACACAGGTAAATTCCTTAAAACGGTGTGCAAAGAGCAGTCTGAGAAGCTGGTGGCTATTTCACATAAATAAGCTTGGAATTCAAGGAGGGCATCAGGTTTTAACTACGCATTTTGAATTTATAGTGTGATATTTATTGTGAACCAAAGAACTTTTATGAACAAGGACCATATTTCTCATGTACATATACTTGAAGAGTATGAACGTTTGCATGTCTGTTAGTAAGGGTGGTTGGGAGAAATTCTGTGAAAGGCCTAGCAGTCAAGAGGTCATGAAGAGGTACAAGGGCAGACCTACACAAAGTGGGTGATGCAACCCTGTAAGAAATGCAAAGCAGTGGCAGGCTATAACAGGGGGCAGCTCCATAGAGACCCACCGTTGCAGTGTAAGACAGGTGAAAGCTGGCAGTGACTTCAGGCAGAACCTATACCTCAACAGCAGTATTGCAGGACTACAAGGCCACTCAAAAGTGAATAAAGAATGCAACTTTCAAGTGGGACTTGCAACCATCAAGCATATTGTGCCATTTCATGTGTTTGTAACCATCCATCATATGTGTAAATGTGAACAAAAATTGTCATTGTTAAAACCAACCAACCACCACCTACAAGCCCTCTGTGTAAGACACCGCTCTGTTATTAGTAGGACTAACAAAGTAACTCTTGCTCTGCCAAATCCAGACTGTTCATGTCATATACCGTATATTCAGCCATTTGATTGACCAGTATGCAGTAGACTACTGTACATATGCTGCAGACACTGCATACATTTGTAAGTATTGAATAATCCCTTAAAAACATTTTCAAACATCATCTTCCTTTGGAGTAGCAAGAGTAAATCTTTATACTTTGTGTTTTGCCAAACAATTCCTTTAATCCACTATAGGTCATCACATGGCACTACTACATTTCTTTTAAGGGTAGCATAATGCTTGCTGGCTTAAAGCCTTTTGATATTATTTTTTGAAAAATCAGTAAGGTAAGAGAGTCACTTACCGTGGTTTTCCATTACTACATATTGGTGACCGATACCAAGCACCCCCACAATCAGCTGATAACTGCACAGTGCACGGAGTCAAAAAAAGATGGCTTCATTCATTTTGTAGTGGCCATTGACTTACTCTGTACACTGTGTATTAATCGTGTTGTTGCAGCTCAGCTCCCACTCAAGTAAATGGGACTTGAGCTGTGATATCACAGCACAGACACTATACAGTGTACAGATCCAAATGCTTCCAGTTCTGCACATTGATTGATGGGTGTGTCAGACCCCAGCCAATCTCATATTTATGGCCTATCCTAAGGATAGGCCATTAATATATAGTCTTGGACAACCCAGAGATGCCATTATGGTATCATATGATCAAATACTTGGTTATTACAGATTCTACAAGGATAATAGATGCAGAATGTACTGAGATATACTACCCTAGTTGCAACAGACATCAGTGAATTATTTTCACCAAGGAAAATGTGTTCACCTCCCAGCAGCTATATCCAGCTAATCCAGCTTTTCTCAAGGAACCATGAACCTGAAATAAGGCTACCCACATTAGACAACTGCTTTAGATGAGAAATATGGAAGATTCATTATATTATGGTAACATGTCATTATTAGATGCCGTAGCATGTCATTAGTAGTTAGGCATAAAGCCCTGGAAAAGCTTTTGGGGCTCAGGACATAGGCATTTCAAGCAACACTCCTGCTGCTGTACTTGTATTACTTATATAAAAAGCTGAGCTTCTATAAGGTCACGACTGCAGTTCTCTTGAGTGTCAATGCCTGTGGAAGGAGCACTGTATATAGCAAGTAAAAAGATTTATAAAAGTCAATGTCAAAGTCAAGGAAACACATGGACGATTGCAGAGGTTTTCAGGTAA
This sequence comes from Leptodactylus fallax, assembly GCA_947044405.1. NCBI lineage: Eukaryota > Metazoa > Chordata > Amphibia > Anura > Leptodactylidae > Leptodactylus > Leptodactylus fallax. The sequence continues at coordinate 6,653,177 of CAMRHE010000012.1, forward strand.
CTCAGGATCCATGGTTTGTCACAAAGTCTATTCTGATGTTGAATATCTCTTATGCAGTATAAATGGAGAGGATGGCCTGACCTAGGCCTTTATACCCTGCAGGGAATCCCAAGTAAATGCCTGTAACAAATGGCCTGGTACATCATGCTGTAAATGTGATAGGATTTACAGCTGCAGTGCAGTTATCAGAGCTGTGTCTTGTAAGAAGCCATGTACCTGAGTGTCCATCACATAACCAGAACATATACTGTATTATCCTCTCTGAATAAACAGTGAAACTTCCTTTTGAATGACAGCACACAGAGATCTTGAAAACCATAAAGAGCACATGCAGAGAGTATACTGGAAAATTGTATATCTTTTCATTGTACAAAGATTAAAATATATGTCCTTAAAATATCCCTTTCGCCACCTCCACCAACTCCAACTCTTTCTATTCTTCAATAGGCACTGCTCCACTGATTTTTTTCTGTAGCCCCCACCGTTCCTGCGCAACTGATGCTGTTATTTTCAGCATCCAATATGCTAATAAGGCTCTCTACTGTCAGGTAGGTGGTCCCTTCAGCCCAGGGATTGGGCTAGAGAAAAAAATAAAAGCCGCACCATAATCAGTGGAGCGGCGCCTATTAAATAATGGAAAGAGTTGGAGTTGGTAGTGAAAGGTTCACTTGAAACAATTATAATATCAATATTAATAATTATATAACAAACATTTAAAGGTACATTCACTGATCATGTAAATTTATATCCCATTCTCAATTCCCAATCTCAATTCCCCAAGTATCCAACTAGTAAAATGTAGTCAGTCCTGCAGTGTGTTAGACCCCAGAATCAACATGTGGTTGATCTCTATTGAATCAGAAATATTGCAAAGAAAGTTAAGGGAACATTTACATATTGCAGATGGGGATAAGTTATCGCTGCATCAAAAAATGGCAGTTTTTCAGCTGGACTTTAACAACAATGATGAAATAGCCTACCTAAGCAGAACATTCCTGACAGGCAGGCTGGATAGTATAATAGATGTTTAGTGTTAGGGTCTAAATTAATTTCATCATATTAAATCAGGATCTCTGACATAAAATGACAAAGCTGTATTTATTTTTACAGCTTTGACTTACTTTTGCTTCGATGCAAAATACCAAGACTGTATTATACTTTTTTTTTTATTAACATCAATATGGTGTAATCCAAATGATCTAGACACAGGTGTATTGTTTGACTCTGGCTCTAGGTTCACACCTGCACCCGTTTTCCGTTCTTCGGGTCCGCTTGGGGACCCAAAAAACAGAAACCCAATTTGCTTAAAAAGCAGTTACTCGTGGAAACCTGCGGACCTCATAGACCAGTGATGGTGAACCTTTTAGAGACCAAGTGCCCAAACTGCAACCCAAAACCCACTAAATTATCGCAAAGTGCCAACACGGTAATTTAACCTTAAATTAACCAGGATCTGTTTTATATAATGCAATGTTATTACAGCTTGCAATAATATCACATCTGCTACCGCATGATATAAATGGTGAAGGGCCCCTACACAGTACAATGTGCTCCACAGTGGCCCCCAGACAGTACAATTTGCTCTGAAGTGGCACCCAGAGGGTATTATATGCTCCAGAGTGGCGACCCACACATTATTATATACTCCAGAATGGCCCTCACTTAGTGGCCCGCATTTGCACATACAGCTGAAAGAAGTGATCGCTCGTTAGTGAGCGATTATTGTGACAGCACGTGTGCCAACTGAGAGGGCTCTGCGTGCCCTCTCTGGCACGCATGCCATAGGTTCGCCAACACAGCCATAGACTACAATAGGGTCCATCGGGTTTCCGCCCGAAAAATGCGGAGAAAAAAGTCCTGTTTGCACAACTTTTCTCTCTGCATTTTTGAAGTGGAATGGGAGAGGGAATTCCCGAATGGAATTCGGGCGCAGGTGTGAACCTAGCCTGAGATATCAACTCTGTGCTCCACCTTTCAGGCCTGAACTAGTGCTATCTTATATAGGGAAGTACGATAAGTGCCAGGCTACAGGCAGCATTAGAGCTAGAGCTTGCATATAGTGCAGTGGCATTGTGGCTAGGTGAGTATGTTTTTTTTTTTTTATTATTTATTATATTGTCTGATAGGCCACAAAGAGGACATTCTTTTGTGTGATGGGCCACGACATTGTAATGTATGATAGGCCACTGAGGGAATATTCCAATGTGTAATGGACCACTGCAGGGGCATTTTACTGTATAATGGTCACTGAGGGGGTATTCTAATGTTTGATGGGCTATTAAACTGTTCAAGGACCACTAAGGTGCATTATGCTATGTGGCAACTGAGGGGGAATTATATTGTGTGTGGGCCACTAAGGGGGCATTATTCTTTGTGTGGGTCACTTATAGACATTATACTGTATGGTGAAGGCATCTTCACAGTGTGCTATAACTTAAAGTGCACTATTACTGTGTTAGGGCTAAAATGAACATGATACAAATAGGTCAAAGGGGACATGAGTGGGGTTAGGAGCACAGTTTAACATAAAAAAATATGTTGCGTGCTTCACACTGATTAATCTTTGTGTCCTCTGAAAGTTGGAAGGTATGTCTAAATGGTGGTGATGGGAGTCCATTTATGAGAACTTTGTACTGGACCCACCAATGCCTTAAAATGGAGCTGTGCATAATAATGCTTTAACTTTTGATTATGCAAGCAGTCTGACTTCCAGCTTCAAATTATTAATTTCCAACATTGTAAACACCTTCCCTATACCCAGATATTAGATTACTGATGCATGTGAAGATACAATGAGCTTTCACTCTATGGCAAAACATAGTACACAGCATGTAAATCCTTGATAAATTGTTCATGCATGCTTAGTGGTGTAAAGACCATGTCGCTCTAAGCCTCACCAATTTCCTTTCAATCAGATCTGAGCAGATTAATTTATGATAATCAATTAAACGAGTTTGATTCCAGATTATATAAAATGCAAGAATAGCTATAGACGTCAAGTGACAACTAGAAAATTCCATTCTGAAGGCAGCAGTGCCATCTTTCGGTTAGTTTCTGTAAATGCACCAAGAAAATGGAAGGAATATTTTTTTTCCCTTAGTAATGGGCACTTCTAGATCTTTTGTGATGGAAATTATTGGCTAGAGAGTTGCAAAGATTAAAAAAGGATGAGAGTTATTATGCGGCTCAATATATCATCATAGAAATGCGCATGTAGAGAAAATGTAACACTTCAAACATGAATCACATTTGAGGGTAGAAAGTAATATATTTCTGTACCTAGTAAAAAAAAAAAAAAAATAAAATTACAAAGGCGCAAACGTACTGTATACGTCTCATAGCTTTTTTTTTTTTTTTTTTTTTTGCAGAAACTGAATATCTCATTTATTGCAAAGGTTGAGATCCAAGAAAATGCTACTTGAAATTATTCCATTACATTTCCTGGTGACTTATTACATTGTGTTTCAAGAAAATTATTCATTTTTTTTGTCCTGTATATTTAAGTTTTGGTATTGGCCAGTAGTCGGTCTTCTCATTAAATCTGCCCTTTACACAGAGATTTATAATAGAATAGGGAAATTGAAATAAATAATGTGCTCAAATAGAGAACCTTGCTGTAAACATATCTATTAGAAGAATTAATGGGAGGCTGAGCAATACTAAGCAATGCACAGAAGACACAGGTAAAATCATTATAATTGGCGCTTTTTTATGACAGCCAGTGTATGGTCCAACTATAGCATGAATATAAATATGAAAAGTAGTCCATACTTCAACTGTGAATTTAACCGGTTCTGGACTGCCCATTGATTTTATACATCAGGATGGTGCTTGCTTTACCCTACAAGGACGTACAGTTGAAACCAGAAGTTTACATACACTATATAAAAAGACACATATGCATGTTTTTCTCACTATCTGACATGAAATCAGAATAAACCTTTTCCGTTTTAGGTCAATTAGGATTACCAAAATTATTTATTAATTATTTATATTTGCCAAATGTCAGAATAATGAGAGAGAGAATTTTTTAAGGTACCATTGCCCTTAAACTGTATGACTTGGGTCAAACATTTTGGATATCCTTCCACAAGCTGCTCACAATAGTTGGTAGGAATTCCCATTCCTCCTGACAGAACTGGTGTAACTGAGCCATGTTTGTAGGCCGCCTTGCTCACACCTGCCTTTTCAGCTTTGCCCATAAATTTTCAATAGGATTGAGATCAGGACTTTGTGATGGCCACTCCTAAACATTGACTTTGTTATTCTTAAGCCACTTTGTAACCAGTTTGGCAGTATGCTTCGGGTCATTGTCCATTTGGAAGACCCATCTGCGCCCAAGCTTTAACTTCCTGGCTGATGTCTTGAGATGTTGCTTCAGTATTGCCAAATAATGTTGTTTCCTCATGACACCATCTATTTTGTGAAGTGCACAAGTCCCTCCTGCAGCAAAACAACCCCACAACATGATGCTGCCTGCTCCGTGTTTCAAAGTTGGGATGGTGTTCTTAGACTTGCAAGCTTCTCCCTTTTTCCTCCAAACGTAACGATGGTCATTATGACCAAACAGTTCAATTTTAGTTTCGTCAGACCACAGGACATGTCTCCAAAAATTAAGGTCTTTGTTCCTGTGTGCATTTGCAAACATTAATCTGGCTTTTTTATGTTTCTTTTGGAGTAATGGCTTCTTCCTGGCAGAGTGATATGATATGCACATTTCGTACCAAAGCATGTTCATCTCTGGGACACAGAACCCGTCTCCTTCCTGAGCGGTATGATGGCTGGATATTCCCATCTTGTTTGTACTTGCATATAATTGTTTGTATAGATGAACGAGGCACCTTCAGGTATCGGGAAATTGTACACAATTCTTTTCCTGATATCTTGGCTGATTTCTTTAGACTTTCCCATTATGTTACACAAAGAAGCAGTGTGTTTCAGGTGTTCCTTAAAATACATCCACAGGTGTGTCTCTAATTAACTCAGATGTTGCCAATAAACCTATCAGAAGCTTCCAAAGACATGAAATCATCATATGGGCTGTCTCAAATAGTAATCTTAGTGTATGTAAACTTTTGACTTTGCAGAAAGTAATAAAAATACCTTAAAATTCTCTCTCTCTCATTATTCTGGCATTTCGCAAATATAAATAATTTTGGTAATCCTAATTGACCTAAAACGGGAAAAGTTTATTCTGATTTCATGTTAGCTAGTGAGAAAAACATGCATATGTGTCTTTTTATATAGTGTATGTAAACCTCTGGTTTCAACTGTATGTGTGTTTGTACCCTTAGTAATCACAATGATAATTGAAATCACACAGATTGAATATTTGTGTTTACAAAATATTGCAAACTTTTGCAAAAAAAAAAAAAATTGTGACTGGCACTTTTCTGAAGATTTGGTGGGGCATGGGGAGGAGAGTATGTGGTCTCCACATGCCAACAAATTTACTATATGTTACAGTAGAAACTAACGTAAATTATACTTCAAATCTATGCCAGTTCCTACCTGGCATAGATTTCAGCTTTTGGCACAGGGAATGCATGAGATGGGCCTAATTTATTAGGACAGGTGCATCTCACTTCGGTGCAGTCTTAATACATTTTCTAATGATTGTGCTAGTCTATGATGCTTAATAGCTTAATAAGAAAGACATTAACAATAACAGACATGATTTGTCTAATCATTCATTGTTTTCTTAAAAAATAATACACATCTTACAAATTTTGCTTAGGGTATGTAAATTTATGAGTACAACTGTATTTGCAGGGCAGTGACAGGGAAATGTAATTACCTGCTGATGTTTAGCTGTATTGTAACCATGTTCTTGCTAGTAAATGGAACTGTTCTGCAAATAAGTATACCTTAAAGTGGTAGATCTTTACCTGAGCTCTGTGGGGCCAGGTTAGTGGATCTGTAAAAGAATCACACACCTTTTTAAAGCTAGACTACTCCAATGTATGGACGCCACTCTGCTCAGTGTGCTGCACGTGATTCAGGATTCAGCCCACAGTAGAAACATAAAGAAGAATCCTGGCACTCACTTGCTTTTCTTTGCTATTTTATTTTAGCCAAATGTATTCAAAAAGCATGCATTGCAAGCTATCCCAAAAGTCTTTTTTATGTTAATAAGCAAATATTTTATTGAGGATAAGTGCAAAGAATATACAGGAACTTAACTTTAAGCAGCAAGGTGTATGAATAGGAAAAGAGTCCACGCAGGGCCTAGGATTTACATCCTCTTGGGACATCAGCAATCACATTTCAACATGAGAAGAGAAACATAAACATATAACACAAAAAGTAGAAACAATAATGTAACCTTCTACATCCAATCAACCAGTGCACCCTTGTCCAACCCTCAGGGTCAAATAAGCAACAGATAATATTTAGCATTAACCTCCTGTGAGAGAGTCTATTCAATAATCCGTGGGCAACTTGGCAAGGTCAGGTGAAAAGGGAAGAAGGGGAGTCCAACCGTCTACCCCAGATGCTCTGAAATTTTTCTTCCTTGTCTCTGTGTTTATAGAGGCATTTTTTTAAAGGGCAAAGTATTATTAACTGGTTAAATCCAATCTTGGAGCATGTGGGGCAAAATCTGGCAACTGTTTTCTTGGCATTCAATAGGACTTCAGTCAGGAATATCCTGTCAGTGGTGGAAGAATATAGGTCTGAGATTTTAAATAGTAAGCACATTTTAGGATCAAAAGGTACCACTAAAAGCTATGTTACCATACAGGGGGTGTTCAATAAGTTATCTACCTCAATGTGTTCTATCAGTGTTAGAAAGCTGAGCTTGTCTGTGCAGGTTGAGACATGTCTAGACATGCAATACACAGTAGCAGTTCAGTCTGATGAAAGCAGTGGAAGTGACAGGATGGCAAGTGCAGTACAGTGTGGGTCTACGAAAAAATTGAGAGATTCGGGGCATCGTTCTGTGATTAAATTCTTTAGAAAGGAAGAAAAGAAGCCAAAAGAAATCCATGAAAGGATTATAGCTTTATATGGTTATATATGATGACACACCTTCGTACTACCAAGTTTTGGGCCAAGCAGTTTAAAAGGGGTAGGGAATCAATTGAAGATGACACCCGTTCAGGTCGACCTGTCAAGGCATCTTCAGAGAAAATGTGCCATAAAGTGGAGGCCATGATTTTGGAAGATCGTCAGTCAGTGTTATAGCTTATGAATTAGGCATTTCAGTTGGCTCAGTTTCCAGTATCATTCATGATGTTTTAATGATGTCAAAGGTCAGTTCCCGGTGGGTGCCATGAATGTTGATGTTCTGAGCAAAAACATGTCGTAAGCAATTTAGCCAAGTGAATTTAGACATGCTTAGCGATAATCCAGGAGACTTCTATTCTTGGGTTGTTATGGGTGATGAAACATGGGTCCACTACCATGATCCTGAGAACAAACAGGAGTCCATGCAATGGAAGCACAAGGGGTCACCAACTTCAAAGAAATTTTGGATGTAGCAGTCAGCTAAAAAAGTCATAGCAACAGTTTTTTGGGATACAGAAGATGTTTTATTTGGAGACACCTATGCTTCAACAATGAAGGTATTACATGAGGCAATCAAAGAGAAACGTGAGAAGTTGTTGGCAGGTGTGTAGCTGCTTCACGATAATGTGCCAACTCAGAAGTCTCGCAAATCACAAGCTGCTAAAAGGGAATGCAACTTCATGGAACTTAAAGGGGTTTTCCCATCTCCCTGTCTCAGTAGCTTTGCTTGCTGTCTTTTCTCACTTCCTTTGACTGTTTGATGAACAGGACACGATGAAGTATCACAATAGATATAGACATTGTCTTTATTATTTATTATGATTACTAGATATCTAATACAAATGCAGGTCAACTAATATGCACAGTAAATGTATATTGCATTACAAAGGATTGGAGGGAAAACACAACATTACTTGCTGCAGAAGAGAACTGAGTGTTATATTTGTGTTAACATAGAGAGCTAACAGGCACTGTCATCGGCAAACTGCAATTTTGCAAACTGATTGTCCTGCTGTAGAGTGTACTTAACAGTGAGAGAACTCCACTTCCCAGAGAGCAGTGACTCGACTCTTCATCCTGTCTTACCAAATACAGGTCATGCACCAAGAAAACACTGTGTAAACAACATTTTTCTCATTTAGGGCATAGATCTATAAAAACCCATCCAGAAACGACTGACTTGAGCTGTGTATATATATATATATATATATATATATATATATATATATATATATATAAGCTCTATGCCAAATATATACCTGAGACAAGATTTGGAGACTCCTGCTATGGAGCCGCTAACACCATCTGCCACTCCTCCTCCTTTGTTAGTCTCCCAACATCAGACTCCTAGCAAGCCCTGGACTTAAGGGGGGATTTCCCCTATACTTTCCACCAGAAGGTGCCTATATGAGATTTGATTCTACCTTAGACCCTGCGGGCTCCAATAGCAACTTAGGAATGGGAAAGGAGTTGTATATCAATTGCATCTGCAGAGTGTGCCCAAGTCAGAGGTAAGGTAGATTATATATTTAAGTAAGGAGAAACTTCTTCAGCTGTTGGAAAGATTGAAAGACTTTCTCCTCACACACGTACTCCCTTGGCCTTCCACAATGACATACTGGGTAGATTTATACATTCTGGAAGAGAACTGTTGTGCCATAGCGAAGCAAAATGGTCAAAGCTAGTGAAACCCTATCCTGGGACCAAATTAATAGAATTTGACATAAAAGGGAAAGGATCAACAAGCTACCACGTGAGCCCCCAGTGCCCAAGAAGAGGAGATGGTCCGAGGAGATAGAAGATGCATAGTAGAGCCAGACGAGGAGCTCCATGGTCTACCCTCCTCCAGATGGATTGCCCAGGGAAGGTGAGACAGCCATGCTGCCCAATAGTACAATTTAAAGTTGGTGAGCCCCACCCTACCCTTCTGAAACGAACAAAATTAAAGGTGAGATGCTATTCTGGCTCATTTATTACCCCAAATTAAAGTGACTACAATATCATGGAGCTTCTGAAAGAATCGAGCAGATATGTATACAGGCAGGGCCGGTTTTAGACAAAGTGGGGCCCTGGGCAAAATTAAAAGCGGGGCCCCAAATGCTGATATGCAAACAACACCATCGTCTTCCAGTGGCAACCCCTATAATAACGCCTCCTTTCTGCCAACAAAAAAGAAATAACAAGCCCCATTTTACCACACACAATTCAAATGAGCACCTTTGTATCGACAAATAGATTTTTGCACCCAGTCATCAGTTATTATAGCGCCTCCTTATAAATAATAGTCCCTGCTTATGAATAATATTACACCTTTATCAGTAATAGCGCCCTTATAAATGATAAATAGTGCCCTGTATCAGTAATATTCCCCCTTATCAATAATAGTCACCCCGTAAAAATAATACTGCTCCCTTATTAATAATAGCCCCCTCATAAATAATAGTTACCCTTATAAATAATCGTCCCCATTATCACTAATAGCCCCCTTTGTAAATAAGCCCACTTAACAATTATACCCCCCTTATAAACAGTTCCCCTCTTATAAATAATAGCTCCCCCTTATAATGGATGCCTTATATATAATAGTTCCCCCCTTATAAATAATAGCCCGTCTTATAAATAATATTTCCCCCTTATAGTAGCCCCCTCATATTTAAGTTTCCCAATTATATATACCGTGTTTGTCCAGAAATAAGACCTACCCCGAAAATAAGCTCTAGCTAGATTTTCCAGGTTTTTTGGAGTAGGCTTGAAATATAAGCCCTACTCCAAAAATAAGCCCTAGCTAATTTAACCCCTTCCCGACATCTGCCGTGTGATTACAGCGGATGCCGGGCCTTTAAAGATGGCGGCTGCTCTGCTGCAGAGTGGCTACCATAGCTACCATACCGGGTCAATGCCCGCGATCAGTTTCTACCCTGATCATGGGCATTGTTCAGTGTGACCCCCCTCCTTCCTACCAAAGTAGCGCAACCCGGAGTTAATGCCCGCGATCAGAGTGGACTCTGACCACAGGCATTGCTAAGTGTGACTTCCGCACTTCCCCCCCGCAGTCCCCACAGCCGGTCCCAACCCCCTATAGCTACTATAACGGGTCTCCTTGTATAGCGGAGACCCGCAGTTAATGCCCGCGATCAGAGTACACTGATCGCGGGCATTGTTGAGTCTGCCAGTCCATGAACCCCCCTCCCCCCTAAATCCACCCCCCCCCCCCCCCCAAAGCAGAGCAACTATCCCCCGGGGCCGGTCCCCACCAGCCCCTTACCTTTCACGTTGCAGGTCGGCTCCCGCGCAGCGAGATCGCAGGAGCCGACTTGTTCCTTTGACAGCCGGGATATTGCAATCTATGGGATGATTGCAGGTTCAAGCCCCCTAGGATGGGTTAATGGGTTAGTAAAAAAAAAAAAATAAATAAAAGTTCAAGCCCCCTCCCACTTTCACTAGAATACATATAAAAATAAAATATTACTGTGAAACACATACACATCAGGTATCCCTGTGTCCGAAAATGTCCGCTCTACAAACTTATAAAAATATTTTACCTCTATGGTGAATGCCGTAGCGGGAAAAAAAAAAAAAAAAAAAGTGCCAAACTGCTGTTTTTTCACTGTTTAACCTCTGATAAAAGTTGAAATAAAAAGTGATCAAATGTGTGATTGTTGTTCATGGAAAAAATTAAGACCTACCTCGAAAATAAGCCCTAGCCCTTTTTTCGGAGCAAAAAATAATATAAGACCCTGTCTTATTTTCGGAGAAACATGGTAGTAACCCACCCTTATATATAATAGTTCCTCCCTTATAAATAAGAGCCCCCTTATATATAATAGTTCTCCGTTATACAGTGTCGGACTGAAGGGCCTTAGGTCCACTAGAGGAACTTGTTCTGGGGCCCCACCCAACAGCTTCCTGCTAATAGCCTACACCATGGCTCCTTCACTGAAGTCTTACATATGTGCTGACTATCTGGTGTTACTGAGTATGTTCCCAGTATAGTCAGCCCCTATAGTACTGTGCAGGCTCCAATAACTCCATGGCCAGTTCATGCACAGTACTGTATGGGGAATGACATGGCCATGGGGCACTACACGTATGTGCAAGATTATAGTGAGTGAGCTGTGATGCAGACATAGCACACAGGGCTGCCAGCAGGAATTTTGAGCCCCCCCAGTATAATACTCCACATGGTATATAATGCTCCACAGTATAAAATGCTCCCCTGAGCCCCCCATAGTGGTTCCACATGGTATATAAGGCTCCACACAGTATAATACTCCACAGTGACCCACACAGTATACTACCCCTTAGTGGCCCCAGATAGTACAATATGCTCCCCAGCAGCCCCACACAATATAATATGCTCCATACAGTATAATATGCACCCCACAGTGCCCCCCAGTATAATGCTCCACAGTGGCCTAACACAGTATAACATGCTCCACAATGGCCTCCACACAGTATAATATACTCCCCAGAGGGGTTCCCCCAGTATAATGTTCCACAGTGGTCCCCCACAGTATTATATGCTGCCCACAGTCCCCACCAGTATAATGCTCTACAATGGCCCCACAGAGTATAACATAATCTCGAAAAGCCCCACGCAATATAATACACTCCACAGTGGCCCCACACAGTATAACAGGCTCCCCACACTGCCCCTTCCCCCCAGTATAATGCTCCACAGTGGCCCCACACAGTATAATATGCTATCCAGAGGGGCCCCCCAGTATAATGCTCCACAGTGCCCCCCAGTATTTTGCTCCACAGTGGCCCCACGCAATATATTATGCTCCCCAGAACGTCCCCCCAGTATAATGTTCCACAGTAGGCCCCACGCAGTATAATATGCTCCCCAGCCAGAGGACCCCCTAGTATAATGCTCCTTAGTTCCCCCCCGAAAAATGCCCCACAGTGGCGCCATACAATATAATATGCTCTGCTGATGGCCCCCCCAGAATAATGCTCCACAGTGACCCCACTCAGTATAACATACTCCAGAATGGCCTCCACACAGTATAATATACTGCCCATAGAGGTTACCCCAGTATAATGCTCCACAGTGGCCCAAAACAGTATAATATGCTCTCCAGAGGGCCCCCCCAGTATAATGCTCCACAGTGGCCCCACACAGTATAATATAAAATTCTTCCTGGACAAACCCTTTAATATATCCCCCTAATGCCTAACACTTTAAAGAGGTTGTCCAGTATAATTTATTTATTCATTTTTTATTATTAGTCTGGGGGAGGTTAAAAAAACACCCCCCCCCCCAAAAAAAACAAAAAAAAACACCTGTCACCTGTGCGCCGATGTCTTCCCAGCAGGGTCCAGTCCTGCAGCTCCGCTGTTTTCTTTTGCCAGAAGTCCTCACTGGCACAGGTAGTCATGTTCAGTGGGAAGAAAACAACAGGCCTGTAGGACCGAACCACGCTGGATGACAATGGACACAGAAGAAGTTTTTTTTTGTTTTTTTTTTAACCTGCTCCAGCTTAATTAAAAAAAAAAGTTATCCTGGATAATTCCTTTAATGTCCCCCAGGATATTAGCCCCATTACTGCCCCCCCCCCATTATAATGGCCCCATCAATGGTCCCCATAAAGTATAGGGGACCAGTGAGGGGGCCACTGTATGGGGGGAAATAGTGAAGGGGACACTGTATGGGGGGGAATAGTGAAAGGGCCACTGTATGGGGGGAATAGTGAAGGGGCCACTGTATGGGGGGGAATAGTGCAGGAGCCACTATATGGGGGGATAGTGAAGGGGCCACTATATGGGGGGGATAGTGAAGGGGCCACTGTATGGCCCATACAGTAGCCCTTTCACTGGTCCCTCCATTGCAGTATTGGGTGATTACTTACCTGTCTGCTCCCTGGTCCCGCTCCTTCTTGCTCAAGGCACACTGATATAACGTCATGTGCACTCGGAGCAGGAAGAAGCAGGAGGCGCCGGATAATAGTTAGGTAAGTATCGGAGCTTAGCTTGTAAGCCACAGGCTCAATGGGGCCCATGGCCTACAAGCCTGTGAGCAGTAGAGCAGGAAGCCTGTGGCTACTAGTAGCAGAACCGGGTCGGCGGTGCCACTTCTTCCCAGTTTTGTGATCCGGTTATTAAAACTGGATTGCAAAACTGAGGAGAATCTGGCAGAATCACTTACCTCACCCCACCCCACTCCTGCTCGCGGCCTGTCTTCTTCCCGCAGCAGTCTGGGCCCTGTGCGACGCACAGTGAGCCCTGGCCTGGAGCGGGGAGCGGTAAGTGAATGGGGGCTTTACCGCACCTCCACTGCCTATCAAGAAAAAATGGCAGTGGAGGTCTGGTAGTGCCCCCTAATGACACGGGGCCCACCGGGGGATTCACCGGTCTATCGGTGGGCCAGTCCGACCCTGCTGGGCAGCCCCCAACGATAATCTGTTCTCAGCAGGTGATACGCAGAGAATGGAGCAGGAAGCTCAGACAGTTCTGTTCTCTGATCAAATGAATGGGAGCTGATCTGCAGTACCTGGTCTGGCCACTACACAGAGCTATTTTCATTGACTGTGTTTCACCTGCTGAGAACAGCTGAGGCTAAGATTACATCTGCGCTGGAGTCTCCAGACACTCCGTCGCAGAATCTGACAAAAATCAGCGGAGAAAACAGTCCTGCACTGAGGATTTTTCAGTCCGCCAGTTTCAGTTTTGCAACAGACACCTAGCAAACCCCACCGTTGTCCATGTCTAACCGTTAATACATTGGTCCAGTTCTCTGTCGTTCAGGTCCCCTGGCGGACCTGGATGACAGAGATCCCAGTGCAGATGTGAACCTAGCCTCACTGGTGGGTGTGCTAGCTGTCAGACTCCTACCTATCTGATATTAATGACCTGTACTTAGGATAAGTCATCAATATATTTAGCCTGGAAAACCACTTCAATGATATGTTTTTATGTTCCTCTCATACTGTATATAAATTGTGAAACTATATTCAATTGTAATTTTCCTAGTTACAAAATTACTATCATGCAAGGATTGTGTATCCCTTGATACCTTGGATCTCTCATAGATTTTTCTGTTTTTCAGCATATGAGCAGCAATTCCACATGATGATAGAAATCCAATCTTTATTTCAGAGTAAGTCGAAGTCATGGCCAAAAAAAAAAAAAAATAGCTCAAAAAGTTCACTGCAAGGATGTAAATATTTCTCACGGTTAAGTTTTATGAAATTTTAGTAGACATGCTATAAAAGGGGTCCGACTACTGGACTTAGCCTAGTCCCTTTGCTCCCAAAAAAAGAAAGACAGAAAAAGATGTGTGAGTGTACTGAGAACAAGAGCATGGGCTCCTGCATTCTCAGGAATAACAAGTTACAAATATTAAACTTGTATGGCAAGTTTAACTGACACGACACGCATTCATCTTGGAAAACACCCTCAAGTCTCCAAACAACAGATAGAACATGCATAGGATAAAGTCACGCTCATACCCTGGAGTCTAAGGGATCCCAAAATGTACCCCTGCCCCATATAATAAGACCTGTAGTATAAGTGAAATATGATAAGTGGGGGCCCAGTCACAGATTTTGCATTGGAGCCTAGAAGCTTTACATTACAGTATAACTATGCACTGCTTTATATGTGCTTGACTAAATTGTTGGAAGTTTGTCTTTAGAAAAGATAGAATAACCAGCAGTATTGGGAATGTAGCTCTAGTACACAGGCTACAAGACCAGTAGAAAGTATACAAAAGCATAAGATTATTTTTTTTAAGTTATTATTATTATTATAATACTATGCAAAAGTTTTAGGCAGATGTGCAAAAATGCTGCAATGTAAGAATGCTTTTAAAAATAGTGTTAATTTTTAAAAGTTTAAAAGTGTTAATTTTTGTCAATTGAAAAAAAATAAGTGAATGAACAGAAGAGCAGAACAGAAATCAAATCAATGTTTGGTGTGACCACCCTTTTCCTTCAAAACAGCATCAATTCTTCTAGGTACACCTGCACACAGTTTTTGAAGGAACTTAGCAGGGAAGTAGTTCCAAACATCTTGGAGAACTAACCACAAATCTACTATGGATGCAGGCTTGCTCAAATCCTTCTTTCTCTTCATGTAATCCCAGACAGACTCAATTGTGTTGAGATTGGGGCTCTGTAGGGGCCATATCATTACGTCCAGCACTCCTCCTCCAAAGGGTGGTTACATCAAATGATGACTTGATCTAGATTTCTTTTTTGGTCATTCACTTAATTTTGTTAATTGATAAAATTGCTATTAAAAATCTATTAACATTTCTATGTGTAAATTATATTGTAAATTCTATTTAACAGTAAACATATACTGTATCTGAAATAAAGCCATTTCTGAAGTTTCACCTAGTATTGTGGATTCAGTGCATTCTTTTGTGCCAGTTAAGTGGCATTTGAAATGCCAATGTGAACCTACTGTCCTTACCAAAGGTAACTATGGACTAGAGAGTGTGTTGTACTTCAGGAATACAAATCACAATTTAATTGTTTCATGTAGCTGTAAAATATCATATCATTAGGATCTTAGCCTATGAAATGACATCACAGCTAAGCTTACTGCGCACAGCAAATTAGTTAATGTATTAATAGGATCCTTATGCCTGTATGCCACACAGGTTGATATATAACTGTCAGGTTACTGAAATGCTAACGCTATCAATTTACAGCTCATTGGCCTTACTTGACAGTTTTCTTTTCTTCCAACAAAATAATTAATCTCCTTTCTGTTTTCCACTTGTGTTATGAAGTTATTTATGTGCATCTTGATAAATGACATCCTTTCTCTGTTCTTTGACCAGTCAGCATAAGTATTTTAGTGTATGTCACGTCTCTCATTTACATGAGATGAATGGTCTATTAGCTGAGAAAACAATATTTCTCTTGTCTGTGACAATAACAGAGTTGTCATCCTCTCATGACCAATGCAAGCTAGATTTTGGACATGTTCCGTACCACAATGAAAAAGTAATTTTAAGAGAAAATTGCTGACTTTTTATAGGTTGTCAGTAAAAATCTGCTGAAGTGGAGAAGACTGATCCTGACTGACATCAAGTTCAGTAATAAACACAAGAATAGGAAATGCACTTTGTATCTTAGACTAGCCTTATGTGATACACTTGTATCTTGTCTAGTAGAATTGGAGGAATATATGATGGTGAAGGAGCTGTCTGTGAAATACAAGGACTGGTTGGTGTCTTTTGCAGAATGACTCTCCATTCTGGCCAAGTTCCAGCCAGAGGATCCTCCTTTATGACATCATCGTCAATAATCTTCATGAGACATCCCCTTTAAGCTTACTTTCATTATTGTTCATCAGCTTGCTATTCTGGCAGACCTCAGTCATCCTGCCACTGTAGCGTAAATGTGTAACTGGCCATGGATTCCCCTGCAAAACCAGCTTCCCTCCCACAATCATCTGTTTGCCGGGACACCAGAAGCAAGTCCTACAGTGGCCAAATTATCATTGCAGCATCTGGATTTTGAAAGGAGTTGTCCCTGATAAGACAACCTCTATAATATAGGCCCGTAGACAGCCTGAATATACAGTGCTGGCCAAAAGTATTGGCACCCCTGCAATTCTGTCAGATAATACTCAATTTCTTCCAGAAAATGATTGCAATCACAAATGCTTTGGTAATAATATCTTCATTTATTTTGCTTGCAATGAAAAAACACAAAAGAGAATGAAAAAAAAAGTCAAATCATTGATCATTTTACACAAAACTCCAAAAATGGGCCGGACAAAAGTATTGGCACCCTCAGCCTAATACTTGGTAGCACAACCTTTAGACAAAATAACTGCGAACAACCGCTTCCGGTAACCATCAATGAGTTTCTTACAATGCTCTACTGGAATTTTAGACCATTCTTCTTTGGCAAATTTCTCCAGGTCCCTGAGATTTGAAGGGTGCCTTCTCCAAACTGCCATTTTGAGATCTCTCCACAGGTGTTCTATGGGATTCAGGTCTGGACTCATTGCTGGCCACTTTAGAAGTCTCCAGTGCTTTCTCTCAAACCATTTTCTAGTGCTTTTTGAAGTGTGTTTTGGGTCATTGTCCTGTTGGAAGACCCATGACCTCTGAGGGAGGCCCAGCTTTCTCACACTGGGCCCTACATTATGCTGCAAAATTTGTTGGTAGTCTTCAGACTTCATAATGCCATGCACACAGTCAAGCAGTCCAGTGCCAGAGGCAGCAAAGCAACCCCAAAACATCAGGGAACCTCCACCATGTTTGACTGTAGGGACCGTGTTCTTTTCTTTGAAGGCCTCTTTTTTTTCCTGTAAACTCTATGTTGATGCCTTTTCCCAAAAAGCTCTACTTTTGTCTCATCTGACCAGAGAACATTCTTCCAAAAAGTTTTTGGCTCTCAGGTAAGTTTTGGCAAACTCCAGCCTGGCTTTTTTATGTCTCTGGGTCAGAAGTGGGGTCTTCCTGGTTATCCTACCATAGAGTCCCTTTTCATTCAGACGCCGACAGATAGTATGGGTTGACACTGTTGTACCCTCGGACTGCAGGGCAGCTAGAACTTGTTTGGATGTTAGTCGAGGTTCTTTAGCCACCATCCGCACAATCTTTCGTTGAAATCTCTCGTCAATTTTTCTTTTCCGTCCACATCTAGGGAGGTTAGCCACAGTGCCATGGGCTTTAAACTTCTTGATGACACTGCGTACAGTAGAGACAGGAACATTCAGGTCTTTGGAGATGGATTTGTAGCCTTGAGATTGCTCATGCTTCCTCACAATTTTGCTTCTCAAGTCCTCAGATAGTTCTTGGGTCTTCTTTCTTTTCTCCATGCTCAATGTAGGACACAGGACAGAGGTTGAGTCAACTTTAATCCATTTCAACTGGCTGCAAGTGTGATTTAGTTATTGCCACCACCTGTTATGTGCCACAGGTAAGAGGTGCTGTTAATTACACAAATTAGAGAAGCATCACATGATTTTTCAAAGGGTGCCAATACTTTTGTCCACCCCTTTTTTTTGTTTGGTGTGGAATTATATCCAATTTGGCTTTTTGACAATTCTTTTTGTGGTTTTCCATTGACAACAAATTAAATGAAGATATTATTACCAAAGCATTTGTGATTGCAATCATTTTCTGATAGAAATTGAGTATTATCTGACAGAATTATAGGGGTGCCAATACTTTTGGCCAGCACTGTAGGACTGGGTAAAAAAAATGATTCTATGGCAACATTAAAGGACTTTCCCATACACATAACCACATACAATTGTAGACAATTAAAAGTTAAATGTTTTTGCAGATGTTAGTAATTACAAATTTTGCAGAGTTTTGCATTTTTTTCTCTACCAAGGTCTTTTGTCTTGAAACTTTCTTTGACTTTTATCTGAGACTTCTCAGATACTCAGCCGTTATTTCCTTATTGTGTGCATGCTATCAGGCAGTGACACTACATGCATGAGGAGATAACCAGGAAATCATGGCTGGGTTTCTAAGAAGTGCCAGACCATGGAAAGTTTCTGCACTCCTGGTAGTATCCATAGGCAACTGATCAAGACAAAAGACTATCACCACTAAGATCATTAGAAAAAAAAAAAATGTAATTACTTATATTTGAAGATGTTTATTTTTTAATTGCATACACATTTAAATATAGATACATTCCTGGGAAACCCCTTTAAGGCAATTTGAATATTTTTCTTACAGGCTCTTACTTCTTACTGTGCGTATAGAACAGTAGACCATACTGTATCTTTAACTGTGTACTGTCTAAAATTAACTAAACTACTCTCATACATATCTGTACATCACAAATGTACAGTATATATAGTACTGTAAATATTTACTGTACATATAGTATAAAATCTTGATCTGTGATACACAGAAATGTCAAAGTAGTTTAGTTCATTTTAGACTGCATATAATGAACACAAAAAAGATACAATTTAATCACAGATTGATACAATACACTG
Organism: Leptodactylus fallax; assembly: GCA_947044405.1. Taxonomy (NCBI): domain Eukaryota; kingdom Metazoa; phylum Chordata; class Amphibia; order Anura; family Leptodactylidae; genus Leptodactylus; species Leptodactylus fallax. Next base: position 6,672,116 of record CAMRHE010000012.1, read on the forward strand.
TATATACATATATACCCTGTTTCCCCGAAAATAAGACAGCGTCTTATATTAATTTTTGCTCCCAAAGATGTACTGTGTCTTATTTTCAGGGGATGTCTTATTTTTTTTTCAATGAAGAAGAATTCACATTTATTGCTGAACAAAAAAATGAACATTTATTATATACGGTACTGTACAGTACAGCATAACCATACAAACTGTGAATCCTATCAAGAATTTCTTACTACTACCGTACCATTATTTCCATGTACAACAATTAACAGTATGGTACATTTACCAATATTTACGGTACGAATAGAAAGTAAAATTTATTCAATGACAGTTATGTCATCATCTTCTAGGACATCATCATAACAATCCAAACCATTAATTTCCCTGCACACAGTATCATGCCCCATAGTGGCCCCTGTACACAGTATCATATCCCATAGTGGCCCCTGCACACAGTATCATGCCCCATAGTGGCCCCTGCACACAGTATCATTCCCCATAGTGGCCCCTGCACACAGTATCATATCCCATAGTGGCCCCTGCACACAGTATCATGCCCCATAGTGGCCCCTGCACACAGTATCATTCGCCATAGTGGCCCCTGCACACATTATCATTCCCCATAGTGGCCCCTGCACACAGTAGTTTGCCCCATAGTGGACCACCCATGAACAATTATTATACTGTGGGGTCTTTTCAGACCCCAGAGTATAATGATCGGAGACCCAGGAGAGGATAGAAACATAAAAAAACAACGTTGCTTACCTGTTCCTCGCTCCGGTGCATGCCCGTGCGCTACTCCGGCCGCCTTCACTGTTAGACCAGGCCGCGTCACGTGATCCGGCCAGCGTCGCGACGCAAAATGACGTCCGCTGACGTCACCAAACAGGCCCGAAGCCTGGAGAAGCGTAGGACAGGTAAGCACATAGTTTTTTATGTTCGCTCACCTCCCCTGGGCCGCCGATTATTATACTCCGGGGTCTGAAAAGACCCCGGAGTATAATGATAGCAGAGATTGTGGGGTTCTCCCGCGGCCTCACATATCGTATATACCGTATGTTCTGTTCGGGAACATACGCCTTACTTTCGGGGGGATGCCTTATATTAGGCAATTCTCCGAAACCTCTCCTATGCCTTACTTTCGGGGGGTGTCTTATTTTCGGGGAAACACGGTATATACACACACACACACACATTGTATATATGGTATATAGACTTGATCTGTGTATTTTCTATTGTGTTCTTAATTTTAAAAGAAAGTGTGCAAAACTTTTAGGCAGGTGAGAAGGAAAAAAACCCGCAAGATAAAATGAGGAGTTCTGGAAGTGATTATATGGTCCCCACAAAGCTGAAGGATTTGATCAAGCCTACATCAACAGAAGATCTGTAGTTGGTTCTCCAAGGAACATCCTCCCTGCCGAGTCCTTCACCAACTGTGTGCAAGTGTACCTAGAATAATTAATTTATTTTACATTATATAATTGCAAATAAAATATAATTTCTGTACTTCCGTGTATTATTTGTAGTTTAAGAAAGATTTGAATCTTGTTGGTCAGTATAATAGTATATAGTGCGCTATTTGGCTAATAAGAGTTCAGAAATAAAGCAGATTTATGGTTATGAGTCTGGTATATGTGTAAGACTTCCCCATCTCTCTCCACCCCTCATGCCAATGATTAGTAGTCCACTTTGAATATGTGTTGTGGGAGGATAGGCTCAGTGGTAGCAGCAGCGGACCCAGACAGAGACAGACACAAAAAAAGTCAGGTACAAACAGGTTTTACCCTGTGCATTTATTTTTTCCAAAATGGCAAAACAAAATAAGCCTTAACAGTCAGGCAAAACGATAGCAGAAATCCTGCTCGTCTGAGCTATTAGCTAAACAAAAGGCCCTAATTATACATGTGGCTTGCTTCAGCCACATGGTCAACACACAGGGCAAAAACACAGGCAACAGCTCACACTGAACTCTTACCAGTTGTCAGAGTGTTAGGGCAGAAACCAGCTCCTCCTCTCTCCCCAGGAACTGCCCAGGACTGAGGCCTTGACAACCTTTTATAGGCCTTTTAATGAGGCTCAGCTCCCACCTGTGCTTGAAGGCTCCTTCCTGCTGTAGGACAGGAAATGGTTAACAGAACGGCCTTCTCACAGCTGAGGTTTTGTTACAGATCTGTGTTGTAACCTCACTTACCATACATAAGTGAGGAATCTGGGGGAGATATAGCGACCTTTCAGAACTTTACCTGTCACCTTCTCACAGTGTGTAATAAAATAGGCACAAGACTGTACATATTTGGCAACAATATGAGAATAGGTCCCTTTGAACTGTCCTGGAATTGTATTGCAGAGATGGAAATAGGAACCAAAACCCTCTTGGAGGAGAGTGTAAGACTTCTGACACCTAGGTCTGGCTTGTTCAACCTTCAAAGCATGGACATCAGTGTATTTAAACTAAAAAAAAAACCTCATCCTGTTCTTTATAGTGACAGGAATTAGGGTAGGTTTACACAGTGTAATTTGCAGAGGAATTTGCGGGTGTCTTCCTGTGCTCTGTGCTTTGGTTTTCCTTCTGAATAACCCCAGACAAAATAAGGCCAACCAGCATGAACCTTGAGGCTAAAGCACCACGTTGCGGAAACACAGTTTTTTTTGTTGCAGATTTTGCTGCGTTTTTTTGCGCCAAGGCCAGGAGTGGATTGAGCTGAAGGTAGAGGTATAAGAGCTTCCTATATATTTCCCATTCCTTTTGTAGCCATTCTTGACTTTTCGCTCAAAAAACCTCAGCAAAATCTGCAACAAAAAAAGCTGTGTTTCCGCAACGTGAGGCCTTAGCCTGAAGCAAGATTGAGCAGAATGTTTGTCTTTTTAACATTCTGAAAAAAGAAGTATCCGTCTGAAAACAATGAGAGGCATTTTCCAACCGGAATTTGGAGATGATTTTGAGAAGGAATCCACCTCAAAATCCGCTCCAAATTATGCTATTTATGGGTAGGCAAATGCATGGCTCAGTACTGTGCAATGTGGGGATATTAAACAGCACACCTCTGGAGGCTAGGTTCAGCCTCAACTTGCTTATGAGTGGCAAGAGCAGCGCTCCAAGTAGTTGTAGCCCATCCCTAGTGCCCCAACTGCCTCATTTGCCTAAGACTTCAAAACTGTTTTTCGCCAAACCTATAAAAGTTACATACATCACAAAAGTATAATATTTATGACTGCAATGTGGTGCTTACAGTTGAGTAATCTTTGGGGAGGTGATAGACTCCCTTTCAGCTAGTTAGGGGTACTAAGATATTGTAGATGTAGTATATTATTGTTAAACAATATATTATAGTGCATAGCGTTTTTATGTTCACAATGCCTGAGTGGCTAGGTTAATTGACTTGCAATAGTCATCCTGCAAAGTCAGAACAGACTTTACCTTTCCTATGCAGGTGAGTTTTTTTTTTTCGCTAAGGATTAGTTGACCTAAAGTTTTTTTGTGATATGTACAAAGGGGGTGTCTATTGTCATTATCATTAATAAGGGGTGTCCTTGTGCTTTGTCTTCATTAGCACCGAGAGAGTGTTCTTTGGCCACAGTTTTTTAACATGAGGGGTCTGTCTAATTTTTCTGTCACTGGATCAAGAAGGATGCCCTTAGCAGAAGAAGGGGTGTCTTATGAGAAAAGAGTTATATTACTTGTAGCCCCCCTTCATGCTTTCCTAATTATTCACTCTGCTACTTGTACATTTTGTTGTGCTGCATCCTGTCAGTCCACCCGCCTGACACTTTATATGGACACGTGTGCAATACGTGTCTTTCCTATGCTAACATTTTGAGATTGACATTGGGTGATTATTATTATTATTTATTTTTAGAGCACCATTGAGTACATGATGCTGTACATTTGAGTGTTTACATACAATATACAAAATACACAAAACAAGCACAGTGACCAACTTCGCAGCGGGATAGAGGGCCCTGCCCGCAAGGGCTTACAATCTATGCTTACTTGTAAGGCAGACAAATACAAGGTTATGATCTACTTTAAACATCCTTTCAGTCAGAATATGTGTTGCGGCTGGGGATTCCTCAGTGGTTGTGTTTGTGAGTTGTGGTTTTTAGTTGCCTGCCTTATTGTTGCACATGTCAAGTCTTTCTTTAAGGAAAAGCAGCAAGAATGAAAGAAAGTACAATCATTAACTTTGTGAACAATGCAGTCAATCCTTTCCTGATGCATATTGCATCCTATTGTGTACTCCATGGTGATGACACATCACCTGTCTGTCAAGATAGGTCCAGACCTTCAGTTATGCTAGGTTCACACTTGCGTTCGGGTTTCTGTTCTTTGGGTCCGCTTGGGGACCGTTCTTGGGGTCCACTGGGTTTCCGCCCGGTTTCTGACCGAAAAATGTGGAGAGAAAAGTCATGCTTGAAGGACTTTTCTCCCCGCATTTTTCAAGCAGAGTGATGGACGAAATGCCCGAAAGGGCAACGAGCGCTGTTGTGAATCCAGCCGTAAACAAAAAATTTAAACATAGTCTTTGCATAAATTGTATACAGCTATTGCCTGAGGACTATCCTTCTGACATACAGTATATGGAGGATGTACATTTCATCAGCAATAGGTGATTAAAAAAAAAATAAAAGCAAAGGAATTATTTTACTGACTTAAGACACATTTACAAATGTAGCATTTGTCGAAATCATCAGTTTAGCACACTACAGTGTCTATGCTATTTGCTTAATGTACCACTTATTCACTTAGCATTAGAACCACTATGCTACACAAATACTGCAGAAATGTTCAAAGTGCTACACTATTAAAGTAGTATACCAAAATGATATAGTTCCATCATCTTCTGCTATGTCCATGTCAGTTCATTTTTAATTCATTCTGATTAGACTCCCATATGGCTAAAACTTCAGGATGGAGATGAGACTTGCAAGAGAATTTTTTTTTTTTTTTTTTGCGTCACCTTTTGAAACAAATTGGCTACTTGATACTTAGCTGGACAAAATACTGAAAAACAAATAGAGAAGGAAAAGACTTGGCTTTTTTCAAAATTTTGTTCCTTACAAGATAAAGGGGCTTCCATTTAAGATGATTTGTTGCAGGCAGACAAGATAAAACATTTTATGAGAAATCGTCAAAAAAGAACAATTCAATTTCTACAAAAGTAGATAGCAGAAACCTTGCTCCTGATGTATTCTTAGGATAGGTCATCAATATCTGATCAATGGGGGTCTGACAGTTTCCTCTTCACAGCCCAGTGTTATCACATTCATTCGTCACATGTCCAGTTTGAGGCATAGTTCCATTCAAGTGAATGAGGCTAAGCACACAGCCCCATTAGTAAAGTGCTACAGAATATGTTGGTGCTATATAAATAAAGTTTATTATTATTATTATTATTCATTAGGCCACGACCTAACATCACTCTGAAAGATGGCTCCCTGAATGGAAGATGGTAAAGACAGGGGCGTAAATACTGGGGTAGCAGCTGTAGCGGCTGCCACAGGGCCCGGGACATTAAGGGGCCCGGAGCCCTGTGGCAGCCACTACTGCGAGCCCCAAAAACACTGCTATCATTATACTTTGGGGTTTTTTCAAACCCCTGAGTAAAACGATCGGGGGCCCAGGTGAGGTGAGCGAACATAAAAAACAACGTTACTTACCTCTCCTACGCTCCGACAGGCTTCGGGCCTGTTTGGTGATGTCCCAGACGTCAGCCAACTTCATTATGTGTTGCGACGCCGGTCTGGCTCACGCGAGATCTGGTCCAACATTGAAGATGGCTGAAGTAGCACACCGGAGTGCAGCGGAGCCAGGAAGAGGTAAGTAGCATTGTTTTCTATGTTTGTATCCTCCCCTGGGTCTCCGATCATTATACTCTGGTTTCTGAAAAGACCCCAGAGTTTAATAATCATTCATGGGTGGTCCACTGTGGGGCATAATACTATGTGAAGGGGCCACTATGGGGCATAATACTGTGTGCAGGGGCCATTATGCTGCATAATATTGAGTGCAGGGGCCACTATGGGGCATAATACTGTGTGCAGGGGCCACTATGCTGCATAATACTGTGTGTAGGGGCCACTATGCTGCATAATACTGTGTGCAGGGGCCACTATGGGGCATAATACTGTGTGCAGGGGCCACTATGGGGCATAATACTGTGTGCAGGGGCCACTATGCTGCATAATACTGTGTGCAGGGGCCACTATGCTGCATAATACTGTGTGCAGGGGCCACTATGGGGCATAATACTGTGTGCAGGGGCCACTATGGGGCATAATACTGTGTGCAGGGGCCACTATGCTGCATAATACTGTGTGCAGGGGCCACTATGCTGCATAATACTGTGTGCAGGGGCCACTATGGGGCATAATACTGTGTGCAGGGGCCCCTAAGGGGCATAATACTGTGTGCAGGGACCACTATGGTGCATAATAGTGTGTGCAGAAATGCGGTTTGTGCGGGGGGGGGTGTTGGAGGGGGGTGGTTCGGGGTGGTTGGGGGCGGCTTTTTGGGGGGGGGGGGCATGTCAAATGTTCGCCTAGGGGCCCAGCCATTCCTAGTTATGCCACTGGGTAAAGATGTTTAAGACTGAGGCCCCAGATTGCCTAAACACAGTGTTTTTGTTGCAGATTTTGCTGGGGGGGGGTTTAGCCAGAGTCAGGAGTGGATTTATCAGAAGTGAAACATCTAAGAGCCTCCTTTATATTTTCCATTCTTGTTCAAGCCACTCCTGACTTTGGCTCAAAAAACTTCAGCAATCTGCAACAAAATACGCTGTGTTTCTGCAACGTGGGGACTTATACATCTTATTCATTTTCTGTTCAGGGAGCTATCTTTCAGGGAGTATCAAACACCAAAGAGTTTTACAAAGTGGAAGATGTAAAAGCCATGGGGGGGAGGGCGGAGCTGGGCAGCATTTAGGGGAACTTATCTAGAACAGAGAATGATGCCCCAGCAGGAGAAGAAACACCCCCAAAGCCCTTTTCAGCTAATTTGCAAAATAATAAAACGCTGATTTTCAGGAAAGTGGCGCTGCAATGCAGAAAAAGAAAGACATCTTTGGAAAGTGCTGTCACTATTTTGATACCGATTTTCCTGCTGACAGACTCCCTTTAACTACAGATGCAGTGGTGGTTTTGGAGTGGGGGAACCCACCTTTTGGACAAATGAATTCAAGCACATTGATCAACGTCAGACACAGTACGCTTCTCTAATTTCAGGGAAAGCCAAAAGACATTATATTATTATTTATTTAGCTTACTTGTATAGCACCAGCATATTCTGCAGCGCTTTTACAGACACTGACATTATCTTGTCAGAAACAAGGCAGTAGTATATAAGTATAGCAAGTATAGTCAGACTGACTGTAGTATAGTACATAATAAAGCAGGGGAACTAGGAGCACTTCATTAAAGAAAGAATTTGCCCTGCTAATGAAAAGGACAGAGGCCAACCTAGTGGATGAAAGAGAGTCCACTTCAAGGGTTCCCTAAATGTTAGGTCTGACCCTCAGTCACAAAGAAATGTGTCAAAGAGAATAGAAATTGAACAAGTTGTCTTAGCAAATTATCAGGAGCTGGGGACCTCTGAATTGGATGGAATAGCAGCAAGGAGAAATAAAAAACTGGAATAGCTGAGTTCAGTAAGAAAACTAGACTATCCAGTCTAACCTAACTACATGTGTTCTAGTTCATTTAGAATGGGCGATTTCATGACTTCTTTTCCCCAGCACTTATGACTAATGAGAATACAGATAAAGCTATCAATATGACTTCTAGAGGTGATTTTATCACTTGTTATTGGCCTTGAAATGTTATAGTCCCTATCTTGCTGCATCTTTGCGTGGATTTTTTAACACTAAACCCACAGGAATATTTTCGTCATGTCATCAGGATATAGTTCTGTGATTTCAGCCAGAAGAAAAGTGCTAGGAACTTCTAGCCTCTGGAAAAGCATCTACAAACTGTGTCATTGACAGACAGCAGAAAAGATCATTTGATTGGTGTAAGAAACAACAATATTGAGAAAATAAATGTTCAGGCATTCCAGCATTTCTTAAACCCCTTCCTGATGCCATTTTCCATTGTTGCGCTGCCTGCCTTTCAAAAGCCATAACTTTTAATAATTTAATAATTGTACCAATCACAACAGTTGGGGTCTTTCAGATCCCTGTGTGAATCCATCAATAGTGTGAATGTGCGATCACTGTTCCATTCACTTCTATGGAACTGACGGAGATAGTCACATAGGCACACTACTGATCCATTTACAGTCATTTCTAGTGATCAGTGGGTTATCAGAGGTGAGGCCACTTATCACCATTTATTACCTATACTGTAAAAAGGTGATAAACATTATGTGTGGGCCAATCCCTTTTAAAGAAAGTTCTCTCACTTCCCCCCATTGTTTTGATATAAAACTTCAATTGGTGTTGCTCTGAATAAGCATGGGTATGTCTGGTGTGGCTGTATAAGATGATAAAATAAATATCTTTCCTCTATTGCTAGAAAGACATTGAACCCAGTTTGGGTTCTGATAACAAACCATTGGTGCTGCCTTCAGACTGAAGCAAAGAAAAAAAATTAAGTGAGAAGAAATTTGATATTATAAGGCTTTTTTTTAAAATAAAAAAAATAATTACAGTGTCTTAAAAGTGTCTTGTGCAGTCATATTCTGATAGAATCCAGTAACTGCGTGGTCAGCTATTCCTTAAAACCAGCGTTGGAACCTGTTTGTTCTCAGTACTAGTGTAGGTCTTATTGACACGTGTAGTGTTACCAGTGCGACAATAATGGCAAGAGGAACCAATACTAAGTATACAAGAAAAAAAAAGAAAAAAAAAAACCAAAAAACGAATTTGTGGCCTGAGGGTGACCTCGGAGCTAGTCCAGCTGCAATGGCAGTATATTCAATCTGTGATGGGAGAAACAGCTGTTAGTATATGAGATCACAATATACTATTTTCATATTCCACTTATTTTACCCCCTTAGATGTCTGGGATAGAGCTCGTCACTCACACTGAGTTTTGCAAGTTGTTGTACAAAGGGTATTACAGTACTTTAATCTTTTGGCATAAGAAGAAACAAATGTGACTTCTAAGTGAATGTGTTATGCTCAACAACATCATTATCAGTATAGCCAGTATCAACAAGAAGCTGGCTGATTAAATTTTAACACTAAAGCTGTTACTAAACTTGCAGGCATACATTAGCCAGTACAAGATGTGGTATGTGCAATATGTTTAATGATGCCATTGGAAGATTCTGTTACAAAAACCCATATACTCTGCATACAAATGAAAGAAACCGTGTTCTATTAATGTGACAGTGTTAAAGATCAGGAAAGAAAAAGTTGGGAAAACTGTTTAAAACATGATACAAACAGCTGTTTTCACAAGAAGACACAGACAGTGATTTACATATGTCTAACAAAGAGAATCCGTAAACTTACTGGCTAAAGTAGTAGAAATTTCTTTTCATACTTGCATAAAAAGTCCAGAGCATAGCTGTGTTGTTGAGTATACCAGAAATACTGCTTTTCTGATACCTTCCTTCTTGCTGAGCTGATCAGGGGGATCCGGCTGCTGACATTGACAATTACTTTTGTCAAGGGTAAATGTGTCACCTACTAATGTATGGTCACAGCCAGAAAGTTAGAGCAAACATCAACCTTGCAAAGGGACTGAATGAGATAAATGATATGCTCACGTATTCACACACATACATGCAGTCTGTATCCCCACACATACATACACGTATATACAGTGGTGAACCTAGCCTCTGCTGCCTGAGGCGGACTATAGAAAGACGCCCCGCCCCCCATAAAAAAAAAAAATTGAGTTTCTATGCTACTAGCTTCACACGCTGTTATCGTCACGCAATATACACAAAGTTATACAACAGTTTTTAAGAATTCTTCTTACTGCATTACTTAAGTATCAGATCAACAAAACGGTATTAACAATGAAAGTAACTTCACACATCTTCTGCTTGGTGGATGGACGAGCCCACGTGGCCCCCATTCTCTATAATAGGAGTGCCGCAGATAGCTGAGTACTGGACTTCGGCTATCTTCGGCCATTGAAGTGAATGAGAGCCACGCGGGTTCGTCCATCCACCAAATGACACACCTATATATGGCTGCGGTCAGGCTGAATTCCCACCCAGTGGGGGGAAAAAAACCAATTCTCAGGCTCAGTGGGGGTCTCAGCAGACAGACCCCCATCACTCAGGTATTTATCCTCTATCATTTAGGTGAATATAGTGCAGTAACATTTTGTGACTTACAGGTGATGTCTCTGACTAATCCTTCACATTTCCCTTCTCTTCCCTCTGGACCGCCATGACCACTTCTTCCAGCTGTGACCTGTCTCTGTAAAGTTTGCAACACAGACATCTTTGGCTCCTCTTTTCTTCCAGGCATCCAACCCACATTGTCCTCACCTGCACACCCATCCTGCTGCTACCCCAATTCTAAAATATATGATATAACCCCCCATAATGAATAATACTCCCAAGTGCATCTTTATATTAATAATGTCCGTGTGTACCCTGTATAAATAGTGCCCCTTAGGGGGGCGTGGCTAGCCAGAGCAGAGATAAGACGTACATCCCGCGGCTCCTGCTAGTCCTTACTGGGATCTATCCTATATCGGGAGAATCCCACAACCATCGCACAATTCCATCGCACAATTAATCACCCAGGGGCATTCCCCCAGGCTCCAGTCAGTTAAATTAGGGTGCTTAGACTGCACTTACAGCCACCTAAACAGCGATCTAGGGCCGGGGCCTACCTCGTCTCCTCTCCTCATCCGCCATTTTGACCGCGTCTCTAAAGAGTGGCTCGCGGACCTACTAAACGCAGGCCTCTGCTGGCTTACCTGCTTTCACCGCTCCAGCCGGCACTCCTGTTCGTGGGATTGGACGCTTGCGACAGCGGAGGCTCCGACCGGTACCAGCTACGGTGCGAGGCAGAGGACTGAGGGTCACTTGTTGTGGAGGACGCCATCTTGGGCCTTTGCGCGGAGACTCCGGGAGGTAGGAACACCGGCGACTGGCGGAGGAGGTCCTGTTATCCTGAGCGGCTTCGTGCAGCACGGATCCCTGAGGCGGCTCCCGGGTAGGGGATATATCGCAGAGGACGCAGGGAGGGGGAGTGCCGAGACCTTACGCAGACACCAGGGGGACTCCTCACCTCTCCCTGCCGCTACGAGCGAAGAGCCTGCGCTGTGCCTCTGCCGACCTACAGTCTGCACCTCCTTCACCCTGCAGCGCAGAGGTCTAGCACGGCCTGAAGCAGCAACTGCAGGTCAGTGGGGTTCGGGCCGGGTGCTGGCATATTTCCTCCTTTCCTCCTGAGTGCATCTGGACTTAGCACGGGCCCTCACTCCTACTCCAACTATATATAGTATACAGGTCTGGTGCGAGCCTTCAAAACCCACTTCAGCTCTGCGACACTTAGGCCTGCATAGATCTCCATCTCTACCCCAATTAGAGGTACAAAGGATTCATCACTGATACTCCTCCCCTCAGATGATGGCGACATAAACTTGGGGACCTAGTGCACCGTCTAGCAACTATAAGCGACTAATAGCCTGTATTGGAATATCTTTCCTCTGTAATGCTACCTTTTGGGTACACATAATTGGCATCATGGTGAAGGGTAGGAAATCTGTAAGAAGACCAGACAACAATCTGACTAACTATTTTGAATGGGATCGTGGCGGAGAGGGGGGAACCGAACCTCACGCATTCAGACCATATAGAGCTCACGCCTCCATTGCCCACAACTGCCGTATTAAATACGACAACACAAATAATCGAAGAGGCTCCTAACTACTCCACGGACACAGAGGTTTTGCTCTTACCTTCCACCCCTGAAGATATCCGTTCAGTGGCACCACGAATCTCTAGCGCCACTTTTCAGTCTGGCAAGGAACAGTGCCTACCCTCTCGATACACACCATCTCCAAGCACAAGCCCGATTAAACAAAAACCACGTATAGAGCTATCTGGAGAAATGGAACATTCCAAGGATCAAACTCCCTCTAACGCTTCCTCGCCAGTCCCAATGCATGACCTTGATAACTTCCAAACTACTAATGGACCGGCTTCTGAACATACACTAAGAGAAATGCTTCTGGCCCTCCGTAGTTCCCTTCAAACGGATATATCACAACTACTTCAACCACTTCAGTCATCTGTCAAGGCTCTGGATGGGCGAGTTACACATATTGAAACCAAGATGGGTGACTTAGCTACATCCCACAACCAAGTTATCGACGCACACAACGATATTGCAGAAGACGTGGAAAACCTTAAGGCGAAACTGGCTGATATGGAGGACCATTCCCGTAGGAACAACATAAAATTCAGAGGCATCTCAGAACAAATCCTAACAGCAGATCTGCTCTCATACGTGCAGGAATATACCAAATTCTTACTACCTGACTCCTCCACTATAGATATCACTATTGACAGAATACATAGACTTCCTCGCCCTAAACATCTAGGAGAGGATGTTCCGAGGGATGTGCTGGCGAGATTCTACTTTTTCCATGTAAAAGAAAAATTACTAGACGCCGCACGCAAACAGCATATTTGGCCTCCTAAATTCCAAGACGTACATCTCTACACAGTTCTCTCAGCAACGACCCTCCGTCTTCGCAGAGAACTACTCCCGGTTACAACAGCGCTTCGCAGAAATAAGATCCAATACAGATGGGGGTTTCCTGTGAAACTACGTATCATCAAAGATGGGACCACTACTACCATACACAACTTAAATCAGGGTAAGGCGTTGCTTTTAACTTGGAAGATACCGATATCTCTCCCTCAAGACGCGGAAACTCCTACTCCTCGCCCACTTACTGGGCGCACATCTCCTGCCAGCCGCAAATGATATTCCAAGTTGGCTACCACTCCTCTTCTATGGTGCACAACACCCCCCGTATCGGCAGTCTGCCCGGCTAGTTTCTGACTATAACCCCTGAAATATACAGTGAATCTGTATTTGTCCTTGAACTGTTCGTTCATACATTTGTTTATTAACTTTACTACTTGTGATACTACTTCCCCCTCCCTCTACTGAGTCCAGAAGTTTTTCGATATCCTTACTCTAAAGTGGCAGCATGGTGCTCAGGCTGGCATCTCTCAACGCCCGTGGACTCAACAGCCCTCAAAAACGTTCTTACTTCTGGAAAGAGGCTCTCTCGCTATCTGCGGATATATTCTGTGCCCAGGAAACACATCTTCTACAAAAGGATGCCTTCAGACTAAAACACCCCTCCTTCCCTGTAATATATCACGCACATCACCATTCAAAGAAGTGTGGAGTTCTTGTCGCCTTTAAAGACACAGTGGCTTTCTCATTACTGACGCAAAGATCAGATTCCCAAGGCAGATTCCTTATAATCGTCTGTCTCATTAGTAATGTCCTGCACACCATAGTTAACATATATGCTCCACATCGAGGGACCCTGACTTTCCTACATAACGTCCAAAGACAACTTCGAGACATTCAACAAGGCGCGTTAATCATTTGTGGAGATTTCAACAATATAATGGACCCTTCTCTGGATTCGACCAACGCTAACAGAGATAACACTTCCTGCCTACACCAATTTCCGTTTAAAGAAAATCTTCATGACATATGGCACGCGCAACATGCGGGCGAAAGGGACTATACGTACTTCTCAGCGGTACATGGTTCCTACTCTCGCATCGACATGTTTCTGGTAGACCTTCCCACCCTTATGCGCTCGAAACAATCCACAATTGAATCGATCACCTGGTCTGATCACGCAGCCATCACACTTACTATTGAAGAAAGGATCTCATCTTCCGCAACTAGACTCTGGAGAAACAACACATACCTTTTGAGCCATCCTAAGTACCGTCCAATAATAGAAAAAGACCTCGAAGATTACTTCCGGACTAACTCCACCTCCACAGACAATTCCTATACTCTTTGGAATGCTCATAAAGCATACATCCGCGGTACCCTCATCAAGATCGCCCATGGAAACAAACAAGAGCGTCAGAGGGCCATTGTAGAGGCGATGACACAACTTCGTACCTTAGATGCCGCAAACAAAACAAGCCCTAACCCGGTTACTTCTGAACAGCTTTACCAAGCTAGACAACAGCTACGCGTACTGCTTTTACAAGACTACGAAAAAGCTCTGAAAAAATCCAAAGCAAGATTTTACTCCCAAAGTAACAAAGCTGGCAGAGTATTAGCTAGACAACTACGCACCAAGGCAACTAAAGCAAGGATTCCATACATCAAACATCCTTCTATCGGAGTGCACTTAACGGATCCTAGAGATATTGCTAACTCTTTCAAAGATTATTATGAGAAATTATACAATCTACAGGAACATACCCCTCTCCCACCAGACCACTCCTCCTTGGTTTCCGGCTTCTTAAACAATATCATGCTACCAAGGCTTACAGACGACCATCTCGTGGCTCTAAACGCTCCCATCACCCTTCCGGAGGTGTTAAAAACCATAAAGTCTCTACCTAAAGGTAAATCCCCGGGACCGGACGGCTTCTCCAATGAATATCTACTCCAATTCCAACAAATTCTTGCTCCATTTCTCTTGGACTTCTTTAATCGAGCCATGTCGGGGGAACCGCTTCCACACGAATCTCTGGCCGCATTAATTGTCACTCTTCCTAAGCCAGGCAAAATAGCTGATGTCCCGCAAAATTTCAGACCAATTTCGTTATTGAACTCAGATCTCAAGTTATATGCAAGGATTCTGGCATCTCGTCTGGCTCCCATCCTCCCAGAACTGGTTGGCGTGGATCAAGTGGGCTTCGTGAGGGGACGTCAGGCTCCAGACAACACTAGACGTGTTCTGCACCTGGTGGATTTACTGGAACGCAAGAAGATCCCATCCCTCATGGTCGCCCTAGACGCCGAGAAGGCGTTTGACCGGATTAACACTAGAAGTCCCAAAGAAGGGTCATTTAACATTTCTACCTTTGGAACCCAGAGACGGGTCGAATGACCTGAAGGATTTAAGCAAACAACCTATAATCACCGCTTTTGTTCTGTAATTAAGGCCATTACTGTCACACCACAGGATTTACAATAGGCTGCTGTGGGGGGCTGTGTGTGAGTGTGTGTGTGTGCGCGTGAGCGGCATGTCCTTCTTGTGTGACTCACTCAGTAACTGTGATTTTTTTTGCGATTTTTTTTTTTTTTCTGCACCCATTAACTTGAATCTAAATATGCAAAAATGTAAATATACAAAAGAACAACTGTTATTTGTTTCCATGCTTTTTATTTTTGTTATGAAAATAATAAAAAAAATACAAGGAATAAAACAATTCCACACATATTTACAATAGGCTGCTGTGGGGGGCTGCGTGTGTGTGTGTGAGTGGCATGTCCTTCTTGTGTGACTAGCATTTCAGCACTTACTCAGCAGTCTGTCTGCACTGTCGGAACCTACCTGGCACTGCCTGGGTATGTCCCTGGTACATTTGCCACACGTGTATTTGTAGCAGTCAACACATCTCTCAGTTGCACAATTGTTCGTGCATCGATGGTTGACCTGACACTTCGCCCTTTTGCCAGGGCTGGGTGTGGAAGGTTGTTGCCGAAGGAGTTTCTCCTTGCATGCCTTCTTTTCAGTCACATGAGAGCCACCTAACTCTTTTGCAAGCTCAACCAGGAAGTCCACCCATCTCTCCTGCACCCCAGTGCATGCCTGATAAAGAACATGAGCATTCAGTGCTACCATGTCAATCATGTTGTAGAACACGGCGACTGGCCATCTCCGTGTTCCTGCACGCACGCTGTACTCCCGCACCATTTGGTCCATTACATCCACACCGCACTTTGTGTGATTGTATTGTGTGACCGTGTTTGGCTTCCTTTTGTTGGTATCCTCAGTCTCAACCACGCTGTGCATGCTGCAGAGAATGTAGACGGCCTTCTTTCGTTTGGGTGCATACACTGTCAGTGTGTTACCAGTGGTTGAAAACAACTGAGTGGTGAATTCAGTGCGGTCCATCTGTCTAGCGGATTGAGGAATTTCCCGGCGACTCTTGTTGACTGTGCCGAGGATAGTGGTTTTCCGGCTAAGCAGTCGTTGTGCAAGTGACAATGATGTAAAGAAATTGTCCGTGGTTACAGTTCTGCCCTTGTCCATGAATGGTTCCATCAGCCTCATCACTACAGTTTCGGACAGTCTCTCCCCGCTGGGACGACTGGGGTCCTTGCCAAGATATGGGAGGACATTACAGATGTACTTTGATTTCAAGTTGCAAGCCACCCAAAACTTGATGCCAAACTTGTCTGGTTTTGTTGCAATGTATTGCAGAAAACAGCAGCGAGTCTTTGACGGGAAAAGCTGTTCATCAATAGTGATGTGTCGACCAGGGTTGTAGGATGCGATGCAGTTGGTGACAAACGATCTCCACACATCGGAGATTGCAGCAAACTTATCGGTCTCCACTCACTCACTGCGTGTGAACATGTCATCAAAGAGTAGGTGTTTCATGATGTCTTGGAAGCGGTTTCGGGTCATAGTTGCAATGATCCTTGGGTTTGCTAGGTTTGTTGACCAGCTGTCACGTAGTGATGGAACCTTGTTCACCCCCCCGCAAGATAATGACTGAAATAAATGCCATTAGTTCCGGGAGACCCATGAACCAATCCACCTGCTCCGTGTGACGTGCATGTTGAGTAGTCCATTCTTGAATGCTACGAAGCATGTCAAGAGTGATAAAACAGAGGAAGCTCTGAAGGCGACTCCGGACACTTCGTCTGGCCTTAGCACTTGGCTCTCCATCTGTAGGGTACGGTTCTATTGGGGTGAAATGGAGACGTTTCCCCACTTCTACTTCACGCCACACTGTGCCATCTTTTGCGGTCTCTGTCGGCTCACTCGCTAACCGAGCTCTCTTTTTTGGTAGAGGAGGAGTCTCCTCATCTGCAAGATAAATAATTTAAAATTAACATTTTGTTTTGGTTCTAAATAAAAAAGATAGTCAGGAAATAAAAATCGGTAATTTGAAAAAAATCTAACCTGAAGACAGCTCAGAGTCCGAATCCAGTTGAAGGACTATGTCTTCTCCATCTGAGTCAGAAGGGTTGGTGTTGCTCAGGATCAGTTCCAATGCCTGTTGAATGGTGTGCCTTCTCTGCATTTTGTTTCTTGTGAACAAAATAGGTGAAGCAGTCCCTTCACATCCCCCACAGCACAAAAGGCTGCATGCAAATTTGCTAAGGTGTTAGCAACCTTATGCATATTCCCAGCACAACAATGCAGCTGGGGGATGGGCAGACACACTCAAGAGAATCTTACATTCTTTTGTTTACACTCTCTTACAAGACCTGAGGTGGATCAACACAATTGCCCCCTGCAGATTCCTCAGACAATGGCCACATTTACAAATGAAAGGATGCTAATTGGAGCCATCAGAGTTGTCTGTTTGGACTAAGGGTCATTTGACCCTCTTTCAGGACTTCAAGGGGGAGCTTGAAATTTCTGGGACTTCTAGTGTTAATTGGTCATTCGCCTTCTCTGTCCTGCAGAAGTTGAGGTTCTCTGGCCCTATTCTCAACGCTATATGGAATCTCTACTCTTCCCCTTCGGCCAGGGTGTTTACCAATAGCACACTCTCGGACAGCTTCAACATCAGGAATGGAACAAGGCAGGGCTGCCCCCTATCCCCATTGATATTCATACTCACCATCGAACCGCTAGCACAGACCCTGAGGCAAAATGAGAGGGTTCGGGGGAATTGGAGTGGCAGATTCCTCTCATCTCATCTCCCTATACGCTGATGACATCATACTATCCTTAACTCACCCAGAAACATCTTTGCCAGCTGCTGTCGAAATTCTCAAACAATACGGAGCTCTTTCTTTCTACAAAATTAACGAATCTAAAACACAAAGTCTCCCTCTAAACATCCCCACACCACTTTTGGGACTTCTCAAAAAGGATTTTCCTTACGACTGGAGAACAATAGAGTTGGATTACCTAGGGATCAAGATCACTCCCTCATTACTACAGGTGTCCAAGGCCAATTACATACCTCGACTGACTGAGCTAGAAAATTTCAAGCTTACGCGAAACACGCCCTGTCATGGCTGGGTAGGATTTCTGCCTTTCAAATGATGCTACTCCCGAAAATATTATATCTCTTCAGAACCATCCCTGTAGCACCTCCTCCCATATTCCTTCAAAAGATTAACGCTATGCTCAATAAACTTATCTGGAATTCCAAGAAACCAAGACTTCCGTCCTCCATCCTATATAGGAGGCGAGGTGTGGGAGGCTTGGGGGTGCCAAACATCTTTGACTATTATTTGGCCTCTCATCTTTCTACCTTAAAGGATTGGTGGCACAACAATATCTACAAATCCTGGATACACATCGAAGCTCATATGACACCACACCACAATCTCAACTCCTGGCTACTATACTCCCTCTGGACCGAAGCGGTACCCTCTCTCCCGTCCCCAATTCTGCAGCATCTCACGGATATATGGCGCCATATTCATCGCGCAACAGGCAAGAAACAAGTGTTAAATATCAAACGGGCTCCGACTGAATTCTTGGAACAAGCCATGCTTGATCTTGACCTATCTATCTGGAGAACATGTGGAATTACTTCTATCTCACAGATATGGAGTGAAGACTCGATAATTCCATTCCACTCTCTTCAAGCTAACTTCTCACTACCCTCTAAATGCCTCTTCACATACCTAAGAATTAAACACTTTCTTTCCACCAGCCACAACAAACAAGTGACGTACAATAAATCTCTATTAGACCTCCTCAAAATCCCCAATCCTTCCACCAAAATCCTTAGCTCAATCTATAATATCATGGGCACTAAGGATCATTTGATTAAATCTACCCCACTGCTGAGTTGGGAAAATCAGCTCCATCGATCCTACTCGGACACACAGTGGCAAGCAGCTTTGACCTTCACTAAGAAGACCTTCAGGTGCGTGACCCACTACGAAACCACCACTAAAATTCTCCTTCGCTGGTACTATACCCCAGAGCGACTCCACATAATGAACTCGCAGACCTCGAATTCCTGCTGGAGGGGATGTGGTGGGGAAGGCTCTTTATTTCACATATTGTGGGCATGTCCTCAAGTCAGACCATACTGGAAAGACGTCTTCCGATGGATTTCATCCTTAGTTGGTTTCTATATACCTCTCTCACCAGCCTTGGCACTGTTGTTCCTACAAATCGATTCCTTCCCAACTTCTCACAGAGTGATGATTGGTCACGCCTTACTGTCAGCATCACTGGCTCTTCTGCGCAACTGGAAATCACCTACTATTCCGTCAAGGAGGGACTTGGTGAACATGGTGGAGCAGACCTACCAGTATGAGAAGATCCTTTCCCATGGAGTCTTTGGAGACAGCAAGTTTCAAAAGAACTGGCTCCCATGGACACAATTTACCTGTAAACATCCGCTGTAGAATTGATTGTCTCTTTTCCACCCTACATGTTGGCCCCGTAGTATCACATTACCGTCATTCTGAATAATGTTATTGTTACTTTATGTTGCTATGTATTCGCATTATTTCCTTTAGCTAGTCGAGGAATCTCGGTCCTCTGGGCGACAGAGGATGGTTCCTCTGCGTGTTATTTCATTGCTTACTCCGTGTTTATTGTAACCTAAAGCTACTTCAATCGTTCAAATGCTAATGACTTTATAAGTGTTGATATAATATCTTTAAAACTTAATAAAACTGAATGAAAGTAAATAGTGCCCCTTATTAATAATGCCCCAGGTGTTAACTAATTAAAAGGTTTTCCAGGTCATTAATAAACTAATCAGTGTAGCTCAAAAACCCAGGACCCCCACTGATCAGCTGTTTGAATGACACCTGTGTAAGCACTGTGACTGCTTCTCTGTTTACATAGTGTCATTCATCTCATAGCGGCCATGTAATGTAACTACAGCCTTGTCCTATACACAGTATTATGCCCCATAGTGGTCCACCCATGAACTATTATTATACTCTGGGGCCTTTTCAGACCCTAGAGTATAATGATCGGAGACCCAGGTGGTGACAAACATAAAAATCAGTGTTACTTGCCTATCCTGGGCACTGATGCACTCCCTGCAGCTTTCGGCCCTGTTTAATTGCGCACAGACGTCACGTGGATCAGGCCGGTGTCGCGACCTGATGACGTCACCAGAGGGCTGAAGCCTGCTGGGAGTAACACCGATTGCAGGAGAGGTTAGTAACAATGGTTTTTATGTTCCCTCATCTCCCCTGGGCCTCTGATTATACTCTGGGGTCTAAAAAGACCCCAGAGTATAATAATAGTAGTATTTGAGGCCCGCGGCCTCACTTACCGATCCCCACTCCTGCTCACAGCCGCCTCTGCTTCCCCTTCTGCGTCCCATAGCAGAAGGGGAAGCGGAGGCGGCCACGAGCAGGCGCGGGGATAGGTAAATAAATAAGCCGTTACCTGCTGGGGATACTCCAGCAGGTAACGGCCTATTTATAAAAAAAAAAAAAAAGTTATCCTCACCTACCTGCGATTCCTTGATTGAGCTGCTACCTCTTCTTCTTGTCCGCGCATAGGACGTCTGCGTCTCAGAATAGGAGGCACGATGACGTCACTGTATCACCGCCTACGCTGAGATGCGGACGTCTCGTAAGCCAGCCCAGGACAGGTCCCTTCAGCTTTGTTTTTTGTTTTTTTTAAACCGGCCTGTCCTGGGCTGGTTTACGTTAAATAAATAGTAAAAATGCCGCTCCTCCAGTGACGGATAGTGCAGCCTGAGGCGGCCACCTCGCTTTGCCCCATTAGAGGTGTGCCCCTGCGTATATACTACTATATACACATTTATACACGCTACTTATACATACCCATGCAAATAACTCATTGACAACAAAATAAAGCACTAGGACAGAAATGTCAGATTGATTCAAAACCTGGCATACAGTCTCAGGCAGAGGTGTAACTTGAAGCTCCTGGGCCCCAGTGCAAACTCTTTAACAGGGCCTCCACTTACAATGCGCTAGCTATAATACTGGTGTCTTGTTATGTTATAGAGTCCTATATACCTCCTATAGTTTTGACCCTGGTCTCAGGCAGATATGTAAATTATTACAGGTGTGGTCTGATCAGACACTGGGTCTTACCACAAGAGGGTGTAAAAGTGCTTTCCCCACTGCCCTATAAAAGCCTTTCAGAGACTACTTTTGGGTTGTGTACCTCTTGGTGAAAGATCATTTGTAAGAGACAGCCAATGTTGTCCTAAGCTTCATTTGTCTGTATAAACTGTTAATGTTGAATGTATTTCTGTGATTCTGTTCCTTTAAGACAGCAGCCATTGTAATTGTGACATGATGCTGGAGTGACTCCCCCCCCTTTTATGTCAGCTTGCCTGTTCTGCAGACAGAATGTGAGCAGAGAAGCAGGAAGTGACGAGACAAAGAGCAGCAGCCATCTTAGCAAGTGTTGTATTGAACTGGTGTGGAGATTTTTCTGTACAGCTAAGCTGTATCTTGGTCCAGAGACAAACAGAGTGTAAAGAGACAACAGGACTAGTGAGTCCACGTGAAAGGAACTGTGCTCAGTGGCTGATCAGTGAGACTGACATTGTGACTGTGTATATGGATACCACAGATAGAGACTCGCAGTGCTGTTGATGTACTGGACAGCACCTGCTAAACCCCGGCTTACATCCCAGCTCAGTGTATGGATTCGGCAGGACTGTCAGTGTGCTGAGTGGAATCTGCTGTTGGATTACATTGCATTCATTGGGTTTCCCTGTTAAAGAGGACTTCATTTCTCCCAAGATCCTGATAACAGTGAGGAGAGGACGTTTCACTATAAAAGAAAGGAACGACTTTGGGCCCCACCGCGCGCTTCTACAGACTGTAAGCGGTCCACCTGGACCACTGGGGAAAAGGGGTGCACCCAAATGTGATGTCAGGGTCAGTTAGGGATAGTTTTGAGTATATTGTTCATTCAGTGTCCATACTGCAGAATTGGACAGAGTAAAAGTAGAAACCATTGCAGAATTTGCCTTGAAATTGTTCATGCTATATTGTATATTTTGCTTGTCTTTATCCCTGTCATTTTACCTTCAAATAGCCTTTATTAACTTATAGTAAATATATATTCTTTTCTTGAACTACCGCGTGTGCGTTCATTTCTGGTTGCGGAGACCAAACCACCTGCCTTGCTCTCGGTTCACACATTGACTGCTAGACGTGCTTCTAAAATGCACCCAAAGACATTTTGCCCAATTTACACTTTTAGAGTAGCCCACAATCATTTCAACAAATTGCCCAGCATCTAGGCTGTTCTACCTAGCTGTTAGGAGGTTCTAAGAGAATTGATTATATGAGGGCATGTGCACATGGCTAGCAGGCTATGGATGATTCAGGCAGATCTGTAGAAAGGATTGTTTGATTTGCAGACAGGTACGAGCAGCTCCCATAGTTTTCTTATTCACCAACCAAGCACAAGTGGCATCTTCATTACGCACTCCTGTCTCTCCCTGGACCATTTCCAGGCACTTAGAGGAAGGAAATTTTGTGTCATTGTGCCCATTATGTGTTCTGCCATTATGTAAAAGACAGCCACTGTTGCCTTTGTTTGCAGTGGTGTCCTGAACGAGAAACCTTGAGTATTGATTGAAACTGAATAATTTTTGGCAAAGAGTAGAGCAACACACTGCCCCAAATGCTGGTGTGATGATCTGGGGAGCCATCACATACAACAGTTAGTCACCCCTATTAGTTATGCAACAATATCCTGCACCCACATATGTGTTGCCTCTCATGGCAGGGCTTCCAACTGGCAATTTTCAGAAGGATAATTCTTACCCACACACAGCAAGGGTTTTTCAGGAACGTCTTCCTTGGTTGCCAGATTTATCACCAATTGAGCATTTATGGGACCAGCTGGGATGCCAGGTTTGGCAACCTACGAGTGTGCAGGATCTACCGGCCTAGCTCCAACATCTGTGGGCAAAAGTGCAGCAGTGTAGCATACAGAGCCTGTATGCCTCCATGCCCTACTGTATGTCATCTTGCTTCCAGGCTAGAGGTGGCCCAATAAGGCCTTTCAATTGTACAGTTTTTCCCAATAAACTTCTCCTTTAGCCACTTCCATGTATCATCACTACATTCACACACAGAATGCTTAATTCAATTCTAACAACCCATTCATGGTGTTATTTTTTATGTCATTGAGTGTACATTAACATACATACTTTCATGGGAGTATATTTTTGTGTATAATGTTCCCATTGGCTGCTTGAAGCAAAGCCCTTTCAGATAACCTCGCTTGACTAGGTTCACAGGTCAACTGGTGTATATATGTAAATGCACAAAAGTACACCTATAAAGACAAATATATACTTACTCATAAATATTTACAAAGGTACAGTTACACACCCATGCACATCTGCATACTTACACACTAAGACACACATGCACATTGGACATAGCTATACAGGCGTGCAGAGGTAGCAAGTCAAGGTATTTTAGGGAACTTAAACAAAAAACTCTCTCCACAGCTCACCCATAGATACAGAGTTGATTCAAATTTGCCGCAGCATACAGAGGATTTCCCGGACCAAGGAAAAAAGATGCAGTCAATTTCCAAAGGTATAAACACCAGTGTCTCTCGGCAAATATTTGTATAAATAAAATGTAACCTTTATTCACATGTTAAAAAAGGACAAAGATGGCATAACAACCATCCTGTATAGACACAATGACTTACGCGTTTCAGAGTGCATGGCTCTTTAGTCAAGTCGTCATGTCTGTACAGGATGGTTGTTATGCCATCTTTGTCCCTTTTTTAACATGTGAATAAAGGTTACATTTTATTTATACGAATATTTGCCAAGAGACGCTAGTGTTTTTACCTTTGGAACACATGGGTTCATGGGACATTTAATTAATCAAATTAATTATAGATACGGACTATGAGACAGTGTCATCTCTTCCCCCATTTTTGTCTTCATTTGTCCAAGCAGTGTGCACTGTTGCTAAATACAATGTAGTGATAAGGTACTGGTTCCTGCCACACATCAGTAACCAAGTGATGCTCACAAAATATTGTCCACATGGTAGAGCTAGTCTCATAATGCTCATAGAGTAGAGCCTGCGACATACTAGTGCCCATAATAACTATTTTAAAAGTAAAGTAAATTCAACTCCACTTAGGAGGGGCTGTCTAAAAGGTTTCTCCAATCCATACATCAACAAACATAAATCCATGGTACACTAGATTTTTGAAGCAAATATTGTTGAACGTATTAATCATACCCAGTGGTACACACACAAAAAATGGAGTATAATCCATCAAAGAATATGGTTCATCCATAAGGTATCCAGAACATTAGGCAATGTTTTGGTCTATTATGGACCTTATTCCATCAGCACTGCCCACACTTTTCTGCCCAGTCATCCTACCATGAGAAAGGTCAAAGATAGACTAAAACATTACCTAATGTTCTAGATATAGCAGTAGAAAAAAAAAAACTGAACATAACAACCTGTTTGCATACATTGCTTTCAAACGGTCAGGATAAGGCCATCATATAATACTGCAATAAAGGAGATCTATGTGTTCTAAGCATGGGTTTTTTAGTGTGAGATGCCTGGAGATAGTATCTGCAATAAATACAACTGTCAGTTTATTTCTACATTTATGTTATTAAGTGCTGCTTTCATTTCTATGAATCATCCTCATTGGATGCTCCAGTCACTTTGTGGCCTCTTCTCTTCCATTTATTACATCCTTTTGCATATACCGCTCTATAAATGTATTTGAAATACTGAGTAAATAATCTCTAAGCAGATTTTCCTAAAGTGATTGCAAACACCGGTTTCTTTGGCCGACCTATGAGAAGTGGGAAATCAATGGAAGAAAAAAGTTAATTTCATCATTTATTGTACATAGCAATTTAACTGTTCAAATTTAATGCACATTTAAATGAGCCTCGGGGAGATCATAAATAAGAGAGGCTCACTTTTAAACTATCCAATAACCGCAGCAATATTGTGCCGGACACATGAATCACTTAGTGCAATTGCGGTTTAGCAGTTATTATGACATTAACTGTATCTTCGGCTATTTAATCTTTTTCATTAGAGTCGATTTGCTAAATACATTTCTATCATTTATCACATATTTAATTACACTGATAGCATATACTTCGCAAATTCAATCTTTCACAAGTTAAGTTTGCAGAGCTTTTAATTCTCCACTGACCAACGTACATATTTATTTGCATTTCATCGGAAAGCTGCTTCCAACGTTGGGAACTATTGCTAAAGCTGAGTGTTCACATTTCTGAGGTTCACTTTGCTAGATATGGATTGTATATGGTATGGTTTACACCAACTAGTGCATTATGAATTATTACACCCTGTAAAGCAGGATACCTACTTGCCACTCCGGCCAGAAGAAGATGATTTTTCATGCGATTGACATGTGAGTGACCTTCTTCAGACTCCAGAATCAATATTGTTGCAATGACATTTTTAGTTTCGTGCATTAGAGTTCTCAACTACTTTTAGTACAGGTCCACTTACTTGGATCTGCTATCACGTGATGGCTGTATAAGCTGTGTACCGGGGTGGGCTCCTCAGGATACAGCGAAGTCACGAACAAAAGACTCCAAATCAATTTAGTTAAAAACAAGATTTTACTTAGTGTAGTAACACCTCTTCACCAAAAAAAAACCCACTCCCAACTATTTACATACACTCAGCCAGGAAGCTGAGGCCCTGGTGTTGTACAGCGCGGTGCCCTCTCATGTGCAGCTCCAAAACACTCCAAGATTTTACCTATCTGTAGGCTGCAACTAACCAGCCACTTGTTACCTTTTTATCACCCTAGTCACAGGAACAATTCAGTGAGTGTGATAGGGGCACCGGCAGTATAACACAAGAGCTTACAAACTTATCAAAATACCCCTATTCCCTACAAAGAAAGTACAACCAAGTAAATATAATAGTAGGTCAGCTTGCAAGCCAAAGATATACAGTGCCTTGCGAAAGTATTCGGCCCCCTTGAACTTTTCAACCTTTTGCCACATTTCAGGCTTCAGACATAAGGATATAAAATTTAAATTTTTTGGTGAAGAATCAACAACAAGTGGGACACAATTGTGAAGTGGAATGAAATTTATTGGTTATTTTAAACTTTTGTAAAAAATTAAAAACTGAAAAGTGTGGCGAGCAATATTATTCGGCCCCTTTACTTTCAGTGCAGCAAACTCACTCCAGAAGTTCAGTGAGGATCTCTGAATGATCCAATGTTGTCCTAAATGACTGATGATGATAAATATAATCCACTTGTGTGTAATCAAGTCTCCGTTCTGTTTAAACCGCAGAGAGCATCATGAAGACCAAGGAACACACCAGGCAGGTCCGTGATACTGTTGTGGAGAAGTTTAAAGCCGGATTTGGATACAAAAAGATTTCCCAAACTTTAAACATCCCAAGGAGCATTGTGCAAGCGATCATATTGAAATGGAAGGAGTATCAGACCACTGCAAATCTACCAAGACCCGGCCGTCCCTCTAAACTTTCATCTCAAACAAGGAGAAGACTGATCAGAGATGCAGCCAAGAGGCCCATGATCAATCTGGAAGAACTGCAGAGATCTACAGCTGAGGTGGGAGAGTCTGTCCATAGGACAACAATCAGTCGTACACTGCACAAACCTGGCCTTTATGGAAGAGTGGCAAGAAGAACGATATGTTTGGCGTAAAAGCAACGCAGCTCATCACCCTGAACACACCATCCCCACTGTCAAACATGGTGGTGGCAGCATCATTGTTTGGGCCTTCTTTTCTTCAGCAGGGACAGGGAAGATGGTTAAAATTGATGGGAAGATGGATGGAACCAAATACAGGACCATTCTGGAAGAAAACCTGTTGGAGTCTGCAAAAGACCTGAGACTAAGACGGAGATTTATCTTCCAACAAGACAATGATCCCAAACATAAAGCAAAATCTACAATGGAATGGTTCACAAATAAACGTATCCAGGTGTTAGAATGGCCAAGTCAAAGTCCAGACCTGAATCCAATCGAGAATCTGTGGAAAGAGCTGAAAACTGCTGTTCACAAACGCTCTCCATCCAACCTTAATGAGCTCGAGCTGTTTTTCAAGGAAGAATGGGCAAGAATTTCAGTCTCTCGATGTGCAAAACTGATAGATCACAAGGCATTATGGGAAAGGAGCTGGGGAGCTCATGCGCCCTCTGTTTGATGTAACAGATCCTCAATTTGCTTTTGACTCACCGAGTCTTGAGACAGCAAACGGGATTTTAGCCAAGCCAACTTCACTTATCTGCATACAGCGCCATTTCGGGATTTTTGTCCCTCATCAGTGCAGACCAAAGTGAGTTGGCTGGCTTTGTGGGAGGCAATGAGTGGCTTAGGGACAGGAACATCTCTCCTTGAGGAGAGTACCAGTGAAGGTGTGTAGAGTTTTGAATTGCCTTTCGCCCTCTACTAAGCATCTGCATATCACAAGGCATTATGGGAAAGGAGCTGGGGAGCTCATGCGCCCTCTGTTGGATGTAACAGATCCTCAGTTTACTTTTGACTCACCGAGTCTTGAGACAGCAAACGGGATTTTAGCCAAGCCAACTTCACTTATCTGCATACAGCGCCGTTTCGGGATTTTTATCCCTCATCAGTGCAGAGCAAAGTGAGTTGACTGGCTTTGTGGGAGGCAATGAGTGGCTTAGGGACAGGAACATCTCTCCTTGATGCTTAGTAGAGGGCGAAAGGCAATTCAAAACTCTACACACCTTCACTGGTGCTCTCCTCAAGGAGAGATGTTCCTGTCCCTAAGCCACTCAAGCCACTGACCAAGCAGCCCACAGGAAAACTGTGAGTAGGACAAATTACCAGTCTGGGCATGGTGTTGCCAGTGTACAGTGGGGAAAAAAAGTATTTAGTCAGCCACCAATTGTACAAGTTCTCCCACTTAAAAAGATGAGAGAGGCCTGTAATTGACATCATAGGTAGACCTCAACTATGAGAGACAAAATGAGAAAACAAATCCAGAAAATCACATTGTCTGATTTTCAAAGAATATATTTGCAAATTATAGTGGAAAATAAGTATTTGGTCAATAACAAAAGTTAATCTCAATACTTTGTTATATATCCTTTGTTGGCAATGACAGAGGTCAAACGTTTTCTGTAAGTCTTCACAAGGTTGGCACACACTGTTGCTGGTATGTTGGCCCATTCCTCCATGCAGATCTTCTCTAGAGCAGTGATGTTTTGGGGCTGTCGCGGGGCAACACGGACTTTCAACTCCCTCCAAAGGTTTTCTATGGGGTTGAGATCTGGAGACTGGCTAGGCCACTCCAGGATCTTGAAATGCTTCTTACAAAGCCACACCTTCATTGCCTTAGCGGTGTGCTTGGGATCATTGTCATGTTGAAAGACCCAGCCACGTTTCATCTTCAATGCCCTTACTGATGGAAGGAGGTTTGCACTCAAAATCTCACGATATTTGGCCCCATTCATTTTTTCATGTACACGGATCAGTCGTCTTGGTCCCTTTGCAGAGAAACAGCCCCAAAGCATGATGTTGAAATCCCCATGCTTCACAGTAGGTATGGTGTTTTTTGGATGCAACTCAGCATTCACTCTCCTCCAAACACGACGAGTTATGTTTCTACCAAACAATTCTACTTTGGTTTAATCTGACCATATGACATTCTCCCAATACTCTTCTGGAACATCCAAATGCTCTCTAGCAAACTTCAGACGGGCCCGGATATGTACTGGCTTAAGCAGGGGAACACGTCTGGCACTGCAGGATCTGAATCCCTGGCGGCATAGTGTGTTACTGACGGTAGCCTTTGTTATGTTAGTCCCAGCTTTCTGCAGGTCATTCACTAGATCCCCCGTGTGGTTCTGGGATTTTTGCTCACCGTTCTTGTGATCATTTTGACCCCACGGGGTGAGATCTTGCGTGGAGCCCCTGATCGAGGGAGATTATCAGTGCTCTTGTCTTCCATTTTCTAATTATTGCTCCCACAGTTGATTTCTTCACACCAAGCTGCTTGCCTATTGCAGATTCAGTCTTCCCAGCCTGGTGAAGGTCTACAATTTTGTTTCTGGTGTCCTTCCACAGCTCTTTGGTCTTCACCATAGTGGAGTTTGGAGTGTAACTGTTTGAGGTGGTGGACAGGTGTCTTTTATACTGATAACAATATCAAACAGGTGCCATTACTACAAGTAATGAGTGGATGACAGAGGAGCATCTTAAAGAAGAAGTTACAGGTCTGTGAGAGCCACAAATCTTGCTTGTTTGTAGGTGACCAAATACTTATTTTCCACCATAATTTGCAAATAAATTCTTAAAAAATTAGACAATGTGATTTTCTAGATATGATTTCTCATTTTGTCTCTCATAGTTGAGGTCTACCTATGATGACAATTACAGGCCTCTCTCATCTTTTTAAGTGGGAGAACTTGCACAATTGGTGGCTGACTAAATACTTTTTTTCCCCACTGTAACTGGTCAATGTTGTTTGCTGTTCCCTGACGGAAAAGGTTAGTATCCAATTAATCCACAAACTGTTTCCAAAGGTCATTTCTATTCTATAGCTATTGTATTATATCCTATCATATATTCACAGAGGCAGATTTGGCATTTATGGGGCCCCGAGCAGTTATATCTTAGGATGCTCCTAATACTGCCCTTTTATTGCCCCCATACACAGTATAATGCTCCCTTAGTGCACCTAAATAGTAAAATGCCCCCTCAGTGCCCCACTCACAGTTTACTGCCCCCTTAATTCCCCAACACACAGTACAATGCCCCCTTAGTGCCCCCACACAGTAAAATGTCCCACACACAATATACTGCCCCCTTATGGGTTCCCTACACAGTATAATGTCCCTGTAGTGCCCCACAAACAGTATACTGCCTTGTTAGTGCTCCAACACACATTACACAGCTGACAGGCTTTGGTGCTGCCATCATGGAGTGGCTTCAGGAGCTGCTCCCTGTTATGTCCAGATGCTGACAGAATCAGGACATCATGTCTGGGAACATGCTGGGCTAAAGTGAAGAAACCAACAGTAAGGAGAGGAGAGTATTAATTAAATTTAGTTATTGAAATAATCCAATAACTATTGGACAATTAAAAAAAAAAAAAAAAAAGGTCGATATGTAGTCAGCGGGGGTCTCCCTGATATCCGACAATTGTTTGGGTTGCATTGTGGGTAACACGGCCCCTGTATATACAAGCAATTAATTATCTTTGAATTCGCATTCATTCATATCTAGTAACATCTGACTAGCACTGCCCTTACAAATATCTGTGAATGTGGCTATACTGAATCTCTGTACGTAAAACTTATTGTTGGAAAATTATTTAATATGAAGATCCACCTTGACATGTTCACAGCTGTGGGATGTGGTGTGCATTCTCACTATACCCTTTACTGCTACTTTTCAATGTCGAGTAAATTCCCAGCTGTGAATATAATCTAGACTAAATATAGACATAGTCATGTTTATTTTACACGTGTCAGTCATACAGATTACCAACTACACTGATCTTTCCTCTTATTTGAAGTTGCGACAAAGTATTTGTTAAATGAATGCTTGAAAATTGTCTGAATTAAAAAAAAAAAAACACAAAAAAATAAATTTTTACAGGTCCCCCATTCACCATTAACCAATACAAAAACAGCACAAGGCCAGTGACTGGCTGCAGTAGTGAATTGAAAATAAATGATCTTTTGGGGCAGATTTGTCATAGCTTATGTGCCAAAAAACTAGTGTAGAAGGCCCCACGTTTTTCCCACAGCACATTTCACAGAAAGTCTTTCTGGACGTTCTGCTTCCATTATTCCTATATGGAAACTGATAGCGTTTCCGTAGGTATAATTGTCATGCTGCGATTTGCAAAAATGCAAACGTTTTTGAAATCGCGGCATCTACGCTGCAGATTATTTTCTGCAATGCATGAATGGGATTAGCCAGAATTCCATCCACTTTGCAGTTAATGTAAAACGCCACTTATTTGCTGCAGCGATTCTGCCATGGCAAAATTGCGGTATTTATGATACGTGGGCCCTGGCCTAAAACATCACAATTTTTTTCGCAAGTCATTATTTTTATGCAAAAATTGCAACTTTATCAGTTCTGCACGCTGAACGCCACTTCCTTCAAAGGGGACATGGAGGGGGCAGGACCATCGGCCCCATCAGATTTATCATCACTTTACTGGCATAAATGATGCCAGGACTCTATGCCAACTCTATGTTGGTGTAGATTTCTCTTTAGGCGCACAGACCCTGTAGGATGAACATATGAAGGATAAGCATATGATGAGGTGTGTATCTTGTCATACATTAGACACAAACTTTAACAAAAACACCAGTCTTTTTCTATGGGGGTAACCCAGGTGAGGTTTAGGGGTTATAATTAATGCTCCCTGGTATGTAAATGATGTGTTTTCCCATGTCCATGTATAGCTGCTGCATTGTGTGTTGAAGTCTAAGTATAATTTCTGACTTGAAAAAAAAATTCCCACCTATTTATATGCTTACATTGTAATAAAACTTACCTTTTATTAAACCACCTAATAAAGTGCTAACATTGAAGTTATAATTAGGGTACAGCACTATTAGGCATTATGGAACAAAGATTTTCAAGTATTATCTGCAGCTTTATATGAATCTACCAACAGAGTCACTTGTACTTGTAAATCCCATTGGCATGTATGCTTAGAAAGCAGCCACAGATAGTTTCGGTATAGTAACTATGATAATAAATGTACATTATATCATTGCACAGTGCACCTTCAGCTTGCACTGTGCGCTATATACGCAATTGACTGGAGTGCTACCACCAAATTAAAAGCAACAACAAAGCCCCCCACAACATATTTCACCAAAAGCTTAGCATCTTCAGGGATTCTCGGGATAATGATATACTTGTCAGCTACTACCCTGCTTTGTAAACTCCATCCTTTGTAACCTACCCTTGTAACAGCCAATCACAACTGACTACTAATACTTAATTTCAATTGACTGGCAGATCTATGCACCAAATGGTGGCCATCATGTAAGCATACAAGAGGAGAAGGAGAAAGGATTCCCCCTCTCCTCATCACACACATTAAGGATAACAGCACGTGCAAAGTATACCAAAACTGAGACTACAGCTTGATAAACCAATTCATTATTACAGAGACTGGGTTTAATAGATAAGAGGCACAGTACAGTACAGTACAGTACAGTACAGAAGGTCAGTACAGCAACATGTATACATCACTGACAACAACCTTTGTCCTAAAAAGGGATCACCTTAAACCAATATATCTTAAAAATATCCTACACCAAAAAAGGTAAAATATCATGATAAAACATATATACAGTACATACACGTGGTACTCTTTGTACTGCCATAGTGTAACAATATAGATGCTATAAAAAGTCCATTAGGTAGAAGAAAGGTTCTAGCGAATCCCATCCCCACACTAAAAATAAAAAAGTAAAATATGCGCAGCGGACACGCTGCGATTTCCAAAACCGTCGCTGGCACCTATAGGTATAATTGAAGCAGAAAGTACGCAGAGGAAACCTCTGCAAACTTTCTGTGAAAAGCGTTGCGGGGAAAAAAAACATAATACGTTGCCGCCGCATGGGGCCTTAGCCTGAAAGAGTCATGGTGGCACAGACCCCAAATAAATAACCATAATATATAACATATTAAATAAAACATTATTAAAATAAAGACATGACACACAACCTCTTGTGGAAAAAATTGGCCACGATGTTTTATTAAGGGTTACCCAATAATAAATAATTAATTAAAATAAATAAATAAATAATCAATAAATATAAATTAATTAATTAAATAAATAATTAAAATACTAAAAACCAACTAGAACTGTTAAATCACAATATAATCAAAAATCAGTAACAACCCAGTCCTCCCAGCAAACAGCTAGGAGACTATCACCCCGCTAATAAAACTTTTCAACAAGTGAATAAAATTTCCAAGAGAGGAAGGGCGGGCGCTCACTCCAGACAGGTTCCTCTTGACTGACCCAGACCTCTGGCAGATGTGGCTATTTATCTCCAGTGGATTCCCGCCACTCCAATAGCTGGACCAATCAGCTGTTCCAGATGACTGCTGGGCAGACTCCGAAACCAAAACAAATAACCTGCTCATGACAACACAACTGACCTGGGTCCCACCAATGTTATAAAAACATTTTGGGGTCCCTTTCATTCTGTGCCATGGTGTTGTTAAAGTGTTACGAGTCATGTTAACTTTTGCTACACCTGTAAATAGCTAATCTTCTAACTATCTTAGTTTTACAGGATACCTTATACAGTAGATGCTGGTGTTCTTATTAGGTCTAGGTAAAGCAGGTAAGTGTACAAAGTATATATTCTGAGATAGATGCAATAATTACTCACAAAAATGCAGAGAAAGTGAAAGCGTTTGGGCTTAAACTTAAACTGCCAAGTCTCTCTATCCACCATGCTTCAATTTGTAGTAATATGTGAATTACAAATTCCCATTTTTGATACGGAGCTTGACCTGTTGTATGCCCTAAAACTGCAATAAAAGCGCAGATTTCATATTGTTTATCATCAACTAGGTGATATTAATAATTAAATTGACACTTCTTTATCCAGAGATATACAATTGTGCACAGTGGGGATGTCAGGGGTTTACACTTTTGGAGCATACAACAGGTCATGCTAGGTCACAGAAAAGGGAATTTAAATCACACATTACTTCAAATTGAAGCATGCTGGATAGAGAGACTTGGCAGATTAAGCCTGAATGGCTTAAATGAGAGCTTCACTTGTTAGTTACTTTTGTGACTAATTATTGTAACTGTCTCATATATACACTACCAGGCAAAAGTTTTAGAACATCTCATTTTTTTTTCAATTTATATTGATACTTACACAGTTTAATGTCTCAAATGTACTTTGACATTAACCTTTTCACTGCGGTTTGCAGATTTTTTTTTTTTTTTACTCTGGCTGACAATTTTGAAAATTGCAATTTTCACAATTTTGAGATGGCCAAATAAAACCTAAATTGCAACATAAAAAAATTATACTAAAACCCCCATACCTATATATTTTCTGAAAGTAGACACCTGCAGCATTGTCAAAATGCCACATGGTACTGTATACAAAAAGGCACCTTCATGCAATTTTGATTTAAAGTGTATGTTTTATAAAAAAAAAAAAATGCAAAGAAATTTATATTAGTTGCTAAAATTGAAAACCAAACAAAAATTTATATGCACCAAACCTCCTAAAAATAAGTGTTCAACATGTGCAGATTTCATTCATATCATTAAGGTGTACACCTGCATGCACATATCTTCATAAAATCATCATAAATGGAAAATAATAGATACACAATTTATATATACTGCAAACATCAACTACAACAAGAGCTCGTACTCTCAAAAACACTGATAAAGAAGTCAAGCAATATTTTGCTGTCATTCGCTAATGTTAAAAATCTTTACTGCACATAGCAAACTGTGATACCAAAATCTAACTTTTTGAGATTGCATAGCACACCATATATAAAAACACAACTTAATATTTCATATATGCAACTTTGCAGCAAACAGAGATTACAAACAAAAATTGCGCAAAAAAAATCAAATTTGCCACCAAATTGTATGCTCAAGCAATCCCTTTCTGCAAACAAAATGTACTTTCCATAAAACTTCAAGATGTGAGGAATTCATATATACCACACATATATATATATATTTACAGGTGCAGGTGTTAAAGAAACTCTAAAATCGCAGAAATGTGCCAACCAATTTTGTGCATGCAAATTAAATAGGGGCTTACATAAGAATATAATTTTCTATCCCCCTATAAAAATTGTAACTCTAATGAATAATTATAATTTCTATACCTAACTAATGTGATATCTAGGGCCAGTTTCAGATTGGCGTAACATGGCCGCTTTATTGCTCACATATTATGGACGCAACCTCTGAAGTTCCTGCAGTTCATCATAACTGGTGTTAGAAAGCCATAATTTTTAGATATGATGACTACTGGAAGTCCAGGTTTTTCGTTTTTACTGTGGGTGTAAAAAAAAAAAACCCCCTGCAATTATACCCATCTGAAAGCTGCCAAAAACTGGCATTTTATATGGTGGCATTCAATGGGTTATCTGACTGATGGAACTTTTCTGCCTGTCAGTAGTATTTTATATGTTTATCTCTAGTGATAATCACTACTGCCATTATTTTAGCATGTAACGGATATCGCTAGAGAGGTGATTGGCATATTTTACTCTATAAAGATCAGGTGTGGACAAGACAGGGACAGCGAAAAAATGTAAACTTCACTGATGACTTTGTGTAAGTGTTTGGTGCAACTCTTTTGCGCTGCAACCTGGATGATGGTAAACATCTGGGTCACAGCGCAAATATACTTCCTGGTTATGTTCAGAGGGGTATTACATAAGAATACCCCTGTGATTAGGTTAAGAGGGGTACATTATCCAAGTGCCACCCCGACCGGACGTATAAATACGTGGATGGCAGGGAAAGTGTTAAAGCAGCGAAGAAATAAGCAAGTTAAGATAAGTAAAAATAATGGATTAAATTTGTTTCAACAAATTAAATCTAGATTTTTGACTCTTCATAGTAGCCATCTCTAACTGACATAACAGCTTTACACATTCAATGCATTCTTTCCACAATTATGTTCAGATGTTGTTGTTATGTCCATAGATGCAAGGCCACAATAAAAGCAATAGCAGGAGATTGGCTGATAACTGCGAGCAGTAGAGACAGCTATTTAAAACTAGCACACTTCTGTGAGCCAAGACTGACCCCAGGCACCTTCACCAGAGCTCACCGCAAGATTAGTTGGACTTCCACTAAATCTGGGAATTGGAATTGTCACCAAACAGATGCACCAATAATAAATGCACTGCTACAGAAACCAAAACAAAATCCAAAGTCGTACAACTATGGGTCAAAACCAAGAGAGGACGTAACAGGCAGAATCAAGAGACAAAAGCAAAAACTGGGAAACTAGCCAATGGTCACAAATCCAAACGGGTGCTTCAAAGCAGAATCAGGAGGCAAATAGAGTATCCAGCAGCAAGCCAAAAGTCAAAGCAAACAGGTACGTACACAAAATGGAGAGCCAATCTAGGCGTAGCAAACTAAATTAGTTGGCACCTGTGTCATGAAGGAGTGGTCTTATATAGGCTTCTACAGCTGCTAATTGGCCAAGGCATGGAAGTACACAACACAAAAGCTTCCCCAGGTTGTCACAGCAACCTGAAAGAAACAGCAGCTGAAGTAACACGCCTGACAGTTGTTCAGAATTTTTTTCCCAACACTGTGGCCGAAGTTCCCACAAATGTGCTGCACTTGTAGGTTGCTTTGCTTTCACCCTTCTGCCCACTTCTTCCCAAACAAGCTTAGTGGGCTTTATGTCTGGAGAATATGGAGATTATTCCATTCTTTGAAGCCTACTGGCTACTTCTTGTCTTCTTAGGTAGTTCTGACATAACCTAGAAGTATGTTTTGGATCATTTGTCTTGCTGTAACATGAACCCCTGACCAACTAGACAAACAACAGAGACTATTGCATGGCACATCAAAATATTGTGGCAGTTCTTTTTGTCCAGTGTGCCAGTCAGCCAGTGCAAGTTGCCAACTCTGGATCCAGCAAATGAGCCCAAGAACATCACACTTCCTCCTCCATGTTTTATAGTTGATGTCACATGTTGAGGAACCATCCTTTCGTCTACTCAACAAAAACCCTGTGTGATGTACCAAAAATGGCAAATTTAAATTCATCAGTCCATAAGACCTTCTTCCACTCTTCCGTAGTCCACTGGAGGTACTGCTTGGCCCAGGAAAGTCTTTATTATATTTTGCAACCTTAGCAGTGGCTTGCTTACTGACACTCAATCTGTAAATCCTGCATATAGAAGCCTTCTCTTCACAGTTGAAATGGAAACTTGTGAGGTGCTGATCACACAAACTGTGATTTTGTAGTGGCCTTTGGTCTGCCAGACCTTTTCCTGTTAGAGTTTCTTCCAGTTTCCAAGTACCTTTTGAGGGTAAAGGAAACTGTACTGACTACCACCTTGGCTTTTTTTTTTTGGCAGTTTCTCTGCAGGACAGACCTACATTTCAGAGGGTTATAATTGTCTGTGTCTTCTTTTGTTAATTGCCTTTTTCTTGCCATTATGATAGCAATGTGCTCTGTCCTGAAGAGCAAAACTGTCCAAATCCTGTTCTAGAGTATATTGTAATGCAGTCTGTACCATCACTGGCTATATAAAACCAGAGGGTTTGAAAGTAATCTCCAAAAGTTGAGGAACAGTTTGTATCCAATTTCAAACTAGAAATTGCTTTATGTGCTGCAGAGCAGCTGTCCTTAATGTTTTTCCTGAAAAAAAGCCTTTTGGTTAAAGTTGGAGATTCAGGCTACTAATGAGTCTGAGGTAAAAAATTCATAATATTTTTATGTTTTTAACTTACTTTTGAACCTTTCAACCATTTCACATTATCTGCTTACTAGAACTGTGCTAATGTCAATGCTAATGCATAGCTCCCAACCGTCCCGCATCTGGTGGGACAGTCCCGATTTTACACTGCTGTCCCGCCATCCCGGATAGCTTACAGTTTGTCCTGCTATGCCCCTGAAGTGTTTTGCTGTTAACAAACTTTATTAGGGTAGGGTAAGGCTAAATGGTAGGGTAAAGGTAGATGCTAAATCCTAGTGGGCTAAAGGACCTTTGATGACGTCATGACCTTGTGATCAGACTTTTGTGTGGGCGGAGCTATTATGGATCCTACGGGACAGACTGTGGTGTTACACAGAAAGAGGAAGCTGGGAACGGAGAGTGATGGAAGGAAAGAAAGAGAGAAGAGACAGCATATGTGAGCAAGAGGGGGGAACTGGGGGCAGATGTAGGGAGCAGTTAAACTGAAGGCAGATGAAGGGGGCAATTAAACTGGGGCAGATGAAGGGGCAATTAAACTGAAGGCAGATTAAGGGGGCAATTAAGCTGGTGGCAGATAAAGGGGGACATTAAGCTGGTGGCAGATAAAGGGAGACATTAAGCTTTGGCAGATAAAGGGGGACATTAAGCTGGTGGTAGATGGAGGGGGCAATTAAGCTGGTGACAGATGAAGGGGGACATTAAATTGGTGGCAGATGAAGGGGGACATTAAACTGGGGGGGCAGATGGAGGGTGACATTAAACTGGTGACAGATGGAGGGGGACATTAAACTGGGGGGGCAGATGGAGGGTGACATTAAACTGGTGACGGAGGGGGGACATTAAATTGATGGCAGATGAAGGGGGACATTAAACTGGGGACAGATCAAGGAGTGGACATTAAACTTGGGGGCAGATGGCGGGTGACATTAAAGTGGGGGCAACTGGAGGACATTAAACTGTGGGGGGTAGCTGGAGGGGGCCATGTCTGCCTCTAGTTGCCCCCAGTTTAATGTCTCCCTCCTACTCCCACTGTTTAATGTCACCCTCCAGCTGCCCCATAGTTTAATGTCACCTTCCAGTTTCCGCCAGTTTAAACTGGGGCACGAGGAGAGGGACTTAATACTGTGGGGCAATTGGAGGGGAACATTATAATGTGGGGGCATATAATGTTAGGGTGACTGTAGGAGCACTATACTGTGTGGAGGCACATGGAAAAACAGATGGGAATAGGCATGGGTGGAGCTAAATTTGCCGCACATTTTGTCCCTTTTTCTGTTCTTTGAAAGTTGTGAGGTATGCTAATGTCAAAAATTTAGGTTATAGCTAATGAAGATTAACACTATCGCCGTGGACATTTCCTCTCTCTAATGGTCTTTCTATATCATCTATATTGTTAAGCTATGGCAGTACAAGAAGTACCATGAACATGTTTTTTTGGGGATTGTGTGCATGTGTCTACTGAACTGTAAACACTAAATCCTGCACATGTGAGTCGATACTAAGTATTCTTGAGATTAAGTCCTTCTTTTGGTATACTCTGCACGTGCTGGTTTACCCAGCGGATCGGCTGTCGGCATTAATGTGTCAGACAAGGGGGTGGGGAATACTTTCTCGTTCTCTACCTGTATACTTACTTGGCAGCCGGCATTTGGTGGTTCCATCTGCCTGTCACTTGGAGTTAGGAAGAGTCGTCTGGAGGTGTTTTGTGATTGGCTGGTACGAGGGTAGGACTCATGGTGGAAGTTACAAAGCAGACTAGGAGTCTGTTGGGGAGTGTGTCATTGCACCATGGACCCCATGGACCATGGACCCTCCTCCACCATGTTGGAGGACTTTGTTGATGCTTTTAATTTGGTGGTAGCACTCCATTCAATTGATTGTTGGTCACTACGCAGCACACATTGTAATCTGAAGGCAAACTGTACAATGATATAGTGTACATTTACTATCATAGTTATTATACACCATCTATCTGTGGCTCTTTTCCAAGCACACATACAGTTTTTTTCCATTGAGTATTGATGCAGTTCTTGGTGCAGTTTCTCAAGTTTACAGGTGAATTAACTAATGTTTCACCTGTTAAGGTAAGAAACTGACCAAAAACCGCATGTGTTATTATTCCAGTGTGGTTTTGATTCACTTCTAACTGCAATTGGTAAGCAAAGCTCTAGCCATGCTGAAGGTGAGGGATGATAGGTATTGCTGGGTATGTTTTTCTCACTGTTAAAAGTGGGTTGTCTGGGAGTATGGTGTAACCTTTAGAAAGTGCATCTTATGCTTTTGAAATCAGACCAAGCTCGCTGGCACACCATGGTAAATCTGACATCCATTTCTTTCACCTACCACAAACATCTGTGTCTGTGAGAAATCAGCTGCAAAGGATGTGTCTCCACTAGGCTCATAAGAAAAATTGTCTCCAATCCATGTTCACATACTGCCCTACTTACTAGACTTGAGACTGGAAGACTTGCTCACAAAGGTAAGATGTGAAGAGCTGTAGTTACCACAGGATATTGCTTCATCACTGTAGTTTATTTTTTTTTCTGGTGCTTTCACATGCACCATTGCCAAACGTAAGGCTGGGAAGCTTGCTTAAAAAGGCATGATATTGAGAACTGTAGTAGAATGGTCATAGATTTTTCAGAGCTTGAAGGAGATCAGCTCTTCTGTGTTCAATCACAACAGAGTTTCCTTTTCTGTTCTTTTTCATGCAGGTTCACTTTCCACACCATAACCACTGTTCTGCTGTAGATTTGCAAAAGGCTTTCAGAAGAAGCCAATAAAGATTTCTGCACCAGGTAAGCTTCACCCAGAATGACCAATAATCAGGGTAGATATGTAGTTAGAGCCCTAGGAGTTGAGGTCTCATAGTGAAAGGAGCAGGGTCCTCAGCAGAAGAGTATTTTTCAGGCAGTTAATACGTTGATCTTGTTGGAGGCCATAGACTCAGTTTTGCCTCTTTTTTTGACAAGATAAAGTTAGCTCTTTAAGAGCCTGTTCACATCACGTTTTGATCATCAGTTTAACTGATCAGTTTTGTGGATACAATGTTGAATAAAAACGGACGAGCTTCTGTCTGTTTTTTTGTAGGACACATAAGTCTGTTTGACCTACGTTTCTGTCCTACACCAACTGACCTGTTTTTATTTAACGTTGACTCTATGTAAATGGATCGTCATCATTTTACATCTGTTTTCATCCGTTTTTTTGTCTCTGCAAAACTGATCAGTTAAACTGATGATCAGAACGTGATGTGAATGGCCCCTTACCATGTTGAGGTAATTGAGAAGAAATCTGATTACAGAAGAGGATAGTGATAACAAAGAAGGACAGGAAAGGAAGTGGCTGATAAATCAAAACATTGCCTGTATAATGACAGTTATTTAGCAATGGGATCTACCTCAACTGGTGAAGAAGCTGTCCTATTCCAATGTGTGTGAGTTGTAGCAAGAAACTATCAAATGCCAGAATGGTCCCATCCAAAGTTAAATGGCATTTCCTAAAAAATCATTCCCGTTTGTGGAAAATCTATGGCTTCTTTTCAGAGACTCTTGGTTTCACAGACAAAACAGTGTCAAAGTTTTGAGAAGACAGTAACAGTCAGTGAGAAGGCTCAACAGGCCAGTTATTTTGTAGGAGAGCTAGTTGCCCAATAAAATGTCATACAGTTGCAGAAATACTAATAACGCCATCTTGTAAGTCGATTGTGAGTACCATGCTAGGAATTCAAGCTGAAATGGAGATAATGGAAATAAGCAATAATATTAGCAGGCGGGTTAGTGACATGTCAAATGACAAGTGATGTCAAAAAAATGGATGAATCAACAGATAACTGTCATCTCTTGGTGTGATGATTCCACTTAAATATGGCTATAACTCAAAGATGTATTTTGATCTCTGGGTATCGTATCTCCTTCTTACCTGCATTTATTCATAATGTGTGCAGCTATAAGCCTAGGTGTATATTGGCAGTAGTAGCAACACTGGAACAATAGGGCTTTGTATCCATCCCAGCAGGGCTCCATTGTATTCCTACACAGCTCTGAGTGATCAAAGAAACATGCATTGTGCAGGGAGATCAGACCTGGTTGATAACATTGTATCATTCCACTTGGTCTCCGCTTTATACAAAAAATCTGGACTTGAGTGCATTATTCAATCAGACTTGCTGCCGCTGGTGACCTCATTCTGGGAGGTGGCATAAAGGGTATAAAAGATGAGGTAAGAGGCAATGGGAGGAGACTGTGCTGAGACTACAAGAGTTTACTGAGAGACTGTGATGAGAACATGCAGGCTGGAATATAATGTGATGCCACATGCTAGGAGTTAATGCCACATGCCAAGAAGCCTCCACTGGGTGATTCACACATGACAGAGCATGTGTGAGTGTTGGACTATAGAGCCACATCAAGGAGATGCGTGGTAAAGTAATTATTTCACCTTTATTCCCTTTTATTTTAAGTACTGTATATTGTAACTAGTAACTGTTAATGCTTGTATATATCTACATATCTGTTCTGAACTGCATGTGTTAGATGTTAATACCGACCCATTTAGGGGTTAATAAATATATAAAATTTAGAAAGCTTGTCTTGTATTTATCCTGTGAACCCGGCACTCACTGGCGGTGAGTGTGGTTTTTATATGAAAGAAGACTCAGGTGTGAGCTAAAGCGGTGTTGGTGCACTGAGGATCTTTCACACTTGGCCTTTGTGCATTTTGTAAAGGAAGGTGAAATAGTGGAAGACTTCTGCTGCTTTAAAGAGCTACCATAAAATACTATAGACCAGGATATCCTATTTAGATGAATGTGGTCTGTCTTGGAGAGGCTGTTTTGGAATTTGTTGGGTTCAGATCAATTAAAGGGTTTGCCACACTTGTTACAGAAAAAAATTCCCAAATTATATCCTCCCACTGTTTCCTACACCGTGAAGTTCTTGTCTCTAAAACTAACTACTCTGCTCTGAAAGATGTTTTTGACATGACAGTGGATATGGTTAATTTTATAAAATAATGTCCTCTCCAGTCAAAGTTGTGTGAAAATAGTCAGAAAACCCATGTTACTCTTCTTCTTCAGCATAGCCAATGGCTGTCAAGAGGCAAAGTTTTGATCAGAGCAATTGAGCTTTATTACAAACTGCCTATGTTCTTCAAGAACAGCAAAAGAGAAAGATTTTCAAGTTTTTTGAAAGATGGTGCTTTTCTATAGAAAACGGCTTCTCTAATGCTAGGTTCACACTAGTGTTCGGGTTTCTGTCCTTTGGGTCTGCTTGGGTACCTGAAAAATGGAAACTCTGTTGGCTTGAAAAGCGTTTACCTGTCGAAACCCCCTGGACACCATAGACTATAATGGGGTCCGCCGGGTTTCTGACAATTTTATACTAAAATCGTTGGAGAGAAAAGTAAATCCAGAAATCCGTCTTTATCTGACCACAATCTCACCTTCACACATGCCCAGGTGAGGAAGGAGATGAAAAAGATCAAGGCGAGGAAAGCAGCAGGGCCGGATAACATCAGTGCAAGGCTAATTAAGACTTGTGGGGATCAGCTGTGTAGTATAATTGCATATATGTTTAATATGAGTCCGGAAGCAGGAACTAGTCCCTGAATTATGGAAATCTTCTTGTGTGGTACCAATTTCAAAGAAACCTCACCCTATGGACCTCAACGACTACAGACCTGTAGCATTGACATCCCACTTGATGAAGATCTTAGAGAGATTGGTTCTCACACATCTCTGCCCTCTAGTGAGCCCCGCTATGGACCAACTCCAGTTTGCTTATCGGCCGGGCATTGGAGTAGATGATGCATCATCCACCTTCTGCACAGGGCTCTGTCTCACCTGGAGAAACCAGGGAACACGGTGAGAATAATGTTCTTTGATTTCTCCAGTGCTTTTAACACCATACAGCCAGGGCTACTGAGAGACAAGCTGGGCCTTGCTGGAGTGAACCACCACCTCTCCAACTGGATCCTAGACTGCCTCACAAACCGACCTCAATTCGTGAGAGCCTGGGACTGTGTGTTAGATACCGTGATCTGTAATACGGTAATAAGGGGGCACCTCAGGGTACAGGTCTTGCCCCTTTCCTCTTCATACTGTACACTGCAGATTTTAGGTGCAACTCATCTAGCTGCTACCTACAGAAGTATTCTGATGACTCTGCAATAGTAGGCCTCATCACAGACGATGATGAAAGGGAGTACAGGGAACTGAACCGGGATTTTGTGGACTGGTGCCAGCGGAACCACCTGAAGATTAACGCAAGGAAGACCAAGGAGATGGTGGTGAACTTCTGTAAATGCAGATGGCCTCCTAAAACAGTGGACATCCTGGGGACAGGCATCGAGATTGTGAACACCTATAAGTACCTGGGTGTGCTCCTTAATAATATCCTGGACTGGGCAGATCACATGGAGGTCCTGTACAGGAAGGGCCACAGCAGGCTCTACCTGCGTAGGAGGCTGAGAGCCTTTGGAGTCCAGGGGGCACTTCTTAGGACTTTCTTCAACTCGGTAGTGGCATCAGTCATCTTCTTCAGAGTGGCCTGCTGGGGGAGCAGTATATCAACCAGGGATAGAAATAAACTTGACAAGGTGATTAGAAGGGCCAGTTCTGTCCTGGGGAGCCCACTGGACCCAGTGCAGGTGTGGGTGATAGAAGGATACTGTCCGTGGTGAGCTCCATGAGGAAGAAGAAGTCCCATCCCATGCATGAGACCGTGATAGCGCTGGGTAGTACTGTCAGTGACCGATTGCACCACCCTAAGTGTGAGAAGGAGCACTATCGGAAGTCTTTCCTCC
Source organism: Leptodactylus fallax (assembly GCA_947044405.1). Lineage (NCBI taxonomy): Eukaryota > Metazoa > Chordata > Amphibia > Anura > Leptodactylidae > Leptodactylus > Leptodactylus fallax. Next base: position 6,716,423 of record CAMRHE010000012.1, read on the forward strand.
CCACCACTGTTAGGCTGTACAACCAACACCGACCTAAGCGGAGATTAGTCCATACAGAGAACTGAAATATCTTTCTGCCTGTTAAATTCCCCCCCCCCGCCCCGCTCTGCTACTCCTTATCTGTCTGTCTACTATCAATGTAATGCCTCTTACCTTGGAACATTCCTGTACATGTTGTATTTGTATTTGTATCTGCTTATCTTTGCTGCTGTAACACACTGAATTTCCCTCATGGTGGGACTATTAAAGGACTATTGTTATTATAATTATTATTATAGAACATAATTGCAGACAACCATTAAACAACCACCACTAAAATGGTGCCTAGGTCAGCTTTGACCAAAGCGAAAGACGCCTTAATGTCCGCAATCAGTGCCTGCATTGGCGCCAAGTCTCTGCATTAGCACAGGGTCTTTGCTATATAATATAGTGGAGACCTGGTTGCTATGGTGGCCACTCAGCTCCTAAATACCCATCATACTCCGTACTATTATGTGGATGTCGGGAATGGGTTAAAACAACTGAATAACATATGTCAAATATTCAGAATGAACCACTTTTTGCTGGAACCTTTTTTTTTTTCTCATAAAAGGTAGAAAATACCACCCAAACATTCAACTTGGTAAATTTTCCAAATTGTTCATTTGTAAGCGAATACAAACGTAATTATACATCCAAAATCTACAATGTGCAGCCTATTAACAATAAAACATGGGGGAGCTTGTAATTAAGCAATGCTATTCAAGCAGGAGCCTGTAAATTCACTGTACATAGAGAATGCAATGATTTTCCCTTCATACTGAGAACACTGTTAGCATTGTGCAGTTCACATTAGGCTTTGCTACACAACTCACATAATGATCTTTTGGTGGATAAACAATCTTGTTCTAGAAACAACGCTTTGCTTTTTCATTTGTCTCTCATGGGACCAATTTCAATAATATATTGCATATTGTTACAATATAAAATCATTTTATGTAGCGCACTATGTACTAATTATATGGAAGAAAGTAATTCCTTTAAAAGGCGATAATGAGTCTGAACAACAGGCATAGTAAAAACCAACAGTGCTAAACAGATAATACAGTCATAATGTGGTGTAGGCAGCAGCAATCATAAAAAGTATTACACAAAACTGTTATACACTGTATATCTAGATCAGATAAAACAATATTAGTTAAGACTTCTGTTGTAAAGTACTTTTTTAAAGGGGTTGCACCACCACATGATAGGGTATAAGTGTCAGATTGCTGAGTGATCTTCACCAGGCTTATAGAGTAAACAGAGCACAGGTCCTGTGGATAGGGGGATAAATGTCTTTTTGGACTCTCAGGGGAAACCATCTCGGTCTCTCAGGCACCAGTTTATTCCCTCATATACTTCCAGTCTAGAAATTTCACATTTTGATGTCAATGCATGGGAACAATTCTTAAAGGTAAACATCAACAATGCACACAATTATATCCCGAAACAAGGGTAATAGCAGTGGAAGAGAAGTAACAGTAAAGGTATAATAAATACAGTGATGCCACAGTACTGGGATAATAAACACAGTGAAAAAAATGAAATCATCCCCCTTTCCCTAGAATATATATAAAAGTAAAAAATTACTGTGAAACACATACACATTAGGTATCTCTGTGTCTCAAAACACCTGGTCTACAAACTTTGTGAACACTGTAGCAGGAAAAAAAATCAAAAGTATCGAACCGCCATTTATACACTGTTTCGACTCTGATAAAAATTTCAACAAAAAGTGATCAAAGCAACAGACATTCTCCAAAGTGATATGACATAAAAAGTACACCTGGCTCCATAAAAAAGATGCTCTATGCATCCCCATACATGGAATTATAAAAAGTTACAAGCGTCAGAATATGTTGACTTTAGGAAAAAAAATTTTTTGCAAAGTTTTGGATTTTTGTTAAGGGGTTAAAATGTAAATACTGCTAGTTGCCTTAATAGTTGTTTACATTGACAGTGCCTAGTCATTTTTCCCTGGTACCATACTGACTTATCTCGCCACCTCCCTACGGAGGCTTGACGACTCCCGGCTCATGTTGAAGAATTTGTCTGTTCTTTCATTCGGAGGAAGATATCAGGTTTCACTATCCTACCGTATTGATGCCTTTACTATTCCAGTTATAATGTTTACTTATGTTGCTTCTTGGGAAGTTGCTCATTATACTATGGTGCCCACGGATGAGACTGCTGGAGCTTTATTGCTCCTTGCAGCCTCACCTAGTAGCCTTACTGGTGGCTTTCACTGAAGGGACTCAGTAATTCTCTCTAGTTTCTTATGGACTCTTTTGATGTTATGTTATTATAGACTATGGCTTGTCTTGGTCTCCGTGCGCCTCCCTCTCGTCCTCCTTTTGCTGGCGGTTGGGAGTAGCAGGAAGATATTATTTCATTGCACTCGTGGTTCTTTATTGTGCTCATTATTTATTGCTCGTCCTCTTGTTATCCTCGCCCCCCTCTCTCTCATCTATTTGAGAGTTCACCTCTTCTCACTGAGGTGATTTGATTTGTCTATTTCCTATACCCCATTTCCTACCTTACCACCCATTGATCCCTCTTCTCCTCCCTATACCCATTCCTCCTTCTTGCCACATCTTGCGTTTCTCTGTGCTCTTCTTCTCCACTCCCCTCCCTTTTTTTTTTTTTCTCTCTCTTTTGTTCACCAACAGAGTTTGAGAATGACAACCCCAGGCCAGCAGACTTCTCTCGAGGTCGGATCCCTCAATGTTAGGGGGTTGCATAGTCCTGGAAAGCGCTCCATTCTTTTCAATTTACTCAAATGTAAGCATTTACATGTAGTGTTCCTGCAGGAAACACATTATTGCTCCCACAAACCATTTAAACTCTCGAACGCTTGGTTTCCACATGCATATCATAGTCCTTCTCCAGACCCCAAATCTAGAGGGACTAGCATTCTGATTGCTAGATCACTGGGTTGGACGCATTTGGGGACTCGTGTTGATGGGGAGGGCAGATTCGTTACGGTGAAGGGACGTATTGCGTCTCAGACATATACTTTTGCTTCGCTCTATCTCCTAAATTCTCGTCAAGGTCCTGCTCTCCACACCTACTTAGAGATGCTTGACGATTTTGTAGAGGGGGTCTTGGTGGTTGGGGGTGACCTGAACCTAGTCCTGGACCCTACACTTGACTCTTCTTCGGGTTCCTCTAGCCACTCTCACTCACTCCTACGGAGATTCCGGAGAGAATTACATTCACACCAACTTATTGACTCATGGCGATTGTTACATCCCACGGCTAGGGATTACTCATATTACTCTACGGTTCACAACCGCTATGCTCGTATTGACTACATGTTCCTCCGCCACCAGGACCTTCACTCTCTGCTGTCTGCATCTATAGACAATATTACATTTTCAGATCATGCCCTGGTTACGATGACCTTATTGCTGCAGTCCCCTATCCCTTTCCAACGTCAATGGAAGCTTAACACCTCGCTCCTGGATGACGTGAATATCCTTGCAGATGTTAAAACCCACTTATCTGAATATTTCACTAGAGAGGAAACTAGGTGGCTTAGCCCACCTGTAATATGGGAAGCCCATAAATGTTTGATCCGTGGAGTCCTCATCCAGCATGGCTCTCGCCTAAAGAGAGAGCGTCGGTCACACATTGAATCCCTCCTACAACAAATACATACACTTGAGGCTCTTCACAAACGGCAGATGACTGTGGATACATACAGTATACTCAGCTTGCGCACACTCGGGAAGAACTATGCTCTTTCCTGATGGATAAAGCTAAAGGAACTTTGGCTAAATGTCGGCGACATTTTTACGAGTTCGGTAATAAATGTAGTCGATCGCTGGCGAGGGCCCTACGGATACAAAAGACCTCCACTTATATCCCCCAAATCCAAACTGCCCGACACTCCAAAGTAAATCTTCCCACTGAAATTGCGGCGGTGCTCAGAGACTATTATGCCACTCTATACTCGGTAGATACCTCTAACCCAGACTCCACTAACTCCCTATTTCATGACCGCATACGGGCATACCTTACTTCTTCAGGTCTTCCCAAGCTCTTAGCAGAAGACCTAGAGGTTCTAGAGTCCCCGATCACAGATGAGGAGCTCACAGCTGCGCTTAAACAAATGGCTACAGGTAAGGCTCCAGGCCCAGATGGACTACCATTGGCCAACTATAAGAAACTTAGCCCAGACCTCGGTCCACACATTTTAAAGATGTTTAACTCCTTGACCTCGGATCATCCCTATGTCGTGACTCACTCCGCGCCCATATCACTGTAATTCCTAAACCTGGAAAGGAACCACTCTTATGTCCCAGTTATCGCCCAATATCATTATTAAATGTAGACCTTAAAATCCTAGCCAAAATTCTTTCCTCCCGACTGACTCCTTTATTAGGCGACATTATTCACCCAGACCAAGCGGGCTTTATGCCTGGGCGAGAGGCTAGGGATAACACCACAAAAACTATTAACCTCCTACATGGGGCAAAGGTATCTGGCAGGCCTCTCATGCTTTTATCTACAGATGCTGAGAAAGCCTTTGACAGGGTTAACTGGCAGTTCATGGAGGAGACCCTGCTACATGTGGGTATCCGCCAAAACATGATGAACTGGATCCTCTCTCTATATTCCTATCCATCAGCTCAGGTTCGGGTTAACGGCCTTCTTTCACAGCCTTTCCCCATAGCCAATGGAACTAGACAGGGATGCCCCTTGTCCCCTCTCATTTTCATCCTGACGCTGGAGCCCTTTCTTAGACATGTCCGTTCTCATCCTGATATCTCGGGTGTTGCCCACGCTTCACGCATTTACAAAGTTGCGGCTTATGCAGATGACCTATTGTTTTTCATTGCCTGCCCACAGATCTCACTCCCATGCCTAATGTCTGCCTTTGACGAGTATTTGGGACTTTCCAACTTCAAGATTAATTTCTCAAAATCCAAGGCACTTAATGTGACCCTCCCCTCTCAACAGGTCTCCACCCTAAGCCGGTCTTTCCCATTCCGATGGGCTACCCGGGCATTGACATATCTAGGTGTAGCCATCACTCCTGACCCAACTGACCTTTTTCGGGCCAACTTCCCGCCCATGCTATCGTCCATTCGCTCTGACTGCCACCGATGGAAACAGGGTACGTTCACCTGGTTTGGGAGATGCACCATTTTCAAAATGAATATTTTGCCTAGACTCCTATACCTCTTACAGACACTGCCTATCCACATTCCTCTGTCCTTCTTCCGAACTCTGTCATCCATCCAATTAGATTTCATATGGTTGGGTAAACCTGCGAGAGTCAGCAGAGCCCTTCTTTCTCACCCTAAGCGTAGTGGTGGCATGGCACTCCCAGACCTCAAATTATACTATTTTGCTGCCCACTTGGCTAGGATTGTGGACTGGTGTAGACATGACTCGCTTAAACCGTGGGTCTACATTGAACAGGCCTTCTCTCCGCTGCTGCTGCAGACGATTCCGTGGCTCGAACCTTCTTTGGTTTCATCTCTCCGTTCCCACCCTACCATTGGACCAACCCTTCGAATCTGTGCCCAACGCTTGGTTCGTAATACCTCACTCCCACTTGACTCTAGCTGTTATCCCCTTTTGGGAAATCCTAGATTCCGTTCTGGTATTTCCGATAGAGTGTTCCATAACTGGCGTCACCATGGTTACTTTAGGGTGGCCCATCTTCGGAATGAGTCTGGCTGGCAGGTGGGCCCAGGGATTACCCCATCCGACAATCTTCCCCCCTTGGATGCATGACGTGGTCTACAGATCCGCCACTTCGTACAGCCTCCCCCCCCCCCTGTGGAATTTAGAATTGAGTATACACCTTTGGAACAGTTATGTGTGGACACCGAACCACTGTGTCATTCCTTAGCTATCATTTACAAACTTTTGATTGAGCCGCCTCCTGACACTGTTCCCCACTTTATACTGAAGTGGGAGACTGACCTTGACTTGACTCTCACTCAAGCTCAAAGAGAGCGTGTATTCCGCCTTGCTCATGAGACATCAATCAGCTCACGCTATCAAGAGGCCAGTTTTAAGCTTTTGACCCGGTGGTATCGTGTACCATCGAGACTACATGCCGTTCTTCCGCAGGTCCCATCGATATGCTGGAGATGTGGGGTGGACGAAGGCACCATGTTGCACATTTTTTGGTTTTGTAGTGCCTTGTCTCCCTTCTGAGATGGAGTTAAGGAGATTATCTCCCGGGTTACGGAAACGCCTCACCACTTGGGCCCTGCTCTGTTCCTCCTCCATCATTGCGAGTCCCCGGTGCGTATTTACAAGCGCTCCTTGCTTCGATTTCTCATCATCGCGGCTCGAGCATGCATCCAACAGTTCTGGAAACGAACTGAACCCCCCTCTCTCCCTCTGGGTTCTAAAGATCAATGAGATTATGCGTGTGGAGAGCCTTACCTCTTTCTTGCATGATACTGTCGAAATTTTTAATAAGACCTGGTTCTATTGGATGGAATTCCAGTGTACCAATGACTATCGGGCGCTTCTCGGGCCTGTGCCCCCCCCGTAGACTTTTATGGACTTGATCCGGCCTCCATAGCTAATTGATAGACTACCAGCTTGGACCTACTCCTCATTCCCTGGCATTGCCTCATAGAGAGTTTTATCGCTCTTCTGATGAAGCATTCTCATCCGCTTGCTTCCCTGGGGTTCCTTCCTGAACCCGGTTGCTACTGTTGCATAACCTCCTTCCCCACCCCCATTGTTTTTTTTTTTTGTTTTTTTTATTTATTCTCCCTCTCTCTCTCCTTTTTCTTATCCTTCTATTCTCTCTTCTCCTTTTCTCTCCCCCCTTCTCCCCTTTCTATTGGGCGCTATCGCTACCTCACATCTTCTTTTCCTTCCTCTTCCTTCTCTTGCCCTCTAACCCCTACTTGGGGATTCCCCATTATCTAATGTATGAAAATTGAAGCTGCTATTGTGGCTATTTCTTGTTTCTGTATTTTATGCCTTTTTGTAGACTAAAATTAATAAACTTTGAATTGAAAAAAAAAATGTAAATACTGCAGCCTTGCAGCGCTGGAGTCCTGGGTTCGAATTCTGCCAAGGACAACATCTGCAAGGAGTTTGTATGTTCTCCCTGTGTTTGCGTGGGTTTCCACCGGGTACTCTGGTTTCCTCCCACACTTCAAAGACATACTGATAGGGAATATAGACAGTAACTAACAATGTATGTAAAGTGCTACGGAATATGATGGCGCTATACAAGTAAGCATAATAAATAAATAAATAAATAAAACTATATAAATTTGGTATCCACAGAATTGTACCGAAGCATAGAATACAGGTGACATGTCATTTTGGCTGCATAGTGAACACCATAAAAACAAAACCCGTAAGAAAGTTGCACAAATGCACTTTTTCTCCAATTCCACCCAAATCTGAAATTTTTTACAGCTTCCCAGTACATTGTACAGAATATTAAATGGTACCATTATAAAGAACAATTTGTCACGCAAACATTAAGCCCTCATACGGCTCTGTGATTGGAAAAATAAAAACGTTATGTGGTTTGGAATGTGGGGAGTAAAAAATGAAAATGGAAAAATGCCTCCGGCGGAAAGTGGTTAATCAAATTACCATGCATTTTAATGTCTGGATCTGTGAAAAACAGACAATACATGGATTGGATCTGGGTGCTGTTTGTGACTTTCATGGGTCCATAAACTGTATTAGGTGTAAGTGATACGCAAAATGGACTACAATAGAGAATTCAACAGTCTGAGGAAAAAATTGTCTTGGTTCACACCAGCATTTGAACTACATTCGGGGTTTCCGTTCCCGAATCCGCTTGAAAATTGCGGAGAGAAAAGTCCTGCAAGCAACCAATAATAAGTATAAGTATATTATAGTATATTCCGGATGGCGCTCCATGCCGGGGGGGGGAGTGGACGGGGGACACTGCGTATAGTGTGCATGCGCAGCACATGAGATACAGCCCCGTCGGCTGTTCATTTGTTGAGATGGCAGGCATAACTACACCCCCAAGAAGCCAATTGGCCCTGGTGGGGCTATTATAATGATAATATTTACTAAAAACATATGCAAAGCTTACAGCTGATCGCAATGGCACTGCCAATGACAGTTCATGGGTCTGTTTACATATGGAACAGACCATGATTGGTTCTGATATAGAGTGAAGGTTTCTAATATACCTTTTTATTAAGAAAACTTGTTTTTGTTTATACATGTACAATAGGCTAATTGTTTACGTGAATATATATATTTAATAGGGTGATTAGTGTTATATACAGTCATATGAAAAAGTTTGGGCACCCCTATTAATCTTAATAATTTTTAGTTCTAAATATTTGGGTGTTTGCAACAGCCATTTCAATTTGATATATCTAATAACTGATGGACACAGTAATATTTCAGGATTGAAATGAGGTTTATTGTACTAACAGAAAATGTGCAATATGCATTAAACCAAAATTTGACCGGTGCAAAAGTATGGGCACCTCAACAGAAAAGTGACATTAATATTTAGTAGCTCCTCCTTTTGCAAAAATAACAGCCTCTAGTCGCTTCCTGTAGCTTTTAATCAGTTCCTGGATCCTGGATGAAGGTATTTTTGACCATTCCTCTTTACAAAACAATTCCAGTTCAGTTAAGTTTGATGGTCGCCGAGCATGGACAGCCCACTTCAAATTATCCCACAGATGTTCAATGATATTCAGGTCTGGGGACTGGGATGGCCATTCCAGAACATTGTAATTGTTCCTCTTCATGAATGCCTGAGTAGATTTGGAGCTGTGTTTTGGATCATTGTCTTGCTGAAATATCCATCCCCGGCGTAACTTCAAATTCGTCACTGATTCTTGTACATTATTCTCAAGAATCTGCTGATACTGAGTTGAATCCATGCGACCCTCAACTTTAACAAGATTCTCGGTGCCGGCATTGGCCACACAGCCCCAAAGCATGATGGAACCTCCACCAAATTTTACAGTGGGTAGCAAGTGTTTTTCTTGGAATGCTGTGTTTTTTTGACGCCATGCATAACGCCTTTTTGTATGACCAAACAACTCAATCTTTGTTTCATCAGTCCACAGGACCTTCTTCCAAAATGAAGCTGGCTTGTCCAAATGTGCTTTTGCATACCTCAGGCGACTCTGTTTGTGGCGTGCTTTCAGAAATGGCTTCTTTCGCATCACTCTCCCATACAGCTTCTCCTTGTGCAAAGTGTGCTGTATTGTTGACCGATGCACAGTGACACCATCTGCAGCAAGATGATGCTGCAGCTCTTTGGAGGTGGTCTGTGGATTGTCCTTGACTGTTCTCACCATTCTTCTTCTCTGCCTTTCTGATATTTTTCTTGGCCTGCCACTTCTGGGCTTAACAAGAACTGTCCCTGTGGTCTTCCATTTCCTTACTATGTTCCTCACAGTGGAAACTGACAGGTTAAATCTCTGAGAGAACTTTTTGTATCCTTCCCCTGAACAAATATGTTGAACAATCTTTGTTTTCAGATCATTTGAGAGTTGTTTTGAGGAGCCCATGATGCCACTCTTCAGAGGAGATGCAAATAGGAGAACAACTTGCAATTGGCCACCTAAAATACCTTTTCTCATGATTGGATACACCTGGCTATGAAGTTCAAAGCTCAGTGAGGTTACAAAACCAATTTTGTGCTTCAGTAAGTCAGTAAAAAGTAGTTAGGAGTATTCAAATCAATAAAATGATAAGGGTACCCAAATTTTTGCACCGATCAAATTTTGGTTTAATGCATATTGCACCTTTTCTGTTAGTACAATAAACCTCATTTCAATCCTAAAATATTACTGTGTCCATCAGTTATTAGATATATCAAATTGAAATGGCTGTTGCAAACACCCAAATATTTAGAACTAAAAATTATTAAGATTAATAGGGGTGCCCAAACTTTTTCATATGACTGTATATGCATTTTAGAGTGACCTGACTCCTTGCAACCTTTGAGTCACATGATAGGCTAACTCTGCTATAAAAAACTGCATGAGCTGGAAGAGCATCAGTATACCAGCAATGCCATAAGCCAGTGCATAGGAAAACCATCAAGTCCAAAACAGGCATGTCAAAGGAAGGACAAACACGAAATCAATCAAAGACTAAGAAAAAGGGAAAGTGAACTGTGAGAGGCATCAGAACAAGACCCTGCCCATGGCATCTAGGTCCATGAGAAACAAAGAGTCCAGCAGGGACCATAAAACCTTGGAGAAGAGCAAGGAAGCAGAATCAGTAGGAAGCAGGGGAGAAAGCAACAAGTAAACAAAGACACAAGGGGGAACAGGCAACAAAGGAGGAGACAGGAGGGGGGGGGAATCCAGGGAGAGGGGCAGAAACCACCAGAGCGACAGAAAAGGGTCAGTCAGGACCAGGACGGCTTATGAAAAGAGTGTGGTAAACTCCAAAGACTCATGGAACACAACCCATGGCCGCCAGAGGGCGTCGAACTTAGAGGAGTCTGTAAAATTCTCCGCAACCAAAACCTCCATCCTCCTGATGAGAAGGAACTCCTGTAGCCACTCCATCAATGAGGGGGTTGTAGTGCTTCGCCAGTGCCGAGAAATTACCGTCCTGGTGGCCGGAAGAAAATGACGCAGGAGGTCTCCCTTAACCTTGGATATCTTACCCGGAATAAGGGAGAGGAGAGCCAGTTGGGGAGAGGGAGCCACGGGCCGACCACTAATGTTAGTATAAAGAGAGAACACGGAAGACCAAAAGGACTGAATTTCACTGCACCCCCACCAAATGTGAAAGAGAGAGCCCACAGTGGAACCACAGCACCAGCATTTGTCAGAGACAGTAGAATAGAACTTGTGAAGGTCTGGGCACCGGTACCAGCGGGTGAGAATTTTAAAATTTTTTTTCCTGGGCGCTACAAGGCTTTTTTTTCAGTAATAAATGGATTCCTGGATGTCTGTTTTTGACTGATCTATTGATCCCAACAATTACGGCTACAGCATTGTTTGGAGGAAGCACAGGAGTGCTTGGTCCATTTTTTTATGTGAATTTCACATTATCCAGTTTTGTGTATAAACCAATAATAATACAGTGTGGGGGTCTTCAATAGGGGCAGAAACATACCTTTTAATGGATGAGCATATCAGCCTGCAAGTGCACTAAGGGCAGGACCTGATTTGCCCAATTTGCCTACAGACAACTGTGATGCATACAAAGGCTGATAAAGTCATTCACTGCTAAAGACATTTCATATGGAAGCAATATTAGAGGACATTCAGGGCACTTGCAGGCAAATGTGGCTAAATAGGTCTGTCCTTTATGCACTTGAGGCTTATTTGCATATCTATAAAAAATTATTTCTGCATTGTTTCATCAGTATGTGGTCACATCGGAATGTTTCTGATCATATGAAAGGCCCTATACAGCATTATAATTAATTCTGGAGGAATTTTAGATCTGACGAAAACAGTGTAATTTAAACAGGTGTTCCAAGACAGACATTTATCACCTATCCACAGGATAACATCTTGTGGCTAGGGTCCTACCACTGGAACCTCCACAAATCATAAGAATGGTTCTGCTGTGTCCTCTGTTTGAATGGTCAAGTATGCACACTGTCACCATTCAAAGTCTATGTGACACCCATAGACACTTATCGTCTGACTGTGCTCAGTCAATGGTGTGTAGGAAGATGGATCTGGGTTAAGAATGAAGAGGCTACAGTGTTTGCCTGCATGTTGCGTCCCCCTCTAAGGGGGTGTTCACACTACCTTTGGATGTCCGTTCTGATAGTGTCCGTAAAAAACAAAAAGAGAAACCTATCATAATGGACATTAACGGACACTAACTGATGTTAAAAATTTGCATAATATTGCATAATATTTATAAAGAAAAACAAAGATGCAAGGCAGCTACAGTTGTAAAAAAATAAAACACACAAAATAAATACAAACACAAACATACAGTACAAAAAGTAGCTCATTTTGTACAGATACAGTGGGGAAAAAAAGTATTTAGTCAGCCGCCAATTGTGCAAGTTCTCCCACTTAAAAAGATGAGAAAGACCTGTAACATCATAGGTAGACCTCAACTATGAGAGACAAAATGAGAAAACAAATCCAGAAAATCACATTGTCTGATTTTTTAAGAATTTATTAGCAAATTATGGTGGAAAATAAGTATTTGGTCAATAACAAAAGTACATCTCACTACTTTGTTATATATCCTTTGTTGGCAATGACATTGGTCAAATGTTTTCTGTAAGTCTTCACAAGGTTGGCACACACTGTTGCTGGTATGTTGGCCCATTCCTCCATGCAGATCTTCCTCTAGAGCAGTGATGTTTTGGGGCTGTTGCTGGGCAACACGGACTTTCAACTCCCTCCAAAGGTTTTCTATGGGGTTGAGATCTGGAGACTGGCTAGGCCACTCCAGGACCTTGAAATGCTTCTACAAAGCCACTTCTTCGTTGCCCTGGTGTGCTTCGGATTATTGTCATGCTGAAAGACCCAGCCACGTTTCATCTTCAATGCCCTTGCTGATGGAAAGAGGTTTGAACTCAAAAACTCACGATACATGGCCCCATTCATTCTTTCATGTACACGGATCAGTCGTCCTGGTCCCTTTGCAGAGAAAAAGCCCCAAAGCATGATGTTGCCACCCCCATGCTTCACAGTAGGTATGGTGTTCTTTGGATGCAACTCAGCATTCACTCTCCTCCAAACACGACGAGTTATGTTTCTACCAAACAGTTCTACTTTGGTTTCATCTGACCATATGACATTCTCCCAATACTCTTCTGGAACATCCAAATGCTCTCTAGCAAACTTCAGACGGGCCCAGATATGTACTGGCTTAAACAGGGGTACACATCTGGCACTGCAGGATCTGAGTCCCTGGCAGTGTAGTGTGTTACTGACGGTAGCCTTTGTTACGTTAGTCCCAGCTTTCTGCAGGTCATTCACTAGGTCCCCCCGTGTGGTTCTGGGATTTTTGCTCACCGTTCTTATGATCATTTTGACCCCATGGGGTGAGATCATGCGCGGAGCCCCTGATCGAGGGAGATTATCAGTGGTCTTGTATGTCTTCCATTTTCTAATTATTGCTCCCGCAGTTGATTTCTTCACACCAAGCTGCTTGCCTATTGCAGATTCAGTCTTCCCAGCCTGGTGCAGGTCTACAATTTTGTCTCTGGTGTCCTTCCACAGCTCTTTGGTCTTCACCATAGTATAGTTTGGAGTGTGACTGTTTGAGGTTGTGGACAGGTGTCTTTTATACTGATAACAATGTGAAACAGGTGCCATTACTATAGGTAATGAGTGGAGGACAAAGTAGCCTCTTAAAGAAGAAGTTACAGGTCTGTGAGAGCCAGAAATCTTGCTTGTTTGTAGGTGACCAAATACTTATTTTCCACCATAATTTGCAAATAAATTCTTAAAAAATCAGACAATGTGATATTCTAGATATGTTTTCTCATTTTGTCTCTCATAGTTGAGGTCTACCTATGATGACAATTACAGGCCTCTCTCATCTTTTTAAGTGGGAGAACTTCCACAATTGACGGCTGACTAAATACTTTTATTTCCCCACTGTAACCACAATTTACTACGCATTACTTGGTATTTTAATGGATTAAAATTTAAAGGACTGAATTTTGGTCTGGTGTGTGATGCTTCTTCTCTTACAACTTTTTTATTGTGTATGTACAGTATCTATCTTGTATTTATTTATCTTGTATCTTATTGCATATCTAAAAAGAGGATTGAATTTTACTCTGGAGAGTGCTGTCTCTACTGTTACTTAGATCTTTTATCAATCTTATCTTGTACATTAAGTATCTATCTTGTATATATGTATCTTATCTTATATCTGGTATCTCATACCTAAAAAAGAGGATTGAATCTTACTCCAGTAAGTGCTGATTTTTCTATTACATCTTTTGTATCTTATCTCTATCTCTTATTCTCTCTTATCTTGTATTTTAAAGTGAAGTGCCAACAATTTTAAAGCACAAATTAGAAGTAAATGTGGTGTGTCATAGGGTTAATGTTCACATAAGTCAACAAAGATAAATACTCAGATACAAGCGGTCGCATAAAAAATATTAGTAAATATACAGTACAGACCAAAAGTTTGAACACACCTTCTCATTCCAAGAGTTTTCTGTATTTTCATGACTCTAAAAATTGTAGATTCACACTGAAGGCATCAAAACTATGAATTAACACATGTGGAATTATATACTTAACAAAAAAGTGTGAAACAACTGAAAATATGTCTTATATTCTAGGTTCTTCAAAGTAGCCACCTTTTGCTTTGATTACTGCTTTGCACACTCTTGGCATTCTCTTGATGAGCTTCAAGAGGTAGTCACCTGAAATGGTCTTCCAACAGTCTTGAAGGAGTTCCCAGAGATGCTTAGCACTTGTTGGTCCTTTTGCCTTCACTGTGTGGTCCAGCTCACCCCAAACCATCTCGATTGGGTTCAGGTCTGGTGACTGTGGAGGCCAGGTCATCTGGCGTAGCACCCCATCACTCTCCTTCTTGGTCAAATAGCCCTTACACAGTCTGGAGGTGTGTTTGAAGTCATTGTCCTGTTGAAAAATAAATGATGGTTCAACTAAACGCAAACCGGATGGAATAGCATGGCGCTGCAAGATGCTGTGGTAATCATGCTGGTTCAGTATTCCTTCAATTTTGAATAAATCCCCAACAGTGTCACCAGCAAAGCACCCCCACACCATCACACCTCATCCTCCATGCTTCACGGTGGGAACCAGGCATGTAGAGTCCATTCATTCACCTTTTCTGTTTCGCACAAAGACACGGTGGTTGGAACCAAAGATTTGGACTCATCAGACCAAAGCACAGATTTCCACAGGTCTAATGTCCATTCCTTGTGCTCTTTAGCCCAAACAAGTCTCTTCTGCTTGTTGCCTGTCCTTAGCAGTGGTTTCCTAGCAGCTATTTTACCATGAAGGCCTGCTGCACACAGTCTCCTCTTAACAGTTGTTGTAGAGATGTGTCTGCTGCTAGAACTCTGTGTTGCATTGACCTGGTCTCTAATCTGAGCTGCTGTTAACCTGCGATTTCTGAGGCTGTTGACTCGGATGAACTTATCCTCCGCAGCAGAGGTGACTCTTGGTCTTCCTTTCCTGGGGCGGTCCTCATGTGAGCCAGTTTCTTTGTAGCGCTTGATGGTTTTGGCCACTGCACTTGGGGACACTTTCAAAGTAGTTTTCCCAATTTTTCGGACTGACTGACCTTCATTTCTTAAAGTAATGATGGCCACTCGTTTTTTGTTACTTAGCTGCTTTTTTCTTCCCGTAATACAAATTCTAACACTCCATTCAGTAGGACTATCAGCTTTGTATCCACCTGACTTCTGAACAACACAACTGATGGTCCCAACCCCATTTATAAGGCAAGAAATCCCACTTATTAAACCTGACAGGGCACACCTGTGAAGTGAAAACCATTTCAGGTCACTACCTCTTGAAGCTCATCAAGAGAATGCCAAGAGTGTGCAAAGCAGTAATCAAAGCAAAAGGTGGCTACTTTGAAGAACCCAGAATATAAGACATATTTTCAGTTGTTTCACACTTTTTTGTTAAGTATATAATTCCACATGTGTTAATTCAAAATTTTGATGCATTCAGTGTGAATCTACAATTTTTATAGTCATGAAAATACAGAAAACTCTTGGAATGAGAAGGTGTGTCCAAACTTTTGGTCTGTACTGTATATATTCAAAATATAATTAGTGACTATTTGGCATAATCAATGCTGTAAATCTTCTCTAGCTATGAGCTGGCATACATTTCTCTCCAGGTGTATGGCCCAGTGGATGGTGCACCTCATTTATAAGAAGGTGTTTGTCTTATCATATATGAGGCGTACCCTATGCAGCCAATGTGGTTATTAAGACTGCTGTTGATAACACCTATCTTCTCAAATCTTCCCAACAGTTCTTCCCACATACTGTGTTTCCTCTAGTCAAAACATGTTATAGTTGGGTCATGTCTAAAATGGAGTTGCTCCTGGTAAATATGATGCCACAGGAAGAGCTGGAGCCTCTCAGAGGAGGACGGGGTGTCTTGTATCACGGCTCTGTGCTCTATAAAGGAAGAGGGAGCAGTGCACATGTAGCTGTAGAACAGAAATCATTGAGTACTGTGCTGCTGGCATCTAAAGGGATGGGCAGGAATCTTTGGGGTGCTACTGGCATCTAAAGTTGTGGACAGGAGTCCATGGGGTGCTTCTGGCATCTAAAGGGGCAGGCGGGGTCCTTGGGGTGCTGCTGGCTTCTAAAAGGAGCCAGCTGGGGTACTTGTGGTACTACTGGCATCTAAAAGGGTGGTGTTCAGGTCCATGGGGGGCTAGGGTTCAGGTCCCTGTGGGGCTGCTGCATGTGTATGTGGGATCCCTGGGGTACTGTTGTGGGGGGTTTCTGAGGTGCTGCTTGTGTGTGAGGGGGGTTGTGGTGGTGGTCCCAGAGGCGCTGCCACCTGTGTGCATGTTTGGGGGTCCCAGGGGTGCTGCCTGTGTATGTGAGAGGGGTGCTGGTCCCTTGGGTACTTCCGCCTGTGCGCGCGTGTATGTGGGGTGTCCTTGGGGTGTTGCGCATGGTGTGGGGGGTCCCTAGGATACTATCTTCATGTGAGTGGGTGTTCCTGGGGTGCTGCCTGTGTGTGAGGGGGTTCTGGTGGTGGTCTGTATATAGGGTCACTATACTGTGTCTGTATAGCAGATGCAGCCCTATGGAGCATTAGGGCTGCTATACTCTATTTTTATAGCAAGCGGTCTGTGTTCTTCCCCCATATACATTAATATAATGCGTCCCACTCTGTGGGCACTGTGCCCCCTGAAGTCCACCCACTGTGCCTGAGGAGAAATGGTGAGCAGTATGCACCACTGACTCCCCAGACCTCCCGCAATCAGTGATTTTATGTTAGTGATCGAATTGCTGATTACCCAAAAAGGGGTTTATCACAACCTTGACATGACTGTGCTTAAAGGAGTTATCCACTTTCTCAGGATATGCCATCAATATTAGATCTGCAGGGGGGTCCTTCAATGGGGCAGTATTGCAGTACCTACACTTGCCACTACAATTTGTATAACACTGGAATCTGCAGGAGACCCCCACAGATCTAATATCTTGAGAAAGTGAATAACCCCTTTAACCACTTACATAACAGATGCTTTACCCCTCTTCCAGACCAGACACATTTTCGTTTTTCTTTTTTGTATGTGCGGTTTTGAGGGCTGTATCATTTTTATCATATGCGTTATTCAACTAATTTCTGCGTATTTTTTCGGTGACACATAGGGCTTTATTTTTATATTGTTTTGTATATGTATTTTAATTTTTTTTATATAAGGGAAAATCTAAACAAAAGTGGAGAGAAAGTGTGTCTGTTTTTCACTTTTCATTTTTTTTATTTAATAACACAAAGTGCTACTAAAAAACTTTTTAAAATAGTTTTTACTCTCCATTACGGTAATTTTTATTTTGTATGGTGTCGTCGGGGGTGGGGCTATAACCTTTAATAAGGGCTGGTATTGGTGTATTATTTTATTTATTTTTTTAATTATTTTATTTACTTTTTTTTTTTTTTTTTTTTTTTACATTGTGTCCCCATAACGTAGACCTTTGGGGACATCTGATGACTTTTTTGTTGTTGAAGAGGCTGTTTTCCCCTGTAACTGAGGCTGGTACATTTAGCCCTAGTTGCAGGAGAAATACAGCCTCCTGCACGTTACTTACACAATACTATAGAGCTGATCTGGGTCCTGTAGGACCCAGCAGCTCTTGCAGACACTGATCCCGGCGGATCACGTGACTGCTGGGTCAGAGGGCAGCCGCAAGATGGCAGCGCCCATAACACTGTTGTGACTTATAATAAATATGTCAGACCGAGCTCATGTCACTGTCCTGCTCAGACCATATTTCCCTTTACTTCCTACAGAAGCACAATATGGGGTATTTCTGCCCCTGTGCGTTGATAGGACAGACAGAATTTTTAATTAGCATAATTTATGCATGACTATGGTACCCTATAAAAGGGCAAAAGGGACCTCCCCCCCTTGTGTTTTTTTCTGTCCTGTGTGGTGGGACAGGTGGAGGGAGGTCTTTTGTCCTCCCATATTTTGTTTTTTCCACTAAAGTTTGTTAACCTCCTTTGGTGAGTCATCTTTACACCTCTCTTCTATTCTTTCTTCCACTGGACGCTTCTGTGGAAAAGAAGGGGGGGGGGGTTTATTTAGGCAGTTTTTTTGTGCCTAGCCAAGCTTTCAACCTTCGCTCTGAAAAGGTTGATTTCAGTAGTTCATGCAGCCATAGTTGCATGCTGCATGTTCAAAGACCTCTAATGCAGGCCACTTGTGTGGCCTTGATGTGGAGCATTGCCGTTTCACTTACCTTTTTTGTGCCTAACCAAGCTTTCAACCTTTGCTCTGAAAAGGTTTATTTCAGTAGCACATGCAGCGGTAGTTGCATGCTGCATGTTCAAAGACCTGTAGTGCAGGCCACTTGTGCGGCCTTGATGGGGGTGCATTACCGTTTCACTTATCTTACAAGCTCCGCGACCACCAGAAGTGAAGTCGGTCACTTTGTTCCTCCAGAACCTCTGCTTGTGTTCTGGTTTTCCGGGGAATGAATTCTCTGATGGACTTTTTGCGGCTTAGTTTCTCCTCCTTTTTGCAAGTTTATATTTGCTGAGCCTCTTTTCTGGCATCGGTCTGTATATTTTTAGCTTAATTCTGTGTACAAGGAATTAAGGTTTGCAAAATTTGCGGGGGGAGGGTTTTTTGTGTGCACTACTTGCTCATTCCTCCTCCCCTCCTATAGAAGCCTTCATCTCAATGCAGGAGATGGCTTGTCTCTTAGTGAGGAAGCCTCAGTACTCCACTTGGATTGCTATTCTTGCTGCTGCAGCACGGTGGCTCAGTGGTTAGCACTGCAACCTTGCAGCACTAGAGTCCTGGGTTCAAATCCTGCAAGGAGTTTGGGGGAAAGAAAAGGAGGGGTCTAGTTTGTGTACAATGTGACACACTGTGGGCATGAAATTACTTGCTTTTGTCAGTGTGTGGACCCCCCTCTGAATTACCGTCTATATGAGACATTGTTGTATGTGTTAAGGATTACATGCAGGGTTCCATGAAAGAGAGCCAGGACTCCATTTCTCAGATTTCGGAAAAGTCCTGATCTGAGAAACATACTCTTTCACTAGTCGCTAAGAGGACTTCCAGGTGATTGTTGAGAAGCTCTCATTGGATGAAGATACCTTGGAGAATTCCAGCAGACCTCTCTTTCCTCTAGAAGATAAATACAGTGCCTTACGAAAGTATTCAGCCCCCTTGAACTTTTCAACCTTTTGCCACATTTCAGGCTTCAAACATAAGGATATAAAATTTCAATTTTTTGGTGAAGAATCAACAACAAGTGGGACACAATCGTGAAGTGGAACGAAATTTATTAGTTATTTTAAACTTTTGTAAAAAATAAAAAACTGAAAAGTGGGGCGTGCAATATTATTCGGCCCTTTTACTTTCAGTGCAGCAAACTTACTCCAGAAGTTCAGTGAGGATCTCTGAATGATCCAATGTTGTCCTAAATGACTGATGATGATAAATATAATCCACCTGTGTGTAATCAAGTCTCCGTATAAATGCACCTGCTCTGTGATAGTCTCAGGGTTCTGTTTAAAGCGCAGAGAGCATCATGAAGACCAAGGAACACACCAGGCAGGACCGTGATACTGTTGTGGAGGTTTAAAGCTGGATTTGGATACAAAAAGATTTACCAAACTTTAAACATCCCAAGGAGCAAAGTGCAAGCGATCATATTGAAATGGAAGGAGTATCAGACCACTGCAAATCTACCAAGACCCGGCCGTCCCTCTAAACTTTCATCTCAAACAAGGAGAAGACTGATCAGAGATGCAGCCAAGAGGACCATGATCACTCTGGATGAACTGCAGAGATCTACAGCTGACGTGGGAGAGTCTGTCCATAGGACAACAATCAGTTGTACACTGCACAAATCTGGCCTTTATGGAAGAGTGGCAAGAAGAAAGCCATTTCTCAAAGATATCCATAAAAAGTCACAAGCCACCTGGGAGACACATCAAACATGTGGAAGAAGGTGCTCTGGTCAGATGAAACCAAAATCGAACTTTTTGGCCACAATGCAAAACGATATGTTTGGCGTAAAAGCAACACAGCTCATCACCCTGAACACACCATCCCCACTGTCAAACATGTTGGTGGCAGAATCATGGTTTGGGCCTGCTTTTCTTCAGCAGGGACAAGGAAGATGGTTAAAATTGATGGGAAGATGGATGGAGCCAAATACAGGACCATTCTGGAAGAAAACCTGTTGGAGTCTGCAAAAGACCTGAGACTGGGATGGAGATTTATCTTCCAACAAGACAATGATCCCAAACATAAAGCAAAATCTACAATGGAATGGTTCACAAATAAACGTATCCCGGTGTTAGAATGGCCAAGTCAAAGTCCAGACCTGAATCCAATCAAGAATCTGTGGAAAGAGCTGAAAACTGCTGTTCACAAACGCTCTCCATCCAACCTCAGTGAGCTCGAGCTGTTTTCCAAGGAAGAATGGGCAAGAATTTCAGTCTCTCAATGTGCAAAACTGATAATGCCATACCCCAAGCGACTTGCAGCTGTAATTGCAGCAAAAGGTGGCGCTACAAAGTATTAACTTAAGGGGGCCGAATAACTTTTCAGTTTTTTATTTTTTACAAAAGTTTAAAATATCCAATAAATTTCATTCCACTTCACCATTGTGTCCCACTTGTTGTTGATTCTTCACCAAAAAAATTAAAATTTTATATCCTTATGTTTGAAGCCTGAAATGTGGCAAAAGGTTGAAAAGTTCAAGGAGGCCGAATACTTTCGCAAGGCACTGTAGACTGCTGAAGTCCCTGGGGGACCGAGATGTTGACGGGGAAGCCTCTACTTCCACCAATAGGGGGCCTAGGGCCTTCCAAGTGGTCGTAACACTGATAAGCTCATGCTATTGGAATGGAAACATCCTGAAAGAGCCACTATTTTATCCAGGAGGTTAAGGCCTTATTTCCTATTGTGGAATCCCAGCTGGACTGATGGGGTCCCCCACCTAAAGTCGATATGGCAGAAGCCAAATTGTCCCGCCATACGGTGGTCCCAGCGGATGATGGCTTCAACCTCCAGGACCCTATGGATAGGCGCATGGAGGGCACCCTCAGAAAGGCTCATTCTGCGGCCTCTGCTCAGACCTCGGTGGCCATTGCCTCTAATGAGGTATCAAACAAGTTGCGCTTTGATCTAGCCCAATTAGAGAGGGACATCGACTCTGGAGTCTCCAGAGATTACCTCTTATCATTCTTGAGGTCAGTCTCCTTGTCTGCAGATTACCTATCCGAGGACTCCCAACATCAGCCTCAGTCTAGACCTCAGTTCTAGATGCATTCTAGATACCAGTCTAGGGGTTCTGGATGGAAGTTCCCCAAAGAAGGGGACAAGAGGAAGCTTAACTCCTGACGCCAGCTGTTTTCTTCCTGTGGCAGAGACTCTTGTTTGGGACGACACTCCCAATTTTTCACCTTCTGGCAGGAAAAGATTCAAGACCCTTGGGTCTTGCAAGTAGTAAAGCGGGATATGTGATCGATTTTCTTCAGCCGCTCAAGTCTGATTTATTATGACCCGCTCCCTTCCTGCGGCTCGGCAGGTTATACTGCTAAGTTCCATTCGCGATTATATTTACAAGGGAAGCTTGAAAGAGGTTCTCCTCTAAAGAAGGATTCAGTGTTTACTCCCAAGTTTTTTCTGGTGCTAAAATCATCAGGCGACTGGAGGATGGTTATAGATCTAAGATATCTGAATCTCTTCATAAGGATAAATCATTTTGGAATGAAGACAGTGAAATCCGTCACATCCTTTCTACAGCAGGGCACGGTCCTTGTCACCCTAGACCTAAAGGATGCCTATCTAAACATTCCAGTTTATCCTCCGCACAGAAGGTATCTGTGAATCGCTGTCTCAGTTTCCAGCCACAGGAAGCATCTTCAGTTTGCAGCTCTACCTTTTGGCATCCCCTTAGATCACCACACCTTCACCAAGGTGGTGGCCCCAGTAGCAGCCGCACTCAGACTTCAAGGTCTATTCATAATGCCATACTTGGACGACTGGCTAATAAAAGCTCAGTCAAAATCCATCCTGCTCCAGCATTTGCAGATAGCCTTGACCTTTCTTCAACACCTAGGTTGGCTAATAAATTGGGAAAAGTCAGAGGTGATTCCCTCTACTCAGAAAGTTCCTGGGGTTTCTTCTGGACTCAGTTTGCATGAAAATTCCCTTAACTCCTGCAAGGAAAGAAAGGTTAACCACAGCAGTGCGGTATCTTCTCAGAACACACCTGGTGTCTATCAGGACAACTATGAGAGTCCTTGGCCTAACGTCATCCTCAGCCATGGCAGTCCTTTGAGTTTTATGGCATATGCTTCCTCTTCAGAAGGAAGCTCTAAAGGCCTGGAATCATACTCCTCTCGCTCTCGACAAGAGGATCAGACTTTCCCCACTACCCATCTTTCCCTCAGATGGTGGATACACCTGAAAGACGGGATGTCCACGGTCCAACCTCGTTGGACCCTGTTGACTACCGATGCATCCTTCTCAGGATGAGGAGCCCACCTGTACGAGAAGACCGTACAAGGAGTCTGGAGCAGGCTAGAAAAGAGGACATCATCCAACTGGAAGGAGCTCAAAGCAGTTTACCTGGCACTACTTCATTTCTCTCCTCTCCTCAAAGGAAGAGCGGTCAGGATCCGGTCCGACTGTATGACGACCGTAATGTACCTGAACAATCAGGGAGGCACCAGATCGCTATCTCTCCTCAGGGAGACAGGTTTGACTTTTACCTGGGCAGAGTAAATTCTGACCCACTTATCCGCGGTTCACATCAGGGGCTCCTTAAACATAGTAGCGGATCAGTTGAGTCAGGGTCTCACCGTACCAGGAGAATGGTTTCTCAATCCAGAGATCTTCCATCAGATTACCCTGCAGTGGGGTCTTCCAGAAGTAGACCTTATGATGACCAGACCCAACGCCAAGGTGGAGACGTACTGCTCACTGTATCAGGAGGACTATCCCTTGGCAGTGGATGCCCTGTCCATCCCTTGGAGGTTCAGGCTGGCATATATCTTCCCTCCACTTTCCATGATACCAAAGGTATTGATGAAAGTCAGACAGGACCAATTCTCTGTGATAGCCATCATACCATTCTGGCCAAAAAGGACTTGGTTTGCCCAGCTCATGTACATGAGTCAAGGGACATATTGGAGGCTTCCCCCCACCCAGAACCTGGTTTCCCAAGGAATTCAGAAGTGCCAGGTTCTGAGGAGATTCAACCTGACAGCCTGGAGGTTGACCAGTCCCTACGGAGATTTAGAGGACTGTCAGAAGCCGTCCTGAAGACTCTTTCCTGTGCCAGAGAAGAGTCTACCAAGAAGAACTATCATAGGATAGGTAACATCTTCAAGCATTGGTGCTGCAGAAGAGAAGCTGATAGTTCAAATCCTACTACGGCAGAAATTTTAGATTTTCTTCAGGGTGGCTTGGATACAGGCCTTTCCCCTGCTACACTTAAGAAACAGGTTTCAGCCTTATCCGCCTGTTTAGGCAGACGATTGTCTCAGAATCCCTTAAACTCTAGGTTCCTTAACGGTGCTATGAGACTTAGACCGGTGGTTTCAACTTCTGTTTCCCAGTGGGATCTTGCTACTGTTCTCTTTGGTCTTTGTGGTCCTCCATTTGAGCCGTTACAGGATGTGGATTTAAAGTATTTAGCCTTTAAAACCACCTTTTTGTTAGCCATCACTTCAGCAAAGAGAGTGGGTGAGCTCCAGGCTTTTCTTCCGAGGAACCATATACTTGGTGCTTGAGGATAGGGCCAGCTCAGCTTTCTCCCTGGCTTTAACCCTAAGGTGCCTTCTCATGCCAAAATCAACCAGATGGTTTCCTTACCAGTGTTTTTTTTCTCCAGCTCCTTCCTCTGAAGAAGAGGAAGGACTTCACACACTGGATGTAGTAATGTGTCTTCAGACCTACCTTCTATGTACACAACCTTTGTGGAAACCCGAGAAGCTCCTTATTAATATATATGGTAAAGACAAAGGTCTCAGAACTTCCAAACCTTCCTTATCTAGATGGATCAAGGAAGCGATTAAAACTTCTTTTTCTGCTCAGGGGTTAACACCACCTGAATTCTTTACAGCCCACTCAACTAGGGCGGTGTCAACCACTTGGGCTGAGAGCCATGTGGTACTTCTTGATCAGATTTGTGCAGCCGCTTCTTGGTCATCTCAGCTGACCTTTGTAAAACATTTCCGGCTAAATGTCCGGAGTTCAGAGGCAACTGGCTTTGGACAGTCAGTCCAAAGTACTTTACAGCGAGGAAACCCTCCCTAGGGGAATTACTTGCTACATCCCCATATTGTGCTACTGTAGGACGTAAGGGAATCATTGATTACGATGTTAATCTGTTTTCCCTTAGTCCTAACAGCAGCACAAGCTTCCCTCCCTAATTTAGGATTTTTACTTTATAACTTACACAAGGGGGGAGGTCCCTTTTGCCCTCTTATAGGGTACCATAGTCATGCATAAATTATGCTAATTAAAAATTTTGCCTGTCCTATCAACACACAGGGGCAGAAATACCCCATATTCTGCTGCTGTTAGGACTAAGGGAAAACAGATTAACATCATAATCAACGATTGTACGATGTGAGGTGCAGAACATGCTTGCTACAAGGAGATATATATATATATATATATATATATATATATATATATAGGCACACACACACACACATATATATATATATATATATATTTACTTACATGGCATCCAAAAATTATATGCAAATATGCCTGGAATGTGTTTTTTCTCCCAGGATCCTCGCTATAGAAACTCCACTCTAGCTTGTCCTCGAAGGAGGTGACTAGCTTGGAGTTGAGTTTCTTGGGGGCAGTTCTTACAAGTAACTCCATTCTAGTAATTTCAGAAATGAACTGTCTCGATTGGACTTGGTCCTACCACATCCTACCCTCAGCAACTTCAATCTACAGTCATGGCCAAAAGTTTTGAGAATGATACAAATATTAATTTTTACAAAGTCTACTGCTTCAGTTTTTCTAATGGCAATTTGCATATACTCCAGAATGTTATAAAGAGTGATCAGCTTAACAGCAATTACTTGCAAAGTCAATATTTGCCTAGAAAATGAACTTTATCCCCCAAAACACATTTCAACATCATTGCAGCCCTGCCTTAAAAGGACCACCTAACATCGTTTCAGTGATTGCTCCATTAACACAGGTGTGGGTGTTGATGAGGACAGGGCTGGAGATCAATCTGTCATGATTAAGTAAGAATGACACCACTGGACACTTTAAAAGGAGGCTGGTGCTTGCCATCATTGTTTCTCTTCTGTTAACCATGGTTATCTCTAAAGAAACACGTGCAGTCATCATTGCACTGCACAAAAATGGCCTAACTGGGAAGAGTATTGCAGCTAGAAAGATTGCACCTCAGTCAACAATCTATCGCATCATCAAGAACTTCAAGGAGAGAGGTTCCATTGGTGCCAAAAAGGCTCCAGGGCGCCCAAGAAAGACCAGCAAGCGGCAGGACCGTCTCTTAAAAGTGTTTCAGCTGCGGGATCGGGCTACCAGCAGTGCAGAGCTTGCTGAGGAATGGCAGCAGGCAGGTGTGAGTGCATCTGCACGCACTGTGAGGCGGAGACTCTTGGAGCAAGGCCTGGTCTCAAGGAGGGCAGCAAAGAAGCCACTTCTCTCCAGAAAAAACATCAGGGACAGACTGATATTCTGCAAAAGGTACAGGGAGTGGACTGCTGAGGACTGGGGTAAAGTCATTTTCTCTGATGAATCCCCTTTTCGATTGTTTGGAACATCTGGAAAACAGCTTATTCGGAGAAGAAGAGGTGAGCACTACCACCAGTCTTGTCTCATGCCAACTGTAAAGCATCCTGAAACCATACATGTGTGGGGTTGCTTCTCAGCCAAGGGAATCGGCTCTCTCACAGTCTTGCCTAAAAACACAGCCATGAATAAAGAATGGTACCAGAATGTCCTCCAAGAGCAACTTCTCCCAACCGTCCAAGAGCAGTTTGGCGCTCAACAATGCCTTTTCCAGCATGATGGAGCACCTTGCCATAAAGCAAAGGTGATAACTAAATGGCTCAGGGAACAAAACATAGAGATTTTGGGTCCATGGCCTGGAAACTCCCCAGATCTTAATCCCATTGAGAACTTGTGGTCAATCATCAAGAGATGGGTGGACAAACAAAAACCAACAAATTCAGACAAAATTAAAGCATTGATTCTGCAAGAATGGACTGCTATCAGTCAGGATTTGATCCAGAAGTTGATTGAGAGCATGCCAGGGAGAATTGCAGAGGTCCTGAAGAAGAAGGGTCAACACTGCAAATATTGACTTGCTGCATTAACTCATTCTAACTGTCAATATAAGCTTCTGTTACTCATAATATGAATGCAATTATATTTCTGTATGTGATAAAAACATCTGACAAACACACATAAAAACCAGAGGGCAGCAGATCATGTGAAAATATAATATTTGTGTCATTCTCAAAACTTTTGGCCATGACTGTAGTCACCGCACTAGTGAATTGTCTACAAGGGAGTTGCTCCTGGTAGGTCCTCGCTGGAGAGGTGACTAGGTAGGAGTTGCTGGAAGGAGGACCTACCAGGAGCAACTCCGTTCTAGACGCAACTGTTATCGTTATTGTTCATATGGTATACAAATAAAGTTATTGGGGGAAAAAAAAATAACCTCCTTCCTCTCCTTGGCTTCGCTGGCGCCCCGATGACGTCACTAGAACGCGCGCTGTGTCGCTTTAGTGTAACCGTCACCTGGTGAGCGGCGAGGCCACGCTCTGCTGTCCGTCCAGTCCCGCCCCTACCCTAGTACACCGGGACCCGCCATTTGATTATTTCTCCGTAGGAACACGCTTCCCGGTGTGCTGCTTTTTGTCCCTTCCTCCCGGCGGGTGTCGTCCAGTGGTGACCCGGGAGGAACCCGACACGGGTGATGTCGGAGGGGCAGCAAGACGCCTCCGGGTGGGGCTGGGACTATGTGTGGATCCTGCTGCTGAACACGGGGCTTCTGGCGGCGCTTGTCTACGGGGCTTGGCGGGTGTACGGGCGCTGGAGGGGGAGTGGGACCCGGACGGCCAGCACGTTACCTCGCATGAAGAGGAGAGACTTCACACTGCAGCAGCTGCGAGACTATGACGGGACCAAGAACCCCCGCATCCTCCTGGCTGTCAACGGGAAAGTCTTCGACGTGACCGAGGGCAGCAAGTTCTATGGGCCTGGTGAGAGGAGGGCACAGGGATGGATAGGGGCAGAAGGCGGGGAGCTTTTCATTGCTGGCTGCAGGTGGTGGTGGGTAAAGCTCCTTCCTCACAGCTGGGTGCAGTTCATTGCCATGTAGGTCTGTCTTTCCGAGGTGCTATTTAAAGGGGTTCCAGCAGCAGGCCCTCTGCACAGTCTCATGTGATGGTGCTATCCATGCTTACCCACCCTAAAACCACTGGGCCTTACTTGCATTTTGGATATCTGCTATAGACCAGAACAGCTAGGAATGGTAGAATTGGGTGCTAGGCACCACCAGATGTCCTTAATATGTGTAGCTACCCTAGAAGGGGAAAATTATACTGCCTGCTATCACATAACCAGCGAATATACTAGAAAATAAATTATCCAGGAACTGCCTTTAAAAGGCTATTCCAGGACTTTAATATTGATGATCAATGTCTTCTTCGAGTATATTATCAATATCAAATTGGCAGAGGTTGGTCTCCCTGCACCTTTACCAATTGGAAGATCCGTGGTGTACCTATTTTACCCAGCTGCTACACATTGTATAGGGAAAAGCCAATTCTGGTTCATTGTAGCTTTTGCAGATTGATTAGTCTGACTTCTGGCATCCTTAAGGATAGGTTATTAAAAGGGCAATTCAGGACTTTGTCCTGATGGAATGAACTCTTTTAATATTACTCTCTCCGTGGTCATTCCTTGAAGATAAGTATGTAAATTGGAGAAAGTTACTTATATTACATCAGTGTATGTCTAGAAATATAATTCTAATACAGAATGTTCTCCCATGGGCATGTTGGTGGGTACTGAAGTATGATTGGACTTAAAAATTCCTGTTCCAATGATGTAGACCATCAGACATAGCAGACCTCTTTACCAACGGCTCCAAAATTCTTTAAGGAAATTTTGAGAGAAAAAAAAATGTATAAAGGGCACAGATTTCTGTAGTTATTTTAGGTGGGATTTTTGCTGTTAATGCCAATATACATAGTTGGATAAATGAAACTCTAAAACCCCACTCACACTGTGGAATCTGACACTGATTTTTTTTTTTTTGGGAGGCAGAGGTCGGAGCAGGTCGCTGAAAAAAATGTTTTCTGCTCAATTTGTCTGTGGATTGAGACTCCCTAATGATCAGGCCATTTATCTGGGCCTAATCAGCGATGAAAAACCACGACATCAGTACTCTGATGCTGGGTCACCCCATTAATCTGCATGCAGTTTCCATGCGTGTTTTTTTTTTCTTTCCTGTGTGAAATTTGAATCTAAATGTCTTTCACATGTACAATTTCCTTAGGATAGGCTATCAATATTAGATCTGCGAAAGTTCTCCAGCCAAGCCCCCTTCAGGGACAACCTGATTCCCAGTAATGTTTATCTGCTGGGAGCTGTGCTACTCACTCGCTGTACAATGTTTAGAGGTGGGTTTTAGTACTGCAGCGCTGACTCATAGAACTTCAATGTAAAAATTACCGAGAGTTATTCTGTCCTTGGCTGTCGGACCCTCATGGATCAAATATTGATAACTTATCCTAAGGTTGGGTTGTCAATTTTAGAAACTGGAAAACCTGTTTTGAGAAACTACACCAAAAACCTCATCAATACTGCAAGTAGACTTGATGTATTTTTAACTGTGCTTAACACCATGTGAATGCATCC
The DNA here is from genome assembly GCA_947044405.1 of Leptodactylus fallax. Taxonomy (NCBI): domain Eukaryota; kingdom Metazoa; phylum Chordata; class Amphibia; order Anura; family Leptodactylidae; genus Leptodactylus; species Leptodactylus fallax. Next base: position 6,745,490 of record CAMRHE010000012.1, read on the forward strand.
TCAGGCTGGCCATACACATGAGATACCTGTTGATTCATTTGGACAGTCATTTCTCCCGATTTACCCCATTAGTTGGTTAGGTCTTGAACTTGGACACTTGTGTCCTACCCCAGGGCTTGCCCTCTCTCAGTTCTTGAGCACAGGGGTCCTATCTGTGGTCTGTGTTTTCTTATGTGCAGATAAGATGCACACTTTCAACCATATGAAAATGCCTAAAAGGATACTCTTCCACCTTTGAGATGAACCACCATAACAGAAGCAGTCACACAATGCCACCTCTGTTTGGGCAGAGCTCTCAGCCTGATCATTACCTAGGGCTGGCAGCTGTACCTAAGGTCAAGGCCACTAGTTGACTGTCATGAGTTATCTAGAAGTCTTGTGTGTACAGCTGTTGTTGTTATATAGGAATACTCATTGAAGTGTATGTTTCTTCCCAGAAGTATTGTCAAGAGGAGTTAGGGTCTCTGTGGGTTTTATTATATATAGTGTTAGCCTGTGTACTGTGGTATGTCTAATAGTAAGTATGCTAGCAGTTATGTCTACATGTATTTAATGGCCTAATCAGCTATATCATGGAGATTGAGGGCTACTTCTTGGGGCTCATTTACATGACCATTTCAGTTTTGGATCCAATCTGAGTGACCTCCAACCCCTCCCCCGCTTTTTTTTTTTTTTTAAACTTCTGTTTTGTTCTTATTTCATGTTTAATATCTGTGTTATGTCTGATTTGAATGCATTTTTCATGCTTTAGTTTTCACTCTAGATAATATAAAACAGTAGAGCCACAGTGAAGCCAGGACTGTGGAGTTGGTAGGCCAAACCACCGACTTGTCTATTTTCCACAGAGTAACTCTGACTCCTATTGCTGGTCTGATGCCTTTATAAATGAATGACAGCCACGGTCAGTCAGAAGCAGTGAAGCTCCTGTAATTCATTAAAAATCTAGTGACTGAATTGCTGTAAAAGTAAATATGCAACAAACTATGTATCTAATTATCCAATACTACTAGTTGTGTAATATAATTAAAAATAGTTAATAGTTTTATTTTGAAGTCTGAGTCGATGTTTTATTTTTTTATTTTTTTCCCCCGGACATTACATGGCAGCATTAAATTTAATTCAAGTGAATAGGGGCTATTTACATGACTGTTATTTTGACCGTCTGTTGTAATGGACTGTCAAAGTATAGGTCATGTTCTATTTTTGTCTGCTTTCACAGATCCCTTCATACACTGAAATTTACACATTTACTGGAGCGGGACTTCCAGCATTAAAGCTATCTATGCTGCCAGGAGTCTCTGCCTCCCAGCAACATACTGTAATCACTATGGCACAGTATGCTGCTGCGAGGCCTCTTCCGGCATAAGGTGCAGGCCTTTAAATCTGGCCAACATACAGACTGCGTTTCATTGGTGAAACTCTGTCATATGAATCTAACCTTTAGGCTGATAGTATTACTCAGGAGTTCTTCTGGCACCCCCACACTGGTTTTCCAGACCACCTCTGACATGTTTTTGAAATTCTGTCTAGGCTGATAGCTGGGCTGGCACAAGGTATTTTCTACATTGTGATTTTTCTTTTAATAATAATTTCCTGGCAGTTGACTAAATCAAACAGTCATGCTTGGCACAAGCAAACGTTGTGGAATGTTGTACAGCACCTCTCAGAAGTACAAGGAAACAATCCTTATCATGGTGTGCACATCTTCTCTTGTGAGGAGGTGTAATAGCCTGTTTTACACATGTAGAGTGAAGAAATCAGGCGATACCTTTTAGAGGCTGAGTATATTATAAACTTATAGTATAGTATAAACTTACCAAATATACTCAGTTAGCCTCTAAAAGGTATCGCCTGATTTCTTCACTCTTCCACTACTTTCAGTGGATAACACGGTACAACATTATACTACTTACACATGTAGAGAACATTGATATTCCACCACACTGTATTTACGTGAGCTTCATAGTGGTCACAGGCTGCTATGTCACCTGTGAGTGTGCTGTCAGCAGCTTACACTGTATGAAGGGCTGCACAGTTCTGACCTTGCTGATGTACTTGAGTTTTTGGCCTTCAGCTATAAGCCGGGAGATATAGCACCTATGACTGTAATGCTGAGTAGCTGCACACAGACTGCTTCTAGGGGGGAAGGGGTCAGAGAGTAATACCTGGCTATGTAAACAATGTTATCTCACATATGACTGCACTGAACCTTAATGCTCTACCCTGCATAGCTAGAAGTTAGAAGCTATGCCAGCATTGTCTACTACATATTTTTAACCTTCTCTCATGTGACAACAGCCAAGTACTGCAGATGTAAGGCTGTGTTTTGTTTTTGTGCCTTCTGTCATGTATACATTGTGGGTATTCCCCAAATGGAAGCGTCCTATGTATTTCACTGTATAAGTACATCTGCCATTGAATAAAATACAGTAACATACTGCACTGTAATTTTTACTGTGTACAGCAGGGTGCACTTAGTATACAGTGAGTACATGGGTATGTGGATGCATACTGGCCCCAATGTATTATAAAAGGTCACTTTATTGGCATACACTGCCCTGAATGTATGCAGCCTTTACATTGATCCTTATGGGACTGCTGGAGACAGTACTTGGCTACCTATGGCAGTCCCATGGAATTGAAAGGAGTGACAGTGGGCCCCACCAATCCAATATTTGTACCCTTTTCTGTAGATTACGTTAAAGGGATTTTCCCATCGCCTTCTCTCAGCTGTTTGCTTGCTGTCTATTCTCACTTCCTGTATTCTTCAACATACTGGTGGGCGGACAGGACACTATGAAGTACCTCACTAGATATAGACATTCTTTACCATGAGAGATTACTAGTACTAGAAATGTAATATAAATGCAGGTCAAATATGCACAGTAAATGTTTTTACATTACACAAGGTTGGAGAACACTTACATCCTACCAGGACAGACAACAGGACTTGCAATAAACTTAGTGTTAACTTTGTGTTTACATGCAGAGATAACAGCTCTTAAAGATTGCAGATAACAGGGCAGGTGCCTTGACAACTATGTATAAACAATGAAAGGAATAATCTAACATAGCAGGCAATGAATTTAGGAAAACTCTTGAATTTACATAAGTTAGCAGTATAGATAGGATCCTTGAGATGGGAATACCTCTCTAAAGGTTATGTTCAGACACTGCAGATTTTCAGTGCAGATTGTGCAATAGAGTATATAATACATGCAGTTGATGTGTTTTGGTGCAATTCACTACTATCCAGTTTCCGGATCGCCTACAGATAATATACATCCAGGCGGTGCACTCTTGATAACGCAAGGATGTACCCATACGTCCTTGCAGTTTTAAGCAGCAACAGAACTGGGGAGTCGGCTGTAACTACAGCCGAAGCTCCTATAGAGAAGGGAGGGACAGTTTATTACCGTCCCTGCCTTGCTGATCCCTGTATACAATGATGCTGCTCCCCTCTGACCTGGTCACGTTATGTGACAGGAATTTGAGACGGTTAGAGCTGTTGGATCCTAGAGGACCAAAATCAGCTCACCAGTTATAGGCAGAAGGCTTCATTCCTCCTGTAACTGGGGCTAAATGTATTAGCTCCAGTGACAGGGGAAATCAGCCCCCCCCCCCATGCCAAAAATAATACTGTTAAAATGCCCTCAATGGTCTATTATGACCTTACGGAGACACAATATAAAAATAAAATAATAAATAGAAAAGTAAAAAAATAAAATAAAAAAAAACGTCAATACTACGCCCACATATGTTCTAGCCCCACCTCCGACGACTCAATACAAAATAAAAATTACCATAACTAAGAGGGAAAACTATTTTGAAAAGTTTTTTTGTAGCACATTGTGCTATATAAAAATAAATAAATAAATAAAAACATGCAAAAATAAAATAAAAATAAAGCCTTATGTTTCACCGAAAAACGATGCAAAAATTTGTTGAATAACCCAAATGAAAAAAATTTTATAGTCCTCAAAACCACTTGTATATGGAAAAAAACGTCTGGTCCTGAACCACGGAAATTGGCCCAGTACTGAAGTGGTTAAATAAACTTGTGTGGGTGTCTACTGTTCCTGTAATTGATTTTGTATATAAACTAATATTGTCTTTAAACTCGGGCTGGTCAGTTTTTATTGGTTTGTAGGAGCTTTTTGTAGTAATATATAATTATGTAGTGTAAATGTATTAGTATTATGCATATGTATATAATTCCTGGGTGACCCTCCTTTCCCATTCTCTTGAAGTTAAATATTCAGAATATTACTAAGGTTAATGGGTGTAAGAAAATGTGTGACCAACAGGTGTTAGCAAAATGCATGCAGAAAGCTCTCATGATCTGTGACCTCGTGTCTATCTAATGTGTTGTAGAACTATTCTTATAGCTGTGGATACCTTTTTTTTGGGAAAGTAATTCAAAGGACAGTGGAGTCTTGATAAAGTTATTCCTTTCCTCCTTTAAGATCTACTGGTTTGTTTGACCAAAAAATGCATCAAAACCAGCTGGAAAGAGATATTTGTTTCAGACTTAGATGTGTTAATAGTAGAAGTTACATATAAATCAAAAATCTCATTCCAGATTTGCAGTTATATAGCACATGTTGCGTAACAAAAAAAGGACACCTCACTGAAGGGAACTTCCTTTTCTGGGCTTTAGATACATTTAGGGCTAGGTTCACACCTGTGCCTGAACTCCGTTGGGGGACTCCATTCCCCATTCTGCTTGAAAAATGCAGAGAGGAAAGCACTGCAAGCAGCGCTTTTCTCTCCACATTTTTCGGGCGGAAAGGGCAGACCCCATTATAGTTTATGGGGTCCGTGGGTTTCCATGGGTAACAAATTAAGTGGGTTAGGTTTCCATTCGGGGGGGGTCCCCAAGCGGACCCCCCAAACTGAAACCCAAACGCAGGTGTGAACCTAGCGTAAATCAATAGAAGATGGGTACAAATGGAAAGTTTTCTGGCTTTACCCATTATTAAAAGGACGATCCTACACACATATACTGTTAGCCGCTATCTTTTCTTACTGTAGTACCACTTTAATGATGAAAAAAATCCCCATTAAGAAACCTATTTGTCAATGTTGTTCTAGCTTTGTATGTGTTCTTGTTCCTTTCGTATATACTTTGTTCATATGTCCTCAAATAAACATATATTCTGTTTGCCATGCAGTATGTTGTGTTTTATGTACAGTGTGTCATAGTATGTAGCAGAGTATCATTGCTGCCTTTGGACTCTTTACACTTGGCTAGGATTTTTTTTGATTTTCTTCAAGATTTGTTTTGCTACTTTTCAGATGGACCGTATGGGATATTTGCTGGTAGAGATGCCTCAAGAGGACTTGCTACTTTTTGTCTTGATAAAGAGGCACTACGAGATGAATATGACGATTTGTCAGACCTCAATGCTGTACAAATGGAAAGTGTTCGAGAGTGGGAAATGCAGTTTAAAGGTAGAGTATAGCTCTAAATGTGTAATTCAGAAAGAGATTTCTCAAGTTTTCATTTTGGATTGACCTTTTATAAAAATTAAAATCTATTAAAGGGGTTTGCCCATCTTGGAAAGTTATGACATACCACTAGAATGAAGGATCCCCAGTCAGGGCTGTGGGAATTGGTAAGGCAAAGCACCGGCTCTGACTTTATTTTTCCACAGGACTCTGATTCTGACTCCTTCTTAAATGACTACTGCTTATGTCTGATCATGGCTGTCAAAGCTCCTCTGATTCACAAAAAAAGCTAGTGACTGAATTCCTATAAAGTAAATATGAAGCAAACTCTGTATCTAATGATACAATATTGATAATTGTATAGCTTCATCATTTTGTTTTGAAGTCAGCAACTCTTTTCTAAGGCTAGGTTCACACTAGCGCTGTGGTCTCCGTTGTTGGAGAGCTGAACTGCTAAATCAGCGGTTACCCACGGAGACTATAATGGGGTCTGCCCGTTCAAGAGGCGGAGAAAAAGTCCTCCATGCAGGACTTTTCTTTCCAGCGATTTTCTGTGGTTTCTGTGATTTAGTCTCCAACAAAGACTCCTCCAGTGCAAAAGTGAACCCAGCCTTACTCCATTCTAAACTGGCAGCGATGCAGACTCCACAGCCATGTCCACAGTGTTACTTCAGTCACTGCTTTTGCTTGCAAAGCCACATGCCCTAGCACTTGGTTATGCAGGGAACCTAAGCAGAGCCAGTTTGTTGGAAATGAACTGTGCTGCAGTTTCCTTGACCCTCACTGATTATAAAGTGATGGAATATCCTAACCCGTAACACTAGTATTATGATACATTCTGGAAATACACCGCTGCCTATTCTGTCTGAGGATTGTATATGATCAGTAATGTCAGCAGTGGCTGTTGAGTACAGTATTTTGGGCATGAATTGCGGAAATATCACTTGAAATGATTATGGTGACCTTGACACTGTCCTCCCCTTGAAGCTTAGAGACATCTGTGTGTGTTCTGTTTAGTGAAGTGTCACTCCTGGCAATAATAAACCTGAAGAAATCCTTTTTCTGATGTAGAACCTTCCTAATGGGAACTTTCATTTTCACAGAAAAATATGAATATGTTGGGCGACTATTGAAGCCAGGAGAAGAGCCGTCTGAGTATACAGATGAAGAAGATGTTCGAGACCACTCAAAGCAGGAATGAACTTTCACAACCAAAGTCAGGGGCCTTTCAGAAACTGCAACCTGTAACTTCCCCAAAAGCAAACTTGGACGTTTCGGATGGATAACATGCTCAACACTAGTGTCCAGATTTTGTACAAAGATGACCCTGCAAAGAAGATTTTAATAATGCTCATATTCTGATCCTTACTGCCAACTATTTCCTTCACCCTTCTGGCTACAAAGCAGTTGTTGTTTCTGTATTAATGACCTGTGGTTCAGGAATACAGTTTTGTGAGAGACTTATATATAGCTCTACATGTTTTGTCAGTAATTGAAATCTTTCATCACTATTTCATAACTCCCTGTAAATTTAGCTGGGCATTGCCATGCCATAGTGCTAGCAGGTACAATTAGATCCAGCCTGGACAGAAGCATACACTTTGTGGTATCTTGGTTCCTGTGTGATAAGTAGAAACGTTGACCTCCCTTACCCCCATCCCTTTCCTTCTTCTGGACATTTGTCAGTCTGCACTACTTAAACCAATGTTTCAATGTTAAGTCCACAGTAATTTTGTATGTACATTTTCACTAGCAATGCCAGGTATTAGCATCTCATATTTCTCATATATTTTTTTTTTTTTTTTTTTCTGGGAAAACTTCAGGTGACACTTTCAAAGATCGAGCAGGTTTTCTTTTTATTCTTTCCACTGTCTAAACGTCCAGCACTGCTATGGTAGGTGTTGGCCTGGGGGTTTGTAAATCCACTTGTATTAAAGGCAACCTTTTCAGCAAATAGTAGTATAGTGTTCGTCTGCACTCATGATGAAATCAATCTGAACAGCTTTGCTGCTGCAGAGGCCTCTGATCCATTGGTAAAATGCCGCGCATCCTTCTCCAGCAGCTCAGCTGTTCTCTATGTGCCTTACTTCTTGTAAAGACTTGAATCGCTTTAAGGGAATAAAAAAAAAAAACCCCAACATGTATTAGTTCAGAGTCACTGCAAGCAGCTTTGATACTGAAGTTGATGTTCTGTATTGACTGGAATACTTTGATGTCATTCTGTATAAATAGGAAATGAAAGAAATGAGAAATCTTCAGTATTACTGCCATATGATGTATTGCTCTAGATAAAGATAGCATTGTATGGCCAAATGCAGCCCCTATGTCCCCAGCACTGCTTTATTTTGCTGAGAAGAAAAAAAAAAAAATCTGTCTACATGTCTGTGGAGTAGTCTGTATGCTTGGGAGAGTGTGTGGGTATTTTGAGAGAAGCGAGTTGTGTTTTCTGAGGAAAATGTAAATATGGGTACCATTTTAATAAAGCATGTACAATAAACCAGATGTTGTCTCTTCTATGGTGCATGGGGGGGGGGGGGGCCCTTTGGCATTTAGCCTTAGATTAGCATCCTTAAAGGTGCAACAGCAGCGGTGACTGAACTAGAAAATTCCTGAACCCCCCAGGCAATGGTACAGAATCCTCAGAATCAGTGCGAGAGGGGAGTAGCATGTACGCTAGAGAGAAAGATAGAGTACAGCCTCTATCGTTGTATTTATCAAGACATAATATATAAAAACATATGGTCCTTAGAATGCCTTTAAAATTAGGGAAATATCAGATCAGAACTTCAGATGAAGATTCTATTATTTCTACAAAAATGAAGACAAACTGTGAAAATCCAAGGCCACCCATTGAATTAATAGCTTGTAGAAGCACCTTTGGCAGCAATAACAAGATCATACAAAAAACAATTGCTTCATCCGTTTCTGACATTCTGGTGGAGTGTGGCTTACTATTTACAACGTTGCTTCTGTTCTTTGAGGTTTGTGGCCATTTGTGTATACACGTTGCGTTGAGGTCTGGACATCGACTGGGTGGTGCATTGCAACACCTTCATCCTCCATAGAAGGGTCATTGTTCTGTTTCATGACCCAGTTTTGGCTAAGCTTTAGCTGTTGAATAGATGGCCTCACATTTGACTCTAGAATATTTTAGTATACAGTGGAATAATTCATGTTAGGCAGGGTTCACACTACCATTGGATTCCGTTAACAAACAAAAAAACGGACACCTATCATAACAGACATTAACGGACACTAACTGATGTTAATGTGTCCGTTTTTTTTTTTTACTGATCCAATTAATGGATCAGTTAAAAAAATGGACACATTAGCATCAGTTAGTGTCTGGTTTTTTTAACACTGTCCGTTTTTCTTTTTTGGTTTTTGTTTCTGCTTTCTGAGCATGTGCAGGAACAAAACGGACGGCTATCAGTTACTGTCCTTTATAAGTCTGTTACCCATAGACTTCAATGTTAAAAAAATAAATAAATAACGCACACTTGCTGTCCATCAAGAATCAGTTTTTCCAAACGGCCAGAAAAGTCCTGCATGTAGGATTTTTTGTCCGTGGGAAAAAAAAACCAGACTTCTGACGGATTGGGTGTAAACGGACACAATATAAAAACCAATTGAAATGAATGGAAATTTTAACGAATTTCTGACGGTTCAGCTAGTGTCCGATGCTAAAATCTTGTAACGGACAATAGCAACGGACACTACTGACCGTCACCAATGGTAGTGTGAACGCCCCCTTAAACTCGAGGTTATTTATCTACTGTGCATTTTTTTTTGCTCTATTTCTCCAATGGATATTTGTGAAATAGGTGCAGTTCTGTGATTAATTTTGTGCACATCTGTTAGTTTAGGGTGGGTTCACACTACCATCTGATGTCCGTTCTGATAGTGTACATTTAAAAAAAAAAAAGCAGATTGCACATGATGCTTTTGTCCACTATCTTAAAAATAAAAAAATAAGTGAGTAAAGAATCAGTGTCTACCTTCCATTGAATTTAATGGACAATTCACTGCAAAATCGGCTCAATGTGAACACAGCCTAAGTAATATAGATATTATATAATATCTATAATTAATATATGAAAAAAAAAAAGCTTTCTTTAAAGGAATATCTGGTTTCTAAGATTGATGGCCTATCCTTTTATATTTGTCATATAATGGCTTTGTTTTTGGTCTGATTTCAATCTGACAATTAATTGCATGCTATAATGGTATAAGCAGGGTCCTTCTAGCATCTCTATTTTGCAGTGTTAGACATCTGCTTAGTGCTTTTTTATTTTTGGGTATGCAAAAAGTTGAGGGCAGGCTTTAGACGATTTTCTGAACTAGCCAGGAAATTTGGATGTATTGCAAGTGAATATTGTTCAGATCTCAACCTCTTGTACTTGTTTGCCTCAAATTTCACCTTTCAGTAGGAAATTTTTGTGCATTGCACAGTACAGTAAAATTTCTGCAAGTATCACAGCAAATATGCTATGTGAACATAAACTGCTACATCATTTTAGGGTAAGAGCTTTGTTAATCTGAGGTTTACCCACATGTCCATATAACTGAAGTATAAGGAAGCCATCCAGCTGCAACACAACACAACAAAATGAAGAAGTTAAAGCTGCATCACATGTTTAGTGAATTTAGTCATATGCTTGCCACTGTAGATAAAGGGTATTGATCATCGGACATGCTGAAATGTTAGAAAGTCTACTAAAGACATGAATGTGAGTGGGGGGTAGGGTATTACTGTGCATAGCATTTTATGAATGTATATTCCAATGAGAGATTCTGAGCCACTTAAACAGAAGACATTTATGGTATCTCCTGCTCATATGGAAAATAGCTGTCTACATGAATTTTTTTTCATAGGTTTTATTATGTAGTTGAAGCAAACAAATACATGAAACAATAGAAAATTTGCTCTTCGTAAAACAATGTGGATCAAATAATGAGGGACTAAAAATCCACCATCACAAAGACGCCACACATCGCACAGCCATCACACACGCCCAGAGCAGTGTCAAGCGTCTTTAGCCACCATATCTTCTCAAACTTGTAAGGATATTTCCTATTGAGATACAAAAGCTGGTATAAAAGGAACATATTTATTAACAATTTGAAGTGCTATATCTGTTCTGGCTGTAGACTTCCACACCACAATCACCACCTTCAACACAGGAAAAAGATACAAAGGATTGTATCAGAAAATGATCAAAAAGAAATTTGCTTGGATGAAATGCACAGGAAATTCAAACTGTGGTTATCCCGAACATGTACTACAGAACTGTAAATCACAGGAATAATTGTGACTGTAATCCATTTATCCATACTTTTCATCCCTTAGCACATAAAATAAACAAAATCATTCGTAGACATTGTTCTTTTCTCCAAAAAGGATATCCAAATGATTCATCTTTCTCTAAATTTTTACCTCATTTTAGAATGGTAGTAAGGTTAAAGAAAAAAAGTAGTTAGAGCTGATTAAAGGTTAAATCAGAATAAACCCTAAACAAACAACTCTTCCTAAATACAAGAAAGTTCAGAACATTTCCATGTTTATACTGCCCACATTGTAATAATGTACACAGAAGGGCGATACCATTTTCCATTGTGACACTTTTACTAGTGACACAGCCTATGCGGTTTATATGATAAAATGCCCATGTGGACAAGTGGGTTAACAACCCACGCAATTAGAGATCGAATATCGAAACACAAATCCACCATTCACACAAAAAACCTGCTGTTAACCATTCCATATCACTTTCATCAGGCTAAACATTCTCAACTCAAAGAGGACCTTTCACTTTCTCATTGATGTGTGGTATTCTATACCGCTAGAAAGCCGACAGCTGATCTCTTGGATGACTTAGAGAATGGTAACAGACGCAATATCATTCATGTACGGGGCCTCCTCGAATTTATTGAACCCCAGCAACTTGATGTGACTCTGCACTCTGTCTTCAATTCACTCCTGGGGGCTCCTCCAGACTCACCCCTCGTACTTGACCGTGCTCACCGCTCCCAGGGCTCTCGTGCACCTGACCCTAATAATCTGAGGGATGTAATCTGCAGAGTCCATCGCTACTAACTGAAAGAGGCCATCATTTGGAAGTCCCGTGAATCAGGACAGGTGCTTCTCCAGTATCACCCATTGTCTCTCCTAAGAACACCCAAGAGAGCTCATCACTTAACGAGCTCCTCAATGCCAAGGAGGAACTGTGGTCCTACCTTGATGAAATGTACATTCACAACAGAGACAAAGCTAAGAAGCATTACTACGAATTCGCTGATAAATGTGGTTGCTCCCTAGCTCGGCACCTGCATCCTCACACATCCCTGACTTTTATTCCTCGGATACGGAACAGGGAGGGAAGGGATGTCCATAATTTTGTTGACATTGCAGAGACTTTCTGTACATATTATCACGATCTGTATAACATTCACCGTCACTATGCAGACCTCAACCTAGAGTCTCTGCAGACTAAACTGCGGGACTATGTCCTCAAAACAGTCCAACCCCACTATCTTGGACCGAGCCTCCCTGGAGGAGCCCTTCTTCAAGGAGGAACTCTCTGCAGTTATTCAGGCGTCCCCATCAGGTAAATCTGGTTCGGATGGCCATCTCAAAACCCGGTAAATACCCAACTAGTTGTGCCAGTTACTGGCCGATATCGCTTATCAACGTTAACATTAAATTGTTTGCTAAGCTGTTTGCTATCCGGCTTTCCCCCTTGATGCCAGGCCTGATTCATACCTATAAGGTCGGTTTTATTAAGGGCCACAAGATGCGGGATAATATCTAAAAGACTCTTGGAAACTGAGGTGGCGCAAGGTCGCGGCCTCCCTCTACGCCTCATGTCTGTTGATGCCGAAAAGGCCTTTGAGCGCATGCACTGGGGCTTCCTGCGGGCTACTCTGGAACAGGTTGGGATTGGCCCCCCGCTTTTCTGGGTAAAAATCCTTTCCCTCTATGGCAAAACCACTGCTAAAAGGTGCGGAATGGGACCAGACAGAGATATCCACTGTCCCCCCTTCTCCATGCCCTGGTCATGGAACATTTGGCAGTGGCCCTGCGGTGGTGCTCTAGTGTGCATGGTCTCCACGGAAGTTGGCAAGTCAAAATAGAGTTCTACGCTTATTGCTTTACGTTATCCAACCTTGCATTTCTTTTCCGTCCATTTTGCACGAGTTCCGACACTTCTGTCACGTGAGCAATTTTAAGGTCAACCTTCTCAAAAGTGAAAACCTTAATATGCACATCTAGCTTCCCAATACCCTTTCAAATGGCAACCTCACTTGATTAAAGGGGTTGTTCAGGATAAATAGAAATTCTTACACTAATCTAAATTACATAATTCAGCAAAAATGTATAGATACTCATTTTCTGATTATCCGGTGATGATCATCCGTTTCCGTTTCCAGAATCGGAACGTCACCAATACTCCCCCTACCATACTTACGTGTCTTCCTTCAGACTTCCCTCTGCGGGGAATGGCTCTTCCTTCTGCCCGCGTGTGCACAAAAGAGCTGGAGTCCTGTCTTTGAGCTGTAGCTAACACTCCATCTTTATTGAGCAGGCGTGGGAGCCCGAAGGAGCCGCTCACACCTGCACAGTAGAGATGGAGTCAAGGCTACAGCACAGTGCCGGGACTGCTGCGCAGGCACTGGCAGAGTCAAAGAAGAGGAGGAGCCGCCATTCCCCACAGAAGGAAGTCTGGACAGGAAGAAGACAGGTAAGTATAATGGGGTATGGGGGTGGGCTGAGTTAGTTGGGAAGAGCTAGTAGTGGGCGGGACAGCTAGGGACACTGGGAGGGGGGTGTTAGAGAGGGAGGGGGAGGAGTGAGAGGGAGATAGTGTGAGAGCCTACAACTACCATAATGCATTGCATTAGCTAAGGCAGAAGGAAGCTACACCATGTAAACAAATGCAGAAGATGCCAGGCGCTCCCAGAGAAACCTACAAATCACTCAAAGCACTGCTAAAAGGTATTTGGGTGCACTTATTAACCCATTAATAGCACTAACAGACCTTTTTTAAAAAAAAAAAAAAAAAAAAGATTTTTTGCCCGGAAAACCCCTTTAAAGTATCTGGGGATAAATATCCCCTCTGACCAGTCTGACCTCTTCCTCTGTAACTATCCTCCCCTACTAGACAGAACTGCTGCATATCTGCAGAACTATATGCCTAAGGTTCATTCTGGTTTGGTTGTATAAATGTCCTAAAAATGGACATTTTTCCGCGCTTCCTCTATCTCTTCCAGGCCCTGCCTATTCGTGTTTAGACATCGTATGTCCGACAAGGGGGTTGGGCCTTCTGGATCCTTATCTATACTATCGGGCACACATGGCTCAGCAAACTTCTGGACTGTGAGGGACTCTGTGAACCAGAGTGGCCTGGTAGCCAGGGTTCCGGGACCCGAATCCACTCTTCCATAACCCTATGTTTCCACAGGGTTGCTCATCTCATCTGTTTCTCTGTTGGGTCGACCAGGACGACGTCCGGTTGGGTCGACCGGGACGATGTCCGGTTGGGTCATGTTTCTGGGTCTATACCTTTTTGCCCCCTTTGCATAACTACAGGCCTCTAATCCTGACCTTCCCTTGTCCTGGCTGGAGTATAGTCAGCTTCTCGGCTTTCTTTGAAAGTTCTCCCTCCTCCCACTCCTCTCCTCTCCTTTAGCCCTACCATGCTGGAAAGCATCCTTTTGCAGGGGCAGACTCCTGTGCAGGCCCTCTCTCCCTTCTATAGCACCCTCCTGGCGGTGTTGAGACCAAGGCCTTGGGAGGCTGAACTTCACTTGGGCCTCTCTCCTGCTGTTTAGTTCTGGTCCTTTTTGTTCGCCCATAAGCTAACGTTGCCCTGCAGCGTCTAGGAGAATATTTTGACCCGTTGGTATCTTTGTCCAGACCTCCTTCATAAGTTCTATCCAAGTGTCTCTGAACGCTGCTGGCGCTGTGGTTCCTAAAGGGGTTCTATCTTTCATATTTGGTGGGGATGTGGGGTGATACAACCCTTCTTGTCCTCTGTGTTTGGCTTATACTCTAAGGTTAGTGGCCGCTCCCTCGTGCTTATTTTCCTCTCAATTATGTCGGGTAAGATTTCCAAGGTGAAGGGGGACCTCCTGCGACACTTTCTCACAGCTACCAGAGTGGTCATTCCCAGGCATTGGCGCAGCTCAGTTGCCCCTATGTTACTAGAATGGCTTCAGGAGTTTCTTCACATACGAGGGATGGAAGCCCTGGTGACGGAGGATACTGTTGACTCCTCCAAATTTGACGCCCTCTAGTAGCCGTGGGTGGCGTTTCAAGAATCTCCAGTTCCCCAACCTCTTTTCTTGAACTCGACTGCCTTGATTGGATCCTTATTACTCATTGTGCCCTTCTCTGATGCCCTGTCCCTCTCCCCTTCCTAATTGTTTCCTGCCTCTTGTCTAGTTTTTCTTGTCTGGTTGTTCCCATTCCTCCCAATTGTCACCTCCCATGGCTTGAGTGGTGGGGCCCTCAGTGTCGACCCTTAGCCCATTTTTGTGGTTGTGTGTCATAAGCCGGGAGCTCACTGTGTACTTTGCATTCCAATTAACGGAGCTGATCCAATTGTCTTTATTTACAAGGTATACTGTGAGCTGTCCATCTACTGCATTGGACTATGGTGCTTGTCTCCGTGTGCAGTTTGTCACGGTCTTTTTCCCTCAGTTTTGCAGGTTTTTTTTTTTTTTTTCTTGATTGTAATTTATACACTTGTACTTGTTTTACTTATGAAAAACATTTAATAAACACTGATTAAAACATAAACAAGCTGATTTTCTGAGTGTGTCAGGCACAGGCTAGGGCCGGAGAAACTGACTAAAAACTCCAGAGTAGAACACTTCATACTGTAATAATTACAAACAGCAGCATCATTTTAACTCTTTAAAAACCAAGCCAATTTTCATCTGTTGCATATCTGTTTTTTCCTCCTCACGTTCCAAGAGTCAGTTTTTTTTTTTTTTTGTCACATGATGGCCTATTGTTTGCAGAACAAATCGTACTGTGTAATGGCACCATTTAAATATCCTCTACACTGTACTGGGAAGCTGGAAAAAAATTCAAAATGAGGTAGAATTGGTGAAACCAAAAAAAAAAAAAAAAAAATTTACACCAATTCCTTATGGGTTTAAGTTTTACAGCATTCACTATGTTGTAAAATGACATGTTACCTGTATTCTATGGGTCACTACAATCACAAATTTATATAATATTTATGTTTTGATACCTTGCAAAAAATGCTAAACTTTTTGTGTCGCCATATTCTCACACCTGTAACTTTAGCATATTTATGTGTATAGAGCTAGGTAAGGCATCTTATGCCAGAAAATATTACGTTTTTATTGATACCATTTAGGGAAAGGTTTGATTTATATTATTATTATTACTGCCAATTGTTGGTGGGGGGGGGGGGGCAGGAGGGGTTGGAGAAACAAAACAAAAACAAAAACAAAACAAAACCAAAAAACACACACCACCATTTTGATTTTTTTTCCCCTCACTACAGCATTAACAGTATGTGAAAATATTTTTATATTTTAATAGTTCAGTCATTTTTAAGCACGGGGATATGTAAAGTGTTTATGTTTATTAAGGTTTTTTATTTTTACATGTGATTAAGGAGGGTGATTTGAATTTTTTTTTTTTTTTTATACAAAAAAAAAAAAAAAAAAAAAAAATTCATTTTACTTTCAGACCCCTCTAGGGGCCTTGAACACTAGGAGGTCTGATCACTCATACAATACACTGCAATACTAATGTGGTGCAGTGTATAGTAAAATCTATTGCCTTCTATTACATGCTGCCTATGGCAGCATGTAATAGAACTATGGTATTTACAAGTCTGCAATAGGCTGCTGCTATCATAGCAACCATTCACATGTTGAAATCATGTTGAACCAAGGCATCTACTGAAGCCTCTTTGGGACTCCTATCTCGTATGTCTTTCTGTTCGCCCCCTATTCACACCGCCATAGCTACGCTACCCCCTCCCCTCCCCTCGGTTTTTGTTTGTGTGTTTTTTTTTTCCCCTTTCCTCTTTCTTCTCTTCTCTGCTCTTGTTGCTTTTTCTGCTCTCTTTCTTTCTTTCTCTTCCTACTTCAACTTTTTCTCCCTTTTCTTCTTCTTCTATACTCCTGTTGCCTTGCTGGCTGGGGGGTTCCTTGGTCCGCATTTTTTAGGTTTGCGTTTTTGTGTATTGGTTTATTTTGGACCTTGTCGTATTCTTATAAACATGCAATAAATATTTGAATTATATATAAAAAAAAAACAAAAAAAAACTGCGGCATCTTAAAGTGTTAGCGCCAATCAAGCTGTTAGCAGCAGGTGCTGCCATTATATAGCTGGCATCCGCTGTGTTTGGAGAGGCCCTCTCCATACAACCCTTGGTCATTGGTTGGAAGGGCTGTATGGAGAGGATGCAGGAGCTGAGACCAAATATGGCAGATGCTGGTTGTATAATACCGCCAGCACCTGCCACAATCAGTGCTGACAATGATTGCAGCTGTTAACACTTTAGATGCCATGGTTAAACGAGACCTCGGCATCTAGAGGGCACAGGCGCCATGGGCACCGCCAATTTTTACTGATCACCACTAGTTGAAAGTATATAAAGAGCGAGCTCCTAGAAATCCTATAGTAATCACACACCTCAACAAAAGAATACCTGATCAGAAAAGAGGAGTGCTATAAATTTGACATCAAACAAAAACCCTGGACTGACATGCTGTCTCTGATGTTATCTGTCTTTCTCACATCTGTGCATATGGATGTTTTAGAGCTGTAGATCCTTTTTGTTCAATAAAAAAAAATAGTTATTTAAAATAATGGGATTTTTGTACTCACCGTAAAATCCTTTTCTCATTGTATTCACTGGGGGACACAGCACCATGGGTATAGACCTGGTCACTAGGAGACAAGACACTAGGGAAATGAAAGCTGTTGGCTCCGCCTCCAGGCTATACCCTGCCAAAGCCACTGTGCATGAATCAGTTTGTACCGTAGCAGTAGGAGAGAGACACAAAGGAACCTGGAACCAACAATGCCTGAACCCGAAAAAGAATCAACACAGTTCGGGAAGGAACACTGAAAAACAAGGGTGGGATCTGTGTCCCCCAGTGAATACGGGACAAGGATTTTATGGTGAGTACAAAAATCCCATTTTCTCGCTTATTTCACTGGGGGACACAGCACCATGGGATGTCCTAAAGCAGTCCCAGAGGGTGGGAATAACACAGCCATGCAAACCCTTAATGCTCAGCCGCTTCCAGAAACTTACAACCCAAACTGGAATCGGCAGAGGCCACAGAATGGATCTGGTGAAACTTAGAGAAAGATAATGTGGAGGCCCAGTGGGATACTTACAGACCTGGGAAGCAGAAGCCTGATGCCGGAGGCCCAGGGAACTCCAACAGCTCTAGAGGAGAGAGCCGTCACACGGAAAGGCAGAGCCCTACCCTTAAACCGATAGGTCTCCCTAATCTCAGACTAAAGCCATCGGAAGATGGGATCTCTGGAAGCTGGCAGGCCCTTGCAAGGGCACTCAGGGAGAATGAGCAAAGTGTCCGAACAACAGAAAGGATCCGTGAGGTCAGTATACATGCAAATCGCCTGGGCAACAACCGTGCAGGGAAGAGCAAGCACTCACATGGATGCCTGGGGACCGTGCAGAAAGAGGGCAAGACCAAGTCCTCGATGTGGAAGGAGGAAAATCACCCTAAGAAAAAAAGACTGTGGCAGACGGAGGAAAACCTTATCCTTGTGGAGGACCAGAAAGGGAGGCTGCCGAAAAAAAGGGTAGCCAATTCAGGACCCCTGTTGATGGAAGTAATGGCCATCAGGAACTCAATCTACCAGGAGAGAAGGCAAAAAAAAGGGATATCAAAGGCTCGAAGGGGGAACCTGAAGCACCTTAAATATGAGGTTAAGATCCCATGGATTCAAGGGTTCCAAAGGAACTCTGAATGGCATTCCAGTAGGAAAGTATTTAAAAGGGAAAAAGACTAAGACCTTGATCCAGACCAGACAGGGGAAGATTCGATGAGAATCTTTACTCTCCCAACGGTGGACATAAGCCTTCCACGTACGATGGCAGATCTAAGCTAAGCTATCTGGAATTTCCGGGCCTTGAGTATGTTAGGATAACAAACTCCGAAAAAACCACGATGCCTCAAACCTCGGATTCAACAGCCATACCGTGAACCCAGCCGAGTCAAGGTGGGGTGGAACAGCGGTCCTTGAGACAGAAGTTCGACCGGCAGAGGAAGAGGCCAAGGAGCATCTGCCAACAGGAACATGAGATTCACGTACCAGGCCCGACAGGGCCAATCTGGTGCCCCGTTGAGGTTTCAAGTAGGCAACCATGGAGAAGAGGTCAGTCTGGACTGTGACCAGATGTTCTTGGAGAAGAGGCAAATAAGATAGCCCTGGGTTCCAGCAGGTTGAACCGGAGGGAGGAATTGGCCCTGGACCACACGCCTTGAACAGTCAAAGAATCGAGGACCACTCCCCAGACGGGGAGACTGGCGTCAGTGGGAATCACCTACCAATAGAGGGGAAGAATGACTTCCCTTGAGAAATTCCTGGGGAGGAGATACACATAAGAATCTCTTGGCAAACCAAGGAGGAAAGAGAACCAGGCAGATGAGGTTGTCTGGTGATTTGTCCCAGCAGGCCGGAATTGTCAAGTGGAGAGGACGACAGAGTAAGTGAATGAAAGGTACAGCCTAGAAGGTCGAGGTGATCGAGCGCAAGACCCACATGCCGAAACAAAGAGAGCAAGGAGAGTACCTCCGAAGGTGGGACACATCAGACCTCAGGATCTTGGCGTCCAGGAGGAGAATCACACCCTGGAGCGAGTAGAGGATCATGTTCCAGATTCCATGTGCTTAGAGGACATGAGACATCCTCATTGATGAGCCAGCAGAACCGGCAAAGAAGGACCAAGGTGAGCCACAAGTTGGTCAGATTGTCTGACCTGGAGGGGCTTCACCAGGAGATCATCCAAGTCTGGAAACATGGCAACACCTCTGGCGCGGAGTATGGCCATGAGAGACACCATCACTGAGAAAAAAAAAAAACCCAGAGGGCAGAGGCCAGCCTGAAGGGGAGAGCGACAACTGGAAAGGTCAAGGATCCACTGTAAAACAAAGAAACCGCTGACAGCACAGCACAATGATGTAGATGGACGAATTCGCCCATCTCCAGGGATGCCACTACAGACTGCATAGACTACAGCGGAACTTGCAGACATGGACAAACCTGTTGAGCCCTTTCAGGTCCATGATGGGACGAAGGAAGCCGTCCTTCTTGGGAATGGAGAACAAATAGGAACAGTAACCCAGGATACGCTCTGAAGCGGGAACGGGGATGCTGACTCCCTGCCGCTGGAGATTGGAGACAGCCTGGATTGTCCGACGTAAGGAAGGCAAAGAGACTCCAGCGAAAGCTGGAGTAGCGGACAACACCGCCTCTCAGGCCCAGGATCCAGACGTCCCACCACTTGAGATGCCCCGAGAGGAAAAAAAAAAAAAACTTCATGCCGAGGAGGGCTAGGAAGAGGAAGGCCTGGGCGACTTGGTGCAGAACCGCCAGGAGGCCTGGACGTGAAAAGTTTTCTGCAACAGGAGAACGGCTGACACATAGGACGCCTCAGAGAGGAAGAATCTATTCCCCTGTGGCCTCAGGGATAAGCTTCTTGACGTCTTTAACAAAAATTTGGCCCAGGTCGACCTGGAAAGGGAGAAGGGCTGCGTTCGCCTTCTTGGAGGCGGACTCCGTATTCCACAACGAATCCAAACTGTATGGCGGATAACCTCTGCGTTGGCGACTGCCTTTGCAGATTTGGGAGGCATCGCCAGGTATTTGTAAGCGTTCAGGATCTCAGAGACGAGCAGCTGGAGGTCCTGGAGGGAAGCTGCATCAGGGAGGTTTGACTGAAGCTGTTTGGCCCAGGAAAAGCAGTCCTTGATGACCCAAGAGGCAGCGAAGGATAGCTGCAGGGAGAAACCAGCCACTACGAAGGCCACCCTGGCGAGGGAAGCCACCTTCTTGCAGCAATACAATAGCCAGCATTTAGGACAATGCAATGTATCAATTCTGCTTTGCAAACAATACAACAGAAGCGATCAGATCTGACTCCGAGGAATCACTGAGGTAGGCAAAGTCCGCTGAAGGCAGAATAGAAGCCTTGGAGAGCCTAGCTATCACGGGATCCACCGCGGGAGGCTCTTAACGATAGGAAGGGACACATGGGGCGGCTCGCTGACAAGATGTCAAGACAGGCCGGTTTATGCTCACTAGTTACTGATATATAAGTACTGCGCACTAACCGATTGCACCACTGGAGCAACCTGCTTCCTTTACCTCGGATGTTCATCATTGCCAGCCAGGGAGAGCTAGAGACATGTGTCACAGCATAGCGTGACAGAACTGCCCAAGCTCACCTTCCACTTGGAGACACAGGTCAAGGGAAGGGATGTCAGACTTCCTAGTAGAAGACAGAGGATGGTCCAGGGAGAAGTCACTGTGCCCTCAAGATGTGATCAAATACCCAGTGGCAGAAGGAGATGTCCACTTGAGAGGATGGGTCTGGGTCCTCAGAGATCTGT
Source organism: Leptodactylus fallax (assembly GCA_947044405.1). Classification (NCBI taxonomy): domain Eukaryota; kingdom Metazoa; phylum Chordata; class Amphibia; order Anura; family Leptodactylidae; genus Leptodactylus; species Leptodactylus fallax. The sequence goes on from CAMRHE010000012.1 coordinate 6,766,583, forward strand.
AGGGTCTCTCTACCGCATGGATGACTCCCACTTACGAGCAGATATAGATGAGCCTACCTGAAGCTCCAAGTCAGAATCAGAGGCGTCCCCAGGTAAGTAGACCGAGCAGGGGGAGGCAGGTACCCGCCTGTCGGAGTGGAGCCGTGACCGGAGTCCCTATCTGGAGAGTACTCAGAAGAAGGGGTGGCAGACCGTGAACTGTAGGAAGACTTCCTGGTCCTTTTGATGGGATGGCTCCTTGAGCTGCGATGGGAAGTATGAGGGTGTCCAGGGAGATCCCTAGAAGCCGCCGACTGAGCGGCGATCTGGGAAAGCAGACATTCCAAGTTTCCAGCACTGACTAGTTAAGTCTGGTAAGGACACCATGGCCAAGGTGAGGGAGGCCACCCAATCCGGGGATTTATGAACCGGAGAGGGGGCAGAGGGAGCATATGGGATCAGTCTGTCCACACGGCAACTGTTTTTGATACAGCGGGTGCACGTATAAAAATGTGACAGAACCAGAGGGGCCGGAGGGTGAGTGACAAAGGTGAGGGGGCCCATGTGAATTAGGGGTAACCCAGGGGGTTAGCCTATCAGATCGCAAAAGATGGCTGCTCACAAACTGCTGCAGATAGGGCTCAGCAGGTGCAATGTCTCCCAGGTAGCTGTGAGGAGAGTAAGAGGAATCCCCGCTGTCCCAACGAGCCAAAAAGACAAGAAGCAAATAAAAAGTAATTCTGAGGAGAGCAAAGCCCTTCCCCTGGTAAATACAGGCTCAGTAGCTACTGGGCAGGCTGGATGGCTTGCCAGGACAGCCCCCTGGCCAATGGAAGGCCCCAGGCGGGCCGGGAAAGGGGCGGGCCAGTTGCGGCCTTGTTCCCGGCCAGGCCTCGGACTCACGTAGCAACGTGGCCGACCGCGAGGCACCGTTGGCGGCAAGGCGCGGCCGCGAACTCCGGAAGTCGCGACGGAGGCCTGGGAAAGGTACCGGGGGCCAGGAAATTAGCTCCCCACATGAGGGGGGGGGGGAAACCTGGTGCCCCCCCCTTCCCCGACGGGGGCCGCTCGGTAGGAGCGACCAGAAGGCCCAAAAACGTCCCAGAAAAAAAAAAAAAAAAAAATGGGGGGGCTTATTTGCTAAAATTTAAGATCCAGCTCTGGGGGTCCCTGTGATGCCCCCCTAAACAGGACCCATGCTATTTTTCCCCGGGAGAGGCACTGAGAGGCTGAGTGGGGCCTGAGGTGGAGGAGGAGAGGGGCTTAGGTAACTTTCATACTCACCTGGCTTCTACTCCTCATACTCACCTGTCTGGTGTCTTCAGGCGCCGCAGGGTCACCCCCTCGGTAGGACCTCGCACGTGGGAGTGGGGTCACCGGTACTCTGGCCGCCAGTGCGGCGAATGGTGAGTGGGGACTGGGTGACCGGCAAGGCACTCTTTTGCAGAGCGCTGCGCCAGCAGGAGGGTACGACTAGTGTGGCATACACGCTGAAGACCCCCTGCACCTGAAAGAAAAGTAAAAAAAAAAAAAAAACAGAAGACCTGAGTCAGGTCGTGTCTGCCTCCTATGGAGGCTAGGTTTAAAACTGATTCATGCACAGTGGCTGTGGCAGGGTATAGCCTGGAGGTGGAGCCAACAGCTTTCATTTCCTTAGTGTCTGTCTCCTAGTGACCAGGTCTATACCCATGGTGCTGTGTCCCCCAGTGAAATAAGCAAGAAATATAAATTCTCTCAGTGACTAAGCAGCAGTGTTGTCCACCCGTTGCACAGCATGCACAGATTTCCAGACCTGTGTTACGGTTTAGGCCAGGGTCGTGTACTCATGTGGTATACTGAACATCAGGTTAGAAGCAATGTAGCGGATGGGATTTAAACAAATCCAATTTGCAGAGTTCAGAAAAAGATCCTACATTACAAAGTGTCTTGTGTGTCTTCTGAACATGCAGCATGTCAAATACTACTCTGTGTTCAGCCATGGAGTCTTAATATCATGCTGGTTTTTGCTGCAGACATCCTTCAGTGGACCCATCCTGTGTAAACTTAGCCTTATAGGGGCAGGGTGCAGGAAAAGGGGGTTTTACCAATTTGTTCTAAAGAGTCAGACTCTCATACAAGCCCATCAAAGCCCTCGCTAACAGACATGAGTAAGAGTAACTATGTCAATCCACCAGCACATATTAACTGGGAGGCCAAACAATAGTAATACATATTAGGGGCAGTCTGGCAAGTTTAATCTTTGAGCTGGGTCCCTAGGCTTATTCTTTTAGAATTATTTTTACTATTACTTCAGTTTTTAGTAGCCACCATGACAGCACCAAACACCGGAGAGATTGACCCTTCCCCAGTGTTTTATAATTCATTAGGTGACCCTACAAGCTAAATTAAATAACTAAGGAGGGCAGGAAAACCATGGTCAAGGTAGCTACAGAAAACCAAACATTATTATTAATTCTAATTTTACACCACACCACGACAGCACTAAATACTACTTACTAGGGGGAACCACAGCCTGCAAGACCTTCCAACCAAATGCAAGATCCTGCAAGAACGAGACATCTAGTTTATAATGTTTAAAAGAAAGTATGTCCCACTGTCAGGAGGGACCAGATAGAAAAAGAAGTAAAAACGGCTCCAATCACAGGAGACCTCCTTGAGGCCTTAGACCTAATCGTAACAAAAAGTTCTGCAATTTTCCAATATTCTTTTTGTAACAATTACTCGTGGTTTTCTAGATCTCTGTCATTTTGCTTATTTCCAAAAATCAGTTCATGGTCATGTGATGGACACATAGGTGCATGGCTTGTTACAGTTACATCACAGTAATCAGAGACCTGTCTTGTAATGGGCTGTGCACATGTGGGTTCATCACAACACTATGGACTGTACAAACAATAACATTTGTTTGCTAAAATTGGACAACCCCTTTAATGACTGAACAAGTATTTAAAGGCTCTATGGGAAGTTTGGGATGGGATTTGAAGCTGTAATGTGGACTGTGTAACACTGCTCTGTTATGGACCACCTGAAGGAAGATGGGGGAGATGGTAGGTGAAATAAAAAATCTGTTAATGTGACAATATTTTTATTTTTCAGCATGGCTTAAATGTTAGCTTGCTATAAAATATTGTTTAGCCATGTCTAATAGAAGACAAAAGGAAGGTGCTTGTCCATAGTCCATGAAAAATATTTAGCACTAAGGAAAGGAAAAGAATTAGCAGAAACCAGTTGCAGAAAAATATAATTTTTTTTTTTTATTTATAAAAAAAAAAGATCCACAATTTCACACGTTTCTACACATTTAATTGCAAACTCATCAATGCTTCATTCATTTCTAGAAACAATTAAAGCAGAGATACATTTCTCCATTATATGTAATATAAAAGCAGGAATTTAAAATTTAAAGAAATATTCTGTGGACCAATTGTATTTACTCACTTGAGACAACAAAAGCCAAAAATGTATGTGCAAAAGCTCCATAAAAATACTACGTCTGAAGGGGGGAAAAAAAAAACCCCACACACACACCAACAATGTATTTTACCTTGTGGTCTGCTAGATATCCTAGAGCTTTTACAATGAATGTTGATTAACTTACTGAGTAACAAATCTTAAACATACACCGGTTGGAACTTTTTTTCTGATACAGAATTCCATATTCCATAGACACGATCAATTAATTGAGAAGAGAACCTCTTTCAGCCACCGCTATGTGGAGCTTAGTTATATTTTTATTCATTACCTAGTGGTGGCTGTCAGTAGCTATAATGATATCAGCGAGCATATTCTATTGAACAGTAGACTACTCTTAAAGATGGTCTGTTTCAGTAAATACTTGCATTTCCTCCAATATAACACTTCGAGCATCTTTTCTTAAGTTATAATTGTATATTTTTCTAGGAGGAACAATGGAGGAACTGCACATTTATTAATAAACTGACAACTTGGTGCTACTATTCCAATAGTTAACAGGGTGTCCCTACACAGTCTCATACCGTCAGTACCAATTGAATAGTAGCAGTGTGTAATCGCATAACCACAATTGTCAGTTTATTCATAGATTTCTAGTAGGAATAACAAACCATACAATGCAGAATTATAAGAAAAAGATGCTCCGGAGTTTATATATTATGGAGAATACAACTGTTCTCTAAAACAGACAATTCAGGAGAGATGACAGGTCCTCTATACATCATATTTCTATGGAGAGAACTTGTTAAAGTATACTATATTAATCTGCATAGAATTCTGCGCCTATTTAGAAAATAAAATTGTTTTCTAGAGCAGACATTCACTTCATTTAATAAAATAAAAATTTAAAAGTTTTAAAGTTTTTTGTTTTAAAAATCAAAGAAAGCTACAAGTCAGAACTGCCCATGTGCCCTATGGCAAGGCCTTTTTTTATTAATTACTGAAAAATATATCAGGCAATATACTGCACATGAAATATAATCAGCTGAGAAAACTATTGTCATTATACATGATTGCCATTATTGTTAAGCTGCACACATCAGATTATTTTACATTACTCAAGAATCAATGCTGAAACCTGCATCATCATCCCAAGGTATTGCTGTAATACTTAAGTCTATGGAAATTTTGTTTTTCCATTGTTTTTTTCTCATAGCCAAAGCAACTGAATTTCCAAATGTAACCGTAATAGGGAATTTTAGGATGTACAGTGAAGGCCATGAAGGCATATGCCTTAGAATTCTGCTTCTATACAGAGATAGGTCATTACCGTAAGTACCAATATGGCTTCTTAAAGAGAGGCTTTTTAAGCCCTTGTAATAAACAGAAGGCATCCTGTTATTTGCATATGAACAAAGAACATAAAGTCTGAAAATCATTTGTGCCTTTTCAAGTATAAAAGCACTTTATTACCTTGCAAATTAACATGCCACACTTAAAACTTCATTGCTGACCCTGGCCTTGTAGATCAAGCATCTACAGAGCTCTGAAGCACCTCTAGCTAAGACATTGTGTACACAGATTGGAGTCCATTTCTCCCAATTTATTCTCTTAGTCACAAGCCTTACCCCAGCTGTTTTGTGTTTACTTTGTGATGGAAATCTGTTGACCCTGAGAATGGATAGCAGTTGTTCTTGAAGACCCTGAGCGGCGCCTGCGATGACCAGGCTCTTCATTTGCTGAATTTGACGAATGTCTTTGTCGTCCTGATTCTTCAGCTATTGGTGGCTGTAAAAGCAGAAAAACCCTATGAAAGTTTATATGGGTATTTTTCACCTCGTATTTCTCCATAGCATTATTTTAATAAAATCCACCAATTCATACATCCGCTATTTTTTGAAATGGTTCTCACATGGCTGTTTTTAGAAAACAATAATTCCAATTTGTCTATCCACATGACTTTTTACATTTAATGGATCATCCAAGAAATAGGACATATCCTATTTTTGACAGTTTTCACAGATCCATCAGCATCATGTAGTCCAGGGGTAGGCAACCTTTTTTTGTTCGGCGTGCCGATTTCGATTAAAAAAAAATCAAAGTTGAGGTACTCGGAGTGCCGGTCAATAATTGTAAGTCTGACGGCCCCTGCACACGGTATTATGTCACATAGCGGCCCCTGCACACGGTATTATGGTGATAATACTAGTGATAATTGCTATTACTATTATTTTAGCTTGTAACGGATATAACTAGAGAGGCGGGCGGCGTATTTTACTCTATAAAGATCAGGTATGGACAGGACAGAGAAAAAATGTAAACTTTATTGGTGACTTTGTGCATGTGTTATGTAAGTGTTTGGTGCGACACTTTTGCCTCTGTGACCTGGAGGATGGTCACAGCGCCAATAACTTCCTGGTTAATGTGATTAGGCTCAGAGGGGTATTACATTATCCCTCTATGTGACTATCAGAGAGCAAAAGTACAGTATGCTCTCTGATTGATAGGAGAGGGGATAAGGATGGAAGTCTCTGCTACCCCCATCTGCAGCTTATGCACAGACAATGATGAGTTAACATTGTCTCTGCAGCTCCCTCCTCCCCCTCCTTCCTTAGCTCTAAGATGCTGCCTGACACAGGAGGGGGGGGGGACATTTTTAGAGCCCCATTTCTAAGGATCTATTAGGGCCACAAAGATGCAACTGGATTCATTTTAAAGATGAGAATCTCATCTCCATGATTGACCTTACACATTCAGAGCGATTCACTGTTAAAACGATGTCGGGAATTGAGATCTGCATTGGGATTTCAATGCCGAACATCGTTTTCACTAGTCAATCGCTCAGGATGTTTAAGGACGATAATGGTGATCTTGATATCATTTTAAAGAGAAGATTCTCATCTTTAAAATGAATCCAAGTGTTTCTTTATAGCTTTAACCAATCCTGAGCAATTCGATCAGGTACAGTAGTGAAACTGGCAATTACCGGCTTTACTACTGTACATAGACTGTGCAGACGCCTGGTGATGCCGCATCCATCTTCACCCGGCGCTAACAAAATTTTAAGGAAGCCGGATGGAAAAACGCTGCAGGTAACGTTTTCCCATCCGGCTGAGGCACAAATACGGCGCCAGAACTGATGCCTCTTGTGCCAGAACCGATCCCATAGAAAACTATGGGATCCGTCCTGGCATCAGTTTCCCTCCGGCTTGTGTGCACCACGCCGGAGGGAAACAGATAGATGTGCCGGACATATGTGAACACACCGCTGCCGTGCCAGGGAAATAAGCCTCGAGTGCCACTCTTGGCACGCGTGTCGGGGGTTGCTGACCCCTTTTCTAGTCTATGAGGTTTCTGTGAAAACTGATGTCTCATGGATGTAAAACAGTTGTGATAAAAGCAGCTAGTCTGTTTTTCCCAAGGTTGTAAATATAGCCTTTAATTAATTGAAAATCTAACATTTACATGATATCAAGTATATGATGTGAACATCTGAAGAACACACCCAAAATAAGAAGCAACCCTCCCTTATCAAAAGTGTATTAGTCACATTTTCAGTCACCTACATCGACTCTGAAGTCTTCCAGTCTCTTAAACTTGCTCAGATGGTTATGTAATGTAGGGTTTACAGACAGATTCTTGATTTGAGCATATTTCAGGAAAGCCCAGAATTTCTCCAATCCATACAGCTGACCTATTTAAAAGAAAACTAATGAAAAAAAATTCTACAAAGAAAGTATCTGTGATGCATTGCTAATCCACCATAGAACGTTTTTTGAATATGTAATGCTCAGACTATATTCTTCACTATGTCTGATGATCTGTATTAATGTACTATTACAGAACATGTTAAACATATTGTGGATAGCTGGATCAACATCACATTTTAGATTACCCGTTTCATAATCTTTCAGAGTTTCTTCTTGAAAATCGTTGAATATATCTTGTCTGAATTTCTTTTCCAGTCCGTAGCTATAAAACCTGAAAAGGCATTCCAGCCCATATCTGTGTGCAGGAGAAAATTATATTCATATCAAGTGCTAAAAAAAACAAAAACAAACAAAAAAAAACAAAACACACCATACTTTCCATAAAAAAAAAATTAGAGGAAGAATTCTAGTGCTACATGACTCCAGGTCACCACATAACTAGATCAATAAGGAAACTGAAAAGTATCAATCATGCATCATATAAGGTGACTACATGTAAAGCTATAGGCAAATTAATCACTGGGAGAATTAGACTGCATCAGGACCTAGAAGCCAGTGATACAGCAGGGAAAAAGAGTATTTAGTTAGCCACCAATTGTGCAAGTTCTCCCACTGAAAAAGATGAGAGAGGCCTATAATTGACATCATAGGTAGACCTCAACTATGAGAGACAAAATGAGAAAACATATCTAGAAAATCCATTGTCTGATTTTTAAAGAATTTATTTGCAAATTATGGTGAAAAATAAGTATTTGGTCAATAACAAAAGTTCATCTCAATACTTTGTTATATATCATATGTTGGCAATGACAGAGGTCAAACGTTTTCTGTAAGTCTTCACAAGGTTGGCACACACTGTTGCTGGTATGTTGGCCCATTCCTCCATGCAGATCTCCACTAGAGCAGTGATGTTTTGGGGCTGTCGCGGGGCAACATGGACTTTCAACTCCCTCCAAAGGTTTTCTATGGGGTTGAGATCTGGAGACTGGCTAGGCCACTCCAGGACCTTGAAATGCTTCTTACGAAGCCACTCCTTCGTTGCCCTGGCGGTGTGCTTGGGATCATTGTCATGCTGAAAGACCCAGCCACGTTTCATCTTCAATGCCCTTGCTGATGGAAGGAGGTTTGCACTCAAAATCTCACAATACATGGCCCCATTCATTCTTTCATGTACACGGATCAGTCATTCTGGTCCCTTTGCAGAGAAGCAGCCCCCAAAGCATGATGTTGCCACCCCCATGCTTCACAGTAGGTATGGTGTTCTTTGGATGCAACTCAGCATTCACTCTCCTCCAAAGATGACGAGTTGTGTTTCTACCAAACAGTTCTACTTTGGTTTCTTCTGACCATATGACATTCTCCCAATACTCTTCTGGAACATCCAGATGTTCTTAATCAAACTTCAGACGGGCCCGGATATGTACTGGCTTAAGCAGGGGGATACGTCTGGCACTGCAGGATCTGAGTCCCTGGCAGTGTAGTGTGTTACTGACGGTAGCCTTTGTTACATTAGTCCCAGCTTTCTGCAGGTCATTCACTAGGTCCCCCTGTGTGGTTCTGGGGTTTTTGCTCACTGTTCTTGTCATCATTTTGACCCCATGGGGTGAGATCTTGCGTGGAGCCCCTGATCGAGGGAGATTATCAGTGGTCTTGTATGTCTTACATTTTCTAATTATTGCTCCCACAGTTGATTTCTTCACACCAAGCTGCTTGCCTATTGCAGATTCCGTCTTCCCAGCCTGGTGCAGGTCTACAATTTTGTTTCTGGTGTCTTTCCACAGCTCTTTGGTCTTCACCATAGTGGAGTTTGGAGTGTGACTGTTTGAGGTTGTGAACAGTTGTCTTTTATACTGATAATGTCAAACAGGTGCCATTTCTACAGGACAGAGGAGCCTCTTAAAGAAGAAGTTACAGATCTGTGAGCCAGAAATCTTGCTTGTTCGTAGGTGACCAAATACTTATTTTCCACCATAATTTGCAAATAAATTCTTTAAAAATCAGACAATGTGATTTTCTGGATTTGTTTTCTCATTTTGTCTCTCATAGTTGAGGTCTACCTATGATGTCAATTACAGGCCTCTCATCTTTTTAAGTGGGAGAACTTGCACAATTGGTGGCTGACTAAATACTTTTTTCCCCCCCACTGTACATTGCAAACCCAGATACACAAGGCTCTCCATTTAATGATATAAAAATGAGATCGTTGGGAACGCTTACTCACTTTGGTAACTCACACAGAAATTAAAGAGAACCGCATATAAGGCTGGCCAACTCTTCAACTGTTCTGCAGGCTGGCAGCCACCTCATTAGGCAGGTTGAGAATCTCAATTCTCCATATAGGTACCACATGCCACAGAGGTGGGACCCACATCTATCAGACTTATCTTGCTGCTACTCCATAACTGTTATATGGAGTGCCCCTACAAGATAATTCTTCATACCTTTTTTCCCTCAAACACCACATTCACATTGGTAGTTCATCCATATAATATTCAGAACCCGCTATAGAAGACAATGTGTGCAAGTATCCCTATACAAATGGTTCCTATACCATCTTCAGCTCATTCACAAATACAAAGGCTGTTCTTTAGACACATGGAGGCAAATGTATTTGAATGGGACTGAGTCAAGTGTTTCTGCGGGTAATGGATATGATAACCTATATTTATAATCTCTAGTTGAACCTTCTTTATCAAACGCTGCTGTTTGCGAACATGCCTTTCAACATGGTACAAAACTTCTAAATGCTGGTAGCGCTGTAGTTTGCACCTCTCACCTGTAGCCCTCTCTGGCTTCCTCCACAGAAAGCTGTTTAAATTCCTCATACATTTTTCTGTTGAAGTGGTCTCGCAGGAAGAAGGACCAGAAACGGAACAGAGTGTTCATCTCTGGGGACTGACCAATTCCCAGTCTTTTTCTTTCTAATAAAATGAAAAAATACAGTTGCAATAATTTGGGTAATTTTGCCAAAGATATTTCAAGCTTAAAGAGGACCTTTCATGTCCTCATGAAAGTGCGGTTTTATATACAGCTAGAAAGGCGACAGTGCGCTGAATTCAGCGCACTGTCTGCTTTCCCGGTATGTGTCCCGATGGAGATACCGGTGCCGTAAGTTTCGGCACCGATATCTCCACACTGTCGAAAGGGCGTTCCTAAAAGCTCAGGGTCATTACGGGTAAGGAACGCCCCTTCTGACAGTACAAGGCTATGTTAGGGTACTGTGGGGGGCGGTGTTCCTCACAGCCCAGCTATGATGCCGAGCTATGAGGAACGCCCTTCTGACAGTGGGGAGGTATCGGTGCTGAAACTCTCCTCCACTGGGGAACATACCGAAAAAGGCAACAGTGTGCTGAATTCAGTGCACTGTTGGCTTTCTAGCAATATATAAAACTGCATGTTCATGAGGACATGAAAGGTCCTCTATGTTTTTTTTTTCCCCCTCTCTTTTTTTTTATATAAAACCTACACTATGATTTGGATAAAGAACTGACTGAATATCTGGCTGCTACAAAACATGAGCCAATAAACTGCTAATCCTCTAAATCAGGTTCCTACAATAAAAGACACTGTTCATTGCTTACCATTTAAGCACCTCCGCCGATACTTGTGGTACACTTGCTGTGTGAATCCATTTTCTTTCAAGAGTTCATGAGAAGGGTGCTGGAACTTGGGTAAAGAGGGAGGGGTACACCCATAGCTTCCTACAAGCGGGGTCCCATCATAGGGAGAAGCATTAGAACTGCTATAAAAAGAATTAGACACCGTTATCTGTATCTCAGCCCAATTCAAAGCTTTGCATTTTAAAAAAACAAAATGGCATAACATGAAAGTCCTTCACAACTGAAGTCAAGGTCCCTGCTTTGATCCATGTAAACGTGCAATTTTTCAAGGGAGTCTGTCACCAGGGTAAAGCATTCTAACTCACCAATATGCCCAGATAAGTTACAATTGGGTGAGCCTGACCTTTTTCCTAAAGAAAATGTATGACTACTTGGCAAAGATTCAGTTATTTCACAATATGCAAATGAGCAGCCTGGTGCACGGAAAATGGCTTTTTTTTATTCCAAACTGCTACTCTCTAATACTTCTCCATCCTCTCCCCCTTCTTTGAATGACAGGGCCAAGTGAGGCGTCAGTATAGTTCCCTGGCCCTGTCACTCAAAGATGGAAGGAGGGCGTATTAGAGCAGTGTGGAGTGTAGCAGTTTGGAGCAAGAGAGCCTCCCTTGGTGCTCCGGATTGCTTATTTGCATTTTGTGAAATAAGTTAGTATCTTGGCAATGGAAGCATGAATTTTCATGTCAGTCTGACCTAACAGTGTTGGTTTAACCACTCAGTGACCTAGGGCGTAATAGTACGTCCTGCGTCGCATGAGGATGTATGGAGAGAGCTCAGGAGCTGAGCTGTCTCCATACAGGGAGGATGCCGGCTGTATAATATAGCCAGCACCCGCCGATAACAGCAGTGATCAGTGCCTGCACCGATCGTAGCTGTTAACCCTTTAGATGTTGCGGTCAAACGGGACGGCAGTGTCTAAATTGCGCAGGCGCCACAGGCGTCGCCATTTTTCACAGATCACTGCCCTCCAGAATGTCATCGGAGGGCGGCGATCGGTTGCCATGACAGCCGGGAGCCTATTGAAGGCTCCCAGGCCTGTCATTACATTAGCTCTATTGCACGCTGCTAGATTCAGCATCTAATAGAGGTGAAGGCATTTTGCTATTCATAGTGAATAGTATGAGCGATCAGGAAAAAAAAAAAAAAAAAAAAAAAAAAAAAAAAAACCACACACAAAAGTTCAAGTCACCCCCCTTTCCCTAGATCAGATATAAAAGTAAATAAACAGAAGTAAAATACAGTTATCCCCACGCTCCAAAATGCCCGAACTATTAAAATATTTATCCCATACGGTGAACGGAGTAGCGGCGAAAAAAAATCAAAATGGCCAAATAGCGTTGTTTTCAAACACTTTGACTCCTATAAAAAAATGTAATAAAAAGTGATCAAACCATCAGATCTTTCCCCAAATGGTATCAATAAAAACATCATGTTGTCCCACATAAAAAGACACCATACCCAGCTCCATACATGTAAATATGAAAAAGCTGCAGGTGTCACAATATGGCGACTAAATTTTTTTTTTCTATTTTGCAAAGTTTTAAATTTTTTAAAAGGTATCAAAACATTACAAATACTATATAAATTTGGTATCGCCGTGTTTGTACTGACCCACAGAATACAGATAATGTAATTTTTACCACACAGTGAACGCCATAAAAATTAAACCTATATGAAATTGGCGCAAATGCAGTTTTTCTCCAATTGTGCCTCATTCTGAATTTTTTTCCAGCTTCCCAGTACATTGTACAGCATATTGAATGGTACCATTTCAAAGTACAATTTGATTTGCAAACAAGCCATCATGTGACTCTGAACTGAGAAATGAAAAAGTTATGGCTCTTGAAATGTGGGGAGGGGAAAACGAAAATGCAAAAAAGAAAAATGTCCGGGTCCTTAAGGGGTTAATATGCTTCACCGTGGTGACAAACTCCCTTTACACAATATTTGGCCTAAAAACTAGCCCATCTTGTAGTGCTCACCCCTACACTGAATATTTTGTTGACATTTTGTTTGGTTTTTTTGGGGGGGGGGGGGGGGTTGAGTGAGCATTGGAGGAAGGTCCAGGCTGGATCAAAACATCACTTTGTAAAGCCATTCACAAAACTGTTTCAAACTAAATCTGAACATCTTTTACATGAAAAATCTGGATGCTGGAATTCTTAATGTAAAATGAAAAAAAAATATTATAAGAAGAAAGTCCAAAGCAGCACCAGGATAATGGCAGGTGCTCAGTCAAGAGCCTCTGGTAACAGCTCCACGTAAATATCCAAGGAAAAAGGTAGCACTTCAGTAGTATCAAACAAAATAGGTGACGTTTATTCCATCTGTAAGCGACGTTTCAGCTCCACTTCATCTTGGCTTGACAAACGCTCAGTGGAGAGTCTCTTACATAAGGAATAAACTCACCAATAAACTTCACCTTTTTAGTTTGATACTACTGGAATGCTGCCTTTTCCTTGGATAGAGAGCGATATTATATAATAGAAAGATAGGGAGACATATATAAAAGATATTCTCTCTCTCTTTCCACATATAAAACACACACGTATTACATATACATACAGGCATTTTATGCTTTACCTTACAGAAGCTGTTCTTTGTATGTGTTCTCTGGAATCCATTACCCAACCAACGTGAGATTCAATAGGTGGATTTGAACTATGCCGGGTCTTCCTCTTTCTCGGGGTCTACAATAAAACAATGTGAGGACATCACACCACACAAGATGCCCAAGTCACAGAAATCCACCTCTAAATCAGGATTAAATACCACTGTGTAAACATTTCCTTAATACACATTACCTGGACATCAATAGATTTGGCGTCTTTCACAACAGGGTAGAACCGGGGGGTTTTAGTAGGATCTTGACGTTGCGGTGTACGTGGGGTCTTAGGTGTTCTTGCAGGGTGGGACACTGGAGATTTTGGAACGGCTGTAGCTATGAGAGGTAAACTGCAGTTATTTACTCTTAAAGTACACAAGCAAGGTTGTTGTATTATAATCGAACATCCTCAGAATTTCACACTTTTCTATGCAAAATATAATAAAGGCTACATTCGTAGGAATCAGTAAGAGTGACCGCTGAGACACAGTTTGAATAGAGTAGCTGGTCAGAAATGTGCGCTGCCACTCCATTTCAGCATGAGATAGGCAAGTACTGTTCTTTAGACATCTCTGGTGACATGAATGGAGTGTTGGCACATATTTCCAACTTGCTGTGCCATTCAAACGTCAAATGTACCAGACATAATAAATAGGAAATACATTTCCATTAATGTATGGTAATGAGTCACGTAACAAAAACAAAAAGATAGAGGCAGACAACAATATAATACCTTCAGAAAAAATTGGTATATTTGGTGGGGACTGTTCACCCTCTGGATCTGTAAGTGCCTCTGGTGCAAGACTGTCAAATTCTTCTTTACTTATGAAATTTAGTTTTCTGAAATTTTCTATTTCTTGCTAAATTTTGGAAAAAAAAAATAGATTATGAGATGGAAAGTTTACCAGCTACGTTAAAAACGGGTCTAATTTTGGCAAGCAGGTAATTTTCCAACTAGCAACTGAGCAGCTGTCAATGCAAACTCTTGCTTCTACAAATGTATAATGTAAAACTGTGCAGTTCTGCAGTACTGAAGATTGGAAGTGCTTCTCTAAAAGGTGGTAAAGTCAATGTTGGACCCATGCAAAGCATTCACCAACTTAAAAAAAACAAAAAACAAACAAAAACTGTAGCATACAAAGAAGGGGGGGCTGGTGTTCTCCCTCCATATACTTGAACCTTGGGCTAATTCCTAATACAGTTCCTCTAGAGAGGGTAACCCTACATAAGATCTGGTGACCCTACATAAGATCTGGTGACCCAGTAGCAATGGGGGCGTGGCTACACCCACCTACAAGCTCATAAAAAAAACAAAACAAAAAAGGAAAGAGTCAAAAAAAAAAAAAAAAAAACACTGATAAAAACACTGTGCGGTCATTGTGCTGGACATGGACAGATATAGTATATGGTTTTGTCCATGATTATGATCAATACCTTTGTTACCAGAAGATCTCCATCCTCTACTGTCCACAGGTCCTTCTCATAGTAATAAAGACCATCATTTATCACCTTGCCTAGTTCAGCAGTTATTTTGGCTCTAGACACATGATTTCCTGTACGGTCTCCTCCTGGATGTTTTTTGAGATGAGGTGGGGTCTGTGTTACAATGAGGATTTTATTAACATCTTGATCATCAATTTCATAACCGGAATCATCATCAGGCCAATCTGTGAAGTTGTTTTTTCGACCCTGTAGATGCTCCGTCTCCTCATCAAACATAAAGTCAAGTCCTTCTTGCTCAATCTCTTCAGTTACTTGGGATTTGGGTGCCACTTGAGAAGCCTCCACCTGCATACAACAGTAGAAAAAAAAAAAAAAAAAAAAAAAAAAGGGCGAGTGGTAATACTGGGATTTTTAGTGTGGTGTACAACATTTGTACTATACTCCTTTAGTCACATGGAAAATGCTATTCAATCTGCAGTCATGTTATAGAACAGGAGGAGTTGAGCAGATTGATAGGATAGGTTTGTGGGTAAAAGATTCATTACCTTGGATAAGTGACAGATTATACTAAATCTTTTCCCATAAAACTATCATCAACCTGCTGAGTTCCTCCTGCTCTATGACATGCTGCATACAGATTGAACAGCACTTTGTATGTGACAGGTTCCCTTAAAACATTCTTAGTTACCACTTTAATGTAAGGCTAAGTGCACATTCTGTCTCAGCCATTTATCGGTAGCATACATCCATTTTTTAGTATCTATATTTCAGCACTGTATCCTTGTGAAACAGCAACACTAATTGGTCGCTATGTGTTACACGTGTAATAGAAGCAGAGCTTTGCACACTGGGGAGAACAGTTTTTTTTTGTAATTATTACTTATAAAATACTAGATCCCTACTATGCCACTTAATGTACATGAATAAAGAGGAACACACCATGAGCAAGAATGAAATAGTTATGTTACTGCAGAAAGATACTCACTGATTCTATTCAGACATACAGTAGCTCACAAAAGTGAGTACACCTCACAAGTTTTGTAATTATTTCATGATATATTTTCATGGGACAACACTGCAGATATGTAAGAGTACACCCCTAAGTGATAATGGAAAAATTGTGCCCCAAGTATCAATATTTTGTGTCCATTATTTTCCAATACTGCCTCAACCCTCTTGGGCATGGAGTTCACTAAAGCGTCACAGGCTGCCACTGGAATGACACACCCACCATCATGCTTAACAGAAGGCAAGATAAACTTGCCTTTGCACTCCTCACCTGGTTGCCGCCATACACGATTTACACCATCTGAACTAAAGTTTATCTTGGCATCATCAGACCACAGGACAGGGTTCCAGTAGTCCATGTCTTTAGACTGCTTGCAGACTTTCATGTGCATCATCTTTAGAAGAAGCTTCATTCTGGGACAACCAGTTATATGCAGTTTGCGGAGTATGGTCTGAGCAGTGACCGACTAACCTCTGAAGCAATGCTGGCAGCACTCTACGTCTATTTTGCAAAGACAATCTCTGGATATGATGCTGAGCATGGGCACTTAACTTCTTTGGTCGACCATGGCGAGGCCTGTTCAGAATGGAACCTGTTTTGCTAAACCACTGTAAGGTCTTGGACACCATGCTGCAGCTCAGATTCAGAGTGTTGACAATAATCTTATAGTCTAGGCCATCTTTTATGTAGGGCAAGAATTTTTTTTTTTTTTCTCAGGTCCTCAGAGTTCTTTGCCATGATGAACCTCCAGTGACGAGCATGAGAGAGTGCGAGAGCGATAACACCAAATTTTAGAAATCTGCTCCCCATTCACACCTGAGACCTTCTAGTGCTAACGAGTCACATGATAACGGGGAAGGAATATGATTGGGCACAATTTGTACATTCACTTAGGGGTGTACACACTTTTGTTGCCAGGGTTTTTGACATTAATAGTTGTGTGTTGAGTGATTTTCAGGGTACACCAAATTTACACTGTTATACAAGTTGTACACCGACTACTTTAGACTGTACCAAAGTGTCATTTCTTTAGTGTTGTCCCACGAAAATATATAATGAAATAATTACAAAAATATGAGGAGTGTACTCACTTTTGTGAAATACTGTATTCCCCTAAAAGAAGGTGAGAAATGGTTAAGATCACAATATATAAAGAAGAATACAAATATTATAAAGTAATGGCACGTTGCTTAAATATAACCTATTTATCAGTGAGTTACATCTACAGGATCGCCAGTCAAGATCATGGGAGCAATGCTCCCCTAAATTTCTCCCGTTCAGTGAAGCAAAGCAAGTGACCAGGGTGCAATAAACCAGCCACTTTATTCTCAGGACTGCGGGCAGTCCCAGAAACAATACACTGCCACTATGCAATATGAGAATATTCCTTCAAAAATTATGTTAACTAAAACATGGCTTGAACATGATGCTTCTGAATGTTTTTGTAGCATACCTTTGGTTTTACTGGAGATGTTTTTTGTCTTCTCCTCACCTCAATCCATGGTTCATAATCTAGCTTTGATAAGCTTGCAGATAAAACTTTTGACTTGGTTTGTAAATTGCTTGGATCGTTCATTGCCTTCTGAAATATAGGATTTCCCTTCTGAAATATAGGACTTCCCTTCCTTGGAGAAGGAGCAGACCCTAACAGGAATTAAAAGTGTATTAAAACAATAAGCCTAAAGTAACACATACGTATAGTGGTTTAGAAGAGAAGAAGGAAAAAAAAAACAAAAAAAAAACAAAAAAAAACACGTATTGAAATGTAATTGAAATGTAAAGATCATGCTTCTAGTATATGTACTTTATCATTTCTCCTGTTTCCTCTGCTTACCTTCTGGAGACACAATGTGATATTAAATGGAGTATGGAAATGGAGCAGAACCAATACACATTGAAACTATTTTCACACTTTATGCACAAGCCAGAAAACTCCTTCAGTCCCCAACCAGTATACGTCACATGAGGTTTTTGGCTCCACTGAATGGATTTCCACCTACATACAGTAAGAGGAGCCTTTTCTACATCATTTAATAGGTGCTGGTCACTCATTCTTATACAGTTGGAATTTTTTTCTCTAGCTCCCACCGTTCCTGAGCAATCAATGCTGTTTGTTTTGGTGCCTTATATGCTATTTAGGCTCTGTACTGTCAGGCAAGAGCAGACAAAGGGTGTGATTCAGAACTCCAATCAGAGGCAGTGTCCCTGAATTGCACCCACCTTGCCTCCTGTCTGACACTGCCTGCTTGACATTAGAGAACAATGAAAGGCAATGATTACTTAAGAACCGTGGGTCAAGAGAAAAAAAAAAATTCCAACTGAGCCAGAATCAGCAGAATGGTGCCTATTAAAGGATGCAATAAAGTGGAGTTGTTGGAGGTGATGAAAGGCCCTCTTTAAAATGCAAAAAGGAGGAGCAGGAAGGGCTTGTTATCTTCTAAACTGCAGGTCAATGCTCAGGGAAGAGCTGTAGTACAGAAGAATATATGTATATGTTTGGTGCTAGGTTATACAGTGTAATCTTATGCTTTGGATAGAATCATTGAGGCCAGTCTAGTCTGTTGTGGCTGAATGAGTGCTCTACCTGCAATACCCAAGGTTAGTTGCCACTGATTGTAAAGGTTATCTGCTCTGTAAGGTTGAAATCTATCTTCAAAATGTAATGAATTTCTAACTAAAATAACTTTGTGGCATACCAGTGTGATACACCTGCAGCTTCCCAGGGATGAATTCAGGACAGTTTATAAGGTTAGAAAAATCTGTTTGCTTAAGTTCTTGAGCTGGAGCAGCAGGAATTGGCCATTTTTCTGGATCCACTTTCTTCCTTATTTTCTGGTCCAATAGCTCAACTTCTGTGCTGTTCTTCAAAGCCTGAAAAACTGAAATTTAGCCAAACTTCCACATATTCACAGTTCACAGACATGCATTACTGCCTCAACAATCTTTGTATGTGGAAGTCCAAGCTTCAGACCTCATTGAGAAGGCCATGGACATCTTTACAGCTATTTTGTATAATCACATGATTACAGGGCTGATTCATTTTATAATCTGTTTCATTAAAGATTTTGCTTCAATTGACTTCTGCAGCTCAAAGTTCACATCTTAACTATAAGTATCCCCCATACCAATATATTATGGCCCTGAACATAAACTGAAGTGTTCCATCTCCCTGTAGAACCAAACTACAAGGCTTCTATGTTCACTACTGTAAAGCAGACAATACCTCAGAAATAAGACCGATATCTGTAGTCAAAGTCTGCACTTGATGAAAACCAGCAATAAGAGAAAGGGGCAAAAATCCCTGTGAATCCATCTTCCTTCTGAGAAAGAAGTCTCTTTCGAGGTTCCCCAAACTGAAGTAGTACTCACTTAAAAAAAAAAAAAAAAAAAAGATATATGATGATTACAATATTAAGCCAGGTTTAGTTTACCACTGTTCACACTTAATTTGACTTACATCTGCCGTTTAAGGTACTCCTTCAGCAACTTTTCATCCACTTGATATACCTGCACCCCAGATCCATCTTCATAATAATAGGTCATTCTGGTAATATTTTCAGAAAGCTCAGCATGAAAGGGCTTTGTACCTGTGTTGAAGTCACGAATGCAAGAGCGACCTAAAAAGGGAAAAAATATGCATATAGGTATTGGAGTCTTCCCATGTTTCACTTATTGGTTGGTTTAGAGCCTAGGCATGTGCTTATCATATATTACTGTAAACAGCTATATATGTACTAAATATAGTTTGAAACCACAAATTTATGCAGAAAAAGTACACTGAGCATTACCCCTTCCTCGACCTCTTCCTCTGCCTCTGAATCGCCCTTTAAAGTTCTCCCTTACATGGCTGGATTCACTTTTTGTGCTTAGAACTTCATCCTGGTCATCTTTTCTCTCTCGTTGCCATCCTGTATAAAGAGAATATTGAAAGCTCAAAGAAGAGATCTTGGACTACAATGAAACAGTAACCCCACAATTACAGATAAACTAAATACAGCAGAAACCCCCCCCCCCAAAAAAAAACACAAACAAAAAACAAACAAATATACACATTATAAGATCTACAGCAGGTGTCACCAATTCCCTGGGTTGGCAGCCAAGCTTTTCTACCTGGCACAGGGCTCTCTCTGCTATCTTAACACATAGTTGTGCTGTTCCAAGTGTTAATCTCTCATTCGAAGAGATGAGGCATGATGTACTAGTGTCTGGGCAACGGGGTATAACATGGCAGCCAAACTTATTGCCTTATATGCCTTTATTCATTTCAACAAGGCTAGAATGATTTTTTTTTTTTTTTTTTTTACAAAGCCAAACAAAAGGGCAATGTGGGGCATCCTCTGCCACCCACAAAGCAGGGTTACAGCAGGATGGAAACTTGGAGAAAATGCCAAATACTGGAGGGATTTAAAAACACACCACACACACACACGAGAACAGAAAAAGGACAAAATGTCTGCAATATACATATAACTGTCACTGTATTAGCACAGAATAAAAAGGTATAAAATTTTATATCACAGTCTAAACCCAGCCTAAAGGGGTTGTCAAAAATAATTTATGACCATACAGCTGTGTATCAACTGTGCTTGGTATTGCAACTCAGCCCATTTACTTGAATTTGACCAATGAATGTAAAGCGGAAGTAGTGCTCTGGAAGCTGCCACTTCAAATAGCTGATCTGCGCAGGTACTAGGAGTCAGTACCACACTGATATTTAATTGATGACTTATCCTAAACATGTGTCAATTAAGTCCTGGAAAACCCCTTTAAAAATCTCAAGAGATACATAGAGAGACCAAGAAGGCACAAGTCCTGGACACAAAGTGTAACCATTAAAGAAAAAAAAAACCGAAAAAAAAAATCTAAGTTTGAGTTCGACGCGTTCTGCCAAACTTAGCCCAAAAGCTCGGTTCGGGTACCTGAACCCCATTGAAATCAACAGGGACCTGAACTTTGTGACCCAAAAATGGCTGTAAAACTTTACTTTTTAGTGATGTCCCACCATGGGACCTGAACCAGCGATACACTGATCACTGATTCAGCACTATAGACTGCAATATACGTGTATTACAGTCTATAGAGGAAGTCAGCCTATGCAGATGCATAGGCTGACTTCCTCAGTCTCTGCAGGATCAACCAGGTACTGGGGGCTACTTGCAGCCCGGGGTCACTGGCCAGACCCCGGGCTGCAGAAGATGCACATCGGCACCCCCCGATCTCGCCACAGGGGGTGCCGAGGGGGACATTTAGCGGAACCCTTTGGATGTCATGTTTGACTGTGGCATCCAAGGATTAAAACCCCCGGAGGTCAGCTCCGATCAGGGGTTAAGGAGAAGAGTGTTAGCTGTCAGATACAGCTAACACCCACTGCCGACGCCACCCGCGGCATTCAGTTCCCTGAAAAACACCTAAGATGCCGCAGTCGCTATTGACAGTGGCATCTTAAGGGTTAAACAGCGGGGATTGGTGTTATCAGCGTCCCTGTTGTTGCAGCGGGAGCCTGGCTGTCAGATACAGCTGGGCTTCCATGGTGATCACACGGGGTTAAAGCTGGTCGATTGGCTGCTCAGCAGTCAACCAACCAGCTTTAGGGAGGAGTTGAACCTGGACCCGGACTTCAGCGCTGACATTCGGTGTCGGGTACCCGAGCTCACAAAGTTCGCCACAGACCCGAACTGTGCAGTTCGGGTTCGCTCAACACTAAATACATACTGATTCACAAAGACTTGCACCATATCACTAGCAATAGAGAATATCACTTCTAACATACAGGTGCATCTCAATAAATTAGAATATCCTTGAAACATTCATTTCAGTAATTCAGTAATTCAATTCATAGTCAGCGTCTTCCATGATTGTGTGTCCTACTGAACCAGACTGAGGGACCATTTAAAGGCTTAGGAAACCTTGGCAGGTGACGCACTGAATTTACAATACTGAACTTTTTTGCAATATTCTAATTTTCTTAGATTTGAGTTTTTATTACCTGTAATCCAAAATCAACATTTACAGAAATAAAACACTTGAAATAGAATACTCTGTGTGTAAAGAATCTAGAAAATATAGGAGGTCACTTTTTTAATTACTAAAAGAAATAAACGTTTCAAAGATATTCTAATTTATTGAGATGCACCTGTATCTGAACATGTCAGACCAAACTAAATTTATATAAAACACAAGGCAGAAATTGGTACAAAAAATGGGGTCACAACACTAACATATTATACACATCAGATTGTTTATCTATTGAACAGTAGACTCAGAACAGCACTTTAACTCTCCTCATGCACAATATGCAAATATATGGGGCATAAATATGGGACACCACATTCAAGAAAAAAAAAAGTGCCCTATGGATTCAAAACTGCCTTAAACAACTTTTTCATGACCGTTTCGCACATCTGTCGTCTGAATTGAGGCTTAGACTGCATTTACACAGTGCGTTTATTTAATTGCAGTTGAAAGAAGCATATGTTACTATACGTTTCACTTGTATGTTAACCACCATTAAACTGAAAACCTCTGGTGTATTTGCTATTAGCATACAGGTGAAATACATAGTAACAAGTGACAGGCATTACTACCATAAAAAAACCCTTGTGCAGTTCTTCAGCAAAAGCACTTTGTAAACCCAGCCTAAGGCCTTATTCACACATCCACATGTACACGTGGCATCCGCATTTTTCACAACCACCATATGTACCCATTTATTGAAGAACATCCTTTTTCTTCAGCGACGCATCACACCAATGAAAATCTATGAGTATGTAAACAAAAACAAATTGCATTTGTGATTCACCTGTTTTTCATGGACCCAGCGTCCTACAAAATGTAGAAAATGAAACCGAAATAAAATCCATACATGAAAAACAGATCAAAAACGGACAAACCACCATCCATAAATGAATACGGTGGGATGCGGTCTGTAAATAGCACACGCAAATGTGTGAATGAGGCCTAACAGCGGTTTTCAATTTAATGGTGGCTACATGCAGGCAACATGCAGTTCTTTAAAAAAATAAATAAAAAAAAAAAAAAAATAAAAAAAATCGCACCATCTAAACCCAACATTATGGAAGAGTACAGTTGGGGGTGGATGCCTAGAGTTGTACTGTCAGGGGGAGCGTTCCTTACTGCCCAATGATGAATCCAGGCTGTAAGGCCCACCCATCTGACAGTGGGGAGACACCGATGGCAAAATTAACGGCACCGATATTTTCAGTACCGGGGCGCATACCAGGAAAGCTGGCAGTGCACTGAATTCAGCACACTGTCTGCTTTCTAGCGGTATATAATACTGCACATTGATGAGAACATGAAAAATACAGTTTTTCAACACAGTGGCACTACATAAGTAACAGTATTATTAATCTAGCCAAACGGCATTGTAGAGCATACTGATTAAAACGGTACTGTTATGGGTATCTGCTACTCCCTTGATTTGACCAATAGTGGAACAGACTCCAAATCAAGATTCCAATGTACCGTGCAGGTATGAGATTTTCCAAAGGCTTATGCAGTGTTTCCCAACCTTTTCAGACTTAGGGCACCCCCGGGGGGGGGGGCGGGGGGAAATCCCTCAGGGCACCCCTACCAAATACTTTTTATCAAAAGACTTTTAAAAAAATAAAATGCTAGAACCACATCAGAACTGCATACATTTTTCTGTTGCAGTTTTGATGCAATTTTAACTGCATCATAACTGCACCATGTGAACGCACCCTTAAAGCTACACCATCCTATACTTTCCACCCAGCACATACAAACATTCACCTTTTGCTATCACCAAGCTCCTGTAGTGGCCCCACAGTTATCCATGCTCCCAACGGTCCACCACACAAGTACATGCTCCCCAGTGGCTCCCAGACACCTAATAATGCTCCCCAGTGGCCCCCAAACACCTCAAAATGCTCCCCAGTGGCCTCCAGGAAAGTAATAATGTCCGCTGTGACCCTGAGACAAGTAATGTCCCCCAGTGGTCCCAAGACAATAATGGCCCCCAGAACCTAATAATGTTCCCCAGTGGCCCCAGACACCTAATAATGCTCCACACTGGCCCCCAGGGAAGTAGTAATACTCCTTATGGCCCCCAGGCTAATAGTAAGGTTCTCCAGTGGCCCTCAGACAAGTAATGTCCCCCCAGACAAATAATAATGCCCCCTGTGGCCCCACACTGTAGGTGTGCTATATAAAATAAAAAAAAAAAAAAAAAAAAAAAACCCACACACACCACTTACCTATCCTCGGTCCCTGGAACTCTGAGATCCTCCTCCTCCATCTCTGCAGATCGATGCCGCAGGTCTTCAGCAGGCACCCTATTCAATCCTAAGGATGCCCATGTACAGTGCCTTGCGAAAGTATTCGGCCCCCTTGAACTTTTCAACATTTTGCCACATTTCAGGCTTCAAACATAAGGATATAAAATTTTAATTTTTTGGTGAAGAATCATCAACAAGTGGGACACAATTGTGAAGTGGAACGAAATTTATTGGTTATTTTAAACTTTTGTAAAAAATTAAAAACTGAAAAGTGGGGCGTGCAATATTATTCGGCCCCTTTACTTTCAGTGCAGCAAACTCACTCCAGAAGTTCAGTGAGGATCTCTGAATGATCCAATGTTGTCCTAAATGACTGATGATGATAAATATAATCCACTTGTGTGTAATCAAGTCTCTGTATAAATGCACTTGCTCTGTGATATTCTCAGGGTTCTGTTTAAAGCGCAGCGAGCATCATGAAGACCAAGGAACACACCAGGCAGGTCCGTGATACTGTTGTGGAGAAGTTTAAAGCCGGATTTGGATACAAAAAGATTTCCCAAACTTTAAACATCCCAAGGAGCACTATGCAAGCAATCATATTGAAATGGAAGGAGTATCAGACCACTGCAAATCTACCAAGACCGGCCGTCCCTCTAAACTTTCATCTCAAACAACAAGAAGACTTAGAGATACAGCCAAGAGGCCCATGATCACTCTGGATGAACAGCAGAGATCTACAGCTGAGGTGGGAGAGTCTGTCCATAGGACAACAATCAGTCGTACACTGCACAAATCTGGCCTTTATGGAAGAGTGGCAAGAAGAAAGCCATTTCTCAAAGATATCCATAAAAAGTCTCGTTTAAAGTTTGCCACAAGCCACATGGGAGACACACCAAACATGTGAAAGAAGGTGCTCTGGTCAGATGAAACCAAAATCGAACTTTTTGGCCACAATGCAAAACAATATGTTTGGCGTAAAAGCAACACAGCTCATCGCCCTGAACACACCATCCCCACTGTCAAACACGGTGGTGGCAGCATCATGGCTTGGGCCTGCTTTTCTTCAGCAGGGACAGGGAAGGTGGTTAAAATTGATGGGAAGATAGATGGAGCCAAATACAGGACCATTCTGGAAGAAAACCTGTTGGAGTCTGCAAAAGACCTGAGACTGGGATGGAGATTTATCTTCCAACAAGACAATGATCCCAAACATAAAGCAAAATCTACAATGGAATGGTTCACAAATAAACGTATCCAGGTGTTAGAATGGCCAAGTCAAAGTCCAGGCCTGAAGCCAATCGAGAATCTGTGGAAAGAGCTGAAAACTGCTGTTCACAAACGCTCTCCATCCAACCTCACTGAGCTCTAGCTGTTTTCCAAGGAAGAATGGGCAAGAATTTCAGTCTCTCGATGTGCAAAACTGATAGAGCCATACCCCAAGCGACTTGCAGCTGTAATCACAGCAAAAGGTGGCGCTACAAAGTATTAAATTAAGGGAACCAAATAATTTGGCACGCCCAACTTTTCAGTTTTTTATTTTTTACAAAAGTTTAAAATATCCAATAAATTTCGTTCCACTTCACAATTGTGTCCCACTTGTTGATTCTTCACCAAAAAAAATAAAAATTTTAAATCCTTACGTTTGAAGCCTGACATGTGGCAAAAGGTTGAAAAGTTCAAGGGGGCCAAATACTTTCGCAAGGCACTGTAGTTAAAAGGAGGCATGTGGCCATTTCCCCACCAATTTGTTGCAGCACCCCTGGGTGGTCTCCACGGCACCCCGGGTTGGAAAAAGATGGCTTAGAGGCTATGCCACGGTCAAAATCAAATGGGTAGCAACAAGCAGTGGAGGGGGCATGGATGAGGACAGCTGGGGCACTTGCAAGAACAATGCCCAAAGTAGCACTTGCAAGTTAATTTGCATATTTATAAAAAGGTATTGATTTCTCTGCAAGGGAACAGCAGATTCCCATAACAAAAGTACCCTACAATCAGAGGTGTAGTTTGAAAGCTCATAGGCCCCTTCTTAGAATAGTGATATTTAATGTAGTGCCCCCTCAAGGTCCAGCAATTTACTAGAAGAAAAAGTCACTCCGCCATTAAGAATTCACGTACATTAGTGAAGGAGTCACAGGGCGATATTGCGATCTTTGGCTGTAACTGCTGTCACATTACCAAAGTCACCGTGTAGCCCCAGCCTTATGGTTAAGCCATGTGTTGCCATAGACTTGGCTTTACTTCTGATCTCTGTCATTTTGATCACAAGAAGATTAAAACAACAGCTGCCCCTTATACAAAGGAATAGCTAGTGTGTCTCAATAAAGGAACCATACAGCTTCTACATGCACATTTAGGAATAGCATACTCTGCTTACCATGGATGTAATGTCCCCTTTTTGTTTTTTTAACTGTTTCAGGTTGTATTTGTGACTCCACATGAGAGCTTTGATTTTCCGCACTGCCAGTTTTCTTGTCCTCTAGAGGCAGAGGTACCCATTTTTGTTTGACAACTGTAGATAAGGGACATAAATTCAGTTACCTGTAAACTTGTGCAGTCATTTAACAGGGGGCTGTTGATGTGCCCAGTGATTTGGTCACAAACATACTCTTACATTTATTGGTTTCTATTAATTGAACATTTTACTTCAGTTACCATTAATAAATGATCCTGAGGACACTCCCCTTTTTACATACCCCACCCCTTTATCTATAGGTCACTGAATTTTTGGTTCTGTTACTTACAGATTGGATAGCGTACAGTTAGTGACATGTCCCTTAACCAATTGAGCCGACTTAGGTGGTTTATTTAGGTTCTAAAACATAAAACGTATCCTGAACTTTCTTTTTCATTACCTTTTTTCTTAGACGCAGCACTCTGAACATCCACCTCACAATTCTCCTTGCTTTCAATGTTTTTATTATTAGTCACCTCAATCTTCTCAGCATTGCTCTTCACCTTTTTCGCGAGTACGTTCTGTTGCTTTGTAGTAAAACAAAAAAAAAGGCAAGTGTATTGTTTCACAAAAGGAAGTTATTGGGGATCATTCACATCGCATTTCGATCATCTTTTTACCTTTAGTGAATCAATTTTTGATCCCTTACCCTCTGCAAGCTCGCTAAGGTTGTTAACTTTGAAGACCCCAGTTTATTACTCACCCCATGGCTGGCAGTTTCACTTGGTGTTGGCCAGTTTGTAATATCACTGAAGTCACTAGCCTACAGAAAAAAAAACACAATACAGATTGTGTACATGAATATCAATAACATAAAAAAGGAAGGGGGGGGGGGACTTCTTGAAAGCATAGTACAAGTGCATTGTATATGCAGTAAGAATAGCACCTACGAGGAATATTTCAGTTTTCTGTAAATGAAGATTAAATTATTGCATAAAAGTCTTATTCACAAGTAGGTGTTCCATCCGGCTAACATGAAACTTGCGCAGGCTACATTTCCCAGATTGACCAAAGCGTTGTGAAATGGAACCCAGTGAGTTAGGATACAGAGAGCTGCTAAATGGCAGAATCCCTACAGTACTGAGCTGACTTGAAGGAGTCTGTTCACTACAGCAGAATCCGGCTGTTCGGGAGCTCTCACTGTATCATAACTTACTCTGAAATCCATATTGCATGGGTGTGGTCAGTCAAGGAAATACAGGTTGGATTCACATGGACATTGAAAAAAAACTGTATAATCCACTTCCACAATGAAAGTGGTTTTTTTTTTTTTAGTTTGTTTTTTGAATATACACATACAGTATGGTATATCTGTATTTCGGGTCCGAAACACTGTTACATGCGGAAAACTGCGGACCCCATAGACTATAACTGTGTCTGATGTGTTTCACCAAAAACGTTGGAAAGGAACATCCTCCTTGCAGGACTTTTCTCTCTGCCTATTTTAAGCGGAATGGGGGACGGAGTCTCATACTGAGACTCAAACGCTAGAGTGAACCTAGAGTAATACTGGTTTATTTACATATAATTCTGCCAGGAGTAACTGTACAATAGCAAAGAAACACCTGAGAAAAGCTTTACAGAGCATAATATAGGATATTCAGGAACACTGGACTGCAAATATATGCAGGCATGATGCAGCCTATAAGATGCCTGGCACAGGAAAAGAGCAAACAACAACAACAACAACAGGACTTCCCTAACAACATGGAGTGAACTGCAAATTAGCTAGAAGGGAAACACCTAGGGGCATGAACTTTACAGGTTTTTGAGGCAGAAACCATCAAAAAAATTTTAATTTATGTAATGAGACTAAGTTGTCTGATAATTGAAGAACATAATTTAAAATCATTTTATTTTTAAGCCAATGTCCGAGTCAGTAACTTTACAACCCTACCTCTGCAGCCCTGATCCCTATTTGCCATCAGTGAACTAAAACTAGAGACTGAAAATCCATATAGATCTATAGTTTCTCACTGATGAGAATGTGTTACAGTTGTATCCAGGCTAGACAAAATCTTCTGGAAGCTAAATACATAAGCAACACAAGTCTCTCTTAGGCTAAGGCCCCATGCTGCACAAATGCAGCTTTTTTTGTTGCAGATCTTGCTGCGTTGGTTTTTTTTTTTTTTTTTTTTGAGCCAAAGCCAAGAGTGACTACAAAAGGGATGGGAAATATATAGGAAGTACTTATACTTCTACCTTCTGATGAATCTACTACTAGTTTTGGCTCAAAAAAGCGCAGGAAAATCTGCAACAAAAAAAGCTGCGTTTCCGCAATGTGAGGCCTTAGCCTCTATTCCACATCAGAAAAATGAGGAATTTGTGGCAGACATTCACCTCTCATTTCCCTTAATTTTCGAATCACCTGCTTTCTGACGCTCAGACAGCAAAGTGAACATTTTTTTTTTTTTTTTTTTTTTTTTTTTTTACATCCTGTTGCAATCTCTGTCTCCCATTGAAAACAATGGAAGGCAAAATCTGCCCTTGATTTTAGGCAGAATCTGCCCCAAAATTAGCAGCAAATGTGTGAACGAGGCCTTATAGTTTGTTATCAGTTTGGAGTCCAGTGCACAGAAGTGGCTTAGCTAAGGAACTTAGCCAGACATTCTGCCCACTTGGTAGAGCAGCTGAATGCATGTTTGTTCAGTCACAGACTGCCCACTGAATTCAATGAGAAGCAGGACATACATCATTTCACCGGTTGTCACGTTCACCAACAGATTACATATGATTTCTGGATCCCACCAGTGGGACAAGATCTAAAACAGATCACCCAGACAGAGCAAGAGTCAGTCAGTAGATTAGGTGATCAGATGTGAGACAGACAACATCGGAAGTCTGTCCTGCAAAGCTCCCATATTAGCTTGCTAGTCATGAGTGGCTGCCAGAAGCTGCATGACAGCAATGGTACACTGGCTACAAAAACAGTAGCAGGGCAACAGTCATGGGCCTCACTAATAGCAGAGCTCAGATAAACCTGTGTGTGCCACAATCAACAATCGTGTTGACAAAAGGAGAGAATGAGGGTGTACCTAAGGGCTGCCTGGTTATATTCTTCTAGCCACACATGCTACTTGTTATGTTTGCATACAGCTGAACTCTGCTCACTGTCAGCCCCATAGGCAATAAATAGTAAATGAACGCTGGAGGGTTAAAGTTGCACACAAACATTGAGATGCTCAACCCAAATTAGCAAAAAGAATTATATAGAATAATTTGACACATATGAAAAAATGTTAAAAACACTTAAAATTGAAATACTGGCCTCATATAGATTAATCAATCATATTATCCCCATGTGATGTACACTATATTGTTTAAAATACCAACACTAGAAATGTGCTTATTAAGGTGCTATCCCTAAAATCTGTCTATTAGACTGTGAAACAAATATATGACCCAATTAGGATCTTAAAATAAAAAACAGAAGAAAAACCAGATCCATTGTAAAGATCAGAATTGGTCAAAAGCATCACTATCAATCATATATGACCTACTGCAACTAAGAAAGCCAGGTAACAGAAATTCTCTCCTTAGATAGCCATGAAAGGGCTGGATTTGTCCACATCTCACCCTATAGGCACAGTCCTTCACCCGTTGCGTATCACCCGTGATTCGGGCTCCATCAGGAGAATACCTATAGGGTGAGATATGAGCAAATCCAGCCCTTTCATGGCTACCTAAAGAGAGAATTTATGTGTTGATACCTGGCTTTCTTAGTTGCACATGGTGCCCGGTATAACAGTGTGAACCACAGGCAATAAATGGCACAGCAGTGTATATGTATGACCACTATTTCATTCAAACTCTAGTGTGGTGGAGAGAAGTGAGGGGCTCAGTATCAGGAAAAGGGTCTCAATAGTGGAGTCCCAGAAAGTATAAAATTAACATCAAGGGGATCGGTAATAAATGTAGGGTCAGCATGGTGGTTCAGTGGTTAGCACTGTGGTCTTACAGCACTAGAGTCCTGGTTTTAAATCCGACCAAATAAAAAAATCTGTTGGTATGTTCTAGCGTGTTTGCATGGGTTTCCTCACATACTGATAGGAATTGTAGATTGTGAGCCATATATTGTGATTGTCAATGTCTGTAAAGTGCTACGGAATATGGTGGCACTATACAAGTAAGCAAAATAAAAATTTCTGGTAAAAGTCTAAAAACAAGCACTTTAAGATGTCTCTCTGGATCTATTAGAAGCAACTAAACGTTTAATCTTTGGTTCGCAAAAATTAAGGCATGTTTTATATTACAGTTTAGTGCATAAAAATATTTCTCCACCCAGACTCTACTTTACATACAATAAAATTACCTTCTTAGAAGCAGGTTTTCCAGCCCGTATAATTTTTGCTGAGCACTGCAAACCTGAAACCACATGGAACTGTGTTATTATATTTCCAATTATTCCGAGTAATAAACAATACATAAATTATACATATTCTAATGTTATATACACATAGGGCCCAATTTCAGAGTGGATATGCACATCATATAGAAAAGTACTACTATACATCAACATGAAAGGCACATTTTCAGTGCTACTGTATATAGTGTGACTCACTGGCAACATTGCAAAGTATAACAGAAAGCACAAGATAAGACATGCCTTTAAGAGTCATTCCATGAACTATGCCAATTATACACTAGTTTTATACACTACTTTTACAGTGAAAACTGTTTTAAAGTGAACCTACCTTGTACCTGACACTATAATAAAACCCAACGAGCACATTTCTTAGTCTCCCATCCTCCCTCCACCATGTGCCGTTGGAGGGGGTACCCTCATGCACATTAGAACAGGATTAGGCAGTATATTGCTGGCCATACAATTGAAATCAGGATTATAAAGTGTGAAAACAATTACACATGGCAGAAAAACGCTACATGCAAATAACTTCCAGCTGCCATATCTCACAGCACACTCCTGTCGACCACACTAATGCCAATATTGCAGACACCCAACCATGGTAATCCTATATGGAGTAAACATATAGACTCCAAGCTGATATGCCTTAATAGTCACAGCCTGAGATCCTTATGATGCTGGCTATTTGGCTCATTAGACCTTACACACTATGAAATAACCACCTAAAGTCTCTGGAAAGAAGGCCTGGGCATGCCTGACCACTTGTTCCTTGACAAAGGCCAAATACATTCCACATCGGGCCAGTTGTAGCCAAATGTGCATATTTATTGGAGAGTCAGCCATATTAAATTATCAGAGAAAAGACTGTCTTTATTATTTGAAATTATTTCCATTTCCTCACTTGGCACTTTCAGTATCTTCCCCTGACATTAGTGTACAGTGACATGGTAAAACCCTGTCCTTACCAGAGAAAAGGACTACCTGGGAAGGGGTACCATACGTTTAACCTGTCAAAGGCTGCCCACTGCCTTTTGGCAGCAGGTCCTCAGTTTGCAGCCATGTCTTTTGGTGTCACTGCAGTAAAGAGGGGTTAATGGCTCTCCAAGCATGTCTGACTTCAGGTAACCCCCCCCCCCCCCCCCCCCATTTTGACGAGAGTCTCCACACCCAAGATAGAGCTTTTTTTTTTTTTTTTTTTTTTTTAAATATAGAGGTAGACTGCATGGAGCAATGTCACAAAAAAAAAAAAAAAAAAAAAAAAATGGTCACAAAATCACACTACGTGTCCCAGTTCCCAGTATTGCCCTCCATCAATCACTTCATTCTCCAAATGGCAGAGTGAGGCGACATCTTGCCTGGCCTCGAGTTCCTGTACACGTGCTGCCACTGACTATTGCTGCATGTCCAAGACAGCTGACTGGCACATGGCGAGCTTCAGTGCTCAGTGGTTAGCACTGCAGCCTTGCAGCGCTGGAGTCCTAGGTTTGAATCCCACCAAAGACAACATGTGCAAGCAGTTTGCATGTTCTCCCCGTATTTGCGTGGGTTTCCTCTCACACTCCAAAGACATATTGATAGGGAATGTAAATTATAAGCCCTATATGTGACAGTGACTGAATGTCTGTAAAGCGCTGCGGAATATGTTGGTGATTTACAAGTAAAATATATAAATATACTACACATGTGCTAATATTCAGACTGCATGAGAACTCTAGGCAAGGTGGGTTTTCTTCTACACTGCCTGACCCTGTCAGAGAGATGGAGGGCAGTACAGGGCGATGGAGGGCATAGCATTTTGGAGCAATCGTGTCGCCCTTGCTGATCAAAGCAGGTCATTTGCATATCTAGAAAAACAGCTTTATCTTGGGAATGAATGACTTCAGGTAACCCTATCCCATCCGTGGGGCTAGTTTTATATGGAAGGATCTGGTAACAGACTCCCTTTCAGAACAACTTTGGTTCTTACAATAGCCGCCTCCTCTACAGGAGGGATCGGAGGAAGCTTCATTCTCATGTGTTTAACCCTCTAATGCCCAAAATCTGCAACTGCAACACGATGAAGTGGCTGGATTTCCAGTGACCTAAATAAATATAATAAATAAATAAGTTTTCTGGTCAGTATGCTAGTTATGGAACGCCAACTGGAGGCAGTATTGTAGATAAAGTGCATAATTGGGCAAATTTACTAATACAGTCTAAGTTTAGACAAGCTAATTCAAACTTAAAACTGCGACAAAGATGTAATTAAATATAAAGATGGAAGACTGCAAATAAACACCATTTAGTATAAAAACACATTTTATTCTGCATATATTACATAAAAAAAAATAGACATATTTAACCCCAACCTAAACAATTTAAGAGGTCATTTAGTACAACAAATAAAAAACCTCTGACTTCTTCAAGGCAGAGAGGCAAAAATATAGAACTCCCACAAAAATTTAAGATTGTGGTGAAGCTAGTCTTCTTACTGGAGGCTGTATTTGTGAGTTATCCACTTCCTTGTGGTCCTCAATTGTGTCATGTGACTAGCACTCTGACTGGCGAATTGACATAGCGTCCTATGGGTGCAGGCTCGTTGAGCAGTAGCTTAATGCAGCTGCTAATGAACACATGGTTACACTGTGTAATCGTGCAATTCACTTGCTGCTGCCCCATGAGCATGCACCCCAAAGGACAGGAATCAGTTTCTCTATTTGTTCCTTGAGTCCTGACATAGCTTCCCATAGAGAAACTGGCTCCTTGTCCACACAAAGTCCAAATTTACTCAACCATGTATGTCAGTTTCTGGTGTAAAAATGGTACTTTTTTGGTGCACAGCTACTCTGCAAAAAATAAATAAACTATATCGGCAATTGGTCCTTTTTGCAAGTCGCTTAGCACTTTTGAGAAAAGTGGGCAAGGCACGGTGGGGAAAAAAAAATCATTATTAGAAAGATTAAAGGGTATGGGTGTATTCATACGTCTGATTTTAACAGACCGAGTACTAGCCATTAAAATAGGACATGTCCTATTTTTGGCCCTTTTCACAGATCTCTGAACAAACTCAGATCTATGAAAATGGGTGCAGCATGGATGAACAGCTGTTACAAATGGACTGTTTCATGTGTTTTTTACAGCGTGAAAAACCATGTTCTTCATCTGTTTAGCATCCTTGTGTGCATGTAGCCCAACTATAACTTGGGGTAAGTTATATCTAAAATTTAGAAAGGCTTTTTTTCTGTAGTCCACACCACTCCTGAGCCATAAGTGCCGTTAGCTTTGGTGCCTCATATGTTATTTAGTCTCTCTACTATCAAGTGAGTGATGTCAGGCAGGAGCAGACAAGGGGTGTGATTTTGAGCTTTGACATTGCTTGCCTCTAATTGGAGCTCTGAATAACGCCTCCATTCCTGCTGCTGCCTGACGCTGACCGTTTGACAGTACAGGGTCTAAATAGCATATAAGACACCAAAACTAACAGCACTTAGACCACATGCACATACCTGAATATGCATCTGAGTTAGGGCAGATTTTGCAGCAGATTGCATTCAGATGACACCTGGAGTGACATTGGGTGCATTGGGTTATATATTTACATCTATGGGGGTTTCCGATCTGTTCTGATGAAAGAGCAGGATAGGACCTGCTCTATTGTTATCAAAACAGAACAGGCCCTTGGACGAGTGCATGAAGCCTTAGGCTCGGTGGGAACTAGAGAAAAGATTCCATCTGTGCCAGAATCAGTGGAGCGGTGTCCATTAGCATAACTGGAGTTGGTAGAAATGGTGAAAGGTCCTCTAAGGCTAGTTGCAACAACCGTGTGTATTTTGCGGTCAGCAAACTAGTAATTAGTTTTCAGTTTTTGCGGACAGAGTGTCTTCAGCATCAGTGAACTAGGTCCACAAAAACTGACAGTGTCTTCAGTGTGTGATCCTAGTTTGCGGATCCACCATATAAAAAAAAAAAAAAAAAAAAACACCAAACAGGTGACATCTAATCATATCCCTAGCTTGTCCGTGAAAACGGATGGCACACTGATGACACACGGAGTACATCAGTGTGCCGTCCTAGGTTTTTAGTCTCCCATAGGCTTCTATGGGTGAGTCCGTTCTGCAAAAACTGAACAGAATTTGACATGTTCTATATGATGCAATGCAGAATCACGGCTCGCACGCTGATAAGTGAAAAACATGGTCGTGTGCATGTACCCATAGAAATGTATGGGTCAGTGTGCAAACCGTGAAAAACAAGTATAGCACACGGATCTCGCCCACGGTTGTCTGCAACGGGCCTAAGACTGGTGTAGGGAATGTCAGTTTTAGGTTAAGGTCCCACGTTGCAGCACTTTATGTTGCAGATTTTGCTGCATTTATTTTGAGCCAAAGATTTAACAGGAAACAACTGAAAGGAAATCGAAGAGCACAAAGCACTCCCTTTATATTTTCCATTACTTTTCAAGCCACTCCTGATTTTGGCTCAAAAAGCCAAAAAATACATACAGGAGAAAAAAAATTAAAAATTACTTTCACTACCATTTATATCACAAACCTTTCTAACTGGCCAGAGAATAAATATTTTCATGGGAGTGGTTAAGTCCATTTCAGCCCTGGTAACTAAAGGATTTGCCCCAAGAGCACAAAGTTCTCATCTAGCCACATGATAGTATCTGCTTGGAAGGGGGTGCCCAATCGCTGTAGTCAGCTACTCTTTGCATGCGTCCAATTGTGTTAAATGAAGCACAGCACACACATGCTCACCAGCCACTCCATTCAACCCTGGGGACACAGTATCCCTATTCTAGTGAACAAGGGTCCTGGGTTGGGACCTCAAATGATCAGACATTTGTCAGGTGTAACATAAGGAAAACACTTAAAATGTTAACCCCTACTAATTTGATTTATGATATATTAAATTATGGTGTATCTAGCAAGTATGCAATAAAAGTACCCGTATTTGTCCTCTATGGCTTGATGAGTGCCAACCATAAGATACAGCAAGACCTAATACCCCAATAAGTATAAGCATTGCTTCATTTGTCATCACAAACATCTCTTACCCGCATGCTCACGCCCAACTAACATGGGGGTGCTGTTAGTTTTCTTGGTCCAGGGATTAGTGGTCGGCACAGGGGCCTCACCAGGTTTAGTTTGGTCACCTCTAGGTCGGTCTGAAGGCCGCGGCGAGGATCTTTGCAGGTCATTCTCCTTGTTACAGCTTTGTCCCAATTGTTTTTGGGGTTTCAAGGCCATCTGTGTGGGATTGTTGGGTTCACCAGCTCCATCTTCCTTGCGCTCACAGCTGGCCTTTCCCATTGGCTGCTTGTGCACTTCTGAAGACATCCTCAGTGATCTGTGTATGGGGTTATACTGAGGTACTGCCTGCTGGGACTTAGACCTGTGCAATGCATGCAAGCGTCCTATAGTAAGAATATCATGTGGAGAGTTCTCAGACACCAACAGCTGCAAGCAAGCTGTCAGGGAGTTGTTTTTTGCACTTTTCTAGGACTCTGCACACAAACCATACAGGAATGAATAAAAGCACAGTATGCAGGGGGAGAGGGGCACGAAAGGAGAACTATTAGGGGCCCAGCCTGACTGTCCGCTGTTTGCAGCTGTTACAAGAGCATAAACAGGGTAGGCTCAAGCGCAAAACACAGGAAAACCTGAACCAGCCCCCAAACACCGTGCACACAGCCACTATGCACTCCGCTCAGAACCCACCCCATACACAAAACCAGGCACCTCAAAGCCCAGGCTCCTGTAGACTGTAGACCCGCAAATATAAAAAGAGGGCGTCAAAAGAAACACAAGTCTCACGGACGGTCGCTCCGGAGGTTCTCGCAACGCGTTCACGCCAGCGTTTATTTACTTCCACACTGGGTGCGCCCCGCCCATCACTAGGCAGGGGGACTGGAAGTGCGCAGGCGTAATGAGGAAGATGAGCGGCTGTCAGTGCAGCTGTCAGATGACAGTGATGTGTGTGAACTGTACTTTAGTGAGTGGCCAGGCGCTGCGGTTCACTAGAACACTCAAGTTCATGAGCGCCTCTACAGGGCTTCAGTGTGTGGAAACTCTAGGTTTCTAGAGGCAAAGTTAGGTAGTAAGGGTTTATTCACACAACTCACCTAATCATGTATCACAGCCGTATTAATTCCAAACCTTGCAAATACGGTTATTTTCTTTCCAGTGTAGGGAACTGCCATTTCTACTAGTATATAATGTATCTGGCTTCTTTGCCCCTGCAGTTTGGCTTCAGAGACCCCAGGCATTCAGTGCAAGTTTTGTTTTGTGAATACAGTGAGTCAGACACATGTGAGGCAGAGCTGCTGGGGGGAGAGATGTGAGCAGAGCTGCTGAGACAGACATGTTATGTCTGGGGGAGTCTAAGAGCCACTTGTTCATCTTTACTTCACAGTATATAGTTAGGTATGTGTTACCCCCTATATACACACAGGACCTAGCTAGTAACCGTAGTTAGGGATCCATATATATATATAGTTCAGGGCAGTGATAGGTTAGGCTTCCGAAGGCCAACTAGCTAGTTAGAGGCCCGGTTGCACTAGTAGTTTAGCTGGCAGGTTAAGGACTCAGTGTTAGGGTAGTCAGGCCTGCATCTACTGCCGTCACCGTCGCCCTGTTTGCTGCCTGTGAAGAATCTCACCATCATCATCATCATCTCCTGATCGGCTGTCTGTCATCTCCTGGAAGAATCCGAGGATCCACAGTCATCCACAGGGGCCCCTGCATCTCTTCTGTTGCCTGGAGGTATTGTGCACTGGACTCTTGCTATATATCTATATATATACCCGGGTATATAACCTAAGACGGTTGAGGACTTGCTGGTTGTTGTAGTACTGCTGTGTTCTGAGTATATTTTATGTATGTATTATTACCCTGTTGATTCTTATAAAGCTACTGTTATAACCTTATGTGGTATCTGTATGTATTCTTCAGACTGTGAGATTAGTACAGTGATCCTTGTTAAGGCTACTAACTGTATTTCATGGGTAAGTCCCAGGAAGAGATCCTCCCTGTAATACAGAGGCTCTATCCTGGGTGGAGGCACTGATATATTTCATATATGTTCCCACTCTTCCCTTCAGCGAAGGCTTCAGGTCCCATTATACACACAGGTCAGCGCCAGAGTCTATTGCGGGAGGGATAATACTCATACCCCTGTGAACCGAGAGCAAGGCAGGTGGTTTGGTCTCCGCAACCAGAAATGAACGCACACGCGGTAGTTCAAGAAAAGAATATATATTTACTATAAGTTAATAAAGGCTATTTGAAGGTAAAATGACAGGGATAAAGACAAGCAAAATATACAATATAGCATGAACAATTTCAAGGCAAATTCTGCAATGGTTTCTACTTTTACTCTGTCCAATTCTGCAGTATGGACACTGAATGAACAATATACTCAAAACTATCCCTAACTGACCCTGACATCACATTTGGGTGCACCCCCTTTTCCCCAGTGGTCCAGGTGGACCGCTTACAGTCTGTAGAAGCGCGCGGTGGGGCCCAAAGTCGTTCCTTTCTTTTATAGCGAAACGTCCTCTCCTCACGGTTATCAGGATCTTGGGAGAAATGAAGTCCTCTTTAACAGGGAAACCCAATGAATGCAATGTAATCCAACAGCAGATTCCACTCAGCACACTGACAGTCCTGCCGAATCCATACACTGAGCTGGGATGTAAGCCGGGGTTTAGCAGGTGCTGTCCAGTACATCAACAGCACTGCGAGTCTCTATCTGTGGTATCCATATACACAGTCACAATGTCAGTCTCACTGATCAGCCACTGAGCACAGTTCCTTTCACGTGGACTCACTAGTCCTGTTGTCTCTTTACACTCTGTTTGTCTCTGGACCAAGATACAGCTTAGCTGTACAGAAAAATCTCCACACCAGTTCAATACAACACTTGCTAAGATGGCTGCTGCTCTCTGTCTCGTCACTTCCTGCTTCTCTGCTCACATTCTGTCTGCAGAACAGGCAAGCTCACATAAAAGGGGGGGGGGGTCTCACTCCAGCATCATGTCACAATTACAATGGCTGCTGTCTTAAAGGAACAGAATCACAAAAATACATTCAACATTAACAGTTTATACAGACAAATAAAGCTTAGGACAACATTGGCTGTCTCTTACACCCCCCCCCCCCCAAATAGGGCTACATTTGGAGGCACTGCTGAGATTTAGAAGTGGGAATAGTCATTGATATGGAGAAGCGATATAGCTCAGAGGGGAACCTCCCACTAGCTACTACATGGGATTACCGACCTCCTGTTCCTCCCCTGGTTCAGGTAAAGGAAGAACCCCGCTCAGCCAGTTACCCCCCCCCCCAGTATGGCCGTCGCTAGCAGTTCCTCTAGTGACAGTGCTATTAGCACTTTAGCCAGGCTGACTGAAATGTTAGCTCAGGGCCTGCAGGCCACTCACTACAAGAAACTAAAAGTATTCTCTGGTAATGTCCCAGTACCACAAGGGGAGGAAAACTTTGAGATATGGAAAGAACATACTCTCCAATGCCTGAAGGAATGGTCTTGCTCTGAAGAAGGCAAGCGGCAGCGTATCAGTGAAAGTTTGCGGTCTCCTGCTGCAGAATTGATCCGCTTGTACAGAGACTCTCATGAAGCAGTGAGTGCATTGGACTATATACAAGTACTGTCTGATCACTTTGAGCCATACTATGACCTTGCCCAGATGGTTGCTGATTACCGAATGGTTCGTCAAAAAGAAGGGGAAAATGTCTCTACTTTTATTAACCGTTTACAGCTACTTCTTTCACGTCTGGTGTACCACGCAGCTATATCTACTTCAGAGGTAGACGCTATGAGAACCAGTCAGTTGGTGAGAGGGTTACAACCTCATCATCCTCTTGCTCAAGTACTCAAGGTCTTACTATCTGATAGAGTCCTTCCATTTCCTGACTTAATGAAGTTAGTGAAGAAACAAGAAGCTGACATTAGTTTTAGTACCCCCTAAGAAAGCGAAAAGCATCTCTAAAGAAGATGTTGTTCCTAATTCAAACAAGGACAAACCAGCGGAGCGGTCAGAACTTAGACAGTCCGCCACTCCACCCACTGCCACTCAATGGAGGAAGGATGCTAGAACCTGTTATAAATGTGGTCAGACGGGCCATACTGCCAGACAGTGTACGGAGGACAGTGAGGGATTGGGACACAGTGCTGTCTTCTCTATTCAGAATCAAAGACACCGAAGGAAGGCGGGCCGAGTAAAGACCAGAGGCGCTATCGCGGGCTCCAGGTCCGTTGTCAAAGTCACTGTCAATGGTCATGCCGCTCCTGCCCTGTTTGATACAGGATCTCAAGTGACCCTGATTTATCGCTCGTTCTACCAAAAGTATCTGAGGGATATACCTCTTCAGTCTACAGGACAAATGAAATTGTGGGGGCTTAATTCAGGATCATATCCTGTAGATGGCAGCCTACAAGTAGTTATAGCTGTCCCTGAATTAGAAGATCAGAGTGTCGCTCCCATGAAGATTACGGCTCTTGTCTGTCCTGATACAGGGGATTCTTGTGCAGCTCCTGTGATACTTGGCACTAATTGTCCCGCAGTGCATTATGCTTTTCAGAAGTTTCTTGGAAGAGATTGGAACCCTGCAGCTCAGCCGGTGAATATATCTTCTGATCTTAGAGAACTCTGTGATGCCCTGTCTACTGGCTATCGACATGGAATGGTATATCATATCGGTGAGAGAACCGTGGAAGTTCCTGCCGGCGGGGAGAGAATTCTGAGAGTAGCCTCCAGCATTGCTCCCGATTTGCTTGAAGGGGGGAGTTATGTCCTTATGGAAACCCCTGAAGAAATGATTAACCAGAATGGCTGGATGGTGATCCCAGAGAGAAAGGACTGGAGAAATAAAGTGGAGTTATCTACCTGTGTGACAGTGAGGAACTGTTCACCGCATCCGATTGTAATTGGACCATACCAGAATGTGGCCCACTGCTACCCTGTGCTTGGAGTAAATCCATACGCTGAAGTGTGCAGGATTCAAATCCGAGATGCAATCCCTAATCTCAATCTTGACTTGAGTGATCCACATTTACCAGAGGCCTGGAATCAGCGACTGACACAGAAGTTGTCTGAATTATCGGAAGTGTTCTCCATGGATGATATGGATGTAGGTTGTGCTAAAAGTGCTCAACACACTTTCCGATTGACCGATTCTACTCCCTTCCGGGAGCGACCACGGAGCGTTGCTCCAAAGGATGTTGATGAGTTAAGACAGACTCTACAGCAAATGAAAGGTCAGGGGATCATTGTGGACAGTAAGAGCCCCTATGCCTCACCTATTGTGGTGGTAAGAAAAAAATCTGGAGCAATTCGCCTATGTGTGGATTACAGAACTCTGAACCGGAGAACCTTACCTGATCAGTATACACTGCCGAGAATTGAAGAAGCTCTGGAAGCTCTGAATGGAAACTGTTGGTTCACAGTGCTGGACCTAAGATCGGGATACTATCAAGTCCCAATGGCACCTGAGGATCAGGAAAAGACAGCCTTCATATGCCCCTTGGGTTTCTTTCAGTTCACTCGTATGCCGCAAGGTACAAAAGGTGCGCCAGCAATGTTCCAAAGGTTGATGGAAAGAGTGTTAGGTGATTTAGTGCCCCGGGAATGCCTTGTATATCTTGATGACATTATTGTGTTTGGAAAGACGCTGGAAGAACATGAAGAACGACTCATGAGAGTACTCCATCGCTTAAAAGAAGAGGGGCTGAAGTTGTCGGCTGACAAATGCAAATTTTGTAGATCTTCGGTCACTTATGTAGGTCATATTGTTTCTGCTGAAGGAGTTGCTACCGATCCTGGTAAGATTGAAGCTGTGGTGAATTGGCCCCGACCGCAAAATATTACGGAGTTGCAATCTTTCTTGGGGTTTTGTGGATTCTATCGACGATTTGTGGAAGGATATTCAAAAATTGCTCGAGCCCTCCTCGACCTGTTGAAGAGTGATGCAGGAGATCCGGGAAAGAAGAAAGGGTCTTCCAAAAGCCTTTTTGGCGATAGGTGGACTGCGGATTGTGAAGAAGCATTTAAGTTGTTGAAGAAGAAATTGACAGAAGCTCCCGTTCTGGCTTATGCTGATGCACAGAAGCCATATGTGCTACATGTAGATGCCAGCTTTGAAGGATTAGGTGGCGTGCTGCACCAAGAATACCCGGCCGGGTTATGGCCCATAGCTTTCATAAGTCGAAGTCTTTCTCCCAGCGAGAAAAATTATCCAGTACATAAATTGGAGTTTTTGGCGCTCAAGTGGGCCATTGTTGATAAATTACATGACTATTTATACGGAGCCACGTTTGAAGTAAGAACAGACAACAATCCACTGACATACGTTTTGTCAACCGCTAAACTCGATGCTACAGGACATCGCTGGTTGGCAGCTTTATCCAACTACCAATTCACACTCAAGTATAAATCGGGGCCTAAGAACATTGGGGCAGATGCTCTATCAAGACGGCCTGGATTACCTAGTCCGGAAGTAGTGGATGAATGGGAAGAAGTGCCAAGTCCTGGAGTAGGAGCTTTGTGTGCCATGGCTGCTGTAGTTGAAGACCGAGTAGCCTTTTCTGAAACTCGGCTTATTGACTCTATTGGGGGAGGTCCCGAAGCTGTACCAGACATGTTTGCCTACCCTGCCGCTTTAGGATCCTTTGAGAGTTGTTCTATATCTTCAAAGCGAATGATCTGGAGTCAAAAGACTGATCCTTTAATTGGACCTCTTTATCAAGCAGTGAGTTCTCAAGACAGAGAAATGTTAAAGACATCCCTACCCTCTGAATGCAGTCAACTTCTACGAGATTGGGAGAAGTTTGAAATAGACAATGGCCTACTTTATCGTGTGGTGCTGTATCATGATCACCCTGGAAGGCGCCAACTAGTTATTCCAAGCTGCTTTCAGAAGATGATTTTCCGAAGTCTGCATGATTATCATGGTCATTTGGGACCTGAGAAGACTTATGGCCTAATACAAGACCGATTCTACTGGCCCAAAATGAGAGATACCGTGACTCGTCTGTGTAGGTGCTGTCGCAGATGTTTGCAGAGGAAGACTGTCCCGGTTCGAGCGGCCTTCATGGGACACTTGAAGAGTTCGGGCCCCATGGATCTTGTCTGCATAGACTTCCTTTGTAT
This sequence comes from Leptodactylus fallax, assembly GCA_947044405.1. Lineage (NCBI taxonomy): Eukaryota > Metazoa > Chordata > Amphibia > Anura > Leptodactylidae > Leptodactylus > Leptodactylus fallax. The sequence goes on from CAMRHE010000012.1 coordinate 6,809,584, forward strand.
TGACAACGACTCCAGAGGATTTGGAAATGTATTGGTGGTGACTGATCACTTCACACGATATGCTCAAGCCTTTCCGACTAAGGATCAAAAAGCAGTCACTGTTGCAAGAGTGCTTTGGGAAAAGTATTTTATCCATTATGGCTTACCACACCGGTTGCATTCTGATCAAGGCCGGGATTTTGAGAGTAACCTGATCAAAGAGTTACTTCAGTTGTTGAACATCCGCAAAAGTCGGACGACGCCTTACCATCCAGAGGGAGATGCCCTTCCTGAAAGATTTAACAGGACTTTACTTGATATGCTTGGTACCTTACGAATTGAGGATAAGCGATCCTGGAGTCGAAAAGTGGAGGCTATGGTGCATGCCTATAATAGTACAAGGCACGAGAGCACAGGATATTCACCATACTTTCTGATGTTTGGAAGAGAGCCTAGGCTACCTATTGACATCTTGTTGGGAGTCTCTACCGATGGTATCAGTCATCGAGATCATTACCGATACGTGGCACGTTTGAAAGAAACGCTTAAGAGTGCTTATCAGCTGGCTGAGGAAAATGCGGCCAAAGTGAATGAAGGAAATAAAAGGAGATTTGATCTTCGAGTAAGATACCAAGAATTGAACCCTGGGGACCATGTTCTGCTACGGAATTTGGGAGCATCTGCAAAACATAAGCTGGCTGATCGATGGCGGAGTGAACTCTTTACAGTGGTAGATCGGTTGCCTGGAATACAGTCTACAAGATAAAAGGATGGGACGGGAGGATCAGGACTTGGCATAGAAATCATTTGTTGCCTGTACCTCAGATTGATGGTATGGATATCTCCAATGATGGCTCGGCCTGTGATTCTCCACAGTCCTTAGCCGATATTCCACCTGACCTTCCTGAAACTCCTGAGAGTGATTGGACTGTGGCTCCTGAAGTTCCTAGATCACCAGTATCTTCTCCTTCAGGGAGACCTATGAACCCTCAAACTCCAGAATTCGTACCTAGATCTGTGTCTACAGATGAGCAGGGATCTAGCTCTCCTACGCCACCAGCACCATCCCCTCCCATGGCAGACAACCCTAGTTTAGGGCCTGGACATGCTAGTTTACCTCAGAGAGAGGTACGGAGAGGAGAGAGAATTAGACACCCTCCACCTATGCTGACATATGATAGTTTGGGGGACCCCAGATTTACTACTCAGCCTCATTTATACCATGCTTGGGTGGGTGCAGTGTCCACTTTGGTCAATATGTTACCAATTTTCGCTCCTGCTGGCATGTATACCTATTAACCTGTTGTGACTCTGTAAATGCAAAAGCAACCATATTGATATTGTCATTGGTAATGTTGACTGTATACTATGACTTTGTATGTCTTTGACGTGACGTAAAGATTTCACCAGAGGAAGAGTGTAGGGAACTGCCATTTCTACTAGTATATAATGTATCTGGCTTCTTTGCCCCTGCAGTTTGGCTTCAGAGACCCCAGGCATTCAGTGCAAGTTTTGTTTTGTAAATACAGTGAGTCAGACACATGTGAGGCAGAGGTGCTGGGGGGAGAGATGTGAGCAGAGCTGCTGAGACAGACATGTTATGTCTGGGGGAGTCTAAGAGCCACTTGTTCCTCTTTACTTCACAGTATATAGTTAGGTATGTGTTACCCCCTATATACTCACAGGACCTAGCTAGTAACCGTAGTTAGGGATCCATATATATATATAGTTCAGGGCAGTGATAGGTTAGGCTTCCGAAGGCCAACTAGCTAGTTAGAGGCCCGGTGGCACTAGTAGTTTAGCTGGCAGGTTAAGGACTCAGTGTTAGGGTAGTCAGGCTTGCATCTACTGCCGTCACCGTTGCCCTGTTTGCTGCCTGTGAAGAATCTCACCATCATCATCATCTCCTGATCGGCTGTCTGTCATCTCCTGGAAGAATCCGAGGATCCACAGTCATCCACAGGGGCCCCTGCATCTCTTCTGTTGCCTGGAGGTATTGTGCACTGGACTCTTGCTATATATCTATATATATACCCGGGTATATAACCTAAGACGGTTGAGGACTTGCTGGTTGTTGTAGTATTGCTGTGTTCTGAGTATATTTTATGTATGTATTATTACCCTGTTGATTCTTATAAAGCTACTGTTATAACCTTATGTGGTATCTGTATGTATTCTTCAGACTGTGAGATTAGTACAGTGATCCTTGTTAAGGCTACTAACTGTATTTCATGGGTAAGTTCCAGGAAGAGATCCTCCCTGTAATACAGAGGCTCTATCCTGGGTGGAGGCACTGATATATTTCATATACAGTCATATGAAAAAGTTTGGGCACCCCTATTAATCTTAATCATTTTTAGTTCTAAATATTTGGGTGTTTGCAACAGCCATTTCAATTTGATATATCTAATAACTGATGGACACAGTAATATTTCAGGAATGAAATGAGGTTTATTGTACTAACAGAAAATGTGCAATATGCATTAAACCAAAATTTGACTGGTGCAAAAGTATGGGCACCTCAACAGAAAAGTGACATTAATATTTAGTAGATCCTCCTTTTGCAAAAATAACAGCTTCTAGTCGCTTCCTGTAGCTTTTAATCAGATCCTGGATGAAGGTATTTTTGACCATTCCTCTTTACAAAACAATTCCAGTTCAGTTAAGTTTGATGGTCGCCGAGCATGGACAGCCCGCTTCAAATTATCCCACAGATGTTCAATGATATTCAGGTCTGGGGACTGGGATGGCCATTCCAGAACATTGTAATTGTTCCTCTGCATGAATGCCTGAGTAGATTTGGAGCTGTGTTTTGGATCATTGTCTTGCTGAAATATCCATCCCCGGCGTAACTTCAAATTCGTCACTGATTCTTGTACATTATTCTCAAGAATCTGCTGATACTGAGTTGAATCCATGCGACCCTCAACTTTAACAAGATTCCCGGTGCCGGCATTGGCCACACAGCCCCAAAGCATGATGGAACCTCCACCAAATTTTACAGTGGGTAGCAAGTGTTTTTCTTGGAATGCTGTGTTTTTTTTACACCATGCATAACGCCTTTTTGTATGACCAAACAACTCAATCTTTGTTTCATCAGTCCACAGGACCTTCTTCCAAAATGAAGCTGGCTTGTCCAAATGTGCTTTTGCATACCTCAGGCGACTCTGTTTGTGGCGTGCTTTCAGAAACGGCTTCTTTCGCATCACTCTCCCATACAGGTTCTCCTTGTGCAAAGTGTGCTGTATTGTTGACCGATGCAAAGTGACATCATCTGCAGCAAGATGATGCTGCAGCTCTTTGGAGGTGGTCTGTGGATTGACCTTGACTGTTCTCACCATTCTTCTTCTCTGCCTTTCTGATATTTTTCTTGGCCTGCCACTTCTGGGCTTAACAAGAACTGTCCCTGTGGTCTTCCATTTCCTTACTATGTTCCTCACAGTGGAAACTGACAGGTTAAATCTCTGAGACAACTTTTTGTATCCTTCCCCTGAACAACTATGTTGAACAATCTTTGTTTTCAGATCATTTGAGAGTTGTTTTGAGGAGCCCATGATGCCACTCTTCAGAGGAGATTCAAATAGGAGAACAACTTGCAATTGGCCACCTTAAATACCTTTTCTCATGATTGGATACACCTGGCTATGAAGTTCAAAGCTCAGTGAGGTTACAAAATCAATTTTGTGCTTCAGTAAGTCAGTAAAAAGTAGTTAGGAGTATTCAAATCAATAAAATGATAAGGGTACCCAAATTTTTGCACCGGTCAAATTTTGGTTTAATGCATATTGCACATTTTCTGTTAGTACAATAAACCTCATTTCAATCCTGAAATATTACTGTGTCCATCAGTTATTAGATATATCAAATTGAAATGGCTGTTGCAAACACCCAAATATTTAGAACTAAAAATGATTAAGATTAATAGGGGTGCCCAAACTTTTTCATATGACTGTATGTTCCCACTCTTCCCTTCAGCGAAGGCTTCAGGACCCATTATACACACAGGTCAGCGCCAGAGTCTGTTGCGGGAGGGATAATACTCATACCCCCCCCCAAAATAGGGCTACACCATACAAATTGATAAGTAATTCATGTCTATAGCTCAGTGACACTGATAGGAACAGAGTACCTGCATTTACTGTCCATGGTGGCAACTACAATCACAGTGACCTCAAAAAGGACACATCTGTTTTCTTCTCATAGATGGAATCATGTCATGGGCCTCGGCTTCAACTGTCCAGATTGGGCCCCATCCCACACAAGTTCCCATCCGTGACTTTCAGCCACATTGCTGGCTCTATTGCAGTTCTAGCATCCGATTTAACAGGCAGTTGGAATCTGATGGACTGCACACAAATTCATTCAAATCATTGGACCCTCAGGTCTTAAGCAGACGACAGACTGTGTGGACCAAAGATGAAATCCAAATGGTGCCTAATTTCAATGGGGGATTCTGCTGGTCGTGTCCGTGGGGCCTTAGCCCTTAGGATCTTTTAAGCAGGGCAAGTTGTATTGCTGTATATCGTAGAATAAATTAACTTCTATTAGACGCTACCTGAGACCAGGCAAAATAATACATAACGTGTCATGAAGGGATTAATGTAAGGTGGCGTCATTAGAGGGGGGGGGAAATCAGTGAACATAAGGGAGTATATTAATATGAGGAAACATAATATGCTAATATAAGGGGAACATTAACATGGGAGACAAAAGGCATGATGGAGGGCTAGCATATTGTGCTCCATGTGTCCACCCTAAAAATTTTCATGAAGTGTTTTGTGTGCTAGTTACAGCAGACCCCCTTCCCCATGGAACCTGTTATTAAAAATTTTGTTCAAACCCCTGAAGTTACATTGTGGTGTGCATTGCTTTGCTGGGAATGCTAGGACTGCATGTTGCAATGTTTTTGCCATCAATGCTGATGGAACTGCCACTGGGGCCTGCAATGGCAGTGAAAACAGAACTTTATTTTATTAACATTTAGAATAATAATAATAGTCCTTTAATAGTCCCACAATGGGGAAATTCAGTGTGTTACAGCAGCAAAGATAAGCAGATACAAATACAAATACAACATGTACAGGAATGTTCCAAGGTAAGAGGCATTACATTAATAGCAGACAGACAGATAGGAAGTAGCGGGGGGGGGGGGGATTTAACAGGCAGAGAGATATTTCAGTTCTCTGTGTGTAATGATCTCCGCTTATGTCAGTTGTACAGCCTAACCGCGGTGGGGAGGAAAGAGTTCCGATAGCGCTCCTTCTCACACTTAGGGTGGAGCAGTTGGTCACTGACCGTACTGCCCAGCGCGATCACAGTCTCATGCATGGGATGGGACTTCTTCTGCATGGAGCTCACCACGGACAGTATCCTTCTGTCACCCACCACCTGCACTGGGTCCAGTGGGCTCCCCCGGACAGAGCTGGCCCTTCTAATCAGCTTGTCAAGTTTATTTCTGTCCCTGGTTGATATACTGCTCCCCCAGCAGGCCACTCCAAAGAAGATGGCTGATGCCACTACCGAGTTGAAGAAAGTCCTAAGAAGTGCCCCCCGGATTCCAAATTATAAATACACAGTAGATGATGTTGGATGAAGACACAGGTCCATCAAGTCCAAGCTATAACCCTATATTGTTGATCCAAAGGAAGGCAAAAAAAAACCAAAAACCCATGAGTCTGACGCCCATTGCCTCATGTAAGGGGAAAAAATTCCTTCCTCACTCCGAATTCAGCAATCAGTGTAAAATCCTGAATCAACTTGCATATAAAACCTGTAATATTTTTCTATTAAAGCAAAGCATCCAAGCCCTTTTTGAACTTGCACAATGAATCTAGTGTCACCACATCCTGTGTCAGTGAGTTCTATTGTCTCACTGCTTTTACAGTCAAGAATCTCCATCTATGATGCTGGTAGTGGCGTAATGATGACAGTCGCAGGGGGTGTGCACGCGACCAGGCCCATAAGAGTACAGGGCCCGCGGCCAGTTGGAGATTGCCATGGCCAGGACCACCATGATAACTGTCGGGGAAAGCCTGGTTCCCCGACAACTATACATATCGTTAAAGGAAAGGGCCCTGGCGTCTCACCAGGCTCCTTTCCAATAGATGCCAGTTCAGGGGAGGTGACTAAAAATAAGAAGTACTTACACTCACCTCTCCCAGGCTTCTTTAGATCCCATCATCCTCTCCGGGGCTCTTCCGGATTGTCACTGAGGTCAGGCACCCCAAACGTCACTGCTGGGGCCTGTGATTTGGTGTAATGACATCAGCGTGGCCCTTGTGACCGCTGATGCCCAATCACAGGCACCAGCAGTAATGTCAGGGGCATGTCAGCTTGGTTACAGGCAGAAGAGGACCAAGGAAGATGCTGAAAAGAGCCGGACAGAGCGAAAAAAAAAAGCCCAAAAGAGGTGAGAGGCAAGATGAGTATAAGTGTTTGTTATTTTAATCACTTCCCCTAAGCTTCTACTTATTATATTTTGAGGTCTGAGGAGACCCCAGAGTATAATAATGGCGCCAAAACGGAGGCCCAAACCTAACGAATATTCGAATTCCGTGGGGTTCACCTGAAGCGGCTCTAGGGGGAGCATATTATACTACGTGGGGGGGGGGGGCGCACTGTGGAGCATATTATACTACGTGTGGGGGGCACTGTGGAGCATATTATACTGCGGGGGGGGGGGTCACTGTGGAGCATATTATACTGCGTGGGGGGGTCACTGTGGAGCATATTATACTGAGTGGGGGGGTCACTGGAGCATATTATACTGCGTGGGGGGGCCACTGTGAAACATATTATACTGCGTGGGGGGCACTGTGGAGCATATTATACTGTGTGGGGCCCCTTCACTATTCCCATCATACACCATCTATTTTATAGCAGCAGTGTACTATTATTACAGGCTGTAATAACATTGCATGGTGATTATAAAACAGATACTGTGCAATGTAAAACAGTGAAGGAGTCACGGCGCTCACAAAAGCACCACAGAGACTTCAAACAGTTGATCAGCAAGAGCCCCGGTTGTTGGACTGCCACTCATCTCCGACTGTTAGGACTCTGGAGATCAGCTGTTTTCCACAGCACGCAGCTCCCGTTATGGTTTACATGCCAGGCGCTGCTCATTCACCATAGTTTTGATAACTGCAGTTGTGGGTACTAAAGCTGTATCCCTTTCAATGTATGAGATACAGATGCATCTCAATAAATTAGAATATCTTTGAAACGTCCATTCATTTCAGTAATACAATTCATAATCAGCGTCTTCCATGATTGTGTGTCCTACTGAACCAGACTGAGGGACCATTTAAAGGCTTAGGAAACCTTGGCAGGTGACACACTGAATTTACAATAGTGAACTTTTTTACAATATTCTAATTTTCTTAGATTTGGATTTTCATTACCTGTAATCCATAATCAACATTTACAGAAATAAAACACTTGAAACAGAATACTCTATGTAAAGAATCTAGAAAATATAGGAGGTCACTTTTTTAATTTAATTACTGAAAGAAATAAACATTTAAAATATATTCTAAATTGATTGAGATGCACCTGTACCTCTGCAGCACCTGTAACCATTACTATCAAGAATTCACTGTAGGGTGGAGGTAGGGGGCCCCAGACAAAAGTTTCACCAGGCCCACAAGACTTTAGTTCTCAAAAAGGATGGCCCCTTGTCACTGTCACAGGAGTAAAAAGATCATCAGAAAGTTCTTTGTACTGTCTCTTCATGCATTTGTACATAGTGATTAGATTCCCCAGTAGCTGTCTTTTTTTCTAAACAGAATCTCCCCAACTTTGTTCATCTGTTTCTGTACAACAATCCACCATTGCTCTAACTGTCTTGGTTGCCCCTCCCTGCCCTCTCTCTAGTTCAGTTATGTCCTTCTTGTATACTGGGGCCCAAAATTGTACCCAATAGTTTGATTGGCCGTACTAATGATTTGTATAAAAACATAACTATGTTCTTGTCATAAGCTTCTATGTCTGTCTCTTTTGATCGATCCCATAATTGTATTTGCCTTGGCAGCAGCTTCCCCCCACTGGTTACTAAAGGTAAGCTTACTATCCACCAAAATTCAGTGGCTGTCTTATTGAGTAATTTACTATTGAGTACATAATCATACATTTTATATCTTTCAACAAAATGCATAGCCTAACATTTGTCTACATTAAACTTCATTTGCTAAGTCTCGGCCCAGGTTTCCAGCATCCCTAGATCCCTCTGTAATATTCTACTCAGGTGTGTGACTAGAAAAGACAGGGCCCCAGAGCAAAATTTTTGCCCCCCCCCTCCCCCTTTTGCCCTTCTCTCTACACCTTCAATTGGCTCTTCTGTTGGAGTGTGACATAGCTGCTGCACTGGCTGATAGTTTAGCCGCAGTAGATTCCCCATTTTTTGTCAGCTGAGGCATCTGACAAAAAATTCACGGCTTTAACAAAAAGGAAGAAGGTCAGTAGCTGATCTCATGGAGTACGGTCCCTAAAAGTGTCATTCTAGGGTGTTTTTTTTTTTAAACTATATGATGTGTGTTGGCATATATCTTTGTATAACACAATTTGCCTTCAATTCAGCAAAGGGTCAAATAGCAGAGCTCTGAAGTTTCTCTGATCTCTGCCATTTGACTGTGTGTTACTTATATAACCCCAGTCTTAATTGAAAAAGGACACAGTAGTGGTGTCTGTGCGATAAGAATGACAACTATGCTTACCATGATGTAACAAGCACCTGTCGATCATGGCCACCACACTCTTCATTAGCCAGCAAGCAGTTTCACAGGTCATATATATTGTTCAGTGTAGCGTGAAATGTAAATTGCATGTACCCATGCTAGATCATGATCCGGTGGACCTGGTGCCAGTATCAAAATAGGCTTCCATAGATAAGGAGCAGGAGAGACTTTTAGATAATATCACAAGTGTCCAGCCACTATGTTTAGCAGCAGACTTTACTCATCTCCAATGACTTAAATTAAGTAAAATTACAGAAACTGAGTGCAAGTTATCAAAAAAATACACAATTAACATAAGCTACAAATAACTCATTAGAAAAAGCTCTAGTATTACTGGAATATCCACTATACTACAATTTCTAATGTTTTCATAAAATAAATGTTTTCACAAAACAAATGAGTATTGAATTTATTTTATTTTTTCACGATTAGTCACTGCATTGATCAGTGCAGGAAAGGTGTAGCAACATAATGCAAGTATATTCTTGAAAGCAAATAATTTGCATTCACAAAAGTTACGGTACATTTCCTTTTTATTTATTTTCTGAATAAATCACCTTATATATACCAGGTTTGTTTTTGTTAAAAAAAGGGGTATAAAAAATGTTAAAAATGATTAAAGTACAAACCTTAGAAGTTCAATGTTTTCACATGTAAAAAGGTGAGAAATAATTAGTCAAACTGTTTAGCATCAAATAAATTTGTCACGTCCCTGAAAAAAAAATAACACTTCATGTAGAAATGCAAGCCATTTTCAGTACCAAAGTGGGTACATTGGGCTAAATGGGCAGCTGTGCCAATTACTAAAAATATTCCTTCTTGTTCAGCATGTGATGAATCGACTGCTTACTGAAGAGTAAAGATATTGTCTTCCTAATCATAACCATGCTGGACTAATGGTATCACCAGTGTAATACGAGGACGGAATGGATGAAATAGATATACAAAGAAAACCACACAAAATCACATGGGATATTTCTGAAGAAATCGATTAAAGGCATCATAGATTGCTTGCCTGTGGAAAACAAAATATATAATTAGAGTCGGCAAAAGGAGACCGTGACAGGTTGGCAAGCATGAGATGGCTAAGAGTACAGTACTGATAACTATAGGGGTAACATGAAATGTTCTTAAAGGTGTGCAAGATTTTTTTTTATTTTAAAACTGCTGCCAGTGGGCCAACACACACAACAGTACTCCCCACTCCCAAGGCTGTGGGGCTCTGCTCTTCTGTATACAGGACCTCTGGCTGACGTCCCTTTTGTGTGAGCAGAATACTGCAGCCAATCACAGGCCTCAGAGGTGACCTCTTCGCAATAATGGCATGTGACTGCTGTGACGTGTGATTGGCTGCAGCAGTCCCCCCCACACAAACAGCATAGAACCTGTATAAAAACAAATTGACCTTCTGCCGCTGGAGAGGGAGGACAAGGGACAGGCGAGTACTCATTATATATAGCAGGTCAAATACAAAGGATACGTACCAATGGTGTGCTGTGACTCATACCAATAGTTAACATGCATTTGAATTGCTTCATGTAGACAAGACATAGGTGATAAATGTCGACACAATCCCTTTTAATCTATCTACAGGATGCACTAGGAGGCAGGCGCATGAGCAGAAGCCTTTCTGAAGTCAGAGAGTGCATGAGAAGCGGGCGCAACGGCTCCTGCACAAGATTTGGTGGGGCTTAGGGCAGCTCACGAGGTGACGTCACACAGTGGGGACCCATCAATCATACCTTCCAGGACATGATTACAAGCAATGACAGTGTGAATAGAAGGAGCAGGTACTTGCCTAAACACCCCCCGCATCTATATAGGGCTCATTTGCATACAAAGATCAAAGGTTTTAAAAAAAGAACAAAACTTTACTTTTGTGCAACATAGATTAGTGAGGGGCACCACTGGAAAAAGGGTTATCCTGCTGCATATGCTGGGGCTGGTTTAGGGTGCAAAATCCACCTCACGGTTTTTTTGTTTAAAGATTCTTTTGCAAATATTTAACATTAGAATCATCATCTCTGGATATGAATAAGCCCTTAGTGAACAGCCTGTTTTGGTCTTAATGACCAAGCCACTTTTTGTATGTATGAGGGCCTGTTTTTTACCGGTAGTATGCCAAGCTGTAGTGTTTAATTGCACCATTTTGGGACAAAAACCAAAAAAAAAAAAAAGAAATTTTCTAATTTTTTTTTTTTTTTTGCCACAGAGAGATAAACAATATGGCAGTTCTACACCTATTAATTTTTATTTTTTTTTTAATATTAAAAAGCATTTAAAAGGGGTTGTCCAGGCAAAAAAAAAAATAAAAATTAATTCATAGTCATCTGTCCCCGATGCTCTGGTGTCCTCCAGGCGTGTCCCAGTTCTTCTGCTCCATCGGCTTCTCCCAGGTATCTTCTGGAGTTCCACTGAAGCTGCTGATTGCCCTCAGCGGTCACGTGACTGATGAGGCCAATCAGCTGTCTCAGGAGGCCTAAGGAAGAGGACCCGTGATGTCACAGATAGTGACATCGCATGCCATTCACTGATTAGCTTCAGCTGTCACATGGCTTCAGCAGAACTCTGGAAGAGACCCGTTCAGCATAAGGACCAGAACAGGCCGGGGGACACCAAAGCATCGGGGACAGGAGTATAATTTTTAATTTTTTTTTTCCCCTTCTTCAATGCCCCTGGCTTATTTAAAAATTAAAAGGGTTGTCCGTTTTTTGCCTGGACAACCCCTTTAACTTTAAAAACACGTTTTAGTTCTCCCAGTGGTCTTTAATATTATTTGATTACTTGCATAATACATTGCACTATCTGTGTAGCGCAATGTGCAGTATTATGCTGTCAGTGTAAAACCTGCTACCATGTACTGGCATCAACACCCCGTGATCATGTTTGTGGGTGTGCAGGTACCTTCTATGGTGCAGGTACCATATAAAATGCCTCTTCCTGCTGAAAGTTAGATCCTGCAGTCGCTATTGACTGCATCATCTGAAGACTTAACATTGTCAGATCTTCTACTTTCCCCACCACTGCGTCTGTCCCTGGGAAATTAACTAAGCAACCCCTCCGCCTCTCACTGCCGAACTGCAGAGGATATTTATATTGCCTTTTCATGTACTATTGAGAAGCTGATCGGCAATAACAACACGAAAAGGCTTTACAGTGGCAGTGAGTGATTAACACTTTCTAGAAGTCCACTGAGCTGCCCATGTGGGACATAAAAATACATACAAGTCAATGTAATAACAGCATCAGTACCTGAAAAGCCCTTGTTTAAAGAGGTAGGCACTGATATGTCCACCTTCTAAATACCGGACCTCACAACCTGGCCAAATTTCTTGGAGGCTACGTACACCAACCCTTGGGATATAGGCATCTTCTTTGGCTTGAACTACTATTATTAAGGTTGGGTCCACTGGAACTGTAAAAATATATGAATAGCGATTATTAATATCAAAACTTCCAGAGCGAAAAGAAAAATCACCTGAAGACAGCTTCATGCAAAATGTTCATGAAGGTAGAGGTGATTACACGTATGTGTGTTAATAACTGCATATACTTCTCTGAAGCACTTGCCTTTAAATTGTATTAGAATATCCTTCACACCAAAAGTAGTTTCAATAACTAGCATATTACGATACATGCGTACTAAAATAATATTCAACACTATGTGCCCAGAATAATTCACCGGTACCAATACAGATATTTCTTTAAACATGCCTCTATATATAGTTTTAAAGAAAAACTTATGTCTCCTTTTAGTATATAGGTAGATCATATAGGGAGCTAAAAAGTGTTTTGGTTCAGATCTCCTTACACTGCAATTTATAAAACGTAATACCTGAAAAGTTGGCGACGTGAGTACATTCGTCCATGACTCCTTTCATGAATAATAGTGACTCTCTCTGTAACGCTTCACTTCTTTTTGCCTGTTCCCTTTTCAGGTGACGCCTTAGGTCACCAGTCATTGCTTGTCTAATATATGTCCCTTTAGAGTCACCTTCAAACATCAGTTCATTGTTACTTGATGCTTGTATAGGCTCAGCAGATAAAGGTTTCTGGGTGCTGTTAAGGCAGAAGATACTAGCAGCAAGTTTTAAGTGCGTCAGGCTATCAACACTGTTTGGAGAATTTTTCACAAAATCTTGTCCCATCTTAAAGGAATCTGTCTGAAGATAGAGGAAAGGAGACAATGTGAGGCACAGTCCACACAATATTATAAGCTGCATCACATGTTTATTGGGACACACTGGGATACTAAAAAGTTATTATTAGAGTATAAAAACCAAGTATGACGTTACAACATTAACCCCTTTGTCCCTCAAGGCATTCTGGGCATTAATGTCTAAATGTTTGGGGTTTTGTTTTTCACTGGGCATTTCAAGAAATTTTTTTATTTTTCTAATTTTTCTATAGTTATAGCTGCATTAGGATTTGTTATTTTGCAGAATGATTACACCATTTTGGATATGGATATACAGTACAGACCAAAAGTTTGGACACACCTTCTCATTTCAAGAGTTTTCTGTATTTTCATGACTATAAAAATTGTAGATTCACACTGAAGGCATCAAAACTATGAATTAACACGTGGAATTATATACTTAACAAAAAAGCGTGAAACAACTGAAAATATGTCGTATATTCTAGGTTCTTCAAAGTAGCCACCTTTTGCTTTGATTACTGCTTTGCACACTCTTGGCATTCTCTTGATGAGCTTCAAGAGGTAGTCACCTGAAATGGTTTTCACTTCACAGGTGTGCCCTGTCAGGTTTAATAAGTGGGATTTCTTGCCTTATAAATGGGGTTGGGACCATCAGTTGTGTTGTTCAGAAGTCAGGTGGATACACAGCTGATAGTCCTACTGAATGGAGTGTTAGAATTTGTATTATGGCAAGAAAAAAGCAGCTAAGTAAAGAAAAACGAGTGGCCATCATTACTTTAAGAAATGAAGGTCAGTCAGTCCGAAAAATTGGGAAAACTTTGAAAGTGTCCCCAAGTGCAGTGGCCAAAACCATCAAACGCTACAAAGAAACTGGCTCACATGAGGACCGCCCCAGGAAAGGAAGACCAAGAGTCACCTCTGCTGCGGAGGATAAGTTCATCCAAGTCACCAGCCTCAGAAATCGCAGGTTAACAGCAGCTCAGATTAGAGAGCAGGTCAATGTCACACAGAGTTCTAGCAGCAGACAAATCTCTACAACTGTTAAGAGGAGACTGTGTACAGCAGGCCTTCATGGTAAAATAGCTGCTAGGAAACCACTGCTAAGGACAGGCAACAAGCAGAAGAGAATTGTTTGGGCTAAAGAACACAAGGAATTGACATTAGACCTGTGGAAATCTGTGCTTTGGTCTGATGAGTCCAAATTTGAGATCTTTGGTTCCAACCACCGTGTCTTTGTGCGACGCAGAAAAGGTGAATGAATGGACTCTACGTGCCTGGTTCCCACCGTGAAGCATGGAGGAGGAGGTGTGATGGTGTGGGGGTGCTTTGCTGGTGACACTGTTGGGGATTTATTCAAAATTGAAGGAATACTGAACCAGCATGGTTACCACAGCATCTTGCAGCGGCATGCTATTCCATCCGGGTTGCGTTTAGTTGGACCATCATTTATTTTTCAACAGGACAATGACCCCAAACACACCTCCAGACTGTGTAAGGGCTATTTGACCGAGAAGGAGAGTGATGGGGTGCTACGCCAGATGACCTGGCCTCCACAGTCACCAGACCTGAACCCAATCGAGATGGTTTGGGGTGAGCTGGACCACACAGTGAAGGCAAAAGGGCCAACAAGTGCTAAGCATCTCTGGGAACTCCTTCAAGATTGTTGGAAGACCATTTCAGGTGACTACCTCTTGAAGCTCATCAAGAGAATGCCAAGAGTGTGCAAAGCAGTAATCAAAGCAAAAGGTGGCTACTTTGAAGAACCTAGAATATAAGACATATTTTCAATTGTTTCACACTTTTTTGTTAAGTATATAATTCCACATGTGTTAATTCATAGTTTTGATGCCTTCAGTGTGAATCTACAATTTTTATAGTCATGAAAAATACAGAAAACTCTTGGAATGAGAAGGTGTGTCCAAACTTTTGGTCTGTACTGTATATATATTATTTTCGGTATAGATAGAATAAATGACACCAGTAATTCTATTAGTTTTTTTTTTTTGTTTTGTTTTATTGGCATTCACTGTGCCATATAAGTACCGTGATACATTTATTCAATACCAAATTTATATTGATTTTAATGTTATTTTTTGAACTGTAAAACTATTTATATTTCCACATTTATTGAGACATACCATATGTAATTTTCCCATCTGACTTGAAACTAGTCTATCTGGGATGCATGCAACTTTTTGATATCTTTATTCCATTTTTCAGTGGCAAGATTTAAAAAAAAAAAAAATCAAATCAAGTTTTCATTTTATGGTATATATAACATAACATACTCTTTGTCAATATGATTACAATGAAGGATGCTTGTTTGCACTGGTTGGTGAGTGGGACCAGCTGCAATACCAGGAACAGCCACCCATATGGGTGAGCAGCTGTGTATGGGTAAACACACAACATTCATGA
The DNA here is from genome assembly GCA_947044405.1 of Leptodactylus fallax. Lineage (NCBI taxonomy): Eukaryota > Metazoa > Chordata > Amphibia > Anura > Leptodactylidae > Leptodactylus > Leptodactylus fallax. The sequence goes on from CAMRHE010000012.1 coordinate 6,824,875, forward strand.
GCCCATAAATTATGTTTTTTGTTGGGGTTCCAAATAGTCCTGAAAGAACCTACACAATCAGGGCACTATGCAGTCGATTTTTCAAGGAACATATTCTGGAAATGGTTCAAATCTGTATAAAGTTCTGTATTTGGTGACAGAATTAAATCCCGAAATACAATAATATTTAGTTCCTACATAAGTATCGAAGTATACATATTATTTGTTTCAACACTCAATGTCATAAAAACTCAATGTCATAAAAACTCAATACATGTCCTGGCTCTGACACTGTACAACCTAGTAATGTCAACTTTGCAAGGAATAAGCCAGTTTTATGTTTGCTGTGCTTGCTGGAAATGGTCTATTAAACAGTTTCCTGCCAAAGTCTTCTTCTATTTGAACCCTAAGGCAAACACTTGCATTTTGATTGTGTTATATTTCTACTCTTTTTCCAGTTTTACTGTAAAGTAATATTCAGAGCCATAGGACTGCTGGAACTATTTGGAATGTTGAAACAGTATAGAGAGATGGGTACTAGATAAAAAAAAAAAATCTTGATAGAAGATCATGACAATCTAATGTGTATGAAGACAGCCCAACTATTCAGTGTGGGAACCAAGGTCCAGGCAGGTTGTATTTAACAAATCAAATGTTTTACTCTCTTCTAGAGATGAGCAATATCATCCGCTTATTTTCACCCGATCAAAATAACATGTACATGTAGATGAAACAAACACAACCCTTATGATTATAGGATTACTGAAGATGACAGCTTTTGGTTGACTATTATTTTACCTTTATGGTCAGCTTCAAGGGTTTATTTAGTTCTTTAAAACAGTTTGCCGATTCTTATATTAAATAAGTGGGAATGCAAGTCTCGGCCCCACTGATGATTAGCTACAATTCTCCATACTAGCAGTGACTGGTACTACAGCTTTGTCCCATTCAAGCAACTGGTAAATAATAAAGGACCCTTTAAACTGTAGCTCAGCCTACCCTAAGGGGACATTTTCATTCAGGAATTTGAAGCACAATCTTCCCAAAAAAAAAAAAAAAAAAAATATAACAATAATAATCCACTCGAAATACCAGCCAGAATCTGCTGCTCATTGTTTTCAATGGGAGGCAGTGACCGGTGCTTTATTTTTTCTTCTTCAAAGAAGTATCCTGTTCGATGTCCTGGCGGATTCCATGGTTGATACTGCGGTGCAATGATTAGCCTCATTGTGCCAGAGGATAATTACATCAAACCTGGTCTGCTTCGCCTGTCTGCCGTGAGTTATGCAGGTCAAAATCTGGACAGGAATCAGAGGCGGAAAAAACTCCTAAAATTCCTCACCAAATTACATTGTGTGAACAAGCCCCAAGGATCGGCAATCAGAGAGAATTTAAGATTAAATTTAAAAATAATATTTATTGATGCTAACACCACTATTACTTCATAATAACAAAGATGGATAAAAACACTACATTTAATAAAAATATACATCTCATTTAATTTTTTTCTCCTAATATATTAACTGCTGCTTTCTCAAGCTAACATCAACTCAATTCTATGCATGCACTTTCATCACTTGATATCTACTGATAAGTACATATGAGAGACAGTGGAAAAACCTAGGGTGGGGTTGGGCTTGGGATAAAATAAAAAAGAAGCCATACTCACATACCCCCAGTTCTCCATTGGGTCCCCTGTTTTTAAATGCGACGCTTTAGCTTTTCCGGAACAGGGGAGCCCATGCCAGAACAGAGGACCTGGGGTAGGTAAGTATTACTTCTTATTTCAGTGACTGAAAACCCACAGTAGCCAAGAGTTAGGTAAAATAAGAGATATACTTGTTTTGAACCAAACAGAAATGTTTGAAACAGAAAGACCAGACAGACTGGGAACATTGTAATATATATTTTTCATTCAAATCAACTTTTAGCCATTGAAAGTCATTCCCTTATATCAATAAATTTATGAGGGATAGCAAAATCAGTATTTTGGAGTCACTTCCATTACAGGCACTGTAGAACAATTCTACATTTTATTTATACATGTTTACTTTGTGTCCTCCCGAGTAAACCTCCTGGACTGAGGTAGTATAGGTAATGGGATCTATCGTTCAGTGGTTTATTAGTCGCAGTAGATACCCAACTGGAGATGCACTTTCTTCCCACTGGCAGTTATTGACATGATATGATCCCCTACTCAGATAAAATAAAATTAATACTGCCCATCCATTAGGGGCTGTGCGCAACAATATTTAGTTAGTGAGGATTATTGTTTAATTTATGGTCACAACATCCACATTGGTTAGTGGGTATAATTATTTTGTGTGAACTGCCTTATTATGTCCAACCTAGCATCTCTCACACTATAGTGTTCGGTCGCTAACTGATTTTCTCCCTATGCATTTCTTCTCTTGCCAGTCATCAAAACTGTTGGCACAGTGCTCTCTAATATAATTTATACATGTATAGTAGCATGTATAAGGCACTGGTAACAGCCTCGAGGACGGCACAGTGCACCTATATATTTTCTCTCTTTCCATAGTACAATGGATAGAGAATAAATAATTTTTGCAGCATAAACTCTTTAAATTACAATAATGTCTAGTGCCTCATTATGTGTGTGTTACAACAGGCAGTGGACTACAGCTTCCACGTACTAGACCTATATGCAACATTGCATTGCATAATTTAAAATTACAATTTATAACATGCATAATTTACTTACCCCACAATACTCAAGTAGATGCATGATCTCCTCCTCATAGACTGACTGTGTGCAGTATTGTTTTTCAAGTTCTCTCCAGCTAACAGCTTTACTTAGAACACCCTAAATTAGAAAGAAATGTATGAAGTATAGCTTCCTTAGTGGCTAAATAGTCTTTTACATGAAGAGAAGTTTGTAATAATCATAATTTTATTTATATAGCGGCAACATCTTTTGCAGTACTTTACAAATCAGAGGATACATGAATTAATATTTGGTATAGCAGTGTAATGAAATAACATTAGGAGAGATGGCTTGTAGCAATGACCGCTGGTAAATAATATATCACGTTTTTAGTATTCAAAAGACATGTAGTAATATGTAAAAATAATGAAATGGTTTTTTTTGTCATTTTGATTGCTTTTGAGATAGCCTTTCCTCTTTTCCAGTCTGCTAATGCCTGATAGATACCCATTTACACAAGAGGATATGACACCAACAATTTTTACACCATAATAAAAGATTTAAATAATGACAAGTAGGCAAATTCTTGCAGATCGTCCAATAACTACAAGCTTATATTAGTCAATGATTACAAACTTTTACTCAATATAATACTACGAGTAAAAGCACCTGGGTATAAAGTGTTTGTCTGTCTGTGTATTCATTGTTTTTGTCTCAAGGGCGCACAAAAATCTTCCCGGGTACCTTCTTTAATTCTCCTGACAATCATTCTTCCAGATGCCCCAAACAGTCTAAAGGGAGCTTCATCAGGGAAAATAACTTTACCCCGATTCTCTGCATTCAAATCCCTGTACTTCATGCAAAAAGTCAGTGTATCCTTGATTTTTTTCTACAGCGGTTTCTGTAAGAATGATTGTCCAGAGAAGAAAGCTGAGCACTACCATGAGTCCTGTGTCATGCCAACAGTAAACCATCCTGAGATTACTCATCTGTGTGGTTGCCTTTCATGCAAGGAGTGGACTCCCTCACAATTTTGCCCAAGAACACGGACATGAATGAAGAATGGCATTTAAACATCCTCCAAGAGCAACTTCTCGGGTGGACACACAAAAACACAGAAATTGTGATAAACTGTGCCAAGCACAGATTAGACAAGTATGGGTCGCCATCAGTCAGGATAGGGCCCAGAAACTTATATCCAGCATGCCAGGGTGAATTACAGAAGTATTGAAAATAAGGGTAAACACTGTAAATATTAAGTCTTTGCATAAACTTTGTGTACTTGTCAATAAATGTTTAAAAAAAACATATATATATATATCACACACACACACACACACACACACACACACACACACACACTATATAGCTATATTATATATCTGTATACAGTGCTCAGCATAAATTAGTACACCCCCAACACATTTGTCAGATAACCTTTAGTTTCCTTTCAAAATCAACATTTTTGGGATATATTATGGGATACCATACTACAAAATACTCACACAAATGTGGGCCACTGATTGCAAACAAGACTTGTTAATTTGCTCACATAAAAAAATAACTTTCCTAACATTCATTCAAGACCACGTTGCAAAAATGAGTACAACCCAATTACACAATTCAAATGAATAAGAATGTAACCACCGTTGTCCAGCAGACCGTTGACTATAGGATGACTAAAAGGATATTACTTAAAGACAACCCCTTCCCATTTCATGCTGTCAGCAGTGGCACCACATGGAAGAGAAATGTCAAGGCCTGAGAAAAAAAAAAAATTCTTTAGACAAAAGTGAAGGCTACAAGAAGATCAGCAAAGCTTTATTTAATCAGTCAAAACACTATAGCAAAAGTAATAAAAAAATTTAACAAAGATGGAACTGCAACCAGCCTTGCATCCTACCAAGGACAACATCTGCAAGGAATTTGTATGTTCTCCCTGTGTTTGCGTGGGTTTCCTCCCACACTCCACTCTATACTGATAGGGAATGTAGATTGTGAGCCCTATATGGGACAGTGACTGTCTATGTCTGTAAAGCGGTGCGGAATATGATGGCGCTATACAAGTAAGCATAATAAATAAATATTAATCTCACAGAGACGACCAGGCTGTCCAAGGAAGTTAACACCTAAACCTAAAAGGTGCGTGTTCTGATGAAAAAGATTGAAGTAAATAACCATGTAAGTTGAATGCAGTTAGCTAACGTTGTAGAAAGCCAAATTGGGATGAGTGTTTCAAGTGACACAATATGATGAGGCAACGTCTCCTAACGTCCATGCACAAAAAAAAGCCCACTTAAAATTTGCCGGGACCCATGCTGAAAGAGATGAAGACTACTGGGACTCTATAATATGGAGATCAAGATAAATGTTTCTCGAATTGATGGCTTGAAAACTTTATGGCACTGTAAAGAAAAGAAACAATACAAAGAAAAATGTATTGTACCTGCAGTGGCAGTGTCCTTTTGTGGGGTTGCATGAGTGCTGCTGGTGTCAGAGCTGCATTTCATTGATACTATCATGAATTCACTGATGTACTGCACTATATTGAAAGAGAAGATGCTACCATCACTCTGTGCCCTTGGTTATAGTTCACTTTTCCACCATGATACAAAACATGCATATAAGGCCACCATTGAATTTCTGAAGAACAGGGCGAAAGTGATTCAGTGGCCAAGTAGGTCTCTTGATCTGAACCCAATCAAACACCTATAGGGAATTCTAAAGACATATTGAGCATCATTTTCCATCTAGCATCCAGGCTCTAGAAGAGGTCCTTTTTATTCCATGCCTAGAAGACTTGGTGCAGTCATTAAAAATCATAGAAAATACTAGATTTAGTAGTTTTTGATTTGGGGAGTATTCATTTTTGCATCAACTGAAGATTTTATCATCTGAATTATATTATTAATTATTATTACTGTCTTGTTATAGGTTAAAGAAGCGTTCTATAAAAATTGGAAATTGTTCTTGTGTTCAGTGAGAAATTTATTAAAATCTTACTTTTCAAAAGGGGGTGTATACATTTATGCTGAGCACTGTCTATCCACACACACACACGTATCGGTCTTGGTTATGAGACATTATCAGTGGATTGTAAGTCCATATACAGTGGGGAAAAAAAGTATTTAGTCAGCCACCAATTGTGGACAGGTGTCTTTTATACTGATAATGTCAAACAGGTGCCATTACTACAGGTAATGAGTGGAGGACAGAGGAGCTTCTTAAAGAAGAAGTTACAGGTCTGTGAGAGCCAGAAATTCTTGCTGGTGTGTAGGTGACCAAATACTTATTTTCCACCATAATTTGCAAATAAACTCTTTAAAAATCAGACAATGTGATTTTCTGGATTTGTTTTCTCATTTTGTCTCTCATAGTTGAGGTCTACCTATGATGTCAGTTACAGACCTCTCATCTTTTTAAGTGGGAGAACTTGCACAATTGGTGGCTGACTAAATACTTTTTTTCCCCACTGTATACAGCACTCACTCACTGTTATCAGTCGACCATTATCACAGGACTGTATGCAGATATATTACACAGTACATTCATATTCACAGTTAGTTCACGTCATCAGACGCCAGGATTTGTGGCTATAATATGGCCCATATTACACCAGTGGAAAATCACTTCTGTCTGGAACAGTCTCCAGGATGCAAAGCTTCTATTTTGACCTTTTTTATGTTTTTATCTGCCAGTAGCAGGTCATACATTTTACTACATAATCCTACATCGAAAGGTACAGTGAATCCGTTGTCTATACCAACCAAACACAATAGTACTTTCATTATTAAAAGGGGCCTTAGACAGATGACAGCTGACATCAGATTGCCATGCGCAACTTCCTAATTTTTCTTTTATAGTTTTTACAGAAATCACCCCGCATTGCATGTTATTCTTTTTTGGGTGCATATTAACGTTTTCAGATATAACTCTTGAGGGGCAGCAACTGCCAGTTGATCTCCCTGTCTTTAGGGAGATATCATACCCAGACAGGCAAGGTAGCTTGTAAATCTGAGAGTGCAAGAGATGCAGACATTGTAAATGTGGCTGGAAATAGCATCCTCTTGTTGTTCCTACCAGAGCCCACTGACCTCTGCCAATGTCTTAAGCCTTCCTGGATACCCAAGAAAAACACCTACGTGCCAAATTTGAGCTCAAACAGTTCAGGCTTTGAGATGCCTATAGAGAACAGACATGAACGGAAGTAAAAGAGCAAATATACTTTATAGGTTTGGTACAGATTATGAATGTTCAGCTTGTCAGTGTTACAATGCAATGGCCCACGTGGCTTTAAAAGGCAATTGCTCTGGTGTCATTTTAAATCCCCTTGAAGGTTTCTCACTTTCCCATAAAGAAATAAACAGAACGGCTTTTTACCGTGGTAAAAACTCCAGAGGCTGTTGACCATGAAAGGCATGGAATTAACGGTATTGGTTTAGGCCAGTTGGTTACTGCCAAAGAAGCCATCTGAAAAATACAGTAAATAGAAAAAAAAAAAAAAAAGTCAGAAGTGTCCGATCCAACATATTATACAGTCAGTAAAGTCACTGAAGAAGAACTCTTTGAAAAAAAAAACAAAAAAAACACAAACTCACCAAAAAAAAAGACCTAGATCTACATTTACCATAAAAGATTACCTGGATGGAAAGCAACTTATTCCATCTTTAAGACGTTTTCCCACAAACATAGCCAAATTTAAATGTCTTAAAAATTTTGCAGTGTTTTAAGGATTTTCTCTAACCATACTAGTGGTGACAGTGTTTTGTCTTCATCATTAGTAATAATGATGATTATCATCAATAGTATTATTCTGGGAATTTGGGCTCAGACCAATCTCTATAAACAAAGTGGAAAACGGATGTAAATGGATGTTGTAAACTTGGAACAGCAAAAATTTATTATATACTGTATGTAAACAATAATATGAGCAATGTTCTCAGAGAGGTATATCCTGAAACCACTTTTTATTGCTGCAGAGCATAGGTGGTTAAATAATATGTATATAGTGCATATTTTTTCTTACTTAGGGTAAACCCAGATTTTTAAATTTTATATTAAAAACAATGTAGAAAAAAATAAAAAACAAAAAACATCTTAAAACTTACATGTCCTCCCATTGAAATGCCAGTCATTCCCAGAGGGCCATATCCTTCTCTCTCCAACCAGTGTAAGAGGACAGCTGACTCCAGCACAAGAGCGCCACCCATGACAAACAAGTCAGAAACATTCTTTAAGCTTGATCTTCTTTTATTGCACATATGAATAGACAGCACACAATTGAACTGTTACTTATTAGTGCAAGCATTTCACAACATCATGCGATCTCTGATACAAGGTCAGCTTTAACCTGCCAAATAGTGAAAATCTCCCTTCTGCCACCCACCATCAAATGTCTCAAGACAGATCATTCCATAGATGGCTGAAGCATTGTCTCTCTATAGGTGCCCATAAACATAAAAACAAAGCGGCTGTCTGATTATTTTATGTATATGGAAGTGAGTGTCTTGAGCAAGTGTCTCCCCCAACAGATGAAAGGGAAAAGAAGGATCAGGTATGATGAATGTTAACATGCCCAATACTTTGTTCTCATGAGAGAAAAGACACCAGAAATGTCTGATCATGGCTTACAGCCCTGTCCCCATGGAACACACATGCTGTGTAAGGCGAGGCTGGGAGGAATAGATATTGGCTGAAAATATTATGTTGACAGCTACTGAAGGTGTCAGAGCACTTCTAATGGATTTTTCTCACTAATGACACTTAGGATAGAAGGTTCCAAAGAAATGATTAAAGAGGAGGCAGAGCATGCTTACCACTCACAGTCACCAAGAGGCTCTTGCAAGATCCATGATAACTAGGGGTGTCTTATATCATTTTGTATTGGAGGCTCTGTTAGAAACCTGTGTCTCAGAGTCCATATAAAGTTACGGACGAAAATGGCCTGCTTCGGTGAAATGATGGAGAACATCTTGAATACACAGTCAATGGGGTCCCTTGGGATCAGTTGGAGCATACACTGTTCTGATTTTACTTCGCATTCTCAGTAGAATAATGTGCACAGACATGTATTTTTACCAGCAGGGGGTAATAATACAAGCAGTTATTTTTGATATTTCTGCAAGGAACTCTCTTTTAAATAGCAATACTTTACAAAGTTAATCTAAAATGGATCTTGGGAGAACATACTTAAAATCATATTGTGAAGTAGTGGATCACACAAGCATATAAAAAAAAAAACCTAGTACATACACAAACTTCAGTGTAATAGAAACATTAACACACTTGATTACTTACATTTGGTCCTTTGGTTTTCTGTAGCCATTTATGAAACCACGTCAAGGAAAAGTACACACTTACACATGTTGTTTTCCAACAGAAAACATATTTTAGAGCCTATTAACACTGCAAATTAATTTCATGACATCTACCTCCAACAAAAGCTACTTTATATACTGCACCATCTAAATTGCAACATCAAGAAGGAAAAGACTTGGAATTATAGAAATCACAGGCAGACACGTTGATATGCAAATTATAAAAATGAGCACCACAAGCAGAAATACATGCTCTTATATGTCTTAGAATGCCATCAATGAAGTTATTAACCCCTTAAGGACCGGACCTAAAAGTGCATTAATGACCAGGCCTCATTTTTCAAAACTGACATGTGTCACTTTATATGGCAATAACTTTGAGATGCTTTAACTTAAACAAGTGATTTTGAGATTGTTTATTCGGAACACATTACCACATATTAGTGATAAACATTGATTGATATTTTTGTATTTATTTAAAAAAAAAAAAAATATATATATATATATATATATATATATATATATATATATATATAGATAGATAGATAGATAGATAGATAGATAGATAGATATAGAATTTGATGGAAATTTGGAAGAAAAAAAAAAAAAAAATCAATTTTCAAATGTGAAATGCTCTGCTTATCAGACAGATAGTCATACTACCCAAATACATTAATAAATATTATCTACCATATCTCTGCTTTATATTGGCATCATCTTTTAATAGTCCATTAATTTATTTTGGATGTTAGAAGGATTACAAGTGTAACAGCGATTTTCCAGATTTACAACTAATTTCTTAGGGACCACTTGAGTTCTGAAGAGGATTATAAAGGCCTATATATTAGAAACGCCCATACATTACCCCATTTTCAAAACTGCACCCCTCAAATAATTCAAAACAGCACTTCGGAAGTTAACCCTTTTAGAATTTCATGACAATTAAAACAATATGGAGGTGAACTTTAGACAGTTCTTTTTTTTAATAATACATTCATTTAGCCCTAAAATGAACACATTCACAAAGGCTTAAATGAGAAAATGCATCTCACAGTTTGTTATGCAATTTCTCCCGAGCACAGAAATACCCCACATGTGGGTGTAAACTGATGTTTGGGCACACGGCAGCACATGGAAGGGAAGCAGCAACACTTGGCATTTGAAAAGCAGATTTTGCTGGAATAGTTTTCGGGAGCCATGTCTCATTTGCAGAGCCCCTAGAGTACCAAAACAATGGAAACCCCCAAAAGTGACCCAGTTTTGCAAATTACACCCCTCACAGAACATATCAAGGGGTATAGTGAGCATTTTGACGCCACAGCTGTTTCACAGATTTTATTAACATTGGGACATGAAAAATTACTTTTTTTTTTTTCCAATAAACTGTCAATTTAGCCCCAATTGTTTCATTTTTACAAGGGGTTAATGAAGAAAAAACAAACCACAGTTAAACAATTGCTCCCGAACATGTGAATACAAACTGCGGTATGGGTACATGGCGAGGTTCAGAATGGAAAGAGCGCTATTTGACTTTTGGAGGGCAGATTTTGCTGGAATATTTTTCGGGTGCCATGTCATATTTGAAGAGCCCCTAAAGTACCAGTACAATGGAAACCCCTAAAAAGTGACCCCATTTTGGAAACTACGCTCCTTATAGAATTTATCAAGGGATATAGTGAGCATTTTGACCTCAAAGCTGTTTCACAGATTTTATTAGCATTGGAACCTAAAAAAAAAAAAAATGAAAAAAAATTATTTTTTCCTATAAACCGTCCTTTTAGTCTCAAATTTTTCATTCTTACAAAGGGGTTAATGAAGAAAAAGCTCCCCACAGTTTGTTACGCAATTTCTCCTGAACACTGGAATACCCCATGTATGTCGTAGTCGTAAACTGCTGTATGGGTACTTGGCGGGGCTCAGAATGGAAAGAGCGCTATTTGGCTTTTGGAGGGCAGATTTTACTAGAATAGTTTTCAGGTGCCATGTTGCATTTGCAGAGCCCCTAAAGTACCAATACAATGGAAACCGAAAAAGTGACCCTGTTTTAGAAACTACACCCCTCAAGGAATATCATCATTTTGAGCCCAGGACTGCTTCCCAAAAATTCATGTCAAAGTGAAATTTGCAATTTTTATAGAAATATGCCATTTCAGTGCACAATATGTTGCGCCCACTTTGTGTCATCAGAGACATACACTCCTAAAAAGGGAATGAGCAATGTGCTTTTTAGCTTTTGGAGTATAGATTTAGAGGGATTTTCTAGACATCAGTGTTGTTTTTGCAGAGCCCCAGAGGTGCCAGTAAACAAATTCCCCAAGACGTGACCCCATTTTGTAGTGCAATTTTAGTGTATCTGCAAACGCTACATGGTGTCCAAATACCAACAATCTAAATTAGTGGTCTAAAAGCACATAGGGCTCATTCACATGTGTGCCCTGTTGTGTGCCCAAACAGCAGTTTATGCCCACATGCATGACACTAGTGTATCCAGGATAACGTACTGAATGTCATGTGTGGGTATAAACTGCTATTTGGGCACAGCCGGGAAGGAGCGCTGTTTTGTTTTTTGGACGTCATGCCACTTTTGCAGAGCCCCTGAATTGCCAGTAAAGTGGAATCCACAGACATGTGACCACACTTTGGAAACTACACCCCTCAAGGGATTTATCAAGTGGTGTAGCGAGCATTTTTAACCCTTGTGCGTTGCATTAATTTAATTTCCAGAAAGGAATGCACAGCTGATAATGAAAAGTGAAAATTGCAATTTTTCCAGAGATACACCATTTCAGTGCCCGATATGTTGTACCCAGCTTGTGTCAGCAGAGACACACACTCCAAGAACTGTTAAGTGGGTATCCTGGGCACAACAGCTTTTGGAGCATTTGTCTGATACAAGCCGGGCACAACATATTACACACTGAAATGACGTATTCCTGGAAAAATTGTCATTTTCACCATCAGCTGCGTATTCATTTCTCTAAATTAAATTATAGCAACACTTGGGGGTTAAAAATGCTCAGTGTACCCCAGGATAAATCCCTTCAGGAGTGTAGTTTAAAAAATGGGGTCATATGCAAGGGGATTCCAATTAACTGCCATTTCAAGAGTTCTGCAAAAGTGTCATGGCGTCCAAAAACCAAAGTCTAAATCTGTGCGCCCAAAACCAAATAACGCTCCTTCCCTTCTGTGCCCAAATATAAGTTTATACCCAGATATGACATTAAGTATGTTATCCTGGGTACACTATTGTCATACATGTGGGCATAAACTGCAGTTTGAGCACACAGCAGGGAGCAGTAGGGAAGGGGCCCTGCGTGGCTTTTGCAGTGCAGATTTAGATGTTTGGTATCTGGACACCATGTCATGTTTGCAGAGCTTCTAAGGTGCCAGAAAAGTCGAATCCCCTAAGGAGTGACCCCATTGTGAAAATTGCACCCCTCAAAGAATTTATCAAGGGGTGTAGTGAGCATTAGTATCCCATGCATGAATACACAGCGGATGGTGAAAAGTGAATATGTAAACTGTGTGGAGTACATTGTGAACACCAAATTCCCTACTATTTCCCCAGTAGTCCCTGATATACGCTTGCACAGATTATACATTCCCTTCCTGCCGCAGCCAGTTTTGTTCTAATGATTTGGCGATTTTGGGGGTTTTTGTCTTCACATTGTACAAGCTGTATTTTTTTTTATTTTTTTGGTGATGTAGCCATATGAGGGCTGTTTTTTTTGCGGGATGAGATGCATTTTGTAATGATACAAGTTTTGGGCGCCTATAACTTATTGAATACATTTTATTAACTCTTCATTTGGTGGATTAAAAAATAAATAAATAAAAAAAATAAAAAAAATCCATCAATTCTGGCATTGCATTTTACCTTTAAAATTTTTCACGATGCAGCATACAGCATAAGTAACATGTTATCTTTATTCTGTGGGTCGGTACGATTACGGCGATATCTCATTTATATTGTTTTTTTATGCGATACTAATTTTGCAGAACAAAAACCCATTTGGGGAAAGAAATCAATTATCTTTGCATCGCCATCTTCTGGGAGGCGTAACATTTTTATTTTTGGGTTTACAGAGTTGGTTGAGGGCTTATTTTTTTGCGGGACAACCTATGATTTTTATTGATACTGTTTTGGGGTACATATGACTTTTTACAGCATATTTTGTGAGGTAAGTTTGTGAAAAATCATTACTTCCGGCGTTTTTTTCAACTTTTTTTTTTTTTTCTTCCAGACGTTCACCGTGTAGGTTAAATATGGTTTCTGTTTTATTGCACAGGTTTTTATGGATGCAGCAATAGCAAATATGTATTGTTTTTATATAATTCATTTATATAGGAAAAGGGAATTTTTGGGGCTTAATAACTTTATTAATTTTTTTACACTCTTTATTTAGTTTAACTTTTTTTTTTTCACTTGTCCTATATAAGGACAACTGAACCAGAAATACTCCGATCGCTGGTTCAGTACTATAGACTGCAAATACACAGCATACACGTGTATTGCAGTCTATAGAGGAAGTCAGTCTATGCAGCTGCATAGATTGACTTCCTGAGATCACGGCAGGATCAACCAGGTACCTGGGGGTCCTAGCAGCCTGGGGTCACTGGCCAGACCCAGGCTGCTGAAAATGTATAATGGCACCTCTCGATTTTGCCGCGGGGGGTGCCGATGGGGGCATTATTAATGTGCAACCCCTTGGATGCCGCGGTCATGTTTGACCGAGGCATCTAAGGGGTTAACATACGCGATCAGAGCCCAGCTTCGGCCGCGGGTGTCAGCTGTTGAGCGGGTGACATTAAAATAACGTACTGGCATGTCCTTTTGCACTTAGGTACTCCTTCCAATGACGTACCAGTACGTCATTTTGCGTTAAGGGGTTAATGGTTGTCTAAGGAATGTTATGCCATGCTATATGGCTGCTGGCAGCTTCTTTTGCAATTGCAGACCGATGATGTCCCAGATGTGCTCAATGGGAACTAAGTCTGGAGACACTGCAGGCTATGATAGCACACTATGGCCACCAGGATGTTCACAGTAGTACAAGCAAAATGTGGCCTGTCATTGTCAAGCTGTAGAAATGGCTCCTTGGACACTTTGGTGAAACGTCTGTACCACTCATTCCACAACCAAGTCAATGTAACAGCGAGCTGTTAATGTAGCTGAAATTAAGTCTAAAGGGGTCTGGCTATTGCTGAGAGCATACCGTGACTTATCACTGAAGAGGAAAGACCTCATTCCAGCCTCTATTGCAATCTTGCTGTGCACAATAATAGCCATTGAGAATGGTGGCATGAGGTCAATGGAACACTAACTGGACAACTGATCACATCATCATATTGCAATAAAAATTTTTAGGAATGTATCAAGTTTTTTTTTTTTTTTTTTACTGCTTGCCTTTGTGTACGATACAGTAAACTACTCCATATAGCTTGAGAAATGGCATCTGTTCTGTGAATGAGGCCTTATAAATACAATTAGTATATGCGCTGAAAGCTTTCCAAAAAAAAAGTGGCTGCTTTCTGCCTGAAACACCTCTCTAAAGACATTTCCCTCCTAGCTTATTTGCAGTTCACTCCTTGTTGCCGAGGTCTGTCCATTGATACACTAGATAAGGAAGATGGGATCACAGTGAGTGGAGGATGTTTTTTTTTTTTTTCCTCTTCACACAGTGAATATAGATGGGAGGAGCTGATTCTCCTCAGACTGCAAATCTCACAGCTTACAGTGTAAGAAAAAAGAAGTCTTCTATGTACTTGTATCTACTTCTGGCTGCTTGTGTGATTATAAATGGGATAATTAGCTGAAAAGGGCTTTAGGGGTGTTTCTTCTCCTGTTAGGGGGAGGGGGGGTTATCTAAAGCAGAGAGTGAAGCCCCAACTGCCACCCAGCTCCTTCCCCCACTGCTTGAGTGACATCTCCCACTTCACTCACTTTGTCTGCGGTAATCTAGAGCAGAGAGCCAAGCTCGGGCAGGAAAAGAAATGCACTTTAGCGGCTTTTCAGCTAATTTGCATAAGAATAAAACACTGATTTTCATGAAAATGGAGCTGCAATGCAGAAGAAGAAAGGTATCTTTGGAAAGCGTAGAAGCCGTCTTAGAAGGCGCTGTCATTAGTTTGATGCAGTTAAAAGGGAGTTTGCCAGCAGGAAGAAGAAAAAAAAAAAAAAAAAAAAAAAATCAGTATTAAACTAATTACGGTGTCTTCTACACTTTCCAACGATGCCTTTCATATTCTGCATTACAGCTCAATTTTCATGAAAATCAGTGTTTTATTCTTATGCAAATTAGCTAAAAAGCACTTCAGGGGCGTTTCTTTTCCTGCCAGGGCTTGAGTCACAGCTCTAGATTAGTTTGATACAGATTTTCCTCTTGACAGACTCACTTTAACAGCTGTAGTATTTCCATTGCCTACTTCCAAGTGCCTCATGTCTAAGTTGCTCCATTGTCAAAAAGAGTTAAGAATTCAGCTTCAGCCCAGTAGTGGGCAACGAAAGAACACCACAACCATCCCTTTCAGGGATCAAGTTACCTTCCAAGTCTGATCAAAAGCTGAATCTTCAGAAAAAAAAAAAATATTTGAGCAGGCTAAATATGAGCTAACAAAGAACAGAACAATTTACCATATTAAAACCAAAGGATATAATAAGGATTTTCTAATAACAGGGAAGCTATGCCAGCCTCTTTCAGCATAGGACGTGCCATTAATGTTCGCCTTCTCCAGAAATACTACAGGGAAAAAAATAAATAAATAAATCAGTGAAGATACATTCCTTGTTAAGATACAAATGGATATATAATTAAATAAAACCCACCCTGAGAGAATGATAACATACACAATACTATAGTGGTAAGTGTGAGGGCCAGTAGAATATAACACTTCTTAGCTGTAGAAAGCAGTAGAACTGTTAAAATTGCAAGAATTATCCTGACACTACTTCCTGTGACCTATGAACAGTTAGAATTTGTAAAAAAAACAAAACAAAAATGAATGCAAAACAACAAATATAAAAAATAAAGTTGCTGTTTGCCTCTAGATCACAAATTTGAGATGGTGACAGTTCTACAAGAAAATATTTGCAGCTTTCTAGAAACAAACTGGATGTGAACAGTTCATTTAATAGAATATGACATTCTGGACCAAAATAGAATGCACTTTATTTAAAAATGTTGCTATTTTCTACCTGAAAAACCTCTATAAAGTTTCTGCCACTAGCTGTTTCCCTTCTAACTAAATCAGTTGTTCACTCCCTCTTACAAGGGAAGTTTCATCCATATATACTTTCATGCTTGAGAAAGGAGCACGATGAGTGGAGAGGGGAGGGGCTGATTCTCCTCACAGCCTCTACACATCTGCAGACAGCTTTCTTTGTACACGATGTAAGGAAAGTTTACTGTGTACTTCTATATACTTCTGACTATTTGTTTGTGTTATTGCTGATGGGAAGTTTGTCATAGACAACAAGCAGCCTTACTCTATCGGGATCTGTAGTAGACACTATATACTGTATGGGCTCAGTAAGAGACATTATATTTTATGGGGGCCAATAAAGGGGATGTTACAGAGTTACACTAACAACCTACAGGTATATGACAAGAAACACCATAACAGTTTCACTGATGCAAGACTTACATGATCACCTGTACCAGCTAGATGAAGGCATACAGGTCGATACTTGCTCTTCCATTCTTTAGGCACTATAAATTGAAATCTTAAAACATAACAAGTTTTAAAACATAAACCTTTAAAATAACAGTTATATGCCATTACAGTAATACCTCGTACACTCGCGTTTCCGAATTTGCGAATTCACAGATTCGCGATATTTTTATTGGAACTTAACATATATAGATTTTGCTGTTTTTTTCACAGATCTGCGCAATTAAAAAAAAACAAAAACCTTCGCTATTGGGAAGTAGCGTCCCGTTCGTTACGTACCCAGTAACTGGTTTCATTTTACTGTGAGTGTATAAGAAAAATGAATGAATGTATTAATATACAGTACTGTACAGTATACTTTATACTTTAGTATACTGTACAGAACTGTAGGGTAAAGTTTATTGATATTTAGGGGTTAAACTTTAGAAACCGGCATTGTAAGCGCTTCTAAGCGCTTGTACCAAACATTCGCGATTCCTCGCGATCCGCTCTGTAACCTAACCTCGCAAATGCATGAGGTATTACTGTATACATAAAATTCTAAAAAACAAAGTTTAACTCATTTCTGTCAGGGACATATATAAAAATATTTAGTATACCTAATGACAAGGGCCCAAAATACAATGCAAATATATTGTGCAGATTTTTATGAAGTTAGTACAAAAAAAAAATAAAATAAATAAATAAATAAAAAAAAAAGAGTCCCGGCTACTATAGGTGCAAAATAGCCACAATCCCCAAGGCTCATCTGAAGAAGCTGTGCCGACACAAGCCTAATTGTGGACTCAATGGGGCATTTTTCTGGCATGTAAAAGTTAAAAGCCTTGTATCTGGTCCTTCAGGTAAAGGGGTGTTGGTGAGTGTGTTATGGGGACCAAAATCCACAGGACAGGTAATACCTTGCTGACTGGTGGTTGTCTGACCATTGGGACCCACCACCCCCAAGCCAGAGAATCAGGTCTAGTCTCCAAGTTAACCATGTTCATTAGCACTATATTGATTTTCTTTGGGACTGAGAAATTCTGTACTCAGAATGCATACACATGTGACTTGCTGTTCCATTCCCGCAATGGAAAAGGGACCCAGCAGTTGGTCAGCCATCCGTCAGTAAGTTATGATCTATCTATAGCTTTGGTGGCACAATCCCTTTAAATAAATGTGACCTAGGCCTTTGAAGACTGAACAGGGTTTTAAATGCATAGCTTACTTTTGTTAAACCCAGTAAAAGAATACTGAAAGTTTATTAGAATTTCACTACTGATTCATAAGACATTGAACTAGACAACCTCTTTGGTCCAGCTATTAGCAGATTGCCCAGGTATGGATTCTGAAAACCTAGGGAATTAGTTGTTGTTACCAAGGAAAACTGTGGCCAGCCAATAAGTGTCCTACAATGACTACTACAGGGAACATGTAGTATTACTGGGCATTGAAATGACCTGGCACATTGCTATAGAACTGAAGTCTCCTCGTGGATTTGTGTTCTGGCTAACAGTGGGCTGTTTTCTTGTTGGTGACAACCCCTTTTAACGGGTATTGCCCACTTTGGAGTTGACTATTTTCTCATAAATAAAAGCAATGTAAGTTATCATAAAAGCAGCATCTTGCAATGGCAGGATCAGAAGGGTTGCATGTTTAGACAGGAGTGGAATGTGTGCGCTGTGTGTACTTTTAGTTATAATGGAGAAATGCAACAAATCGGGCATAATTATAAGATCTACTCGGGTGCCCTTCAGTCACATGATCTGCCTATTCACACAGTGTCTGGTGTGTGTACTGGATGTTTCTCTCTTTGCAAGTCTATGGGACTCATATCAAGCTCATAGACTTCCACAGACACTGAATGTACATTATAATGGAGGAATGTGGCGATCAGAAATTAGAAATAAAATTACGTACAGCACACACATTACACTACAGGGAAACTTTTTGTTTTCCCTTGAGTATCATTGTAAACTAAAGAAAGATATTCACATGATGTGGAAAAAAGATAACTTACCTAGCTATTACTGTTTCAGAAGGCATAACATCTGGAACATAGTGGACTAATGGTGAGGTAAAATGCCCATCAAAAATCTTGCAGTCAGTTTGTTCTTCAACCTTAAGAGAAGCATAACTATCAGATACAAATCTTAAAGGAATTGTGGGGGCCCTGAAACAAATCTAGTTCATTATCTGTGGATGGGGACAGCCAAAATGTATTAGAATCCTTGCTGTGTCTCTTCCTGCACAAGTGCTCATGTGAATATAGACATTCTTCTGGCAATGTGATGTACGTCTTAAACTATATTTGACATAACTATAGCGCCTGCTGCACCCGTTTTTGATTTTAAGAGCTATTTTTGCTTGAGATTTTGTACTAATTGTATTGTCCTTTTTAAATAGAAATATATATATATATATATATATATATATATTATACACACACACACACACAGTATCTATCTGTCGCCAGTCTCATTAATATAATAACATCAGATACAACATACCATGTGTCGTGTGGTCCAAAACAAAGGGAACAGTTTGCCAAAGCATTATAGTAGTAATTTACCAACAGGATAGGCTGCCCAAATTGGGATGTCTTCCAGATCCTAGGTTCCCAATCTGCAATATGTGAACTCAAGCTGTGTTTAATGGTAAACACCACCTCTCTAAAGCCTCCTTCACAAGACCAGTGGTTTTTAGTATCTAAAGATATGCAAAAAATATGTTCGAATTTCACCCACAAAAACACTTGTATGATGTGTTGCAAATGCAGCCAAAATTAGGACATGCTTCATAATTTGTGGTCATTGCAGACACACGGCTGCAAAAATGCGGTTGTGTCTCTGGGCCCCATAGAAATGCATCTGTCCGTAACTTGATCCGCAATTGTGAATCACAATTGCGGATCAAAAGTACATCATATAGTCATGTGAAGGAGGCCTAAGGGTTATGTGCAGTATCCTTCAGTAAACCATTAGCTTACTACTGCTCTATTCACATGTTTTGACCATACAGTTAAAGAGAATCTGTTGGTGGGGGGTTCCACCATAAACTGGTCCCATCAAGTGCAGGATGAAGTAGTGACCTTTCCATTGTTGCCCCTCTGTAATCTTTCTGTTGCAGCAAAGTGAAGTTATAATGTTTGAAAGCATAAAAAGTCAAATGTAAATTCTCTGAAGTAGTCACAGTGGACGGGAGAAGCTTCAGCCTAGTCAGGCTGTCCCTTGCTAATAAAATATCCTGGGCATGATTGACATCTCTCTTGTGCCGTCAGGGAGTGAAGGGAATGTGAGGGAGATGTCAATCATGCCCATTAGGTGTGACTAGCAAGTGGACAGTGTGACTAGGCTGAATCTGCTTCCCACCCTCCATGACAACTTAGGATAATTTACATATGACTTTTTAGGTCTTCAAACATTCATAACTTCACATTGATGCAACTGAAAGATTACAGAGGGGCAACAATGGAAAGGTCATTACTTCATCCTTCACATGATGGGGCCCAGATGTGTTGGAAAAAAAAACAAACACCGGACAGGTTCCCTTTAGCCTAGGTTCATATCTGCGCCGCAGTCTCCATTGGAGAATCCGCAGAAAATCGCAGGAGTGCAAAGTCCTGCATGGGGAATTTTTGTCTCTGCTGGTTTCAGTATAAAAACGTCGCAAATCCAACAGACCTCATTATAGTCTATGGGGTCCGCAGGTAACTGCTGCTTTAGCAGTCCTGCTCCTCCGCGGGACCCAAACGATGGAGAGCCCAGCGCAAGTGTGAACCTAGACCCAATTGTATGGTCAAATCATTATGTGAATAGAGCTGTAGCTCGTTAATGGTTTACTGAAAGCATACCATGATCCCAGGTGTACACCTCCTGGTGTGAACTGCACACTGTACAAGCGCCAGGAGCTGTCAGAAATGAGTCAGGGACAGGACAGGGACCACTAGGTTTGGGGCTCTAAACCCCAGCAGTATAAGAAAATGCTGCTGGTTTAGGGGCACCAAACCTGGTAACAGGCTTTCTTGAAACTGTGTGGGGGGGGAAAAAAAAAAAAAAAAAAAAAAGCTTAAAACAAAGCTGTAATTTCCAGCAACATTTCTAAGGATTCTTTTAGTTCTTGAGAACTCCAGACATTACCTTGTCAATGTGCACTGGGTAGTCTTTTGGCACCAGGTGCTGGCATTTCTCTCTGTTTCCAATAATTTTTCGGAATTCAAAAATTCTTTAAACAGTAAAATAAATAAAGGTTACAACAATTTGACACATGGGGGAATTTATCAATCTCTCAGATGATATTGTGGTTCACAACAACACCGTTCTTCGCCTCTCTCGCAACATTGTGCTAATGTGGGCAGATATGTGTGGGGCCGACATATTTATTGTTTTCTGGCATGATTTATGTTGAAAATCTATGTTACTACCTAATTTACGGAGAGGCCAGGAGTCAGTCTTAATAAATCTGCCCACTGTCTTAAAAGTATATGTTTAGGGAATAAAAATACAAAGTCAGTCTAGGTCCACACCTGTGCCCGGATTCCGTTCAGGGATTCTGTCCCCCATTCTGCTTGAAAAAAAAGTGGAAACTGGACGCAGGTGTGAACCTAGAGTAAATGTCACAAAATTCAACAGCACCAACCTCTTTATTTTAATAACAAGCAAATATAATGATATCAGTATTTAGAAAACTCCCCTCATCTGCACTGCCAGTAGCAATCTTTTATCAATCAGGTCTATGATTTTTTTTTTTTACTCTCTCGCATATTAACAATGTAAATTTATCAGTTTACACAAATTAAAATGGAAAGAAACTAATGGACTTAATAGGCTGAGGCATAACTACATGAAGCCGCAAAATGCAGCTTAATTTCTGTGGGAGAGATGCTAACCAGAGAGAAGCTGAAGGTGTAGTATAACTAAGTGAAGTATAGTAGGTGGGTCAGACCTGGTATACACAAGAAAACGGATATAGGTATTGCTTGAACTACTTTTCAGTTCTTTACTGCCATCATATAAACTCTAGGTTTACAATTATGAATTATGTATAAAAGATAGCCTTCTCCTCTGTATTCCTAAACACATACTGTTTCAAGTCTTCAGGTTTTCCCCATCCTCTGATGAAAAATTTAGTAAGGAGTAACCGCCTGTAGAGAACATCCAGTTTACTCAAACCCATTTGAATAATTCACATCTGCAAGTAAATAAGAGAATAAGAACTTTAGGAACAAATAGGATTACCCAGTAAAATATTCTTAAAGCTACTGCATTACTCAGCAAGACTATCTCTGCTATAATTATTGGATAGGCATTGCCTCTTAAAGGGGTTTTCCAGGCTAAATATACTTATGACCTATCCTAAGGTAAAGTCACCAACATCAGATTGGTATGGGTCCAACACACCCAGCTGTTATTAGCAGCTGATACAAAGAGAATGGAGGAAGCAAACAGCTCCAATCCCAATGCGGTGGCTAAACCAAGTCACTGCAGTTTAGATCCCATCTGCAGTACCTGGTATGGCCCCTACACACACAAACAAACAAAAAGCTGTCTGCTTCCTGCTCCATTCTCTTTTCACCAACTGTTGAGAACACCTGATTGATGGGCATGCCAGGTATCGGTCCCCCACCAATCTGTTAAAGATGACCTACCCCAAGGATAGGTCAGAATTATTTTTAGCCTGGAAAACCTGTTTGAGGCTGCATTCACATCCTCATTGGAGTCTCCATAGGAGACTCTACCACATATTCCGCTTAAAATCGGTGGAGGACTTTTCTGTCCACCGGTAATCCTAAAACCGGTGGAAACCTGATAGACCACATTATAGTCTATACAGTCCATGGGTTTCCACTTTTTTGAGCTAACAGGGTTTCCGTCTTTTGGGTACCCATGTGGACCCGAACAACGGAGACCCAAACGCTAGTGTGAACCTATCATAAGCAGCACACTGTAGTGGTTTGAAGCTAAACCACTACCAGACCACAAAAGACACTTGGGGAATATTTCTGGAACTGTTGCAATTAAAAACAGTATTGTGATACAATACATAAAAAACACAATGGAATCAATTGTAAAAAATGCCCCTAAAGTGCAAGGGATGGGGGCTAAAGGAATTTTAAAAAACGCAGATCCTACACTTTTAGGTGTACACTTTGTGCACCACTATTCACGATTAGTGTTCATTCGTAATATTAAAGAGGACCTTTCATGTCCTCATACACATGCTATTTTATACACCGCTAGAAAGCCTACAGTGCACTGAATTCAGCGCACTGTTGGCTATCCCATTATGTGCCCCGGGGCTGGTGATATCGGTGCCGTTAGTTTCGGCACTGATCTCTGCCCACTGTCAGAAGGACGTTCCTGACAGTCTAGCTGGGCTGTGAGGAATGCTGCCCTCTGACAGTACTCATCCATAGCCCTGTACTGTCAGAGGATGACCATGACGCTGGGCAGTAAGGAACACCCCCTCTGACAGTACAGGGCTATGGACGAACCCAACTACACTGTCAGGAACGCTCTTCTGACAGTGGGCAGAGATCCCACGCATGCACTGTCGTGAGAAGTGCTGTTTCCTACGCAGCGAAGAATAAGTAGAATATGATATCTTCACATGAAGAGGCGTGCATCAGCAAGAGGAGGCGGAATAGTGGATATGATTGGGGGGGGGGGAACCCCCTTGTGCTCCGTGCACAGAATTAGCATATAACAAAGTATTTATTTAAAAAAACGGAGTTGGAAAAAAGCTAAAGAAAGGTAGGGATAGAATAGCCTTTCTAAAGGCTATTCCAACATGTCATTAGGTCAATTTGCCTAAATCTAATGATGAAATCTGCATTAAAGGGATTCTAACATTGAATATGTGGCAAAATAAGTACTGAAAATCAGCAAGATGGTCCTTTTTATGTTTTTCCTGTCGTTTTGGAAACCCAATAGAGAAGCCTATGGAGAAAAAAAAAATTACAACATTCCTATAGCATACTGTTCTGGAAAAAAAAAAAAAAAAAAAAAAAAAAACGTCAATAACCCCAAAATTAACAAAAATCAAGTACTGTATTTGAAAACTTTTGTATAGATTCTAAAGTACCATCTGGATGCAAAAATCACAAAAATAGCA
Organism: Leptodactylus fallax; assembly: GCA_947044405.1. Taxonomy (NCBI): domain Eukaryota; kingdom Metazoa; phylum Chordata; class Amphibia; order Anura; family Leptodactylidae; genus Leptodactylus; species Leptodactylus fallax. Next base: position 6,848,602 of record CAMRHE010000012.1, read on the forward strand.
CCACGGAAATTTATATAAGAATGGCATGCCATATGCCAGTCTTGGTCTACTGTGTGCCAGAGTGGAGATAAACCTAATTTATTAAAGGACACATGCTTTTAAAATAAATTTTCTGCCCTTCATATAATAAGTTTGGCAGGCTCAGTAATCAAGTGCAAAATCGACTGCATGACAAAAATTGTGACTTTTGGCGTAGATGCCTAAATAAATTCCCTGACTGTGTAGCATGTCAATTTAATGCTGTGGGTTTCCAAAGCTGATTTCACCTGCAGCAATGATACGGTGCATTTTCTGCAGCTGTGGATTTAAGGCATATATATCACTTGTGGACATACCATTACTGCTGTTTTTGGAAAGCACTGTACAACTCATAGATTGTTCACTGTTGGCCACTGTTAGTATTATATTTGTCTTGTATATTTTGTGTACCATATGTAAAACCTCAAATGTAAAGCACCATGAAATTAATTACAACTCAGCTAGGGGATGTGTCTAATCTGCCTAGTTGTGCAATAATACATCACTCTCCATGTATTGACAGATTTCAAAATAACAAAGAATCCGGCCAGACAGATGTCAATCACCTTTCCAGAAAACGCTACTAAATAGCCTACAGAAAATTTAAAACATCAAAACACAAAGATATCCTGGGTCAAAGTATATGACTCTATAAGCAGGCTATATTGGAACACTTGTTTAACACCTTAGAGGCCCTAAAGTGATCAAGGTGCTATTTATATCTCATACCACCTACCTCAATTGCCTAGGTATTTAATAGGTAAAAAGAACACCTGCATACCCACTTGCAGACCACCAAGATGGTCTACATATAACCCTGAATGTAACTCTTAGACATCTTAGCAGAGTCTACAGCTGCATGGAAAAAAAAATGCAGTTGCAGGGGAGGGAAGTTGGATGCTCAATGTGATCCTTGGCTTCCTGATCACTTTATACACAGCGATCAATTGTGCAGTGTATACAGTTAACAGCAATGTGTCACTAAAAAAATTTTTTTATTTTTTTATAATCAAGTCATGTTAAATAAAATGTTTAAGAATTTCTGGCGAGGTTTCTAAAATGTTTCCATGTTATTAAAAAAAAAAAGGCACTTGAGGATTGGCGGCTTGTTAGCGCTGCCATGTTTAGTGGGATTGTTGTCCCCGAAGAGATATGTGGGGACAGCAATCTGTTACCATAAGAGCCAGGAGCCTATTGAAGTCTCCTTGGCCTACCATTACTAAAAAAATAAAATGGCAAGAAATAAAACAGTATGTATCACAGAAAAGAAAGCCTGAAGTAATCTGAATAACTGAACAAGAAAAAATAACTTTCAACCCTACATGTACTAAACACTGTATGTAGAAAACTCTTTTGGCAGAATAAAGGCAGTAAAGACAAAGAAAAACTAAGCCATTATCATACACATGCCTGTATATGATCTGCTGAGGAAGCACACACATCACATGGCTCAGCTAAACAGCATGTACATCTATAGGACAATGCCATATACAGCCGGCTAATGGATTACTATACTTAGTGCAAGTATCTCGGCACTTATTCATTTTTAATAACATCTCTGATAGTCAGGAGAGTCAGAAGTAGTCTGACCTTCACATTTCACCTACTTTACAATCTCCTCCCACTGCACAACCCATTTACGGCCCTAGCCCATGTAGTGTTATCCGGGCTGTATAATATCAGCATGGCATAGACAATCTGTAACAAGAGACTTCCAGAAAGACTATACTGTAAGTGAATAAAGGTCATCACAATTCTCTAATTAGCACGCTTCTAGTGTAAACAGAAAAGCTATTGTGATACTAAACTATACACATATTTTGTAAGTTTACTAAAAAAAAATTATAAATAAATTTATGTATATATATATATATATATATATATATATATATATATATATATACACACACACACACACACACACACACACACACACACACACACAGTGAAACCTCTCTAAACAAGTTAAGCACACATTCTAATGCTGCAAAATTTAAAAAGTTAAATATTTTTTTACATGAATCCTATTTAAAAAAAACAAATCTATAGATAAAACTGTTATAGCAGGTTGATAACAGATGCTGCAAAGCTTAAGGCTGGGGCCCCACGTGGTGTAAACGCCACGGCGTTTTACAGTCAGAGCAAAGTGGATGGGATTCTAGTGAATCCCACACCTACTCTGCGGTAAAAACCGCGCTGTGGACACGCGGCAATCTCCAAAACCGTCTCGGTTTTGGAAATCACAACATGTCAATTATATCTACGGAAATGTCGGCGGTTTCCCCATAGGTATAATTGAAACAGAAAGTCCGCAGAGGAAATCTCTGCAAGCTTTCTGTCTAAAGCGCTGCAGGAAGAACCACGATGCGGTCCCGCTGTGGTTTTTCCCGCAGCGCTTTTTGCTGCGGGCCGTCAGGTGGGGCCTTAGTCTAAAGGGGTTTTCTGGGCAAAAAAAAAAAATCTTTTTTTTTTTTTTTTAAAAGGTCTGTTAGTGCTATTAATGGGTTAATAAGTGCACCCATATACCTTTAGCAGTGTTTTGAGTGATTTCTGTGTTTCTCTGGGAGCTCCTGGTATCTTCTGCATTTGTTTACATGGTGTAGCTTCCTGCTGTGTAGCTTCCACACTACCTCCCTCTCACTGACCCCCTCAACTCTCATTCCGTTACACCCCCTCCCTGTCTCCCTAGCTATCCCGCCCACTACTGGCCCTTCCCAACTAACTAACCAACTCAGCCAACCCCGCCATCGCATCATACTTTCCGGTCTTCCTCTCTGGGAGACGGTTCCTCCTTTTCTCTCACTGTGCGCAGGCTGGAGATGCCTCTCTTCCTCTCTGCAAGCGCGTACAGAGACTGGAAGTACATCTGACACCTGCGCAGTAGAGATGGAGTGAAATCTCTACTGCGCATTTGTCGGAAGCACCTCCAGACTGCGCAAGCGCTGGCAGAGAAAAAGAGAGGAGTCGTCGTTCCTGGAGAGGAGATTATTAGAAAGTGTGCCTGGGGAGGTCACATGTTGAAATAAAAAGCGATCAAATGTGTGATTGTTGTTCACGGAAAAAATTAAGACCTACCCCGAAAATAAGCCCTAGCCCTTTTTTCAGAGAAAAAAATAATATAAGACCCTGTCTTATTTTCGGAGAAACACGGTATTTTGTCGTCAGTGAATGAAGACACTATTGTTTACAAGACATGAAGAGGTTAAAAGCCCGTTTATCCACTCGAATCCACTCCTCACCTGACGGCAGGGCTATGATGGTACATAGAGGTTTCCGGCCTCTGAATGTAAACATTCACTGACTGCAAACAGAGCTCTAGTAAATAGAAAAACAAAGCAGATCAGAAAGCTGTGAATATCTCGTTTCTACAGTAATGCCAACCATCTACTGTTAGACACCTCTTGCAGTGACTTATTCCCCAGTAGCCCAAAGAATTGAGGGTCCTGACAGAATGGAAGCAAACTGTACCTTGCCATTAAAAAAGTAACACACCAGTGTGAACAGAGGCTTACATAAATGGCAGAAGTGACAACGACACATATTACTAACAGCTACAGCCCTGCAGGGTATAACTGACCCACAGAATGCTGTAAGCTTCCAGAGCCCCCCTAAAAGGTGAATGCCCCCATACACTCACAACAGGGCACCCTTTTTACACATTGATATATCCCAGTGCAGAATCCAGGCACACTGCCCTCAGCAGCTGGAGGCTATGAATACTAGTGCCCGGGCAGCTCAGGGGCACAGCGGTCACTTTCTGCTCCCTCCTTCTGACACACACAGCAAGGATACAGAACATACTCACACGCTCTCCAGGAGGGGGGCTGGGCGGGCAGATGCCGCTGTGCCGCCAGGAGGCGCCTCTAACTAAGAGCTCGCTCACTACAAGGTTGACCCCGGGAGTGGGCGGGGCGGGGCGTGACGTCACTTGGCGCATGTGAGGTACAGAAAAGACGCTTATCGGGACAGGAACTGAACCCTGTTACCGTTATAATGCCATATAATACTATTAATATTATTTACGTGCCCGCAGTCCGTAAAATAGCGCTGTACAAGGCTGGCCTTGATAGTCGCATGGCATTGTGGAAATTGTAGTTTTTATAATAACTGGAAAGCAAAGCTGACCGCACAAGTTATGGTCTAGCAACATAAGTCATTTAATTGTAGTAAATGCAGTAAATTTATTTTGCCCAGAACAAAGATGGCGGAGAAAGGCGGAAGCACTCTAAGTTGTCATGTGACCTGACCTAGCTATGTCCCGTGTGTCTTCTGATCTATACAGTATGGAGATGGTGGGTGGTTGTTTCCTCACGGTATAAGACGGGTGCTGGCCTGCTGCTTGTAGATCTGGCGGCTCTTCACCTGCTCCAATACTTGCTGCAGTCTCTGCTACTTTATCAGGTACATGTAGTCTGTATATGTATACCCTGGTCTGCTGCATGGCATGCTCTGTGTTATCTATATATTATTTATTTATTATGCTTACTTATATAGCGCCATCATATTCTGCAGCGCTTTACAGACATTGTCAGTCACTGTCCCATATAGGGCTCACAATCTACATTTCCTATTAGTATGTCTTTGGAGTGTGGGACCTAGACAAATTAAGTGTTTATTGCACAGTGCGCTTCTACAGTTTACTCTTATTACATCTTTGTGTAGTTGCCTTGAAATATCATAGTACATCCTGCGGCCTGCAATCCGCACTGAATGGACACTTTATTACAGACACCTGCCCTTTTACAATTGGGGCTTCTCTGTACTAGATATGAGACCCCTGAGTGCTGCATTAAATCGAGTGACAAGTTTTCCATAGACCAATTTCAGTGTAAATTCACATTAGAATTGGAAAATCAAGTAATTGGAGCAACTTTGATGTGGTCTTGGGCCAGTATGTCAAAGATTGCCAAACTTGTGAGGTTTTCTCAAGGAAAAACACACAGTGAAGCAGAATCCTGTGGATTTAAACAACACATTGACAAAAGAGGTCAGAGGAGGATATTAAGAATCATTCTGATTCAGTCTGTGCACAGTCAAGTAAATTATAGCTAAATACAATGGTGGTGATGTACCTGATGGGTTGTCACAGCATATGGCCAGTTCAAGTGCCATTGCTGGCTAAGGGAAATAGAAAAGGAAGACTCCAGTTTAGAAAAGAGCACAGACACAGAATCACTGAGCAGTGGAAGAATATCGCGTGGTCAGATGAATCCAGATTTCTGGTTTACTATGCTGATGGGAGGATCACAATTTGGCACAAGCAGCATGATATGATGAAGACTTCTTGTAGGTGTCATCACTATAGGCTAGTGGAGGTGCGCTGAATGTGTTTTTGGCACATCCTTAGCCATTTGATGCTAGTGTATACCCCAACAAATTGCAGGGTTCTAAAGGCCAGTTGAAGCCCAACACGCTACTAGATGTGTGTCTCTAATAAAGTGGCCATGACGTGTATATGATTGTTTTTTACGTGTGGCAGACAGCACTGTTTTCATTGCAAAAGCACTGTTGGTCTGACTTTGCATCCTGTTCATTCTCTGATTCTTCTTAGGCTCTGTTCAAATCACGTTTTGTCTGTATGTTATATGTATACATTGCATATATTGCTTGCCAATTACCTCCAACATACAGTATAACACTGTATAGACATACACTATACAATGCAAAACAATGAATAGTGGTCCATTGTATAGGAAAGAGCGGTCTGTCAAAACAAAAAAAGTTCTTCTCTTTTCACTGGAGTAATCTACTGTAAGTAGCAAAAGGATTGATCAAATTCCAAGAGCCAGGTAAGCAATAGCTTAAAAAAAGTTAGATGTTCAGCAGATGTTGGGGGGGGGGGGGGGGGGCTTTTGGTCATGTTGAATTTCAACATGTGTAATCCTCAAGGGAAATGCCCCTCTTCTTACTGAGAATACATGCATCCAGAAATATTCAAGCAGTGCATTTTTGACATCTTCTGCTGTCCCATTGAAATAAACAGAGCAAGGCGCAAATTTATGAGGTGCAAACACCTCAGCTCTCATGATCGGTAGGGATCCCAGTGGTCAGACCCCTTCCAACCAGCAAGTTACTGCTATCCTGTGATCGAAATATCCCTTTTAACTCTTCCTGGAGAGATAGTGGGGAAAAAAACATAAAATGGTAATAGCCATTGGTTATTATTTGTAAAACTTGCAGAGTACTATAGCATTACCAGAAGAAAAGACCAGGAAAGCTAATTGTTCATTTTGCAGTATGATGTTTATTTCGGTGTCATCAAAATAACCCTTTAAGTTAGTTCATTATAATGTTCTGATTCTTCATGTTCTCTTTCAATAAGTCTTTGGTCCTTTAGAAAATTATTCAGTGCAGACGTTCACGTGGACATCATGGCTTCAGTGATGGATGATGATGATGAACATTCATCATTGTTGCGATCTTCAGATCCTGGGTAAGATCTCAATTCTTTAAAACTAAATTTGAAGTCGCTTTTGTACCATTGTGACCACATTCCCACACTGGATATCCCAAAAAAATATCTAGCAAAACCCAAGCAACAGGAATTGTTAGGTTGCAATGTTTGGTCACTGATCTCCTTCCTAAGTGTTGTGAGCCAGCCTTTTTTTTACGTAAATGTTTTTCCAGGATAAAATATTGATAACCCATTCTAAGGATAGATCATCAATATTAAATCAATGAGGGTCTGACACTTTGCACACCTTAGCAGCACAGACAGTGACGCAGGAAGCAGACAGCAGCGTTCTCTATGTAGTGGCTGAACTGAGTCATTGCAACTTAAAGGCAATGTGTTGGCAGAAAATGACTTATTTTTTTGATCAATTTTTATGTCAAACGTATTTTTAAAGAATCTTTGAGGTTTTTACATTTTTTCCCAAGTTATTTACATTTAAAAAAAAATAAAAAATTTGAAAAAATCCTGCGGTTCTGACACTGTCCACTAGGCCATATAATACGCTGAGACTCCCTGTTTTCTGTAGATTTCTTTGCAGCAGCCCTCTCCCTTATGAGCACACTGATGCTCACAGGTATCATATATATGTAGATAAGACACAGAATCCACCAGTCACAATAGAACATTTCACAGCTTATCTACTCCCCTCTCTACGCAATGACCTCTGCCCAGGTCAAAGAGCATGCCTAGAAAATATTATTCAGTATTATTACGTATCTGTATTGTTGTTTGTTCTGTTTAAAATTTCTGAAAACCCAATAAAAATCTATAGTTTAAAAAAAAAAAAAAAAAAAAAATCTTAATATGTCTAACATAAAAACATGATTTAAACAATAGGCCAATTTGCTGACGACACATTCTCTTTAAAGGTGTTGTCCAGGCAAAAAAATGGACAACCCGTTTAAGTATTAAATAGGTAGGGGGCAGTGAAAAAAGTAAAAAAAATTCATACTTTTCCACGGTGCTCTGGTGCCTCCCTGTGCGGTCCGGTCTTCTGGGTCTCGTGCTGACGTGTGGAGGAAGTCCCAGCCACATGTGACCGCTGCGGCCAATCAGTGGCCTCAGCAAATGGCCTGAGATGTCATTACCTGTGATATCACGGGTCTCTTCCTGAGGCCAATCAGCAGCTTTAGAGGAAGGGATCCGTGATGTCACAGCAAAGTGAACAGTTTCACTTTGAGAAGACACCAGAGCAGAAGGACACTGGAGCATCGGGGACAGGTAAGTATGATTTTTTTTTTTTTTTTTTTTACCCCCCTGGTTGTCCAGGCATTAAAAAAAAATGCCTAGCCAACCTCTTTAAGTGACTGCAGCTCAAGTGAATAAAGGCTGATCTGGCCACTACACAGAGAACGAGTTGTCTGCTTCCTGCTGCGTTCTCTGCTTATCTGTGGGATGCTGAGTGTCGGCCTCCCACCAATCTGATATTATTCATCTATCCTTAGAATAGGACATCAATATTTTGAGCCCCAACCACCTCCCCCCCCCCTTCCTTTTTTAAATGGATTTCTACTGAAGTTCCCCTTAACAGTGGGTGGCTTTGGTGTTACTGTACAGGGAAAGACGACAAAGGGGCTCTGACCCTGATTCAAAATCAGTGATGGCATACCCAGGGCTCCAGAAAGTGTCTATAAAACGTTACTGTAAAGGTTGTACAGGAGAGGGTACCTTACTTTTATTTTGTGTATGTGCTAGGATTTTTTGTGGGTTTATAGTGCTGAGTGAGTCTTTTTAATTCTGCATTCTGTGCTATTTTTTCCAGCAAATATGAGAGAATCTGCATCAGAGGATCAATTCAAATTTTTATTGCAGTTTTATAATAATACAACAAGGTCTGAAACAGACCAATAGTACAAAAAGAAAAAAAAAATACAAACACTAACAAAGCAGGCCAGAGCCACCTGAGGAGACCCCCAGACAAGGTTACAGAGATATTAAGAAAAAGAAAAGGAGGAAAAAGTGAAAGTATAAGAAAAGAGAACTAGAAGAAGGCAAAAAGGCAGAGGAGAGAGCGAGATAAAAGAGGAGAGGGAAAAAAAAGGGGGAGTAGCTAAAGGCTGTGAGTAGGGGATGAGCAGAAAACAAACCATATAAGGGCCCCAACGAGGGTCCGGGGAACCAGCCGTGTCAGGTCCCTATCAAGCAGAAGGACCTAGAATCAATAACATAAGGACAGAGATTAGCATAACAGCAGCAATAGCACCATGGTTGATGGATACCCTGCACAGAGTATAACGCTCAGGCCGTAGAGGAAGGCCCAGAGCCCAGAAGCGTCTGATACTCTCCAGAGCGTTGGAATTCCAACCAATAAAACCAGGTTTTTTTTGAAGACTTCAACCGTGTCATGCAGGAAGGATGTGAGGTTTTCCATGCGCATGATCTCATTGACCTGAGCAGCATTTTACTTATTTATTTTCTTGTCTCCTGTTTACAGGTTAATTGTGGAAACGCAACAAGAGCATAAAAGCAGATGGTGGTCCATCCGAGTCATGTACCTTACTATGTTTCTCAGCAGTGTCGGTGAGTACTGCTTTTCTAACACTCACTTTTGGTTTGGCTTATGAATACTATAGTCACTGACCCATATTTACCAAGCTCCTGCACCTTCTTATTGTTGAAAATGATTTTAGACATATGTATTATTGATTTTCAGCAAAAAGAACAGATGCACTCTGTTAGGCACTTTTCAAAATACGAGGGGCATGGTTTTGTCGAACCCTGAAATGCACCTGATTTATTACTGGTGCAAAAAAAAAAATTAGGTGAAAGTAAAACAAGTTGGCATAACAAGAGGAAACCAACTTCTAGAAAGTTGTGCCAAATCTATCAAACAGCACACACCACTGTATTGATTTTGGCGCAACTTGGGACTGCAGTGTTGAATTTTACTCTAACTAATATTATTATTTATTTATTATGCTTACTTGTATAGCGCCATCATATTCCGCAGCGCTTTACAGACATTGACAGTCACTGTCCCGTATAGGGCTCACAATCTATATTCCCTATCAGTATTACACTGCATTAGTAAATGTGGGCCATTGAGTGTGGGCTTCACCTACCAGTGCTTCATATAGGGTGCGTGGTCCGTGTCATACTGACACAAAGGAAGATCATGACTGGATCATGCGTACAGCTGCTATATTCTGGTCTTCTGGGGATAGTCAAGGCATGTTATTTATATAAAAAAATCTGGTTTTGGGTGGCTAGATGATTTCATACATTTTCAATAAAGTCATTTTCCACTGACTCTTCTGTACACAGTTTAAAACAGGTTGAAACATTTCACCTTTTTTAAACTACGATAAGAAAATCTAGAGAAAATTGCCTTCACAAAATGTTTTCTATCTATAACTAATATTTCAGAACTACTAAATTCATTCATGGATTTTTTTTTTTTTGTCAGGGTTTTCAATTGTGGTGACATCAATTTGGCCATATCTTCAAAAGGTTAGTCTCCTTGTTTCTAGCTATTGCCTCATACATGTGATCTACAGGAGAAATGATCTAGGTAAAAAGCCATACAGAAGTAATTAATGACTATAGATAGTGGTCCTATTACATGGAATACTTAATGGTGTCACTAAAAAGTACAGCATGTCCCACAAAAAACAAGCCTCTCATAGTTATGTGAATGGAAAAATGAAAACCCATTATGGTCTTTGAAAGGCTTGGGAGTAAAATATGTAAAGATGGAAAATGGCCATATGAAGAATGGGTTAATGGTGTTTTGTTTTTTTTTTTCATAATTTTTCATGTCACTTTGAAAAAAATATAAATCCTATATAAAGCAATTTTTACTCTGGACACTGAGTACTACAAATTACTGTTGCTTCCTGTTCTGTAGAGATCACTTTTTAGCAGTCATCTAATTGTTATCACTGGCAGGATTGCAATGAAAGATAACACCTGTATATACATAACACAAGATCATACTATTCACAGAGCATCAAAGCCCACCTTCTCCTGCATTCTGCAAAGGCCACATTGCATACCTTGAACACTTTTCCTTTGAAGTCAATGAACATCTCCAGACTGCAGATTACTATTCTTCATATGGGTGCTGTAAAGCATTTTGCAGAATGCAGTTAACAGTAACTCAGAAAAGATTGCTTCCCCCATAATCATTTATAGAAAACCAAATTTAAAAAACTACACTCGGGAAAATAGATTAGAAAGCAAAATAATGTGTGTGACTATCTGGTTGTAATTAGTAAAAGTAAAATACAAGTGATACATTTCTGTATAAAATAAATAAATAAATAAATAAATTGTTTGCCCTCTCCATTGGAAAATAAGTCTGTGTGTGGTGTAATATTACTGAATAGCTCTCTGCTATATGATGCACAGTGTTCACAGTCAGTCTCTCAATGCAGGTGTATGGGAGTCAGATCAAGGCTCTGATAGACTTACATTGAGTTTGACACAAGAAAAACCTTGTGCAAACAGAGCTGAGAGGGAGATCAGTGATCCATAGGAAAACTTCACAATAAAGATTAACCTCTGTAATATTTTAATTTTTTTTTTTTTTTTTTTCTTTCTTAGATTGACCCAAGTGCTGATACAAGCTTTCTTGGCTGGGTTATAGCTTCTTACAGCTTGGGACAGATGGTTGCTTCACCTTTGTTTGGTTTGTGGTCTAACCACAGGCCAAAAAGAGAACCTCTTGTGGTCTCTATATTTATACTGATAGCAGCCAGCTGCCTTTATGCCTACGTGCATGTACCTCCCTCACACAACAAGTATTACATGCTCATTGCTCGAGCATTAGTAGGTTTTGGATCAGGTATGTTATTCTAGTTTTAATAAAGTAAGTTTACACAGGTTGTTATGCATTACATAGACATTAAAGAGGTTGTTCCAATATAGGTATGTGTCTCCTATCCACAGGATAGTGAATGTATCTGATCATGAGAATGCGGACCCCAATTTCCCATGAGTGTTGCACCACCACTGAATGGCCGCCCATTCATTCACTTTTATGGCATTGCTGGAACTATGAACTCTGGCAGCCCCACAGAACTGAATATGACTGCGGCCATGCATGCGCACCAGTGCTTCATTCACATAGAGCATTTATGGGACTTGCTGGCCTCCATTCTCCTGATAGATAGTGATCCAAGTGGTTGGAGCCCCATCAGTCAGACACTTCTCCCCTATACTACAGTATGTATAGGGGGATTAGTCTCTATACTTAGAGGGGTTTTTCAGGTATGAATTTAAACAATAAGCTTTCAGGGATGGGAATTATTGTCAGCTAAAAGTGATTAAAGGAGTTGTCTCCTCACAGACACCCCCTTTCACAATATGTCTCCCAGGACAGTCAACTTTATTGTCCTGAGTTTCAATCCTTTTTACCTCTAGGAAACGGCTAATTTCACTAGGGAAAGCTCTTGTCATCCATGCATTTCTCATGTAGCAGTAGCTGGAGAGGAGATGTAGTAATATGTGCAACATGGAACAGCAGCTGCTTGTACATAGAAGCTCTACATTCTGGCTCATATTGGAGTCATAAGTGGCGGTTCCCCATCTGTGATATCCATATGCCCTAATAGGACATCTGAACAGGGGTCGTCTTCATAAGACAACACCTTTAGAGAATTTCTTTGGCTTCTGTCTTGGAATGTCTCGTACCCAAGAAGGTTATGATGAGTTTCGAGAGATTGTTATGTAGGGCTGGACAAATTTGCTGCTGGTGTCTAACTTTGTAGGATTCTCTGTTGATCTCTAATTGTCTTGCTAATAAAAATATAATCTGATCCTTCTTTTCTTTTGTTGAAAGATAACATTTCTATTAGAAGTCTGCTAAGCAGCTAAATAGTAATAAAATAAGGACAATGTCTCCTGCAAGAGTATGAAGAACCTTGAAGGTTTTAGTGTGCTGTATTCATTCTACACTCCTGTACGTTTTAGGAAATGTAGCGGTTGTTCGATCGTATGTAGCAGGTGCCACCTCTCTAGCAGAAAGGACAAGTGCCATGGCTAACATTAGTGCTTTTCAAGCTTTGGGATTTATCCTTGGTCCTGGTAGGTATGTTATTAATGGTGTCATGGGTAAGGTATTTGTCCTGTAATTTTGAGTGAAGTCATCAAAGAGAACAATTCTGTTTCTTTTTAGCTTTCCAGGCGGCTTTTACATTAATTGGAGAAATCGGAGTGACCTTCAGAGCCATTGATCTTCAACTGAACATGTACACTGCACCATCTCTTATGGGTGCTTTCCTTGGAATTGTGAATATCCTTCTAATTTTTGCAATATTTAGGTAATAAGCTTTATTTTTCCTACAAAGGCTGTCAAAGCATTGGCTCTCTGGATTACATGTACTTTGCGACAAATTTATTTTTTCAATATTATATCAAAATATCTTTTTCTTGCAGAGAACATCAAGTTGATGATCATGGAAGGGACATAGGAAGTATAAACTATGAGCCTGAAGGTATTTACACTTATGTATTATTCCTCAGCCTTCATAACCAAGTAAACATGCATACTAAAGAGTCCCTATTCTATAATGAGGTTGTAGGCCTTTGAGACATAACGGCAAGTGTGTAACAAATACTCCTGTTATCTATATCCAATAAACTCCTATGCTACAAACTGTAAAAGTAGATGTTAATGTTGCTCAAAACAACATAGGCCAAGAACAATCCTGGCACAAGACACCTGCAAACAACTAAGTAAGGGATAAAAGAACATGGGGAAAGAGAAACTGATTAGCCATAAAATTAAAACCATCGAAAAGTGAAGTGAAAACTGATTTTCATGTGAAAATGACAGCTCTGTCCACTGTGTAGCATTTTAGCTTCTGTTGGTTTAAATGGGACCTGAACTGCAGAAATCAGTAACTGTACTATGCAGTGGAAAGAGCTGTCTGCATCCTACTCTGAGCACTGTCACAGCACCACAGCTGATCAGCAGAGCTGCTAGGTGTCAGACCTCACCAGTCTAATAATGATGACTGATCCTAAGGATAAGTCATCAAAACCCCTTTGACGCAAACCCTGTTACCATGAAAATGCAGTCTAAGGGTGGGTTCACACTTGCGCCGGCACTCCGTCCGCCGCGATCTAAATGTCGGAAAACTGGATAGGGAAAGGTTTGTGACACTTTGCTTAAAAACCCATTCACTTCTATGGGTTTTTAAAGCAATTCGCTGGTGTGCGCTTACACCCTCTGCGCAGCGAAGCCAGTTTCTTTCGTTGGACACAAAGTCCTGCATGTCCGACATAAAAAAACGGCTTTGCGGTGCAGAGGGTGTAAGCGCACATCGGCACATTGCTTTTAAAACCCATAGAAGTGAATGGGTTTTTAAGCAAAGCATCGCAAACCTTTCCCTATCCAGTTTTCTGACATTTAGGTCGGATTCGCGGTGGGCGGACTTCCGGGGCAAGTGTGAACCTACCCTTAGATGTAGGTATCATGGTGTGTGTGTGTGTGTGTGTGTGTGTGTGTGTGTGTTATATATATATATATATATATATATATATATATATATATATAAACAGAAATTATTTATAACAGAAGCTGAGCAGATTGATATATAAATTTGTGGAAAAAGATTCCGTATAGCTTGTCATTTACAGTATATCACTACTTTCTGTACTTCGGAACAGTCATCTAATCACAGGGACAGGCCTATCAGTCATTGACTGTGTATGTAGAGTTATAAAGGGGAGGCTATGTAGGCCTAGATGACTGTTTCTAACCATAAGCAGAACAAAGATTTAAAATAAGACCATAGTCACGTGTCCATTTTTAATGGTTATCATAGACAGTAGACAAGCTTTCTTGGTATCCATTTTTGACAAAGTAAATTATAACTCTTTCAATGTATTTAGGTGTATGGAAAGCATATAGAATGTGGATGACATCCGTAAAGAATAATACTACTATTGATCCCACAGGGAAATTCTGGTGTAACTGCTCCAATTATGCAGTCTAGTTTTTTTTCACAGATCCATGGGGCCTATAGCAACAGATCACAGCACAGCTTTCATTTTGTATCTTGCCTTTAAAAATAGAGCTCTATCATTGGTTGCTATTCACAACAGTTTTTCTTGTAGGTAATAAAGCTGACCTGTAGACTTTAAGGGGTGTCTGTGATCTGTAAAATGGACCAAAATAGAGCATGTCTGTTTTTATTTTTACAGGCTCACAGGCTGTAGATAAAAATTGACATAATGCGAATAAGGCTTTATCCCAAATCTTTTCCCACAAATCTGTTTTAGCTCAGCTCCTCCTGCTCTATGCCATGCTACCTGCAGGCTAGATATCTTCCTTGTAAACTATTATATACAGTGCTAGGGAGGAATGAACATTAAGACAAAGGCCCCATGTTGCAGAAAAGCAACTTTTTTTTTGTTGTGGATTTTGCTGCGGTTTTTTGAGTCAAAACCAGGAGTGGATTGAGCAGAAGGTAGAAGTATAAGAGCTTCCGATATATTTCCCATTCCTTTTGTAGCCACTCATGACTTTAGCTTAAAAAATGCAGCAAAATCTGCAACAAAAAAAAAGCTGCGTTTCCACAACATGGGGCCTCAGCCTCAGGGAGTTTTTCCCTTAAGGATAAGGCCCAACGTTGCGGAAAAGCAGCTTTTTTTTTGTTGCAAATTTTGCTGTGTTTTTTTTAAGCCAAAGCCAAGAATGACTACAAAAAAAAATGGGAAATATATAGGAAGTTCTTATACTTCTCCCATCTGCTCAATCCACTCCTGGTTTTGGCTCAAAAAACCGCAGCAAAATCTGCAACAAAAAAAAGCTGCGTTCCAACAACGTGGGGCCTTAGCCGTAAGGTGATTTGGGTCTGTTCCATGGAAACAGTGTTTTACCTTGCCCTGGATCCACTTGTGTATCAATATAAATCAGTTGAACTTGATGGACCTAGATATTTTTTTCAACCCACTATGTAAATATATAAATTAGTATTTGTCAGTGAAATATGACAATACTCAGTCCATAGTAATTGAGTTATGTTGGGTTTTGATATAATTGAAGTGGCATTTGCGAGCTCTGCAGAATGTGGTCAGATGGGGTTTGTGCTTTAATTCCTTGCTGTGTTAGCTCAATATGATCAATTCATTCAATTAATTTCTTGTAGGCACTGATACAGCAAAAGATAGTGAAGAGCCAGTTGACCAGATCGCAGTCGTCTCATCAAATATATTGTTCTTCGTTATTTTATTCGTATTTGCTATTTTTGAGACGTATGTATTCACTAAATTGTCATTGAATTTGCTAAAAGGGATTTGGGTGCATCTGTGTACAAGTATAGCTAACTAACTTGTATACATTTTAATATATATGTTCACCATTTAACACCTGTAACTAGGGCTGAGCCATTTTTGCCTAAAAATGAAATCTCAATTTTATTTAATCTTAATTCGAGACTAAAATCCTATTTCTTGATTTTAATCTCAATTTTCATGTCTTTGCTTAGAGGCCAAAACAAATCAGTGAGCCGGTATAGAGGAGGGGGGGGATATATTTGATGCAGGCTTTTTCATCCTACCACCTGACTAGGATGAAGAAAATGTTTATAAGAAACTGATCATAGGCTTTCTCTTCCTGATGCAAACTATGTGGAATATATCAGACTCCGAAGCAGGGCCAACATTAATTTCATGATTCTTTGAAATGGTGAATTAATAAAATTAATATGAATAACCCCTTAATGACAGCTTTTTTTTTTTTTTTTTTTATCCCTGTTTTTGAGAGCCATAAGTTTATTTTTTTTCATGACTTACTGATAAATTTGCTTGATTTCTTTTTTTTTTTTTTTTTTTATCCCTGTTTTTGAGAGCCATAAGTTTATTTTTTTTCATGACTTACTGATAAATTTGCTTGATTTCTTTTTTTTTTTTTTTTTTTTTATCCCTGTTTTTGAGAGCCATAAGTTTATTTTTTTTTCATGACTTACTGATAAATTTGCTTGATTTCTTTTTTTTTTTTTTTTTTTTTTTTTTTTTAAGACAAGTTGTATTTATAAATGGAAGTACATATAATGCATTTTTTTTTTTTTTTTTTTTTGCAAAAAAAACTAGCAATTTAATTTTTTGGGTTTGATTTGCTCTTACATTGTTCGGCATAAAGTATATATGACATGCTCACTTTATTCTGTGGTCACTAATTTATAAAGTGTTTTTTTTACATTTTATTACTTTTGCACAATAATATTTATAAAACATTTTTTTGTATCGCCATCTTCTATGAGCCATAACTTTTTTTTTTTTAACTGATCGAGCTGTGTAGGAGCATGTTTTTGTGGGAAGACCAGCACTTTTCATCTGAACTCCCTTGGGGAGCTTTCAACTTTTTGGGAGATGAGGTTGACAAACATAAATGTGTTTATTTAGTTTTCTTATGATGTTCACTGTGCGGGTTAAATAACATGCTAGCTTTTTAGTGTGGGTTGTTTTAGATGTGGCAATACCAGTTATGTACTGTTTTTGTTTTAACAAAGTTGTGTGTTAGGGAAAAAAATTATGATATGTTCAATGAGTATATATATATATATATATATATATATATATTTATTTTATATATATATATATATATATATATATATATATATATATATATATTTTTTAATTTTATTTATTTATTTATTTTTTAAACATTGTTTTTCAGTCCCACTAGGGGACCTGAACCTGTGATTTCTTGATCGCCACTGTAGGCTTTTGTCCATTGCAGTGTAGGTGGCCATGGCCAGGCCTCCAGCAAGCCGTGTCAACCTCTTAGCACCTTGTGATCGCACTGCGTGGAGCCAAAGGGCTGGTAGAGGCAGCCCCTTCCCACTGTCATGCCACAGTCACTATTGACCGCAGCATGTAAAAGGGTTAAACTGCCAGGGATTGGAATTATCTATCCCCAGCAGTTGAGGCAAGGACTTGGCTGGGTGTAATCCGTGATCTTGCCAATGCCTGCACGATCACCTTGATGAATACATTAGTCATAGCTCGTGAACAGTCCCTTTCCCATAATGAATATATTTGTCACATATGTGTGTAACTGCGGGCACATAGATCTTATATAATTAAAACATTGTCATACATTAAAGTCACACTAGTCTGTACTGATCCTGAGTTGCAGAATGTCTTCCAACTCATTCTCATTTAGCGATGTACAATTCTTTTGACTTAGCTAAAGTTTATCAGTTAAAAAAAAGTGCAGCACTCTTTAGGTTAAGTAAACAAATTCAGTTTTTTTTTTTTTTTATATTTTATATACACACACAGTTTTTGAAGCCAAACCAGGTGTGAGAAACTATAAAGATAGTGCTTTTTTTTTTTTCCCAACCTTCTGGTTTTGGCTTCAAAAACCTGAACATGTGTTCTTACCTGTCTACTAAAATCTTGCTGTGCTTATTTGCAGTCTGAAAATGTAGGCTATACATTAACTGTACAATAATCTGCACTCCAAGGAAGCCTAGGGTTTAGGGACTGTTAAATCTTTTCAGTACAACCCATAAGAACTCTAACTGTAGATCTGGATCAAGAAATTGTAATAAAGAAAAATATTTGCAAGGTAACTTAAAATCCATTCACCTCCACTTGTGTATTTTTACATTTATACTGTTTTGTATGTACACTTATCCTATGTCTAGATATTGCTGGTTATATTATCTGTTATAATACCCCCTGCTTTTTCTTTCTCAGAACAGCTACAGAATTTGCAAAGTGCTGGTGATTTTTATTGGCAGGCATGCACAATAGTAGGAATCACAGTGCTGCCTGTGTACTACTGAGTATGTGTGACTTCCACATGGACACATTGGGTCAAGTTTCTGAGAGTGGGTCGAAACAGAGGGCACCATAGAAGATGGCTTACAAAAATATGGCTGTTAACTGAGTACACTAATTAAATTAATTGTGGGACAGCCCCTTTAAATAATTATAGCAGTTTTTCTTACATACTGTTAAAGCATAACACTAGACATGCCATAAGTCTTATTGGTGGAGGTCAGAAAACAAGTATCTAACCAAACCTGAGTACCATGGCCAAAGTGGTCAGACCTCTACAAATTGAAATTAACACCACCTAGATAACCCTGTTATGCCTTTCTCCAGGATCTCCACGCCACTTACAATGGATATGTATGCATGGACCAGGACACAGGCTGTGTTCTACAATGGAATTATCCTGGCTGCAATTGGCATGGAGTCAATTATAGTGTTTATTACAGTGAAAATAGTCTCTAAAAAGTAAGTTGTTGAATTGATCCTTTCAATAATATATGCTGTTAAGAATTTTTTTTCTTTTCGTTCACATCAAGTATAGGAATTCTCCTTGTACTTAAGGTAGAGTGTTTTAGGCTAAGGCCCCATGTTGCAGAAATGCACCCTTTTTTAGTTGCATATTTTGCTGAGGTTTTTTGAGCTAAAAAGTCAGGAGTGGTTTGAAAAACAATTGGAAAATATAAAAGGGAGCTCTTAGAGGTTTCCTTTCTGTTAAATCCATTGTTGACTTTGGCTCAAAAAATCGCAGCAAAATCTGCAACAAAAAAGGCTGCGTTTCCACAACATGGGGCCTTAGCCTAAGGGTAGCAACACAGGACACTGTTTCACACGGACCGTGTGTTAGCCAGATTTACCAGCTTGAACTTAATGCTGGGAGTGGGACTCCTAGCAGTATAACTAGGATGTTAGGAGTCCCACTCCCAGTACAAAGTTCAAGACGGTAAATCTGGCTAACACACGGACTGTATTTCACGGGTGAAACAGTGTCCTGTGCTGCTACCCTTAAAGTGCACATATGCCTTCTATCGCAGCTATTGCTCCTCATACTCTACATGTGTTGCTTTGATTTTAGCAGGTGTTCTCAAAAGGGAGTGTGTTTTATTGGGGGAAGAGTTGGGATACCACATTAGATGACTGGCCAGGTTTGACCAAGATTCATCTAATGCAGGGCATCTCAAACTTTTTTTTTTTTTTTTCCCACTCTGGCCTCACTATTCTTCTGTGATGTTGGGGCCTCCCCAGCAAAGAAATACCACTACTGTGCTGTAAACATAATATCCTCACCAATGGCATCTAAACACTACAGTACAGCAGGCACAATATAAATAACATCACCAAATACAGCCCAATATACCTCTCCTCAAGCAGCACCACATACCAGCATCTTGCAAATACCTTCCATAAGAGCCAACCACTACACAATCCCCCCCCCCATGGAAAAACTCAGCTTCAGGTATTTTTCCACTTGATCGAATTCTGCACGTCAATGGGAGTTATCAGGCTGAAACCACTTGATGACTGGGCACGACTTATTTTTCCGCAGAGAAAATAAAGTAGAGAGAAAAAAAAAATAAATCAGCCCGTCTACCATTTTATGAAAAGGAGGCTGGTTTTAGACAGAATTTGGAGCAGATTTTGAGGCCGAATCTAGCACAAATTCTGCTGTGTGAAAATATTGTGCTGAAGGTGACTGTTTTGAGAAGGACTGGTCTAATGCTTAACATATATTGTAGATTTTATGCACATATAATGTAAGATGACAGATGCCATCATTTTGCTTTTCACTTACTGTATCCTTACTTTATAGTATGTTTAATTATTTTACCAATTTCCCTACATAATGTAGGACTGGAGAACGCATGCTGCTCCTTGGGGGATTGGTTACTATTTGGATTGGATTCTTTATCTTATTACCTTGGGGAAAGCAGTATCCCAGCATACAATGGAGAGGTAAGTAAGTGTCACCAACAGGATACTTAAAGAAAAAAAAAAAAAATCATCTTGTGTTATTTCTGATCTCTATCTACAGACATCCAGAACACAACCAAACACAATTCATCCTTCTTGGTTTCAACTTCTGGCAATCACACGATAGAACCAACAGGATGTCCAGCGACTCAGTCCTGGTGTTTCTATACACCCATAATCCACTTAGCTCAGTATATCACATCTGACATTTTGATTGGTCTGGGCTATCCAGCCTGTATGGTCATGTGTTATACCTTGTACTCAAAAGTAATAGGACCCAAACCACAGGTAAGAGAGCACGCTTGGAAACCAGTTTGTGTTAGTTTTTTTTTTTTTTTTTTTGTTAATCACCTGGTGCAATTGTGTTATTTACATTAAAATAAGACTCCATATATTTACTTATTACTTTGTGTGAAAATTCATGATTCTTCTTTCTCAGTTGGGTCATGTGATCTTATTCTGACTTTCTAATAATAATATGCTTGTCTGTAGTGTAAGGGGCGGTAGTGAGCTTTTTTTTTTTTTTGTCTTTGTCGTGAATGACTAACTTTAAATCATCATGAATTTATGTTGTCTGGTATGTCTTGATCTTTTATTTTAGGGAGTCTATATGGGATGGTTGACTGCCGCTGGTAGTGCAGCCCGAACACTGGGACCTGTCTTTGTCAGTGAAAGCTACACACACCTAGGACCCAGATGGACCTTTGGAATGATTTGTGGCATTGTGGCAAGTTCGCTGTTACATTTGGTAGCAGTTTACAAAAGGCTTATTGCCTTTTCTGTGCGATATGGCAAAATACAGCAATGATTAGCGTTCCACCAAAGAATGAGAAAAAAACAAAAAAAAAAACTAGTTTTGAAAGGACTACAAAATGGAATGTGTATTTTTCTACATAGGATTAACTGACAAGGGGAAAAAAAAAAAACACACCTTTCTAATTTATTAAAGTCTCACTTTGTCTAATTCAAATTTTTTGGATTTTGGTTATTTTTATCTGCATCTCGCTGTAGCCTTTTTTTATGCAGTGTGGTTTTCTGCAACATGTGGCCCGCTGCCCTCAGCCTTAAAAGAGGATGTCCAGGATAAATTACTATTCTAACTATAAGCCCCTCATGCCCCCCTCCAACTTTCTGAATAACATTACTAATTATTGTTTTATTATAATATACTAGCAGAAGGACCCGGCTTCGCACAGGTATATTTCATTTTTTGTTTGTGTAGTGGCCCCATAAGAATTGGCCAGTTTTGCACTTCACATCCAGTATGGCAGTCCAGTATAGGTACAGTCTATTTATGGCTGTGTTGCTATGGAAACCTGGTAAATGAAATGTGAATTTATATTGGCTGATACATGTCATATGACTGAATATTTAAAGACCTGGAACTACTATTGACTCATACAGGTCATAAATAGCTTGGTTGCTATGGAAACCTGGTGTAAAGCTGTGTGTATGTCAGGACTGAAGAACCTGTGATTTTTCATTGGTCCATAAGCGTCATGTGATCATGTGTATCTCAGTTTGGATATCAGTGAAAGACCTGCGATCAATTGTTATGAAAAACCTGGAGTAAAGCTGTGTGTATGTGACCTTGTGTAACAGTGTCATCCACAGCGCCCTGCCCCTTTAAAGCTGACCTACAGCAGTGAAGAAAAATGGCTGGGTTGTTATGGAAACATGGAGTGCAGCTGTGTGCATGTGGCTGACAATGCCTTGTCAGATTGGAGATGGGCTTGGGTCTGCTGGGTTGTTGCAGCAGCTCGCTGTTGTCTGTGACATATCTTGTCAGATTAGAGACAGGCTTGGGTCTGCTGAGAGTTATCATTAGCTCAAGCAGCAGCCATGCATTTTGCTGCAGGAGGCATGAGTAGTTTAAAAACGTTTCAATTTATAAGAATGCTGAAATCCAGTATGGCAGTCCAGTCAGTGGCATAAATACCGGGGTAGCAGTGGTAGCGGCTGCCACAGGGTCCGGGACATTAGGGGTCCTTGCGGGCTCTTTTTTTTTTTTTTTTTTTTTAATAGGCCCTATTTACTTACCGATCCCCGCTCCTGCTCATGGCCGCCTGCGTTTCACCTTCTACAGAGGCGGCTTTGAGCAGGAGCGGGGATCAGTAAGTAAGGCCTGCGGACCCTGAACCCCACAAACACTGCTATCATTATACTCTGGGGTCTTTTCAGCAGACTTCGGGCCTCCTTGGTGATGTCCCAGACGTCGGTGGGCCAGTCCGACGTCATTATGCATTGTGATGCATGCCTGGCTCACGTGATATCTGGTCCAACATTGAAGAGGTAGCAGGGAGTGCGCATAATACTATATGAAGGGGCCACTATGATACTGTGTGCAGGGGCCACTATGGGGCAGAATATTGTGTGCAGGAATGCAGTTTGTGCAGGGGGGTGGTCCCATGTCAAATGTTCGCCTTGGGGCCCAGCCATTCCTAGTTACGCCATTGAGTCCAGTATAGGTACAGTCTATTTATGGCTGTGTTGTTATGTAAACCTGGTAAACTAAATGTGAATTTATATTGGCTGATACACATGATATGACTGAATATTTAAGGAAATGTGAACTGCTATTGACTAATACAGGTCATAAATAGCTTGGTTGCTATGGAAACCTGTGTACCTGAGGAAAATAAGCGCCTGTGAGCTCTTATTGGCTGATAAGGGACATGTGACCGTGTGTATGGCAGTTGGAATATGAGTGAAAGACTTGCAGGCTTGTAATAGCTAATGTTGGTCATTTTTTGGGAATACTGTATCTCAGGAACGGTACGTCCAAGAGAGCTGAGACCAAGTCTAATATTCCTGGACACCTGATGTACATGTGTGCCAAATTTGGTGAGGATCGGTCCAGTCGTTTGGTCGCGCATAAAGAACAGACAGACACTCATTTTTATATATAAGAGATGTAGGTTATGTGACCTATATATTACATTTTTGACTTTCCACTGACGTCCCGGGGTGTTGGTCTAAGGGATATCTGCACCTTGGGACGTCATTGAAAAGACGCACGCCCCCCCCCAGCCCCATTATACTTACCTGTTCCACCTGTGGATGTCCGGATCCCAGGACGTCATCGCGGGAAGGCCCGCCTCTTCCTTGCGTGTGTCAGCTGCCCATGCATGCGCAATACAGTGGACGGATGGCACACATTACAAACGGGAAGTGCCAGCTGGCGATGACGTCGCGGCTTAGGACCTGAAAGGAAGAAAAATTGTGCAATGGGGCTGGGGAGGCCAGTCAAAGAGGAGGTGCCAGCCGGCACCTCCGTAGAATGGGTGGTGGGGATTAGGGAGCCAGCACTCAATGACAGCTGGACTACTAAGAAAGAAGGTAGGGATGGCTTGCTACCATCCCTGCCTTTCCCAGTTACTGTATACACAGCATTCAATAAGCTCTGTGTATGCAGCTTTGGGAGCTGCTATGAAGCGGCATCCACCTGGCCTGGAGCAGATTATACCAGGTGGGGGGCCACTGTGGAGCATTATACATAATATAAGGGTTACCAAATGCCAAAAAAAAAAAACCACCACACATGAATTCATTGTTTTCCTGAAGCTTTCTCTCTGACTGTAATGATGATATATGGAGGTGATTACAATATTACAGCCAAAGGAGAAGGTTATTGAGTGAGTGAGAACTAGGAGTCAAAAGATGGCTGCTGAGGGTGTAGTGGGTGGGCTAGTTAGGGAAAGGGCTACCCATGTAAACAAATGCAGAAGATGCCAGGAGCTCATGGAGAAACCCAGAAAATCACTCAAAACACAGCTAAAAGTATTTGGGTGCACTTAATAACAGACCTTTTTTGAAAAATTATTTTTTGCCCGGAAAACCCCTTTTAAAAAGGTGGCTGTCTAGAGAGAAAAAAAAAAAAAAAGTGTTTTTAATCTGCCTCCAATGAAAATAGATTTGGGCTTATGATGCAGTGTGCCCTACCAACTGGCCCATTTGGGACATAGGAGGTGAGAAGTCATCTCTTGTGTTGAAGTATATGAGGAAGTGATGTGACTCATAACAGCAAAGCTACTTTCTTGTTGAAAGTGTATTAAGTTGCATCTATTTTTCCTTTAAAGCAGATTAAAACAATTAGCTGGACAATGCCTTTAATATACAAGTATAAATAGTCATAACCTGCTGATATCTTAAAGGGAGAGGTAACTGTTTTTGGTCAGTGAATGAGAACACCCTTGTTTGCATCTAGCCAAAGCAGACTTGCATTCACCTAAACGGTGGATACAATTGTATCCATTCTAGAAAATGTATGAGCTAAGAGGCCTGTATTCAAACTAAATACAATTGGACAGGACTACTTATATAAGGGCTTGCAGCCTCAGTATAAAACAAGAATGTTTGCATCCAGTGACTGTAAGCAAACACCTTGAAACCTGTTAGGAATAACCAAAACTCCCATAGTGAAACTACAGAAGACTGCAGCATTTTCAGCAAAGCTAAATATTGCTTACTTTACAAAAGAATTCCTCTTTAATACTACAGAACCATTTAAGCGAAAGAAGATCTGTTAAAAATCTTGTCACTGCATTTATTATATAGATTGTTGCAGGCAGATTTCATTAGCGTGGTTACATTGTATAAGTTAACATAAAAAAATACTTTTCATATTACAAGACATACAACATTTACATATAGACAGTTTCTACAGAAGTATCCTCCATGATATCGATGGCTCTGACTCACACTGCTATGTCCATGTAATGCTATGTTATGGTGATGTATTGGCAAATGAAGATACTTATAGGATAATACAGAAGGTTTTATAGTCAGGAGTGGCCTGAAGAATTTGCAAAAAGCATCAAAATGGAAGAAAGGCACTGTAATTTATTTTTTATGTATTCCGGGAGCTTGTCATTCTCTCCATGTCTGCAAAACAAAATGTGTGTAAGTTATAGACTAAAGTCATGTTTGTGTATATCCTACACAATAATACCTGGAGTTCATGTTCACTCATTCTGCTAGATTACTAGAGACCAGTTTCTTTAAAAGAACACTAAACACAGAAAAATTAACCCTTAGGTCTACTTTACCCTGATTCTATTTTCTCTCAATACAATTAAAACTGAGAAATATTCTCAGTCTCAGGAAATCAGCTAAGTCTCCTGTCCTCACTGTCATGTGACAGGCTGGAAGGCAAGTGGTTGCAGCAAGGTCTCCCTGCTTTGCTCTTTCTAGACTCTTGTCTAGAGGCCTGGGAGGTGTAAAATAAAAATTTAAATAAAAAAAAAACAAAAAACACAAAAACCCCACACTCATCTGTCCCCAGCGCTTTGTTGCTCACCACTGGTCTTTGTTTTGTTGGCAGAAGGCTCACGTGACCACTGAGACCAGTCAGCAGTCACTGAAGAGGGACTTGTGATGTCAATGGTTCCTTGCCAGCAACCACTGAGGCTGCTAATTGGTCTCAGTGGTCACGTGAGGCTGACAGCTTTCAGAGACAATGCACTGGCATGACACTAAACTGACACCGGAGAGCTGAGGACAGGCTAGTATGCTTTATTTTTTATTATTTGACACCTACCCCTGCCTCCACACAGGTTGTTCCATAACATGGACAACCCCTTTAAGTCGCAAGCATTTTACCCAGCTCCTCAGTCAGTCAGATGCTGGAGCAGATCAGCAGGAAATTAACCCCATTATTCTCTACAAGGTTTCTACTAGACTGTCAGAATCATGCAGAAAATGCTGCAGACTGACCAATCAGACAACTATACGTTTTGATTCTTTACTTTTTAGATTCTGCTTTTATAGCAGTTTATAGACCAGCACAAAATTGTATTGATAAAAATGAGCATATTAATTTTATGGGCTTGCTCCTTGAATGTAACCAGAGGTTACCAAATTTGGTGCATTTCTAGTGTAAAATGCTGCATCTAGTTTTAGCTAATTTTTCCTTATTTGCTCTAAGGCGGTGTGACTTGAAATCCAACAGACAGTGTAAACGTGTGTAAGTTTACACTAACTATTAGGGTAATTGTATTGCAGGTTTTCTGATCTGCTATGTTGTACATATAGGTACAAGAATATAGATGGATACAATTAAATTTACAGAAATACAGTACAATGCCTACCTTACTCTAAACATCAATGTAGTATAACTAGTATGTTGCAATACAAAACAACTCACCTGGTCACTTGTCCATTTGGTGCTGTGTATATAATAGATGAGACCCCAGGCTGGACAACGAGCTGAGAGCCGTCATTGAACTGCACCCATACAGCCCCAGTGTTTAACTGTTTAAAAAAAAAAAAAAAAAAAAAAAACACACACTATTGAAAACTTTCAAAGCACTATTCTCAATTGTATTGCTATTATGTATTCAGCTCTCCTAACATGTCAGTTTTAGTAAATAATTGCATTGCCCACATTTTATCAATCCTGGATCATCTATTCTTGTTCTACTATTGCTATATTTTTTTCTTACCTTATGCACCTATCCACCCCATATATTTCAGTGAGTATTATTTAGTATTACTAAATTTAGTTATTGCTTTTTAGCTGAAGACTCATGGGATGATTCTACTCAACTGGGTGATATGGTAACTCCCTGAGAATAACATGCCTTTTTGTTCTCTCGGGCTCACCATCTCAAGCATCAGATCGTCCTGTATAACAAACTGGATGAACTGAATCACACAGGGTTTCTATAGGGGAGAATCAAACTTCTATCGCAGTGAATACAGATAAGGTCTTGTCACACAGTTATAATGAAGGAGCTCAGTTCAGCCTCCCTGACTTTATATGCTCTCAAACAATCTAAGAGACCAGATGTATACAGAGAAAATGGTAATCACACTGTCCCCACAGCAGGCAGTGATAGTACTGTCTCTACCTGCCCATGTGTGAGTGATGCAGTGCCGAGACATCATAGAACTAAGAGCTGTGTCATGTGACTGTCACAGCATCTTGTATGTGGACACAGTTTGTCTAATCCTATAAGATACTCAATCATGAATAGAGCAACTGACTTCATGCCCACACATAAGACACCCAGGTGGAAAGTCTCTTTGCTGCTCATAATATGGGGATTAAAAGCATTTACTAAAACATTGTGGCACTAGTCTAGAAATACCATGTGGGTCATGATTGCAAGAAAACTACTTACCTGAGATGCCCATCCAACATTTTTAACAAAAACAGACTTCAAGACTTGTCCAGGATCTGGAGTGTGACTTTTTGGTGCACTGGAGGAAGGAGCACTCTGAGCCGAAAACACAGATCCCTCATAGGAAAGAATCTATAAACAGGCATTATAGTTTTTAGCTTTAGATCAATCAATATAGATCAAACATGGTGGCAAGTGTAAAAAACTTAATAAAATTGATAAACTGGAGGGAGTAAATATATGAAGTGGCAAACATTTAGATGTGAAAATTATGTAAAAAGCTTTCATGCAGAGCGTATAACCTTTTAATGAAGCCACAATCTAACTACAAAGTAGAGTAGGAGAGAGATCTCAAACAATGCAGTGTCATAATAGAACATTTCTATAATCTGAAAGGTTGCACCTGAAATTCTGTATACAGTAGATTTCACTAAAGTAATTACTTATTGCCTCTACTATACTGATCTATGCCTTAAACCACTTACAGAAGGATTGATGTTAGAATTCTGATGTGGTGAGGTAGAGCTGAATGCCCGTTTAGGAGGGCTTTGATCCTTGTGTCCACATACTGACTCCCCCGAAGATACAGATTGTGCTTGAGGTTTAGGAGAATCAGTGCTCAGTGGTCTCCTGGTTTTAGAAAAAGAATAAATCCTCATTCCTGATCCAATAGCAGTTTGTAAATATTTATTCATCACCGTGCACAAAAAAAAACAAAAACAAAAAAAAAAAAAAAAAACAAACACTACAAAGGAAACACTTTCCCCAAATGAAAGTGGGGTGGGGGGGGAATGGTTTCACAATACTAGGGCTTTTTTACTACTGGCTTTGGCACTTTTTTGGTGCAAATTGTTCCAGTTTCCACTTTCTGCGCCACCCAACACTGTGGAGAAGCTCCTCCAGCTTCAGTCTGGGCAGGGGCACTCACCAGGAATGTCCTCCATCAACACTCATTTTCACCCTGGCAATAGAATCTCTGGCCCTTCAGGTTAGGCAGGACCTTGTGTATCGAGGGATTGCTGAGGAAAAACACGGAGGATTGCACTGGGCTATATGCGAAAGACCCTTAAAGGGGTATTCCCATGAACATAATCATATCTAGATTTGTAGATAATTAAAAGTTAAACATTTTTGCAGATATAAGTAGTTAAAAATTCTGCAGTGTTTTAAAGATTTTCTCTAGCCACCTTAGTAGTGACAGTCTGTTGTCTTCATTGGTTGCCAATGGATACGACCACAAATGCCGAAACTTTCTATGGTCTGGGACTCGTCAGGAACCCAGCTATGATTTTCTTATTGTAGCTGGTTATCAGTCAGGGACACTACATGTATCAGAAGATATCCCGGGCCACGATAAGGACATCGTGGCTGATTTTCTGAGCTTAGATAGGTCCTGCATTCATGGTTGTATCCACTGGCAACCGATCATGACAACAACTTGTGACTACAAGATATTTAGAGAACATCTTTAAGACTCTGCAAAATGTTTAATTACTTATATTTGCAAAAATGTTTAACTTAACTATCTACAAATTTAAAAATGCTTATGTTCATGGGAATACCCCTTTAAAGTGTCTAGGCATGTTCATCACCAAAACCACCAACAAATGGTGGTATGGCTCTACCGCATTTTGATTTATACCTTTTGGCCGGCCAATGCTGTTTTCTCGATAAATGAGCTTCGTCCATTAAAGTAGTTATTTGTTTCTTGTACTAGCCATCAAATCTAGAATTAGGCTAACCACTTTAATTCTACTTCTGCTATATTCTACTTAGCTTTCCATTATGGCCAGTGATAGAGAGTCTGACACTATTTCCCCACTGCTTCAGCCTTGCTTCACAGGCTGGCAGCACAAGTATGGAAGGCTGCTAAGGAGATCTCTCAATGCCCAGCCCTTCACCCTAGGGTTCCATTATGGCACACTGAGGTAAAGTGGGTGCAGAAGGAAGTTTGCCTCCATGGTTTGACATATCTAGATTTTAGTTTGGCAATCACCACAGACTCAAGATAGACATCTTTTAAATTGTGACGCATCAGACACCAGTACAACAGATTAAAACAAGTGTTTGCAGGCAGTCTTATGGATGACTCTAAATAAATAAAGGGGTTATCAGAAAGTACAGACACTTTAATGGAGATTAGCCTCACCCATAGGCATATGTTAAGAATTAAAAGGGGTTGTCCATGGAGTATTCGTTTACTTGGTCCCAGGAATCACTAATGATGAAATCGGGGGTTTCAGTGACGTCACGACCCACAGGTCATGTCAACTGAGAATATGTTTGGCTCCTGGGTCGCTCCTCCCCTGATCTTACAGGTAATTAACTATCTGTGCTATGGGGGCTGTATTTACTATAGTCAGCCAGGCCCATAGGCACAGGTGAAGCCATCCTAATAGGTTATATGGATAGGGATTGCGTGGAGTAATATTGCCTTTACCAGACTCAACAACCTACAAAACTTACTGTATAGGGAAGAATATAGGCAAAAAGTATATTCTTACCTCCCGAATGTGATTGGAAACAATGACAGGTTCTCTCCCTTTTTTTCTTCTATATTGATTGCAGATTCCAAAGAGAGACAAACCTGATGACTCTGAAATAGAGACAACCACACCTGAGAATGACCACAAAGTATGATCGGATACATAGTAAAAAGTATGCAGGTGAACATGACATGATATAATATAATCAAAAGTGGAGACAGAGTTTAACATTAAAAAAAATTATCTAGCTTTAAAAAAAAAAAAAAAAGCCTATCCTCCTATCCTTAGGCCATCATTTTTGGATTGGTGGATTTAGGATTTGGTTTGGACTGTAAAGAGGATCTTTGATTTCCTCTAAGTTCGGGAGTGATTGTTACAAAAGTGACAGTACGCTGAATTCAGCACACTTTGTTTTACTAGTATATGCCCCGATTCCAGAGATATTTGTACGATTAGTTTTGGCTACCTATATGTATCACTGTAGTGTTAGAAATGTGGCCTCACAGCTCAGTGTCATGACTGGGCGGTGAGGAACACCATCACAGTAAAAGACTATAGCAGAGTACCATCATGGGGGCGTCTCTCACTTCCCAGCAATGACACTGAGCTATGAAGCCAGTCTCTCTAACACTGCAGTGATATCAGCAAAACTGAAAGTGTGCTGAATTCAGCACTGTATCAGCTTTGCAACAGTATACCACACTCCCCATCTTACTCTAGGTTCACACCTGCATCTGGTATCCGTCCGCTTGCAAACTGTTTTAAGAGAAAAACGGTTTGGTACAAAAAGGAATCCAAATGGTTACGCAGCAGATCCCCGAATCAGTCTTTTTAGACGGTTAGTCAATGGGTGTCTAAAAAAAAAAAAAAAAAAAAAAAAAAAAAAAAAAACACACAGATTGGTTGCTGCCCATCTGGTATCATTTTTTGAATGGAGAAAAAGTACTGCAAGTCCGACTTTTTTATCCGTTCAAAAGAGCGGATAGCAGACGCAAATGCTCTAAACGCAGACCTGAGGATGGTTTTTACCACCCATTGAAATCAATGGGTTTTAAATGAATAGTTTGAAATTAGCTTTTGAGGACTTTGAGATTGTTTCAAAAATGGATTTCGTGCAGAGAGCCAAACGCAGATGTGAACCCAGCCTTAGAGGACATGAAAAGTTCATCTTTAAATGGTGCAATACCCAGAACAGCCACTGCTAAAAGTACAGTGTAATGAGCTTAAAGTGAGTGAGCTACCCAAATGGCTGGTTGGCAGAATGATCAGGATCTAATAATCTTCAAGACCTATTCTAAGGATAGGCTACAAAGGTTGGCTAATTTCTTTAAGTGCCAAAAAGAAAAGGGTTTATAAAGTACCGAAGAGAGTCATTTTCTCCATTTGTAAATATTAGGACAGACCAATGCCAGTCTTAATAGTCCGCAGGCGGCGGAGGGAGCACCTCATATATGCGTTCATATACCTGGTGTATATTCCCCCTCCCCCCCCCCGCCCCCAATCAATCAGATTTTTTTCGGTAAATTGGTGAAGGCAATGCAGAGTTTAAAAAAGTTGCAACCACATTTTGTGTAAAAAATTGAGACCTTTTGTGCACTGCATGCTGGAAAAACTGGCATACAAGGCATAATAAATCTGCCCCATATGTTTGAAAATGATTACAATATTACCTCATTGGCATGATCCACATAGCACTTTATTTCATCACTCAAGCCAGTAACTCTGCTCCCTTCTTTTAGGGTATAGGACTTTCCAGACTTCTCTATGACTCGGGTAGTGTCAACTGCCTTGTGGATTTTTGCTCCTAAGAAAATAAAGCTAAGTAAAATGACATGTAAACTTTATTAATCTCTCTACCAACAGGTGGTTTGGCTCAGCAGCATCATCTTAGGTTTTGTGTGTGATAGATTGGCTATGGCCATTGCCTATTACTGTTTGCTTAAAAAAGGACCTTTTACCACCTCCACCAGTTCTTAGCATCTGTTAATGCTCCACTGATTCCAGCACAGTTGGAATTTTTTTCTCTAGCCCCCAACATTCCCAAGCAATCTGTGCTGTTCATTTTGGTGCCTGATATGCTATTTAGCCAGTATCAGAACTCAGAATCACACTTTTTTTTTTATCATCTATCACATGGCCATTTTTAAAGCAATGAAAGTGAATGAATGTATTCAAAGTGTCTGTTTTATTGCTCCACTTTTCTCAGTCTTCACAGATACAAAAACAGATATATAGACTTTCCTAGGTTTTAAAATGGCCACGTGATGGCGGTTTTTCCATTCATGTAAAGAAAACCAAAAACAGACCGATGCCTGTTTTTCACATATGTTCGGACCATGACAAATTGAATGGTCGTGTGAATAAAGAAAGGATGCAAAGAGCTACAGTTGGTAGAGGTGGTAAAAAGTCACTTTTAAAAGGGACTGTACATCCATTCACATTTTCTTTAGTCACTTAGAATTAGGGCTGGGCAATTGAATTAAATCAATTAATATGCCATTTCAAAGAAGAACAATTCTGATATTCATGAGAATCATGAAATTCATGTTAAAGCTGCCCTGGAGTCTGATCTATGCCATGCAAGATATCTTCATGGTTTTTAATAGTTGGGTGGTAGAATTAGGAACCCTGCATCAAAAATACCAGACTTCGTTTCTTTAAGCGAAAACAAGAAAATTAAGATCAAGAAGTCGACCAGAAGCACTACTTTTTCCTCTTTGTCAGACAGAAGACCCATATTCAAATCATATATCCACTTTGGGATGACATCTCTGAAGGCCAGGATTCGTAAGGAGTGTAACTTGATGGACAGACTTGCAAGTTTTAAATGCTTTTCTTTCATTCAGCACCTATCGGGGCTTGCTACCAGTTTTAAAGAATTGTACTGTCTATAGAATTAGTGGTTTCTCATTATGAAAAGCATGGTGTACAATCTACATGTACTTGGACAAGATTCAAGCAGCTGTATATTTTTATCGTCATTATTCATACCCACCCTCCCCCCATTATTCATGTTTCAAGTGAAATGAGAATCTGATCTGTGTGTTGAACCTTCCAACTTACCATCATAGAAGCAGACCTCAACATCAGTATTGGGGTAGTTCTCCATTAACATACATTTGGCATATCTGGTATAGTAGGTAACTTTAGGGGTTTTGGACCGTACAAGCTGGATGAACTTTGAGGCATACTGGTATTTTTTCCAATACTTTTCTATATCAAAAGAATAAAACGTGAACTTAAAGTTAGCAGTGTTAAGTAACTGGTCAGGCCGCTGTGGTTTACTTATTACTTGTAGTATGAATATTTTGGTTTGTCAGGGAGACACCATTAAAATGTCATATTAAATGTAAAATGTTATACTAATATAGTAAAAACATATGTAGGTTTGTTTAAAGGAGTTGTAAGGGAGTAGAAAAACATAGCTGCTTATATATATATATATATATATATATATATATATATATATATATATATACACACACACACACACACACACACACACACACACACAGTACAGACCAAAAGTTTGGACACACCTTCTCATTCCAAGAGTTTTCTGTATTTTCATGACTATAAAAATTGTAGATTCACACTGAAGGCATCAAAACTATGAATTAACACATATGTCTCTAGAAGCTCATCAAGAGAATGCCAAGAGTGTGCAAAGCAGTAATCAAAGCAAAAGGTGGCTACTTTGAAGAACCTAGAATATAAGACATATTTTCAGTTGTTTCACACTTTTTTGTGAAGTATATAATTCCACGTGTTAATTCATAGTTTTGATGCCTTCAGTGTGAGTGTACAATTTTTATAGTCTATATATATATATATATATATATATATATATATATATATATATATGAACAACCTCCTCCAAGACATTCTTCAGTTTTATGTTGATGAGCAGAGAGGACCTTTTCCTCAGACATGTACTACTGAACCATCTAATGTTATAAATTTTGAAGCAACATAAAAAAGGAAGGATCCTATTACCTGGTAAACTGTCAAATGTGTAACTTAACATGTTTTCTGGAGGAGATGGAGGTCGATCCACCAAAGGGAACCCTTTGCCTTCATTTGGATGATAAATGTAAACCTGAAAGAGTAAGTCAACCATTACTTAACATTGCTGAAAAACTCTTGATCAACATAATCCTGTAAAACAAAATCAGGGATATTGAATATAAAGTTACCATTTCTGCATGACCGTTATTACATGAGCATAGAACTATACAGACAGACAACACTTACCAAATTTCCATCACAGGATATGCGCAAGACCTCTTTGACTCGTTCCTGAGAATTATGTTCTTTCAAAAATTCCATGCAGACTTCTCCAGAGTTCAGAATGCTCACCTGCCAAAAGAAAATTCACTTATCACATCTGCAGCGCTAAGGAAAGCAGAATTGAACCAGTAGGGATCACTGATGCTCTTTGTACAAACAAAAGCTCAGATCATCGGCAAATGGAACATACCACAGCGTTCTTGGTTTTCTGTCGGATTGGCTTCAGTCTTTCTGAATTAAGAGGAGGAATAATGCTTTTCAAACAGCGATAGCTTGCAGTTTGTTGAGGTATCTTTGTCTTTATATTGTGTGGATTTTCTTCAGAGGCTGTAAGTTTCCTCATACCTTCCTTTCTTTCAAACGAAGAGTCTGTGGCTTTTTTCATCTTAACATCATCCCAGTGCATGGCTGGTTGACCGTAATAATTTGCAGCAGAGGTACTTATACTGCTCACATCCTGAGTCTTTTGCATTGGACCTGAAAATAGGAGAAAAAAAAAAAAAAAAATTATATATATATATTATTAAATTATATATATATTTTATATATTTATATTTTACACACACACGTATATGAGAAATTGTGTTTTGGCGCACACATAGCCTGAGGCTCTGGTTTCACTGTTTGATAGAGAGATGTGGGTTATGAATATTGCATGTAAAATATTATTAAAATCAAGATTCCACTAAGAAAACTGGAGTGGAACCAAGTTATTTCTCATTAATTTACACTATATTCCAATATTTTACATTTTCTATGACATTGTAACACTAGTAACCTACTAAAGCCATGTCTATTATATCCACTTCCTTTGGCTTGATCAATGACATGGGGCACCCAGAAACATGCATTAAAGCAGTCTAAGGCTCAGTGCACATTGTAGCCTATCTTCCTTCTTAGAGATATACATCAAGATGATCCTGGCATAAACTTCGGAAAGAAGGCCCTGATGTACCACAGTGTGCAGCCAAATGCACTCCTATGTAGCAAAAAAAAAAAAAAAAAAAAAAAAAAAAAAAAAACAAAAAAAACCCCACACATTTATATGCTGACATATGGACCTAATGAAGGCCAAAAAGACACAACCTATGGACCCAACTGACTTGTAATTGGATCCATTAGTCTCGGACATCTCAGCTGAACCTAAGTGGGAAAATAGCACATCTTGCAAACTTACACAAATGAGCATTAGGGGAACCAGAGGAGATCTGGACTGGAGACTGTGCTTCCCCTGCTGCTCTATTTGTGCCGCAGCTACTGTATCCCCTAACCGCTGGCTGCAATTACACCTCATCTGCAGGGTTAAAAGGGGTTGTCCAGGATAATTTAGTACTGGGGCAGGAGGCTGGGGAAGGTGAAATCTTTATAATAAAAACACACACCAAGTCGTCACTGCATGTGGCCTCAGCAGTCACGTGTGGTTAGGACTTCCGCTGGAACAAGCCTCCGGGTGCCGCTGTCCTGACACCAGAGTGCCGGGGGCAGGGAAGTATTTTTTTTTTTTTTTTAAACAATTGATGGGACAAGACAAAAACCTCTCAGTGGACAGCAGATGTATAATTAAGAGGTAAAGGTTTAGCATTTCACATACTGAGGACTACAGAGATCTGATGCAGGGGTGCGTTCTTCCAAATGCAATAAAAACCCCGAAATGCGTTATCTAATTAAAGCTTGAATCCTTTTCTACCCTGTGATCATCCTGTGATTTGATATTTGAGAGCGCAAGTCCTGGGATTCCGTAGGAACACTCTGTTCCAGTTGTACATATCTATTAAGAGGTAAAGGGAATGTATCACCTGCATATTTTTTTTTTTTTTTACTACTAAACCAGATATTTTTTTTATGCTTACTTATATAGCACCGTCATATTCTGCAGCGCTTTTCAGATATTGTCAGTCACTGTCCCATATAGGGCTCACAATCTACATTCTCTATCAGTATGTCTCAAATGACTTTTCCATTCTGTTTACTTTTTGATAGAATTAAAATATCTACAATTTTTGTTCAGGTTTATGGAGCTGCTATCTTGCCTGACCTACTATTAACACTTAAAGATGTGATTTACAGCAGCTGCATAAACACAACAGTCTTTAGTTATTCATTGAGGTCTATAATTTTCTACATAGGTGCAGAGGTCATTGTGCAATGAAGGAGAATAGCCCCTGAAGCTGCTGAAAATAAATCTCCTATAGAACAGGGTCAGTGTTTTTCTAAATATGAATAATTATATTAAGGAAAAGAAAAACACCATCAATTCATAAAAACATATTGCATTTAACATCTCTAACATTATGTAACATATTCCAATGAACACATACCATTTATTTGCATGGCTCCAAACCACTGCTGCACAGTTTCAGCATGGCACCTTTCATCAGATCTGACACCAGGGAGCTTTGGAGGACAAAAAAACTCAGGCCTTCAACAAAAAAAAAAAAAAAAAAAGTTAAAAAATAAAGAAGAGCAATGTACAATAATAATTACATAAGTAATAATTCTACTATCAGTGTCATCTGCATAATATTATTCAGTATTTTGCACAGAAGTATGTTGTGCGGAAAAAAAAAAACAACAACACACACCACAAGCACACCTTGGGTCTGGAGATATCTTGTCACATTTGCATACTTACCAAAAAGACAAAGTTTGGTAATAAAAGTATATTGCAAAATTAGACAAGTGTTGGCAGAAAATAGAAAAAAAAATTGTTCAAAAGTTTAGTCACACTTTAAATGGGTTTTTCGGTTCAGAATATTGTTGACCTAGCTTAGAACAGTATCAGATCTTGACACACCAAGGTGCGTGCATGTGTCCATATATAGTAGAGACTGTGCAGAATGTTACAACTTTATCACATTAAAATGAACTGAGCAAAAACAGCAATACCCTGCACAGCCAATACTATGTAGGCACATGCAATGTAAACTATTAAGAATGTAGAACTTGCACAATGCCACAGCCCCTCACACAGCTAAAGTGGTGGAGGTGCCAAGAATTGAACGCCAGCCAATTCGATATTGATGACCAATTCTGAGGACATACAAATAATATTTTGAACCCACAAAACCCCTTAAAGTTCGTTCTCCTGTGTGACTACTAGAGCTAGGTCCCATGCCAGTATCCCAGCTTTAATGCATATGCATACTCTTAATAAAAGTCTCACGACCCGCCCCCCCTTCCAAATATAGCTTTTAGGCAACCTTTGCTGAATAAAAACACTGCATGGTTTTGAAGATACACTGCAGACTTTATACTTCACGCTGAAAAGGTCTCCTGACCAGACCCTCACCATTAACAAGAGCAAAAGTGCTGCAACATTCTTCAGATCACTGCCAATGAAGAATACATTCACAAAATCGTTCAACCTTCTGAAGCCCAGGAGTCAACATGACTTTCACATATGTAAATAGACTCCAAGAGAAAAGTTCTTTTACTTGTCCATCCCTGACAAACAATGTGCACAATGAAAATCTATACCACAATATACCAAGATAATTCATTGCTATGAATACTACAAATTGCTCATCTATGTCACAAATTTGTTAATAGTAGGTTAACGTACAAACAGCAACACAATCCAGAGTATCATGTACTATTATAACAAAACTGGCACAATTACAATTAAAGAGAGCCACCTACAGATTGTTCATTTACCTTCTCAAACCAGAACACCAAACAGTCATGTTACTGGAAGAAACTGGACATCTAACTAAGATCTGGTTTTATACCACAGAAATATCAGTATTACAGGGATGTCTCTGAAATCCCCCAGGACATCAACAGCCATCTGCAGAAGATACCTGCTAATTGTCCACAGGGGACTCTGCTAACTGCAAGCACCATACACCTCTACATCAAGTATGGTGCGAGGGGCAAATTATATACTACAAGGTCAGCAACTGGCACCTAGACAAAGAAAAACCACATGTACACAGAGATACAACTCATCTACCATCACATGCATATCCTTTTAATTCCTCCAAATGACTGATAAAACTCTAATGATCATAAGGTTTATCACGATTTAGGTCACATGAATGATAGTAGTGGGGAAAAAACACCAAAAGGCGCAGTGTGCAGACGCTGTGGATTTGTTGTGTGAATTTCACACTACAAATTTACTGTACAGTACAATACAATACATGTGGAGGTTTTTTACATCCCATTCACACATAGCAGAAAAATTCTACACAGAAAATTGAGAATTCCACAAAATGTTCAAATCTGAAGCCTGCTCATTATGATTTTTTTTATCTCTTCAATATTAAAGGGGTATTCCCACAAACATATCCATTTTTAAAGTTTGTAGATAATTAAAAGTTAAATATTTTTGCAAATATAAGTAATTAAACATTCTGCAGAGATTTAAAGATTTTCTCTAAATATTTTGTGGTCACAAGTTGTTGTTTTGATCAGTTGTCAGTAGATCCGACCATGAATACAGGACCTTTCTAAGGTCAGAAAATCAGCCATGATTTCCTTATTGTGACCGGAATATCTTCAAATACATGAATTGTTCCTGCCTGATAACCCAACTACAATAAGAAAATCATGGCTGGGTTCCTGACAAGTACTAGACGATAGAAAGTTTCTGCATTCGAGGTCGTATCCATTGGCAACTGATCAAGACAAAAGATGGTTAGAGAAAATCTTTCAAACTCTGCAGAATTTGTAACTACATATATTTGCAAAAATGTTTAACTTTTAATTATCTACAAATATAGATATGATAATGTTCATGGGAATACCCCTTTAAGATAAGGCCCCACATTGCGGAAACGCAGCTTTTTTTGATGCAGATTTTGTTGTGGTTTTTTGAGCCAAAGCCAAGAATGGCTACAAAAGGAATGGGAAGTATATAGGAAGTTCTTATACTACTACCTTCTGCTCAATCCACTACTGACTTTGGCTCTAAATAACGCAACTAAATCTGCAACAAAAAGGAGCTGCGTTTCCGCAACGTGGGGTCTAAAGCCTTAAAGGCAGAATTCGTGCAGACTTTGCTGCAGAATTGCCTTATTCACTAGATATTATCTTGGTCAGTATTTTTGCATCAGTGTTTGTATCCCAAAACCAGAAGTGGAGACTACCCAGAGAAGGTACAATGGAAAGATTTCTGTGCTTTTGACCTGCTGTCGGTTTTGGCTTACAATCACTGGTACAAAATGCTGACGTGTAAATACTGTCTGATCTAGTTTGTGAAGTCATGTGACAGACTGACAAACAGCAGTTTTAGGTATTATCGTCCTAAAAAATACCATTTAGACATCAAGTCAAGATAGCTTCCGAAGTTGTGCAATTACAATACTGGAAATGGTCATGTTGATACTTCTAGATCTATAAGACACTGTAGAAAGCAGTTCACTTTTATTTAGGGGAATAAATTATAAAAAAAAAAACGTGGAATAGACATTACTTACGGAGTTTTCTCTTTCACTGGAGGAGAGGTAAGTCTATCCAAAGAGCTGTGGGTAGCTTTGCCTGTAAATATCTGAGGGATATCTCCATAACTGTTAGCAGGAGAAGATGCAGAGGTCCTGTACCCACTCAACTGACCAGGTTTATTCAATGCCTCCACAGAGTGACATCTGTCCACAAAGCTGTTTGGTTTACTCTGTGTCTGACTATGTGAGGCACCAGTTCTGTCAGAAGAGTGCGCCCTACGGAGGTAGCGAGAATGTGGTCTATCTTCACTGACAACAGGTTTTCTCCCCCGTCTTTCAGCGTCATTCTCTTCTCTTTGACAACTATGGAAGCTTCCACCATCCACTGTCAAAACATCATTTGGTTGTCTCTCCTTGAAATGAAAAGCATTCATTTTGTTGGGAAGTGAAGGTCCTGATAAAATCCTTTTCTCCTGCAAGCGGCTACTAACACTAACCCCAGAGGAACCAGTAAATCCTGTAGAGATTGTAGCATGGCCACTGTCAATGGAGTCTTCAACAGCCCCCATATCATCACAAGTGGAAGAAGAGTAACCAGTCATAAATGAATGGTCCAACACAGATGAAAGACTCAACCGATCAGCAGGATTTTTTCGCAGCAACTGAAAAATCAGATCCTTAGCCTCCCTTGACACAAAATTGGGCATTTCATAGTCAGCCAAAACTATCTTATTTAAAGTGTTCTTCACAGTGTCTGTGTCAAAAGGAGGTCTTCCCACAAGAAAAGTATACAACATGCAACCCAAAGACCAAACATCAGACTCGAGACCATGAGCACTCCTGGTAGCAATTTCTGGCGCAATGTAGTTTGGAGTACCACACATTGTGAAGTGCTTCTCATTTGGCAATTTCAACTGAGCTGCTAATCCAAAGTCTGCAATCTTAATATTCAGGTCATTGGAGAGCAGGAGGTTGGAAAGAGTGAGATCCCTATGTAGAATGCCATGAGAATGCAGATA
The DNA here is from genome assembly GCA_947044405.1 of Leptodactylus fallax. Classification (NCBI taxonomy): domain Eukaryota; kingdom Metazoa; phylum Chordata; class Amphibia; order Anura; family Leptodactylidae; genus Leptodactylus; species Leptodactylus fallax. The sequence continues at coordinate 6,889,081 of CAMRHE010000012.1, forward strand.
GAGCATACCCTTCACAATCTGTTCCATGAAGTGGCGAGCTGTGGGAAAATGAAGGATAGGTGATAAATGCCTGCCTGTTGGTGATCTGATCAGCGTTCACAAGAACAGGAGTGCCTGATCCACTTCGGAAATAGAACACGTGGTGCACATCAGGACCACCACTTCATTCATTTCCATGGGACTTAGCTTGATCTACATCACTACTATAGAGGTCAACAGTGCAAGGGTCGTGCTTGCACACTACCACTCCATTCACAAAGCAGACTCTGGCAACCCTGTTCTTGTCATTGCTTTTTTAGAATTACACTTTTAAACTAAAGTTACAGCCTCTTAGCTCTGTATAAAGCTGATCATATACATGAGATATTTATCTGCAGGTCCAGCTACTTTTAATAGCTGTTAATCTTATATGTGTATGATTACCACAGACACCAGAATCTTGGCACAATTAAAAAAAAAAAAAAAAAAAAAAAAAGTGTAGTTGGATCTACCAAAGGTCTGCACATATCTTATGTGGATAGCTAGCCTAAGGTTAGGGCCCTACTTAAATTTTTGGTTGTAGTGAAATCACAGATGACTGTAGTTGTTGCACAACCTCAATGTGGAAGGAAGTTAGTCAACAACTACAGGAAATCCAATATGGTCAGATTTGGGTAGGTGCAAACAGAAAAATCCACCACAAATTCATATTGAATCCACAGCAAAATGTGCATATGTAATATGATTTTGTTGCAGATTTCACCACTCTACACAGTGAAAGCTACAAAATCGGTGGTAAAAAAAAGTCTTCAACAGAAATTGCCTTGCTGTGGACATTGAGATCTACAGCACAGGTCAATTTACCAGTTAAAAAAAACTCTACAGTATGTGGATACGATTTGTTCAAATATCATCCATATGGTTGGTACTGCAATCTGCTGTGGATTTCCTATGTACAAATCTGCAATTTCTGCTGTGTGCAGTATATCATGGAATAGCACATCACAAAACTGTGTTCAAATTGCAACACAGATTCCATGAGAGTGGATATACATATGTATATCTACAAGTCACATGTACTGTTCTCTTGCTTACCTTCTTTTTCAGAAAACGGTTTCTTCCTGTTCTTTAAATATCTGTTCATTTCTCCATTGTGACACATCTCTAGTATCAGGTATACATAGTTACTGTCTTCAAAATAGTTGTAAAGCTAGATATATATAAAAAAAAAAAAAAAAGTTGCTTTATAAAAAATACACAGAGGAAAAAAAAAAATCTAAAGACCACTCCAAATCCATCAAAACTCATACCTCCAAGATAGATGGATGTTTTAACTGGCAGTGGATCTCCACCTCATTGCGCACCCTCTGCACCATGCCAACCCTCTGCATTGCTTTTTTGTCAATCTGAATATTGAAAAGTCAGAAAATGAAGAAATTAGCAGAACACCACAAATAAATAACAATACAAAGAAAACTATAGCACGTATATGATATTAAATAATTTTATATAGGACTTACCATTTTTATAGCAACCTCGATGCCAGTATTGATGGACTGTGCCCTGTAAACGCAGGCAAACGAACCTTTTCCAAGGAGGTTGAGGACCTTGAAGTCCTGGAAAACAAGTAATATGTAAAGAATTAGTCATGAACATCAGTCAGATGTAAAATAAAGACTTGTGATAAAGGCTTGCAGCTGCTGAGTACCCCACTGATCTGTAGGAGCTGTACAGGCAGAGCCATAGGGATGTACACTGGGGTGGTGTACATGTGCCAACCAGACAGGGTCTTAGCCCATGGTGTCAGGTGTTACACAGGGCACCCCAGTCTATGTGGGGTGCCACCATTACCTCAATGCTGTTCTCTCCTTGCAGCAAGGGTTTGCAGCCTCCTCCTGCCTGCTTGTCATGCTCCCCATTACAGGAATGGTCCTTGGAGGTGAGATTGGGGAAGAGGAAGGTGAGGACCCTCTCCAGCATGTTGATGTGTGCACAGATCAGCGAGCAGGAGACTACTGAGCAGGCAGGAGATGGCTCCCATCAACACATCCCGGTTCTGTTCCCGCTGCTGCAACTGACAGCACAACCACAACATGACAAGTCCCAGGTACCACAACATGACAGTACCGAGGGAGGGGCGAGTCAGTACGCAGCCCCCGGGGACGCTATAGTAACTATAGCGCTCAGCCTAACTACTGCCACCATAGCAACCGGACAGACACCGTCCCCCCTACCCTCCCTCTTCATCTGTGCGGTACATACCTCTATCCTCCCTCCTATACTGCTCGCCATGGCTCTTCTGCTCCACTCTGGCTCGGCTCATCCTCGCTGGCTCACTGCAGGACCCCGGATTGTACCGGTGATCAGTTGGTGTCGGCGGGGAAGGCTTGGGCTCTCGGCGCCCGGTTCCATTCCCGCCGCTCAAGTTATTTGAAAATTCCGCCCGTTATAGTCACGTGATCCGAAGATGACGTCAGAGGAAATGCCTGCAGTTGTGAGAAGAGAGAAGTTTTTTTTTGTTTTTTTTTTTTTGTCAGTTTTCAATAAAGCTTTGTTTCTAAAGTTATTTCTACGGATGCTGTAAGAGACGGGACTGACGGGCTCGCTATGGAGAGTATACAGTGTGTGTGAGAATAGGGCAGGTAGCACCCATCGCTAGTGTTCAGCCTGTGGTTACCCTTGTAAATATCTTATGGTCTTCTTTATGTCATGTCCTCCTATAGACTGTACAGATTGCTTTTAATACTCGCACGGCTTGCAGGCTTTCTGTAGTTCACACTTAGAGTATGTTCACACCAGTGGCGTAACTAGGAATGGCTGGGCCCCAAGGCGAACATTTGACATGGGGGGCCCCCCCAAGCCGCCGCCCCCAACCCCCCCCCCCACACAAACCGCATTCCTGCGCACACTATTATGCCCCATAGTGGCCCCTGCACACGGTATTATGCCCCATAGTGGCCCCTGGACACGGTATTATGCAGCATAGTGGCCCCTGCACACAATATTATGCCCCATAGTGGCCCATGCACACAGTAGTTTGCCCCATAGTGGCCCCAGCACACTGTAGTTTGCCCCATAGTGGCCCCGACACACAGTAGTTTGCCCCATAGTGGCCCCTGCACACAGTAGTTTGCCCCATAGTGGCCCCTGCACACAGTAGTTTGCCCCATAGTGGCCCCTGCACACAGTAGTTTGCCCCATAGTGGCCCCTGCACACAGTAGTTTGCCCCATAGTGGCGCCTGCACGCAGTAGTTTGCCCCATAGTGGCCCCTGCACACAGTAGTTTGCCCCATAGTGGCCCCTGCACGCAGTAGTTTGCCCCATAGTGGCGCCTGCACACAGTAGTTTGCCCCATAATAGCCCCTGCACACAGTAGTTTGCCCCATAATAGCCCCTGCACACAGTAGTTTGCCCCATAGTGGCCCCTGCACACAGTATTATGCTCCATAGTGGACCACCCATGAACGATTATTATACTCTGGGGTCTTTTCAGACCCCAGAGTATAATGATCGGAGACCCAGGGGAGGGAGGATAGAAACATAGAAAACACTGCAACTTACCTCTTCCTCGCTCCGGTGCACTCCCGTGCGCTACTTCGGCCATCTTCAATGTCGGACCGGATCTCGCACGATCCAGGCCGGCGTCGCGACGCATAATGACGTCGGCTGACGTCTGGGACTTTACCAAACAGGCCCGAAGCCTGCGGAGCGGCGGAGAGGTGAGTTACAGTGTTTTTTATGTTCGCTCACCTCCCCTGGGCCCCTGATCGTTATACTCCGGGGTCTCAAAAGACCCCAGAGTATAATGATAGCAGTGATTGTGGGGTTCGCGGTAGCGACTGCCACAGGGCTCCGGGCCCCGTAATGTTCCGGGCCCTGTGGCAGTCGCTACCACTGCTACCCCGGTAGTTACGCCCCTGGTTCACACAGAGTTTTTTGCAAGCTGAAAAAATCTTTCCCTACCATTGCTTTAGTACTGTTGCCACTTTGTACATCATGTAAATCATCTTCATCCAAGAGGAGCATTACATGAATAATTCCTGTTAGGAAGTGCACAGAGCAAGGTGTTCCTGGGAAATGTAGTTTTCACAAGCGGAGCAGACAGGCATATGTTCCATATTAAGGACTGTACACGGTGAAGTCACAGTTACTGTGCTGATAGTTCATCCATATGGTTGCTCATGTTTTTGTTTTTTTTTAAAGTTGGATGTTAGGAAAACCCCTTTAATATGTTTGACACATCTTGACCTGTCAAACTGTCAGAAAATGAAGTCATTACCAGTTATTTGCATAACTCAATATCAACAAAAATGGGCCCTTATGAGATATCCAACAAATTGTTATAGGTGTGTAGGTCAGGTGTTTTGACCATATGGTGTAGTTACCCAGTGTCAAAATGGGGTACCTAGGACCCACCAGTGAAATTAATTCTGGGGGCCTACTATAGAGCCACATGCAAATACTGTATTACCTGACACTTGTTTGCAAATTCCTAAAATGTCACCAACATAGATTTATTCTTAAGTAGTGATTTGCTGCTTAGCCTTTGTCTCTGGTTTCTGTCCTGCGACCCTGTCCGTAGCCTGTTGACTGGTTCTTGCCTTGAACTAGGGCCCTCTTAGATGTGTGAGCTAGGAACATGTGCTCACACAGCAACAAACCTTAGGCAGTAGTAAGACGTTGCAGGATGATTGGTGACTCGATCCCCTGCAGTGTGATAGAGAAGATGAGGCCCGGACAGAAAGATACTGGTTGGCCTTATTCTGCACCTTAATGTCATCTCAGCTGGTCAATGTGTCTACAGTATATAAAAATAAACTGGGTAGTTTCTTTAATCTACCAAGTATATTATACAAATGCATAGCTTGATAAAATGCTGTATGATGAGTATCTGTGTGAAGAACAATGAGAATACTGTGCTGGACCCACAAAGGGATTCACCTGTGGTCCAGTCTGAGCCTGTACTTGACAACCTTCCAGGATTGTGTGGGAGTCTTCTGAAAAAGCGGAAGTTCTCCAGGATGGGCAGATACATCTCCCTAAGGCTAAAGCCCCACGTTGCGGAAACGCAGCTTTTTTTTTGTTGCAGATTTTGTTGCGGTTTTTTGAGCCAAAGCCAGGAGTGGATTGAGGAGAAGGGAGAAGTATAAGAAACTTTGTATATATTTCTCATTCCATTTGTAGCCATTCTTGGCTTTGACTCAAAAAAACGCAACAAAATCTGCAACAAAAAAAGCTGCGTTTCTGTAACTTGGGGCCTCAGCCTAAAAGTCAACAAAGGTCATTCATTGACAGCTTCACTGGATGAATTGTACTGTGCTAATAGAAGTCAGTGCTAGTTGGAAATATTATGGGTGACTCCACCACATTTATGTGATCATTCTGGCTCTGTTATGCGTGTACTATTGCTGTCATGAAGCATGACCAAGATTAGTGACAGGGTTTATATATATAACTATGATCCAGTAGGAAAACATTTCTTTATCCAGAGGGTAGGGGAGATATTACATTTTGTGAAGGTCAGTATTTACAATGTGGATGAAACATGAAATATTTGTCACCAGAGTTTATAATCATATCTATATTTGTAGATAATTAGAAGTTAAATATGTTTGCAAATATAAGTATTTAAAAATTCTGCAGAGTTTTAAAGATTTCCTCTAACTATCTTAGTAGTGACAGTCTGTTGTCTTGATCGGTTGCCAATGGATACGACCACAAATGCAGAAACTTTCTATGGTCTGGGACTTGTCAGGAACTCAACCATGATTATCTTATTGTAGTTAGGTTATCAGGCAGGGACACTACATGTATCAGAAGATATCACAGCCACAATAAGGAAATCATGGCTGACTTTCTGACCTTAGAAAGGTCCTGCATTCATGGTTGTATCCATTGGCAACCAATCAAGACAACTTGTGACCACAAGATATTTAGAGAAAATCTGTAAATCTCTGCAAGGTGTTTAATTACTTATATTTACAAAAATGTTTAGCTTTTAATTATCTACAAATACAAAAATAGTTATGTTCATGGTTAAGTAGAGGGGGTCCCCATCTTTTCGCCAGCCTGGATAATGACTATTAAGAGAGCAGCCCATGCTTTGGAGGATCACACGTCCATGCCTTACAGTGGGGAAAAAAAGTATTTAGTCAGCCACCAATTGTGCAAGTTCTCCCACTTAAAAAGATGAGAGGCCTGTAATTGTCATCATAGGTAGACCTCAACTATGAGAGACAAAATGAGAAAACATATCTAGAAAATCACATTGTCTGATTTTTTAAGAATTTACAGTACAGACCAAAAGTTTGGACACACCTTCTCATTCCAAGAGTTTTCTGTATTTTCATGACTATAAAAAATGTAGATTCACACTGAAGGAATCAAAACTATGTATTAACACATGTGGAATTATATACTTAAAAAAATGTGAAACAACTGAAAATATGTCTTATATTCTAGGTTCTTCAAAGTAGCCACCTTTTGCTTTGATTACTGCTTTGCACACTCTTGGCATTCTCTTGATGAGCTTCAAGAGGTAGTCACCTGAAATGGTCTTCCAACAGTCTTGAAGGAGTTCCCAGAGATGCTTAGCACTTGTTGGCCCTTTTGCCTTCACTCTTCGGTCCAGCTCACCCCAAACCATCTCGATTGGGTTCAGGTCTGGTGACTGTGCAGGCTAGGTCATTTGGGGTAGCACCCCATCACTCTCCTTCTTGGTCAAATAGCCCTTACACAGTCTGGAGGTGTGTTTGGGGTCATTGTCCTGTTGAAAAATAAATGATGATCCAACTAAACGCAAACCGGATGGAATAGCATGCCGCTGCAAGATGCTGTGGTAACCACGCTGGTTCAGTATTCCTTCAATTTTGAATAAATCCCTAACAGTGTCACCAGCAAAGCACCATCACACCTCCTCCTCCATGCTTCACGGTGGGAACCAGGCATGTAGAGTCCATTCATTCACCTTTTCTGCGTCGCACAAAGACATGGTGGTTGGAACCAAAGATCTCAAATTTGGACTCATCAGACCAAAGCACAGATTTCCACAGGTCTAATGTCCATTCCTTGTGTTCTTTAGCCCAAACAAGTCTCTTATGCTTGTTGCCTGTCCTTAGCAGTGGTTTCCTAGCAGCTATTTTACCATGAAAGTCTGCTGCACACAGTCTCCTCTTAACAGTTGTTGTAGAGATGTGTCTGCTGCTAGAACTCTGTGTGGCATTGACCTGGTCTCTAATCTGAGCTGCTGTTAACCTGCGATTTCTGAGGCTGGGGACTCGGATGAACTTATCCTCCGCAGCAGAGGTGACTCTTGGTCTTCCTTTCCTGGGGCGGTCCTCATGTGAGCCAGTTTCTTTGTAGAGCTTGATGGTTTTGGCCACTGCACTTGGGGACACTTTCAAAGTTTTCCCATTTTTTCGGACTGACTGACCTTCATTTCTTAAAGTAATGATGGCCACTCGTTTTTCTTTACTTAGCTGCTTTTTTTCTTGCCATAATACAAATTCTAACACTCCATTCAGTAGGACTATCAGGTGTGTATCCACCTGACTTCTGAACAACACAACTGATGGTCCCAACCCCATTTATAAGGCAAGAAATCCCACTTATTAAACCTGACAGGGCACACCTGTGAAGTGAAAACCATTTCAGGTGACTACCTCTTGAAGCTCATCAAGAGAATGCCAAGAGTGTGCAAAGCAGTAATCCAAGCAAAAGGTGGCTACTTTGAAGAACCTAGAATATAAGACATATTTTCAGTTGTTTCACACTTTTTTGTTAAGTATTCCACATGTGTTAATTCATAGTTTTGATGCCTTCAGTGTGAATCTACAATTTTTATAGTCATGAAAATACAGAAAACTCTTGGAATGAGAAGGTGTGTCCAAACTTTTGGTCTGTACTGTATTTGCAAATTATGGTGGAAAATAAGTATTTGGTCGCCTACAAACAAGCAAGATTTCTGGCTCTCAACAGACCTGTAACTTCTTCTTTAAGAGGCTCCTCTGTCCTCCACTCATTACCTGTAGTAATGGCTCCTGTTTGACATTATCAGTATAAAAGACACCTGTCCACAACCTCAAACAGTCACACTTCAAACTCCACTATGGTGAAGACAAAAAAGCTGTGGAAGGACACCAGAAACAAAATTGTAGACCTGCACCAGGCTGGGAAAACTGAATCTGCAATAGGCAAGCAGCTTGGTGTGAAGAAATCAACTGTGGGAGCAATAATTAGAAAATGGAAGACATACAAGACCACTGATAATCTCCCTCCATCAGGGGCTCCATGCAAGATCTCACCCCGTGGGGTCAAAATGATCACAAGAACGGTGAGCAAAAATCTCAGAACCACACGGGGGGACCTAGTAAATGACCTGCAGAAAGCTGGGACTAACGTAACAAAGGCTACCGTCAGTAACACACTACGCCGCCAGGGACTCAGATCCTGCAGTACCAGACGTGTCCCCTTGCTTAATCCAGTACATATCCGGGCCCATCTGAAGTTTGCTAGAGAGCATTTGGATGTTCCAGAAGAGTATTGGGAGAATGTCATATGGTCAGATGAAACCAAAGTAGAACTGTTTGGTAGAAACACAACTCGTTGTGTTTGGAAGAGAGTGAATGCTGAGTTGCATCCAAAGAACACCATACCTACTGTGAAGCATGGGGGTGGCAACATCATGCTTTGGGGCTGTTTCTCTGCAAAGGGAATGATCTGTGTACATGAAAGAATGAATGGGGCCATGTATCGTGAGATTTTGAGTGCAAACCTCCTTCCATCAGCAAGGGCATTGAAGATGAAACGTGGCTGGGTCTTTCAGCATGACAATAATCCCAAGCACACCGCCAGGGCAATGAAGGAGTGGCTTCGTAAGAAGCATTTCGAGGTCTTGGAGTGGCCTAGCCAGTCTCCAGATCTCAACCCCATAGAAAACCCTTTGAGGGAGTTGAAAGTCGGTGTTGCCCAGCGACAGCCCCAAAACATCACTGCTCTAGAGGAGATCTGCATGGAGGAATGGGCCAACATACCAGCAACAGTGTGTACCAACATTGTGAAGACTTACAGAAAACGTTTGACCTCTGTCATTGCCAACAAAGGATATATAACAAAGTATTGAGATGAACTTTTGTTATTGATCAAATACTTATTTTCCACCATAATTTGCAAATAAATTCCTTAAAAATCAGACAATGTGATTTCTGGATTTGTTTTCTCATTTTGTCTCTCATAGTTGAGGTCTACCTATGATGTCAATTACAGGCCTCTCTCATCTTTTTAAGTGGGAGAACTTGCACAATTGGTGGCTGACTAAATACTTTTTTTCCCCACTGTATATGGACAAACCGTACACTGTAAGTTTTTCTATACTCTGCAGCGGCACTGCAGGGAAACTGAACACTTTCTACCAGGTTGCCCTGCAGATTACAGATAATTGCTGGGGGTCTAAGCAGCAGGATCAGCACAATGTTAAAGGATCTTGCAAAGAAAAAAATTGTTACAAGTGGACAGCCCCTTTCAAATAAAACTAGCGTACATTGCTATGGTTTTCTGCATTATCATGGTACCAAAAATCACTTCAAAAGAACTTGTGAACCCTGTCAGATCTGGAAAAGACTGAAGAGTATTAAACATTCAAAGACTCATTGTTTTTCTGACCATGTTCTACTTTCTTCACACATTGTTGGCCTCAGAGCTGTGATTATAGGAAGGACATACAAATGAGCAATGACTTTTTTTGTTGCCTTCTGTTTAGGGAAATTATATTAAGACATATCTGGCACAAGAAAGGTCAGTGATCTCTTTAGAAAGGTATTTGCATTCACTATTGTTCTACCATTTCTTACCCGGTGTCACCAAATGTTTCTAAATTATGTCACCATGGTAACCTCTACATAGCTGACTACACAGCTTTTCAGTGCAGACCTGCTGCTGGCACTACACTGCACACTTGTCTTAAGCAACGCTCCTCTATACTCTCTTATAGTAAGTACTGGGATCACATCATCTCTCTTTCTAAAAGTTTATTTTGTGACCAATAACTACAGACAAATCTTTATTATGTGATGTCACTTTAAAGAGGTTTTCATAGAGTTTCTAATTTATTATTCTTAGAAGCGTTTTAATAAATAACTTTATTGATGTGCCCTTCTGAGCCCTGGTGTAGTTGTGGTCATATGACTGTGTTTCTTACTGCTTTAAATTAGCTTATTCATGTTAAAGTAATAAAATATTCATCACAGGCAATTTCACTAGTGCAGTTTCACCATTATAAAATAAACAAGAAGATAAAATGTAAAGAGGTTGTCTTACCAAGTCTATTTCCAAGAATGGAATAATGTCCTATCAGAAAAGCCTTTAAAAACATACATACATACTCAGATCTGCCAAGCATACGTATTTACTGCTCAAGTGAGTACTCATCTTTTGTAGAATTTATCTAATGTCTATGGTATTATAAAGGTGTATTTACTAAATACAGTGGGGAAAAAAAGTATTTAGTCAACCACCAATTGTGCAAGTTCTCCCACTTAAAAAGATGAGGCTCGGCCTGTAATTGTCATCATAGGTAGACCTCAACTATGAGAGACAAAATGAGAAAACAAATCCAGAAAATCACATTGTCTGATTTTTAAAGAATTTATTTGCAAATTATGGTAGAAAATAAGTATTTGGTCAATAACAAAAGTTCATTTAAAACTACTTTTTTTCCCCCCACTGTATTCAGGAATACAAACTCCTGTACAAATATCTTTCAACAAATTTAGAAACAGCAGAAAACAAACATAAAAATTAGTAAACAAATTGCATGGAAGTAATATGAACAATCCCATTCAACTATCATCATAAACGTATGCTAGGCTTACATTAGCGCTTGCTTTCCATTGTTCGCATCCGTCAGGGGACCCAAACAACAGAAAGATGGACCTCTAAAACAGCGTTTACACACGGAGCCCGGTGGACCCCGTTGACTATAATGGGTTCCGCCAGGCGTCCGTCGTTTTTTAAACTGAAAGCGGTGGAGAAAATATGTCCTCAGTGGAGGATTTTTTTTCTTCAACGATTTTCAGCAGATTCTGCGACCAATGCAGATGTGAACCCAGCCTTACATTTCGTGTTATTGTATTGTTTTATATGAAACATCCGCTTTTAAAGCAAGGAAGTCAATATAATTACATTAAGATGGGTTTTATCACTTTTATTCAGTTAAGAGAAGGCTCCTATTTTAAATTTTTATGACAAGTCCATTTCTGGAGACCTTTTTCAGATTTTTGGCTACCATAATCTCTACTGAGTTTTTTGGAAAAGTATCTGCAATTGGAAGCTAGTCATTGCCAGGTAGGTAGCCTGTTTCACTGCATATATGTGTAGGGAAGAAACTGCTCTGGATTATACTTATACTTTATTCTGAGCAGCTGTTGTCCCAGGTGCCATTTCTGCAGAAGCAGGTGCTATCCTGAAGACATAATGCTTTTTCTTGAGACAACAGGGATCTGAGCTAATCCCTCTTTTATTGTTAACTTGCATACAGTGCAAAAATATATACAAAATTTTGTGCACATTGTTATGATGAGTAAGGCTACGTTCACATTTGCCCTGGAGTCTCCGTAGGAAATCTGCAGAGGGAAAAGTCCTGCACGGAGGATTTTTTCCTCCAACAGTTTCTATTTTAAAAAGATGAACACCATTATAGTCCATGGGGTCTGTCGGACTCTGTGTGTTACCGCTATTTTAGGAGTCTGCCTCTCCATTTTTCTGGTCCTCCAACAAACTAGAACAACAGAGAGGGGACGCTAGTGTGAACCTAGCATAAATCTCACAAGAAACCTGTTTCTAGAATAATATATTTATATGTACCACAAAGCTCATTGTTCATTGTCTCTAAAAGTCTTTACAAAGCTAATAATTAGAAGGATTCCCACAACAGCTCATTAAGGGGTTACTGTAATGATCAAAGGCTCTGTTCACACTGCTGTCATGGTTACCCTACCAATTCACACGATAGACATCAACTGTGCCTGATAGACCCCAGTGCCATATAATTGAGTCTTTCATTTAGACAGTGATGAAAGAATGCTGGCCCATTATTTCTGTCATATCATTTGGAACTGCCCACAGAGCCTCTGTAAATAAGGAAATAAATTGTTGTGCTGTTTGGGCTTCATTTAAAGGGACTTTTGACAGATCCAAAACGCTTCTCAAACAATGACCGTGCCATGTAGGGACCTTTAATAGAAGCAGAAACATATCTTTGTGACCACACACCAAAGAAGCAAAGCAGAGACAACTATCTTTTGATGCATTTGCAAATCAGCTTGCAAGTGCAAAGGAGGGGGCAAGGCCTGATTTACTAAATTACCTACAGACAGTCATGATGTAGAGAGGGTGAAAATGTCAATTACAATTAAAGGGGAGGCATTGGGCTCTGATTTCAGATGAGAGATAGAACAAAAGCAACTGTCTGTAAGCAAATCTGACTATTTTGAATATCCATAAAAAGAAGATTATTTTTTCTTCAAGGTACGTTTCTGCTCCTATTAAAGGCTCCTACATGCTACAATTAATGGTTTGGGAGGCAGGCATTTTGGATTTGACAGAGTACCTTTAAATAGCGCTATACATTGTATTTTTCAGTTGTATATTTGTGTTTTACTATTGCAGTTTTTGAAGGGCTACCTCAAAATATTTTACTCAAGAAAACATTGACAGTGCTTAAATGGTCACTAAGTTTTCAACAAACTTCGCAAAAATCAATAGCACAATTGAATATAAGAAACTTTGTATTCTACAGTACTGTGCTAAAGATATTTGTAACAACCTACCTGCAAAGTTCATTCACAAACTGTGTGCAAGTATCCCTAGAAGAATTGATACTGTTTTGAAGGCAAGGGCCGTCAATAAAAATATTGATTTGATTTAGATTTGTCTTTTATTCAATCACTTCATTTTGGTAATTGACAAAAATAAACTATTAACACTTCTATTTTTGAAAGCATTCTTACTTTGCAGAGTACTATATCTTAGGCTCCTTTCCTCCATCAGTACCTCAGTTCACGGATAACTAAAAATTAGAGTTAGAGCCTTCATAGAAGAAAAATGCTAAAAATCCTGAATTCCAGACATAATGTCCAGAAATGGTGTTACTTATCATGCTCAGCTTACCCTAAAAAGTCATCTAAAATGTTAGGTGCACTTTAAAATTTGGGAGATTTACAATGAAGTAGATATGTAAAAGTTTGTGCATACAGATATAGGAATCATGTAGCAAGTCACATAGCTTACAAAGTTAAATTCAATGGATTTCAGTGTATTACTATAGAGTTTATGTTAAAATTGCAAAGAAATCACCTAGCACCAGTTTTTTATTATAGTACATTCAATACACAAGCTATGCGTATATACATACAGTTCCTTGCGAAAGTATTCGGTCCCCTTGAACTTTTCAACCTTTTGCCACATTTCAGGCTTCAAACATAAAGATATAAAATTTAAATTTTTTGGTGAAGAATCAACAACAAGTGGGACAAAATTGTGAAGTGGAACGAAATTTATTGGTTATTTTAAACTTTTGTAAAAAATAAAAAACTGAAAAGTGGGGCGTGAAATATTATTCGGCCCCTTTACTTTCAGTGCAGCAAACTCACTCCAGAAGTTCAGTGAGGAGCTCTGAATGATCCAATGTTGTCCTAAATGACTGATGAAGATAAATATAATCCACCTGTGTGTAATCAAGTCTCCGTATAAATGCACCTGCTCTGTGATAGTCTCAGGGTTCTGTTTAAAGCGCAGAGAGCATCATGAAGACCAAGGAACACACCAGGGAGGTCCATGATACTGTTGTGGAGAAGTTTAAAGCCGGATTTGGATACAAAAAGATTTCCCAAACTTTAAACATCCCAAGAAGCACTGTGCAAGCGATCATATTGAAATGGAAGGAATATCAGACCACTGCAAATCTACCAAGACCCGGCCGTCCCTCTAAACTTTCATCTCAAACAAGGAGAAGACTAATCAGAGATGCAGCCAAGAGGCCCATGATCACTCTGGATGAACTGCAGAGATCTACAGCTGAGGTGGGAGAGTCTGTCCATAGGACAACAATCAGTCGTACACTGCACAAATCTGGCCTTTATGGAAGAGTGGCAAGAAGAAAGCCATTTCTCAAAGATATCCATAAAAAGTCTCATTTAAAGTTTGCCACAAGCCACCTGGGAGACACACCAAACATGTGGAAGAAGGTGCTCAGGTCAGATGAAACCAAACTCGAACTTTTTGGCCACAATGCAAAACGATATTGTGAAAGATCCTCAGTGCGCCAACACCGCTTTGGCCCACACCTGAGACTTCTTTCATAAAAAACCACACTCACCGCCAGTGAGTGCTGGGTTCACAAGATAAATACAAGACAAGCTTTCTAAATTTTATATATTTATTAACCACTAAATGGGTCGGTATTAACATCTAACACATGCAGTTCAGAATAGATATGTAGATATATGCAAGCATTAACAGTTACTAGTTACAATATACAGTACAATAAAATAAAAGTGAAATAATTACTTTACCACACATCTCCTTGATGTGGCTCTATAATCCAACCCTCACACATGGCATGTGGGGCTAACCAGTGGAGGCAGCAACATCACAACATTCCAGCCTGCATGCTCATCACAGTATATCCCAGTAGTCTCATCACAGTATCCTCTCAGTGGTAGTCTCTTGTAGTCTCATCATAGTATTTTCTCAGTGGTAGTCTGACAGGAATCTCTCTCACTGACCTCTTACCTCATCTTTTATACCCTTGATTACACCACCCAGAATGAGGTCACCGGCAACGGCAAGTCTGATTGATTAATGCACTCAAGTCAAGATTCTTTGTAAGGAGATAGGACCAAGTGGAATGACACAATGCCTTCTATATGTTATCAACTAGGTCTGATCAATAGCCTAGTCCAAACAATACATGTGTATTTGATCACTCAGGGCTATGTAGGAATTCAATGGAGCCATTCTGGGATGGATACAAAGCCCTATTGTTACATTGTTGCCACTAATGTCAACATACACCTAGGATTAGAGCTGTGCACATTATGAGTAAATGGAACTAAGAGGGAGATACGATACCCAGAGATCAAAATACATCTTTGAGTTATAGCCATATTTACGTGGAATCATCACAGATATGTTTGGCATAAAAGCAACACAGCTCATCACCCTGAACACACCATCCCCACTGTCAAACATGGTGGTGGTAGCATCATGGTTTGGGCCTGCTTTTCTTCAGCAGGGACAGGGAAGATGGATGGAGCCAAATACAGGACCATTCTGGAAGAAAACCTGTTGGAGTCTGCAAAAGACCTGAGACTGGGACGGAGATTTATCTTCCAACAAGACAATGATCCCAAACATAAAGCAAAATCTACAATGGAATGGTTCACAAATAAACGTATCCAGGTGTTAGAATGGCCAAGTCAATGTCCAGACCTGAATCCAATCGAGAATCTGTGGAAAGAGCTGAAAACTGCTGTTCACAAACGCTCTCCATCCAACCTCACTGAGCTCGAGCTGTTTTCCAAGGAAGAATGGGCAAGAATTTCATTCTCTCGATGTGCAAAACTGATAGAGACATACCCCAAGCGACTTGCAGCTGTAATCGCAGCAAAAGGTGGCGCTACAAAGTATTAAATTAAGGGGGCCGAATAATTTGGCACGCCCCACTTTTCAGTTTTTCATTTTTTACAAAAGTTTAAAATATCCAATAAATTTCGTTCCACTTCACGATTGTGTCCCACTTGTTGATTCTTCACCAAAAAATTTAAATTTTATATCCTTATGTTTGAAGCCTGAAATGTGGCAAAAGGTTGAAAAGTTCAAGGGGGCCGAATACTTTCGCAAGGCACTGTAGCTGTTATTAGGTATGTATGGTTATGTATGTATGGTTATGAAACCAAACCTACCAATGTAAACATATTTAACCCAAGTCATGTACTTCCATATAAATAGAAGCTGGTGGCCTATATCTTTCAAATTCAAACTGTATTAGGGATGGATAATGCCAGCCAATCTGAGTAAATTCAGATCAGAAAAAATGTAAGCACACGTATACACTGCCATCCACAATATGTACCATTCATCTGATGGGACTGGGCGAGCGGCAATAGAATGTGAATAATCTTCCATTACCTGAATTACTTATTTTTGTAAAACAAGAGACTTTAATAGTACAATAAATACATTAGTTGATATAAGGTATAATACTTGATATCGTGGATTAAGCTGTCTAATGTGTTCATGTGGATCTTATGCCATTCTTTTCTACAGATTGCAAAAATGGAAGGGCAAATGTCAATGGTACATCACTTGCAGCAGCAATATAATAACAGAGTCTCCTTCCACCTTCCTGCAATAGTAATAGAGAGTAGTCCACACAGGGAACCATTTATCCAGATAACTCCCATGCCTGATAATACAATTCTGACTGTCGGACAAGATGGTGTGGTCTCAGTCTGGACTGCAGATCTTAAGTTGAAGAAAAGCCGCTGCATTCTGGTAAGTTTGGTGGGCCGACAAGGATTAGCAGATTAGGTTTGGCTAAATTTACACTACCTGCATCTTTCTGTTGTTCAGATCCATCCGCCAACAGTAGCGTGAATGTAGCCTTATGGATTGAGGTTGATTTGTATATTTACATTGGTAATGTCCAAAGACAAATATGGAATTGACCTAACAAGTTGTACTCTCTTTATTTCTCTGTATTATTATATACAATGAAATAGTCTGAGTTTGTTTGACCTGGTTCATATGTTCATATAGTGGTGTAGGTTGAGTTTCAGTTGAAACAGGGATTTTTAAAAACTAGACACTTTTCATGACAGTCTAATATCTGTTGCAAGGGAGGACAATCTATCCCTGCAATAAATCAATGCTCTAAGCCATAAATAAAAATTGCAAATCTAGCTGGTGGAGACTGTGCTTACCAACCCCTTCAATATGTCAGTCTCTTAATTACATTTACTGTGCATTGGCATACCAGCTAAATAACATAGGGTGACCTCAGGGATCAAATATTCTTTATGGGGTCATCAGGGCATGGTTTAGACAAAGTGAGGTCCTGGGCAAGTTTACAAGTGGAGCCCTAAATTCTAAGACATACCCAGTGGCAGAACTACCAAAATAGCAGATGCTATGGGGCCCATGACCATAGGGGGTCTGGTGGGCCCCTGCTGCTTTTGATTTTTAAATAGGCCATTAACTGCTGGAGTTACTCCAGCAAGTAATAGGCCTCATTTACTTACTGGTCTCCACTCCTGCCCACGGCCACCCCTGCTTCCCCTTCAGCCCTCCAGGGGGCCCTGTGCATCCCATATCACGTTGCTGACACTGAACAGTGTCAGGACTTCACTGACAGGGACGTGATATGAAATGCATGGGGACTGGTAAGTATGACTGTGGTACTTGGTATTTGTTGGGCAGACCTCGCAAGATCCGTGTCGCAAGGTTTGCCTGTCAGTTTCGCTCAGACAAACTACTATTATTATATTCTGGGGTCTTTTATGATCCCAGAATATAATGTTCAGAGGCCCGGGGGAGGTGAAAAATCCAAAAACGGTCTTACTTACCTCTCCTGTGCTCCAATATGAATTCCTGCTGTCTTCGGCCAGCCTGCCCAACCAAAGCAGAATCAGGTCATGTAGTCCCCTATATGTTGCAGCCATGTATAACTAAGGCCAAGTTCACATCTGCGCCGGAGTGTCCAGAAACCGCTGAAAATCGACGGAGACAAAAGTCCTGCATGGAGAAATTTTCTCTCTGCCAATTTCAAGAGGACCTCTCACGTCCTCTGGTACCTGGGGTTTTATATACTGCTGGAAAGCTGACAGTGTGTTGAATTCAGCGCACTATCAGCTTTCTAGCGGTACATAAAACTGTGGGTGGAAGAGGACTTGAAAGGTCCTCTTTCAGTTTTGAAATGGCTGACACCATTCTAGTCAATGGGGTTTGTTGATGTCTGAGCTTAACCTCTTCATCATTTACATATATAGCAAGAATCTTAGGAAATATAGTGCTGATCATCCTGACAAATGAAATGCAAAACTGCAGTAAATACTGACAACATAGCAAAGCAAATATATATGAAATTCTTGTTCAAGACACAGCACATACCTAGAGCCAAGTCAGGGATTGATTAGACTGGGCTAATGTAATCAATCACCGAGGAGGAGGAGGAAGTTGTGGCCCCGTCACTTGCCAGGTGCTGATTCACAGCTAATGGTGCTGAAGCAAGGGAACCCCTTAAGTTGTGGGGGCCTCGAGGCGATTGCCCAATTTGTCCTCCCCCTAACGTCAGCCCTGGGTTTCATAGTAAAAGACATTCATCAGTGTGCATGTCACATATAATATACATATATCAATTTAGTTTGTATACATAATAACAATTATTAAAATAATATATGTTTTACAGGATGAAAATAAACAACCAAACAGGAAAATTAAATGGATTTCTGATTCCACATTAATGCCTCAATATAACAAGTTAATTGTTGGAACTTGGTAAGAAGTTTGTCATGTTACTAAAGCATAGCTCCCAACTGTCCCGCATCTGGCGGGACAGTCCCAATTTTACACTGCTGTCCTGCGGTTCCGGATAGCTTACAGTTTGTCCCGCTATGTCCCTGAAGTGTTTTGCTGTTAACAAACTTTATTAGTCTAGGGTAAAGGCTAAATGGTAGATGCTAAATCCTAGTGGGCTAAAGGACCTTTGATGACGTCATGACCATGTGATCAGACTCTTGTGTGGGCGGAGCTATTCTGGATACTGCGGGACAGTGTGATGTTACACAGAAAGCTGGGAACAAGAGTGATCGAAGATAAGGAGGATAGAAGAGACACCATGTGTGAGCAAGAGGGGGGGACTGGGGGCAGATGTAGGGGCAGTTAAATTGAAGGCAGATGAATGGGCAATTAAACTGAAGGCAGATTAAGGGGGCAATTGAACTGGTGGTAGATAAAGGGGGACATTAAATTGGTGGTAGATGGAGGGGGAAATTATACTGGGTGCAGATGAAGGGGGTATTAAGCTGGTGACAGATGAAGATGGGACATTAAGTTGGTGGCAGATAAAGGGGGACATTAAACTGGGGGCAGATGAAGGGGGCATTTAGCTGGTGACAGATGAAGGGGGAACATTAAGATGGTGGCAGATAAAGGGGGGCATTAAGCTCGTGGCAGATGAAGGGGACATTAAGATGGTGGCAGCTAAAGGGGGACATTAAACTGGGGGCAGATGGAGGGGGGCATTAAACTGGGGTGGCAGATGGATGGTGACATTAAACTTGGGGCAGCTGGAGGAGGACATTAAACCGTGGGGAGTAGCTGGAGGGGGACATGTCTGCCTCTAGTTGCCCCCAGTTTAATGTCCCCTTCCAACTAACCCTACTGTTTAATGTCACCCTCCAGCTGCCCCAGTTTAATGTCCCCCTCTAGTTTCCGCCAGTTTAAACTGGGGCACGAGGAGAGGGACTTAATACTGTGGGGCAATTGGAGGGGAACATTATAATGTGGGGGCATATAATGTTAGGGTGACAAAAGAAGCATTATACTGTGTGGGGGCACATGGAAAAATAGATGAGAATGGGCGGAGTCAATGTAGAAGTGGGTGGAGCTTAATTTGCCGCGGTGCAGCATTGTCAGTACTTAGTTCCCTGAACTAAAGCATTGGTGACCAACATAAAGGGACATCCCACCTAGAAACATTTGTCATCTATTTGATAGGGGGATAAATGTAGCATTGAATCAGACTGCTAACTCCTTCTCGCCTTGGGCATGTGGTTGGGGGGGGGTACTGATCCCTAAATCTAGAGATTGGTGGTGTCACTTTAGTGGGTTAACCTATCCAGTGGAAAGGTTAGAATTGTTTCTCAAATACCTTTCTTACTTATTGTGCTTAGAATTGTTTTAACCCCAGAAAACCTGTTTAAGGTTAAGGCCCAACGTTGCGGAAAAGCTGCTTTTTTTTTTGTTACAGATATTTTGCTGTGTTTTTTTTTTTTTTAGACAAAGCTAGCAGAAGTATAAGAGCTTCCTAGACATTTCCCATTCCTTCTGTAGCCACTACTAGGTTTGGCTCAAACAAACGCAGCAACATCTGCAACAACAAAAAAGTAGCGTTTCTGCAATGTGGGGCCCTAGCCTAAAAGTCCCTCTGTGACCACCTGAAATGTTAAAAGGAGCAATCTTATTTCCAGTGACAGAGAGATTCGCCTTTATGAGATTTCCAGCTTTGAACCATACTGCCAAATTGTTGGATTTGAGACAATGCCTCTGCGCATAGGTTACAGGTAATCTGTACTTGTTTTATCTGAGTTATCTGTATATTGACTTAATTTATAAGGAAAATAGTGTCATTGATCATTGTTATGAAAAGTAAATGTGTTATTAAAAGTAACACACTTACTTTAAAGCGGACCTTTT
This sequence comes from Leptodactylus fallax, assembly GCA_947044405.1. NCBI lineage: Eukaryota > Metazoa > Chordata > Amphibia > Anura > Leptodactylidae > Leptodactylus > Leptodactylus fallax. The sequence continues at coordinate 6,909,533 of CAMRHE010000012.1, forward strand.
CCCACCTCCAACCAGTTCTTAGCATCTGTTAATAGCGCTGCTCCACTGATTCTAGCGCACTTGGATTTTTTTTCTCTAGCCCCCACTGTCCCCAAGCAATAAGTGCTGTTAGCTTTGGTGCCTGATGTGCTTCTTAGGATGTACTGTAAGGTGGGCGGTGTCAGACAGGAGCAGAAATGAGATGTGATTCAGAGCTCCAGTCAGAGGCAGGCAGTGTCAGAGCTCAGAATCACACCCCTTGCCTGCAGGATCCTACCTGACATTGCCCACCTGACAGTACATAGCCTAAATAGCATATTAAAGCAGCAAAAGTTACAGCACTGGGAACGGTGGGGGCTAGACAGAAAATTCCAACTGCACCAGAATCAGCAGAGCAGTGCTTATTAAATGAGGCAAAAAGCTGGACTTGGCCGACCTGGTGAAAGTAACTCTTTAAGTGTATACCAATTTCACATTTACTTATTTGCACAAACATAGCAGCAGATCAAAAACCAATGCTTTGTACCTGGCTTCACTTAAAGGGAGTCCACCACCTCCCAATAACATATTCAACTGCCATCACTGTGTTACTGAGCACATTACAGTGATAAACAACATACCTCTATGAATGTCACTTGTGTAGATTTGGAGAAAAACAACTTTGAAGTCTCACCCACCTCCTGCTTGCGCTATCCTGTGTTGTCAGAACTGATCCCCTACTGTTATGACTTCACCCATCCTACTTGAGTGACAAGAGCAGTGCTCCAGGGCTGAGGACCCGCACTGAGCCAGCCATCACCTCCAGCACTTTGCTTGTATACGGAGTGGCTGCAGTAGTGACATGACGTCAATTGGACCACTGTAGTCAATCGCTACTCTCAGCAGTATACAGTTATTTACTATCATGTCTAAAGGAACTGTCTTTGTTGCTCATAACAACCAATCTCAGCACAACTTTTAGTTTGTATTTTGCGTTTGAAAAATGAAAGCTGTACCATGACTGGTTGCTAAAAGCAACAAAGACAGTTTTTATTTTAGACAATAAATCTGCCCTTACGGCCACTTATTAAAAAAGACAAAAACCCAACAACTCATTTTACCTAAAAAGCAAGGAGTCTAAAAATCTCAGAAACCTCTTTTAACCATTGTAATACACAATGTTATGGTCACTTACAGCTATGTTTTTTTCTTTTATGCTAGTCTTCGTGATGTGGATGAGTGTATAATTTACTTTGGCGATGAGCAAGTAAGTCACTATACTGAGTATTCTGGGTGGTGTTAAATAAAGGTGTAGATCTGTTTATATCTAACAATATATGAAATGCTTATGGAAATGTGTCACCTATAAGCCTTTGGATTGCTATATATATTATATTCCCCTTACGTATCTCTGCCCCTGTGTGCTGGTTGGACAGGCAGAATTTTTAATTTACATAATTAAAGGTGGTCTCCTTACCAGTTTTCTTTCCCAGCTCCTTCCTCTAATACAGTGAGGGGAGGTCTCCTTGGCCTCTTATAGGGGAGTATTATTTAATTAATTATGTAAATTAAAAATTCCGCCTGTCCTACCAGCACACGGGGAAGAGATACCCCATATTGTGCTGCTGTTCGGACTAAGGGAAAACAGATTATCTACATAATCAATGATTATGTGTACAGTGGGGAAAAAAAGTATTTCGTCAGCCACCAATTGTGCAAGTTCTCCCATTTAAAAAGATGAGAGAGGCCTGTAATTGACATCATAGGTAGACCTCAACTATGAGAGACAAAATGAGAAAACAAATCCAGAAAATCACATTGTCTGATTTTCAAATAATTTATTTGCAAATTATGGTGGAAAATAAGTATTTGGTCAATAACAAAAGTTCATCTCAATACTTTGTTATATATCCTTTGTTGGTAATGACAGAGGTCAAACGTTTTCTGTTAGTCTTCACAAGGTTGGCACACACTGTTGCTGGTATGTTGGCCCATTCCTCTACGCAGATCTTCTCTAAAGCAGTGATGTTATGGGGCTGTCGCTGGGCAACACGGACTTTCAACTCCCTCCAAAGGTTTTCTATGGGGTTAAGATCTGGAGACTGGCTAGGCCACTCCAGGACCTTGAAATGCTTCTTACGAAGACACTCCTTCGTTGCCCTGCTGGTGTGCTTGGGATCATTGTCATGCTGAAAGACCCAGCCACGTTTCATCTTCAATGCCCTTGCTTATGGAAGGAGGTTTGCACTCAAAATCTCACGATACATGGCCCCATTAATTCTTTCATGTACACGGATCAGTCGTCCTGGTCCCTTTGCAGAGAAGCAGCCCCAAAGCATGATGTTGCCACCCCCATGCTTCACAGTAGGTATGGTGTTCTTTGAATGCAACTCAGCATTCACTCTCCTCCAAACACGACGAGTTGTGTTTCTACCAAACAGTTCTACTTTGGTTTCATCTGACCATATGACATTCTCCCAATACTCTTCTGGAACATCCAAATGCTCTCTAGCAAACTTCATACGGGCCTGGATATGTACTGGCTTAAGCAGGGGGACACGTGTGGCACTGCAGGATCTGAGTCCGTGGCGGCGTAGTGTGTTACTGACGGTAGCCTTTGTTACGTTAGTCCCAGCTTTCTGCAGGTCATTCACTAGGTCCCCCCCTGTGGTTCTGAGATTTTTGCTCACCGTTCTTGTGATCATTTTGACCCCACAGGGTGAGATCTTGCGTGGAGCCCCTGATCGAGGGAGATTATCAGTGGTCTTGTATGTCTTCCATTTTCTAATTATTGCTCCCACAGTTGATTTCTTCACACCAAGCTGCTTGCCTATTGCAGATTCAGTCTTCCCAGCCTGGTGCAGGTCTACAATTTTGTTTCTGGTGTCCTTCCACAGCTCTTTGGTCTTCACCATAGTGGAGTTTGGAGTGTGACTGTTTGAGGTTGTGGACAGGTGTATTTTATACAGATAACAAAGTCAAACAGGAGCCATTACTACAGGTAATGAGTGGAGGACAGAGGAGCCTCTTAAAGAAGAAGTTACAGGTCTGTGAGAGCCAGAAATCTTGGTTGTTTGTAGGTGACCAAATACTTATTTTCCACCATAATTTGCAAAAAAATTCTTTAAAAAATCAGAAAATGTGATTTTCTAGATACGTGTTCTCATTTTGTCTCTCATAGTTGAGGTCTACCTATGATGTCAATTACAGGCCTCTCTCATCTTTAAAGTGGGAGAACTTGCACAATTGGTGGCTGACTAAATACTTTTTTTCCCCACTGTATACAACTTAATTCTCATTGTTTATATTGTCTTTTAGTTTTAGCCTGTGTAAATTATATTCAATGGTCCATCTACCAATATGTTTTAAGATTGTGGTGTCAACTTCTCTCTTTATTATTTCCATTTTCAGCATTGAATAATGTTATTGATTATAAATGTATTATTTAATATCTGGAATGGTAATTCAATAAATAGTGTATGTAATATTCCACAGTATTTATTCATATTAATGTTATTGTGTTGTAGGGATGTATCAACATTATTATAATATCCCACATGGCAGAAACCCTCAGGTATGTATGGATATTTTTTGGATTTTGTTTCTCATGATCTATAACTAGCCAACATGGGAATGCTCGCAATTCTCCATGGAAGAACATGGAGTGGGAACATTATATGACCTATCTCTGCACAGATACAACTGTTTTGTGTCCCAGGCAGATGCTTTATAAGAAATATAAGTATTTGGTTACACAAAAAAAATACAATTATACAGAGAATTTAATAATGTAATGTATTCATACAATGGATATGATGACTGTGTAATAAATTTTCTATCAATTACTTTAAAAAACAGGAACTGGACAAAATGTCAAGTTGTGGATGAGATTCCCAGTATTGTAATAGATAATATTACAGAGCTGAGCCATGCTAAATATATACGTTGGAAGGTGCATAATGATTGGGTCACACAGGTAAGATTATTTCCCATTCTCCTGTCATCATTATCTAGTAAGTGATATGTCCACTTTTGATAATTCCTCTTTGTGAGAAAGGTTCCTAACAATAAAACAGTAAAGTGATCAGTTCCACTTTTTTGTTTTATTAGGACTATCAGCAAAAAATCTGATATCTGCAGGAAAATTTGTCTGCACCTATTTATCTTACTGCAGCACAACCGCAATATAAATGAATCATTGCATATTTCCTTTAGAGTCAGAGACACTCTTTTATTATATCAGAAAATTGAGTTTGTGTGTTTTTTGTTCATATTCACATTGGTTTTAGCGTGATAGGCTTGCTAGCTGTATTATATGGTTTTTTTCCATGAAGTAAGATATAAAATAAAATAAAAATCAGGGTTGGAATGGGCCATCAGAGAATCCTCCAATGAGCACAGCCTTGGATGCAATAGGAGTATTTTCAGATGTTGCTGATTTTTAGCGTGGACTGTGTCCTTTAAAACGCACAGCTTTGCAGAACAATACAGTGGGGAAAAAAAAGTATTTAGTCAGCCACCAATTGTGAAAGTTCTCCCACTTAAAAAGATGAGAGAGGCCTGTAATTGTCATCATAGGTAGATCTCAACTATGAGAGACAAAATGAGAAAACAAATCCAGAAAAACACAAGTATTTGGTCACCTACAAACAAGCAAGATTTCTGGCTCTCACAAACCTGTAACTTCTTCCTTAAGAGGCTCCTCTGTCCTCCACTCATTACCTGTAGTAATGGCATCTGTTTGAAATTGTTATCAGTATAAAAGACACCTGTCCACAACCTCAAACATTCACAATCCAAACTGATCACTGATAATCTCCCTCGATCAGTGGCTCCACGCAAGATCTCACCCCGTGGGGTCAAAATGATCACAAGAACGGTGAGCAAAAATCTCAGAACCACACGGGGGGACCTAGTAAATAACCTGCAGAAATCTGGGACTAACGTAACAAAGGCTACCGTCAGTAACACACTACGTCGCCAGGTACTCCTGCAGTGCCAGACGTGTCCCCCTGCTTAAGCCAGTACATATCCAGGTCCGTCTGACATTTGCTAGAGAGCATTTGGATGTTCCAGAAGAGTATTGGGAGAATGTCATATGGTCAGATGAAACCAAAGTAGAACTGTTTGGTAGAAACACAACTCGTCGTGTTTGGAGGAGAGTGAATGCTGAGTTGCATTCAAAGAACACCATACCTACTGTGAAGCATAGGGGTGGCAACATCATGCTTTGGGGATGTTTCTCTGCAAAGGGACCAGGACGACTGATCCGTGTACATGAAAGAATGAATGGGGCCATGTTTCGTGAGATTTTGAGTGCAAACCTTGTTCCATCAGCAAGGGCATTGAAGATGAAACGTGGCTGGGTCTTTCAGTATGACAATGATCCCAAGCACACCGCCAGGGCAACGAAGGAGTGGCTTCGTAAGAAGCATTTCAAGGTCCTGGAGTGGCCTAGCCAGTCTCCAGATCTCAACCCCATAGAAAACCTTTGGAGGGAGTTGAAAGTCCGTGTTGCCCAACCCCAAAACATCACTGCTCTAGAGGAGATCTGCATGGAGGAATAGGCCAACATACCAGCAACAGTGTGTGCCAACCTTGTGAAGACTTACAAAAAACGTTTGACCTCTGTCATTACCAACAAAGGATATATAACAAAGTATTGAGATGAACTTTTGTTATTGACCAAATACTTATTTTCCACCATAATTTGCAAATAAATTATTTAAAAATCAGACAATGTGATTTTCTGGATTTGTTTTCTCATTTTGTCTCTCATAGATGAGGTCTACCTCTACCACAATTGGTGGCTGACTAAATACTTTTTTTTCCCCACTGTATATGTACAGTAGATGAGGTTTTCGAAACTGCATTCACATGTAGTGGAAAAGATCACCTGATTTTCACTATGGATTTAAGACCTTGCTGTAAAAAATCTCCACCGTATCTAGATGTACTAACTGGCTTAAAGGTCCAGCAGAAGACAAATCTCTTTGGTACTGGCTATACAGTCACTTTCCACTAGAGTCTATTTTTATGATTGAGTTCACAAACAACAGACTGTATCAGTATATACATGATATGTACTTAAAGAGAGTCTGTCGCCAGTAATCAGCATATCAACTCAGCCCTGAAGATAAATATGTTAGGGTCTTCTGAATCAAACAATGTTTTCCCCTTGTGAATCGGTACCTCTGTTGTCGAGATATTGCTGTTTTTGTGCTGTGTTTCAGTGTGCAAATGAGTTCTATAGAGCAATAAGGGTTTTGCCACTTCCCTCTTTGGCACAATAGCAGTGCTGTCATTGCCCCAAAGAGCTCATTTGCATATTGACAAAACAGTGATATCTCAGCAGTGGAGGCACTGATTTCTCAAGGGGAAAACACCATCTGTAAGGCTGGGTTGATATACTTCCCTTAAAATTGTACATGAAATTTCATCTGGAGGGTCCTAGTCATTCAACAGCCATAACTATGGTGTTTTGAATTACAGGAGAAAACTTTCTAGTCACGAGTTGTATTGAACAACTATTTTAATGAGGTCATACATACTCTCTGTCCACTGTGTGCTGCCTGTGCTGCACCATTGCAGATCAGTTCCCATTCAAGTGAATGGATCATCAATATCTAGTCTTGGTGAACCCCTTTAACTTTGTTTAGAAGTTGCCTTACTATACTCTGCATTTAACTAGTATAACGAATACCTGCATTTTGATCCTCAGATTAGATATGTTCATTCAATTGAATCAATAATCTCAAGTTCCAATGATGATTACACAGCGCTTATAATAGGTAGGTCCATGTTATGTAAGAATGAACTATCTATCTATGCTAATAGTGTTTTAGTGCCATGTAATAGTTCTTACCCTTTGCTTTTGTTGCAGTTGGTACTTACAGTAATTGTTGTTCTTCTTTATTTCATTTATTTTATGTTTGGGACAGGTTGTGTAGAAGGGACAAAAAATTTACAGAGGCGTCTAAAGGACCTAATGGAATCTGGCAGTGTGAAAAGCAAGAGGTCTATGTTGTCTGGAAATGCTCCTCTCAAGAGAATTATCAGTGATGAATCCCTTTTTAGGGTCAAACGGGGTGTGAAAACTTTTGATTTCTCCAAGGAAGCGAATATTCTGGTAACTGGAGGACTAGACAGGGTTGTGCGTGTTTGGAATCCATATGTGCCTAGGTAGGTGTCATCTTCTGTTGCGCTGATTCATATTCATATTTACCTGATACATAATTTTAATATGTTGACTACAATGTTCATCTGCTGGATATTGCAATGATATTCTAACATGGTAACATAGTAGATGAGGTTGGATGAAGACCTAGGACCATCAAATCCAACCTATAACCCTATGGTGTTGATCAAGAGGCTGGTGCCAATTGTCAATCAGTATAAAACCCTTGATCGACCTGTCTTCAACAAAAATCTAAAATATAATATTTTTCAGTTCAATACAGTCACCTAGACCATTCTTGAACTTGCACAGGATGCTTGTCTGAATACATGTCATCCCTTCCAGAAATATGTCCAAACAGACTGAATGTAGAAATACAGACCTATTCTCATTGCAAAACCCAGCCTTTTACACTTTGAGCTGAGTTAATTTCTTAAAAGAAATTTGTACTTTCAAATTCCTATGACGGTCCCTTCCATCTGCTTTTTGTTTTCTTCTTACAGAACCCCCCCCCCTCCCATTTTTTTTTACCATTGAAGTGAATGAGGATGGATACCCATGAAAATTTTTCTTTTACTATATGTCAAATATAGAGATTTAATGTCTGGTTCAGAACAATGAATGTTCCTCAATGTGTGACCCTAACCTTATTTATGTTTATTTTTGTATTTCTTCCTTTTTCTATAGTTGGCCTACTGGGTTACTACGTGGACACTCATCACCTATTACCTATTTGAAGATTGGAGATGAGAACACAAAAATTTACTCAGTGTCTGCAGACTGCAATGTGATGGTAACTTGTTTTTTTATTTAAATGGTACATAATCCTATAAATAATTTAATAATAAAGACATGCTTCATGACTGTTATTTTGCAGTTTTATCAATATATTTATGGAGAGGCTGGTACAGGGACTTATTAGGCCATGCACTCCCTGCTATGAATTCTGGGTAAGGGATATGCAAATAAGATATCATTGGTGAAAAAGAGAAATTTGCTCCTAGCACACTTTTTGGAAGGTGGCTTTCTATAGATTCATACCTGTTTGTCAAGGTCCTAATCTATGAAAAATAGCTAAGCCTGTATCACTCCTCCAAAAATAAGAAGTTCCCATGGTTGTGCTATTGTAACTCAGTTGCGCTGCGTCACAGTACCTTTGTAATTGTTTTGTAAGACTGGTTGAAATAAAAGCTTTTGTTCAATCCACAGACATCTGTTTTGACAGATTTTTTTTTTCCCTCTTATCAATGCGGAATAGGATGCTGGCTGTGTGAGAGGTGGGCCAGGAGGGGTACTGTGTGTCATTAAGGAGAGACTGGTACAGGGACTTATTAGACCATGCATTCCATACTAAGAATTCAGGGTAAAGAATATGCAAATTAGAACTCATTGGTGAGAAAAAGAGGTATTTGCTTTTTGCGTCGTTTTAGCTGGGCATGCATGTTCCAATAAGTCTCTGTACCTGCTTCTCTCTAATGAGAGACATGACCCACATTGAGACCTCTCTCACAGCCAGCACCCTACTCTGCGCTGGTAAGAGAGAAAAGCCCTCAAAACAGCTGTTGGCATCTTCTTCCTTTATGAAGAGGTTATACTGGGTTGGCTATTATTCACAGATTATGTCCTTACATTTTTTTGAAAACCAGATCTTAATTTATAGGGAGCTACCTTTCAAAAGTTGGTGCTAGGAGCATATTTCTCTTTCAGCGATAAATATATCTCTGAAACCCATGCACTGTTTCTGGCCCATACCAAATGTGTTGTAAAAAGTAGATTAAGGTAAAGTATAAAAGTATGGTAGTAGTCAGAGATACCTGAGTCTCTAATGAAATAGAAAATAGATTACAGATTATATTAGTAGTAACATGTGTCTTGATGGCTCACACCACTAGTGCTTTAGAATCTGATAGAGCAGAACTGGTGAAATATAAGTGCTATTTTTGTATGGTAGTAGCATGTATAAGTTACAACAGCTCTGCCACAAATCAGTAGCCCACACAAACACACAGAGCAGGGCCACTGAGTGCTTAAAGGGAATTTGTCAGCACCAAAAATAGTATTAAACCAGCCACAGTAAGAACTAATAGTGCTCAGAGCTGTAAGCACATTGCTATAATCTGTAGAATGGCCTCTTAATTTTGACAAAAAGATGCTTTTTATTCCTATGCATATGAACTAAGAGTGCATCAGGAGCGTGTTCTGGGACGGCGAAACATCATGGCAATATCTTCCTCTTTCTCTGGAGGAAGTGGGGGAAAGCTTTGAATACGTCAGTGTTGCTGGAAGAGGTATTGAGTGAGAGGACGAACTTGCTGCAATGCACAGCCATCCCAGAACTCACCCCTGATGCACCCTTACCTCATTTGCATAGTAAAAAAAGCAGGTTTTTAATCAAAATTAAGCAGCAATTCTACAAACAAATTATAGCGCTGTGGTCATGGCTCAAGCAATATAAGGTATTGGAGCTGGTTTAATACCATTTTTGGCGCTGACAAACTCCCTTTAAGTGATCGGCACATAAAATAAGCCTTTCCTGTTGGGGAACAGTTTGGAGAAAGCATACTCCTGTTCTAACATGAGTGTGTCCCTGTGGACAAAGTGATATTCAGAAGGACATGGTGTGAGGAGTTTGGCGTAGAGGAACTTAAGTGGCCTGCAGAGACCCCATTGAACACTTTTGGGATGAATTGATGTTTATCGCGATCCTATGTCTGACATTAGTCTCCATAATTTCATATTATGTATATATCGACATTCAATACATGTGTTGTTTCCAAATATATGCACCTTGTCTTCTCTTACTGGATGCATTCATCTTTAGGTTTAACAGTCTGTGGTGCTAACACATGTCATATTCTGTGAGATAGATAGATAGATCGATCGATCGATCGATCTTTACAGAGAGTCAGTCACCATACCCTGTAATCGAGAGCACCATAGTTTTGGTTGTTGAACCTAGGGCCTTCCAGATGATGATGATGATGATGATGATGATGATTATTATTTATTTATTTATTTATATAGCACCATTAATTCCATGGTGCATTTACATTTGAGAGTTTACATACGGTACACAAGATATAGAAAAGAAATATAATACTTACAGTGACCAACTGGCACAGTGGGATAGAGGACCCTGCCCGCAAGGGTTTACAATCTATGAGATTAAATTACTCTGAGGTCCCATCCTCCCATCTACTTTATATAGAACATGTACAATATTAAAAGGAGACTGTCACCAATCATCAGTACCCACCATTTCAACCCGGCCCCAGAGATAGCTAGGCTAGGGTCACCTGAATCAAACAGTGTTTTCCTCTCATGAATTGTTGCCTCCATAGCTGAGATATCGCTGTTTTTGTCAATATGGAAATGAGCTCTTTGGAGCAATAAGAATGTTGCTGTTGCTCCAAAGAGGTGAACAACAATGTCCTCATTGCTTCAAAGAGCTCATTTGCATATTGACAAAAACAGCGATTTCTCAGCTACGGAGGCACCGATTCATGAGAGGAAAACACTATTTGATGCAGGTGACCTAACCTATCTATCTGGGTTGATATGCTGGGTGACAGGCTGCTGGCTAAGGACCCACGTAGTGAACTGCAGCGAAAAAGACTGCAGTGGAAATGCATAGTGTGTTTTTTCTTTTCACAGAAAGTCCACAGAGCTTTTTGAAATCATAGCATTTCTCCTGTGGATATTTTTTTTGCAATCCCATCTACTTTGCAGGTACTGCCGTTTCCGCTGCAGCCAAATCGCAGTATTTTCACTACGTATGGCGCCGGCCTTAAAGGGGTTTTACCATTTCCCTCTTTCATCAGTTTGCCTGCTGTCTCCTCTTCTCACTTCCTGTATTCTTCCACAAGCTGGTAGTCAGGCTTTGACTGTTTGATGAACAGGACACTATGAAGTACCTCACTAGATATAGACATTGCCTTTACCAGAAGAGATTATTTATTATCATTACTAGAAATCTAATATAAATGCAGATCAAATACTATGCACAGTAAATATATATTACATTACACATGTTTGGAGACAAAAAAAATCTTATGTTACATGTTGCAGAGGAGAGCATGGACTTGCAGTAAACTTAATGTTATCTTTGCGTTTACATAGAGAGATAACAGACATGGAGCTTTTATCTGCAAACTACAATTAGCCAACCTTATTGTCCTGACTATAGAGCAGTGAGAGAACTCATCCCCCCCAGAGAGCAGTGAGTCATCCTCCGACCTGTTACAGGACTGGGACCAAGGAAACGATGTGTAAACAATGGGAGGAATAATCTAACATAGCAGACAAATAAAGCAGCATTTCTAAAGAAATGTACTTAGGAAAACTCTTGAATTTACATAAGTTAGCAGTATAGATATGTGGTCCTGACTTTTCTGTTTCACTATAACTAACAGGTATGGGACATAGAAAATCACACCTGTCTGATCAATGTAATATCTAAAGCAAGTCAAATCAGAGGAGATATTGTTGCGTGTTATTTTTCACATCACCTCAGAGCCCTTTACATAGCAACAGACTACCTTTCTGCACTGCAGCTACAAGAAACGTATGTATACGTCCATTATTCCATACAGCTGGTTTATTATAAAGGTGACCTTCTTCTGCTCTTTGACAAATCTTCCATAAAAAAATGAAATGGTAAAGCTGAAATAGCAAGTTCTTGCATAGCTAATTATATACTGCACAAATGGACCATGCGTACACACACAGTATTCTTGTAGGATGCTTCCTAAAATGAGGGGGTGTGGGTGCTGGAATGATAATAATAAAGGAGATCCTAGATTGGCAATTATTTTCCCAAGGGGATTTAATATAGTAGCCCGAGACCCTTAGGTAAGGAAAAGTATAATGCTGGCCACATGCATAAGATATCTGTCAGCAGGACCAGCCAACCATCTACTGTATATGGGGGCCTCAGGACACTTGTCTGATGTCAGTCAACATGCTTGATTCTTTTGTTCTTGCAGAGATATTCTTGTGCCTTCTCTTTGGGGTTACATGTCGACCGTCCAGACTTGTATAGTCAATAGGGGTTGACAAAAAGTAAAAGTTAGTTGTTTAAGGCCGGGGCCCCACGTTGCAAATACGCAGCGTTTGGCCATGGCGGAAACTCAGTGGCTGCGTATTACAGTACCTGCAAAATGGATGAGATTCTGACTAATCCCATCCACACATTGCAGAAAAAAATCCACAGCAGAAATGCTGCCAATTCAAAAACCATTAATTATATGAACGGAAATTCTGGCGTTTTCCGTATAGGTATAATAGAGACAGAAAGTCTGCAGAGGAAAACTCTGTTTCAATTATACCTCCAGCGTTTCTGTAGGTATAATTGACATGCTGCGAATGAAAATTGCAACATTTCCACTGCAGGTTTTTTTCTGCAATGTGTGGATGGGATTCACTTTGCAGTGATTGTAAAACGTGATTATCTGTTGAAACTGCGTTACCATTCTTTAGAAAACTAAGAGTAGAAGAAGGGAATTGTAATGGCCTTTAATAGTGACAAAATGGATTGTATATTTAGCTGGAGCTTGTTCTGCTCCATTCTGTTCTTATTGGGGGGAATTGCATCAATAAGTTGCAAAATAGGGATTTGAGACTTCTTGGACTTATTTGTCACAAATATTGTCGCAGACTTACTTCAGTAGGAAGTAACGTAAACTAAAGTTGAGTAATATGCAAGGACAGAAGTCTTAGAAATACAGATGTGCCAAATTGATCAAATATAGGGTGAAGTTTGATAAATTTGACACAAATTACAGCAATGTAGACCCTAGCAAAACTGACTTTAAAATTTCCCCTGATGATAAATCTCACCCATTGGGTTTATTACTGCAGACATGGTTTAATACACACAATTTTTACATTTAGTGGGACAAAATATGCCAGAATTCTGGTGTAATTTGCACCAAAAAAACTGTCTAGCATGTTGTGCGCCACATTTATCAAGTGTCTAAGGCTGAGGCAATCCACTCAGCCTTAGACACTTCTTAGTTTAGGCATGTTCCTTTTCCATGAAGTCAAGTGCTTTTCCTGTGATGCCATGCCCCTTTTTCGGTCAAAACGAAAATGTGTTTAAGGCCTCACGTTGTGGAAATGCATCTCTTTTTTTTTTTTGTTGCAGCTGCGGTTTTTTGAGACAAAGTCAAGAGTGGCTACAAAAGGAATTGAAAATATATAGGAAGCTCTTATACTTCTCCCTTCTGCTCAATCCACTAAGCTTTTTTTGTTGCAGATTTTGCTGCATTTTTTTTGAGCCAAAGCCAAGAATGGCTGCAAAAGGAATGGGAAATATATAGGAAGCACTTATACTTCTACCTTCTGATCAATCCACTTCTGGCTTAAAAAACTTTTTAGCCAACTAAGATGAGGTGTAAACTTAGACTAAACAGTCTAAGAATATGCCAGATTTATAAAATAGCATTGGATACTTTGATAAACCTGGTCCAGTTTAAGATTGTGTAGTCTAAGTTTGCATTGTCTAGCTTTTAGACAGTATTAGTGAATGTGCCCCAGTAAGTTATATTCTCTCTTGCAGTGCCATTCATCATGGACCCCCATCTGTCTCCCATAGTGAGCCTGTCACCAGCTGTCTGTATAACCAGCTATATCAGCAGATAATCAGTTGCTCTGAGGGATCAGTAAGTAGTTCTCCCCAACTGTTTCTAGGGGCCTGCTGTAAGTCATGTCCATTATCCATTACATTTATTGGGAACATATTTTATGTTTATAACATTAATGACTGGTCTCTGTCACTTCTCTTGATGTCTGTTTAGTATATACTTGTATTCCTCATAATTAGACAATTCTGAACCTTTCTTAGACATCTGCTTTGTGCTGTTCCTCTGTTACTCCTACTAGAAATATATGAATAAATTGACTGCTGAGTGTTACCATTCGCAGACATATCTCTGCAGACTCTGATGTTGACAAATCAGTGGTGATTCTATAGGGACACACTCTGTTGACAAGTGGAATAGTAACACCAAGTTGTGAGTTTATTCATAAATTTCTAGGAGGAATAATATAGAAATAGCAAAATGCAGCTCAGAGTAATAAGAAAAGATGCTTTGCCCTTTTTTTCATGTGAAGTACAAATATATACTACAATAGGATTGATAATATGTCCTCTTTAAAGGACTAGGTCATGATGGGTTTTTGGGTCCAATTTAAAGCTACTCTCATTCATAAATTGTATGAATAAGCTACAGCAAAATATCTCATTCATAGAGCGTCTTTCTCTCTCTCAAGGAGATCTGTGTGTTACCCACAGGGCTCAGTAATTTCAATGGGCAATATACAATATCTCATATCACCAGTGATTGTAGTGCAGGGGAATCAAACTCTTCAAAATAAACTATTGTATACACTTGTGCCACATATTCACTATATCTTTTTTTCCTTATTTCCAATATTACTTTCCCCAAATGGTTCATATCCTATAAGCAGAGTAATAAAATGTGCCTTTCATGTACTGTAGGTAATGAAGACATGGGATCTGTTGACAGGGCAGCTTGTGGGTGAAGTACAAGATGCTCATGGACACTCTGTGGTCACTTGCATAGCTCTGGACACTGTTGGAAATAGGTATGTAACTTATCTAAGGCTGACCAGGATACAACATTTATTTAAAGGGAATTTACTAAGGCTGTGTTCACATGTAGCACCATTATTCCTGTAAAAACAGGTGCACCATAAGGACTCTAATAAAAATCAATAGAATCTGTTCGGGTGCTGGTAGAATCCAATCTTCTATATCAGCAGTCAAACCCCCGCCGATCAGCAATTTATCCTCTAGCCTAGGCATAGAGGATAAGTATGTTTGGTGGCACAACCCCTTGAAGATAAATTCACACATGGCAGATTTGTTGCAGAAATTTCTGTGACTGTTTGATTCATTTCAATTTGCAATAATTCATGCATAATTTGTAGGAACATCCCCATTCACAGAATTCTCTATGCTGAATCTGCCACATGTGAACAAACACTAATGCTAAGGCCCCATGTTGCAGATTTTCTGTTTTGTTTTTTTTTTTTGAGCCAAAGCCAGGAGTGGATTGGGCAGAAGGGAGACGTAGAAGTACTTTCTATTAATTTTCCATTCCTATTGAAGCCACTCTTGGCTTTGGCTGAAAAAAACACAGCAAAAAAAAATGCTTTTCCACAACTTGGGGTCTTAGCCTAAGGGTGGATTCACACATGGCAGATTTTGCTGCAGAAGTTTCATGACTAAAAATCGATTCTTTTTATCTGCATGAGGTTGTTTTGGCAGATGAATCTAATATAGGAGAATCTAAAAAGCTCTTATACATGGGCAGAGAATCAGCCAATGATCGGGAACTACCGAACTACCATTCCCAGGAACTGTCATTCCCAATCATTGGCCTGTGTTAAGGTGCTGGTGATTACCCGGCAACATATCATAACATAAGCTGTAAAATGGAGCTCAATATACCCTACAGGTCAGGTCTCCTTAATAAAGAAGCCACATATTCATGGAGTCAGAGTTTCAGGTATGTAATATTAAAACAATTAATGTGTCATGAACGGAACAATACAAAATAAAATCATAAAAACAGTCATCCCTGTGATCATTAATGGGCATAGCGGTTATCGTATAAATAACAGTGGTTTTATGATCATATTAAAGCTACTTCATAGCAGTGTTCCTTGCATTACCTGGACAAGAAATACTGTATCAATATTTTTATAGTATTTGATTGTCTGGGCGGTTTTACAGCAATGTGCCATACATTAAAGTGTTAATGTATTTGATGCTCATTTTATACAGGGATTTGCTGGTGTGGTTAGATGTATCACATTATATTTTGCTTTGTGATATAATACAATGGTTACCAATGATGATCTAGGTGTTTGCATAGAAACATTACCTTTAGCCGTTGGCATTTTATGTAACCTGTAACCTGTAATTATACACCTGCTCGCTTGTGCAGATAGTTAGCGGTATATCCTCTACAGAAAAGCTAACCGTCCTACCTAAGCTTTAATCCCTCACTGAGATAAATAGCAGCCTGTATCATCAGATCATCTCCAAGTGAAGTAGTCCCCTGAGATGAAGAAACAATGGAAGATAACGCTACTATATTAAAGCATTGCGATTTAGTTATACCCAGTGGACAGAGTGTGGCAGTAACGCCAGGGTCATTTATAGTGATTTATTCCTTCTGTGCACTAAGCTGGTTGGTCTAAAAATATAGTTATTATCTTTTTACTGAAGGATGATATGATGACCTATTGATGAGAACGCAAATTGACAGTGACATGGGAAGTCGTTCTAGTCATTTTAGATTAAATTGGCCACAAGTGAGTTTACTTCCAGACTGTGACAACTGAATTGATATCCCAGGACACTCATGCAGCCCCGAAGGATTTACTCAAGGTGTATGTGACTGGTAGCTTCTAACGATTTTTTTATGGACCAGAATTATTACCAGATTAGTAGTAATCCCCCTGTTGTCTCATTATAGAGATTGCATGTAATTCTAATCTGTAATCCGACTGCACCACATTATTCTGTAGATCAGTAATTGTGATAATATAATCACTATAAATAAGTCATCTTCTCAGTAGAAGTTTCTTGTTCAACATTAGAAAGAAGAACTTTACAAGTTACTTTCAAGGATTTGTGTCACCAGAATACCCCTTCCCATATGTCCTAATAAATCCTATTAGGGCATATGGAGTTTATAAACTGGGGACTCCCTTTATTAGTTAGGGCAGAGATCCATTTTCATGGTGCAGTTCTTACTGACACATGTGGCCCATCTATATATTATGCAGTTGTCTTCTAAAGGAAATATGTCTACTTTTTCATGAAGTTTATGTTAAACATATTTTTAAAGAATTTTAGCAATATTTTTTTTAAAAAATTACCATGTTATTATCTACAGTCATGGCCAAAAGTTTTGAGAATGACACAAATATTATATTTTCACATGATCTGCTGCCCTCTGGTTTTTATGTGTGTTTGTCAGATGTTTTTATCACATACAGAAATATAATTGCATTCATATTATGAGTAACAGAAGCTTATATTGACAGTTAGAATGAGTTAATGCAGCAAGTCAATATTTGCAGTGTTGACCCTTCTTCTTCAGGACCTCTGCAATTCTCCCTGGCATGCTCTCAATCAACTTCTGGACCAAATCCTGACTGATAGCAGTCCATTCTTGCAGAATCAATGCTTTAATTTTGTCTGAATTTGTTGGTTTTTGTTTGTCCACCCGTCTCTTGATGATTGACCACAAGTTCTCAATGGGATTAAGATCTGGGGAGTTTCCAGGCCATGGACTCAAAATCTCTATGTTTTGTTCCCTGAGCCATTTAATTATCATCTTTGCTTTATGGCAAGGTGCTCCATCATGCTGGAAAAGGCATTGTTGAGCGCCAAACTGCTCTTGGACGGTTGGGAGAAGTTGCTCTTGGAGGACATTCTGGTACCATTCTTTATTCATGGCTGTGTTTTTAGGCAAGACTGTGAGAGAGCCGATTCCCTTGGCTGAGAAGCAACCCCACACATCAATGGTTTCAGGATGCTTTACAGTTGGCATGAGACAAGACTGGTGGTAGCGCTCAACTCTTCTTCTCCGAATAAGCTGTTTTCCAGATGTTCCAAACAATCGAAAAGGGGATTCATCAGAGAAAATGACTTTACCCCAGTCCTCAGCAGTCCACTCCCTGTACCTTTTGCAGAATATCAGTCTGTCCCTGATGTTTTTTCTGGAGAGAAGTGGCTTCTTTGCTGCCCTCCTTGAGACCAGGCCTTGCTCCAAGAGTCTCCGCCTCACAGTGCGTGCAGATGCACTCACACCTGCCTGCTGCCATTCCTCAGCAAGCTCTGCACTGCTGGTAGCCCGATCCCGCAGCTGAAACACTTTTAAGAGACGGTCCTGCCGCTTGCTGGTCTTTCTTGGGCGCCCTGGAGCCTTTTTGGCACCAATGGAACCTCTCTCCTTGAAGTACTTGATGATGCGATAGATTGTTGACTGAGGTGCAATCTTTCTAGCTGCAATACTCTTCCCAGTTAGGCCATTTTTGTGCAGTGCAATGATGACTGCACGTGTTTCTTTAGAGATAACCATGGTTAACAGAAGAGAAACAATAATGGCAAGCACCAGCCTCCTTTTAAAGTGTCCAGTGGTGTCATTCTTACTTAATCATGACAGATTGATCTCCAGCCCTGTCCTCGTCAACACCCACACCTGTGTTAATGGAGCAATCACTGAAACGATGTTAGGTGGTCCTTTTAAGGCAGGGCTGCAATGATGTTGAAATGTGTTTTGGGGGATAAAGTTCATTTTCTAGGCAAATATTGACTTTGCAAGTAATTGCTGTTAAGCTGATCACTCTTTATAACATTCTGGAGTATATGCAAATTGCCATTAGAAAAACTGAAGCAGTAGATTTTGTAAAAATTAATATTTGTATCATTCTCAAAACTTTTGGCCATGACTGTACAGTGGGGAGAACTTGCACAATTGGTGGCTGACTAAATACTTTTTTTCCCCACTGTATATGTTAAAAAATTCCTAAAAATGCTGCACTTCTAACTCTGGCCACTATGCCAAATAATATGTTGAGACTTACTGTTTTCTGTATTAAAATAATACTCAACCTCTAAAAGGTATCGCCTGATTTCTTCACTCTTCCACTGTTTTCTGTAGAAGAATTCTTTGCAGCAACTACCTCACTTATCAGCACACTGATGGTCACAGCTATCATGTATATGTAGATCAGACACAGTATCCACCAGTCACAATAGCTGATTTTGCTTCTTATCTATTCCACCTTCTGTGCAATGACCTCTGCAAAGGTCACAGAGATCAGATGCCTAGAAAGTTGTCCAATAGAAGTCAATAGAGTCTGCTCCAGACCATTGTGTCTATGTGATTTAAACACTAGGTAATTGCCTTTGAATCAGCCTGTACTGTAATAGTGAGGATGCCTTCTATTTTCCTATCCTGCAGGCACTACTGAAGTTAGGGTTTCTGACAACATATCATATAAATCCTGTTTGCACAGTTCCCTTATATTTGTGAATTTACATTTAAGTACCTGGAATAATCTTGAGTCTATGTATATTCACACTTTTCTAGTCATAATAAAACACTACTTGGTTTACAAAATGCATGTGATATGATTATTTCTGATGCTTAGCCTATTTTATATGTTTTGTACATCTATACCCTGCTATATATTCACAGACTAGTATCAGGTGGTAAAAATGGAAGTTTAAAGCTCTGGGACTACACCTCAAATTCCCTTACTCCTATCAGGACACTTGTACAAGGCAGCAAAGGTTGGTTTCTGGAGAACAATTCCCTTGTCCATATTAACAGATATATCTACCAGCATACATGTCATTGATTGTTGTTACTATTCCCTAGCAGACCCGAGAGTTGGAATCAGTGATATCACCTATGCAGAACACAACAAAAATCTGTACGTATTAGCATTGGCATTAAGCGCTTGTTTATTGTACACATGAACTAACCATCACATTGTGTTACATTTAAAGGTATATAGTATGCGTTTCTTATGATGGGCAGATCAGAATTTTTCAGGTAAGTTTGAATAAATCCCGAACTGCAGACATCCTGAGAATATGACCAAATATACAGACATTTTTTATGAATAATATCCATTGTAGGACTGGTATCACTGAGTGCATGCCACTCTGACGAAGATGAGTTTTTTTCTTTTGGATGACCTAAATCCCAGCAATAAAAATATCCTTAGACTACACCAAAAAGTTGTGGATTTTCATTGAACATTGCTCCTTTCTTACCTATCTTTACATAAGTAAAGTCTCTATATGGTTGTTTAAAGATACAATGTCATATCATATCTGCATTGTTCTAATGCATAAATCTATTGCTCCCTGAGAGCAGCAATATCAGGCTGGCAGAAGTTGAAGTCTTCCTTAAGAGGGTAGTCTGCTTTAAATATACCTATCCTGGTATTCAGGACCCTCAGGGAGCAAACATGAGAAGGACTGTATCTTGGCCTGGAGGACCCAGAATGGTCATTTACCATATTTTTTCCATCTGTTGAAATTAATTGTCCATTAAAGGGGTCTTCCACCCCCAAATAGATTTTTCATACTGATTTATTTATTTTGCTTACTTATATAGCGCCATCATATTCCGCAGCCCTTTACAGGCAATGACAGTCACTGTCCCATATAGGGCTCACAATCTACATTCCCTATCAGTATGTCTTTGGAGTATGGGAGGAAACCGGAGTACCGGGAGGAAACCCACGCAAACACGGGGAGAACATACAAACTCCTTGCAGATGTTGTCCTTGGCAGGATTCAAATCCAGGACTCCAGCGCTGCAAGGCTGCAGTGCTAACCACTGAGTCACTATGCTGCCCACTGATGACTAGCCTCGTACACTCTATAGCTGTGGTTCCGGGGGGAACTGCAGCTCCGCTTGCTCCCTATCCACTGCAGCAGCTTCTGGTGCCGAGATGTTTCCAGAACAGTTGATCTGTGCGATGTCTGGATGTCAGACCCCCACAAATCACACACTGATGACCTATCAGGTGAATACGTCATCAGTATGAAAAATCCATTTGGGGCCAGAAAACCCCTTTAACCCCTGTGATTGCGCTGCAGAGGAATTAAACTGGGTTCTCTTATAAATTTTAGCTAAGGTTGAAATATTGATGGCATATCATCAAAAGACCCTCCTAACAAAAAACGCAGACATTGGTCATGTGCCATTTGTATAGAGGTCACTGATGAGGCTAGTGTTTGGCTGCAGCAGTCACATGGCCAAAAATGAGACAACATTGGCAGACATTGACAGGGATTGGCAACAGTAGATAATGGAGAGTTAACTTTATTTTTAATTCACAGTTTCCAGCAAAGTAGCTGGTTTTTAGTCGGACCACCCTTTTAAAACCTCCTTAAATAAGTAAAGGTATAGATTAAGAGATTTATTTATTACTTATTTCATGTTTTTTCTTCCCAAACAGAAAGTGGTAATATCTGAAGATGTACCACCACAATTTCCTTGGAGCAATAATATGGTGAGATGTACTCTGTAACTTTTCTTTACAACAGAGTTATTATAGAAGTGGGTAATAGCCTAAATGTGTTTGTGTTGTGGCAGGAGTGGCCAGACTTTCAGTATGTCATGTACTTTTTATGGAGCCTGATTTAGTTGGTATATCAGACATATAGCACATAGCTGACACTGCAGCATGGTCCTTTTCAGAGTGTCCCCATAATCATGATAGCAGCCACAGTTACTTATTACACTTTATTCACAACTATGGTTTCTTCATACATGACTGCCTTTCCCCACTGCCCTGCTATAGAGTGTACATTACACTTTAGTGGGTATATAAGCCATACTGGTCACAGTTCATGAGAAAATTGTGGCATTTTATATATATATATATATATATATACTGTATATATACAGTATATATATATATATATATATATATATATATATATATATATATATATATATATATATATATATACATAAAGTTATGAGGATGCAGTTTTCCTACTTTTGTGTTGTAGCTAGGATGTTAATAGCCTGATAACCTAACATCATGATCTGCGGATCCTTGCTGAGGTGTTACAGATTGTGTTACAGATTAAAGGTATATCAATTTGAATTTTTTAACATGTATATATCAAGATAAATGAACATGAAGAAAAGAAACTCTGTCTGGCTTCATCCTCTAATATGGTTGCTTTGTCCAATTGTAATGGTGAAGTTTTTGTGTGGACCATTGAAGCTGGGGAGCCCCTATGTCACCTTAACCCTTCAAATGGAGAAGAAATGGAGACTGAAATAGGTATAATGTCTGCCTTTCATAGTGATGTGTCAGTACGCAAAGTAAGTTTTTTGCATACATTTGGTCATTTATTGTTACCATGTTTTTTTCTTTTTTTTTTTAGGTAATTTACACATAAATAAAGTTGTTTTTATTTGCTCAAGGTTTGATAGGAGAAAGGATTCTGCAGTTTTAATAACCAGTGGACCTAGCGGTAAGTTGTGGCTAGTAGCTACTAGTGGCTAGTAGGTTAGTTAGTAGTAGGTATTACAAGCTAAACAATTGTCATTGCCGTTCTTTTCATGGTACATTTATTCTTATTTTTAGGCTATATTACTTTCTGGAATATCGTAAATGGAGGCAAAGTGTTTGCAAGGTTTGAAGGTGTGAGTATCTTACCTGAGTTAGTTTACACTGTTCGTAGATTTCTACTAATGCATAATATAAGCAATGGTAATACATTGCTGCACAGTAATAAAGTCCACACATATATGAAAAATAATAACAATAAAAAATATGATAGCTGTTCACATACCTACAGTAGCATGCCTAAACTGTGGTTGTATTACCTAAGCAGGCTAAAGAGGTAAAGGACTTACAAGAAGAAATAGGATCACTTTATTTTCTAACCTATGCTGGTAAAATAATACCTGGAGCTTGAGATAATACATTAACATTTGAGTATTTTGTCTGAAACATTAACTTTATCAATTACAATGTCAAAAAAGCTAAACTTATAGTGTACACTTTAGTGCAACACCAACAAAATGGATCTAACAAAAATTGAAGGCCAATAAAAGCCATTTTTATTCTGCAGATTTTTGCACAGAACAAAAGTGTGGAATATCCATAGTGTCATTTTAGTAAATTACATAATGATTATGAGTCACTATGACCAGATGCTTCTACATCTAGTGCTCTGAAAAGGTGCTACAAGAATGTCATCAATACATCTCTCTCTACATGATGTGTCATTCATCAATGAACCATTGTTACATTGGAATCTCCAGTGCTGCAGAATACACTCCCATATATTTAGAACTAGCGTAATCAGAGGCGTAGCTAAGGGTTCAGCACAGGGGGGCGAACATGTCCAAGTGGGCCCCCAACTTGGACTTGTTTGTATACCGATACTATCAGTATACAGTGAGCGTATAGTGGTATATAGCAGCTCTACACAGGGCTCTGCAGACGATTTAGGTGAATACAGGGCAGTAACATTTAGTAACTTACCGGTGACGTCTCTGACTAATCGGTCACATTTCCCATCTCTTTTATCTGGACGGCCATGACCACTTCTTCCACTCTCTGTAAAGTTTGCAACACAGACATCTTTGGCTCCTCACTTTTCCAGGCACCTGACCCACATTGTCCTCACCTGCACACTCATCCTGCTGCTACCCCAATTATAAAATATATAATATAACCCCCTATAATGAATAATACCCCCAAGTGTATCTTTAAGTTAATAACTTCCCTGTGCACCCCTTTAAATAGTGCCCCTTATTAATAATGCCCCAGATGTTTCCTAATTAAAAAGGAAAAAATAGGGAAAAAAAATTATTGGGGCTCCAATACCCTGGACCCCCAGAATCAGCTGTTTGAATGAACCATGGTACCTGTGTAAGCGCCATGACCCCTCTGTGTCATTCTTTTCATAGCGGCCATGTAATGTAACTACAGCCTCGTCCTATACACGTCTATGTGACAAGGCTGGAATGACATCACACGGTCACTATAAACAGACAGCGTGTGATATAAACAGGCGCCATAGCCCCTTCATACAGCTGATCAGTGGGGAATCACTTATCTCTTATTGATGTTTTATTCTGAGGATAGACTATCAATAAAAATGAGCTGGAAAACTCCTTAAAGAGGACCTTTCACGTCCTCATGTATATGCTGTTTTACATACTGCTAGAAAGCCGACAGCACGCTGAATTCAGTGCACTGCCGGCTTTCCCGGTATGTGCCCCGGGGCTGGAGATATCGGTGGTCTTAGTTTCACGGTTTACTGTCAGAAAGTCATTCCTGACAGTCTAGCTGCGCTGTGAGGAATACCCTCCCTGACAGTTCTCGTTCATAGACTTGTACTGGGGGGCGTTCCTCACAGCTCAGTGTCATCGCCGGGCAGTAAGGATTGCCCTCTCTGACAGTACAGCGCTATAGACGAGTACAGAGAGAGGGGGCGTTCCTTACATATGAAACCAGAAGAGTGTAGGCCATGCAGCTGTTCTGCAACATCAAACATACAGTGGGGAAAAAAATTATTTAGTCAGCCACCAATTGTGCAAGTTCTCCCACTTAAAAAGATGAGAGAGACCTGTAATTGTCATCATAGGTAGACCTCAACTATGAGAGACAAAATGAGAAAACATATCTAGAAAATCAGATTGTCTGATTTTTTAAGAATTTTTTTGCAAATTATGGTGGAAAATAAGTATTTGGTCACCTACAAACAAGCAAGATTTCTGGCTCTCACATACCTGTAACTTCTTCTTTAAGAGGCTCCTCTGTCCTCCACTCTTTACCTGTAGTAATGGCACCTGTTTGAAATTGTTATCAGTATAAAAGACACCTGACCACAACCTCAAACAGTCACACTCCAAACTCCACTATGGTGAAGACCAAAGAGCTGTGGAAGGACACCAGAAACAAAATTGTAGACCTGCACCAGGCTGGGAAGACTGAATCTGCAATAGGCAAGCAGCTTGGTGTGAAGAAATCAACTGTGGGAGCAATAATTAGAAAATGGAAGACATACAAGACCACTGAGAATCTCCCTCAATCAGGGGCTCCACGCAAGATCTCACCCCGTGGGGTCAAAATGATCACAAGAATGGTGAGCAAAAATCTCAGAACCACACGAGGGGACCTAGTGAATGACCTACAGACAGCTGGGACTAACGTAACAAAGGCTACCGTCAGTAATACACTACGCCACCAGGGACTCATATCCTGCAGTGCCAGACGTGTCCCCCTGCTTAAGCCAGTACATATCCGGGCCCACCTGAAGTTTGCTAGAGAGCATTTGGATGTTCCAGAAGAGTATTGGGAGAATGTCATATGGTCAGATGAAACCAAAGTAGAACGGTTTGGTAGAAACACAACTCGTCGTGTTTGGAGGAGAGTGAATGCTGAGTTGCATCCAAAGAACACCATACCTACTGTGAAGCATGGGGGTGGCAACATCATGCTTTGGGGCTGTTTCTCTGCAAAGGGACTAGGACGACTGATCCATCTACATGAAAGAATGAATGGGGCCATGTATCGTGAGATCAGCAAGGGCATTGAAGATGAAACGTGGCTGGGTCTTTCAGCATGACAAGGATCCCAAGCACACCGCCAGGGCAACAAAGGAGAGGCTTCGTAAGAAGCATTTCAAGGTCCTGGAGTGGCCTAGCCAGTCTCCAGATCTCAACCCCATAGAAAACCTTTGGAGGGAGTTGAAACTCGGTGTTGCCCAGCGACAGCCCCAAAACATCACTGCTCTAGAGGAGATCTGTATGGAGAAATGGGCCAACATACCAGCAACAGTGTGTGCCAACCTTGTGAAGACTTACAGAAAACGTTTTACCTCTGTCATTGCCAACAAAGGATATATAACAAAGTATTGAGATGAACTTTTGTTATTGACCAAATACTTATTTTCCACCATAATTTGCAAATAAATTCTTTAAAAATCAGACAATGTGATTTTCTGGATATGTTTTCTCATGTTGTCTCTCATAGTTGAGGTCTACCTATGATGACAATTACAAGCCTCTCTCATCTTTTTAAGTGGGAGAACTTGCACAATTGGTGGCTGACTAAATACTTTTTTTTCCCCACTGTAACTTTTTGTGGGTAAAAATTGGGGGATTTGAGTCCTCCCAAGACCATCTAACCCAGAAAAGTTATAGAAAGACTATTGTCAACTATGCAGTATAGATTGAGCAATAGATGCTAGAAGGAAATCCGATGTGTTTGTTGAGCGTAAACTCTACTTTGTTCTTCTGGATTGCTCTGCCATTACCCTAAATGTGATCAGTGTGCTTTGCTGAGATTGCATTATTCATCCATACACATATGAGGACCTGAATCTTATGTAGCTCCTATTTCCAACTCTACCATTTCTAAAGGCCTTCCAGTAAAACGTTGATCTTACCATTGCAGTCACAATACAAATGTATGGTAAATACCATGGCTGTCAGTGAAGATGACTCCCTACTATGTGCTGCTGACCAGCTATTCTATGTCTATATCTGGAACATTTCCCAGTATGCATTGGGTGCAGTGGAGGAGCAGCCACCTATCTGTGAGTTGCTTTGTTGGATTTTACTTTCATTCTTTGATTTAATCTATGCATTAATAAATACGAGCAGGTTAAGATTATTCACTTTAATACAATGACCCTTTCCCCAATAGTGCTGCACTGCTGGAGAGCGCATATGAGTGACATTACAAGGTAATGTTTCATTTGCAGTGGATGAATGTATCATTTTATAGGCATGTATTTTAATAGTTAATTCTAACCCTTGGCCTGATTTCTGTAACTTATATAGCGTGATCCCTGTGGAGAAGCACAAGGTGCTAGTTACTTCATCCCAGGACTGCACTGTGAAGCTGTGGACTATACAAGGGGAATTTATAGGTAACATCTAATGACCATGTGTATGTAGCTGAAGTTAGAAAAGTAGCTGAAGATTGGTAAATATTAAATAATTTCTTTCACTTAAAAAGATGTTGGTAATTTCCTGTTTTCTCAGCCAATTTTTTTAATTTATTTATTAAACCCAGTGAAATATTCATTTTTTCCTAATCTATAGGTGCATCTCCATAAATTAGAATATCTTTGAAACGTTCATTCATTTCAGTAATTCAGTAATACAATTCATAATCAGCGTCTTCCATGATTGTGTGTCTTACTGAACCAGACTGACGGACCATTTAAAGGCTTAGGAAACCTTGGCAGGTGACACACTGAATTTACAACACTGAACTTTTTTACAATATTCTAATTTTCTTAGATTTGGGTTTTCATTACCTGTAATCCATAATCAACATTTACAGAAATAAAACACTTGAAATGGAACACTCTGTGTATAAAAAAATCTAGAAAATATAGGAGGTCACTTTTTTAATTTTAATTACTGAAATAAACGTTTCCAACATATTCTAATTTATTGAGATGCACCTGTATTTTTCCCAATTTATTTTATTTTCTGATTGTAGATTTTTTTATTCTATTTTATGTACATGATTATGGGGGGGGGGGGTGACATCTTTGCTCTATTAACAACATTAATGATATGTTTTACAGCAGGGGTGGACACAGACAGGTAAAGGCCCATGTGCAAGAACATTTATGAGCCCCCTGTTTCCCAGTACATCAGCTCAGAGCACCCCCCTTACGCCTCTCTAATAATCCACCACTAATCATTATCCATGTAGTTCATTATCTTTAGGCATTTATCCACAATCTAATAGACAGTACATACCTGCTGTGAAGGTGATATGGCCCTCTTATCTGCTCCCATCTCTACACAGGTATGGGTGGGTTCACACCTAAATGTCGTAAAACTGGATAGGGAAAGGTTTGCGACGCTTTGCTTAAAAAACCCATTCACTTCTATGGGTTTTTAAAGCAATGTGCGGGTGTGCGCTTACGCCCTCTGCGCCGCGAAGCCGTTTTTTTCGTCGGAAACAAAATCGGACATGCAGGACTTTGTTTCCGACGAAAACCGACGAAAAGAACTGGCTTCGTGGCGCAGAGGGTGTAAGCGCACACCCGCGCATTGCCTTAAAAACCCATTCAAGTGAATGGGTTTTTAAGCAATGCATCGCAAACGTTTCCCTATCCAGTTTTCCGACATTTAGGTTGAATTCGCAGCGGACAGAGTGCCGGTGCAAGTGTGAACCCACCCTATGCTCTGTGTAGAGATGGGAGTAGATAAGTTGTGACATCAGCTATTGTCAGTAGTGGGTGCAATGATGGATGTGATGTTATCTATAGAGGTGTTAAATTCTATTGAAATTCTGTCTTATTTGGGATGTAAGTGATCTGACTGCTGCAAAGAAAACCCCTACAGAATTGGCAAGTGTATTATATTATTAGGCTTAGCGGTCAGAGTGAAAATTGCAGGATATAGTACTTTTTTTTTAAAAAAGTATAGATAGTGACATAGAAAATAAAAAATGTTCAAAACTGCTTAAACATATGTTTAGCATAAAAACTTTGAAAAGTATGTCATTTTCTCATGGCACATTCCCTTTAAATGACTTTCTCAGAAACTGATCATAAACTATAATTTTATCAGCAAGTTCAAGTGACTGTTTTCTCACCAGTTTCTGCAGATTCAAAGATACACCTCAAAATACACCTTAAAGGGGTTATCCAGTTTTTGCTATTGATGGCCTATCCTTAGGATTGGTCATCAATATTAGATTTGTGGGCCTCTAACAGCTGAGACCCCTGCAGATCAGCTGTATGGTGTACAACTCACTTGCACCACAAATGTAGCAGTGGGTTTTGGAACTGGAGCACTTCCTCACTGAAGTCTACTGGACAGCTCTGCGGTATGTATACTCACTGCTACAGTTTGTATGGCAAATGAGCAGTGCAGCTCCTGGTATGTAAACATTGTGCTGTCTCAGTACAGCTTATTTGAGGGGGTCCTGCATGTTGGACCCATGCAGATTTAATATTATTGATGGCCATCAATAGCAGAAACCAGATAACCCCTTTAATTCTGGTGCATTTTCAATAGTAAATCTGACCCACTGTACCTGGTGCTGCTAGATAACTTTGTTCTTCTAGGAACATTTGGGCAAGATAAACCCTGGTGCCTTAACAAGACTGAATCAAATAAAGACGAGCCCAGTGATAATAAACAACCATCACAAGCTTTGTGTGGATGCAGCCAGGTTGCAGAGGAAGAAAAGAAGCAAATGGATAAGATACCTGAGGTCGGTGCACTGTAGAACTATACAGTAGATGATACATGCTAGATCTTCCAGAGTGGTACCTGCTCTATGTGAACATTTTTATACTAAGGCTCCACGTTGCAGAAACACAGCGGAAAAAAGCACTGTGTTTTACAGTATCAGTGAATGAGATTTCATTAATCTCATCCACACAATGCAGAAAAAAAGAGCTGCACAAAAAGCTGCATTTTCACAAATAAGTGTTTTCCCTATATATTTAATATTTAAGGGAAATAAAAACTCTATATATGTATTATTACTGAATCATATTATTTATACATATATATATTTATATCTGTAGTGATTTTTTTTTTGTATATGCATGTGCTATCATTCTACCTCAGTGGTATGTGTGTATACAAAGCCAGGGGGGGCAGAGGTGAGATGTTCTTTCCTGCCTGTGCAGGACCACATGCCCGTTCTTATAGTTTTACAACCGCCTGGTGAAGCAGGCCTAGGGAGGGTGGTTATATCAGGAATTTCATCTTGACTTCAAAGGCCAGCAAAGACACAGCTCTTCAGGGCGAAGATAGAGCATTCATCTTTTCTGGATGAAAATAATTTGTTCATCCCCCACCTCAGGGAGTAGGAGGAGGTGGACACCCTGGCAGGGAGGTGTGGCTAAACACAAGTCATAAGAGACTATGATCCCTTCCAACTGTTGTCACATCTGTGGAAGTTAGCTAACAAACCTGGTTGCCAGCCTTATTGCTTCTCCAAGCTTACTGGAAACAAAGAACTTTTAGTTTATGATTCTTTCATATTTTCTCCTTTTGTTTTAAGTCAGTTTGATCATGTCATTTGTTTTATTCTTTTTAAATATAGCACTAGACCCTTTGGGTATTAAAGAGGACCTTTCATGTCGTTATGTATATGCAGTTTTACGTACCGCTAGAAAGCCGACAGCGCGCTGAATTCAGCGCTCTGTTGGCTTTCCCGTTATATGCCCCGGGGCTCGGGATATCGGGGGTTTAAATTTCACCATTCACTGTCAGAAGGGCGTTCCTGACAGTCTAGCTTGGCTGTGAGGAATGCCCTCCCTGACAGTACGCGTCCATAGCCCTGTACTGAGGGGGCGTTCCTCACAGCTCAGCGTCATCACTGGGCTGTAAGGAATGCCCCCTCTGACAGCACAGGGCTATGGACAAGTACAGAGAGAGGGGGCATTACTTACTGCCCAGTGATGACGCTGAGCTGTGAGGAACGCCCCCTCCAGCCCCGGGGCATATAACGGGAAAGCCGACAGAGCACTGAATTCAGCGCGCTGTCGGCTTTCTAGCAGTATGTAAAACCGCATATACATGAGGACGTGAAAGGTCCTCTTTAATTCATTCAATTTAATGGTACTTTGTGTTGCTCTATGAACCCATTATCTTTTTGAAGTGTGTTTGCTTCTGAATGTTAGAGGGGCACATGTATATTTAAGTGAGGTTTCTCCTGAGCCTGTCAAGTCAGTGGTGGCGGCGGCATGTATTTGGGGTGCGTGGACTGTGTTGACGTGCGATTTACGCTCAATTTGCAGCCTGAGTGAAGGGTGAGTGCAAAATTGAGTGAGTGGAGTGAGTTAACCCCTGATGGCCACAAATGCGTCACGTACTAGGACGGCCTTTATGTGACAAATTGGTGCATTAGCGGTGGCATTAAGTGTCAAGATTAACCCTTGCAGTTAAGGACTGGTTTCACCATTGAGAGGAGTACACCAGTTCTAAACAAATTACCTCAGTGCTTTTTTTAAGACATATTTGCAAAACAGTTTGCCTATCTCATTTTTCTTTCCTATCTTTATTTGGCAAAGGTTGCTATCAGACATGACAACCTTATACAGAAGGCAGAGCAAGGAGTCTCTCATCCAGCTCTGTGAGCAGAGAGGCATCAAAACAACTGACAAGACCAAAGACAGGCTGATCTCTGCACTGGTGGAGCAGGACTTGGCGTAACATCCTGAAGTGCTGGGGCAAGAAACCATCGCCACTCCAGAAAGTCCAGCAGTTGACTGTCCCAGAGGTAACTTCTTCTGGGGAGACAAGCAGCCCTGGCCCTTTGGGGGGAATGGACTTTTCTTTCCAAATGGCCTTACAACAGCTGGGCTCCAATGACTTTAGCATGCGCCTACAACAGCTAATCCTCCAGTATCAACAGGCTGAGAGAGACGCGGCAGAACGTCAGGCTGTTGCTGCAGAATGCCAGGTGGAGAGAGAAGTGGCAGAACGTCAGGATGCGGCTGCAGAACATCAGGCAGAGAGAAAAGTGTCAGAACGTCAGGCTGCTGCTGCAGAACATCAGGCGGAGAGAGAGTTCAAACTAGAGATGGCCCGGCTGCAGAGGAGTGGAGTAGCAGCTGTCCCCAGACCCTAGTCCAGGATATCCATACACAGAGGCCTCGTCTGAAGAACTTCCCTGTTAAGGAGAAGGATGGGGACTTGGACATTTTTCTGCTGGGGTTTGACAAAACCTGCCTACAATACCATTTGCCCGGTGAGCAGTAGGCACAGTATTTAACTACAGGATTAAAGGGCAAAGGTTTTTGCTGATGTGCCGCCTGAGTTGGATGGTGACTGATGCCATTAAGGAGGCCCTAATCAAAAATTACAACCTCACCCCAGAGCTGTACTGCAAAAGGTTCTGGAATATATAGCAGGACTCCCACAAGCAGCTATGCAAATGTTGTAGGAAGCTTGCAAACTACCTTCTGGCAATGGATCAGAGGACTTTATGTTACCACCTTTGAGGGCCTTGAGGATCTTATGATCAAAGACCAGTTTCTCTATGTATGTCCTCTGAATGTATGGCAGTTTGTGTGACCGGGAACCTATCACAGCGGACCAAGCTGCGCAGATTACAGACTCCTGTACTGCCAACAGGATACCAGAAGCCAAGGGTGGAACATCACTACAGAGGTCCCAAAGCTGGAAGAAGAAGCAAGCCAGGAAGTCACCACAGACTTCTGTCTCCAAGCTAGGTGAGATCGTTCCTATGGGGAAAACCCTAGCTCAGGGGAATTTGCACAAATGTTTTGGGTGTAACAAGGTGGGCCATGTAAGGTCTGCTTGCCCAGAGAGAGGGGCAGTGGTCACAACTACCCAACCAGTAATAATGTTCTTCTCTGATAGAAGACATAATTTGCAGCACTACATGCAGCCTGTGAGAGTGGAGGGTAAAGTCAGGGGCGCACCGCTAATGAGGCGAAGTGAGGCGACCGCCTCAGGCGGCACTGTCTGGGGGGCAGCATTTTTACTATTTATTTAATGTAAACCAGCCCAGGACAGGCCGCTTTAAAAAAAAAAAAAAACAGAGCTGAGCGGGGCCTGTCCTGGGCTGGTTTACGAGACGTCGCATCTCAGCGCAGGCGGCGATACAATGACGTCATCACGCCGCCTACGCTGAGACACAGGCGTCGTGGACAAGAAGAGGAGGCGGAGGCGGCTCCATCAAGGCATCGCAGGTAGGTGCGGAGAACTTTTTTTTATATATATAAATAAGCCGTAACCTGCTGGGGTATCCCCAGCAGGTAACGGCCTATTTATTTACCTACCCCGCGTCTGCTCGTGGCCGCCTCCGCTTCCCCTTCTGCTATGGGACGCAGAAAGGGAAGTGGATGCCGCTGTGAGCGGCCGTGGACATCAGTAAGTGAGGCCGCGAGCCGCAAATACTACTATTATTATACTCCGGAGTCTTTTCAGACCCTGGAGTATAATAATTGGACACCCAGGGGAGGTGATAAACATAAAAAAACAATGTTACTCACCTCTCCAGCGATCGGTGTTACTCCGAGCAGGCTTGGGGCCTCTGATGACGTCATCAGGTCGTGTCGTCGGCCTGATCACGTGACGTGTGTGCGCAATTAAACAGGGCTGAAAGCTGCGGGGAGTGCACTGGTGTCCAGGATAGGTAAGTACCACTAGTTTTTATGTTTGTCACCTCCCCTGGGTCTCCGATCATTGTACTCGGGGGTCTGAAAAGACCCCCAAGTATAATAATAGTTCATGGGTGGGCAACTATGGGGCATAATACCGTGTGCAGGGGCCACTGTGGAGCGTAATACCAGTGCAGGGGCCACTGTGGAGCATAATACCAGTGCAGGGGCCACTATGGGGCATATTACCGTGTGCAGGGGCCACTGAGGAGCATAATACCGTGTGCAGGGGCCACTGTGGAGCATAATACAAGTGCAGGGGCCACTATGGAGCATAATACCAGTACAGGGGCCACTATGGAGCATAATACCAGTGCAGAGGCCACTATGGAGCATAATACCAGTGCAGGGGCCACTATGGAGTATAATACCAATGCAGGGGCCACTATGGAGCATAATACCATGTGCAGGGGCCACTGTGGAGCATAATACCATGTGCAGGGGCCAATATGGAGCATAATACCGTGTGCAGGGGCCAATATGGGGCATAATACCGTGTGCAAGGGCCACTAGGGAGCATAAAACTGTGTGCAGGGGTTGCTTTGGAACATAATACCGTGTGCAGGGGCCACTGCGGGGCATAATACCGTGTGCAGGGGCCAATATGGAGCATAATACCGCGTGCAGGGGCTGCTGCGAGGCATAATACAGTATGCAGGGGCCACTATGGAGCATAATACCGTGTGCAGGGGCCGCTGCGAGGCATAATACAGTGTGCAGGGGCTGCTGTGGAACATTATAGTGTGTGTAAATGGGGCGTTATAAACTGGGGCTATGGTGCCTGTTTATATCATACGCTGTCTGTTTATAGTGGCCGTGTGATGTAATTCCAGCCTTGTCACATAGACATGTATAGGACGAGGCTGTAGTTACATTACATGGCCGCTTTGAGATGAATGACACTATGTAAACAGAGAAGCGGTCACGGTGCTTACACAGGTACCATTCACACAGCTGATCAGTAGGGGTCCTGGGTTTTTGAGCCCCACTGATTAGTTTATTAATGACCTGGAAAACCTTTTAATTAGTTAACACCTGGGGCATTATTAATAAGGGGCACTATTTATACAGGGTACACACGGACATTATTAATATAAAGATGCACTTGGGAGTATTATTCATTATGGGGGGTTATATCATATATTTTATAATTGGGGTAACGGCAGGATGGGTGTGCAGGTGAGGACAATGTGGGTCGGATGCCTGGAAAAGTCAGGAGCCAAAGATGTTTGTGTTGCAAACTTTACAGAGACAAGTCACAAAAAGAAATGGTCATGGCGGTCCAAAGGGAAGAGAAGGGAAATGTGACCGATTAGTCAGAGATGTCACCTGTAAGTCACAAAATGTTACTGCTCTGTTTTTCACCTAAATGAGGATAAATACCTGATTGATGGGGGTCTGTCTGCTGAGACCTCCAATGAGCCTGAGAATTGTTTTTTCCCCCCATTGGGTGGGAATTCAGCCTGACTGCAGCCATATACTGTATAGACGTGTCACTTGGTGGATTGGATGGACGAACCCGCGTGGCTCTCATTCACTTCAATGGGAGTGCCAAAGATACCCGAAGTCCAGTACTCAGCTATCTGCGGCGCTCCTATTATAGAGAATGGGGGCCACGTGGGCTCATCCATCCACCAAACAGAAGATGTGTGAAGTTACTTTCATTGTTAATGCCGTGTTGTTGATCTGATACTGAAGTAATGTAGTAAGAAGAATTCTTAAAAACTGTTTTATAACTTTGTGTATTGTGTATATTGTGCGACGATAACAGTGTGTGAAGCTAGTAGCATGGAAACTCTATTTTTGGGGGGGGGGGGGGGGGGGCGTATTTCTATAGTCCGCCTCAGGCAGCAAAGAGGCTAGGTTCACCACTGGGTAAAGTCACTCAGAGATTAGGAGACTCAGGTGCAAGTTGTTCTCTGGTCTGGCCAGAAATGATAGATTCTGAGGACATTATTCCTGGAAAGACTTTGCCTGTGACAGGGGTGGCCAGATGCCATCCAGGCGTACCCGTGGCCAAAGTTCATATAGACTGGGGTGCTGGGAGTGGGATCCGAAAAGTTGGAGTGTCAAATACATTACCTGTTGATGTATTGTTGGGGAATCAATTGGGGAAAATTATATCTGCTTAAGTTCCTGATGTACCACCAACACCCACACCCACACAATTACATGGTGTAATGGGCATAGGCCTGAGGGGACAGTGTGTCTGGGAGGGAGGACAGGGTGACAGGAGTAAAGTTAAACCTATGCCAGAACCAGAGGTGTCCCAAGATGAGGAAGCTAAGGGGGAGGTGAGCGATCTCCTGGAAATCTCCCAGCTAGCGGTTAGTGCTGGAGAGAACATGAGAGACTGCCAGGATGGAGTCTCTGGACATATACCTCAAGGACCTCGGATTCTGAGTGTGGATCTTGGAGATGCCAGTAATCAGGAAGAGGAGCCAGAACAGGGTGGAGGTAGCCAGGTGTTCAGTGCTCAAAGCATGAGCCTTAGGAGTGTCTCCACTCAGACTGGGGAGGGAGAGGGTATCAGTGAGCCAGTTACCAGGGTACCAGAACCAGTGTTGGAGCAGAAGACCGGAACTTATATCATAGCAGGGTTCTGAGAGGGGCCCATAACCAGTGCTGCCTTGGAGGTAATCCATCTAGCTTCCCAGGAAAATGGTCTGGTAGAGGTGCTTAAGTTTTCCTCCTTACCTCACTCTATTACAGAGCAGGGGGAAGGGAAGCTGGAAAGTATAGGTTCTCATGAGGGTACGCAGCCTGTGGTCCAGTTTAGGCCCATGGGTCCCCAGGCAAAAGAGGTGACTCACAGTAATCACATAGAGGATGGTCCACTACCAAAGGAGGTACTAGACGGACTTATAAACTACCATACCAGGTCACTCTCTAAAACAGGATTTCCTGACTATAATTCTCCTAAATTGTCAGTTGCTGAGGTGTGCAGCAATGGAGGGGTTAACCAGCTTGCATTTTCTTCTAAAGAGTGGGGATAGGATACTTCCAGTCTTGCTGCAGCAAAGAGTCATAAAAAACAGCAAGGGGTCCCAGCACAGAGAAGGCTGACTTATAAACGTAGTAAGGTTATGTAGGGCCTGAGTTAACGGTACTAACCTATTATTTATTATGCTTACTTATATAGCGCCATCATATTCCACAGCGCTTTACAGACATTGACAGTCACTGTCCCATATAGGGCTCACAATCTACATTCCCTATCACTATTTCTTTGGAGTGTGGGAGGAAACTGGAGTACCTGGAGAAAACCCACGCAAACACGGGGAGAACATACAAACTCCGTGCAGATGTTGTCCCTGGTAGGATTCAAACCGAGGACTCCGGTGCTGCAAGGCTGCAGTGTTAACCACTGAGCCACTGTGCTGCCTTAACCTACAGTGCTGGCCAAAAGTATTGGCACCCCTGCAATTCTGTCAGATAATACTCAATTTCTTCCAGAAAATGATTGCAATCACAAATGCTTTGGTAATAATATCTTCATTTATTTTGCTTGCAATGAAAAAACACAAAAGAGAATGAAAAAAAAAGTCAAATCATTGCTCATTTTACACAAAACTCCAAAAATGGGCCGGACAAAAGTATTGGCACCCTCAGCCTAATACTTGGTAGCACAACCTTTAGACAAAATAACTGTGAACAACCGCTTCCAGTAACCATCAATGAGTTTCTTACAATGCTCTGCTGGAATTTTAGACCATTCTTCTTTGGCAAATTTCTCCAGGTCCCTGAGATTTGAAGGGTGCCTTCTCCAAACTGCCATTTTGAGATCTCTCCACAGGTGTTCTATGGGATTCAGGTGTGGACTCATTGCTGGCCACTTTAGAAGTCTCCAGTGCTTTCTCTCAAACCATTTTCTAGTGCTTTTTGAAGTGTGTTTTGGGTCATTGTCCTGCTGGAAGACCCATGACCTCTGAGGGAGACCCAGCTTTCTCACACTGGGCCCTACATTATGCTGCAAAATTTGTTGGTAGTCTTCAGACTTCATAATGCCATGTACACGGTCAAGCAGTCCAGTGCCAGAGGCAGCAAAGCAACCCCAAAACATCAGGGAACCTCCGCCATGTTTGACTGTAGGGACCGTGTTCTTTTCTTTGAAGGCTTTTTTTTTTTTTCCTGTAAACTCTATGTTGATGCCTTTTCCCAAAAAGCTCTACTTTTGTCTTATCTGACCAGAGAACATTCTTCCAAAAAGTTTTTGGCTTTCTCAGGTAAGTTTTGGCAAACTCCAGCCTGGCTTTTTTATGTCTCTGGGTCAGAAGTGGGGTCTTCCTGGGTATCCTAACATAGAGTCTCTTTTCATTCAGACGCCAACGGATAGTACGGGTTGACACTGTTGTACCCTCGGACTGCAGGGCAGCTAGAACTTGTTTGGATGTTAGTCGAGGTTCTTTAGCCACCATCCGCACAATCTTTCGTTGAAATCTCTCGTCAATTTTTCTTTTCCGTCCATCTCTAGGGAGGTTAGCCACAGTGCCATGGGCTTTAAACTTCTTGATGACACTGCGCTCGGTAGACACAGGAACATTCAGGTCTTTGGAGATGGACTTGTAGCCTTGAGATTGCTCATGCTTCCTCACAATTTTGCTTCTCAAGTCCTCAGACAGTTCTTTGATCTTCTTTCTTTTCTCCATGCTCAATGTGGTACACACAAGGACACAGGACAGAGGTTGAGTCAACTTTAATCCATGTCAACTGGCTGCAAGTGTGATTTAGTTATTGCCACCACCTGTTATGTGCCACAGGTAAGTAACAGGTGCTGTTAATTACACAAATTAGAGAAGCATCACCTGATTTTTCAAAGGGTGCCAATACTTTTGTCCACCCCCTTTTTTATGTTTGGTGTGGAATTATATCCAATTTGGCTTTTTGACAATTCTTTTTGTGGTTTTCCATTGAAGATAAATTAAATGAAGATATTATTACCAAAGCATTTGTGATTGCAATCATTTTCTGGAAGAAATTGAGTATTATCTGACAGAATTGCAGGGGTGCCAATACTTTTGGCCATCACTGTATGTCTTTGTCACTTGATAATGATGATGAGTTTGCAAACATTTAAAATTGGCATGTGCCTTTTATAAGACATGCAAACTAAAAGGGGAGGTGTTATATTATTCATATATATATATATATATATATATATATATATATATATTTCTTTAGTGAATGTTTTGTTTATGTACAGTGGCTTGCAAAAGTATTCATACCCCTTGAACTTTTTCACATTTTGTCACCTTACAACCACAAACTTAAATGTATTTTATTGAGATTTTAAGTGATAGACCGACACAAAGTAGCACATAATTGTGAAGCGGAAGGAAAATTATACATGGTTTTCAAAATTTTAATCAAATAAAAATCTGAAAAGAGTGACGTGCAAAAGTATTCAGCCCCCCTATATCAATACTTTGTAGAGCCACCTTTCGCTGCAATTACAGCTGCAAGACTTTTGGGGTATGTCTCTACCAGCTTTATGCATCTACAGACTGAGATTTTTGCCCATTCTTCTTTGCAAAATAGCTCAAGCTCAGCCAGATTGGATGGAGAGCGTCTGTGAACAGCAATTTTCATGTCTTGCCAAAGATGTTCAATGGGATTTAGGTCTGGGCCATTCTAACACATGAATATTCTTTGATCTAAACCATTCCACTGTAACTCTGGCTGTATATTTAGGGTCATTGTCTTGCTGGAAGGTGAATCTCCTTCCCAGTTTCAAGTCTTTTGCAGCCTCCAATAGGTTTTCTTCCAGGATTGCCCTGTATTTAGCTCCATCTACCTTATGCACAGTGTAATGCTCTACAATGGCCTCTGCACAGTATAATGATCCACAGTGACCCCTGCACAGTATAATATGCTCCACAGTGGCCCCTGCACAGTATTATATGATCCATGGTGCAACCCACACAGCATAATGCTCCACAGTGACCCCTGCACAATTACGTGTGCTGGCTGCCCACTGTATTGTGCATGCGTGGGCACAGTGGCATAACTAAAGTCTTGTGGGCCCTGGTGCAAACTTTTGTCTGGGGCCCCCTACCCCCTCTTTAGTGCAAATTCTTGATAATGACGGTGTCGGGTGCTGCAGCGATATCTCAGATACTTGAAAGGGACACAGATTTAGTACCCACAACTGCACTTATCAAGAATACGGTGAGTGAGCAGCGCAGTGCCTGGCATGTAAACAATACTGGGACAGTATAATATGCTCCACAGTGGCCCCCACACGGTATTATATGCTCCACAGTGTCCCCCACACGGTATTGCATGCTCCACAGTGGCCCCCACATGGTATTATATGCTCCACAGTGGCTCCCACACGGTGTTATATGCTCCACAGTGGCCCCCACACGGTATTATATGCTCCCAAGAACCCCCCATCCCATAGAGCTGGTGCTATTATTATACTTTGGGGTCACCTCAGACCCCAAAGTGTAATAAGTAGAGTCCCAGGGAAAGTGATTAAAAATAACAAAACACTTTTACTCACTTACCTCACCTCTCCTGGGCATCCTCACTCCGTCCGGCTGTCTTCAGCATCTTGCTTGGTCCTCTTCTGCCTGGACGACTGAGGTCCCATTTTCATTACCAATATGTATAGCGGTCGGGGAACCAGGCTTTCCCCGACCACTATCATGGTGGTACGGGGTCCTGGCCATTTCCAGCTGGCTGCGTACCCTGTACCCCTCCGGACCCGGTCGCAGTCACACCCCCTGCAACTGCGATTGTTACTCCACTGCGTGGGCAGCTGGCGCACATCACAAAAAGGAAGCTCCGGACGCTGATGACGTCCTGGGTCTTTGTGACGTGTGCCGGCCGCCCACTGTATTGCACATGAGTGGGCGACCAGCACACGTCACAAATAGGAGGTACTGGACAGCGATGACGTCCCTGTTTTGGAGCTGCCATGAGGAACGGGGGGGGGGGGGGGGCGGTCCTTTCCACTGACATTGCGGGTGTGGATATCGATTAGAATGAGCCCCCACAACGTCAGGAGAAAGGCAAAAAATTTAATATGTGTAGGTCACATGACCTACATATATTACAGTAAAACAAAGAAAAATTGTTAATAAATGTAATTTAGAAAGTTGGAAGGGGGGCATGGTGAGCCTTATGATTAAAATATATATTTATCCTGAACAACCCTTTAATGGTACTTTGTGCTCCTCTATGAACCCATTACCTTTTCGAAGTATGGATGCATCTGAATGTTAAGTCAGTGGTGGCATGTATTTGCGGTTGTGAACTGTGTTGAGGTGCAACTTATGCTCAATTTGCAGCCTGAGTGAAGGGTGAGTACAAGATTGAGTAGGTGGAGTAAGTTGACCCCTGACAGCCGCACTTGCATCAATGCTTGGACAGCCTGTATGTGACATGCAACAAAAGCTCAATAAAAATGCTGTGGAAAAAAATCGCAAAGCGTTTTTGCTGTGTTTTCTATTTCGGCAGCATTTTTAGCTGTGTTTTGCTATGTGAGGCCTTAGGCTGAATTTACAGGGCACAGTTTTACTGAAGAACTGCATGTGATTTTTAATTGTAGTAATGCCTAGCATGTTATTATGTATCTCACCTACTGTATATGTTAACAACCAGTTAGGCTACATGTACACGACCGAGTGTGGAAGACGAGGGAGGACCGATTTATATCCAAATACCATCTGTCTCCTATTGATTTCATTGAAACAAAGCATCGGACCCCCTTTGGGAGGGCCTCATCCTGCACACTCTGCTGTGTGCATGAGGCCTAAATCAAAGTTTTTCAATTTAGTGGCCGATAGCATACAGGTTAAAAGGGGTTGTCCAGGATACACCAATCTTTCTAATCTAAGCTACCCCACCCCCTGCCTACCCTGTAAATTACTTACTGTACCAAAAAGCTATATTTACCTAGATCACCGGGGCAATCATGTGACCACCCCAGGCACATTTTCTGATTTTCTGGTAACGTCACCAATACTAACTCCCCCCCCCCCCAACTCCATCATACTTACCTGTCTTCCTGTTTGGATCTTCTGGGCACGGAACGTCACTTGTTCTGGGCACCTCCTCTTTTTGATGCCATGAAGATCCCGCCCCATAGACAGGTAAGCATGATGGGGTGGGGGAATGAGTTAGTTAGGAAGGGCTAGTAGTGGGCAGGCTAACTAGGGAAACAGGGAGGGGTTGTGAGTGAGAAAGGGAGGGGGTGGGAGGAATAAGAGAACGAGGGGGAGGGAGTCAGCTCTGAGTGAAGTGCATGGCATCATGGTAGAAGATGCCAGGAGCTCACAGAAAAACCCATAAATCACTCAAAACACTGCTAATGGTATTTGGTTGCACTTATTAAGCTATTAATATCACTAACCGACCTTTTCTGAAAAATTATTTTTTTTGCTCGGAAAACCCCTTTAAATGCATAGTTTTTATTATTGTAATTAAAGACCACATGTAGTTCTTCAGCAATAAAGGCATAGTGTAAACTCAGCCTAACAGTCTGGTTAACAGAGGGGAGTCAGAAGTCTCTATGAATTCTATATATCTTAAAGAGGACCTTTCACGTCCTCATGTATATGCTGTTTTACATACCGCTAGAAAGCCGACAGTGCACTGAATTCAGTGCGCTGCCGGCTTTCCTGGTATGTGCCCCGGGGCTGGAGATATCAAAATCCCTCACAGCGATTAACATCTAAACCCCTGGCAACAAAATCGAGTACACGCCTAAGTGAAAATGGATAAACTGTGCCCCAAGTGTAAATATTTTTGAGCACGCCATTATTTTCTAGTACTGCCTTAACCCTCTTGGGCATGGAGTTCAATAGAGCATCACAGGTTGCCACTGGAATCCTCTTCCACTCCTCCATGACAACATCACGTTGCTGGTGGATGCTAGAGACCTTGCGCTCCTCCACTTTCCATTGGAGGATGCCCCACAGATGCTCAATAGGGTTTAGGTTTGGAGACCTGCTTGCCCAGTCCAGCACCTTTACCCTCAGTTTCTTTAGCAAGGCAGTGGTTGTCTTGGAGGTGTGCTTGGGGTTATCATGTTGGACTACTGCCTGGGATGGGAGGGGATCATGCTCTACTTTAGTATGTCACAGTACATGTTGGCATTCATTGTTCCCTCAATGAACTGTAGCTCCCCAGAGCTGGCAGCAGTCATGCAGCCCCAAACCATGACACTCCCACCACCATGATAGACTGTAGGAAAAACACACTTGTCTTTGTACTCCTCACCTGGTTGTCGCAATACATGATTGACACTATCTGAACCAAATAATTTTATCTTCGTCTCATCAGACCATAGGACATGGTTCTAGTAATCCATGTCCTCAGTCTTCTTGTCTTCAGCAAACTGTTTGTGGGCTTTTTTGTTTATCATCTTTAGAAGAGGCTTCCTTTTGGGACAACAGCCATGCAGACCAATTTAATGCAGTGTGCAGTGTATGGTCTGAGCACTGACAGGCTGACCTCTCTCTCCTTTAACCACTGCAGCAATCCTGGCAGCACTCATGGCGAGGCCTGTTCAGAGTGGAACCTGTCTTGTTAAACCGCTGTAAGGTCTTGGCCACCATGCTGCAGCTAAGTTTCAGGGTATTGACAATCTTCTTATAGTCTAGGCTATCTTTAGGTAGAGCAACAATTCTTTTTTTCAGATCCTCGGAAAAATCCTTGCCATGAGGTGCCATGTTGAACTTCCAGTGACCATTATGAGACAGTGTGAGAGTGATAACACCAAATTTAAGACATCTGCTCCCCATTCACACCTGAGACCTTGTAACACTAACAAGTCACATGACACCGGGGAGGGAAAATGGATAATTGGGTACAATTTGCCCATTTTCACTTAGGGGTATACTCTGTTTTGTTGCCAGGGGTTTAGACATTAATAGCTGTGTAAATTAATCCAAAAAGAATATACGGTCTCATAATCAGAAATATGTAACCAATATGATAGAGAACCAATAATATCACAGTAGCCTCTGGGTTAAAAGGGGATACACCTGCTGGAATTTGTGACTAGCTCAATTATTTTATGAAGCCATTTCAGGTTTTGTTCTGACATACATATTTGGATGAGGGAGTTCAGCTAGTGGAGAGATATAGGGTGAGACTGTAGCTCTATCCACAGATACGCTGTCTATCCATATACTATTACAAGTTTTTCTTGTTAAGAACAGAATTAGGCTTAGGATATACTGCCGCTTTAAGGTGGTTTACAGCAGACTGCTGTGTTTGGCGGTTTTGTATGATTTTATATTGTGCCCTGAATTAATATATACATTTTATTGGATTATATTAAAAGTGAAGTTTTATATTTAATTGGCAATCAGTGTCTCCCATTAGATTTTCTTTTCGGCGAATGTAGTTTGATATTGGGGACTTACAGTATATTGATGAGGTTCTGTGACTTCCATTCACAAAGCCATATAATGGTGTAATTTTTGTGGGACATATTGTACTTCATAGTGGTACCATTTAATGTTCTGTATGATGTACAGAGAAGCTGGAAAAAAATTCAGAATGAGATGAAATTAGAGAAAAACTGTGTTTGCATGACTTTCTTATGGGCTTCGTTTTACGGTGCAGCCAAAATGACATGTCACATATATGACATATTCTGTGGGTTGGTATGATTTATTTGATTTACATTTTAATACTTTTAAAAAAAAATTTAAAATTTTGAAAAATTTCTTGAACTCATCATATTCTGAAACCTGTAAAATTCTCCATATATGGAGCTGCATAAGGCGTCTTGTTTTGCGGGGCCAGATGTACTTTTTATTTATACTGTATATTTTTGGGGAATGCTTGATGTTTTTATCACTTTTTTATTCAATTCTTTTTGGTAGGCAAAATTATGAGAAAACAACATTCACCGTATGGATAAAATATTTTTCTATGTCTGTAGTTCTGGCATTTTTGGACACGGGGATACCAAAATTGTATTGTTGAATTTGTTTATTTCTTTTCATATCTAGGGAACAGGGGTGATTTGAACTTTAATATTTTTTATTTTTTTCCCCCATTTTTTATGGGGCTTGAATCTCATGGATCCGATCAGAAATACAGACACTTCTATTACAGGCTTCCTAGTGCAGACTGCAATAGAAGTACACTGATGTCAAGCCTGGAGGCCTTCAATAGGGAGCTGGCTGTCATAGTAATGGATCTGTGTCACTGGGTCTCATTCTGGGGAATGGCAATCACGTTTGACTGAAACATCTGCAGAGTTAATGCCCTGGGCACTGATCGCAGGTATTGCCACCGGATCCTCAGTCGCCATGTTTAGGCATCTCCCTAAGTACACTATAGTGTATGCAAAAGTGCACAACTCCCAAGATATGATACATTTGATTTAATTTATCATTCCAATGTATCATCAGGTCAAACACATAAGATTAGACAACTGTTACATCATCCAGGAAAACAGGAACAAGTGACAAAACAATCAAAAGAAGCTATTAAATTTGTTTGTATTCCAGGTGGAAGCTTCATCTATCCCGATATGTGATAAGGATATTGCAGATGAGCTTAAAGAAAGAATATCTGTCAATTCCCGAAACAGGTAAAATATCTTCATCAGTGAAATATATGCCTGGTTTTTTAATTTAAAGGGGAAATTCAGCCAAAATGTATCTTTTGACGTGTCTTAGAAGATACACTATATTGGGACACCTAGACATTACACCTACAGGAGCCTTTATGGCATCCTGTTCTAAATCAATAGGTATAAATATGGAGTTGTTCCACCATTAGCGGCTAAAACAATTTCCAATTTTCCGGAAAGACTCGGCACAAGATTTTGGAGTGTGTGTGGGAACTTTTGCCCATTCATCAGGGAGAGCATTTTGAGGTCAGACACTACTGTTAAATGAGAGAGCTTGGCTCACA
Organism: Leptodactylus fallax; assembly: GCA_947044405.1. Lineage (NCBI taxonomy): Eukaryota > Metazoa > Chordata > Amphibia > Anura > Leptodactylidae > Leptodactylus > Leptodactylus fallax. The sequence continues at coordinate 6,954,277 of CAMRHE010000012.1, forward strand.
ATATCCATTCTAGTTTGTCCCAAAGATGTTCCATGGGGTTGAGGTCAGGGTTCTGTGTGGGCCAGCCAAGTTTTTTTCACACCAAAATCACCCAACCATGCTTTCATGGACCTCATTTTGTGCCCTTGGGGCACCCGCTTCGGAGAGTGTAGGAGAACCTGCACTATTCTGTCACAATTGAAGTAGAAAGCCAATTGTGGCTGAATAAGGCTCATTAGTGACCAATGTAGAATGTTAATATGTTTCTCACTAATGGGTTAAATCCATTCGGCACCAGTCAGGGTAGTTTTATGTATCAGGATATAATAAAAATAAAAAAAAACATCTGGACCTTAGAATGTCTTAAAATTTGGTAATACAAATTCAAATGAACAACACACAACACTCTAGAGTCAAATGTGAGACCATCTGGATCATGCAACAGTACAATGATCCCAAGCACACCACCAAGTCTACAACAAAATGGCTGAAAAAGAAAAGAATCAAGGTGTTGCTGTGACCCAGATGAAGTCCAGATTTTAACACAATTGAAATGCTGTGGTGAGACCTTAAGATAGCTTTGTATAAACAAATGCCCACAAACCTCAATGAACTGAAGCAACATTGTAAAGAAGAATAGGCCAGAATTTGTCCAGAATGATGTGAGAGACTGATAGATGCATACAGAAAGCCATTACTTAAAGGGAATCTGTCAGGTCAATCTGGGACACTAAACCACCCACAGGTCCTTATAGACCTGGGGTTTAGTGTCCCAAATCGCCCTGTTGTAATGCAAATCGCAGGCGCATTAAAAATAAAAAACCTTTATACTTAGGGGGCGTTCACACTACCGTTGGTGACCGTCAGTAGTGTCCGTTGCTATTGTCCGTTACAAGATTTTAGCGTCGGACATTAGCTGAACCGTCAGAAATCCGTTAAAATTTCCATTCATTTCAATGGGTTTTTATATTGTGTCCGTTTGTGTCCGTTTACACCCAATCCGTCAGAAGTCCGTTCTTTTTCACAGACAAAAAAACCTACATGCAGGACTTTTTTGTCCGTTTGAAATAACGGATTCTTGACAGACAGCAAGTGTCCGTTATTTTTTTAACATTGAAGTCTATGGGTAACGGACTTATAACGGACAGTAACTGATAGCCATCAGTTATTGTCCGTTATTTTATGGCTGTTTTTTTTTCTGCGCATGCTCAGAAAGCAGAAAAAAAAAACGGACAGTGTTAAAAAACGGACACTAACTGATGCTAATGTGTCCGTTTTTTTTAACTAATCCATTAATTGAATCAGTTAAAAGAAAGGGCACATTAACATCAGTTAGTGTCCGTTAATGTCTGTTATGCGAGAACAGTCCGGCTTATTCATGAGCTTCTTCGTTGGCACACCTCCCGGCGCCTGTGCTGTTCTTCAGTGAAGCCAAAGATGGACACCCTGGCTTCACTGCAATTGCCAGGCATGTGCATTGAAGCCGAGGAGTACTCCTCTGGCTTCATTGAAGAACTGCGCAGGCGCGGCGGAGTACCGTGGCTGGGTGAGTTTAAAGCTTTTTTATTTTTAATGTGGCCTTGGATTGCGTTATAACATGGTGATTTGGGGCACTAAACCCCAGGTCCACATGGACGTGTGTGTGGTTTAGTGTCCCAAATTGCCCTGACAGATTCCCTTTAAGGTTATTGCATCTAAAAGTAGTTCTACAAGCTGTTGGTTCAGGGGGTGAACTTGGTTGGTTAGCTGTTGGATAGAAAGCCTTACATTTGACACATTTGTTGTTGTTCATCTGAAGCTGTATTTAACTACTTTTCAGACCTTCTAAGGGCCAGATGTTTTTTTATTATGTCCTGATACATTAAACCATAAAATTAAGAGGGTGGACCTTGGTTTTTCTCATGACTGTATATATTTTGAGTGGCAAGATAAGGCAAAACATATGCCTTGGGACTTGAACCCATAATCTTTTAAGATCCTAGCAAAAAAACTGGCTACTTAAAGCTAAGTCCCACATTGCGGAAATGCATCATTTTTTGTTGCAGATTTTGCTGCGATTTTTGGAGGCAAAGTCAGGAGTGGATTTAACAGAAGGGAAATGTCTGAGTGCTTCCTTTATATTTTCCACTCCTTTTCAAGCCACTTCTGGCATTGTCTTAAAAAAATTACGGGAAAATGGGGGAGAAAAAAAAAGGGGGTTTTTTGGGGGGGGGGGGGGCGGCCTAAGGGGGGTTTTCCCCCCCCCCCCCCATCCCCTTTTTTTGGTTTTTTTTAAGGGGGGGGGCCCCCTTTTTGGGGGGGGGTAAAAAATTTTTTTCCCCCCCCCCCCGGTGGGGGGAGGGGGGGGGGTTTTGTTGGGGGGTGTGTTGGGTTAAAAAAGTTTTTCCTGTGGGGGGGGGGGGGGGGGGGGGGGGGGGGGGGGGGGGGGGGGGGGGGGGGGGGGGGGGGGGGGGGGGGGGGGGGGGGGGGGGGGGGGGGGGGGGGGGGGGGGGGGGGGGGGGGGGGGAAGTTGTTTAAAAAAAAAGATGAGGATGGTGGGGGGCGGGGGGGGGTAAAAAAAAAAAAAAAAAAAAATTTTTTTTTTTTTTTTTTTATTCCCCCTTAAGGACACAGCCCAAAAGTGCGTTAAGGACCAGGCCTTGTTTTTCAAAACTGACATGTGTCACTTTATGTGGCAAGAACTTTGAGACGCTTTAACTTACACAAGTGATTTTGAGACTGTTTTCTCGTGACACATTGTACTTCATGTTAGTGGTAAACACTAATCAATATTTTTGTATTTATTTATAAAAAAAATAGGATATTTGATGGAAATTTGGAAATAAATCGCAATTTTCAAAATGTGAAATTCTCTGCTTTTCAGACAGCCATACCACCCAAATACATTAATAAATATTATCTACCATATCTCTGCTTTATATTGACATCATCTTTTAATCGTCCTTTAATTTATTTTGGACGTTAGAAGGCTTACAAGTGTAACAGCGATTTTCCAGATTTACAAGAAAATTTCCCAAACTAATTTTTAGGGACCACTTCAGTTCTGAAGGGGATTATAAAGGCCTATATATTAGAAACCCCCCATAAATCACCCCATTTTCAAAACTGCACCCCTGAAATAATTCAAAACAGCATTTGGGAAGTTTGTTAACCCTTTAAGCATTTCACAAGAATTAAAACGATATCGAGGTGAAATTTAGACATTTCATTTTTTTCCACTAATCCCTTCATTTAGCCCTAAAATTAACACATTCACAAAGAGTTAAAGGAGAAAATGCATCTCACAGTTTATCATACAATTTCTCCAGAGCACAGAAATACCCCACATATAGGTGTAAACTGATGTTTGGGCCACAGAAGGGAAGGAGCGACACTGGACGTTTGAAAAGCAGATTTTGCTGGAATAGTTTTGAGGTGCCGTGTCTCATTTGCAAAGCCCCTAGAGTACCAAAACAATGGGAACCCCCTAAAAGTGACCCCATTTTGGAAACTACACCCCTCACAGAATTCATCAAGGGGTATAGTGAGCATTTTGACCCCACAGCTGTTTCACAGATTTTACTAACATTGGGATGTATAAATGAAAAATTACTAAAACGTCACTTTATCCCCAAAGTTTTCATTTTCACAAGGGGTTAAAGGAGAAAAAGGACCCCATAGTTTGTTAAACAATTTCTCCTGAACACAGCAATACCCCATATGTGGTCGTAAACTGCTGAATGGGTACATGGTGGGGCTCGGAATGGAAAGAGCGCTATTTTGCTTTTGTAGGGCAGATTTTGCTGGAATAGTTTTCAGGTGCCATGTTGCATTTGCAGAGCCCCCAAAGTACCAATACAGTAGAAACCCCCTAAAAGTGACCCCATTTTGGAAACCACACCCCTCACAGAACATGTCAAGGGGTATAGTGAGCATTTTGACCCTACAGCTGTTTCACAGATTTTATTAACATTGGGACATGAAAATGAAAAATTACTTTTTTTTCCAATAAACCGTCAATTTAGCCCCAAATTTTTAATTTTCACAAGAGGACAAAGGAGAAAAAGCTCCCCAAAGTTCATTACACAATTTCTCCTGAACACAGAAATGCCCCATATGTGGTTGTAATCTGCTGTTGGGTACATGGTGGAGCCAGAATGTAAAGAGCGCTATTTTGCTTTTGTAGGGCAGATTTTGCTGGAATAGTTTTCAGGTGCCATGTGAATTTGCAGAGCACCTAGACCAAACAAGGAAACCCCAAAAAAACCCCATTGGAAACAAAACCCCCCAAAAAAATTACCAAGGGGGGAGGGGGCCCTTTTCCCCCCAGCTGTTTCACAGATTTTATTAACATTGGGACGAAAAAATGAAAATTACTTTTTTTCCATAAACCGTCCATTTAGCGACATATTTTTAATTTTTGGAAGTGGGTAAAAAAAAAAAAAGCTTCCCACAGTTTGTTAAACAATTTCTTCTGAACACAGAAATGCCCCATATGTGGTTGTAATCTGCTGTATGGGTACATGGTGGGGCTCAGAATGGAAAGAGCGCTATTTGGCTTTTGGAGGGCAGATGTGGCTGGAATAGTTTTCAGGTGCCATGTCGCATTTGCAGAGCCCCTAAAGTACCAATACAATGGAAACCCCTCAAAAGTGACCCCATTTTAGAAACTACACCCCTCAAAGAATGTATCAAGGGGTATTATCATTTTGAGCCTAAAAATGCTTCCCAAAAATTAATGTACAAAGTGAAAATTGAAGTTTTTGAAGAAATATCCAATTTCAGTGCCTAATACCATGCAGCCACTTTGTGGCATCAGAGACATGCACTCCTAAAACTATTAAGTGGGCTATCCCGGGGGAAAAAAAATTATATACAGTACAGACCAAAAGTTTGGACACACCTTCTTATTCCAAGAGTTTTCTGGATTTTCATGACTATAAAAATTGTAGATTCACACTGAATGCATCAAAACTATGAATTAACACATGTGGAATTATATACTTAACAAAAAAGTGTGAAACAACTGAAAATATGTCTTATATTCTAGGTTCTGCAAAGTAGCCACCTTTTGCTTTGATTACTGCTTTGCACACTCTTTGCATTCTCTTGATGAGCTTCAAGAGGTAGTCACCTGAAATGGTTTTCACTTCACAGGTGTGCCCTGTCAGGTTTTATAAGTGGGATTTGTTGCCTTATAAATGGGGTTGGGACCATCAGTTGTGTTGTTCAGAAGTCAGGTGGATACACCAGCTGATAGTCCTACTGAATGGAGTATTAGAATTTGTATTATGGCAAGAAAAAAGCAGCTAAGTAAAGAAAAACGAGTGGCCATCATTACTTTAAGAAATGAAGGTCAGTCAGTCCGAAAAATTGGGAAAACTCTGAAAGCGTCCCCAAGTGCAGTGGCCAAAACCATCAAGCGCTACAAAGAAACTGGCTCACATGAGGACCGCCCCAGGAAAGGAAGACCAACAGTCACCTCTGCTGCGGAGGATAAGTTCATCCGAGTCAGCAGCCTCAGAAATCGCAGGTTAACAGCAGCTCAGATTAGAGACCAGGTCAATGCCACACAGAGTTCTAGCAGCAGACACATCTCTACAACAGCTGTTAAGAGGAGACTGTGTGCAGCAGGCCTTCATGGTAAAATAGCTGCTAGGAAACCACTGCTAAGGACAGGCAACAAACATAAGAGACTTGCTTGGGCTAAAGAACACAAGGAATGGACATTAGACCTGTGGAAATCTGTGCTTTGGTCTGATGGGTCCAAATTTGAGATCTTTGGTTCCAACCACCGTGTCTTTGTGCGACGCAGAAAAGGTGAACGAATGGACTCTACATGCCTGGTTCCCACCGTGAAGCATGGAGGAGGAGGTGTGATGGACTGGGGGTGCTTTGCTGGTGACACTGTTGGGGATTTATTAAAAATTGAAGGAATACTGAACCAGCATGGTTACCACAGCATCTTGCACCGGCATGCTATTCCATCCGGTTTGCGTTTAGTTGGACCATCATTTATTTTTCAACAGGACAATGACCCCAAACACACCTCCAGACTGTGTAAGGGCTATTTCACCAAGAAGGAGAGTGATGGGGTGCTACGCCAGATGACCTGGCCTCCACAGTCACCAGACCTGAACCCAATCGAGATGGTTTGGGGTGAGCTGGACCGCAGAGTGAAGGCAAAAGGGCCAACAAGTGCTAAGCATCTCTGGGAACTCCTTCAAGACTGTTGGAAGACCACTTCAGGTGACTACCTCTTGAAGCTCATCAAGAGAATGCAAAGAGTGTGCAAAGCAGTAATCAAAGCAAAAGGTGGCTACTTTGAAGAACCTAGAATATAAGACATATTTTCAGTTGTTTCCCACTTTTTTGTTAAGTATATAATTCCACATGTGTTATTTCATAGTTTTGATGCCTTCAGTGTGAATCTACAATTTTTATAGTCATGAAAATACAGAAAACTCTTGGAATGAGAAGGTGTGTCCAAACTTTTGGTCTGTACTGTATGTGGGTGTAAACTGCTGCTTGGGAACACAGCAGGGCTCAGAAAGGATGGAGCACTGTGTTTTTTTTAGCTTTTGGAGTACAGATTTAGAGGGACTTTCTTGTTGCCGTGTTATTTTTGCAGAGCCCTGGAGGTGCCAGTAAGCTGGAACTCCCCAAGAAGTGACCCCATTTTGTAGGGGCAATTTTAGGGTCTCTGCAAATGTGACATGGCCTCCAAAAACCAACAATCTTAATCTGCGCTCCAAAAGTACATAGTGCTCCTTCACTCTGCACCCTGCTGGGTGCCCAAATGGCAGTTTATGCCCACATGTATGACACTGGTGTACCCAGGATAACGTACTTAATGCCATATGTGGGTATAAACTGCTGTTTGGGCACAGCCAGGCACAGAAGGGAAGGAGCGCTATTTTGGTTTTTAGAGCACAGTTTGGTTTTTGGACACCATGTCACTTTTGCAGAGCCCAAGAATTGCCAGTAAAGTGGAATCCGCAGACATGTCACCCCATTTTGGAAACTATACCCTTCAAGGGATTTATCAAGTGGGGTAGTGAGCATTATTAACCCTTAAGTGTTACATTCTTTTAATTTCCAGAAATGAATGCGCAGATGATAATGAAAAGTTAAAAATAACATTTTTCCAGAGATTCGCCATTTCAGTGCCCGATATGTTGTGCCCAGTTTATGTCTGCACAGACACACACTCCAAAAACTGTTAAGCGGGGATCCCGGGCACAACAGCTTTTGGCGTGTTCATCTCTGATACAAGCCAGGCACAACATATTACACACTGAAATGACGTATTTCTGGAAAAATTGTCATTTTCACCTTTCACAATCAGCTGCGTATTCATTTATGGATAATAAATTATAGCAAAACTTGGGAGTTAAAAATGCTCACTGTACCCCTGGTTAAATTCCTTCAGGGGTGTAGTTTCCAAAATGGGGTCACATGTCAGGGGATTCCACTTTACTGGCGTTTCAGCTTTGCAAAGTGCAATGGCGTCCAAAAACCAAACTGTCCAAGCCTGTGCTCCAAAAACCAAATAGCGCTCCTTCCATTCTGTGCCCAGCTGTGTCCATACAGCAGTTTAACCCATATATGACATACGTACGTTACCCGGGGCGCCCCAGGGTCACACAGGGGGGGAAAAACGGGGGGGGGGGGGCAGGGGGGGGGGGGGGGGGGGGGGGGGGGGGGGGGGGGGGGGGGGGGGGAGCAGGTGGTGGGGGGCGGGGGGCGTGGGCTGGGTGGGGGGGGGGGGGAGGGGCCCAAAAAGGGGGGCCCCCGAAGGGGGGGGCCCTTTTAAAAAACCCCCCCCCAAAAAAAAAAAAAAGGGGGGGGGGGGGGGTTGGGACCCCGAGGGGGGTGGGGGGGGGGGGGGGGGAAAGGGGAAAAGGGGTAAGCTGTGCGGAGTGCATTGGGAACACCAAATTCCCTACTATTTCCCCAGTAGTTCCTATTATTGGGGAGGTCACTCTGGGAGTCACTTCTGGTTTATTTTCCCTCGTAAGCTCTAAATCTGGTTTGTACCCTAATATACGCTCGCACGGCTTATGCATTCCCTTCCTGACGCAGCCAGTTATGTTCTAATGATTTGGCGATTTTTGGGGTTTTTGTCTTCACATTGTACAATCTATATTTTCTTTATTTCTCTGGTGATGTAGCCATATGAGGGCTTGTTGTTTACGGGGTGAGATGTATTTTGTAATGACATCATCTTTGGGCACCTATAACTTATTGAATAAATTTTACTAACTCTTTCTTGGTGGATTAAAAAAAAACCCCATCAATACTGGCACTGCGTTTTACCTTTTAAATTTTTCACCATGTAGCATAAAGCATAAGTAACATGTTATCTTTATTGTATGGGTCGGTACGATTACAGCAATACCTAATTTAAATTGTTTTTTTATGCAAAACTAATTTTGCAGAACAAAAACCCATTTGGGGACATAAATTAATTGTTTTTGCATCGCCATCTTCTGAGATACGTAACATTTTTATTTTGTGGTTTACAGAGTTGGTTGATGGCTTATTTTTTGCGGGACAACCTGTGATTTTTATTGGTACTGTTTTGGGGTAGATATGACTTTTTGATCTCTTTTTATGGCATATTTTGTAAGGTGAGATGGCGAAAAATCATTACTTTTGGCGTGTTTTTTCCGTTTTTTTTTCCCGATGTTCATCGTGTACATTAAATATTTTTTGAGTTTTATTGTACAGGTTATTACAGATGCGGCGATACCAAATATGCATTGTTTTTATTAATTTTTAGTTTTTTTTTTATATAATTCATTTTATATAGGAAAAGGGAATTTTTGCGGCTTTATTCTTTTATTCATTTTTTTCAAACACTTTATTTTATTTTTTTTAACGTGTCCCATTAGGACACCTGAGCCAGCAATGCTTTGATTGCTGGCTCTGAACTATAGACTGCAAGACACAAGCATACAAGTGTCTTGCAGTGTATACAGGAAGTGAGGCTATGCAGACACATAGCGCTGACTTCCAGAGGTCTCGGCAGGATCAACCAGGTAGTGTGGGCTCCAGGCAGCCTGGGGTCACTGGCCAGACCCCGGGCTGCAGATTATAGATATCGGCACCCCCCCGATCTCGCCGCGGGGGGTGCCGAGGGGAGCGCGAGTTCCGACCGGGGGTTATGGAACAGGGTGTTAGCTGTCATTTACAGCTAACACCCGGTTCCGATGCAACCAGCTCAGATACTGAGCGGGCGGCCTCCCTAGGGTGTAGTATTACACCCTGTTGCACGAAGTACCAAGCGCTCAGGACGTAATAGTACGTCCAGTGTCATTAAGGGGTTAAAGCATTAATAGCACCAAAATACCTTTTTTAAAAGAAGGGTTTTTTTTGCCCGGAGAACCCCTTTAATGTATATTACATTACACACGGCTGGAGAACACTTACATCCTACCAGGACAAACAATGGACTTGAAATAAACTCAATGCAGAGAGATAAAAAACACTGTCCAAGCTTTTATCAGCAAGCCACAATTAGCTGACCCGATTGTCCAGACCCAGTGAAGAAGATAAACAGCTCTGAAAGTAATACATAGAACTCAGCCCCCTCCTGTTCAGAGAGCAGTGAGTCTCATTATCCATCTTATAAGCCTAGATAAGGAGATAGTATAGGCCGGATTCCTTGACAACGATGTGTAAACAATGGGAGGAATAATTTCATATAGCAGGCAAATGAAGCAGCAGTATAGATAGGATCTTTGAGATGGGATACCCTTTTAACTTTGCACTTGTGAACTACGCTTCCAACAGTATCTCTAGGAACATTCAATGCATTTATGTATCCTGATTCTAGTTTGTGCAAGACAATGATCTCTCTATCTTAAAGGGGTCGTCAGCAGAGTTTAAATTCATTTACCTGATCTGGTGGACTCTTGATGATTGAACCCCCCCAATTTCACAGGTAATGAATTACCTGTGATATGGGGGCTGGCTGACTATAGGCAAGCTAGCCCCATAGCACAGGTAAATTACCTGTGAGTTCAGGGAAGGAGGAATGGGGCATAGCGACCTGATCATGTCGCACTGGGGTTGGACAAGGCCAGAACTCCTGGGTCCATCATCAGTAGTCCACCGCATCAGATTAGTGAATGTAAAACTCCTCCGACAACCCCTTTAACTTGTTGGACCATTATCTCGAACATATTTGTAACACACAGTCAAATGTCACAGTCAACAAACCTCTAACCAGTTGTTGCATCAGGTGTACTCCAGACAACACATGATTTGCTCTTATGAGCTGTTATGAACCTAAAGCAGTACAAGACAGATAATTAGTCCCAGAAAACCAGACACCCCTGCACACTATGGTAAACAGCGCTGAACGTCCGGCGCCCCCGAACGGGCTGAAACCAGCCTACAGAGGTTTTCTCCAGAACTCCTGATGGTGGAGATGGACTTGGCTGCTTCTTTCGTCCAGAATTGTAGCCCCCCAGGGGGCGCACCACAAGTCACAGCATGCCCAAAAATCTGAAAACCATTCACCTGAGCAAGTGTAGAGGCTGATGGAAATCTGGGAGCAGAGGAAGATGCAATAGCACGTATATTCCAGGAGGTGGCAGAGGTCCAATAAACATAGTCGTACGGTCCAAGTCGGCGCACTAGGGTGTCAGACGAGAGAGTAGTCAGCAAGCCAGGTCAGTATCAGGAGGTCATGCAGTAGCAAAATCGAAGATCAAGTTGAGGAGGTCTAGGAGGCAAGCGGTGGTCACAACAGGAGGGAACGAAGGTACAGAATCGACAGGCAGAGAACATAGGTGAGGAAACAGGAGCAGGAGGTCAGAAAAGCCAAACGGTAACAGAACGCAGAGTATGGAGCTAACACCCAGAAACACTGAATAGCCAGTGGGGCCAAAACGCCAGAAGTGCAAAGATATAGGATCGAGGGTGCAGGACAGTTAATCCCTTGAGGAAAAAGCGCACCGGCACATGTGAGGACCTGAGCGGCATCTCATAGCGCTACTGCAGAGGTGCTGACTCCGGTCCTAACATGAGCGACTTCAGGCAGGGTTTACACTGTGATTTTTTTCTTAGGCTGGGTTTATACAGCACTTTTTTGCTGAAGAATTGCATTCAGGTTTTAATTCCAGTAATGACAAGCACATTTCTAATATAGAATCTGTTGGGTTGTGTTGTTCATCTAAGGTTGTATTTATGTAATGTTAACACCTTCCAAGGACAAGAAGTTGTTTTTATTATGTCTTGATTAGAGATGAGCGAAGTTTTCAAAAATTCGATTCGGCAACTTCGCCGAATTTTCTGATTCTCTTCGATCCGAATTAATTCGCAGCGAATAAACAGCTATTTCCTATCTCCAGAGAGCTGGGGTGGGCGGCAAAATGGCGGAAGCCCTTGGATGCCGCGGTCATGTCTCTCTCTCCAGCACGGACAACTTTTATTCGTGTGGAAGGATCTGTTAACAAGCAAAGACACGCCTACCCAATCACATCACTAGAGAATATCTTGTAACTGTCTGATGTCACAAAGGTCCTTACCAAATATTTGTTACCGCGAAGCATCAGGAAATCTGGATTCCATGCGAATCGAAGATTTCCTGAAATTTGGATCGAATTCCACTTCTGCAGCTTCGATTCGCTCATCTCTAGTCCTGATATGTAAAACCATAGACTTCAAAGAGGGTGCACTGTTTTTCTTATGGTTGTATATACTGGGTGATCCAAAAAGAATGGAGGAAAATTATAGCCTCAGTATTCATAATATTCATCCAAAGAAAATACAATACAAATTTATTAACACGAAAATACACACTGTCTATCAAGTTTTATCTATATGTTACAAATATTAAATGTGATTCCATTATTGAAGATGTCTAGGCAGATGTTTAGATGATATCTACTCCAGTTCTGAGCCCCAAATTCACTAGACTGTCAGTGAATTTGTCCTCTTTCAATCGGCCCTGCAAGTTACTGCAACATTTACAGTGTTTCGTTTTGTCATCTGGCTTCAGCTCCCAAAGAAGACTTTTCCCATGACATTAGCATTAGTTTTAACTTGCTTCATTTAATGTGAAATGCAGTTTCTGTGTGGAGCACATTTACCAAATTTAATCTGAAAATTTCACTGTACTGATACAACAGACCATGTGCTTGCCAATTACAACACATAAAAATCTTTGGGACTTGTACCCCTATTAAGACCCTAGCAACAACCTAGATGTTAGTAATGCATTCATGGGTCAATTAAAAAGGACCTTTCACCACTTCCACCAAGTCCAGTCCTATAAAGGGGTTGTCCAGCCATAGCAAGTTACTCCCTATCCTCAGGACTCGGGGTAACTTGCTGATCACTAGGTGTTCCACTGCTGGGGTGCCCACTGCTTTCAAGAACTAGGGTGTTTTGCACCTCACTTTTGAATGTGGTAGCTGGTTGGCCGGTGTACACAGCTTCATTCTATTGAATGGGGACCAAGCACTCAGCTATCTCCAGTGGTCCACATTCAAATGAATGGACCCGGGCACACTGGCTGACCAGCCGCTTCATTGAAAACTGGGGTGCAAAACACCCCATTTCTCGAGATCCATGATGATCCCAGTAGTGGTACACCAGCCGATCAGCAAGTTATCCCCAGTCCTGAGTTGGAATTTTTTTTCGCTAGCCCAACAAGCTTTCACTTTAATATCCATTAGCATACAGATGAAATGCATAATAAGTGCTGCATGCAGCTCTTAAGTAAAATAGCACTGTGTAAACATAGCTTTAGGCGGCTGAATAATTCGGAGACTGCAGTAGCCAATAAAAGTGCCATTTTGTCTTGATTTTGGAGAAACTACTGGTTGTATTAGTTGTTTTGAGCTAAAAACAGCAGATGACTTGTACATTTTGCAAATACAACTACTTTACAATGGGGCTTGAATAATTTCAATTGCAACTGTACTGTATGTATATGGGCATCCTAAGTGACACATCTTCTGAGACTTTAACAATATATCTACAAGGCTCAGTTTATTAACTTGAATTTGTTACTTCAACAGAATAAAAATGGGGAATACACAGCAAGTGGAGCGCCAGCAAGCATGTGGGAGACGGAATGCCTATAAATCATTGGAGATATGTGATTTAATGTCAGTTTCAGCTACCATCCGAAAGCCTAACCCAGCAGCAGAGCTTAATGACCCATATGACCTGGCGTTCTAACTCCGTCAAACTTATATGATTATGAAAAATCCTGCACTGCTATGGCTTAATGCACCTTTGCTGCTCAGACAAATCCTTTTAATATGGCTCTTATTAGAAGATACCTAATGATAAGAATCCAAATGTTCTTGTCTACCAGTGTTTATTCCATAGATTTGATCTTTGGGTGTTAAGGTGGATGTCATTGGATCATCCAATTCGCATATTAAATGGTCTGAATTAAAACTCAGTATCAGATCAGTAGGAGTCTGACTTTCAACATTCTCACCAAAATAACTCTTTTAGTGAGTTCACATATCAGTAGTTGCATCAGTATTAGCTTTTTTGGCCCTTAAGTAATTACAACTGATGCCAAATCTAATGCAAAAATGCATAAGTTATCAGGCTTTTTTTTTTCTTTTTACAAATTTCTACTCCAAAACCATAAGTTGTCATCAGCATACTACCACAAAAAGGTAGTACTGATCCACCCTTCCCCCCAAACTTCATTCCTCCCTCTCACCTGGTCGCCATGTCAGCTAAAATCAGGTGGCTGTAACTGGGACCAGGCCTAATAAAAGAAGCACAGCTCTCTTTTATCCCATTCACTTTTGCAGGAGTTACGAAAATTACTCCACAATGAAGGAAGTTTTTTATGCTACTTATTTTTGTTTTTGGTCTAGTTTTGCAGGTTTCTAGGATCACCTGGACTACTTTGGATTCATTAGATTCTGTAGATCGCCATTTAAAAAATAAATAAATAAATAAAATGGTCAAAGACAGATGTTTGGGGAAGTATTTATTTAAATTAAAAAAAATTCTTATGTGTGTTTGTGTTTTTCTTAAATACGTTATCACCGCCTTAGTAATGGACAGCTGTCTGACAGTATCCATTACTAAAGGTGGGGCTTAGTGTAGCCAGTAAAAAGGCTACCATTAACCACTCCCATTGTTACCCTAGTACCCAGGGTGCGGGAAAGAGCTGGGTATGGTCCACTATGTGACCATCTATAGAGGATCAAGCACTGGGGCACCTGCAGGCTGGTGTTATTATGTTTGGAAGGCCCAAAAAACATGGGTTTTCTCACCCTGGTAATGCCAGGCTGTTGCTGTTTTATCGTATCTGGCTGGTTATGAATAAAGGAAGGGACCTCGTTTTGGGTTCTTTTCCCCCAATTACAGGTGTATCTCAATAAATTTGAATATCTTTGAAACATTTATTTATTTCAGTAATTAAATAAAAAAAATGACCTCCTATATTTTCTAGATTCCTTCCACACAGAGTGTTCTATTTCAAGTGTTTTTCTGTAAATGTTGATTATGGATTACAGGTAATGAAAACCAAAATCTAAGAAAATTTGAATATTGTAAAAAAGTTCAGTATTATAAATTCAGTGTGTCACCTGCCAAGGTTTCCTTTAAATGGTCCTTCAGTCTGGTTCAGTAGGACACACAATCATGGAAGACTGCTGATTATGAATTGAATTACTGACATGAATCAACGTTTTAAAGATATTCTAATTTATTGAGATGCACCTGTATATAATATATAAAAACATATATATATATATATATGTATATACACACACACATATACAGTATATACAAACACATACATATATATAAAAAAAAACTAGATGGAGTAACCCCATTTTCATAACCAGCAAGATATGATAAATCAACAAAAGCCTGGCAGTACCAGGGTGGGAAAACTTGTGTTTTTTGGGCTCTCTTAGTCTAATAACATCAGCCTGCAGCCGCCCCAGTACCCAATCATCTCTAGATGGTTGCGTACTGGACTGTACCCGGTTCGTCCCAGCACCCCTGGTGGTCAGACAGCTTTCCATCACTAAGGTAGTAATAGAGTATTTAAAAAAAAAACACAAATATGAGGAGATCATTGACAGAATCTAACAAATCTCCAAGTAGCCCAAATGATCCTGGGAAAGGTATGGGTTCACTGTAGGATGTCTGCAGTAGATATCCTTCAGTGGACGGCCTATAGCAAAAAAACAACCAAAATCTGCTGCGGGTTTTGCGAGCAGTCTCCTGTGTGGCTAGCCTGGGTTTCAAACTTTGCTCTAGCAATAATGGACATGTATGCATGTTCAAAACCCGCAGTGAATGTTACTAGTTTATAAATTTTATCTACTACACTACTACTGCATATCGCATCAGGTTAGCCGCCTGAATGTAGTCATGCCCGTCCTTCAATGGGAACGTCAGAGATAGAAAGATGTGAATGGGAGCATGGATGCGTTTGCAATTGCCAGCTTCACTACTATACACAGTTACAGAGGAGGGAATTTGGGCTCTGCCTAGTACCACACCTAGTAGTATAATGTTGTACTGTGTTAGCCATAGAAAGTAGTGGAAGAGTGAATCAAATATACTCAACCTCTAAAAGGTATCGCCTGATTTCTTCACTCTTCCACTTCTTCTTTTAGTACCACACCTAGCTCTGTGTTATTCACTTAAATGGGACAGCACTGCAGTACCCTCTCAACCACTACAAAATGTACAGCACTGTGTGTGACACAGGACTGTAGCCGACCCTTGAAACAGCTGATGGGTGATGGTGGTGGGAGTGAGACCTGTACTAATCTGATAACACTACCAAGTAGGGTATATTAGAGTAACCAGTATGTTAATGAATGTTCTTTGTATCCTGTGTCTTTCCTGGCCTAATGCTGATTAAACAAGATAATGTTTACATCTTGTACACATTATAGTTTTACAGTGGATCGATTTTACAGCTACTGTTGTCCTTCCGTGTGCATAAATAATGCTAAACACGTAGCATAAATGATGCTGTGATACAGAAATGTTTTATATATTAGATGGAGAAAAAGATGTACCATAACACAGTATAATAAAATATTCTGATTGTAGTCATGTTTCATAAGAAGTATGTTTTTTTGTATATACACTATATAATAGGTAGGAAATTCAAAGCAATAATTGTGAAGATTATCTTGTAGATTAATTTTACGTAGTAAGAAAATCTTAAATTTTCAGGACTAAAATATTGATGACCTATGCTCAGGATAGGTCATCAATATTAGATTGGTGGTCTGACACCTCAATCCCCAAAGACCTGCAGATGCACCCAGGTGAGTGCCACTTCTGCTTCACAGGCTACGTGACTTCACGTCCTTCGGTAACATGGCCTGTTTGCAGCTCAGTATAATTCAAGTAAATGTGGCAGAGCTGCAATTCCAAACGCTATACAAAGAATGGCACAGTGCTTGGTAAGTAGTGAAGAGGCTGCAGTGCTCATCTCTCTTCAAACAGTTGATCGGTAGGGATGCAAAGTGTTGGACCCCCACTGGTCTTATATTAATGACCTATCCTAAAGATAGATCCATCAGTGTTTTAGTCCTGGAAAACTCCTTTAAGACTTTCTGCCCCTATTATACCTATATGGAAAACGCCAGTGTTTCCGCAGGTATAATTGACATGCCGCAAGCTGCAAAATCGTTAATGATTTGTATTTTCAAAAATGTTTCACTTTTAATTGACTACAAATTTAAATATGGTCATGTTCATGTGAAATCCCATTAAGATTTTGAATTTGAGGTTCTTAAGGTTTAGAAAGACATGGCTGCTCTTATTTGGGAACAGTGTCACAACCTTTTAGTTTATTGCTAAGCTGCAATACAAGAAACAAACCATGGAATACTTACAGATCCATATTACAACCCTGTAGGTATGCAATGTGATGAACCACATTCTCTTCGAAAAACACTGCAGCATGTATCACACAGTTATTGCAGGTTCTTCTTAGCTGCACATTTATGTATCCAGTGGGATGTAGCCGCACTGTGACTGTGTTATAAATGGATGCAAATGTTTAAACAACACTATCCAGGTAGACAGTGTCATGTAAATTATTCTCATGGTACCGAAAAGACATTGATTTCTGTAAATAAGGCGTATTCACTTTGGGAACCCTAGGATCTGCAGTTGCATTCACAATCAGAGAATAAAATTCCAGACTGGACTCTGCCCGGAGACCCATATTCCTTATTTACAGTTGTATAGCCATTTCATAGAGCCACAATTTTTCTTTGCATTTTAAGAATCTTTTTTTTTATTTATTTATTTATTTAACAAAATATAGATTGAGATTGATATAAAATTGTGTATCTACTGCTGAGATGTAATCTACACAGCAGTCTCCACTAGATGGCACTAAAGTAGTGGTTACAAATTAGTTTCACTCTACTGTTTTTAGGTACATAGTTCTGGTCTAAATTATATTTGTTCTTACTGACTTTAATGTTAAAATAAAATCAGAAGGCTCCGACTGCTCTCGTGGAGTGGGCCGACACACGGACGGCCGGTGCCCTATCTTTGAGGCGATAGGCCTCTCTGATCGCAGACAGAATCCATCGGGAGATGGAAGCCTTGGAAGAAGCCAGGCCTTCCACGTGCAATGATAGATCTTAGCTAACTGGAGTTTCTGGGCCTTGAGCATGGTCTGGATAACATGCTCAGAAAAACCATGTCTCAGAGCCTAGATTTCAAACAGCCATGCCTTTAAATGCAGCTGAGGTAAGGTAGGGGTGGAACAGTGGTCATTGAGACAGAAGGTCGACTTGAAGAGGAAGAGGCCAAGGAGCCTCCGCCAGCAGGAACATGAAGTCCATGTACCAGGCTCAGCGGGGCCAATCTGGTGCCACCAGGATGACTGGAACCTCCTCAGTCTTGAGTTTCTTGAGAACCCGAGGAAGAAGAGGGAACAGGTACACGTAGCGAGGGAGCTTGTAGTTCAGGCAGAAGGCGAAGAGGTCGACGTCGGGCGTGCCCCATCGGGAGCACAGCTGGAGGAAGATCTTCTGATGAAGTGACTACTTGCCTGGGTCGAGCTTTTCTCGGCTTAGGTAGTCTGCCGCCCAGTTGTCCATGGCTGGAATGTGGACTGCCGAAAGAGCTGGAAAGTGCTGATTCACCCAAAGGAGAGAGCGGGGAGTGTGATGAACCGACCCTCAGTTTTATATCTTTCTTGGAAGTGTGTTTTTACTTGCTCATGTCAGTCCTTCCCCCACTTGTTGGAATGTGGTGCTTAAGTTGAGTCTACGCTGCTGGACGCTATGCCTCACTGGTTTTTATCCCTGGTCAGATGGCGATGGGGGATAGTGGTCCGGTGACCTTAACTTCACCCACCCCCTCCCCGCACCTAGGAAGGTACCCAGCTCTCCGAGGATTCTGCAAAGGAGGGAGAAGGAGGGCTGGCTGAGGGGAGGTGAAGGGTGGGGCTGAAGAGGGTCTGACACTGACGTAGAGAGAGGTTTCTTGTCTTTGTGTGGAGCCTGAAAGAGACACAGCTAAGAGCAGCTGGGGCTCAGGTATTATTCTATACTTTATTCCCATTTTTGTTTTATGTGCTGTATCATCGCATTTGCTTGTATGTTTATGCTTGATCATATTAATATTGTATATTTCTGTATATGCTATTAATTAGTACCGACCCACTTGGGTTATTAAATATATAAAATTTATATAGCTCGTTTCATTGTATCCTACGAACTCTGTCCGCTCACGGGTGGTGAGTGGAAGGTTAGAAGGGTGATCGCAGGTACGCCAAGAGGCTTGGCAAGGCGATATTCTTCACAGTGGTGGCAGCGTTTTGGGATCTTAGGATAACAGTGTGTGGGTGTGGTGTCACTCAGACACTGAGGATTGTGGCAATCTACGGTATGAGATCAAGCTTAAAATACGGTGAAAGTTTGGTACAGTACTGTTCCCTCCCTTCTTCTTTTTTCTGTCCTATCTTTTATTTGGCAACGACTTCTAGTGAATGCCTTGCACTTTGAAAAGTAACTGACTGATACAAACGCTGAGCAGATGGCTGACATGGAAGGTGCTGCAGCTGGGCAGGACGAGGAGCAAAGTCCTGAGAGGCTGGCACAAGAAAACATCACCATGCCAGACGGTTCAGCAGGTGCCTGGACCCCAGAGGTAACTGTGCCTGGAGGGACCAGTAGCCCCAGTTCTGTGGGGGTAACGGACTTATACTTGCAAATGGCCTTACAGCAGATAGACGCCGGTGACTTTGACACCCGTCTGCAGGTGATTCACCAGTACCAAGCTGCTGCTGCTGTAGAGCGCCGGGCGGAGAGAGAAGCTGCAGAGCGGCGGGCGGAGAGAGAAGCTGCAGAGCGCCGGGTGGAGAGAGAGGCCGCTGCCGCTGCTGCAGAGCATCGGGCTGAGCGAGAGGCCCGTGAACGCCAGGCGGAGAGGGAGCATCAGCTTGAGCTAAAAAAGCTGGAACTTCCCCGGCAGGTGCAACCTTCTCCTGCACAAACTCCAGGAGCCCAAGCACTAAAGATCCGATCCGAGGACTTTCCAATCTTGGAAGATAACGGGGACTTGGACTCGTTCTTGCGGGGATTTGAGAGGGCGTGTAAGCAGAATCATATTCCCCAGGCAGAATGGGCCCATTACCTGTCTCCCCGGCTGAAGGGAAAAGGCCTGGATGTTTCCACGAGCTTACCAGAGGATGCGGACTATGAGACCCTCAAAGCGGCGCTGATCCAGAAATACCGGCTCACGCCGGAGGTGTACCGCAAAATGTTCCGGAATATACAGCGGGGTGTTCTGCACCACTTACAGGCTACATTTTGGCAGTGGATCAAAGGACTTACTGTCACCACATTTGATGGACTTGGGGATCTTATGATAAAGGAACAATTTCTCCAGGTGTGACCTCTGGAGGTCCGCCAGTTCGTGTGTGATTGGAAACCCAAAACAGCAGACCAGGCTGCAGGGATTGCTGACGACTATGTGTCCACCAGGGAGCAAGGGACCAAGAGAAGAGCCACACTGCAGAGACCCCCAAGCTGGAAGGAGGGGCAAAGCTGGAGTTCACCACAGCCTGCGGTCTCCAAGTGGGGTAAGACAAACTCTGTCCCATGCGACCCCTCTACTTCCCCTGTCCCAAGAACTCTGGGTGCCCCGGGGACCACCTCCAAGTCCCAAGGAGAGGTCCGGCGATGTCATGCCTGTAACCAGCCAGGACATTTCAAGGCGGAGTGCCCCAACCGCTCTAAGAACCCCCCCTGTTTCCCCAGCCACGGCAGCTGGATCATCTGTATACTTGGTGGGGAGGGAGGGGGTTGCAATCCAATGACAACCGTCAACAGGTCATTGTGGGGGATAAAGTGGTCATGGGATTTCGGGACACTGGGGAGGATGTTACTCTGGTGCAACCTGACTTGGTCCCTGCGGACAGTATTATCCCTGGAAAAACTCTGACCCTGAGGGGTATTGGACAAGAACGCTTAACTGTGCCCATGGCTTGCGTCCATTTGGACTGGGGTGCGGGAAAAGGAATGCATGATGTGGGGCTAATGTCTAATCTGCCTGCCAATGTACTATTGGGAACAGATTTGGGGCCCTTGGTGTCCCAATATGGGGTGGGAGAAGCCCCACCTCGCTGTAACAAAATGTCTGTACTGAAGGATGATTTTAATGTGGTGTTGAAGCCAGTCACACAGGCAGAGAGAGGGGTCAGCAGCTTGTTTCCCCCTGCTGTGTGCCCAGCTAAAGTAATCAGTGAGCATGTGAATGAGGGACTGTGGAATGTTAACCTGGCTGTAGCCCCGCCCACATCTGCGGGTGGTGATAGCCCCCTCAGTGTGACCCTGGCTGAGCCATTCACCCATGCAGTTCACTGTGAATCAATGAATGAATGCAATGTCAATGTAATTGCTAACTCTTGCCTTGCAGATTTCCAGGGTAGCTCTTCTGAGATGCTGGGGGCAACCCCAACTGATGACAATGTGCCAGGTGGTCAGGTAGGTCACGGGGATCTCAGGACCGATCCGGATGAGGAACGGACTGCTGGTGTTGCGGTGGTAACCCGCAGCCAGAGTGCTAGAGGGGTGGAAGGCGCTCCGACCCCTGAGCCGTTCCCTCTGTCACCCGGAGATGGCACTGAGACCTCCATGACTAGCCTCCCCACACTGGAGCCGGAGGAGCCCGGTGGGTATATGACATGCACATCTCTACTGTCTGGTTCCAGTCAGGAGTTCAGGGACGCTGTCCAAGCTGACCGCAGTCTGGGCGCATTGAGGGAGCGTGCTGCTCAACCTCCCTTGGAGTCGGACAAGGACCGCGTGTACTGGGAGCAAGGGAGGTTGTACCGGGAAACGATCCCCACAAAGGGAAAAGAAAGTCGGCTCAGGGAGAAACATTTGGTGGTACCCCAACCCTATCGGGTGGAGTTCTTGCGGATTGCTCATGATATTCCACTGGCAGGCCACCTGGGGACCGCTAAGACCAAGGCTCGCCTCAGCCACTTATTCTACTGGCCTAAAATGGGGACAGATGTAGCTAAATACTGCCGTTCATGTGACACTTGTCAGAGGATGGGCAAGGCGGGGCAAGACTCAAAAGCCCCAATGATACCTATGCCCATCATAACCGAACCTTTCCAGCGGGTGGCTGTGGATCTCATTGGACCCCTGTCCATTCCCAGTCGCACCGGGAAACGTTTCATATTAACGGTAGTAGACTACGCTACTGGGTACCCGGAAGCTGTCGCTCTGTCTTCCACCCGGACTGATGTAGTGGCCAAGGCTCTGGTAGGCATCTTCTCCCGTGTTGGATTTCCCAGAGAGATGCTCACCGACCAAGGTACCCAGTTCATGTCTGCCTTGATGCAAGGCCTGTGTAAGGTAACAGAGGTGCAACATCTGGTGTCCAGCCCGTATCACCCACAGACCAATGGCCTGTGTGAACGGTTCAATGGCACCCTGAAGCAGATGCTCAGGATGTTAGTCGAGTCCCACGGGCGCCACTGGGAGCCTTATCTCCCGCACCTGCTGTTCGCTTACCGGGAGGTGCCTCAAGCCTCAACGGGGTTCTCCCCCTTTGAGCTCTTGTACGGGAGACGTGTATGTGGGCCCCTAACTCTTGTGAAAGAGTCCTGGGAAGGAGAAACGGCCATTCAAGGTGTGCCAGTCGTGGAGTATGTCCTGCGATTCCGTGACCAAATGCACGCTATGGCACAGCTGGTGCATGACAACATGATCCAGGCTCAGGCTGACCAGAAGCGCTGGTATGATCAGAATGCCTGTGAGAGAACATACCAGCCGGGGCAGAAAGTATGGGTCCTAGTCCCTGAGCCCCAGGACAAGCTTCAGGCGAAATGGACCGGTCTTGCACTCCCTACCTGGTCTGTTCTCCGCGAAGCCCGGGAGGACTGACCAGGCCATTCACCATGTGGATACCGGGAATCATGCCCCTATCCGGCGGTCGCCATATCGCGTCTCCTTGGAGGTACAGGTCCAGATGCGCAAGGAGATTGACGAGATGCTGGAACTGAGGGTGATTCAGCCCTCTCACAGTGCATGGGCTTCACCTGTGGTTCTTGTGCCTAAAAAGGACCGGACCACCCGGTTCTGTGTAGACTACAGGGAACTTAATGCGGTTACAGTGGACGACGCGTACCCCATGCCGCGCATCGATGACCTGCTTGACCGGTTAGGTAAGGCCCAGTACTTGTCCATCATGGACTTGAGTCGGGGATACTGGCAGATCCCCCTGTCCCCTCAGGCCTTTATCACCCCTTTCGGACTGTATGAGTCCACTGTCATGCCATTCGGCATGAAGAATGCCCCTGCCACTTTCCAGCGGATGGTCAACTCCCTACTGACGGGATGCGAAGGGTTTGCCACTGCGTACCTGGATGACATTGCCGTCTTCAGCTCCACTTGGGAGGAACACCTACAGCACCTGGCGCAGGTGCTGGGGCGGATCCACAGTGCGGGCTTGACCATCAAACCGGAAAAGTGTCAGCTGGGCATGCGCGAGGTCCAATACCTGGGACACCGGGTAGGTGGGGGAACTCTGAAACCAGAACCTGAAAAGCTGGATGTAATCACGTCCTGGCCAACCCCCCGGACCAAGCGACAGGTGATGTCTTTCCTGGGTACGGCAGGGTACTATAGGAAGTTCGTACCGAACTATAGTGCTCTGGCTGCCCCCTTGACGGACCTCACCAAGAAGAAGTTGCCGCAAACTGTCCAGTGGACGGATGCTTGCGAGCGCTCCTTCCAGGACCTGAAAGCGGCCCTGGCGAAAGCACCTGTACTTCAGGCGTACGATGAGTCACGTCCGCTTGTGCTACAGACAGATGCCAGCACCTACGGACTCGGTGCCGTACTGAGCCAGCTTGACTCAGCGGGGCAAGAGCACCCAGTGCAGTACCTCAGTCGAAAGCTACTGCCGCGGGAGGTGGCCTACGCCACAGTGGAGAAGGAATGCCTAGCAATTGTTCGGGCCTTGCAGCATCTGCAGCCTTACTTGTATGGGCGCCACTTCACCGTGGTGACGGATCACAACCCTCTGATCTGGATCAAACGTGTTGCAGGTCAGAATGGACGGTTGTTACGTTGGAGCCTGGTGCTGCAGCAATACAACTATGACATCCGACACAAGCCTGACCAGGCCCATGGCAATGCCGATGGCCTGTCCCGCTGGGGTGAGGCTGCGGAGGTGCGGGTGGAAGAGGAACGGAGGCTCCTCCTTCCCCCCGACACGCTCTAAAAGGGGGAGGTGTGATGAACCGACCCTCAGTTTTATATCTTTTTTGGAAATGTGTTTTTCCTTGCTCATGTCAGTCCTTCCCCCACTTGTTGGAATGTGGTGCTTAAGTTGAGTCTATGCTGCTGGACGCTATGCCTCACTGGTTTTTATCCCTGGCCAGATGGCGATGGGGGATAGTGGTCCGGTGACCTTAACTTCACCCACCCCTCTCCGCATCTAGGAAGGTACCCAGCTCTCCGAGGATTCTGCAAAGGAGGGAGAAGGAGGGCTGGCTGGGGGGGAGGTGAAGGGTGGGGCTGAAGAGGGTCTGACACTGAGGTAGAGAGAGGTTTTTTGTCTTTGTGTGGAGCCTGAAAGAGACACAGCTAAGAGCAGCTGGGGCTCAGGTATTATTCTATACTTTATTCCCATTTTTGTTTTATGTGCTGTATCATCGCATTTGCTTGTATGTTTATGCTTGATCATATTAATATTGTATATTTCTGTATATGCTATTAATTAGTACTGACCCACTTGGGTTATTAAATATATAAAATTTATATTGCTCGTTTCATTGTATCCTATGAACTCTGTCCGCTCACAGGTGGTGAGTGGAAGGTTAGAAGGGTGATCACAGGTACGCCAAGAGGCTTGGCAAGGCGATATTCTTCACAGGGAGGCTTCTTGAAAGGCTGCATGGCTCCTGGTGCCCCCCTGATGACTGTGGTGGAGTTGTTGGATTCTGACTGGACGCACTTGGAGGAGTCCAATTGGACAGGGCTAAGAAGATGGCCTCAGTACCAGCAGGTTGATCTGGAGGAAGGTCTCAGCATTGGACCACAGGCCCTGAACAGTCAAGGCACCGAAGACCACTCCCCAGCCGGAAACACTAGCGTCGGTGATCACCTGCCAACAGAGGGGAAAAAATGATTGCCCCTGTGAGATTCCTGGGGAGGAGAGCCACCAAAAGACTTGTCCCAGCAGGCCAAAATTGCTAATTGTAGAGTATGAGAGTAAAACTGAGCAAACGGTTGAGACCATTGTGCCAAGGACCCGCATGCAGAACCAAAGAGAGCACTGAGAGTTTTTCCGAAGTCAGGACACACCAGACCGAATCGCCAGGATATTGAACTCTGGGAGGAGAATCTTGCGCTTAGGATACCTCTGGGGGAGGAGAGAGCTTTTTCCCCCTGTAGCTTCAGAGATGAGCTTCTCTAGTCCTTTGCCAAAAAGTCGGCCCTGTTTATCTTAAGAGAAAGGAAGGGCCATGACCGCCTTCTTGGAGGGGGATTCAGTGTTCCAAAAAGTATGGCGGATTGCTACAGTGTTGGCAGCCATCTTGGCAGAACTGCAAGCTGTTTCAAGGGAAGCATCGCATAGGTACTTGGAAGCGTTCAGGATTTAAGAGACGAGCAGTTGGTTGTCCTGGAGAGGAGCTTCATTGGAAAGACCCATCTGCAGCTGTTTGGCCCAGGAAATGCAGGCCTTGCTGACCCAAGAAACAGTGAAGGAAGGCCGCAGGGAGGAGCCAGCTTCTACGAAGGCCATCTTGGCAAGAGAATCCACCTTCTTGTCTGAGGGATTGCTGAGAGAGGTGGAGTCTCCTAAAGGCTGAATAGTAGCCTTGGAGAGCCTAGCTATCGCAAGGTCTGGGAAGGGAAACAGAACGTCCGACTTTCTAGTGGTAGACAGGGGACGGTCCAGGTGAACCAATTGTTCCTTTAAGATATGGTCAAACGCCCCATTGTTGGGGAAGAGGAGGGTAGCGACCGTGGTGAAAGGAGATATCCTCTTGAGAAGCAGGATCCGGGTCCTCTGAGATCTGTAAGGTATCTCTGACCACACAGATGAGCTCCTGTGTAGCAGCAGATATAGATGTGCCTAGCTGATGCTCCGAGTTGGAGTCAGAGGAGAAACAGACCATGCAGGGGGATACAGGGTTATGCCTGTCAGAGTAGAGTCATGAGCTGTGACCCTATCCACGAACTGCCTAGAGGAAGGAGAGGAGGACTGTGACCTGTAGGATGATTTCCTGTGAGAGGACAGCTTGTGGAGCTAGAATGGGAATGATAAGGGTACCCAGGAAGGGGCCTAGAAGCCGCCAACTGAGTGGAGATTTGGGAAGACAGCCGTTTCAAAGTTTCCACCACAGACTGGTTTAAGTCTGGCAAGGTCGCCTATGGCACGGCTATGGTAGGCTGTCCCATCTGGGAAGGGGGGGGGAATCTGCTGGCGAGGGGCCCGGAGGGTCCTGAACTGGCTTAGGCAGAGAGAGCAGATGGCTCAGGCTGGCTGCATGGTAAATTTTTGTTACAGCGGGCGCAGGCATAAAACATGGTGGCACCGGAGGGGGCCAAGGGGCAGGTTGGCTCTTCACAATAGGACATGACGCAGGGGGCCCAAGGAATATAGGGGTAAAACAGGAGGTTCACCTAAAAGACCACCGGGAGAAGGTCCAATCGCCAACTGCTGCAAAGAGAAGATTGCCCAGGTGCTGTATCCCTCAAGAGGACAGAGAATTCCTGAGGAGCTTGCAGGCTGCTGTGAGGCAAGAAAAAAAAAAAAAAAAAAAAAAAACAAAACAAAACAGGAAATAAGCAAAAAAAGAACATTTCCTGAGAACTAAGGGCCCTTCCCCAGAGTTTCCCATGTGCAGGGGTTAGGGAGAAGCAGAGAGACCTCCCTGGATTGGCTCGTGACCAAAAGGAGATCCTAGGAAGGTTCAGGAGGCACGGGAAACCCAGGGAGAGGGAGAGCCTAGATGCGGCCTAGTTCCCAGCTGAGACTGGGAACTAAAATGGAAATTGCATCTGGGAGCTCCAGAAGGTCGATGGAGGCCTAAAATAAGGTATAGTAGTCCCCATTAGAAACCAGGTGGGCCCCCCAACAACAGCTGCTCGGATGAGCGGAAAAGAAGAGCCACCACTGCCCATAGGAAGTGAAGATCATCCTCTAAAATGGTGCCCCCCAATGCAGGATGCCAAAGTGTGGCCTCAGGAAAGAAGGGAGAAGCTGAAAATTTGGGGATCCTGGAGGATGCCCTGGGGTAACCGGAGAGGGTGGGGAGGGTGTAGGGGGTTTAGGGAGATTCTCAGCTCTTGACTACTACACAAAGAATAAAGAGCAGCTGGTGAGAACAGATAATCGGTAGTGGTCCCAGGTGTCAGACCCCTATACATCATCAATACTATTTGTCCAGAAAACCCAATTGATGTCAATTGATCTGATCTTTTAACAGACCAGAACAAAGAATCTAATAAACTAACAAACTTCCCTTAGTAAACTACTATTTGTATCAGGAAAGTACAGATCAAAATGGAAAACTGCATGACTGATGACAATCGGTGGTAGTTAAATGGACAAAATTCAGTATGTAGTGAAGCTTTTCTGCCTGCCCAAAAAATGAACACTTGATAAGATGGAGGTCAATTGATGTCATCCACAATATACATTTTTCTAAATCTCCTTCACTCATCTCCTTTATTGGGAAAATAAGCATAATTTTTCTGCATATTTCTCTCTTTTTATAATTTTTTGATATCATAGTTAAAGCATATGAACCATGAATACTCCCTACAGCATATTCATGGCTAAGCAATATAATAAAACTTTGGAAAAGGTTTAAACAGGATTGTCCAGCTGTATATTTAAGGCCTAAAATATTGTAAAATAAAAGAAAGGAACACTCACCTCACTGACTCCATCACTTCCTGGTTTCCAGTCATTCTTTGTATTTTCTACTCTAGCAATGACATCCAGACATGTGACCACTGCAGCTAGTTACGGGTCGCAGTAGTGATCTGCTACAGCCAGTGTCAGGGTGTCATCGCAGGGAATACAAAGACTAGCAGGGTCCAGCAACTTAGTACTGTTTTTTGCATTTGCAGTGCTGGCTCTTGGACTTGCAACATGGAATTTTGAGTTGACCACACCACGTAGCAGTGAGTATACAATTTGGGAAGCTGCTGTATGTCACTACTAATCGTTGACCTATAGCCATCAGAAATACAAATTTTTTTCCAGAATAATTATGGAAGCTGTAAAAGGAGACTGTCCTCTTCATCCAGAACTCTTTACAGTGCTTGATCCAGACATCTATATCTAAATATATTTTAGTTTATGCTCAGATCAGTAATTTGTGGGAATGAAAATACATGACTGTAAAGATGTGGAACCAAATGAAGGCCAAGCAATGTTGAAATTGCTATGTATAACTGCTGGAACGCAAGCCTGAGGATACAATATGTGTATTTGCCAAAAAGCAATCTCTTTATTAAACAAGGAAAAAAAATACTATGTTCACATAGTCCCTGCATGACTCTTGAAAATGCTATCACATTTCTATGTTCCCTGAATTTCTTATAATCTGTTTTATTTTTCTTTTATCAATTACTTTATACAAAATAAGACACACATTAATTTTAATTTGTCAGAGATTTGGCCACAGAAAAGTGCCTGCTTTAGTAGTGGCTATATAAATATGCCAGGCACCATGCCCCTACAATGCATGACACTTACCTACTCCATGGCACTAACAGAAACTTAAAAGGGTTATCCAGCTTCCAAAAATTATCTGCACATACATCCACAGCAGTTTTAAATACTCACTGTTCCCTTGTGAATCCTTTGCTTGGCTTTATTTTACTTACTGCTCCTTGTATCACTATTATTTACATGCAATGATTCTATGGACAAACTACATTTCCCATGATTCATCTATCTGCTCTTATTCTCTGTATACCCCTCCCTTCTCCAAAATCCCCTGCAGTGAAATCACAGGTAATAAATCATTCCCAACGTCAGAGCTGCGTTTAGTGACCTGAAAATAAATCAGATAAATGATGCTGAATTTAAACAGGATATATATTAGGAAGTGTTTTGTATTAAAGCATCCTGTTTGGCCAAAAATTTTTAAAAACTGGATATGCCCTTGAAAGGGGTATTCCGATAATAGGCGATAGGTGATAGCTGCCAGATCACTAGGGTTTTAATCTCTGGGAATTCACTGTTTGCCAGAACGTAGCTACTGTGTACCTCTCCCCCTACACAGTGGACAGGAGGAGTTGAATAAAGTACCTATTTCGCATGTCGCTACCACTTCATTCAGTCTCTATGGGACCGATGATGTACTCAGATATATCTCAACTATACAGTCATATGAAAACGTTTGGGCACCCCTATTAATCTTAATCATTTTTAGTTCTAAATATTTGGGTGTTTGCAACAGCCATTTCAATTTGATATATCTGATAACTGATGGACACAGTAATATTTCAGGATTGAAATGAGGTTTATTGTACTAACAGAAAATGTGCAATATGCATTAAACCAAAATTTGACCGGTGCAAAAGTATGGGCACCTCAACAGAAAAGTGACATTAATATTTAGTAGATCCTCCTTTTGCAAAAATAACAGCCTCTAGTCGCTTCCTTTAGCTTTTAATCAGTTCCTGGATCCTGGATGAAGGTATTTTTGACCATTCCTCTTTACAAAACAATTCCAGTTCAGTTAAGTTTGATGGTCGCCGAGCATGGACAGCCCGCTTCAAATTATCCCACAGATGTTCAATGATATTCAGGTCTGGGGACTGGGATGGCCATTCCAGAACATTGTAATTGTTCCTCTGCATGAATGCCTGAGTAGATTTGGAGCTGTGTTTTGGATCATTGTCTTGCTGAAATATCCATCCCCGGCGTAACTTCAAATTCGTCACTGATTCTTGTACATTATTCTCAAGAATCTGCTGATACTGAGTTGAATCCATGCGACCCTCAACTTTAACAAGATTCCCGGTGCCGGAATTGGCCACACAGCCCCAAAGCATGATGGAACCTCCACCAAATTTTACAGTGGGTAGCAAGTGTTTTTCTTGGAATGCTGTGTTTTTTTGACGCCATGCATAACGCCTTTTTGTATGACCAAATAACTCAATCTTTGTTTCATCAGTCCACAGGACCTTCTTCCAAAATGAAGCTGGCTTGTCCAAATGTGCTTTTGCATACCTCAGGCGACTCTGTTTGTGGCGTGCTTTCAGAAACGGCTTCTTTCGCATCACTCTCCCATACAGCTTCTCCTTGTGCAAAGTGTGCTGTATTGTTGACCGATGCACAGTGACACCATCTGCAGCAAGATGATGCTGCAGCTCTTTGGAGGTGGTCTGTGGATTGTCCTTGATTGTTCTCACCATTCTTCTTCTCTGCCTTTCTGATATTTTTCTTGGCCTGCCACTTCTGGGCTTAACAAGAACTGTCCCTGTGGTCTTCCATTTCCTTACTATGTTCCTCACAGTGGAAACTGACAGGTTAAATCTCTGAGACAACTTTTTGTATCCTTCCCCTGAACAACTATGTTTAACAAGCTTTGTTTTCAGATCATTTGAGAGTTGTTTTGAGGAGCCCATGATGCCACTAGGAGAATAGGAGAACAACTTGCAATTGGCCACCTTAAATACCTTTTCTCATGATTGGATACACCTGGCTATGAAGTTCAAAGCTCAGTGAGGTTACAAAACCAATTTTGTGCTTCAGTAAGTCAGTAAAAAGTAGTTAGGAGTATTCAAATCAATAAAATGATAAGGGTACCCAAATTTTTGCACCGGTCAAATTTTGGTTTAATGCATATTGCACATTTTCTGTTAGTACAATAAACCTCATTTCAATTCTGAAATATTACTGTGTCCATCAATTATTAGATATATCAAATTAAAATGGCTGTTGCAAACACCCAAATATTTAGAACTAAAAATGATTAAGATTAATAGGGGTGCCCAAACTTTTTCATATGACTGTATATAGGACACAGGTCCCTCGCTGTGGTCATCACTGGGGCTTCCATCAGTTGGATCTCCATTGATCTAGCAGGTATCACCTGTCCAGTGGTTAGGTGATAACTTATTATCATCAACATACCCCTTTAAATAAAAGCAGCCAAACAGACATGTGGAATGTAGCCATCTCTTCCACTGTCAAATCTGTACTTAAAAAGTACTGGAAGAGAAAAGTTCGCCACACAGGATGACAGTGGAGATCTTAATCATGGATACTTTGCATGGGGTTGGGGAACCAGGAGTGGCATGAAACAGTCCTGTGAGATTCATGCAGCTGTTAAGCAGAGGTGGCCACTCTAGCTATAAAGGTATTAATAATATAAGACACTGTCTTATTTTTGGAGAAACACGGCATATAGATCAGAATTAAAGTAGAAGGCTCTGCTTTAGCTCAATAAAAAGCTTAATGGGAAATGGATGGGGGGCTAAAACAATTAGATGGTTGTCTTAGTTAAATACATGGCTGTAGGCTGTAATGCTGGCTATTAGGATACGTGACCATTAGTCTTATGAGTACATTATATACCTACATGAAATCAGCGGCTCACTCAGACTATATATATATATATATATATATATCTATATATCTATATATATATAGATATTGTAAGTATGTGAGCCAGAGGGCGCTGTTGAGCGACCCAGGCCAGGCCAGAAAAGGCTCTCAGCCACGCCTTTGGGTGGTGGCACGTAACTCCAGAGGGGCTGGAGCATCCTGCAGGAAGCAGGAAATGGTGGTGGACCAGCTAGGACAGAGAGAGAGACTCTGTCCCAAAAGGGCTGGCGTCCACAGAGGACTGTTGCTGGAGCTGAGCAACAGTCAGGACAGTTAGGGGCTCAAGGAGTGAGTTAGGACCCTAACTGTGGTCTAGGTTTTTTGTTGTTTTGCTGTGTTGCAGTTAAGCTGAATAAAGCCACTTTTATTTTACACTTGGACCGTCTGAAAACTATCTTTCCGGCGCCCAGTACCACGAACCACCGCTGTCCGGACCAGGAAAAGCCTCCATTTTGAGTCTAATTCCCCAAATTGTCACAATATATATATATATATAGATATATATATATCTATATATATATAGAGAGAGAGAGAGAGAGATACCGTGTTTCCCCGAAAATAAGACACCCCCGAAAGTAAGACATAGGAGAGGTTTCGGAGAATTGCCCAATATAAGGCATCCCACGAAAGTAAGACGTATGTTCCCTAACAGAACATACGGTATATACAGTATGTGAGGCCACGGGCCGAACCCCACAATCACTGCTATCATTATACTCCGGGGTCTTTGAGAAGACCCCGGAGTATAATAATCGGAGGCTCAGAGTTGGTGAGGGAACATAAAAAACAATGTACTTACCTCTCCTACGCTTCTCCAAGCTTCAGGCCTGTTTGGTGACGTCGCAGACGTCATCGGACATCATTTTGCGTCGCGACGTTGGCCCGTGTCACGTGACGCCGGCTTGGTCCAACATTGAAGAAGGCCAAAATAGCCTGGAGTGGACTGGAGCGAGGAACAGGTAAGCAACGTTGTTTTTTTATGCTTCTATCCTCCCCTGGGTCTCCTATCATTATACTCTGGGGTCTGAAAAGACCCCAGAGTATAATAATTGTTCATGGGTGGTCTACAATGGGACATATAATAGTGTGTGCAGGGGCCACTATGGGGCAAAATACTCAGTGTAGGGGCCGCTATGGGGAATAATACTGTGTGCAGGGGCCACTATGAGGCATGATACTGTGTGCAGGGTCCGCTATGGGGCATGATACTGTGTGCAGAGGCCACTATGGGGAATGATACTTGGTGCAGGGGCCACTATGGGGCATGATACTGTGTGCAGGGGCCACTATGGGGAATGATACTGTGTGCAGGGGCCACTATGGGACATGATACTGTGTGCAGGGGCCACTATGGGACATGATACTGTGTAACAGGGGCCGCTATGGGGCATGATACTGTGTGCAGGGGCCGCTATGGGGCATGATACTGTGTGCAGGGGCCACTATGGGACATGATACTGTGTGCAGGGGCCACTATGGGACATGATACTGTGTGCAGGGAAATTAATGGTTTGGATTTTTATGATGATGTCCTAGAAGATGATGACATAACTGTCATTGAATAAATTTTACTTTCTAATCATACCGTAAATATTGGTAAATGTACAATACTGTTAATTGTACATGGAAATAATGGTACGGTAGTAGTAAGAAATTCTTGATAGGATTCACAGTTTGTCTGGTTATGCTGGTTTGTGATGACAACTACTGTACAGTACCGTATATAATAAATGTTAATTTTTTTGTTCAGCAATAAATGTGAATTCTTCTTCATTGAAAAAAAAAATAAGACGTCCCCTGAAAATAAGACACAGCACATCTTTGGGAGCAAAAATTAATATAAGACGCTGTCTTATTTTCGGGGAAGCAGGGTATATATATATATAGATATATATATATATGAATGAAAACATTTGGGGGGCATGGCTTGCGCGTATACCGGCTGGACGCATGTGAGTTGAGCTGTGGCAGAAACCCACCATTATCCTATATCTATCCTGCCGACCTCAGTGCCCTGGTGGCCCCAAAACCCCCCCCCAATCAGTGACTAGCCTGCGGTGGGTTCAGGCCAACGGTGCCGCTCACTGCCACCTGCTGCATCGCTACGGCTGGCTGGAGCTTGGTCCTGAGAGCTGCGGCGGCCATCTTGCTGACAAGGTCCTGTAGCACCAGCTCGCAGCACTTCCTTGAACCGCTGCACACGAGGTCTGGATCCTCCCTGCAGCTCTCTGTTCCCCTGTGCTCAGCGCTGTCAGGTATAAAGACGGGTGGACCAGCTTAACCCCCTGTGCACCACACTGCTGATCCCCATCCTGGCCAGCTCCTCTAATGCCATCTGCTGTACTGTGATCATTGCTGCGCGTGTCCCTCTGATAACACTTGCTGGCTGAGCTGCCAACACCAACAGTGACTGTCTGCTACTAATCCTCTGATAACATCTACTGATCTTGATTGCTGCACACTGTCCTTCTGATAACACCCGCTGGCGGGGCTGCCAGCACGTGCCGTGACTGTCTGCTGCTGATCCTCTGGTGGCACCTACTGATCTGGATTGCTGCACGATCTCCCTCTGATAACACTTACTGGCGGAGCTACCAATACAAGCCGTGACTGTTTGCTGTTGATCCTCTGATAACACCTACTGATCTTGATTGCTGCATCGTGTCCCTCTGATAACACTAGCTGACGGGGCTGCCAGTGTATGCTGTGACCATTGCTGCGGATCCTCTGATAACACCTACTGGCGGCGTCTGCTGGCGGAGCTGCCGGTACGGACCGGACTGTCTGCTGTTGATTCTCTGATAACATCTACTGATCTTGATTGCTGCACGCTATTCCTCTGATAACAGCTACTGGCAAAGCTGTCGGTACAAGCCGTGACTGTTTGCTGCTGATCTTCTGACTCCGTGCTACACCTCTGACAGTACCTACTGGCAGCATTGTCCTACCTACCACTGCCCTTGCCTCCGGTTTTCAGACACAGCCTTGTGATCATGAGTCGACAACTTAAGGGATCGACTTCTGAGCGTCTCCGGGGTTTTGCCAGGGACCAGCTGCAAAGAAGCCCGCCGGAGCCACCACTATCGACGTCCTCAACTGAGGAACCTGAGCCTACCCTGCGGCAGGTTACGGAGCAGTTACTGGAGGCTATCCAAAGTAGCACCTCCTCCCTCACGGGTAAAATTGAAGAGGTAAAGATAGACATTGGGCTCCTCCGCCAAGATTTTCAAACTCTTCGAAACAGAGTGAAAGAAACGGAGGATCGCATATC
Organism: Leptodactylus fallax; assembly: GCA_947044405.1. NCBI lineage: Eukaryota > Metazoa > Chordata > Amphibia > Anura > Leptodactylidae > Leptodactylus > Leptodactylus fallax. The sequence goes on from CAMRHE010000012.1 coordinate 6,988,604, forward strand.
CCTACTGGAGGACAACGCTGCCCCATTGCCAGAGAAGCTCGCCACATTGGAAAGAGCAACCGATCTGTGGACCCAGAGGGCGGACGACCTGGAGAATAGGCTCCGCTGCAATAATCTACGAATCCTGGGCCTGCCGGAGCGGGTGGAGGGAGCTGCTCCATGTGAATTTATAGAGAAATGCGACCTTCTCTCCTATTTTTGCAGTGGAAAGGGCTCACCGAGTCCTGGCCAGGCCGCCTCCTCCGGGAGCACCTCCTCGGCCTTTCCTGGCCTGTCTCCTGAGCAGCAAGAACAGGGATGCAGCATTGAGAGCGGCGCGGCAACTTCGGGAGATAAAGTTCGACGATGCCCAAGTCTCCATTTTTCCTGACTTCTCTGCAGCGCTACAGAAGACGCGTTCTACCTTTGTTGCTGTGAAGTGGTGCCTACGGGAACGCTCCATCCAATACTCTATGGCATATCGTGCTCGTCTTCGAGTGATCTACAATGACAAGACCACCTTCTTTGATTCTCCGCGAGAGGTGGAGGACTGGTTAAACTTATTGCCTCGGTCTCCCAGACGATAGATGTCTGCGGCGCGGTTGGGTAAGGGGCCCTTGTGGCCCAATATCTTTATATGGACTTTACTGTGATTTACTTTGTTCTATTGTCTATAGCTGCCTGTTAATTTCATCTATTTGGGGTGCGGGACTGCCGGCTCCAGAGTCTTACTGAAACTATATGTTGTGGGTATTAGTTCTTGGTTTCAATGTTGCTGCGGATCTATATTTTTCTTCATGCTCCCCTTTCAGGTACGGGTGGAGGATGGTGTCCCACCTGTGGTGATTCCATTACAACTTACTTACCATGGCGACCCTTAAACTGTTCTCATGGAATGTGAGGGGAATGGGTAGCGTTAAAAAACGCTTAGTCATCTTCTCCCAATTAAGAAGACATGTCTCAGATATAGTGTGCTTGCATGAAACTCGCCTTACTCCTGACACTACCCAGCTTTTGCGAAGGCCCTGGGTCCAATGGTCCTTACACTCCACTCACACCTCCTATAATAGAGGTGTATCTCTTTTAGTCCACCGCAGACTTAGATGGGAGCTTGGTCTCACCGTTAGAGACCTGGAGGGGCGTTATGTCTTTGTGCAGGCCTGGATAGATTCTAAAATATATGTCATTATTGGTCTCTATTTGCCATCTGCATCTGACCTCTGTACTACATGAAGCTGTCCAGTTTGTGTCTAGATTACCGGCTTCCACGGTGCTTATGTGTGGGTGATTTTAATACAGTGTTGGACGCCTCCTTAGATAAATTTACGACTGATGTGTCCCCCTCCCCCGTAGCTGGACCTACTCCTTTGGCCCACCTTATACAAGAATTGGGATGGTATGACCTGTGGCGTCTTAAACACCCCCAGGCCCGGGTATATTCCTGCCACTCTGCTACGTATCACACTCGAATTGATTACGCCTTGGGTAATGTTAGAGCTAGCTCCCAGCTAATTGCCATTTCATATTTGCCTAGGGCCACATCCGACCACTCAACCTTGTTGATGGAAATCCACACAATTGGCGTATTCATTCCTTTTGGCTCAAACGTATAGCTACCAATGACCGTATTCCTGACCGGTTACACACCTTTCTAGATATCAACTCTCCAGGTACTACACCTATCATCCTATGGGAAACTACTAAGGCGTGCTTGAGAGGATGTATCAAATCTTCTATTTCATATATCAAGCGAGAGTCCTCCTCCCTAGAATCTGAGCTAGCTAATAAATGTGCTTCCCTGGAAGCAGCCTACAGTATTGACCCCAGTGAGGACTCTAAAAATGCATGGCTACAAATGGGCAGACAATATTTGCATGTTCTGTATGACAAAGCTCGCAGGTCACAATTCTTTAGCAAATAGAGCTTTTATGAACTAGGCAACCAGTCTAGTAGTCTCCTGGCCCATTCACTATAACACAGCCTCTCCGGCTATCCTGAAAATTAACTCAACTGTTGGGGTGGTTTTGACTGACAGTGTTGCTATCCGGAATAGGTTCCACCATTACTATTCCAGTCTTTACCAATCCCAGCTCCAGGCCCCTAGTCAAGAACTTATTCAGTACCTAACCGATGTCTCCTTCCCAACTTTGATGCAAGAACAATGGGCTTTCCTAGACTCCCCTCTTACTATGGAGGAACTATCTGATGCCCTCGCTGATATGGCCAGGGGTAAATCCCCTGGCCCTGATGGTATAACAGTGGAGGTCTATGTGCAATATCAGGACCTGTTACTCCCTGTATTGTTGAAATGCTATCAGGATGCCTACTCGGTCCATGCACTGCCGGAGTCCTTTTATGATGCTACAATTATCCTTCTCCTCAAACCAGATAAGGACCCGCTGGAGTGTGGGTCATACAGACCCATCTCTCTTCTTAACATTGACTATAAACTGCTTGCAAAAATCCTAGCGAATAGACTGAACACTATTATTTTGGACTTGATTCAGCCCGACCAAACAGGCTTTATGTCCGGCAAGTCCACTTCAGACAAACTTAGGAGGGTCCATGTGGTATCCCAAATTGGGGCTGCTCTCCATGAGGATTGGGCAATTGCCTCTTTAGATGCCACTAAAGCATTTGACTCAGTGGAATGGCCCTTCCTCCTACAGATTCTCCGTTGCTTTGGGTTTGGTGACTCCTTTATTACATGGATTACCCTCCTCTACCAAACCCCATGGCGGCACTCTCAATTAATGGTGCTCTGTCTCCTATGTTCCCCCTACATACAGTGCCTTGCGAAAGTATTCGGCCCCCTTGAACTTTTCAACCTTTTGCCACATTTCAGGCTTCAAACATAAGGATATAAAATTTTCATTTTTTGGTGAAGAATCAACAACAAGTGGGACACAATCGTGAAGTGGAACGAAATTTATTGGATATTTTAAACTTTTGTAAAAAATAAAAAACTGAAAAGTGGGGCGTGCCAAATTATTCGGCCCCCTTAAGTTAATACTTTGTAGCGCCACCTTTTGCTGCGATTACAGCTGCAAGTCGATTGGGGTATGTCTCTATCAGTTTTGCACATCGAGAGACTGAAATTTTTGCCCATTCTTCCTTGGAAAACAGCTCGAGCTCAGTGAGGTTGGATGGAGAACATTTGAGAACAGCAGTTTTCAGCTCTTTCCACAGATTCTCGATTGGATTCAGGTCTGGACTTTGATTTGGCCATTCTAACACCTGGATACATTTATTTGTGAACCATTCCATTGTAGATTTTGCTTCATGTTTGGGATCATTGTCTTGTTGGAAGATAAATCTCCGTCCCAGTCTCAGGTCTTTTGCAGACTCCAACAGGTTTTCTTCCAGAATGGTCCTGTATTTGGCTCCATCCATCTTCCCATCAATTTTAACCATCTTCCCTGTCCCTGCTGAAGAAAAGCAAGCCCAAACCATGATGCTGCCACCACCACCATGTTTGACAGTGGGGATGGTGTGTTCAGGGCGATGAGCTGTGTTGCTTTTGCGCCAAACATATCGTTTTGCATTGTGGCCAAAAAGTTCGATTGGTTTCATCTGACCAGAGCACCTTCTTCCACATGTTTGGTGTGTCTCCCAGGTGCCTTGTGGCAAACTTTAAACGAGACTTTTTATGGACATCTTTGAGAAATGGCTTTCTTCTTGCCACTCTTCCATAAAGGCCAGACTTGTGCAGTGTACGACTGATTGTTCTCCCACTTCAGCTGTAGATCTCTGCAGTTCATCCAGAGTGATCATGGGCCTCTTGGCTGCATCTCTGATCAGTCTTCTCCTTGTTTGAGAAGAAAGTTTAGAGGGACGGCCGGGTATTGGTAGATTTGCAGTGGTCTGATACTCCTTCCATTTCAATATGATCGCTTGCACAGTGCTCCTTGGGATGTTTAAAGTTTGTGAAATCTTTTTGTATCCAAATCCGGCTTTAAACTTCTCCACAACAGTATCACGGACCTGCCTGCTGTGTTCCTTGGTCTTCATGATGCTCTCTGCGCTTTAAACAGAACCCTGAGACTATCACAGAGCAGGTGCATTTATACGGAGACTTGATTACACACAGGTGGATTATATTTATCATCATCAGTCATTGTGTCCCACTTGTTGATTCTTCACCAAAAAATTTAAATTTTATATCCTTATGTTTGAAGCCTGAAATGTGGCAAAAGGTTGAAAAGTTCAAGGGGGCCGAATACTTTCGCAAGGCACTGTAGAGGAACCCGTCAGGGATGTCCCTTATCCCCATTATTGTTTGCAATAGCGTTGGAGCCTCTTGCTATTATTATTAGGACAGAACCGATATACAAAGGGGTGACCATTGGCGCCCGAGAGGAAAGGACGGCCCTATACGCAAACGATATGCTCTTATTTATGTCTGACCCCGCTCGCACTTTGTCCAGGGCTATGGATGTCATTGATAGATTTGGTACCTATTCGGGCCTACGGATTAATTGGTCTAAGTCCTCATATATGCCTATCTCTCCGCGCCTACTGGCAGACAGCGGAGAATTGGTGTGTGGCCTAAGAGTGGTGAATGCCTGCAAATACCTGGGTATTCATATCACTAATGATCACAACAACTCCCTGAACCTAAATGTGTACCCACTTTTAGGCCATTTCAGAACCAAATTTAAAGTTTGGGGGGGCTCTGTCTTTGTCTGTAGCTGGACGGATAAGCCTTATCACGATGGTGGTACTCCCTAAGTGTTTATATATACTGGAGCATGTGGCCATGCCAGTGCCCAGCAGGTTCTTTAAGCAGTTAGACTCTCTATTTATTCCCTTTATCTGGGGGAGTTCCAGGTCCAAGCTGCGACTATCCACCTTGCAACATCCCAAAGATATGGGCGGGATAGCCCTGCCTGACATCTTTTTATACTACATTGCGGGGCAACTCCGCTATTTGAAGTCTTGGCTGTTAACTGGCCCCCTACTTGGCCTGGAGGCCCACTTAGCGCATTATTTAGCTATACCCACCTTATGGTCAGTATTGGAAAGTCCATGTTTATATAAAGGAAAGTTACTGCCTCTCCACAAACTGGCAGGTCAGGTTTGGCAGCAGGTCAAATGGGTAACATCCTACTCTGCTATTCCTACTCAGACTCCGCTCTGGGATAACCCTGGGCTGATGGAGATTTTGGCTCTCCCAGACGTGAGGTGCTGGGAGCGGTTTGGAGTTGTGTCTTTGGGTGATTTATACGAACAGGGTGTATTTCATTCTTTTGACTCCCTAAGTGTACTATTTAACATTCCCCACACACAGTTTTTCAGGTTTTTGCAATTTAGACATGCCATGACTACACAGTTTCCCCCCCCTCTGATGTGCTCATTTCTACTTATCCTCTAATAGGTGTACTACGGTCCCAGGGTCCTCGGGGTCTCATCTCAAGCCTGTATGTCCACCTCATACAGGCTAAAACATCTCATCTGGCTGCTCCCTCTTTGTTGAAATGGCGCACTCTGATTCCTGCCCTTACCGATGAGTCCTATTTAGAACTACAGGAATCAGCACAATTTGTATCCCCATCAGTCAACAATAGATTGATTCAAGTATATATCATACACCAAAGTTATCTGACCCCTGAACGGTTACATAAGATGGGACGACTACAACATCCGGGCTGCCTACATTGTGCTGCAGAGTATTCAGATTTTTGGCATATGATATGGGACTGCCCTGTTATTAAAAGTTTCTGGACAGAGGTTGTAACTATACTATCGGAGGTCCTAGGTGTCCCTGTTCCACTCGCCCCAGAAGTTTGCCTGTTTGGTATCCTGGACGAGGAGCTATGGATACATCATACTCGTATTATGCTACGAGAATCTTTATTCTTAGCTAGAAAGGCCATAGCTCTGAGATGGATGGCTCCTCGCCCACCCTCTCTCTCATAGTGGAGAAAGTTGGTGAACTTAGTTTTACCATATAACCAGCTGGTATACAAGGGTAGAGGACGGCCCACTAAATTTGAAAAGGTTTGGGGCCCCTGGTGTAACTCACCGCTAACCTTATACACAACCCCATCTTTTCGTACAGCCCTTGATGCATTTATGACTTGATTTGGTGCTCCTACGGTGCGATCCCCTAAGGGTTTTTCCTGTCTCCTAACCCCTGTGGTACCCTGGAATTCATTTTGGCCGCATAGGTTGGATTGAGTTGCTATACTTTCTGTCTGTTTCCTTTGTTCTCCTACAGGTCGGTTCGACTGGTCCTTCTGCCCACCTACTTCATGATTTTGGGACTACTCGTGCTTTTTATTTTCAGGTTTCATATGTTATGGACTCTGCAGCAACTGTTTTAATTGTTTCCTTTGTTACTTTTATTCAATTTCTGTTATCTTTTATACAGAATTTTATTGTACTTATCCAGCTACTTCCTTTGTACCTTTTCCTTGTGTGTTGTATGCCTTGTTGTACAAACTTCAATAAAACGGAGTTTAAAAAAAAAAAAATAAAAAAAAATGAAAACATTTATTTTCAATGATGTAGCTTTCAATTAGAAACAGCAATTGTTGGTATGTTTAGTCAGTAATAAGCAATACAAATAGTACCTGTAAAAAACCCTTTAAAAAATATTATAAATATTAAGTTTAAAAGAAGCAAAAATATCAACATACAGGTCAACTATAAAAAGAATTCTGTAAAACCACAGGGAACACCCGTAAAAATTTGTCACAAGTGCAAGTGTAAGGCAAACTGCATGGATTATATCAAGTGCTGTTGAAGACAATGTAGTGGACGAAGTGAAGTCTTGCTTGTGGAGAGCATTAAAGTGGCATCCCAAAGGACAGCTTGAAGGCCAGCTCCACAGCAACCTCTGTCACAGAGTCATGAAAGCAGACATAGAACTCCTGAGGCTGAGGCTGCAGAAAAAGTCTCCTGTAAGAAAGAAGTAGCAGTCATTCTGGATGATTCAATGTGCAGCTTTATCATACCATGTGATCAACATAAGTGATTTGCCATGTATGCTGTTTCATTGTTCTGTACTACATCACTAACACAGAACTTTATTAAAAATACATACTTTCACCTCTGCCCAGTGTACATAGCAACTGGCTGCAAACATTTCACTGAACTGCTTCAGCTCAGCATGTGTGAATTTACATCTAAAACATTTAAGATTGAAGGAAATTCAAATTATCACAAACTTTTTACATAGGCAACCCAAACAGAAAAAAAAATGTCACCGTTTCTTACCCTATTACCCAGTAAGATATTTTGGGAGGCGATTTCTTCTGATCGGTCCAGTTCTCAGGAGAACATTCAAATAACACACCATGTTCCTTAACTGGACCGAGCCCTGTGAAGTCCCTGCACACGTCTGCCTTGGAATTACTATGTCTCTGCAGGATTAAATAGAAGGTGTTAACAGAAAACAACATTAATCTACAAAATGGCTGCCATAAGCAACTGATGAGGTTAAAGGGGTTTTCTGTTTTAAAAAGGTCTGTTAGTGCTATTAATGGGTTAATAAATGCACCCAAATAGCTTTAGCAGTGATTTGAGTGATTTCTGGGTTTCTCTGGGAGCTCCTGGCATCCTCCGCATTTGTTTACATGGTGCAGCTTCCTGCTGTCTTAGCTCATGCAATGCATCATGGAAGTTGTCGGCTGACTTACACTATCTCCCTTTCACACCCCCTCCCTGTCTCCTTAACTATCCCGCCCACTACTAGCCCTTCCCAACTAACTAACTCAGCCCATCCCAACCCATCATACTTCCCTGTCTTCCTATCCAGACTTCCTTCTGTGGGAACGGCTCCTCCTCTTCTTTGACCCTCTGCCGGCGCGTGCACAATAGTTCTGGCATTGCAATGTAGCCAGCACTCCATCTCTACTGCACAGGCGTGGGAGGCTCCTCCAGCGGTGACAGCGCTCCGGTGACAGCGCTCCGGTGACAGCGCTCCGGTGACAGCGCTCCGGTGACAGCGCTCCGGTGACAGCGCTCCAGTGACAGCGCAATGCCGGGACTCCAGCGCAATGCCAGGACTGCGCACGCGGTGGCAGAGGGTCAAAGAAGAGGAGGAGCCATCCCCACAGAAGGAAGTCTGGACAGGAAGACAGGTAAGTATGATGAGAAGGGGGGGGGGTAGTATCTGGAAACGGAACGTCACCAAAACGGGGAAATGGAACATCACTGGATAATCAGAAAATGTGCCTGGGGCTGGGTAAAAATACATTTTTGCTAAAGTAAGTAATTTAGAAAGTAGGCGGGGAGAGGGTCTTTAGATTAGCGTAGTGCATTTTATCTCAGACCGCCCCTTTAAGAAATCAGCACAGGAGATTCATTCAAACCAGCATCAAATTATTTTATTGCTTTAATTTATCCAAAGGGTCTCTAAAAGATGAAACATTGAATCTCACTGGATGTTAAAGAAGACCTGTTGCCGCTCCTGACATGCCTGTCTGTGTATTCTGCATAATATAAAATTCTGGCATATCATCTTTTTATAATTCTATGTTGTGCTTTTGCTCTGTTATTCTTTATTGAAATTTAAATTGACAACTGGGTGTTACTACTTGGGGGTGTGCCCTTATACAGTCTGTCATTATTCCATTAACGTTAAGGGTACGTTCACATTTAGGAATCCACCACGGGAGGCAGAGATCGCAAGACATGGAAAAAAAAAAATCAGCATCCTGCTCGATATTGCCGTGGATCCCATTCATCTGGGCCTAATCAGCAGAGGAAAGAAACAACGAAATGCCAATGCAGGGGCATTGGCATTCCATTGCAGCAAACCCGTGGCAGAAAACGAAGAGGAATTTCTCTTCATTTTCCGTAGTGTGAACTTAGCCAAACAGTGTCAGACTATGAAAGGATACACCCCTTTTACAAGCAGAATGGTAACACCCAGTTGTAAATGAATTCATATATTTCTAGGAGGAATAACAGAGGAATGCACAACACATTGATAAAAGAAAAGATGCTCCAGAATTGTTATTTTACATATTTATTAAAGTTGCAATGACAGGTCCCCTTTCCACTAATCTTCCCAAAAGTGAATTTAGAAAATAATTAAAATTCAGTTTATTTTTGTTTTAGTGTTAATTTAACAAAGGAGTGTTTGTTAGTGGGCACAAGTCATATTTGGGACATATGGAACTCCATTTTTACTTTAAAAAAAAAAAAAAACTATACCTCTTCCATGACTGTCTGCTGAAACACAGAGCGTATCGAAAGACAGCAGCGGTGGAAGTTCTTGATGAGTGTGGGGTGAATGGTGCCACTCAGGTCCTCCACCTCTCTGTGTGTTGGAGAAATGAAGACTCCCTGCACAGTTTCCAAGTATATGTAATGGAAAAGTGTATTCTCTGACCCGGATGTTAACCTTACAAAATAAAAGGAGAAAAAAAATAAATAAGTGAAATGATACTGTGTATCATTTCACTTTAAATGCAAATACCGTTCGTCACCTGACTAGATGTCATTAAGTACAACACAATATTGAAGGGTTTATGTCGGGGGAGAAAAGTCATCACAGAGCATTCACTGCACTGGATAATACAGCGATTATTGGATTAGTTTCTCTGCCTCTCCTGTTCACACTGACTCTCTCACCCCACTCTATTCTATGTAAAAGTGACAGGAGCAGAGTAGAGTCAGTGACGTAACAAAGAGCTGGAGTGCAAGCTGAACACAGGGATTTCCAGCACCCCGCTGTGATCTGCAAATCTATCAATCGTGGTGCTGGATGACCATCATTTCTATGAATGTTTATCCAGTGCAGTGAATGCACTGTGAAAGCTATTCTCTCGCCACATAACCCCTTTAACATTGTGCAGTGAACCTGTCACCACATTTTCTCCTTTGAAATAAATATATAGGAGTTTTGTAAATGAGGTGCTCCTGGCAGGCAGTTTTAGTATATGCATTTCGTTTATGCAGCACAGGTCTTTGCATTTTATTACTTAGCAACATAAGGGACACCTTTGGTTCATACTTGTAATTTTGATATGGACTTAGAAAAACTGCCCAATTAAAAACATTCCCAACTCATGCGAATGCTAGTGGTTACCTCTGGTTAGTTAAAATAGTGTTATAGCTGAACACCAAAATCTTGTAGGTTGCTAATGTTAATGAGGAGGAGTCCACTTACTTCACAGTGTTATACAGATCTTCTGCCTCTCTGTCTGAAAGGCTCCTTCTCAAGCTTCCTAAATTAAAAGGATTTGGAAGAGTGTATTTTTTTCTTGCTGATCTGAAAATACAATACAACCATAAATGTATTACAAAAGGTAGTAAGCCATATTCTGCTAACACTCTGATGAGTTAACTTTGATCAACCCTACTTTAAAAAGGTTACATGGGGGAATAAACATTTTTGGCAGTGTATTCACTGCACCATATGAGAAAACTCAGTAATATATATCCCGGTCCCCTGTCGCGTTGACTCTGGGTTCCATGACTGATCCCACTCTACTGTGCAAGCAGTACAAATAAAGCAGGATCAGTCTTCTGACTGGTCCCACTCTACTGTACAAGCAGCAGAAATAGAGCACGGTCAGTCACGTGATCCAGTCACGTAAATAAAAAGACAAGACAGACAAGAATGTTAATTATCTTTGGGATCAGAACAGAAGAAGGAGAAAGAAAGAGAAATTGAATAGTAAAATGTGCAGGTGGGACAGGCCTAAAGGTCATCAACTGAATATATGGTTCACAGCTACTCTGAAATCAATTTGTGGTAAGGTGTTACAATGAGTACATACCTTAAGAACACTACCACTACCTCCACTTCCTTCTGAGCCTCCTGAGCCTTGTGATTCTCGCCTTCCAACTTTTCGGGTCAGGTCTGGAGTGGAGTGGAATCCAATACCAGTGTTGTCCCCAAAGCCTTCACTACCATTATCAGATCCTCCACTGCTCCGAGTAGGACTTGGTCTACGAGTTCTTAGTGAAGTTTGGGGATCAGGAATCAGAGTCTTCCTACTCAATGTCTGATTGGCTTTCTTGGGAGTCTGACGTTTATTCATCATAACAGAATTGACAACACTGTGGAACTTGTCCCGGGCAGAGGGAAGGAACCAGTCAGCACAAGATAAGCAGGGGCTTGGAGAAGCATTCAGTCTTTCTTCTATGCTTGTGTCCAGCATTTCCAGTTGAAGAAGACATGCTTTCAGTTGATCTACATATATATAGTCAGGCCCTGGGTTTCCAACTGCTTTAGATGTGCAGCCGCCCGCTTCTAGCAGTGTGCACAGCATAAAGTGTTTCTGCCAAAAAGAATCATGTGACATTAATACCTATACATATTCGAATAAAAGAATCTATTGTGCAAGTTATTTCTCGTAGGAGAACAAATACTTTTTGTTGTCGAAAGAGTCAGTCATCTAGCTAGTTAGAAGGGCAATAAATCTGGCCATACACATGAGATAAATGTCAGCTGAACACTCATTTGGCCAACAGCTCTCTCTCTCCTAATCCCCCCCATACACAAACATGCTCTGTTTGGCCATGACAACAACAGACACCCTTGGTGGAAGCTTATCTCCGAAGACAAAAGGATCAGGTATGCTCACCAACTTACCAGGCACTCCATACAAAACAAGAATAGAATGAATATAACATATAAGCAAACAAACCAACTGTGATAAAAAAAAAAGAACATCACTTAACACATACACTAAGCAAAATGAGTGACAAAACAGTAGGGATGCTGGAAATACATTTAAATTTGGAGAGATGGCTTACCAGGCCTACAATAAGAAGGAAGTACCGTGCCTCAGGCTGACTGTATTCATCCCTGCTTATTGATCCATACTTTTCTATATGATAACAAGGATACACCTCCCTCCACACCACAAGCTGCCCGATCCGCTCTGACGCTAATGACAACAAGTAATAGTGCCGGCAATAAAGAGCAACATCAATCAGATCTTCCTTAGGCAAGTGTTCAGCCAACAGATAACCCTTAAAAAAAAAAAAAAAGGAAAGAAAGAAGGATACTATAATTGTACCTTGTTTTTAATCTACACGGTAATGACTATGATGTAAGACCTTACCTTGTAAAACAGGCAAGTCCCTAGAATCATGTACAAGCGTCTCATCTCATAGTAATCTTCAGACTGCAATGGTAGAAAATGTTGAATAAAATGCATTAACCTCCAAATTATATATTTCAATGAAAACATACATTGTCTTATCTGAAATTGCACAAACGCTCCACTTCAGACATGTGAAAACTGCTGATTACGCATGATAGTAAATAAGGTCATCAAATAGGTAAATATAACCTCAGAGTAACAAACAGATTCCATCATTTTATTATTTAACAAAAATGTTGACAAAATGAAAAAGCCAAGTGTAAAAAAGTCCACCTCATGAACCAACCAGTAATGTTTTGTTGTATGAGCTTATCAGTCTCTCACATAATTCTAAATGAATTCTGGCCCACTCTTTATAAGGTTGCTTTAATTCATTCAGGTTCGGGGAATTTGTTTATACAAAGCCCTTCCGGCAACAGCAACTTTTTGATTTTCATTTTGGACTTCCTGGATTCCAAAAAGTTATAACAGTTTTATTTTTCCGTTCACAGATCTGGAGATACCAAATTTATATAGTTTTTTTTTTTTTTTACATTTTATCCCCTCAAAAAAAAAAAAAAAAACAAAAAAAAAAAAAGACACCCATAACTTTTTATATTTCCATGTATAGTGCTGGGGAAGGGGGGGGGTGACTTGAATTTATTTATTTTTTTTTAATATAAACAACACTTTTATTTTTAGACTCCCTAGGGGTCAATATACTGCAATGCTAATGCACTGCAATGTATTAAGAAATGCTTAGGCTTCTATTAACGCATCTTGTAATAGAAGTCATCTAATGGCATGCCTGGGAGCCTTCAATGGGCTCCCGGCTGTCATATTAAAGGATAGCTGGATCCGGGACCATATTTAAATACCCGACGTGTTGGAAAAGGGTAAAGGTTTCACAACAGCTTTTCAGTTGGGTTGAGATCCGCACTTAGATTGGACCATTACAACACCTTGACTCTTCTTTTTGTAGCCTGTTGTAGATTTTGTGGTGTTTTTAAGATCAATGCTCCATCATCAGGCGCTCCTTCTTCTTCCCCTCGAACCAGGTACTCAGCCCCACCAGCCTCTGTCTCAGCCTAAAGGCTTCCAAGCCCTCCAGCTATCCTTGGGATCCAATGCCCCTTCCAGGGTGGAAGCTAACAAGAACTGGCCTTCATTTGTGGGAGCTCCATCAGCTGCTGCTGGGACCACAGACCCAGCCATTACCACCGCAGGCCCTATGAAGGATGCGAGAGTACACATGGGCTCTCACCTAGTCTTGGCCCCTGGTAGCCCCGGATATGAATTCCCTTCCACTCCTACTGCTCTCCACACGCCACCGTCATCTGACCTCTCGGACTCCTCTTTGCAGGATTCTGCCTCCCTGGGCCGCAGATCTAAACGTCCTAAATTGGCGGACATCTGGAACCTCCTTAGTTCTCTGTCCACCAAGATGGACTTGGAAACTATTGTCCGCAGAGTTCAAATCAGAGCTTCACTCCCTCTCTGTGCAGGTTTCTATTCAACAGCAGCAGACTGCATCACTAGACCAGCGTCTCACCTCTGTGGAGCAATTTCTGACTACTAAACGAGCTCTCAACAGATCTCTCCTCGTACAAGTGGACGATCAAGAGAATAGAGGTCGCTGAAACAATGTCAAACTACGGGGAGTTCCTGATATTGTTCTCCCGGCTGCATTTCGCTCCACGGTCACTTTTATCTTCAACATCATCCTCTCTCAACCTGCGGATGCTGACGGTAACATAGACAGAGTTCCCCAGACGTAATGACACCGCAGAACCCCGAGATGTTCTCTGCCGAGTCCACTTTTTTAGGGAGAAGGATATACTCCAAGCGTCCTGGAGGAAAGGTCCAATACAGTTCATGGACTCTCAGGGGCAACTCCTTCCTGATGTCTCCTGGCACACTCTAGCTATGCGTAGAATCCTCAAACCTGTCCTCCAAGCTATCCTCGCCTTTGGTGCTACCTATAGATGGGGCTATCCCTTTCATCTTCAGGTCCGTCGCAATGGCGCAACGTTTACACTCCACTCTCTGGATGAGGTGGCCTCGTTGGCGAAGTTCCTGAACCTTCCTGAGTTGGTTCTTCTGGACTGGTCCGGACTTTCCACTGCCGCCTTCCATATCTGATGGGAGACCTTCCTCCTAAACCTTGCCTCATCAGCGACGTTTGGCTGAGTGCACCTCACAGAGTCCTCCTTGAATAGCTATATCCTTTTTCTTTTAACCCCTAACTGGGACTTTTATATGTCTATTGCCTTACCTCTCCTATACTTTGGTCGATCACCACAAGGGCAACCCCCTGCAATTGTTTACCAGGGTGGTAGCCTCTCCATGGCTTTGGTGCCTTACCACCCACACGGGCCTTAGGGCTAGCTCATCTCCTGTGGTTCTGGCTTCCCTCTCATTAACTCTCTCACAGGTTGGTTCGTTCCGCTTGGGGAACGGATAGCAACCCATTGTTGTTCTACCTCTCCCTCGATAGTTTTAGTTTGACAGCTCCCTGGGTGTATACTGCAGTATGCTCCCAAGACCTGTTTAAGTGAGTTGTCCCACTGTTTGCGTTTCTCTGCTCTTAGACTAGCTTTGATTGGGATTTGTTGTGTTTTTCTTTGTCTGTTCTCCTCTTATATTCCTGCTGCTCTCTTTGCTCTTTTCCTTCCTCTTTCCCCCCTTTTTTTTTTTCTCTTCCTACACTCTGCAGAGTCCCAGCGCCCTGACATGGATGCCCTGGTGTTCTCCTCCATGAATGCCAATGGCCTCAATACTCCTGAGAAGAGATCTCCCCACCCCCGCTCCAAACTACTATGGAGTAAAAGGACCCAGGTTGCGTTTATTCAGGAGATGCATTTTCGATAGGGGGTGGCACCGTCTTTTTCCTCACCCAGGTACCCAGATGCTTACCATAGTTGCTATTCTGAGTCCAGAGTCCGGGGGGGGGGGGGATTGGTGGTAAGCATTCTTATCGCACGTTCTATTCCTTGGAGGTTTAAGGCGGCTTTCAAGGCTGGCTCGGGAAGATATTTGTTTGTGAAGGGAGAGCTGGCAGGTGCAGTTTTTACCCTTTATCTCCCCAACTCCGATCAGCTGGGAGCCTTGAAGGGCATCTTGTCCAAGCTGGAGGACTGCACGGAGGGTACCTTGATAGTGGGAGGAGACTTCAATATAGCCTTAAATCCTGCTGTAGACATCTCCAGGGGCTTGTCGCACCTATCTCTCTCTCCTCCAACATATACGCAGGCTGCTACTATTCCCTCACTGGGTCAATGGAGAGATTTTCAGCTTACTCACTTCCTCTTTTCGTTACCCGACTCCCCGGGCTAAGATAGACTGCTCTCACAGTTTAAGAAAATCTGTTCCGGTTCTTGCCCAGTCAGACACTCCCTCTCTGATTTTTACATGCTACTGGTCTCCCCTTTTCCGTGCCACAGGCCTGCCTACCTGGCAAAGTGGGAAGCTGACAAACATTGCCTTCTCCGACTCACAGTGCTAGTGCTCTAGGATTCTTGAATTTGCCCACAAGAGTTCAATTGAGAGCAAGTACCAAGAGGTACAAACTTTTGACCAGATGGTAACAGGTCCCATCCAAATTGCACATTTGCACAATTCTTCCTGTCTGCCTCTTCAAGGTGTTGGTGCTGTGGCATGGGGGAGGGGACACTACTGCATATCTTCTGAGAGTGTGCAGAACTGAGAGACTTTTGGGAGGGGGTTCATCAGGTGATTTGCAAGGTATATCAGGTTAACCCTCCTTGCACACCGGATTTCTTTCTGCTTCACCTCTTGGACTATTCTCTCCATGCTTATCGCAAATACTCCCTACGGCACCTGGTTAATGCCGCCAGAACCTGTATCCCTGCGCTCTGGAAGTCACCCACTTCGCCCTCCCTACTCCACTGGATTCGTAAGGTGGAGCATATCCAGGGGATGGAGGATCTCACGGCGTCTCTTTGGAACACGTATGAGTCCTTCGTTGAAGCCGGGACACCGTGGATTCTGTTCCAGGGCTCTCAGGATTACAGAGACTTAGTGGGCTAAGTTACTCTTGGTGGACTCTGTTTCTGGCTGTGTTTGTTTGCCCTTTCCCCTCCTTTTTTTTTTTCTCTCCCTTTCCCCCCCCCCCCCCCTTCTCCTCTTTCCTTTTCCCCCCAATCTCTTTCTATGATCCTATTTCATCTCCTCTTTCTCCTATTGTTTGAATATGCCTTTGCCTCACTGAGGCAGTCACTACTGATAGGTCTTACCATGCTGTATTACTGCTGTTCTCATTTGTTTGAGTTGTTTACCGGCTTCTTCCTGTTTGGAGTCCATTTTTGTACTGTTTGTTATGTTTGTTTTCTTTGATATAAATAAAGAATTTATAAAAAAAAAAAAAAAAAAAAGTATAAAAGAAATCTAAAATTTCAACACGCCTCAGTCAGTAACAATTGCTTCTCTCTAATAATTGCTTTATCTTTCCTCCTTGGCATTGTGTTACACAACTGAATGCTATAAACTAGCAAAAAATTTTGGTCTAGTTTTTGTTAAATAAATAATGAGACAATGTAATTTGTCGTGTGTTATTGTCCATCTGAGGTTGTATTCACTTAAAAGGGGTTTTCCACGAATTTCAGGACTCAGGATGGAGGCCTGGGAAAGTGAAAAAACAAAAATTAAAAAAAAACAAAACAAAAACGTGGCCTCAGGAAAGGAATTGGTGATATCATTCACATATGTCAATGGTTCCTTTCCTGTGGCTGCTGATTGGACTCCGTGGTCACTTGTGGCGCAGGACTTCCGTAGATCAAGGATCTCCATGTGATAGAATGGACAATGGCGGCGGACACTAGAGCGCCAGAGACAGCTGAACATGATTTTTTATTGTTTGTTTTTCACCTTTCCCGGCCTCTTCCCAGTGTCCTGAAATTTTGGACAACCTCTTTAGGCTAAGGCCCCACGGTGTGGAAACGCATCTTTTGTTGTTGCAGATTTTGCTGATGTTGTTTGAAACAAACCAAGGAGTGGGTTGAGCAGTAGGTAGGAGTATAAAAGCTTCCTATTATATTTTCAATTCCTTTTGTAGCCATTTTTGACTTTGCCTCAAAAAAACGCACCAAAATCTACAACAACAAAAAAAAGCTGTGCTTCTGCAATGTGGGGCCTCAAGCTTTAAAGAGGACCTTTCACCACCTCCAACAAGTCTGCTCTTTACATCATTTAAAAGGCGCTGCGCCACTGATTCTGGCACTGTTGGAATTTTTTCTCTAGTCCCCTACTGTTCCTTTTAGTTTTGGTATCTTATATACTATTTAGGCTCTGCACTGTCAAGAGGGTGGTGTCAGGCAGGAGCAGGCAAGGGGTGGGATTCTGAGCTGCTTGGCTTCCTCTGATTGGAGCTCTGAATCACACCCTCCTGCCTGACACTGACCTTCTGACATTACAGAGCTTAAATAGCATAGCAGGCACCAAAACTTTCTGCGCTTGTTGCTAGGCAATGGTGGAGGGCAGATAGAAAATTCCAATGGAAGTGCTGGAAGAGGTGAAAGGTCCTTTTTAATTTTAAGAAACATACAATTTACTTTGTACTTCTCACGAATGTATTCATCTGGATTATTTCCAGAATGTACCTCCAGCGCTTGCCACCAACTAGCTCATAATGCTGAGGCTAGATAAACACTAGGGACTATAGAAAAGAGGTATACTGCACCCCAGTGGGAGCCAAAAAGACATACTTTCAGCCTCAGTCAGGCAAACTAGCCAGGCTATGGTCATCACATGTGCTGGGAGCTTTCCTGGTGCATTCATGGTTCAGTTTAACTGAATGTGATGTGAACATAGCCTAAAGTAGTTGTGGATTCCATGCCAATTCAATTGTGGTTCATAAGATCAGTATATAATATTCATTCCATTGTACATTCTTCAATGAAAAGCACTTACCAGTTCTGCAAAATCAAGTGCCTCCAGATCACTCAGTATCGTATCAATCTCAGTCTGAAATATTAAAAATAAGCATTTAAGTAGAACTTCGATGTGGTGACACAATACATATAGTTTCTTTGTGGTTTCTGCCTTGGAGAATGAAACCAATATGGTTGTCGGATGTTAAAAGCAGAAAGCCATACACAAACTGACATAGATAGAGGATAAGGGAATCTCCCAATGGCACAAAAGAAGCATGCTGTTCACCAAAGGATATGTCCACTCTTTCCTGAGAAGAGGGGAGCTAATTAGTGCTGGGTCTCTCCTTTCCACTGGTCTCACATTAACAAAACGGAGTGCCTCTTTAGTAACCAATATTTACAGGCAGCAATAAGTCAACTTGTATTTTTCATTCTGCAAGGTATTGCTAGGTCCATGTTAGGTGCATGACATACAGGTTTTGTTGCTTAAGCATAGACAGGCTCATTTCAGACATAATGGCAGAAACACCCATCCTGACCCAAACATACAATAAACATGTAAAGGCTACATGGTATATCATTCACCTGTCATAGTCCTATAAAACCATACTCTTGGATGAGCTCTATGCTTTGGTGTTAAAATGGTATATTTTTTCGGGGAAATGTGACCCCTCCACAATAGTACACATTAACACTTAACACTTCACCTTAGAAACCAAAATGAGCAAATTCTACATATTTCTTGCGTCAGGTTAAGAATAAGAAGATTAGTTGCTCTGCTGTCTCCTAGAAACATTATACTCTGACCCGAAAGTGATGTCAAGGCCTCTATATTCAGAGATTTAGGACACAGCAATCTCTGGTTTCTTAGAAAGTTATTACTTTCATTTCAGTCACTGGGACTAAACCCCCACACAATAACTTTTACTTAAACGTCCATTAAAGTGACTATGGCAATGATAAAAACAGCTTACCAGCTCTTTATAGTCATCAAAAGTATAGTTACATACCTCAGACTACATGGAGCGAGACAATCATAGCTCTTTACACATGGCTACGAACTTACACATGGCTTATACGAGTGTGCTCTTTATACAATTTCTTGTGTATACAATTGTCAGGGGAATTAACCTTAGCTTTCTTATGTGAAAGCTCTGGGGCTTTCCCTCTGATGAGATTCACCAGCAAACCAAATTGCTGTTGTGTCTTCAAGTACAGATGCAGCTGAATGCGTTTTTCCACTATTTGGATCAGTATTTTACTTGTGTGTATGGGTTAAAAGTGATAATTTAATTTAATAGGTCAGGTTGATATGGACACACCGATATCAATATTGTTTATGTTTTTTAATTATTTATTTATTTTTACACATTTTATTCATGACTCCTAGCGTAACACTAGGGGGCTCAAATGGTAGTATAATAGATTGCAGTACATATCTACTACAGTGTATTATGAATATGAAGAAAACATTGCTAGGCAACCTATTCAGTCTTGCCTCTGGCGAGGATCCCTTGTATGGCCCCTGGCTGCCATAGCAAGCCACTGGTCCCCTGCAATTGTGTTGTGGATGGCCAAGTTTGGGTGTCACAGTGTCTCTGATAAATAGCTTAGATGCCACAGTCCATATTAACCAGTTAAATGGTCACAATTGGTGTTATCACTGAGTTTGGCCACATCAGATACAAGACATAAGAGATAAGTGTAAGGTAACTGGGGTTCAATTGCTGGGACCTCCACTGGTTACGAGAATGGAGGTCCAATATGTGAATGGAGTGTGCATGCATGACCACCAATCCATTTACTGTCTATGGGACTAACACACACAGCAAATGAAACAGTGCTAGACTATATCCATACACTGCGAATGCAGTGGTGGTCAGACATGCACACTACTGTTTCTTTCAAAGAGGAATCATGAGACTGCCATTCTTATCATTAGTGGGTATCCCAGCAACTATAAGGGATACATGTTGCTTTCAAGGCAGAGGTCTGCATCCAGCTACAGTATGGGCGGTACATACCTTTTATTTTATCTCGTTTGTTGTATTATTAAAGACAAACCCCATACAAAGAAGAGCCGCAGCAGCAATCAGCTGACTGCTAGGAGTCAATCTCTTGGCATCTGCAGCAAACAAGCTACAGATTAGCTGCTGTGCCTCAGCGCATCATTTTTTTCATATATATATTTTAATACAGTTACTGGAAATATGAATCCACATCCTCCAGTCTGGGGCAAATGTGTTATAATATGGATACATTTACTATTATGATTTTTAAAGTGCTGCCATTTTGACATCAAGCATTTGCATTTAGTAATAAATGGATAATATTGATAATAATTCATCTAAAACGGCAGCTCAATCGTTCTTCTTTCTCAAAGAATTGTAAGGTTTAACACAGATCAACACCTTTAGTGCCAAAGTATGTCTGCCTTGCTGGCAGAGAGAAGATTGGGGCTTGGTTCCTGTAAGGTGATGTATTCTGAGCTTGGATAGACCGCACAATGCACATTTATCCCTCAATACAAAGTATGCAACCCTATTTACACAACCAGCTAGAATTAAAGCGGATTAAACGTCGCCTACAAAGAGCCAACAGTAGAATTCTTCCAGTAGCCATCCAGCACGACCACCCTTGGCTTTAATTAAGATCTTAACGTCCCAAGAGGCTAAAAGCAAACTGGGTCCAACTTCATCTGAATTGTACATGATACAGAAGAAGCAGATCTGTTTCCAGTGGAAGTGTTGTAGGAAACACATCACATTGCCAGATGGCAGGAAAATAAGTCAATCACATATGAGCAGTGGAATCTGGCCCAGGAGTGCACATAACCTGAATGCACATGTTAAGCAGCCTCCATGGAACGGATTTCTATTTACTACCAGACGTGCCAGCATTTATTGTATCTGCCAGCACTGAGTACAGAAATGTACTCTCTATCAGGCTTTGTACACCCAGAGTGAGCACTTTGGCATTTCTATGTTTTATATGGGACAGATTTACTAATTAAAATGGGCCATAAATCCGACTCAGACTGACCAAGTTTATAAAGGGTTTTAGACACATTCTGAAGCATCCTGGACAAGGGGGTAAAAAGAAAGCAGGAAACAAAAAGTAACTTACTAAAAAGGGACACCCCTTTATACAGTATGTGAAAAAGAAGCCAACCAATATAGGTTATACAGTTAGACAAAAGAGTGTAAGGAGGTTTCAGATTTATCATCCAACATGAGCCACTAAGATAACTTTAGCACATCTAGTCTAGTTCTAAGTGGTCCAAACTTGAGGCACTATTATTAAACCTGCCCCACTGTTCTCTGTTTAACCCCTTACAGCGATAGCACAACTTTCTTAGGGGCTTCCTTTTTATGGCGTTCACTGTGCAGTCAAAATGACATATCAACTGTATTCTGTGGGTCGTTACCATTATGGCCATACCAAATATATATATATATATATATTTATTTTATTTTTTAAACATTTTAACTTAATAAAAAATACAAAAAAACTTTGCAAAAAAAAAAAAAAAATTCTTGGAGTCATTATATGCTGACACTCATAGCTTTTTTATATTTCCATGTTCAGGGATGTATAAGGTGTCTTTTTTTGTGGGGCCAGATACACTTTTTTATTTATACTATCTTGTCTATTGCCTTGATCGCTTTTTATCCACATTTTTATGGGAGGCAAAACAGCAAAAAGATGACAGTTTGGCAGTGTTTTTATTTTTTTTTTTCACACTACAGCATTCGCCATATGGGAAAAATATTTTTATAAGTTTTTAGTCCCAGCATTTTCAGACACAGTGATAGCTAATGTGTACGTGTTTTACTTTATTTAGGTACCTTTATATGTGTTTTAGGGAAAGGGGGTTGATTTGAAATTTTATTTCTTTTTGTGCTTCTACTATGGGCTGCCTAGCACAGCCTGTAATAGAAGTCTATACCAGACAAGCCTGGGAGCCTTCAACAGGCTTCTGGCTGTCATGGTAATGAATTGCTGCCCCCAAATCTCATTTCGACAGTCAGCAATCCACCCCAAAATGGGGGCGCATTTACAGTACATGTGTGACTCATGACTGTGAGCAGCACTTGGCTCCCTCAATAAATGTGAGGTTGAGCCCATCGCTTCCCATGAGAGAATACCCAGCATTTTATCTACTTGAAAATCCCCTGATGAGTACTATACGATAGCGGATCAAACGCATTGGGTATTAACGGACAGATTGGTCAGTGAGACTGTAATAGGGCAATACTTGGGGACTGCCCTTATCAGGGCGGGAGTAATGCTGGGTGTTTAAGGTGAATGAAGGGTAAGCTAGTAACTCACCCTACCTCTAGATGACATCAGAGGACTACAAATACTCTATTATCCTCTAAAACTTTGGTAAGATCATTCCTGATCAGGTTTTTTTTTTTTTTTTTTATATATGCCTGTATTTATTATATATTAGGTACTGCTATACAGGCTCAGTATTAATATATACATTGTAGCTTGGAGAAGATATCCTAGAGAGGGCTTTCCTCTATCTATGTGTTCAGGACATATTATTTGATTTGGTTATATGGTTAATATCAATTTACACCTTGGTTTGTATAGATTTTATATGTGTTCTCAGTGCTTTTTGGGTACGTGAATTTTTGAATGAAGGTAGTGGATTGTGGTGAGCTTATCTGAGTTTATTGATGATGTATCCTCACCTTTTTACATGAATAGAACAAAGCTGTTTGTACAGACACTGCTATGTAGATGGCATATATATAAATAATGAAAAGGAGCCCCTTCAAGTGTAGTTCCTTCAAACATATGATCAGCAGGACTGCTGGATGTCAGACCCCCACACCTACACAACTAAAGTCAGTTATAAGAATGGAGCAGTGATCATGCATTTGGGCCATTTCATCAGTCAAGCTCTCTTCGCCATAAAATATTTTCTTCACTGTAACCAAACCTCAAGGAGAAAATGTACCTTTATATCTTCAGGCAAGGACAGCCATCGCACCCCTGGAAGGTTATCAGTTAAGTGGGAGCTACAGGCATCATAGAACTCAGCTCCTTGGCCTGTGCTTGCACGTAAAATGGATAGCCTCACTGTTCGTTGAAAAAACAGACTAAAGAAATGATCAAGACGAGGCACATTTTCCGCTTGACAGAAGGCCCTGCAACACAAAAGTGGAACCCAAATCAAAGACAGGAACACAATACTGTTCTGGAAAGGGAAACTTCACTATGAAAAATCTATTTGGACGTACACTATATGCCATGCACAAAAACACTGTGGGAGGGAACCCAAAGAATCGCCTTGGTAATTACCCACAATCTCAATACACTTAGCATGACAATATGCTCCTACTTTTCACATCACATACCCATAAAGGACTTGGCTGCGCCTACCTATCCAAGGACTTGTACATGAACTTCAGTGTCCTAACTACATCAGCCGTCAGGTTCTTCAATTGCAGAAGGGAAATTCTGACAAAACAAACAAGTTCAGAAGTAAAAAAATTCATTTTCAAAACATTTACACATACAAGTTTTTAAAGCTTTATTTCCCAAGATTAATGGAACACAAAATTGTCTACCATCTTTTATGATCAGAATTTACCTAACTGGTCATCTCTGCACAAACCCACAAAATCCAATAAAAGTAACACAATGAAGCGCAGTAGAGGTCAGTGACATAATACTAAGATTCCCAATATTAATTTATTGCTGTATTCTCCTAGTGGCACCTACTGCTTATAAGCTGTTTATAGGGACTGCTTGGAAACTCATCGCACCTGTAAAGGCTGGGATGACAGAGATGACTTGCGCGTCCTCTTCTTGTCTCAGTGTTGTGTTACACTGTGTGACACCGCCACGGTGTAGGATTCAACATGACGACATGAGCCGACTGCTATAAATGTGCCATCCAGGTGTGTAGCTTTCTTATTTTTACTATAAATATCCCTATATTTCGTTACTGCCTTTTGTGTGCAAAACGTGCTTCAAAGACTTCATACCTCTCACTACATGTAACCTAGCATCATGTCTAAGGGTATGCACTTACTTATTAGCATTGGGTTTTTTTAGTGGTAACATTTATTTGTTATTTTTTGGAGATTCAAATGCTAGTATTCATAGGTGTGAGCTATTCTGTAAGTACATCCTGCAAGTACTGCAAGTACATACATAGATGTAATTTACTCATTTTCAGCAGAAGTTACATTACAGACATTTGGGGATACATACAAGGAAATATCGTAATAGTTTTTCACAATTTTGGTGGATCTTTGTCTTGATCCCTTGATATTTCATGCATGGTCAGGGCAGTTAGGAATGTTAACTGTTTTGTGTAGTATTAGTAGGGCTAGATCATAGAGTTTGTCGCTTTCAATTTATCCAATTGTAATGTATTGTCGTATTTACTAGATTACATGAGGTTTTTCCACTGTACCACAAGTGGTACTTGCTATAAGTTTTGTCTGAATACAGCCTTATGTATATGTGGCATTGTATAGTGTATACATTCCCACTTCCAACTACAATCATGTTTTATAGACATTAGAAGACTGACTCTCACCTCTCCGCTGGAAGAGAAATCAGGAATAAATGTTCAGACTCTTTCCAGTACGAAACATGGACCAACTTTTTGTTCAAAACAAGCGATGTGCTTTAAAAATTAATAAAAACAAAAAGAACATTAATGAAAATAAAGGATGTCCAGGATTCCTCCGTACAACTACTGGTTGTGCTAGTCAGAGTCTCTGCGTGGAAGACTTACCACAATCTAAAAATGGGGATTCTGGTAAAAATTAAGTACCACTGTTAAAGGGATTTTTCCATGAAAATAACCATATTAAAATTTGTAGAGAATTAAAAGTGAAAATTTTTTGCATTGATCAGTTGCCAATGAATACAACCAGGAACTTTCTATGGTCTGGGACTTGTCAGAAACCAAGCCATAATTCCCTTATTGCGGGCACAATAACGAAATCATGGCTGTGTAACTGACAATCTGAGACTGAGCATAAATTATAATCTGGGCTCTATGAACTGTTATGGGAAATAATAGGATGTAGATAGCAAGCAGTTTTTCGCACAAATTGTGATGCAGAACACATAAGAATCTGTGTGAGAATTAAAGGGGTTGTCCATTTTTTTTTATGGCCCATCCTTAGGACAGACCATAGATATCTCATCAGTAAGGGGCCAACAGCTGGTCCCCACGTGGTTCATCTGTTCGGAGGTGTGTCTGGCCCATGTACTAAACAGTGCATGGAGCCTAATGCAGACAGCTGCATACAGTGTATAGTGGCCGGGCACAATCTGCTTCAGGCTGGGCGCACTGTATAGTAGGGGAACCATATGTACCCCCAACAGCTGATCTGTGCAGAGGGCCGGCTATTGGCCCACCACTGGACAGAAATTTATGGACTACCCCTACAAAATACTACATGGCCCCTGGCAAATTATACGTCAATTAGCTCTTTTTCCACAAGTGGGCAGCAACCCTTTATTTTCCATAAGAGAAAAAAAAAAAAAAGGTTCCTGCCCACTTGGTGATTCAGAGCTAATTTACATATAATATTCAGGGGGCCATATCTTTTGAATGAGTGAACAGATTTTAAAAATAAAAACGCAAAATTCTTCAGCGGTAGAGCGACAATCAAATGTATGGCATTTAGTATTTTGTACTTGGTAACAGGTCTTCTTTAAGCTGTGTGAATATGCTCAATTGCTTTAATGATCTAGATTTGACAGATAAAGGTTGACGCATGGAGCTGAGATATCGTCGCTATTACCTAACAATACAGCCTCCTGTCACATTCTGCAGCATATCACTTAGTGTTAGAAATAATCCTCGGATACTTTTCAGCTTCTGCGATGCTTCGGACACCGGATACTGGTAGAGAATTTCCTGCTGTTAAATAGAGATCATTTAGCACATATTGAATCACACACAAAACATGACAATACATAAGGTCAAGTGAGTTACTGCACGAAAGCAATTTTGAGAAATGTCTTCACCAGTATTTGAGGTAAACCTGGTAACTAAGACTATTCCCTAAACAATCATATAAAAGTACTTGGCAAAATATTATTCTCACCCATTGAAAGTAATTCTAGAAATTGCAGTCATGAGAACAATAAAGCACACCCTCTCTGAATTCTATGGTTTTGTGTATTAATAATGACGATGACAACAACAACAAGTGGTCATTAGGCAACTACAACTTCAAATGAACACCACCACATGACAAATTACACCATAACAATATTCATCAAAAACAAGGCCAAACTGCAATGTTTGAAAAATTCACAGGATTTTCCGGCCCCAAATCGAATTTTCATACAGATAACATTTCCACAGTATAGGTCATCAGTATGTGATCTGTCGGGTCGTACATCTGGACTTCACACAAATCATCAATTCTAGTCTCCGATTGCTGTAAGCTGCTAATGGATGGACAGTGTCGCAGTTCTGCACGTGCTATCTGTCCATTAGCAGCTTCAACTTCTAAAAAGGACAAGCAGCACAGTTTAGGTTTGCAAAGCTGAACAAATGGCAAGACTTCTGGAACAATGTGCTTTGAACAGACAAGGGGAGAGGTTTGGCCCTAAAGCACATTGACACCTTGGCGAAAACCAAAAGGCATATCAGCACAAATCCCTCATACCAACTAACAATCAGGTTAATGAAGGGGTGATGATCTGGGCTTGTTTTGCAGCCACAGGACCTGGGTGCCTTACAGCCATGTATGAGGCCTTGTATCCAACAGCTAAAGCTGGGATGAAACAGGACAATGATCCCAAGCACACCAGCATTTCTACAACAGAACGGCTGAAAAAGAAAAGAATCAAGCAATGGCCTAATCAAAGTCAGGACCTCAACCCGATCGAAATGCTGTGGCCCTTCAATTTTCGTTTTTTACTCCGCACCTTCCAAAAGCCATAACTTTTTTATTTTTTCTGTTCGCAGAGCTCTATGAGGGCTTATATTGTGCCACAAAGGTTGTTCTTCTTAGTGGTACCATTTATTATTCCATAAAATGTACTGGAAAGCTGAAAAGAAATTCAGAAAGGGGGGGGGCGATTGAGAAAAATAAATGCACCTTTTTTATGGGTATGTTTTGTATGGTGTACACTGTACAGCCAAAATGACATGTTACCTATTTTCTGTGGGTTGTTATGATTTATTATTATTTATTTTACATATATAGCACCATCATATTCCACAGCATTATACAGACATTGTCAATCACTGTCCAACATAGGACTCACAATCTATATTCCCTATCAGTATAGAGTGGAGTGTGGGAGGAAACGCAAACACAGGAAGAACATACAAACTCCTTGCAGATGTTGTCTTTGGTCGGATTCAAACCTAGGACTCCAAGGCTGCAGTGCTAACCACTGAGCCACAGTGCTGCCTATGGTAATACTAAATTTATATAGTTTCTGCTATGTTTTAAGACCTTAAGAAAAATCCAAAAATTTTAAAAATACAATTTCTTGGGAATAACCATATTCTGACACAAAATTACTTTTTTAAATTTCCATATACGGGGCTTCATAAGGTGTCTGTTTGCAGGTCCAGTTGTATAATCCTCTAATAAAGTAGTTTATATGACAGCTGTTGTAAAACTTGAATTTCACTTCTATGGGAGTTGTGAGAACAGACAGGCAAGAGTGTATGCTGGGAGTTAAATTTGCACACCAGCTGGGGTGTCAAATGGATATGCATATATGAAAACTGTCCACCTTTGTGGCAAGTTGGAACAAGCAGGGACTGAACAGCTTGTCCCTTTACCTGTTGAATCTGTTTTCTCCCCAAAAATGGCTGCAAGAGAATTAGGTGAAGATTAGTAGCAAAAAGGATGTAAATGTTTGTCAACAGTTGTATTACAAAGATAATTCCAGGCACTCCTTGTTTAGCAAAGTGAAAAATAATAATTTTTTGTGTTTAATTGATGAGTAGTGCCCATGTCCAAGCGGCATACAAAGGTCATACACAATATCAAATAGAACAAGAATCACATAACGTGTTGAGATATACAGTGCCTTGCGAAAGTATTTCGGCCCCCTTGAACTTTTCAACCTTTTGCCACATTTCAGGCTTCAAACATAAAGATATAAAATTTTAATTTTTTGGTGAAGAATCAACAAGTGGGACACAATTGTGAAGTGGAATGAAATTTATTGTTTATTTTAAACTTTTGTAAAAAAAAAAAAAACTGAAAAGTGGGGCGTGCAATATTATTCGGCCCCTTTACTTTCAGTGCAGCAAACTCACTCCAGAAGTTCAGTGAGGATTTCTGAATGATCCAATGTTGTCCTAAATGACTGATGATGATAAATATAATCCACCTGTGTGTAATCAAGTCTCAGTATAAATGCACCTGATCTGTGATAGTCTCAGGGTTCTCTTTAAAGCGCAGAGAGCATCATGAAGACCAAGGAACACACCAGGCAGGTCCGTGATACTGTTGTGGAGAAGTTTAAAGCCGGATTTGGATACAAAAAGATTTCCCAAACTTTAAACATCCCAAGGAGCACTGTGCAAGCGATCATATTGAAATGGAAGGAGTATCAGACCACTGCAAATCTACCAAGACCCGGCCGTCCCGCTAAACTTTCATCTCAAACAAGGAGAAGACTGATCAGAGATGCAGCCAAGAGGCCCATGATCACTCTGGATGAACTGCAGTGATCTACAGCTGAGGTGGGAGAGTCTGTCCATAGGACAACAATCAGTCGTACACTGCACAAATCTGGCCTTTATGGAAGAGTGGCAAGAAGAAAGCCATTTCTCAAAGATATCCATAAAAAGTCTCGTTTAAAGTTTGCCACAAACCACCTGGGAGACACACCAAACATGTGGAAGAAGATGCTCTGGTCAGATGAAACCAAAATCGAACTTTTTCGCCACAATGCAAACTGATATGTTTGGCGTAAAAGCAACAAAGCTCATCACCCTGAACACACCATCCCCACTGTCAAACATGGTGGTGGCAGCATCATGGTTTGGGTCTGCTTTTCTTCAGCAGGGACAGGGAAGATGGTTAAAATTGATGGGAAGATGGATGGAGCCAAATACAGGACCATTCTGGAAGAAAACCTGTTGGAGTCTGCAAAAGACCTGAGACTGGCAAAATCTACAATGGAATGGTTCACAAATAAACGTATCCAGGTGTTAGAATGGCCAAGTCAAAGTCCAGACCTGAATCCAATCGAGAATCTGTGGAAAGAGCTGAAAACTGCTGTTCACAAACGCTCTCCATCCAACCTCACTGAGCTCGAGCTGTTTTCCAAGGAAGAATGGGCAAGAATTTCAGTCTCTTGATGTGTAAAACTGATAGAGACATACCCCAAGCGACTTGCAGCTGTAATCGCAGCAAAAGGTGGCGCTACAAAGTATTAACTTAAGGGGGCCGAATAATTTGGCACGCCCCACTTTTCAGTTTTTTATCGTTTACAAAAGTTTAAAATATCCAATAAATTTTGTTCCACTTCACGATTGTGTCCCACATGTTGTTGATTCTTCACCAAAAAATTTTAATTTTATATCCTTAAGTTTGAAGCCTGAAATGTGGCAAAAGGTTGAAAAGTTCAAGGGGGCCGAATACTTTCGCAAGGCACTGTATGTATATTGGTCTTGGTAGAGTCTAAGACGTTTCAGCAGTTATAACCTTCATCGGTGGGAAGACCAGGTACAGAAATAGAGAAATACAAAATAAGGAGGGTGTATGCAAATAATATAATAGATATAGCCCTGTCTCCAGCAGCACTACGTGCCTCCACATTTAGCTTCTGTTATATTTACCTGTGGCACTGATATTTGTCACTTCATGCCTGTGCTCCTGGCATGTGTACACTATATACATGCAAGCTCCTGATTTGTATTTCTCCATTTCTGTAGCTGCTCTTCCCACTGAAGAAGGCTATAACTACCAAAACCTATACTCTTATATCTCAACACTTCATGTGATATTTGATATTGTGTATTAACTTTGGACATGGACACTACTATCATCAATTGTTAAACACAAATTATTATTTTTCACTTTGCTAAACAAAGGAGTGCCTGGAATTCTCTTTATGTTGACTCGGCTGTGACAAGCTCTTTTCATGGCACCCAGATTTTCAGTACAGAACAACACATACTATAACAGTTGTATTATGTCTAGAACCAGTTTAACACTTCACACAAGAATCCCTTATGCATTTTCATGAAATATATTTTATTTTACAAAGTAGTATTCTGGATTTTCAATTGCTACATACGTCAAATTAACATCTGGCATAGATGGATTAATAAATTCCCCCCCATTGTTGGAAATCTGGTTTCTGCCTTTACCTCCTAATGTTTACAGAACCCTAAAATGTACATTTCATACATTATATATGTCTTCTTTTGCAAAACTAAACCTCCTATTTGCAGACCGCATATAATTTCATTTCTTCAAATGACTACATGGACATAGACGTGGCTTGGACCAAAATAGTAAAGATTCGAACCAGATTTCCCCACTTCAAAGTCACTGACTTAACCACTGGATAATCCCTATAGTCCAGTCTGTATGCTCAGCATATTCCCCGACTCTACCAAACTATTGAAGTAAAAGACTAAAATAACAATCCAATGAGTGGCACATGTTCTTCTGTAAAATGCTAAATTTCCATTCCCCACAATGTGTGATTTGGTAGTAGTAAGATTTTCATTGCTGTCAGTGTTTATAATATATGTGGTAGCACATACCTCCTTGTGGTGAACAAGAAAAATAACCCAAGTGTGACAGCAATGAAAACTTCATAGTCATTATTATGGGGACTGAGGCCTCTATAGACAAGGTACCTATACATTGGAAATGATGAACAAGTAGCGAGAAATTATGTACTATACTTGTTTTACACACAAGTCACTAAAAGTTGTGAACAACTTCCATAAGGTAGTGTGGTCTCTGAGCCTAGTAAAATGAATGCCACTCTCGATATATGTACCATTCCCATTTGTCAGTAGATCCTGATCCTTAGGGGGTGTTCACACTACCGTTGGTGACCGTCAGTAGTGTCCGTTGCTATTGTCCATTACAAGATTTTAGCATCGGACACTAGCTGAACCGTCAGAAATCCGTTAAAATTTCCATTCATTTCAATGGGTTTTTATATTGTGTCTGTTAGTGTCCGTTACACCCAATCCGTCAAGAATCCGTTTTTCCAAATGGACAAAAAAAAGTCCTGCATGTAGGATTTTTTGTCCATTTGGAAAAACGGATTCTTGACGAATGGCAAGCGTCCGTTATTTTTTAACATTGAAGTCTATGAGTAACGGACTTATAACTGACAGAAACTGATAGCCATCAGTTACTGTCCGTTATTTTATGTCCGTTTTGTTTCTGCGCATGCTCAGAAAGCAGAAACAAACAAAAAAAACAAAAAAAAACAGTGTTAAAAAACAGACACTAACTGATGCTAATGTGTCTGTTTTTTATTTTAACTGATCCATTAATTGGATCAGTTAAAAAAACGGACACATTAACATCAGTTAGTGTCCGTTAATGTCTGTTATATGTGTCTTTTTTTTTTTTTGTTAACGGACACCTTCATAACGGAATCCAACAGTAGTGTGAACCCTGCCTTACACAGTCTTGTAGAAATCCTGCAGACAACACAGGTTAACTTTGTGCCGACCTGTGACCAGGGCTTACCTATATTTTTTCATCCGACTGCTGACAGGCTGAGCTCTGAGACACACAAAGAGAATGTTTTTTTTCATATATTGCTTAGTATTGTTTGTAATATGAGACAAAATAGAGCCAAAGGAAAGGAAGAGATGAAAGGAGAAACTGTTGGAATATTTTTTATTTTTTATGTACATCTTTTGGGTACCTTTTAAAGTGTGATAATTCTCTAGTCCTGTAATACAGAGCATACTACCGTGTCTCTCCGAAAATAAGACAGGGTCTTATACAATTTTTTTTCTCCGAAAAAAGGACTAGGGCTTATTTTCGGGGTAGGTCTTAATTTCTTCCATGAACAACAATCACACATTTGATCGCTTTTTATTTCAACTTTTATCAGAGGTGAAACAGCGAAAAAACAGCAGTTCGGCACTTCTGATTTTTTTTATTTTTTTTTCGCTACGGCATTCACTATAGAGGTAAAATATTTTTATAA
The DNA here is from genome assembly GCA_947044405.1 of Leptodactylus fallax. NCBI lineage: Eukaryota > Metazoa > Chordata > Amphibia > Anura > Leptodactylidae > Leptodactylus > Leptodactylus fallax. The sequence goes on from CAMRHE010000012.1 coordinate 7,020,687, forward strand.
GTTTGTAGAGTGGGCGTTTTCAGACACAGGGATACCTAAAGTGTATGTATTTCACAGTAATATTTTATTTTTATATGTATTCTAGTGAAAGTGGGAGAGGGCTTGAACTTTTAATTTTGTTTTTGTTATATTTTTTAACTTCACGGACTGGCACACTCAACAATGCCCGCGATCAGAGTCTGTGGGTCTCTGCTGTACAAGGAGACCCGATATAGTAGCTATAGGGGGTGGGGACCGGCCCTAGGGACTGCGGGGGGGGGGGGGGGAGCGCAGAGGTCACACTTAGCAATGCCCGCGGTCAGAGTCCATTCTGATTGCGGGCAGTAACTCCGGTGGTTCTGCTACTTTGGTGGGCAAGAGGGGGTCACGCTCAACAATGCCCGTGATCAGGGTAGACAGTGATCGCAGGCATTAACTCCAAGTCTCCGCGGAGACCCGGTATGACAGTGTAAGCCGTGTACCGGGGTGGGCTCCCCAGGATACAGCGAAGTCACGAACAAAGGAAGCGACTCCAAGTCAATTTAGTAAAAAAACAAGATTTTACTTTGTGTAGAAACATCTTTTTACCAAAAAACACTCCCAACTATTTACATACACTCAGTCAGGAAGCTAAGGCCCTGGTGTTGTACAGCGTGGTGCCTCCTCATGTGCAGCTCCAATACACTCCAAGCTTTTACCTATCTGCAGGCTGCAACTAACCAGCCGCTTGTTACCTTTCTATCACCCTAGTCACAGGAACAATTCAGTGAGTGCGATAGGGGCACCGGAGGTACAACACAAGAGCTTACAAACTTATAAAAATACCCCTATTCCCCACAAAGTACAACCGAGTAAATATAATAGTAGGTCAGCTTGCAAGCCAAAGAAATGTGACAATGTATAAAATGTCGCTTCTAGACTTCCTCAGAAGCTCCTCTCTGAGAGTTACAAGTCTATAGAATTCTCTGAGTCTTAGTCCTTACTACCGAATAGGTAGATCACCAGTAGTGTGGCCTGTGAAGATGGGTATGCCTAACTAGTCTAACTACAGGCCCTTACACAGTCCCAAGCAAAACATTGTAATGCGGTGCGTGCACGATTACTTCTCTTACTGATCCAGCTTTGTTGGGTACCTTTTCGCCTTGGACTGGAGCAGCTGGAAGAGGGGCTCATCCAGAAAACATGTGATCTCACTGACAGGGCCACTTCTCAGCCGGGTCCTTGATAGCAATCTTCAACTTAGGATGCTGTCTGAACAAACCGTGGAACAGTCTCTGCCTCAGCACCCATTTGTTATATATCTGATCCCTTAGGAATCTTTTTCCTCTCATTTCAGTGCTTCTTCTTCTAAAAGCTCAAAAGCACACTCATAAGATGGCTGCCACACACACTCTGCTCCTTCTTGATCCACCTCTGCAGAACAGGGTCTCCACGTCACTACTCCAGGGAATTACAGTCCTTCCCATTTCTGAGGTAATAGTGGCCTCTTGTGGTCAAACAAACAAATGTCACATTCCAAGAGCCATAACTTTTAAATTTTTCAGTTCAGATTCACATGATGGCTCATTGTTTGTAAAACAAATTGTACTAATGGCACATTTCAATATCTGCACAATGGACTAGGAAGATGGAAATAAATTAAAAAAATGTATTTGTGCCAATTTCATATGGGTTTAATTTTTACAGCAATGTGTGACATGTTACCTGTATTCTGTGGGTCAGTACGATCACGGCGATACCAAATTTAAATAGTATGTGAAATGTTTCGATACCTTTTAAAAAATGAAAAACTTTGCAAAATCGAAAAAAAAAATTAAATTGCCGTCATGTTCGAAAACCCGTAACTTTTTCATATTTACAAGTTTGGAGCTGGGTGTAGCGTATTTTTATGTGGGACAAGATGACGTTTTTGTTTTGGGGGAAGGTTTGATGGTTTGATCACTTCTTAGGCAGGGTTCACACTACCGTTGATGTCCGTTTTGATAGTGTCCGTTAAAAAAAACCAAAAAAAAAACGGACAGTGTTAAAAAACGGACACTAACTGATGCTAATGTGTCTGTTTTTTTAACTAATCCATTAATTGGATCAGTTAAAAAAAACAGACACATTAACATCAGTTACTGTCCGTTAATGTCTGTTATGATAGGTGTCCGTTTTGTTTTGTTTTCTTTTTTTTAACGGATGAATGGAAATTTTAACGGATTTCTGCCGGTTAGGCTAGTGTCCAATGCTAAAATCTTGTAACGGACAATAGCAATGGACACACTACTGACGGTCACCAACGGTAGTGTGAATGCCCCCTTATTCAATTTTTTTTTTAGGATGCAAAGTCTTGGGAAAAAACGCCATTTGGCTATTTTGATTTTTCCCCCGCTTCGCCATTCACCGTATGGGATAAATATTTCAATATTTTGATAGTTCAGGCATTTTTTAGCACTGGGATACCTAGAGTGTTTATGTTTACTTTTGTTTCTTTATTTTTATATATGATCTAGGGAAAGGGGGGTGGTTTGAACTTTTGTGTTTTTATACTTTTAAAAACTTTTATTTTTTTCTCTTCGTTTACTTTTATGATCAGACCCCCTAGGGACCTTGAATCCTCGGAGGTCTGATCACTCATACTATTAGTAAAATAGTAAAATCCCTTGACTGCCTATGGCAGCGTGTAATACAACCCTATTAATGGCATGCCTGGGAGCCTTCAATAGGCTCCCAGCTGTCATGTCAAGCAATCGTCGCCCTCCCATGACAATCCGGGGGGCGGCGATCGGTCAAAGATGGCACCGCCCATGGCATCTGTGCACTTCAGATGCCGCGGTCATGTTTAACTGCAGCATCTAAAGTGTTAATAGCTGTGATCGTTGTTGGCACTGACTGCAACAGTTAGCGGCGGGTCCTGGTTGTATTATACAGCCGGCATCCGCTGTGTATGGAGAGAGCTCAGTTCCTGAGCCCTCTCCATACATCCCCTAGTGACCAAGGACATACTATTACGTCTTTGGTCGTGAAGAGGTTAAATAGCAATGGAGGGGGATATCCATACATAGTATGCCAAATTTATGGTGTAGACACACACTGTAAAAAAATAAAATAAAAATGGGTGAAGTATCTATGGGGCCAATACAGCCTAACAACTTTATAAAATGATGTCAGAAAACAAAAACTATATCTACAATCTACACCAGGAATAACACTGATGATAAGAACATACTCTGCCTTCAAGGAGACTGAGAAGCAAATAATGGATAATGGCTTTTTTTGCTCCAAAACTGGGTCAGCTACTTTCAACAAGTCAAAAATCACTTTAAGGCCAAGGCCCCCACATAACGAAAAGCATCTATATAATGCTGTGGGGGAAAAAAAGCTTTGCATTTTTTCCCACATTGTTTTTCATTGCGCTTTACTTCCTCTATTAAATATATAGGGAAAACTCCTTCTGTATTACTCATTGTAATGTCTCATTTTGTCTGTACTTGAATGCTGCAGAATATGGTGGCGATATATAAATGAAAATTATTATTATTATTAAAAGTAACATTTTGCACTTTTATCATTCAGTTTTTTTTGTTTTTTTTTAATTTCCCCTCAATGTGTGAATGAAATTGAAGGGGTATTCCCATCTGATGGATCCTATCTATACTGCTAGCTTATGTAAATTCAAGACCTTTTCTAAATACATTGCTTTAGAAATGCTGCTTTGTTTGCCTAATATGTGAAGTTATTCCTCCCATTGCTTACACTCCATTGTCAAGGCACCAAAGCTGATAACGCAGGTTGGGGGGTGACTTACTGCTGTCTGGGGGGGGCTGAGTTCTCCAAATTGTGCTTGCTTTCAGAGCGGTTATGTACACTTCTGCATCAGGACAATCAGTTCTGCTAATTGTAGTTTGTTGATAAAGGCTTGGACAGTGTTACTATCTCTCTATGTGAACACTGAGTACACTGAGTCAGCATCTAAGTTTTTTTTTGTTTGTTTGTTTTTTTTTATCTCCAATAATCTGCAATGTAATATACATTTATGGTGCATATTTTATCTGCATTTATATCAGAGTTCTAGTAAACATAATAAATAATCTCTCATGGTAAAGGCAATGTCTATATCTACTGAGCTACCTCATAGTGTCCTGTTCATCAAACAGTCAAAGCCTGACTACCAGCGTGTGGTAGAATACAGGAAGTGAGAAGAGGCGACAGCAGGTAAACTGGTGAGAGAGGGAGATGGAAAAACTCCTTTAATGAAATCTCATTCAGTTTGCTGGTACTGTAAAAAATGCTGTGTTTATTTCCACTGTTATTTTCGCAGCAGCCAAAAACGCTTCCTGAGAGACCACACTAACTTATAATTACACTGTGTGCAGAATTATTAGGCAAATGAGTATTTTGATCACATCATCCTTTTTATACATTTTGTCCTACTCCAAGCTGTATAGGCTTGAAAGCCAACTACCACTTACGTAAATCTGGTGATGTGCATCTCTGTAATGAGGAGGGGTGTGGTCTAATGACATCAACACCCTATATAAGGTGTGCTTAATTATTAGGCAACTTCCTTTCCTTTGGCAAAATGGGTCAGAAGAGAGATTTGACGGACTCTGGAAAGTCAAAAATTGTGAGATGTCTTGCAGAGAGATGCAGCAGTCTTGAAATTGGCAAATTTTTGAAGCGTGATCACCGAACAATCAAGCGTTTCATGGCAAATAGCCAACAGGGTTGCAAGAAGCATGTAGAAAAAAAAAAAAGGCGCAAAGTAACTGCTAATGAATTGAGGAAAATTAAGCGGGAAGCTGCCAAGATGCCATTAGCCACCAGTTTAGCCATATTTCAGAGCTGCAACGTTACTGGAGTATCAAAAAGCACAAGGTGTGCGATACTCAGGGAAATGGCAAAGGTAAGGAAGGAAGAAAAACGACCACCTTTGAACAAGAAACATAAGATAAAACGTCAAGACTGGGGCAAGAAATATCTTAAGACTTATTTTTCAAAGGTTTTATGGACTGATGAAATGAAAGTGACTCTTGATGGGCCAGATGGATGGGCCCGAGGCTGGATCAGTAAAGGGCAGAGAGCTCCACTCCGACTCAGACGCCAGCAAGGTGGAAGTGGGGTACTGGTATGGGCTGGTATCATCAAAGATGAACTTGTGGGACCTTTTCGGGTGGAGGATGGAGTGAAGCTAAACTCCCAGACCTACTGCCAGTTTCTGGAAGACACCTTCAAGCAGTGGTACAGGAAGAAGTCGGTATCGTTCAAGAAAAACATGATTTTCATGCAGGACAATGCTCCATCACATGCATCCAAATACTCCACAGCGTGGCTGGCCAGTAAAGGTCTAAAAGAAGAAAAAATAATGACATGGCCCCCTTGTTCACCTGATCTGAACCCCATAGAGAACCTGTCGTCCCTCATAAAATGTGAGATCTATAGGGAGGGAATACAGTACACCTCTCTGAACAGTGTCTGGGAGGCTGTGGTGGCTGCTGCACGCAATGTTGATCGTAAACAGATCAAGCAACTGACAATCTATGGATGGAAGGCTTTTGAGTGTCATCGTAAAGAAAGGTGGCTATATTGGTCACCGATTTGTTTTTGGTTTTATTTTTGAATGTCAGAAATGTTTATTTCTAAATTTTCTGTTATATTGGTTTACCTGGTGAAAATAAACAAGTGAGATGGGTATATATTTGGTTTTTATTAAGTTGCCTAATAATTCTGCACAATAATAGTTACCTGCACAAACAGATATCCTCCTAAAATAGCCAAATCTAAAAAAACCCCACTCCAACTTCCAAAAATATTAAGCTTTGAAATTTATGAGTCTTTTGGGTTGATTGAGAACATAGTTGTTCAATAATAAAAATAATCATCTCAAATACAACTTGCCTAATAATTCTGCACACAGTGTAGATCCACCACGGCCTCTTGCTGAGGCTCTGTTCACACTGCATGCAAGTCATACACTTGGCTTGCACATTTGAATTGTGCCTTCCATCATAAAATCCAGGCAAATGCCACTGTATGCCTATATGACAGTGCATACTACCACCGATTCCCATAAAAAAAAAAATATGTAAAATCTAAAAGGTCAATGAGATTATGCGAATGTAAAACCTCACTTTTTTCCTGCATGACATTGGTGATGCCTTTAATAAAACTTGGTTTTATTGGTTGGAATTCCAATGCTCTGCAGAGTATCAGGCGCTTCTGGGCTCTGGGCCCCCCTCTCGGGCTTGAACGCTGGATTCAGAGTCCTGAACTTAATCTCCCGCCGTTGTATTTGTCCTACAATTGTATGTGCAGCTACATCCGAACTTACACGGTGTATTTCAGGGTCCTTGTACTGTGGTCCTGATACATGCTGCCCTTTGGGCCCACACATGGTATGTTACCCTACTCACTCCCCCATTACCTCCACTGTCAGGCCCCCCCCCTTTTTTTTTTCCTTTTCTCTCTCCTCCTCTGTTCTTCCTCTCGCTCTCTCTCTTCTTCCCCTCTTCTTCTCTTTCTCTCCTTTCATTCTACTCTCTATCCCTCCCTCCCTCTCCACTTATTCTTCATCTTCCTTAATCAATGTTTTTGTTGCCTTGTTGATTGTGGCCATTCTGGGATCCCATGATGGCTCCGATCTGCATTATATGTATCTGTGTTTATGGTCTGTTTTGATCTTTGTTGTTAATTTTGAAAATTCAATAAAATATTTGAATTATTAAAAAAAAAAAAAAAAAAGTATATATGTATATATACATATATATGTATGTATATATACATATATATGTATGTATATATACATATATATGTATGTATATATACATATATATGTATGTATATATACATATATATGTATGTATATATACATATATATGTATGTATATATACATATATATGTATGTATATATACATATATATGTATGTATATATACATATATATGTATGTATATATACATATATATGTATGTATGTATATATATATATATATGTATGTATGTATATATATATATATATGTATGTATGTATATATACATATATATGTATGTATATATACATATATATGTATGTTATATATACATATATATGTATGTATATATACATATATATGTATGTATATATACACACACACATACATACACATATACACAGTACAGACCAAAAGTTTGGACACACCTTCTCATTCCAAGAGTTTTCTGTATTTTCATGACTATAAAAATTGTAGATTCACACTGAAGGCATCAAAACTATGAATTAACACATGTGGAATTATATACTTATAAATCACACTTATTAAACCTGACAGGGCACACCTGTGAAGTGAAAACCATTTCAGGTCACTACCTCTTGAAGCTCATCAAGAGAATGCCAAGAGTGTGCAAAGCAGTAATCAAAGCAAAAGGTGGTTACTTTGAAGAACCTAGAATATAAGACATATTTTCAGTTGTTTCACACTTTTTTGTTAAGTATATAATTCCACATGTGTTAATTCATAGTTTTGATGCCTTCAGTGTGAATCTACAATTTTTATAGTCATGAAAATACAGAAAACTCTTGGAATGAGAAGGTGTGTCCAAACTTTTGGTCTGTACTGTATATATGCGCATATATTGTTTGTTGCACATATTTTCACATGATCAAATATCTTTCATGAAAAGTGTAGTCAACTACACTGTGAGTAGGCAAAAGGAAGAAAAATGATGCATACAACCTAAATCTGCCAAAAAGACACTAAATTATGCAACATCTCTTTAACCCCTTCCCGCCGGTGACATTTTTCGATTTTCGTTTTCGACTCCCTGCCTCCCAAATCCCATAACTTTTTTATTTTTCTGTTCACATAGCCATATGAGGGCTTAATGTTTGCGGGACAAATTGTTCTTCATAATGGTACCATTTATTATTCTGTACAATGTACTGGGAAGCTGGAAACAATTCAGAATTGTGAATTGGAGAAAAAATGCATTTGCGCGACTTTCTTATGGGCTTCGTTTTAACGGCGTTCACTCTGCAGCCAAAATGAAATGTCACTTGTATTCTATGTTTTGGTACGATTCCAGGGATAGCAAAATTATATACTATTTATTTACATTTTAACAATACAAATTTTTTTCTTAAAGTCGCCACATTCAGAAACCCATAACAACAACAACAACAACAACAACAACCACTTTATTTATATAGCGCCAACATATTCCATAGCACTTTACAAATCAGAGAACACATGAACAGACAATATTAAACATTTCAATGTGACAAAGAAATAAACATATCAAACAATAGGAGTGAGGGCCCTGCTCGCAAGAGCTTACATTCTATGAAAAGATAGGGGAATACAAAAAGGTCAGAGGGCTTGTTTGATACAACGGTCCACTCATCTATTAATAGAAAAGGTTGTGTAACTGAAGCTGTATGATCCGTCACCAGCCAGTATCTGTGAATAAACAGATACTAAGTGCAAGGAGTGAAGTGTAACTTCTAGATGGAGGGGACAGGATCTGAGGAACAGAGGAAGAAGGATAAAAGGTGTTATTGTTCTACATCTCCGCACATTACACTGTGATCAGGTCATATGATAAGCCGGCCTAAACAGATGTGATTTTAGGGCAGTTTTGAAGTTGCTGTAGTTGGGGATTAATCGGATTGTCTTGGGTAAAGCATTCCAGAGCAGCTCGAGAAAACTCTTGGAGACGGGAGTGGGATGATCGGATAACAGGGGATGCAAGTCTAAGGTCATTGGCAGAACGGAGAGGACGGTTAGGGCAGTAGACAGTGATGAGAGAGAAGATATGGGGGGGGGGGGGGTGCAGCGCTATGGATGGATTTGTGGGTCAGTGTGATGATTTTATATTGTATTCTGTGATGGATGGGCAACCAATACAGCGACTGACACAAGGTAGATGCATCTGTGTACCGGTTTGACAGAAAGATGAGTCTGGCGGCTACATTCAGGACAGATTGTAGTGGGGAGAGTTTAGTAAGAGGAAGCCCAATTAGAAGAGAATTGCAATAGTGAAGACGAGAGAGAATCAGAGCGACAATGAGGGTTTTTGATGTTTCCATGGTGAGAAAAGGGCAAATTCTAGAGATGTTTTTGAGGTGCAGGTGGCAAGAGCGTGCAAGGGTCTGAATATGTGGGGTAAAGGTGAGATCTGAGTCAATGGATAAGAAGAGAAGAGAGTTAGAGTTAGCAGAGATAGCAGATTAGGCAGAAATAGACCAAGTGTTCCAGGAGTTTAGAGATGAAGGGGAGGTTAGAGACAGGTCGGTAGTTAGCAACACAGGATGGGTTGAGGAAGGGTTTTTTAAGTAGCAGGGTTATGATATCATGTTTGAAGGAGAAGGGAAAGATTCCAGAAGAAAGAGAGGTTAAAAATTTTAGTAAGGTGAGTTTTAACAGCAGGGGACAGAGACCATAGGAGGTGTGATGGGATAGAATCACTTGTGCACCTAGTAGGGAGAGAAGAAGAAAGTAGCTAGGAGACGACTTCTTCTGTTACTGGGTCAAATAATGAGAGTTCACAGTGAGGAGCAAGGGAGTGAAGGGGACTGATGCTGCTTGGAGATTGGGTTATCTCCTGACGGATGTTGTCGATTTTGTCTTTAAAGTACGTGGTCATGCCTTGAGCACTGAGGTCTGTGACAGGTAGCCGCACCTTTGGCGTAAGGAGGGAGTGAAAGATGTCAAAGTCGTTTAGGGTTACTGGAGAGAGAAGAGATGAGAGAGGTGAAGTAAGCTTGTTTGGCAAGGTGAAGGGCGGAGTTATAGGCTTTGAGCATAAACTTGAAGTGAAGAAAACTGCAGATGTGTGAGATTTTCGCCAAAGACGTTAAGCACATCTTGAGCATCGCTGAAGAAAATGTGTTTGAGGAGTTTGCCAAAGTTGCCAGTATCTGTGTTGAGATTTTCGGACGGTCAAGAGTGCTACTTTATCCAGGGTGGCTTTGAGAGTTTCACTGTAGTGTTTGGTGGCGAGTTCAGGACAGGAAAGAGAAGAGATGGGAGACAGTGATGACTGTACGGTGTAAGAGGTGCTGCGTGATTACAGCCCGTAAATTTCTGTATGTACGGTAGGTCGGTGTGTTTTGCAAAGAACAAGAGCCTTTGATAGTAAAGGAAAGAAGGTTGTGGTCGGAAATTGGTAGGTGAGCGTTAGTAAAGTCAGAGAAAGAACAGAGCCGTAAGAAGACCAGATCAAGGATATTGCCATCTTTGTATGTGGAAGAAGTAAGCTGAGAGAGTCTAAGAGAGGCGGTTAGTGAAGGTGAGTGGCAGATGGGGAGATAGGAGAGTTAATGTGAATGTTAAAAATCACCCATAATAAGGGTAGGAATTTCACAGGATTGGAAGTTGGGAAGCCATGAAGACAAGTGATCTAAAGAACTGGTAGGGTGAGCCAGGGGACAGTAGATCACAACTACTTGCAGGGAGAAAGGGCGGAAAAGTCTGATAGTGTGGTCCTCAAAAGAGGGGAAGGAGAGCAAAGGAACTGGGGGAATGACCTGAAAAGTGCATTGTGGTGATCTTGCCTATCCTCAGGTGTAGGGGTGTGTGAAAATTGAAGGCTGTCATAACAGAGAGCAGCAGGGGATGCGGTGTCAGACTGTTTAATATAGGTTTCAGTGACAGCCAGCAGGTTAAAAGACTTTGAAACGAAGAGATCTTGAGTAATGTCAAGTTTGTTGCAGATGTATGGGAAAAATATTTTTATAGGTTTGTAGACCGAGCATTTTCGCCTCCGTAACCTGAACCCAATCAAAAATCTTTGGAGGGAGCAGAAACTCAATGTAGCCAGGCGACAGCCCCGAAACCTTAAAGATGTGGAGAAGATCTGTATGGAGGAGTGGGCCAAAATCCCTGCTGCAGTGTGTAAAAACTTGGTCAAGAACTACAGGAAACGTCTGACCTCTGTAATTGCAAACAAAGATTTCTGAACCAAATATTATGTTCTGTTTTTCTATTGTATCAAATAATTTATTTCATGCAAGAAAATGCAAATTAATAATTTAAAAATCTTACAATGTGTTTTTCTGAATTTTTTTTTTAGATCCTGTCTCTCACAGTTGAAGTGTACCTACGGTAAAAATTACAGACCTCTCCATTCTTTGTAGGTGGGAAAACTTGCAAAATCGCCAGTGAATCAAATACTTATTTTCCCCACTGTATCTTTTATCCACAGCACAGGGTAGTGAGATAATGAAAAATGCAACTCATCCTCCCCCCCAAAAAAATCAACAATTAATTATTTAATAATTTAAAGGTGCTTTCCATGCAAAAAGCAATTGATGACATACCTCTACGATAGTACAAAACAGTATTAGATGAAAGCCTGACACCTAAGCACTCCTACCAATCAGCTACAGCACTGTTACTACACAGTGCACTGAGCTGAAAGCAGACTGCTACGTCCACTGTATAGAGGTAGTTAAAAGATTACTGCAGCTCAGCTCCCACTCAAATGAATAGCTGGTGGGTTTTTTGTCCATAATCTACAACAATGGCAGAAATCTTATTAAAACTGTGCCATTATTGCCAACAAGAAATGACACTTTTTGTCCTTTTACCTGTACACAGCATTTAGTGCACACATCTGCACAGCACACTCCTGGGCAATATATTACTATGAGAGGATTGTAGGGCAGAAGGACTTATTTAAAAGATTAGCTCAATAAGAAACATATTACACACAACACTTTAGGACAAACTTCAAATCTGTCAGGCACCTACATAAACTCTTCATATAGACTTAAAGCTTCCAGAAAAATAGTCTCTATGGAATGAATGGAAACCTGCAGGCAGAGGGGATTTAACACATTTATGACTGAAAAAACATATAAATGCAGGGAGCTTGTGATAAAACAATAGAGTGTGCTGTGTGGGCAGGAATTGACTTCACACTGAATGCCATCTGCTTGGAACTAGGAGCAACTATTCAAAAATTTTTACCATTTAAGGCTAGGTTCACATCTGCGTCAGAGTCTCCTTAGATTCCTTTGATAATCAGCAGACAGAAAAGTCCTGCACAGAAGACACCTAACGGACACCAGGTGGAACCCACTATAGTCTGAAGAGTCCCCAGAGTATAATAGCACTGAGGGAGTCTGGGTGGCCACTGTGGAGCATTATATGGAGGGGAGGTGGCACTAAGTAGCATTATACTATGGGAGCTCTCTGTTGAACATATTATACTGTGGAGCTTTATACTGGGGAGGGCAATGTGGGGAGCCTTTTATACTGTGTGGGGCCACTGTGAAATGTATTATTTTGTGTGGGGCTTCTCAGAAGTATATTATACTCTGTGGGGCCACTGTGGAGCATTATACTGTGTGGAGCTGCTGGGGAGCATATTATACTGTCTGGGGCCACTAAAGAGTAGTATATTGTGTGGGCCACTGTGGAGCATTGCACTGTGTTGGGGCTCTGGGGAGCATGTTATACTGTGTGGAGCACTGCATACCATGTGGGGCCACTATAGGGGGGTTCAGGGGAACATATTATACTGTGTCGGCCACTGTGGTGCATTGTGTGGGAGCTCTGGGAAGTATATTGTACTGTGTGGAGCATTATATACCCTGTGTGGAAACTGTGGGGGGCTCAAAATTTCTGCTGGCAGCCCTGTGTGCTATGTCTGCATCACAGCTCCCTCACTATAATCTTGCACATACGTGTTGTGCTCCATGGCCGTGTCATTCCCCACACAGTACTGTGCATGAGCTGGCCATGGAGTTATTGGGGCATGCACAGTAGTATAGGAGATGACTATACTGGGAACATTCTCAGTAACGCCAGATAGTCTGCACATATGTAAGATTTCAGTGAATGAGTTGTGGTGTTGGCTATTAGCAGGAAGCTGTTGGGTGGGCCCAGAACAAGTTCCTCTGGTGGGCCTAAGGCCCTTCAGTCTAACACTGTATAAGGAAGAACTATTATATACAAGGGGGCTCTTATTCATATGGGAGAAACTATTTATAAGAGGCCTATAAAAGATGGAAACTATTATATATAAGGCATCTATAATATTAAAGGGGATGCCACTGGAAGATGATGGTGTTGTTTGTATATCAGCATTTGGGGCCCAGATTTTAATTTTTGTGTCTTATAGTCCAAATGTCGGTTGGTGGGCGGGTGTTTGGGGATGAGCGGGGTCATCACTGCAGGAAGCCAGCAACGGCAGGAGTGTGGCGATGCTGCAGGCTCTAGGCCGGGACTTTAAAGATGATAGCAGCTGCTCGGCAGCAGAGCGGCCACCATAGCTACCAGGTCTCCGCTGTACATTACCACTCCGATCGCAGCCATTACTACCTGTAAGCCCCTCCCCCCAAAATATTAAAACTGCCTCTGGGCCAGTGGGTACTTTTCAAGATGCAGACCAGCTCCCGCATGGCAAGATCGCAGGAGCTAGCTTCCATCATGTTTGTTTATCTTTGTAACGGAAGATAAAGTCCTGCATGCACAACTTTATCTTCTGTTACAAAAGTAAATAAACATGACTGGAATCACTGGTTGGTCATGTTGTATACATTAGTGTCAAAGGGAACGGACACACAATCAGTCTGTGACAGCTAAAGTCAGTTGCTGTTATCCTATGATGGAAGACAGCAACGGATGTGTAAACTCCCCCTAAAAGTTCTAATCATCCCCTTTCCCTAGAACGCATATAAAAAGTAGAAAATTACTGTGAAACACATACACATTAGGTATCCCTGTGTCCGAAAACACCTGGTCTACAAACTTATAAAAATATTTTTATAAGTGAACATCCTAGTGGGGAAAAAAAAAAAAAAAAAAAAAAAAGTGCCAAAACTGCCGTTTTTTTCGCTGTTTCACCTCTGATAAAAATTTTAATAAAAAGTGATCAAAGCAATAGATATTCCCCAAAATGGTATAACTAAAAAGTACACCTGGCCCCGCAAAAAAAGATGCCCTATACATCCCCATACAGCTGCAGGGCCATCTGTCAATGTGACCTTGCAGTTGTTGCAAAACTACAACTCCCATATGTTATTTATTCCCCCAGTTCTGGATGAATCCTGCTCGGGATTTGAGCAAAGCGCATTACAGTTTATTCCGAGCAGGATACGTCCAGAGACTGCAGAGACGGCAGTCACTTTAAATGGCTCTAACTCCAGAGCAATACCAAGATCATTGCCTGTAGCCCACCTAGATCTTGAGATATCACTGGTTAAAGCGATGTTGCATATATTCGCAGTTTCACTTTAACCAGTGTGAGGGAGATCTCTTGAAGTTGACAGTATGCAAAAAGGTGACAGTATGCAAGAAGGTGAAGAGGATTTTATTTTCATCCTGTCCATGTCACTCCAGATAACCCCAGGGGAGGGGGTAGCATGGACTTTTGTTCATGATATCATACATTATCAATGAAAAAGCATACTTGCCATTTAACCCTTTATATGCTGCAGTCGATGCTTACCACAACACCTAAGTCGTTTTACAGACAGAAAGTAAAAATAGACTTTTTATTCCATGTTAATGAAAAAACAACAACATACAGTTGCTATCAACACATCCGTAACAACCCCTAAAATAAAATTAGTATGTTTTTTATTCTACATGATAAACTCTGTAAACCTTTAAATTCAGATGCCAGAATTGATGTTTTCTGATCATCTCACCTCTCAATAACAAAAAGTAATAAAAACTGATCAAAAAGTCTTATGTACCCACAAAATACAAGGCATCATAAAGCTACATTGAAATAAAATGTAAAAATTTATGAAAGCAGGAACGCAGACATGGATAAAATGTTAATGGTTTAAGGCTAAAATGTGTTAGATCGCTAAAGGGTTTAAATGTACATAAGGCACCGGAGTTACAGTATGTGACAGCAATATTTACTTGAGCCATAAATTCTAAATCAACAATAAAGACAAAGTGATATTTTTTGGGAGCGTTTTTGCTATTTTAATGTGATTGTTAGGGAATTAAGAAATGTCGGCTATTTTTATCCTTAGCCACAACTATTTTACTTTTGGAGAATCGGAACTTCAATGGGGTCCAGATGTGCACCCCAGTATGCAAATCTCTTTATGGCAGAACTGGAAGGAGCATATTTATCAAATGCACCACCAAACCTATGATTTACCTTCATTATATCGATGATATCCTTGTCATCTGGACTGCAGGTGAGGAGACCCTACTTCAATTCCATAATGACTTTCACCCTACCATCAACCTTCAACTTAGCTATTCAGAGAGTGAAATCCACTTTCTGGATACCACAATATACATTTAAAACCAAAGGCTACTCACATCAATATACCACAAACCCACAGACAGAACGGCCTACCTGAGAAACGACAGCTTCCACCCCAAGCACACAAGACAATCTATTATTTACAGCCAGGTTATATGATACAATCGTATTTGCTCCGACAAAGCAGACCTGGACAAGCACCTCCTGGATCTGAGGACGAAATTTCTCCGATTGGGATACAAACCAAAAGTGACGGACAACCAATTAAACAAAGCGGCAGCCATTAACAGAGACAGTCTACTCACATATAGAGAGACCCAGAAAGATGCCCGAGTGCCCCTAGTTGTCACCTACAACCCACAGCTGGAAATCCTATGAAGGATTGCCAAGGAGCTTCAACCTGTGCTACATAGGGACAACAGACTCAAGGACATATTTCCAGTCCCCCCTCTCCTTTCCTTCGACAGCCACCAAACCTGCGGCGTATTATTGTCCTGAAGGCTCCAACTGAAAATGGCACCTCAACTTGCCTGCAAAACAGGTGCAAGACCTGCAGGCACATCCACACCGCTGACAGTGTACCTGTCCCACAGTCACAACAGGTGCACAGAATAAGGGGGACATTTTCCTGCAGGTCTTCCAATGTGGTGTATCTCATAATGTGTGTGCAATGTCCCACCACAGGCCTCTATGTGGGGGAAAGAGGGCAGAGACTCAGTCAACGCATGAACTCACACAGATTCACCATTAATAACAGCAGAACCGATCTCCCAGTGGCCGCACATTTCTCCGGAGAAGACCACTCTATTGAAGATTTGCGGGTTGTGGTTTTAATGGGACATTTTTTAGACGCAGAGAGAGAGAGAAAGGAATGGGAATATAAATTAATGCAAAAATTTCAAGCTCTGCAATTTGGACTTAATATTCATGCCAGTTTCATGTCACACTATGTATGAGCTGTGAGGGTCACAAATCACCACCTGATAGCAAACAGATAACAGCAACAATTACTGATCCCTCCGTCACGCTCCGCAAGTTTCCAGATGGTTTATTTCTTGACCTGTTGTAAATAACTTCTCTACTTATATTGAATTTTGTTATTTTTAAAGATTCTAAGATCCTTTGAAGGTCCATGTCTTTTGTGCATAAAAAGTCTGTGAATTTTCCGTTTCTTGTATAACTCCATGTCTGAAGATGAGATCTAGTACTCTTGAAAGCTTACCATCAAATATACTCATTTAGCCTCTAAAAGGCATCTCCTGATTTCTTCACTCTTCCACTACTTTCTATGGATAACACAGTACAACATTATACTACTTGGTTATTTTTCAAGAGCGGGCAAGAATAGGCCTTAGCAAGGGAAAGAAAGGGTATACTGTAAAATAGAATAACTCGCCTATTTACTATTGTCTTATATAAATGAAAAACTTTATACTAAAAAGTAACTTACTTCTTCTTTTGATGTGTCAGAGTCCAGCCTGAGTGTCAGGTACATTACTATGTGAGGCATGTCTTGCAAGATTTTTTGGTGGTTGGCATGTTCTTCACCCCAGATCAGCTTTGTCATGTTGCTCATGGGTGGCTGCGGCATATAAGTTACATTTTGAGATGGAATTTGAGCATCAAACACAGTTGTTTCACATGTAAGCTTCACCTGTCAGGAAAAAAAGTAGTCATTATTAAGTGTGGAAATATCACATATGCATGTTATTTATGATTTAGATGAAGCATTCAGAGCTTTAAATAAAACAATGAAAACGAACTACAGGAAAACATAGGTCACATATAAATGCCAGCCACCAGCATATGTTCTAAAACACAGTACATATAACATACATAGAATATAATAGTGCTTCTCAACCTCCAGTACATGTACTCCAGGTGGTACATGGGCCAAAGCAGAGGACACTGTCCCCCCTGTTCAGTAAAGAAGAATGTCTGCTCACACCTATGGTTACCAGCCTCACTAAAGTGAAATGAGAGCTTACAACAATAAATGGAGGCGCTAATTTGGGTTACTCGTGTCCCAGGAAGAGAGTCGCGAGCTGGATTCATTACTTCCTCACTGCTTCCCAAGTGCTGACATCACAGCAGATTCTAGAGCAGGAGTAGGCAACCTTTTTTGTTCGGCGTGCCGATTTAAAATTATAAAATCAAAGATGAGGCCCTTGGAGTGCCGGGCAATAATTGTAAGGCTGGCGACCCCTACACTAAAGTCATACACCACAAACCATAACACAGAAGTGCTGCCACCAGATGCTTTAGGACGCATGCGTTTACTGCTATTTCCTGGGACGCTCCTGTACTTTCCGATTAGAAGCAATGAAAGCACATATGCAGCCCCCAATTAGTGGTAAATATATGTGTCCAGGAGCACCATGTGGCAGCATCCTTATGGTGGAAACACACTATGTATCTGGATGCAGCTAAATTCTTAGGCCACTGGTACTTTTACTTCGATGTAAAGCTGCATTCACAGTGCGTTTTTTTCACAAAAAAAAAAAAAAAAAAAAAAACTGCCTGCGTTTTTTGTGCAAAAACACACCATTAGACAGAATAATGTCCCATAGCGGACCCTCCACGTGGTATAATGTCCCATAGCAGCCCCTCCACACGGTATCATGTCCCATAGTAGCCTCTGCACATGGTATGCTTTTGCTACTCACTAGTTATTATTATACTGTGGGGTCTCTTCAGACCCCAGAGAATAATAAGTGGAGGGCCAAGAGAGGTGATGAAACAAAAAAAAAAAAACTATGTTTTTTATGCGCTCCAGAGCAGCTCTGTTCTCTTTGGCACTGATGCCTGACATCAGCAACCGCTGATTGGGTCTCAGGGGTCAAGTCGGCGTCATGCGTAATCACACAGAAGTGACACCTGAGGCCCTATCAGCAGTCTCTTACATCAGGCAGAAGCACCAGACAGCAGGGTGTTGCTCCGGAGCACAAGAGAGGTGAGTAACATTATTTTTTTATGCTTCATCACGTCTCCTCAGCCTCCGCTTATTATACTCTGTGGTCTGAAGAGACCTCAGAGTATAATAATAGCAGTTTCGTTTTGGCCGTGTTTGGTCTGATGGAAATTGCTTCACGGGTTGCCGACCCCTACCCTAGAGCAAAGAGGAAGCATGGAGCAGAGTGGTGAGTATTGAGTGCAACTCATTGGCTGCTCCAAAGACATCACTGTGTGTGAGGGCACTAAAGGGGCCATTATACTGGGTGTGGGGGCAATGAGGGGGCCATTATACTGTGGGGGACACTTAAGATACATTTTTAATACTTGCCAACTCTTCCAGAACATTCAGGAGAGTCCTAAAAACATGTGTCATTGTCAAAACATTGGGCTCTCGGTCATTTTATATATAACCTGGACACATGATGTGCCAGTTAAGTCTTGAAAAAGGAGCATCACTGGAACCTTATGTGTCTGAATCACAATATAATGTGTGAAACGCACTAAAAGAGGATTACGTATATCATAAGGGGGTGTGGTCACTTTGAAAATGTGTAGTCCCCTCTTCACATCAAAATATGACGCATCACATGATGGACCTCATGTGATGGGTCCCATTCCCACCAACATCACCTTCCTCCACAGGCTCCTTTGCATTATAATAGGGTTACAAACAAAGCCTTATTTTGTTAACCTTTATAACTAATTGCCAGTTTGGGGATACTTGGTTGCAACTTTTTTAACTAGGGAGTATTTACTTGAGAAGGTTGAGAAACACTCGTCTATACCCACAACACTATCTTAGAGACGCAGTGTCTACGTAAACTGTATACATATTATGAAAAAGGTATTTTTTTGACCCCCACGTCCCCCTGATTCCTCCCTAACTGCATGTGAAATCTTGCGCAGGTATAGTTACGGACACCTCTGCCTAAACTCCTGGCGGCTATTTGTGTGTTTCTATGCGTGCGCCTCCCAAGCTGCATGACTAGCAACCTGAAGTGTTCACCCACCTTGACTAGTTAGAGGTACATTTGTATACTCCAAACTGGTATTAAAAGGTTATAACTTTGGCTTTTTCAATCAGAAAGCTGACTTAGGGACATGATTGGAAAGTGCAAAACATGATGAAGTAGCTGCTGGGGCTGGTTTGGGGGTCAAAAAAAAGACCTGACAGGTTTCCTTTAAAGAATATTCTGGCTGGAAAAGAAATGTATAACTGAAAAGTCAGGACATTTTACCTGCATGGGTCCCGGAATACATGACAGCACCCTCTCTATATTTTCTGTGTTCACTTCCACATCATTAACCGCAACAAGAGCATCCCCTGTAAATGTAAGAATAACAATGCAATTTTATGGCATAAGATATAGACCAGGGAAAGGATGTTTACATAATATATCAAAGGATTGTGACTGTGAAGGTCAGAGACTGCACCAACACTGCTGAAGGCCTATACAGGGATAGCAATACCTTGATGCTCTACTCCAGGAAACAGCTGCCACACAGAGCTGCACGTGGAGTTTCTCCCTGAAAAAACACCTTGCCTGCTGGTTAGTGGGGTTTCTGAATCACTGGGATCTCAGTGAAAATGGCTCTTGGTGTATGGAGACATCATAAGGTCTAAGTGCAAATGTAGAGAGATAATAAGAGACTGACTTCTGGTCTGGAAAAACTGACCCATCCATGTATTACATGGCAAATAATCCATTTCAGTGGCCTGGGTTTAATACTAAAGTAAAACCCCCATTGATAACACCTGATTGCCGGGGGCTTCTGGTTGGATATGCATCGACCAGCTGATGGCCAGGACGCTGCAAACTGAAAAGGTGTTGTCATGGTGAGACAACCCCTGGAAAGGAATTTCTATTGTGCGACTGTAGTGTAAAGAAGGATTGTCAGAAGCAGCAGTAAGCCACAAGGAGAGAAGTACACAGATTTTTTATTTAGACACATGCATGTTTTTCTCAAAATCTGACATGAAATCAGAATAAACCTTTCCCGTTTTAGGTCAATTAGGATTAACAAAATTATTTATATTTGCCAAATTCCAGAATAATGAGAGAGAGCGAAGTTTTTAAGGCATTTTTATTACTTTCTGCAAAGTCAAAAGTTTACATACATTTATTTATTTATTATGCTTACTTGTATAGCGCCATCATATTCTGCAGCGCTTTACAGACATTGACAGTCACTGTCCCATACAGGGCTCACAATCTACATTCCCTATCAGTATGTCTTTGGAGTGTGGGAGGAAACCGGAGTACCCAGAGGAAACCCACGCAAACACAGGGAGAACATAAAACTCCTTGCAGATGATACATTTCATTATTATTTGGTACCATTGCTCTTAAACTGTATGACTTGGGTCAAACATTTTGGATATCCTTCCACAAGCTTCTCACAATAGTTGGTAGGAATTTGGGCCCATTCCTCCTGGCAGAACTGGTGTAACTGAACCATGTTTGTAGGTGGCCTTGCTCGCACCTGCCTTTTCAGCTTTGCCCATAAATTTTCAATAGGATTGAGATCAGGGCTTTGTGATGGCCACTCCAAAACATTGACTTTGTTATCCTTAAGCCACTTTGTAACCAATTTGGCAGTATTCTTCGGGTCATTGTCCATTTGGAAGACACATTTGTGCCCAAGCTTTAACTTCCTGGCTGATGTCTTGAGATGTTGCTTCAGTATTGCCACATAATGTTGTTTCCTCATGATGTCATCTATTTTGTGAAGTGCACCAGTCCCTCCTGCAGCAAAACAACCCCACAACATGATGCTGCCACCCCCGTGTTTCACAGCTGGGATGGTGTTCTTAGTCTTGCAAGCTTCTCCCTTTTTCCTCCAAAAGTAACGATGGTCATTATGACCAAACAGTTCAATTTTAGTTTCGTCAGACCACAGGACATGTCTCCAAAAATTAAGGTCTTTGTTCCTATGTGCATTTGCAAACATTAATCTGGCTTTTTTATGTTTCTTTTGGAGTAATGGCTTACTGGCAGAGTGGCCTTACTGCCCATGTCGATACAGTACTCGTTTCACTGTAGATAATAACATACTCTTACAAGCTTTAGCCAGCATCTTCACAAGGTCTTTTACTTTTGTTCTTGGGTTGATATGCACATTTCGTACCAAAGCATGTTCATCTCTGGGACACAGAACCCGTCTCCTTGCTGAGCGGTATGATGGCTGGATATTCCCATCTTGTTTGTACTTGCATATAATTGTTTGTATAGATGAACGAGGCACCTTCAGGTATCGGGAAATTGCATCCAAGGATGAACCAGACTTGTGCAAGTCCACAATTCTCTTCCTGATATCTTGGCTGATTTCTTTAGACTTTCCCATGATGTTACACAAAGAAGCAGTGTGTTTCAGGTGTGCCTTAAAATACATCCACAGGTGTGTCTCTAATTAACTCAGATGTTGCCAATAAACCTTTCAGAAGCTTCCAAAGAGATGACATCATCATATGGGCTATCCCAAATTGTTTAAAGGCATAGTAATCTAAGTTTATGTACACTTTTGACTTTGCAGAAAGTAATAATAATAATAATAATAATAAATGCCTTAAAAATTGTCTCTCTCTCATTATTCTGGCATTTGACAAATATAAATTATTTTGTTAATCCTAATTGACCTAAAACGGGAAAGGTTTATTCTGATTTCATGTCAGATAGTGAGAAAAACATGCATGTGTGTCTTTTTATATAGTATATGTAAACTTTTGGTTTCAACTATATACAGTGGGGAAAAAAAGTATTTAGTCAGCCACCAATTGTGAAAGTTTTCCCACTTAAAAAGATGAGGCCTGTAATTGTCATCATAGGTAGACCTCAACTATGAGAGACAAAAATGAGAAAACATATCTAGAAAATCACACTGTCTGATTTTTAAAGAATTTATTTGCAAATTATGGTGGAAAGTAAGTATTTGGTCACCTACAAACAAGCAAGATTTCTGGCTCTCATAGGCCTGTAACTTCTTCTTTAAGAGGCTCCTCTGTACTCCACTCATTACCTGTAGTAATGGCTCCTGTTTGATATTGTTATCAGTATAAAAGACACCTATCCACAACCTCAAACAGTCACTCTCCAAACTCCACTATGGTGAAGACCAAAGAGCTGTGGAAGAACACCAGAAACAAAATTGTAGACCTGCACCAGGCTGGGAAGACTGAATCTGCAATAGGCAAGCAGCTTGGTGTGAAGAAATCAACTGTGGGAGCAATAATTAGAAAATGGAAGACATACAAGACCACTGATAATTTCTCTCCATCAGGGGCTCCACGCAAGATCTTACCCCGTGGGGTCAAAATGATCACAAGAACGGTGAGCAAAAATCCCAGAACCACACGGGGGGACCTAGTGAATGACCTGCAAAAAGCTGGGGCTAACGTAACAAAGGCTACCGTCAGTAGCACACTACGCTGCCAGGGACTCAGATCCTGCAGTGCCAGACGTGTCCCCCTGCTTAAGCCAGTACATATCCGGGCCTGCCTGAAGTTTGCTAGAAAGCATTTGGATGTTCCAGAAGAGTATTGGGAGAATGTCATATGGTCAGATGAAACCAAAGTAGAACTGTTTGGTAGAAACACAACTCGCCGTGTTTGGAGGAGAGTGAATGCTGAGTTGCATCCAAAGAACACCACACCTAGCATGCGGGTGGCAACATCATGCTTTGGGGCTGTTTCTCTGCAAAGGGACCAGGACGACTGATCCGTGTACATAAAAGAATGAATGGGGTCATGTATCGTTAGATTTTGAGTACAAACCTCCTTCCATCAGCAAGGGCATTGAAGATGAAACGTGGCTGGGTCTTTCAGCATGAATGATCCCAGGCACACCGCCAGGGCAATGAAGGAGTGGCTTCGTAAGAAGCATTTCAAGGTCCTGGAGTGGCCTAGCCAGTCTACAGATCTCAACCCCATAGAAAACCTTTGGAGGGAGTTGAAAGTCCATGTTGCCATGCGACAGCCCCAAAACATCACTGCTCTAGAAGAGATCTGCATGGAGGAATGGGCCAACATACCAGCAACAGTGTGTGCCAACCTTGTGAAGACTTACAGAAAACATTTGACCTTTGTCATTGCCAACAAAGGATATATAATAAAAGTATTGAGAGGAACTTTTGTTATTGACCAAATATTTATTTTCCACCATAATTTGCAAATAAATACTTAAAAAAATCAGACAATGTGATTTTATAGATATGTTTTCTCATTTTGTCTCTCATAGTTGAGGTCTACCTATGATGTCAATTACAGTCCGGCATCATCTTTTTAAGTGGGAGAACTTGCACAATTGGTGGCTGACTAAATACTTTTTTCCCCACTGTATATACAGTGCTGGCCAAAAGTATTGGCACACCTGCAATTCTGTCAGATAATACTCAATTTCTTCCAGAAAATGATTGCAATCACAAATGCTTTGGTAATAATATCTTCATTTCATTTGTCGTCAATGGAAAACCACAGAAAGAATTGTCAAAAAGCCAAATTGGATATAATTCCACACCAAACATAAAAAAGGGGGTGGACATAAGTATTGGCACCCTTTGAAAAATCATGTGATGCTTCTCTAATTTGTGTAATTAACAGCACCTGTTACTTACCTGTGGCACATAACAGGTGGTGGCAATAACTAAATCACACTTGCAGCCAGTTGAAATGGATTAAAGTTGACTCAACCTCTGTCCTGTGTCCTTGTGTGTACCACATTGAGCATGGAGAAAAGAAAGAAGACCAAAGAACTGTCTGAGGACTTGCGAAGCAAAATTGTGAGGAAGCATGAGCAATCTCAAGGCTACAAGTCCATCTCCAAAGACCTGAATGTTCCTGTGTCTACCGTGCGCATTGTCATCAAGAAGTTTAAAGCCCATGGCACTGTGGCTAACCTCCCTAGATGTGGACGGAAAAGAAAAATTGACGAGAGATTTCAACGAAAGATTGTGCGGATGGTGGCTAAACAACCTCGACTAACATCCAAACAAGTTCTAGCTGCCCTGCAGTCCGAGGTTACAACAGTGTCAACCCGTACAATCCGTCGGCGTCTGAATGAAAAGGGACTCTATGGTAGGATACCCAGGAAGACCCCACTTCCGACCCAGAGACATAAAAAAGCCAGGCTGGAGTTTGCCAAAACTTACCTGAGAAAGCCAAAAACTTTTTGGAAGAATGTTCTCTGGTCAGATGAGACAAAAGTAGAGCTTTTTGGGAAAAGGCATCAACATAGAGTTTACAGGAAAAAAAAAAGAGGCCTTCAAAGAAAAGAACACGGTCCCTACAGTCAAGCATGGCGGAGGTTCCCTGATGTTTTGGGGTTGCTTTGCTGCCTCTGGCACTGGACTGCTTGACCGTGTGCATGGTATTATGAAGTCTGAAGACTACCAACAAATTTTGCAGCATAATGTAGGGCGCAGTGTGAGAAAGCTGGGTCTCCCTCAGAGGTCATGGGTCTTCCAGCAGGACAATGACCCAAAACACACTTCAAAAAGCACTAGAAAATGGTTTGAGAGAAAGCACTGGAGACTTCTAAAGTAGCCAGCAATGAGTCCAGACCTGAATCCCATAGAACACCTGTGGAGAGATCTCAAAATGGCAGTTTGGAGAAGGCACCCTTCAAATCTCAGGGACCTGGAGAAATTTGCCAAAGAAGAATGGTCTAAAATTCCAGCAGAGCATTGTAAGAAACTCATTGATGGTTACCAGAAGCGGTTGTTCGCAGTTATTTTGTCTAAAGGTTGTGCTACCAAGTATTAGGCTGAGGGTGCCAATACTTTTGTCTGGCCCATTTTTGGAGTTTTGTGTAAAATGATCAATGATTTGACTTTTTTTTCATTCTCTTTTGTGTTTTTTCATTGCAAGCAAAATAAATGAAGATATTATTACCAAAGCATTTGTGATTGCAATCATTTTCTGGAAGAAATTGAGTATTATCTGACAGAATTGCAGGGGTGCCAATACTTTTGGCCAGCACTGTATCTTACTGCTACTCCCAATAGAAATCAAATGTCCTATTCACAGATCATCTCTCTATAAAATAGAAAAAGTTTAAAAGATGTATTATTTGCCTATTAGTGTAAAAAATTAAAGGCCAGCACAAATGGTATTACCCCTTTTAATAAAAGCTGAACCCCTTGAATATTTTGTATATCTTTTTAATCCAGATATGTTACAGTGCTCCACATCCCTGGTTCGTATGGTGCTTTTTAAGGCTGAGTTTACAAGACGTGTTTTTGTTGAATAACTGCACGAGGTTTTTAATTGTAGTAATGAGCAGCACTTTACTATGCATCTCATCCATCAGCCCCAACGCCATGCACAGTAACACTCAGTGAGAGGCAGAAACAGCTCTCTATACAGAAGTCAGAGAAAGAATAAAGAGATGCAGGATTTCACAGAAATGATCCAATATTAAAACATATTACAAATCAGCACAAAATGTCCTACTGTGACACAGTTAACAACATGTAAAACCTTTATAGGTGAAAAACCATTAAGCACTCTAGTAAAAGATATGACATGTATTTTAGAATAAATGTCCTCTTACCAATAAGGATTTGGCCACAGCGTATAGATGGACTATTTGGAATAAAACCGTGCACAACAAGCTTCTCAGGGCTAGTCCACCGGTGTGCTGTGTCATGTCCTCCTTGCTTTTCCAGTCTCTTACTGTTCTTTGAAGACTGATGAATGATCCCTAGGAGTTTCTGGAGTAGGCAGAGCTTCTCATGTGGTCCACTGTCAAGTAACCGGTTTGGATTCACATAAAGGCAAACATCCTTGTATTGCTGATGAACAAGCATTCCAGTTTTGAGGCTGGGCTGGTGCTTAAGGATGGAAGTAGGTCCTGTTGGTCCATTTAGTCTAGAAGACCTTTTCTTGCTGATGCGCTTGTTCCTCAAAAGTTTTGCAAGCTTTTTGAAACGTGGCTCATTTTTATTTTTCTTGGTATTTTCTGCAATAACTTCTGCTACATTTTCACAAAATCTGACATGGTTTACACCTGCATTCAGAGGTAGAATTGCCTCTTCCTCTCCTTCACTCAACTCAAGATAAAACAGTTCTCCATTCCGCTCTACACTCTCCAACCACTCCGGCTCCAAGTCACTACAAAAAGATTCAACAAAAAAAGATTATTAAAGCCTGAAATGAAACTAAAGTAAAATAGCACAACTATGAGTCAGCACTAAAGTCCAATGGGATGGTTGATGGACAGAGGAGGAGAGGAGGAGTTGTAGTATTTGGAGACGAGCTATGCCTACTAAAGTAAGGCATGCTTGCTGTGTCTACTGGTCAAATCAGCAGGACCGGTGCTGCATACTGGAGAAGCTGTAACAATTGGGTTCTCGACTCGAATCACTAGGAAAGTGACACAGTTTTTATTGCCAGAGAAGACGACAATTGGCTTAATGAACTAAACCTATTCTTCAACAGATTTGATCACACACCAGCTCCCACCCCAGTATGTCCTTCAGCTCCCCCCACCACAATGACTTCTCCCCATGCGGCCACTTCCCAACAGACCAGTAAATCCAGAAATCCGTCTTTATCTGGCCACAGTCTGACCTTCACACGGGCCCAGGTGAGGAAGGAGATGAAAAAGATCAAGGCGAGGAAAGCCACAGGGCCAGATGACATCAGTGCAAGGCTAATTAAGACTTGCGGGGACCAGCTGTGTGGTATAATTACATATATGTATAATATGAGCCTGAGGCAGGAAATAGTCCCTGAATTATGGAAATCTTCTTGTGTGGTACCAGTTCCAAAGAAACCCCACCCTATGGACCTCAACGACTACAGACCTGTAGCACTGACATCCCACCTGATGAAGATCTTGGAGAGATTGGTTCTCACACATCTCCGCCCTCTAGTGAGCCCCGCTATGGACCCCCTCCAGTTTGCTTATCGGCCGGGCATTGGGGTAGATGATGCCATCATCCATCTTCTGCACAGGGCTCTGTCTCACCTGGAGAAACCAGGGAACACAGTGAGAATAATGTTCTTTGACTTCTCCAGTGCTTTTAACACCATACAGCCCAGGTTATTGAGGGACAAGCTGGGCCTTGCTGGAGTGGACCACCACCTCTCCAACTGGATCCTAGACTACCTCACAAATCGACCTCAATACGTGAGAGCCCAAGACTGTGTGTCAGGTACCGTGATCTGTAATACGGGGGCACCTCAGGGTACGGTTCTCGCCCCTTTCCTCTTCACACTGTACACTGCAGATTTTAGGTGCAACTCATCCAGCTGCTACCTACAGAAGTATTCTGACGACTCTGCAATAGTGGGTCTCATCACAGATGATGATGACAGGGAGTACAGAGAACTGAACCGGGATTTTGTGGACTGGTGCCACCGGAACCACCTGAAGATTAACGCGGGGAAGACCAAGGAGATGGTGGTGGACTTCCGCAAAGGCAGAAGCCCTCCTAAACCAGTGGACATCCTGGGGACGGGCATCGAGATTGTGAACACCTATAAGTACCTGGGTTTGCTCCTTAATAATAAGCTGGACTGGGCAGATCATATGGAGGTCCTGTACAGGAAGGGCCACAGCAGGCTCTATCTGCTTAGGAAACTGAGAGCCTTTGGAATCCGGGGGGCACTTCTTAGATCTTTCTTCAACTCGGTAGTGGCATCAGCCATCTTCTTTGGAGTGGCCTGCTGGGGGAGCAGTATATCAACCAGGGACAGAAATAAACTTGACAAGCTGATTAGAAGGGCCAGCTCTGTCCTGGGGAGCCCACTGGACCCAGTGCAGGTGGTGGGTGACAGAAGGATACTGTCCGTGGTGAGCTCCATGCAGAAGAAGAAGTCCCATCCCATGCATGAGACTGTGATCGCGCTGAACAGAACTGTCAGTGACCGACTGCTCCACCCTAGGTGTGAGAAGGAGCGCTATCGGAAGTCTTTCCTCCCCACCGCGGTTAGGCTGTACAACCAACACCGACCTAAGCGGAGATCATTACACACAGAGAACTGAAATATCTCTCTTCCTATTCAATCCCCCCCCCCCCCTCCTCTGCTACGTCCTATCTGTCTATCTGCTATTAATGTAATGCCTCTCACCTTGGAACATTCCTGTACATGTTGTATCTGCTTATCTTTGCTGCTGTAACACACTGAATTTCCCCATTGTGGGACTATTAAAGGACTATTATTATTATTATTATTATTATTATTATTAACATGTGGCACTCTATTCTGAATACTGCCCAGAACATGTACTATTGTCCAATTTGCATAGATCATCCTTGTTCTGGCAAAACAATTAGAACCCACTGAAGTATGATGTCCCATGGTATCTGTAAGTAGCAAGATGTAGCCTCCATGGTTTGGTGTCACAGTAGGTCTTTTGGGGGAATTGACCAGACAGGGTAATCTCCAAACCCTACTACACCAATGATCCTTGGGCCTTTATGACCAGTTCACAACTTTCGCTAGGTACTACCCACTGCATACTGGAAATACCCCACAAGATCTCCCACTTTGAAGAAGTCTTGAAACCGTAGACTAAAGCTGGATTCACATCAGCATTTGGCTCTCTGTGCAAAATCAGTTTTTGAATCAGTCTCAAAAAATGATTTTAAATGGTTCGTTTTAAATCCCATTGATTTCAATTTCAATTCTGATCCTTATGCTTACCCATTTTTTGGCTTTGAAGCAGGTCATGGAGAGTGACAGTTCTTCGCCACTACCAATTATAGTATACTAAAAAAAATGCTACTTGCTGAGAGCCTAGTCACACTGCTACAGATATCAATATACATCAAAGCTAAGTGGATTTTAATGTCCATAAATTCACCACTGTTGAATTTCATTATATCTTTGTAAAATGATCTGAAGCTCTGCTGCTCACCACCTCCACACGACTAACTTCTCAGAGAGTGGAAGAATTCTACCACAAGAAACTCAGGGTTACTTACTTTTTTTCTTAAATAAATCATGGGAATGAAAAGCAGATGCCCCCTCCTAAGACAGAAACAGCTCATATAAGCATTTTAGTATTCAGCCACAGCTAAAGCAGCATTTACACAGCACAGCCTCATTCATTTGTGGCTTTCAGATGGGAGACTGAATAAACAAGCATATCCACAAGGGCTGGGCTATTCTTTAGAAATGTTCAACATGAATGACATCTTTCTAATTCCGCTGCTGCTTTCTCCTTTACAATCATTGGACAGGACCTTACTTTGTGTGTCTTGGGGCACAAAGACCAACTTTTTTAAAGGTTTTGTTCTGCTAAGCTTCTCAAGTTAGACCCTTTTTCAACACCAATTGCTTAAAACCTTGAAAAAATGCTTTGATATTCCAAAAAATCTTAATGCACAAAACAAAAGATTGAACTTTCACTATAAAGTTTTCCTTAGTTTACTTATAGTAGTACCTACACAGGGCAACATTTTGGAGTAGATATTAAGCTGAAGATCGTGCAGGAGCTTTTAACATGTTTAGAATTCTTTTATTATTTTTTTCAGTATTTTTTTGTGGCAGTTTTTATTTTAGGGGCATGGTCTTAATTATAGTGCAACAGCACAGTCCTACCTAAAATACTAAATCTACATTAGATTTGGGCATGGATTCTCAAATCTCTATTCATAAGAAAATCCTTAAAAGGGTTGTTTGGGATAAATAAATATTGGCAATTTAAGCTAAACACCCCCACACCTCCCCAGCTACCTTCTAAATTACTTAATGTACCAAAAATCTATATTTACCTATATCGCCGGGACGGTATTGTGACCGCTCCAGGCATATTTTCCGGAGACGTTTCATTTCCCAGAAGGGGGAAAATGGAAAGTGACCTATACTAACCCACCCCCTCCACCCCATCATACTTATCTGTCTTCTGGTCCGGTTCTATTGCGCAGGCGTGGGTGGCCGGAAGAAGTCAAGAAAAGGAGGTGCTGGCCGCCCAAAAGAAGTGATGCCCTGTGCCTAGAAGGTCCGGACCGGAAGTCAGGCAAGTATGATGGGGTGGGGGAGGGGGGCGAGTTAGGAAGGGCTAGTAGTGGGCGGGCTAGCTAGGGAAACAGGGAAGGCGAGGGATTAAGAATGGGAGGTGGAGGGAGTGAGACAAGGAGGTGGAGGGAGTTAGCTCCGAGTGGCCCAAGGTATCATGGTAGTTGTAGGAAAACACAGAACAGGAAGATACCCATGTAAACAAATGCAGAAGATCCCAGGAGCTCACAAAGAAACCCAGAAATCACTCAAAACACTGCTAAAATGTATTTGGGTGCACTTATTAACCTATTAATAGCACTAACAGACCTCTTTTTTGAAAAATGATTTAAACCCTTTTAACCCTTTCGCTGCCAGGGGTCTACGGATATTTTGAACCACTGGTAGCCAGAGCAATTTAAACAGTTTTGAGATGGACAAATAAAACTAAAAATTATACCAACTACCCATATCTATATATTTTCTGAAATTAGACACCTGCAGAATTGTCAAAATGCCACTTGGTACTGTATACAAACAGGCACCTTCATGCAATTTTGATTTAAAGTGTATGTTTTATAAAAAAAAAAAAAAAAAAATGCATCCACCCTAATGCTTTTTCGTGGTCCCTGCCTGCCCCCCCCCCCATTTTGGGCGCAATTCGGTTTACTAGGGCTATTTGGCTTACATGTCATAAAATATTTCCACTTGCCTCACGACATTCCTCTATGGTGTCTTTTCTCTTCAACCCGCTCCTCCCAGGGGGGCTGTCAGCAGCCATGGTGCACCCCTGGAGCAGGTTAGGCCTGTTCCACGTGGCTGACTTGATTGACCCACTATCCCTGGAGATCACGCCCTTTGACTACTTCACTTCTACTCTGCACTTGCTTTGCTCTGAATGGTTTCACTACCAGCAGATAGCCCACTTTATGTCTACCCTGTTTGGGGCTCTGCGGGTTTCCGTCCCTTCTACTTTTGAGAGGCTGTGTTGTGCCAGCACCTCTACGAAAGGACCGATTTCAGACATTTATTGACTATTATCCTCTCCGGAGGTTCAGTGTCCCCCGACTTATAAATGCATGACTTGCTGGACTGAGGCTTTGGGTAAGCAGAACTCACCAGCACAATGGAAGATTATATGGTCCCGTGCAGCTAAATCCTCTACCTGCATAACTTTCCGTGAGACTCAGTATAAGATTCTGATGCACTGCTACTATACCCCGGTTCTTCTCCATACTCTTAATCCTAGCGTCCCCTCCTCATGCTGGAGATGCCTTTTGGAGGAAGGAACACTGCTCCATATTTTTTGGGGCTGTCCTCTGATCCGACCCTATTGCCTGGAGGTTAGGGCCATGACTGACACGCTTTTTCTCCAAGGCGTTCCACTTCATCCTCTACTGCATCTCCTCAATTTACTACCCAGACATCTGAAGAAGACATCTAAATTGTTTTATATATGTACACACACACACACACACACACACACACACACACACACACACACACACACACACACACACACACTGCAGCTAAGACTCTGGTGGCTCTTCATTGGAAGAGTACTCAGCCTCCCACAGGCCTGGCCCTGGTGGCTCGTATTAAGGATGTTAGGAGTTTGGAGTACCTCATGGCCACATTTCACAACAGTCGAGGCCATCCAGTCCATTTGGTCCTCGTGGGATACCTACTGTATCCTTCATGGTCTCTTCATGTCTAGCCTAGGTATTATGGATGGTTTTATTGTGACAAACACAAATAAGTAAAAAAAAAATAAAAAATGCACTAACACATATATTTGCACCTAAAACTCCTATTTAATCGTACATTCACACAAAACACATAAAATAATAGATCAAGGTGTACAAAATTTATATATACACACCGCAAACAACTACAACAATAGCTTGTACCCTCAAAAACACTAATACAGAAGACAAGCAATGTTTTGCAGTTATTCACCAATATGTTTAAAATCTATACTGCACATAATAAGCTGTGACTGTGATACTAAAATCTAACTTTTTTTTTTTTTTTAGATTGCACAGCATACCGTATATAAAAACACAACTTAATATTTCATATATACAACCACCTTCATGCAACTTTGCAGCAAACAGAGATTACAAGCAAAACACACAAATTCAAATTTGCCATTAAAGTGCATACTCAATTAACCCCTTTCTGCAAACAAAATGTACTTTTCAAAAAACTGCAAGATGTGAGGAATTCATACATAACACACACACACACACTATATATTGTGCATGCAAATTAAATAGGAGCTTACATAAAAATATAATTTTCTATCCCCCTATAAAAATTGTAGAACTTTCTACGTTCATTTCTAGTGATAACATCATGTAACAATTTTCAAAAAAATATTTGTTCCCAGTTAAGTGTGTTTTCCTGATTTTTGTACCTTAAATGAATAGAAAAGAGTTATTATTCCCTGTAAACTTTGCTTTTGTGGTCAGCACAATGATATTTTGAAATTGATCTATTTTTAAGGATATTCGCAATATTTCAAGATACTTAAGAAGCTTCTGGAATTGTGAGAACTATCAAGAAGTTTCTAGAACTGCCCAGAATTATCTAGAACTTTCTGGGACTGTACAGAATTGTAGGTAGCTGTATAACTACAGTTATATAGGGCCACTATAGCCCTTCCTGAGAGACGGAGAGACAGGATCTAATTGATTTGGATTGCATAGTAAGTGGGCAATGGCCATCACAGACAAAGGGGAATTGACCTAGACAGACAGGTGTGAATTCAATATCTATTCAGATTCTGATAACGACAGTATTCACACTTCACCTCACACCCATTACAGGAGGAGCTTAGGAATGTAAATGTATATATTGTTACTCTGGTACCAGGTGATCAATCTTGCTCTGCTGAATCCTCAGTACACTCTTGAACTTTAATACTGCATGGAATAAAGACCATTTTTATCAAGTTTGGAGAGACATCCTTTTTCCTTACAGTTCACAGCAACTTAGTCAATTTAGATGGCATCAAGAGGTTGCATACATCCAGCAGACGCATTTTGCTACGTATGTGGCCAGTTTATAAAGACAAGAGCGAAAAAGTACTCTGTGGGAGCATCTGCTAAGATGTGTGAGGCCTACAAAGCATACTTCGGCATGCCTGTTGGTGACCAAGACAAACCATGGGCTCCTCATTTCACATGTGAGCACTGCAAGAAAACTCTTGAAGGTAAGTGGATAAATGCTACTCTCTTAAATAGCAGATTAACTGTGTTAATATTGTAAATATCACTAGTCATTAGTGTGAAATAGGCCTAAATCAAATTCTCAATCCAAATATTATTCTGACTGTATAAATGAGAAGATGCTAAATCGTCTGTTTCTATAGTAAAAATACATAATTTTCGTTGCCGTGGTCACAAAAGCGAAGTTTATGATGAATGTAAGCAATTTTTAATTTGTTTTAGACATAAGCAATTGGAATATAACATTTAAAAGCTGGGAACAAAATTTGTGTTACATAGTGTAATCATTATTGTTATTATTTTAGCGTGTAACCGATATTGCTAGAGGCGTATTTTACTCTATTCTATCAGATATGGACAGGGTCTATCAGATATGGACAGGGTCAAATGTAAACTTTATTGATAACTTTGTGTGTGTGTTGTGTGTTTGGTGCAACTCTTTTGGCGCTGTGATCTAGACGATGATAAACGTCTGGGTCACAGCACCAATAAACTTCCTGGTTATGTTCAGAGGGGTATTACATTATCCCTCTATGTGACAATCGGAGAGCAAACCTTTTAAAAGAGGAGATTGCTTATCTTCATAGCCTTAACTGATCCTGGGATATCAGCATTAGTAGTAAGGACATATTAGATACTTCTTCTGCTATAAAAGTGCCACCCTGGGAGGACGTATAAATATGTGGATGGCAGGGAAAGGGGTAAAGAGGACTTTTCACCATCTCCAACAAGTCCAACTGTTTACATAAAATAATAGCTGCTGCTCCACTGATTTTGGCACAGCTATAATATTTTCTCTAGCCCCACCATTCCCAAGCAAACAGTGCAGTTAGTTTTGGCGCTGATTGCATTTCCCCTAGCGTAGGAGTTGCTTGTTGTCCCATGAATAACAGATGCCAGAGAAGGGGGAAGGGTGGCTACTATAGCCTATATAAGCCTGGGTCTGGAGGGTCTCTGGGCTCACTCAGCAAGGAAGCAGCTAGCCATAGCTGGGGTGTCCCCTCTGGACAAGAGCATCTTGCAAACATTTCAAGATCCACCAAATCCTAAGTATTATTCTGTTTTATGCCCTTTTATTTTTATAGCCGTTTTGTATTGTGTGTCATTTTTTATTTTTATATTTGTAGTACTGAACCATTTTGATATTAAAGTGTTAACTTTAGGATTACTTTGTGTATACTCTATGAACCCATTACCTTTTTGAAGTGTGTATGTGAGTGAGGTTTCTGCTGAACCTGAATCAGCAGTGGTGGCAGCGTGTATCTGGGGGTGCGTTTGAAGATTCAACACCAAAATCCTCATCAAATCTGTTAACATGTCCCCTTCAATGTATTAGAATGGAGATTTTGTAACCCCATTCACATTTTCTGAAAAAGGTCTAGGAGAATATTTGTCTATGCCATGGATAAAATCATCCATTAGAAGTATAAGCATGTTCATTCCTTTTTGCGGATTTGGCACAGAAAAGCTGTGGATTATACCCACTTTTATTCGCATCCACTGCATGTCAACTGCACATCCATGGCAGGAATCAGTTTCAACCTTGAATTTCTGTTGCATGTTTTCTTATAGATACCACTAGATTTTTATGGAAGCCTAGACAGTGAACAGTGAAGACGTACATTTGCCCAGATGTTTATATTTGGAAGACTAGCTCCAATTACATCATTATTTTCCTTAGAAAACATACCATTTAATTTTTACATGCACACTCTCGGTTTCACTTGGTAACAGATCAGCAGATCTACCACAAGGCCTGGCATATCGACATGAAAGTCACAAAAATTTGATTAAAAAAAAATAAAAGATAAAGTGTGAGCTGAAAAGTGAGCCCAAATTATAGACAACATTTACAACAGCTCCTGTGTCAGCCCTAGCTGTCAGAATAGTATCAAGGTACACATCATGAGTCTTATTGCTGAGCACATTAGTCATCAATGACTCCTCACATGGTGACTGTGAGCAAAGGACTCACCCTGACAAAGTTTACATTTACTAGTGAATGAAAAGAAGAGCAAACAAAAAAAGTTAAACAACAAGAAGATGGACTGCAATATGTAATGTATGTAAGCCTACTGTGATAATATAAATTTCAGGAGTCAATTTCTGCTGTATCCAGAAAAATAAGGTGGAAATGCTTAGAACTATTGGTCACAGACAATTTCTCCACAAATTCCCAAACGTCCATCCAGATTTTCTATTTGGCATTGAAATTTCCATAGTGATGAACATTCCATTATATAGATGTTTGGGAAGCTTATAAGCATACATGACTCAGTGGTTCACACTGTTGCCTTGCAGCGTTGGAGTCCTAGGTTCGAACTTGACCATAAGACCACATCTGCAAGGAGTTTGTATGTTCTCCCTGTGTTTGCGTGGATTTCCTCCGGGTACTTTGGTTTCTTCCCACACTCTAAAGACATACTGCTATACGGGACAGTGATTGACAATGTCTGTAAAAGCACTGTGGAATATGATAGCGCTATATAAATAAGCAAAATAAATAGATAAGCGTCCAGAGTCTGGAATCATAGCTGTCAGCCGCATGAGTGTTCAGCCAAAAGATAACTATTATTAATCACCTATACTGAGAATAGCCATTGGACCATATACACCTACGCATTAAAGGGATTTTCTGGCGGTGAATAATTTTATCAAAAGGTTCATACTGGTTTTAAATAGTAAAAGTTGGGACCAGGAAGCAGAGTCTGGTGGGAAATCTCATAATGGAAGTGCCAGGGCATCAGTGAGGTCAGTACTATTTTTTTAACCCGTTATAAGTCTTTTGGCCAACGTTACATGGATTCTACCACCTCCCCCAAGCATATGAAATAGCCACCATTGTGTTAAAGAGCACATTGCAGTGATAAATAACATACTTTTGCTATGTATGTCACTTTTGTAGATTTAGAGAAACACAACTTTGAAGTGTTAAGCAAATGAGGCAGTTGGTGCACTGGAGGGCGGGCCTTCAGCCCTTGGAGCACTGCTCCTGCTGCTGACGTAGGATAGGTGATGGCAGGAGGAGATTCAACTTGCACTGCACAGTGTTGTGCAGGAGATGGTATGGGTTTAAGTGGCAAGAGGAGTGCGCCTGGGACCTGAAGGTCTGCCTGAAGTTCACCAATTCCCTCATTTGCATAAGACTTTAAAGTTATTTTTCTCCAAATAAACAAAAGGTATGATATTTATCACTCTGCTCTGTAACACGGTGGTGACAGGTGAATATGCTTGGGAGAGATGGTAGACTCCCTTTACAAGTGGAGATGATTGTGCCTGGTACCCCTGAGAATGTGCTCAAATTAGAGCTGGACGATTATGACCTCAATAAAAATCAAGTTTAACTTAAAATTTCACCTCGATTACGATTAAAGAACAATTACTTTAGGACATTTCTCTTTTTATATACCATGTCCCTATTTATATGCCACGCCATGCCCCTGAATTTTGGTTTCATTAATCTCATATCAGCAATGCTGATTGGAAAGTCAGGGTGAGACAGGATGGCATGATGCGAAATACCTGAAGAAGTCAATGTGTGCAAGTTCATATGAAATAATTGAGCAGACTTTCAGACTCAGATTGTGGTTAATTGTCCAATCCTT
This sequence comes from Leptodactylus fallax, assembly GCA_947044405.1. NCBI lineage: Eukaryota > Metazoa > Chordata > Amphibia > Anura > Leptodactylidae > Leptodactylus > Leptodactylus fallax. The sequence goes on from CAMRHE010000012.1 coordinate 7,057,600, forward strand.
AAGTGAAATCAGTAGTCTTTTCTCCTCTACTGTAAACCCTGTAGCTTTCTATGTTGTCTAGTCTCCCACCCACAAGTAGATTGGCAACTACAAATGACAGCCATTACAGTAGATGGGTTGTCACCAAGCTGTCCACATACCTTGAAGGGTCCATGGTGCTCAGAGAAGTGCTGTGACCTCTTCACTATTCACATGACATGCCATATGTTTCATAGTGGCCATGCCATGTAATGACAGCTTTGTCCCATTCACTTCAATGGGACAAGGCTGTAACTTCAGAATATTGCACAGCCTCATGGTGTCAGACCCCCACTGATCTCTTATTGATCACCTATCCTGAGGATAGGTCATCAATAGAAAGGAGTTGGATAACCCCTTTAAGTTGAAGGACATCTGTCAGCAGAAAAAAATGCATATAGAACCAAGCAAGGGACCTTAAAGAGGTCATACTCTTGTTTCCAAATATGCCTTATATGTCTTATTCAGCTCTGATGCCTCATTTTCATATAAATCACAATTTCCTTGTTATGAAAATGAGGGGAAAGTGTTCCCCCCCCCCTCAAATTCCTGGCTGCGTTGTACTAGTCTGACATTATGTGCAGTCTGATTCTGGAAGTCCAAGGGAGACCTTCAATCAGGTACTGGACAGTGGAGTTTGATATGGTTTATAATAGGGAAACTAGAACAAAGACTGTAGCTATGCAAGCTTGAAAAAAAACAAACCCACAGCACTTTTCCCTCATACACTAGGTTCACACCTGCGTTAAAAAAGCGGTTACCCATAGAAACTATAATGTGGTCCGCTGGGTTTCCGCCCGAAAAGGGAAAAAAAAAGCGGAGAGAAGCGCTTTTCTCTCCGCATTTTTCAAGCAGAATGGGGAACGGATTCTCCCAGCTGAGAGCAGGCGCATGTGTGAACCTAGCCTTATTTGCATATTGCAAAAATTGTGATTTGAATGCAAATGAGGCATCAGAGCTGGATAAGACTGGCATATATAGAAACGGGAGAATCTCTTCTGCAAGGTACTGGGCATAGTTGTACACACATTTGAATGCTGACAGAAGTCAAATGAACTGACAAACCTAAATGTGCCCCACTGCTAAAAAAAAACAAAAAAAAAACAAACACACAATAAGATATTATATTATGATATCGTTCAGATCCTTCATCCTGGTGCATGGATGAAAATTACCTTGAAATCGCACATTACATGTATCGCTTCCATGACAACTGGGAGCCATTATTAACTTTGACATTTTTTTCCTTCACAAAGAAGTACAACGTAACACATAACAATGCCATTATCTGACACATGAATGCTAGAAGTTTCTAAAAATATCCATATATTATGGACTATTTAATGAGCTTTAGAATAGAAATTGATAGACAACACTAAAATCTGCATTATTATATGAATACTCTTAATGCCCACCAACCTTTCAGCTTCCATGATTTATCAGTTACTAGCAGAAGGACCCGGCTTCGCACGAGTACCTTTCATTTTTTGTTTGTGTAGTGGCCCCATAAGAATTGGCCAGTTTTGCACTTGACATCCAGTATGGCAGTCCAGTTTAGGTATAGTCTATTTATGGCTATTTATGTTGCTATGGAAACCTGGTAAATGAAATGTGAACTTATATTGGCTGATGCATGTCATATGACTGAATATTTAAGGACCTGCAAACTGCTATTGACTCATACCGGTCATAAATAGCTTGGTTGCTATGGAAACCTGGTGTAAAGCTGTGTGTATGTCAAGAGTGAAGAACTTGCGATTTTCCATTGGTCCATAAGCGTCATGTGATCATGTGTATCCCAGTTTGGATATCAGTGAAAGACCTGCGATCGGTTGTTATGGAAAACCTGGAGTAAAGCTGTGTGTATATGACCTCGTGTAACAATGTCATCCACAGCGCCCTGCCCCTTTAAAGCTGACCTACAGCAGTGAAGAAAAATGGCTGGGTTGTTATGGAAACATGGAGTGCAGCTGTGTGCATGTGGCTGACAATGCCTTGTCAGATTGGAGACAGGCTTGGGTCTGCTGGGTTGTTTCAGCAGCTCGCTGTTGCCTGTGACATACCTTTTCAGATTGGAGACAGGCTTGGGTCTGCTGAGAGTTGTCATTAGCTCGAGCCGCAGCCATGCATTTTGCTGCAGGGGGCATGAGTAGTTTAAAAACGTTTCAATTTATAAGGATGCTGAAATCCAGTATGGCAGTCCAGTCAGTGGCGTAAATACCGGGGTAGCAGTGGTAGTGGCTGCCACAGGGCCTGGGACATTAGGGGTCCTGGCAGGCCCCTGATTTTTTTTTTTTTTTTTTTAAATAGGCCGTTACTTGCTGGTGTAGCACCAGCAGGTAACGGGTCCTATTTACTTACCGATCCCTGCTCCTGCTCATGGCCGCCTGCGCTTCATCTTCTGCGACTGTGAGCAGGAGCGGGGATCGATAAGTAAGAACTGTGGGCCGTAAACCCCACAAACACTGCTATCATTATACTCTGGGGTCTTTTCAGCCCCAGAGTATAATGATTGGAGGCCCCAAGGAGTTGAGGGAACATAAAAAACACTGTTACTTACCTCTCCTGCACTACAGCAGGCTTCGCGCCTCCTTGGTGACGTCCCAGACGTTGGTGGGCCAGTCCAAAGTCATTATACGTCGCGATGCATGCCTGGCTCACGTGACATCTGGTCCAACATTGAAGAGGTAGCGGGAAGTGCACATTATACTATATGAAGGGGCCACTATGGGGCATAATACTGTGTGCAAGGGCCACTATGGGGCATAATAGTGTGTGCAGGAGCCACTATGGGGCATAATTAGTGTGTGCAGGAATGCAGTTTGTGCAGGGGGGGGTTGCCGGGGGGGGGGGTCCCATGTCAAATGTTCGCCTTGGGGCCCAGCCATTCCTAGTTACGCCACTGAGTCCAGTATTGGTACAGTCTATTTATGGCTGTGTTGTTATGGAAACCTGGTAAATTAAATGTGAACTTGTATTGGCTGATACACGTGATATGACTGAATATTTAAGGACCTGCGAACTACTATTGACTAATACAGGTCATAGATAGCTTGGTTGCTATGGAAACCTGTGTGCCTGAGGAGACTAAGCACCTGCAAGCTTCTATTGGCTGATAAGGGACATGTGACTGTGTGTATGGCAGTTGGAATATGAGTGAAAGATTTGCAGGCTTGTATTAGCTAATGCTGGTTATTTTTTGGGAATACTGTATCTCATGAATGGTACATCCTTTAAAGCTGAGACCCAGTCTAAAATATTTCCGGACACCTGAAGTACATGTGTGCCAAATTTGATGAGGATTGGTCCAGTCGTTTGGTTGCGCATAAAGAACAGACAGACAGAAACTCATTTTTATATATATAAGAGATTACAATACAGCCATGATAAGGCTGACTTTTTTCCTCTGCTGGCTTCAGTTTACAAATGACAGACCGCATTATAATCAATGGGGTCCATCGGCCTCCATGTGTAACCTGTTTTAGCAGTCTGCCTCTGCTTTGTTCGGGTCCCCAAGGGACGAGAATAACGGAAATGCAACACTAGTGTTAGCCTAGAGTAAATGGAAATTCATCTTCAGGTTCATGATGAAATAAATGTTAAGAATCTACATACACAACAATTTACTAATAATAAGGGGAATCTTAGTGAAAAAGTGGCTTTAGTGCGCGGTTCACACCACATGTGAGGCGTAGTTAGAAAACAGAAATGTATTCATAATTTATACTGCTGCGCTAGTCTCTCTCCTCATGTAGCATGTACCAGATGCATGAACAGGCTTGCCCATCCTGTTCATGAAAACAACATTCATTGAAAAAAGGCGCAGCAGCTATTCAGCAATGGGAACATGGAGGCAAACATAGATTTAGATACATTTCCATGGTATGTGTTGTGATGCAACTGGAAAGAAGTCAGATTACAACATATACTATGCACTCTCTCTTTAAGAAACAATATACAGTATATATGTTTGCATGGAATATAGTGTACAGTTTCAGGCTTCAGACATAGCAAAGCTTGGGTGGGTTCAAAGGCGCTCCACCAATAATAATGTAATAGATGGACTACCACAACCAGAAAGATTATCAAAATGACAATTGCTGTCTTCCATCATAGGATACATACAGGGCTTTATCTTCCATTACAAACGTAAATAAACATGATGGAAGATAGCTTCCGCCATGTTGTTTACATTAGTGTCAATGGGAACGGACACAGAATCTGATGTGACCGTTCTCTGTGACAGTTTAATGTCCATTGCTATCATCCTATGATGGAAGACAGCAATGGACATTAGTAACGGTAGTGTAAACTCCCCCTAAGAGAAAAGATATCTAAGGTGTAATAACCATGTTTAAATATATTAAAGTTTAGTAAAGAGATCTCTGTCAGGATCTATTCCTACCCAGGACTAACAGTAACAAGGAGGCATACTCTACATATAGAGGAAAGAAGGTTTCTACACAGACATAAGAAGTTCTGTAATGTAAGAGCAGTGAGAATATGAAAATCTCTTTCACAAGTAGCTATCTGGAGATGGGTTACTAATCCAGGATTTATCCTAGTTGCCAGATTTAGAGTCAAGAAGGATTGTTTCTGTAACATGAAGAAAATTGGTCTCTACCTCATTTTTTCCTTCCTCCGGATCAACATTGTAGGATAACAGGCTGAACTAAATGGATAGATTTTTCTGCATTACAATCTACTGCACTTTAACATACATAAGTTTGCACCCCATGCTTTGAAGTATAAAATTGTGTGTGACGTAAAAGAGAGGCCAACAAAAACGAAAGGACTGTTATTTTTGTGTTTCTTTCCATTAGCTTCAACCATGACTAGCTCTCGACTCACCAACTGAAATGAACAGACAAGATAAACACTCATTGATTTGTATGGAAATACAGTAGAATGCAGAGACCACCACGGGGGGCAGTATCCCAGAAAGAGGTCCAAGCCGGACAACCCCAACAACACTGAGTGAATCTAGCTATATATTTCCATATACAAAAAGTGCACATTAAATTCTATCCAAAGATCTTCTCTCTTACATTAGCAAATGTGAGCATTAAATATTGACATCCATGACAGCAGCGAACAGTGGAGAGGAAGCGGGTTAGGTTACAGCAGCCATACGGAGCACATAGTAACCCAATCTAGAAAGGGATGACAATCATCTAATATACTATTGTTGCCATGATTGTATACAAACTATCAAAGTAGCTGCTCTTATAGAGACGCATCAGGTACACAATCGCACTGACATCTACAAACCCAGGGTTATAAAATCGACAAGACACAGAACCTCTCCTGTATGGGATGTCAGAGGAGAATATAAAAGTTAGTGGAGCTTAACCTGTACAATGCAGAAAGACCTGTAGGCTTGACATACAGTGGGTACGGAAAGTTTTCAGACCCCTTTACATTTTTCACTCTGCTTCATTGCATCCATTTGCTAAAAGCAAAAAAGTTCATTTTATTTCTCATTAATGTACACTCAGCACCCCATCTTGATAGGAAAAAAAACAGAAATGTACAGTGCTGGCCAAAAGTATTGGCACCCCAGCAATTCTGTCAGATAATACTCAATTTCTTCCAGAAAATGATTGCAATCACAAATGCTTTGGTAATAATATCTTCATTTATTTTGCTTGCAATGAAAAAACACAAAAGAGAATGAAAAAAAAGTCAAATCATTGATCATTTTACACAAAACTCCAAAAATGGGCCGGACAAAAGTATTGGCACCCTCAGCCTAATACTTGGTAGCACAACCTTTAGACAAAATAACTGCGAACAACCGCTTCCGGTAACCATCAATGAGTTTCTTACAATGCTCTGCTGGAATTTTAGACCATTCTTCTTTGGCAAATTTCTCCAGGTCCCTGAGATTTGAAGGGTGCCTTCTCCAAACTGCCATTTTGAGATCTCTCCACAGGTGTTCTAGGGGATTCAGGTCTGGACTCATTGCTGGCCACTTTAGAAGTCTCCAGTGCTTTCTCTCAAACCATTTTCTAGTGATTTTTGAAGTGTGTTTTGGGTCATTGTCCTGCTGGAAGACCCATGACCTCTGAGGGAGACCCAGCTTTCTCACACTGGGCCCTATACATTATGCTGCAAAATTTGTTGGTAGTCTTCAGACTTCATAATGCCATGCACACGGTCAAGCAGTCCAGTGCCAGAGGCAGCAAAGCAAGCCCAAAACATCAGGGAACCTCCGCCATGTTTGACTGTAGGGACCGTGTTCTTTTCTTTGAAGGCCTCTTTTTTTTTTCCTGTAAACTCTATGTTGATGCCTTTTCCCAAAAAGCTCTACTTTTGTCTTATCTGACCAGAGAACATTCTTCCAAAAAGTTTTTGGCTTTCTCAGGTAAGTTTTGGCAAACTCCAGCCTGGCTTTTTTATGTCTCTGGGTCAGAAGTGGGGTCTTCCTGGGTATCCTACCATAGAGTCCCTTTTCATTCAGATGCCGACGGATAGTACGGGTTGACACTGTTGTAACCTCGGACTGCAGGGCAGCTAGAATTTGTTTGGATGTTAGTCGAGGTTGTTTAGCCACCATCCGCACAATCTTTCGTTGAAATCTCTCGTCAATTTTTCTTTTCCGTCCACATCTAGGGAGGTTAGCCACAGTGCCATGGGCTTTAAACTTCTTGATGACAATGCGCACGGTAGACACAGGAACATTCAGGTCTTTGGAGATGGACTTGTAGCCTTGAGATTGCTCATGCTTCCTCACAATTTTGCTTCTCAAGTCCTTAGACAGTTCTTTGGTCTTCTTTCTTTTGTCCATGCTCAATGTGGTACACACAAGGACACAGGACAGAGGTTGAGTCAACTTTAATCCATTTCAACTGGCTGCAAGTGTGATTTAGTTATTGCCACCACCTGTTATGTGCCACAGGTAAGTTAATTACACAAATTAGAGAAGCATCACATGATTTTTCAAAGGGTGCTAATACTTTTGTCCACCCCCCTTTTTTTATGTTTGGTGTGGAATTATATCCAATTTGGCTTTTTGACAATTCTTTCTGTGGTTTTCCATTGAAGACAAATTAAATGAAGATATTATTACCAAAGCATTTGTGATTGCAATCATTTTCTGGAAGAAATTGAGTATTATCTGACAGAATTGCAGGGGTGCCAATACTTTTGGCCAGCACTGTAGATATTTTTGCCAGTTTATTAAAAAAGAAAAACTGAAATCTCACATGGTCATAAGTATTCAGACCCTTTGCTCAGTATTGAGTAGAAGCACCCTTTTGAGCTAGTACAGCCATGAGTCTTCTTGGGGATTATGCAACAAGTTTTTCACATCTGGATTTGGGGATCCTCTGCCATTCTTCCTTGCAGATCCTCTCCAGTTCCTTCAGGTTGGATGGTGAATGTTGGTGGACAGCCATTTTCAGGTCTCTCCAGAGATGCTCAATTGGGTTGAGGTCAGGGCTCTGGCTGGGCCAGTCAAGAATGGTCACAGAGTTGTTCCGAAGCCACTCCTTTGTTATTTTAGCTGTGTGCTTAGGGTCATTGTCTTGTTGGAAGGTGAACCTTCGGCCCAGTCTGAGGTCCAGAGCACTCTGGAAGAGGTTTTCTTCCAGGATATCTCTGTACTTGGCTGCATTCATCTTTCCTTCAATTGCAACCAGTCGTCCTGTCCTTGCAGCTGAAAAACACCCCCATAGCATGATGCTGCCACCACCATGTTTCACTGTTGGGATTGTATTGGGCAGGTGATGAGCAGTGCCTGGTTTTCGCCACACATACCGCTTAGAATTAATGCCAAAAAGTTCAATCTTCGTCTCATCAGACCAGAGAATCTTATTTCTCATAGTCTGGGAGTCCTTCATGTGTTTTTCGGCAAACTCTATATGGGCTTTCATATGTCTTGCACTGAGGAGAGGCTTCCTTCTGGCCACTCTGCCATAAAGCCCCGACTGGTGGAGGGCTGCAGTGATAGTTGACTTTGTGGAACTTTCTCCCATCTCCCTACTGCATCGCAGGAGCTCAGCCACAGTGATCTTTGGGTTCTTCTTTACCTCTCTCACCAAGGCTCTTCTCCCACGATTGCTCAGTTTGGCTGGATGGCCAGGTCTAGGAAGAGTTCTGGTCGTCCCAAACTTCTTCCATTTAAGGATTATGGAGGCCAGTGTGATCTTAGGAACCTTGAGTGCTGCAGAAACTCTTTTGTAACCTTGGCCAGATCTGTGCCTTGCCACAATTCTGTCTGAGCTCCTTGGGCAGTTCCTTTGACCTCATGATTCTCAGCTCAAGCTGCTTCTTTAGTTGCATCTTTTCCTGTGTTTTTTTTTTTTTTTTTTTTTAGCCAAACCTAGTAGTGGCTACAGAAAAAATGGTAATTATGCTTCAGGGCTTTTCTTTCCACATTTTTCAAGCAGAATTGGGGACGGAATTCCCGAATGGTCACACAACGCAAGTGTGAACCTAGCCTAAGGTTCTATTTCTACTCTGTTAAAGTGAACTGATGTTAGACCAACAAAAACATTGTGGTAATCTAAAGTTGGTCACATCAGGTGGTCTGTGTCGTTCAGCCATTATATGGATACTAAAATGAAGCTGCAGAAAGGCTGTTGACATTAGCAAAATAGTGGCATATGCACAAATATAGTCAAAAATGTGCACTTTAATCAGTTCAGGTGCACTGTATTATGAGGCTTCAGAACATTATCATCATGTGATGAAGTCTTGTAAATGTAAAAGTTATAGAAGACAGAAATAAGCATTGGCCTTAACAGAAGACAATCACGAATAAAATACTAGCACAGGGGTCAGCAACCTTCGGCACTCTAGCTGCTATGAAACTCCCAACATGCTCCATTCACTTCCATGGGAGTTCCAAGAACAGCAGAGTAAGTATGCATGCTGGGAGTTGAAGTTTTACAACAGCTGGAGTGCCGAAGGTTGCCTACTCCTGTACTAGAGGCTTTAGATGGCAGAATCACCCAAAGATCAAATTCAATATGTTTTTGTGTGTGTAGCTCTAAATAGTTAATTCACCAGGTGGAGGCCAAAAAACTGTCCGACATAGTAAGGAAGATTTACTAAGCTAAATGTGCCAGAATTTGAGATGCCCCACAGATGGAAATGGCAGTGAAAAAAAACAAACATGTTGCATTCATTTTTCACAGACTTTTTTTTTTCAACATTCATGTCCATGAGGCCTAAGACAACTACCAGGTGGTATAAATGTAAACTAGACAGTCTATAGAAGCGACAGATATCCAACATCAGTCACTGTGATACATCTGGCACATTTGCACTATCTTTGTCTAAAGACAGAAAAGATTAGTAAATCTGTTCCCAGGCTCAAAGCTTGATGTGAACCTGTTTACATTTATATAAGGCTGGGTGAAATCGCAGTGGCTAACCCTAGGTGATTTACAGTTTTGGCATAGGGGATGGGATTTACACATATCCAAATGCTGTGTAAAAAGCCTGCAGTGCAAAGTCAAATTTTGCCAGCAGATTTTTACCTTTATATTGAAAAAAATGCAGGAAAGGGGTGGGAAGGCTGCACAGAAAACTGCAGGTGAGCCACAGCAAAAAAAAACCTCCCAATTTCGGGCGGTTTTTGCAGCCAGGGCTGCAGATTGGAACTAGTGTTGAGCGAACCCGAAGTTTAGGCTCAACCGAACTTTGCCCAAAAGTTCGGTTTAGGTACCCGAACTTGACACAAACCCGAGCCCCATTGAAATCAATGGGGACCTGAACTTGGTGACCCAAAAATGGCTGTAGAATAGTAATAGTAAGGGGTAGAGGGATGCAAAATAGGGGTAATAACAGGGCAAGTGCCCTGCAAAAAATGGTGTAGGGAAAGTACTTAAAATAAAAAAATAAAAAAAATATAAAATAAAAATTTTGAAACAGGTGGTAGAGGTCAAGGGGGAGGAGGAGGAAGCCAACACTTTAACCACTCACTCAGGCCCTGGCACAGCCAAGTCCTATGGGATCCATTAATGAATGTAAGTATGTCCCCATTGGCTGTGGATAGGCGGATCCTCTTGTCGGTGATGACACCCCCTGCGGTGCTGAACACGCATTCTTATAGGACACTTGCCACAGGGAAGGCTAGCACCTCCAAGGCATAGACGGCAAGCTCTGGCCAGGTATCCAATTTTCCAACCCAGAAACTGAACAGAGAGGACCCATCGCTTAGTACCAGGAAACATGTCGACAGATACTCATCCACCATGTGAGTCAAAGTATTCACTAGGAGACAGTATGCGTATACAAACGCAGTTATTGTTACTGCACTAGGACACAGTATGGGTACACACACAGTTATTGTTACTGTGCAAGGAGATGGTATGGGTACATGCGGTTATTGTTACTGCGCTAGGAGACGGTATGGGTACACACGCAGTTATTGTTACTGCGCTAGGAGACAGTATGGGTACACACGCAGTTATTGTTACTGCGCTAGGAGACGGTATGGGTACACACACAGTTATTGTTACTGTGCTAGGAGACGGAATGGGTACACACCTAGTTATTGTTACTGCGCTAGGAGACGGTATGGGCACACACACAGTTATTGTTACTGCGCTAGGAGACGGTATGGGTACACACGCAGTTATTGTTACTGCACTAGGAGACGGTATGGGTACACGCTGTTATTGTTACTGCCCTAGGAGACGGTATGGGAACACACAGTTATTGCTACTGTACTAGGAGACAGTATGGGTACACGCGCAGTTATTGTTACTGCACTAGGAGACGGTATGCGTATACAAACACAGTTATTGTTACTGCGCTAGGAGACGGTATGGGTACACGTTGTTATTGTTACTGCCCTAGGAGACGGTATGGGTACACAGTTATTGTTACTGCGCTAGGAGACAGTATGGGTACACACACATTTATTGTTACTGCACTAGGAGACGGTATGCGTATACAAACACAGTTATTGTTACTGCGCTAGGAGACGGTATGGGTACACGCTGTTATTGTTACTGCCCTAGGAGACGGTATGGGTACACACAGTTATTGCTACTGCACTAGGAGACAGTATGGGTACACACACATTTATTGTTACTGCCCTAGGAGACGGTATGGGTACACACAGTTATTGCTACTGCACTAGGAGACAGTATGGGTACACACAGTTATTGCTACTGCACTAGGAGACGGTATGCGTATACAAACGCAGTTATTGTTACTGCGCTAGGAGACGGTATGGGTACACACACAGTTATTGTTACTGCACTAGGAGACGGTATGGGTACACACACAGTTATTGTTACTGCACTAGGAGACGGTATGGGTACACACGCAGTTATTGTTACTGCACTAGGAGACGGTATGGGGACACACGCAGTTATTGTTACTGCGCTAGGAGACAGTATGGGTACACGTTGTTATTGTTACTGCCCTAGGAGACAGTATGGGTACACACACATTTATTGTTACTGCACTAGGAGACGGTATGCGTAAACAAAAACAGTTATTGTTACTGCGCTAGGAGACGGTATGGGTACACACAGTTATTGCTACTGCCCTAGGAGACGGTATGGGTACACAGTTATTGCTACTGCACTAGGAGACAGTATGGGTACACACACATTTATTGTTACTGCACTAGGAGACGGTATGGGTAAACACAGTTATTGCTACTGCACTAGGAGACGGTATGCGTATACAAACGCAGTTATTGTTACTGCGCTAGGAGACGGTGTGGGTACACACACAGTTATTGTTACTGCACTAGGAGACGGTATGGATACACACGCAGTTATTGTTACTGTGCTAGGAGACGGAATGGGTACACACCTAGTTATTGTTACTGCGCTAGGAGACGGTGTGGGTACACACACAGTTATTGTTACTGCACTAGGAGACGGTATGGGTACACACACAGTTATTGTTACTGCACTAGGAGACGGTATGGGTACACACGCAGTTATTGTTACTGTGCTAGGAGACAGTATGGGTACACACACAGTTATTGTTACTGCGCTAGGAGACGGTATGGGTACACACAGTTATTGTTACTGTGCTAGGAGACAGTATGGGTACACACACAGTTTACTGTCACTGCCCTTCAAAGGGCAATTATTATTTCTAGGCTAACTTTCCCTCACAGTATCAGGCTCCTCTCCCTTCCTAGCTGTACTGCCCTGAAAAGGACAATTATTAAATTTAGCTAAGGCCCTGACTGTCCCTATCTCCAGCTGCAGCCTCTCCCTACCTAGCCTAACTAGTTGGAAGGGCAACAGGACCTGTGACCCTGCCTCTTATACAGAGGGGTCACATGTCCTGCCTGGCCAATCACAGCCATGCGCATACTGGGCATGTCTGTGGGCTTAAAGGGAATCTGTCAAATCAATCTGGGACACTAAACCACCCACAGGTCCTTATAGACCTGGGGTTTGGTGAGAACGGTCCGGCTTATTCATGAGGCACGCCTCCCGGCGCCTGCGCTGTTTTTCAGTGAAGCCAAAGATGGACACCCCAGCTTCACTACGTAATTGCGGGGCATGCGCACTGAAGCTGAGGTGTACTCCTCTGGCTTCATTGAAGAACTCCGCAGGCACGGGGAGTAGTGGCCAGGTGAATATAAAGCTTTTTTATTTTTAATGCGGCCATGGATTGTGTTATAACAGGGTGATTTGGGACACTAAACTCCAGGTCCATATGGACGTGTGGGTGGTTTAGTGTCCCAAATTGCCCTGACAGATTCCCTTTAAAAGGGGTATTCCCACGAACATAACCATTTTTATATTTGTAGATAATTAAAAGTTAAACATTTTTTGCAAATATAAGTAATTAAACATTTTGCAGAGTTTTACAGATTTTCTCTAAATATCTTATGGCCATAAGTTGTTGTCTTGATTGGTTGCCAGTGGATATGACCATCAATGTAGGACCATTCTAAAGTCAGAAAATCAGCTATGATTTTCTTATTGTGGCCGGGATATCTTCTGATACATGTAGTGTCCCTGCCTGATAACCCGGCTACAATAAGAAAATCATAGCTGGGTTCCTGACAAGTCCCAGACTATAGAAAGGTTCTGCATTTGTGGTCGTTTGCATTGGCAACCGATCAAGACAACAGACTGTCACCATTAAGATGGTTAGAGAAAATCTTTAAAACTCTGCAGAATTTTTAACTACTTATAGTTGCAAAAATGTTTAACTTTTAATTATCTACAAATATAGATATGATTAGGTTCATGGGAATACCCCTTTAAAGCTGGTTGATTGGCTGCTCAGCAGTCACTCAACCAGCTTTAGGGATGAGCTGAAGTTCGGGTTCGGGTACCTGAACCTATGAAGTTCGGGTTCGCTCATCACTAGTCAGGACCAGTTTTTGGTGTAGTCATAAAAAATTACTAGCACAGACTTCAAAATAAAATTATTATGCTAAATGATATTATACAACTATGGATATTGTATAATAAAATATATGCAGAGCTTGTTGCACATTTAATTTCTTGGGAATTCAGTCACTAGTGTTTTCCTGACAATGGCTGTTAGCCACTTATGAAGGAGTAGGACTGGAAAGACAAGAGTTGGAGTCAGTGCTCTGGCCTACTGATTCCACAGCCCTCTTTGTAACAGTATTTTACAGAATAAAATACAGTTGAATTTTCCTGGACATTCAGCTATGTTTTTCACTTTGCGTGGCTTACACTATGTTCACATATATGTTTAGCTATCCATTTTTCAGCTTCGTCAGAGGACTGGGAAAACAGAAAAATGGATCTGTTCTATAATGAATGTAAATGGAGCCTGAGGGACCCCACTGACTATAATGGAGCCTTTTTTTTTTTTTTAAACTGAAATTGCAGAATTAAGGTCTTGCAGCACTTTTTCATCTGGCAATTTCAGACAGATCTGCTCTAGAGACTCTGATGCAGATGTTAACTTAACCTTCGTCTAAAGCAGGGGTGTCAAACTCATTTTCTCCGGGGGCCACTTCAGCCTCATGGGGTACCTTGAAGGGCCAAGATTATTTTACACGTGTATAAAAGTAATTTCTCCTTAACAGATAAGCGAGCTATTAAGCAGTAGTTACATTTGTACATTACTACTGTTACAATCAGCCCTTTGAGGTCAACCAGGAAGAACATAATGTATTGTTAAAACCTAAGACATTGGCATGTTACATACTATCCTCATCCTTTTCTGAATATATAAAAAAATTAAGCACTATACAAATACTGTTTACCCCTGCAAACGGTATTATGCTCTATAGTTGCCTCTGCATACGGTATTACGCCCCACAGCGGCCCCTGCACACGGTATTACGCCCCACAGCGTGCCCTTCACACGGTATTATGCTCCATAGTTGCCCCTGCACACGGTATTATGCTCAACAGTTGCCCCTGCACACGGTATTATGCTCCATAGTGGCCACTGCACACGTTATTATGCTCCATAGTGGCCCCTGCAATCGGTATTATGCTCCTTAGTGGCCCCTGCATTGGTATTATGCCCCATAGTGGCCCCTGCACACGGTATTATGCTCAATAGTGGCCCCTGCACACGTTATTATGCTCCATGGTGGCCTCTGCAATCGGTATTATGCTCCTTAGTGGCCCCTGCATTGGTATTATGCCCCATAGTGGCCCCTGCAAACGGTATTATAGTCCATAGTGGCCCCTGCAAACGGTATTATAGTCCATAGTGGCCCCTGCAAACGGTATTATAGTCCATAGTGGCCCCTGCACATGGTATTATGCCCCATAGTGACCCCCCCCACCCATGAACTATTATTATACTCTGGGGTCTTTTCAGACCCCAGAGTATAATGATTGGAGACCCAGGTGGTGACAAACATAAAAATCAGTGTTACTTACCTGGGCCCCGGTGCGCTCCCTGCGTTCGGCCTTCTTCAATGTCGCACAGACCGGCGTCGCGACATAATGACGTCGGCCTGTCTCACGTGACGCCTGGGACGTCACCAAAGAAGGCCGAAGCCGGCTGGGAGCAGCATCGGATCGCCGGAGAGGTGAGTAACCCTGGTTTTTATGTTTATCACCTCCCCGGGGTCTCCGATTATTATACTCCGGGGTCTGAAAAGACCCCGGAGTATAATAATAGTAGTATTTGATGGGGTTCACCGGCAGCGGCCTCACTTACCATCCCCGCTCCTGCACACAGCCCCTTCTGCGTCCCATAGCAGAAGGGGGAAGCGGGGGCGGCCACGACCAGCAGCGGGGATCGATAAGTAAATAGGCCGTTACGTGCCGGGGATACTCCAGCAGGCAACGGCCTATTTATATATATAAAAAAAACTTATCTTCACTTACCTGCGATGCTTTCATGCAGCCGCCGCCTCCTCTTCTTGTCTGCGTGTCAGCGTAGGAGGCGCGATGACGTCATTGTATCGCCGCCTGCGCTGACATGCAGAGGCCTTGTAAACCA
The DNA here is from genome assembly GCA_947044405.1 of Leptodactylus fallax. NCBI lineage: Eukaryota > Metazoa > Chordata > Amphibia > Anura > Leptodactylidae > Leptodactylus > Leptodactylus fallax. Next base: position 7,073,002 of record CAMRHE010000012.1, read on the forward strand.
GCCCAGGACAGGTATCGCGCAGCTTTGTGTTTTTTTTTTTTTTAAGCGGCCTGTCCTGGGCTGGTTTACATTACATAATGTACATAGACAATAAAAAATGCCGCGGCCCTATGGGCCAGATAAGTGCCGGGCCGGATAACAGAAGGCAGCGGGCCGGATTCGGCCCGCGGGCCTTGTGTTTGACACCTGTGGTCTAAAGGAAGCAACACCACAGTGCAGGATCCACTGTACTACAGATACCAATGCCACTAGATGGACAACACTAAGAATGGTTTCTGTCATGGTATCTGCCTTTGGACAGCAAAAACAGCAGCGTTTGCTGCTCTATTCTTGTTGTCAAATGTTAAGGCACTGCCAACATATCTCTGAATGAAGCATTCTTCAGAAATTTAACAAGAGTCTAAACTTCAACTGATTTACATGGATGGCGAATAAACATTAGCATCAGCCTTATCTCTAGTTTATAACACCTTTTAGTTGGTTTACTTTGAGCCAGAAATTTTAGACATTATTGTGGCTGATGTAAGCCATGCCCCCTTCTTCTGATAATTCAAATCTAGTAGGGCAAAAAAATTTAGCCCAAACTAGATGTCCCATATTTACACCAGTGGATAGTTGTAACCACATAATACATCTGGGCCACTGTGTTTGAAGTGTAATGACATATATACGCTTAAAAAGGTTGTATATGTCTGCCACTGACTTCCATTACAAAATGACTGTATACTCAGCACAAGAGGTAATAATAAAGTATAATAATGTGTGCCAAAGGAGTGCTATTAAAACCTATGAGCGTGTTAATGTATACACAGCATTGTAGGAAACTCACAATGATGTAAGTGGTTCACTTTAGTATCAGTCTGAATCTAATAGAGACTGATAGGTCATGGCTTATCACTAGGATGTGTGGTTACTTGCAGACCCTTAGGACTGGAAGAGTGAACTGGTCCTAACAATGAATACCCGCACAGTGCCAGTCTGCTGGACAGCGAGGCTGAGATCTGCACCATGGTCTTTGCAGTTGGTCCTCCTCTTGATGTGGTATCCTAAGTGATGGCGTAACCTGGTCACCTGCCATTAACTGGTTGGAATACTACTTTAACAAAACACATATTGCAAAACGCTGCAAGTCTGAACAAACCTATATATACATCTGTGTGTGTCTATATGCAGACACACACACAAATAGATATACACAGACACACACATAGATATATATTTGTACCCACACACAAAGACTAGCTATTAAGCTGTCTTTATGACAACATATTATAGTGTGTATACATAGTCTGTATGTCAGTAGATCAGCAGTAGTGTACCTGGAGCAGCTGCTGCAGTCAGTATATGATGATGAGCGGCTATCCCATCCTCCTCCCTCATCCTCCTCTTCTTCCTCATGGGGGGTTGTTTCCCTCAGCACTTCCATACTCCGACACTTGTTAGTACAAGTTCACACCACACTGCTGCACAACATGAGCATACACAGTACACACTACACGGTCACCTGTGTCATGGTGTCGAACCGTAACACAGCCCGTAACAATCACCTCACTACATGACACTTCACCACACAGCTGGCGTATATAGCGTTAGTAGCAACGGTTCCAGGTAAGTTGATAGTCCCGCCTCTTTCCGGACCACAAAGTTGTCTGATTGGAGCGACTTAGCACGTGATTTTCTCTCGCGCTATGGATTCTGGGAGTTGTAGTTAATTGAGGTTAGTATTGCGTACACTGGGATATAAACACACTGCAACTCCCACAGTTCGTTTCGGCCTTGTGAATTGTGCGACTGTGGAGGTAAACAGATGAAGGTTTCATGAGGTCTGGTGTGAGTCGCTGGTTGTAGTTTCCAGCTTTTACGTCCTGTGCTGGGGATCTCTGTTTTATATCATATTGTCTCATTGTGGAACTTGAGGTGGATGCAAATAAAAGCCCATATAGAAATTACTATGAGAGACACCTGAGCTATCACACTCATCCACAAAGCTTTCCATGTTGCTGCACTTCCCTACATTTCCTCCTTCATCTCTATCACCCAATATGAGCTCTCCATTTGGCTAATGACCCAAGACTAATATCCTCTTTTATCAGAATCTCCCTCTTCCATATTCAAGACTTCTCCCGAGTTGCACCACTTCTCTGGAATGCTCTTCCCTGCACAATCAGATTAACTCACACCTTCTACAGCTTCACACACATCTTAAAGACTCATCTCTTTGGGTAGGTTTATGACAATTCCTAATCTAAATCCTTCTGCAGTTAGAATCCCTAAAACTAAATCTCCTCTGTTCATGCTCCCACAGGACATGATGCCTTATTAGACTGTAATCTTGAATGCCCAGGCACTGCTGTTCATGAAAGGACACCAGCTGGTGACAGCTTATACAGCTTTATTTATGTATATAATTAAAATTAAGCTTTAGCATAAGAATGGAAGAATGGCTGGATCACCGTATAAGCGATGCTACCTCCTATGCCACCCCTGCTAGTGCTACCTCTTGTGTCATCACCTCTACCTTATACAGTCATGGCCAAAAGTTTTGAGAATGATACAAATATTAATTTTTACAAAGTCTACTGCTTCAGTTTTTCTAATGGCAATTTACATATACTCCAGAATGTTATAAAGAGTGATCAGCTTAACAGCAATTACTTGCAAAGTCAATATTTGCCTAGAAAATGAACTTTATCCCCCAAAACACATTTCAACATCATTGCAGCCCTGCCTTAAAAGGACCACCTAACATCGTTTCAGTGATTGCTCCATTAACACAGGTGTGGGTGTTGATGAGGACAGGGCTGGAGATCAATCTGTCACGATTAAGTAAGAATGACACCACTGGACACTTTAAAAGGAGGCTGGTGCTTGCCATCCTTGTTTCTCTTCTGTTAACCATGGTTATCTCTAAAGAAACACGTGCAGTCATCATTGCACTGCACAAAAATGGCCTAACTGGGAAGAGTATTGCAGCTAGAAAGATTGCACCTCAGTCAACAATCTATCGCATCATCAAGAACTTCAAGGAGAGAGCTTCCATTGGTGCCAAAAAGGCTCCAGGGCGCCCAAGAAAGACCAGCAAGCGGCAGGACCGTCTCTTAAAAGTGTTTCAGCTGCGGGATCGGGCTACCGGCAGTGCAGAGCTTGCTGAGGAATGGCAGCAGGCAGGTGTGAGTGCATCTGCACGCACTGTGAGGCGGAGACTCTGGGAGCAAGGCCTGGTCTCAAGGAGGGCAGCAAAGAAGCCACTTCTCTCCAGAAAAAACATCAGGGACAGACTGATATTCTGCAAAAGGTACAGGGAGTGGACTGCTGAGGACTGGGGTAAAGTCATTTTCTCTGATGAATCCCCTTTTCGATTGTTTGGAACATCTGGAAAACAGCTTATTCGGAGAAGAAGAGGCGAGCGCTACCACCAGTCTTGTCTCATGCCAACTGTAAAGCATCCTGAAACCATTCATGTGTGGGGTTGCTTCTCAGCCAAGGGAATCGGCTCTCTCACAGTCTTGCCTAAAAACACAGCCATGAATAAAGAATGGTACCAGAATGTCCTCCAAGAGCAACTTCTCCCAACCGTCCAAGAGCAGTTTGGCGCTCAACAATGCCTTTTCCAGCATGATGGAGCACCTTGCCATAAAGCAAAGGTGATAACTAAATGGCTCAGGGAACAAAACATAGAGATTTTGGGTCCATGGCCTGGAAACTCCCCAGATCTTAATCCCATTGAGAACTTGTGGTCAATCATCAAGAGACGGGTGGACAAACAAAAACCAACAAATTCAGACAAAATTAAAGCATTGATTCTGCAAGAATGGACTGCTATCAGTCAGGATTTGGTCCAGAAGTTGATTGAGAGCATGCCAGGGAGAATTGCAGAGGTCCTGAAGAAGAAGGGTCAACACTGCAAATATTGACTTGCTGCATTAACTCATTCTAACTGTCAATATAAGCTTCTGTTACTCATAATATGAATGCAATTATATTTCTGTATGTGATAAAAACATCTGACAAACACACATAAAAACCAGAGGGCAGCAGATCATGTGAAAATATAATATTTGTGTCATTCTCAAAACTTTTGGCCATGACTGTAGTAAGCTATTGAAAACAGGGCCCTTAGTCCTATTGTGTGAGTTGATTTATTACATTGCAATGTCTGTTTATGCTTGAACCCTACGATTTGTGAAGAGCTGAGAAATATATTGGCACTATATAAATAAAATGTATTATTATTAAGATAAGCTGTTGTATAATTACTTTCACACAATTGTTGTGTTGTCAAACATTAGAAACAGAATAGATCCATGAAAAACATTCATACACATCATTGGGATTTTATCATAAACATAACCCAATTTAAATATATATAATTAAAAATTTTAATAATTAAAAATAGTACAGCGAATGTCGGATATTTAGATATGGCACCGCTCAGGAGCTGAGCCGCTTGGTCTCCAGTGTATTATACAGTGACAACCCGGCATTCAGTGCCGCAGTCATCAGGGGGATTACTTCCCCCTGGCACCTCGGTCAAAGCTGGGGGCCACCATTTTGGGGTGGATCACTGGCCCTGGAATGAGATCTGGGGAAAGTGATCCATTGTCATGACAGCCAGGAGCCTATTGAAGGCTCCCAGGCTTGTCTGGCATGCATTTATATTATAGGCTGCTCTATGCAGCCTGTAACACAAGTTCGATATTTTGCAATGTATTATATTAGTGATCAGTACCCCCGTATGAACTGTGCTCCACAGGTTAGGATTGCCTGAATCAGACAGTGTTTTCCCCTTGTGACTCCAAGCCTCCATTGCGGAGATATCTCTGTTTTTGTCAATATGCAAATAAGCTTATTGGAGCAAAAAGGACATTGCTGTTGCTCCAAAGAGGTAAATGGCAACACCGATGTTGCTCCAAAAGCTTATTTTGCATATTGACAAATATGACAATATCTTGGCAACAGAGGGAGCAATTCACAAGGGGAAAACACTGTTTCATGCAGGGCTTCGTTGATATGGTTGGGTACTGGTGACTGTCTCCCTTTGAATATGTTAAAGGTTTAGATAAGGTTCAGAAGGGAGAATTTTTAATTAAAAAAAATAAACAAAAAAAAAACTAAACACAAGCACATGGGGGCACAATGTGAAGTTAGTTGTGGGCGGGGTGAAGATCAGAAGAAATTAATTCTTTCAGAAAATGTTATTTCACTGAAAAGAATTGGAGATCCTTGGAACAAATTTCCATTATTCCTAGTAGTCAAAACTAATGAATGTGAAATAGGAAGGTATGAAAAGGTATGTTGTAGGTTTTGTTGCATAACTGTTAAACTCCTTAATTAAAGGGGTTGTCCAGTTTTAGCAATGTGAATGTAGCTTTAAATGTCAGTATAGGATTACCCCTTTCATTTTTTATATTCCAGTGGACAAAAGCGTATGAAATCTTGTTTATCTCCGGATTGCGTTTTATTTTACGGGTATCCATAATGTATTGAAAAATTGTCATTAATATACTCTGATGGTGATGGTTAGAAAAAAATTAATTCAGCGTTTTTGTTTTTAGAACACATTGGTTAAAGTAGTGATATTCAAATGTCCATCTTTTTGGTGATCTGTTTTAACGGACTGTCAAAAACTAGAACATTTCCTGTTTTTGTCGATTTTCACAGATACATCAACATTCTAAAGTCTATGAGAGATCTGTGAAAATGGCTGCCCCATGGAAGCAAAACAACTGTGAAAAAATTAACTTTCTCATCAGTTTTTCATGTCTGGTTTTAACCATAGTAGTGTGAATAAGGCTTTACAGTTGACTATTACACATGCTGTTTTTTTCTACACCAATGAAAATGTTGTCCATTGCTGTCACCGGTCATAGAATGTAAATAACGGACATTAATAGTAACAGCATTACGGACACAGACGGAGCCCCTTTCGCCTGTGTCTGTTCCGATTGACCCTAATGTAAACAACATGATGGACGCTCTCTTCTGTCATGTTTGTCTAATCTTGTAATGGAAGAAAAAGTCATGCACGCAGGATTTTTTTCTTCTGTCAAAAAAGTGAAAAGCATGACGGAAGAAAGCTTCCGTCATGTTTTTTACAATGGGGTAAATGCAGACGGACACCAGACATAGGGGGCTCGTCTGCATCTGTCATTTAATGTCCGTTGCTCTCGTCCTGTGATTGATTAGCACTAGAAGTCCCAGAGAGGGGTCATTTAACATTTCTACCTTTGGAACCCAGGGTCGAATGACCTGAAGGATTTAAGCAAACAACCTATAATCACCGCTTTTGTTCTGTAATTAAGGCCATTACTGTCACAGGACAGGATTTACAATAGGCTGCTGTGGGGGGCTGTGTGTGTGTGTGTGTGTGTGTGTGTGTGTGTGTGTGTGTGTGTGTGTGTGTGTGTGTGTGTGAGTGGCATGTCCTTCTTGTGTGACTCACTCAGTAACTGCGATTTTTTTGCGATTTTTTTTTTTTTTTCTGCACCCATTGACTTGAATCTAAATATACAAAAATGTAAATATACAAAAGAACAACTGTTATTTGTTTCCATGCTTTTTATTTTTGTTATGAAAATAATAAAAAAAATACAAGGAATAAAACAATTCCACACATATTTACAATAGGCTGCTGTGGGGGGCTGCGTGTGTGTGTGTGAGTGGCATGTCCTTCTTGTGTGACTAGCATTTCAGCACTTACTCAGCAGTCTGTCTGCACTGTCGGAACATACCTGGCACTGCCTGGGTATGTCCCTGGTACATTTGCCACACGTGTATTTGTAGCAGTCAACACATCTCTCAGTTGCACAATTGTTCGTGCATCGATGGTTGACCTGACACTTCGCCCTTTTGCCAGGGCTGGGTGTGGAAGGTTGTTGCCGAAGGAGTTTCTCCTTGCATGCCTTCTTTTCAGTCACATGAGAGCCACCTAACTCTTTTGCAAGCTCAACCAGGAAGTCCACCCGTCTCTCCTGCACCCCAGTGCATGCCTGATAAAGAACTTGAGCATTCAGTGCTGCCATGTCAATCATGTTGTAGAACACGGCGAATGGCCATCTCCGTGTTCCTGCACGCACGCTGTACTCCCGCACCATTTGGTCCATTACATCCACACCGCACTTTGTGTGGTTGTATTGTGTGACCGTGTTTGGCTTCCTTTTGTTGGTATCCTCAGTCTCAACCACGCTGTGCATGCTGCTGAGAATGTAGACGGCCTTCTTTCGTTTGGGTGCATACACTGTCAGTGTGGCACCAGTGGTTGAAAACACCTGAGTGGTGAATTCAGTGCGGTCCATCTGTCTAGCGGATTGAGGAATTTCCCGGCGACTCTTGTTGACTGTGCCGAGGATAGTGGTTTTCCGGCTAAGCAGTCGTTGTGCAAGTGACAATGATGTAAAGAAATTGTCCGTGGTTACAGTTCTGCCCTTGTCCATGAATGGTTCCATCAGCCTCATCACTACAGTTTCGGACAGTCTCTCCCCGCTGGGACGACTGGGGTCCTTGCCAAGATATGGGAGGACATTACAGATGTACTTTGATTTCAAGTCGCAAGCCACCCAAAACTTGATGCCAAACTTGTCTGGTTTTGTTGCAATGTATTGCAGAAAACAGCAGCGAGTCTTTGACGGGAAAAGCTGTTCATCAATAGTGATGTGTCGACCAGGGTTGTAGGATGCGATGCAGTTGGTGACAAACGATCTCCACACATCGGAGATTGCAGCAAACTTATCGGTCTCCACTCGCTCACTGCGTGTGAACATGTCATCAAAGCGTAGGTGTTGCATGATGTCTTGGAAGCGGTTTCGGGTCATAGTTGCAATGATCCTTGGGTTTGCTAGGTTTGCTGACCAGCTGTCATGTAGTGATGGAACCTTGGTCACCCCCCGCAAGATAATGACTGAAATAAATGCCATTAGTTCCGGGAGACCCATGAACCAATCCACCTGCTCCGTGTGACGTGCATGTTGAGTAGTCCATTCTTGAATGCTACGAAGCATGTCAAGAGTGATAAAACAGAGGAAGCTCTGAAGGCGACTCCGGACACTTCGTCTGGCCTTAGCACTTGGCTCTCCATCTGTAGGGTACGGTTCTATTGGGGTGAAATGGAGACGTTTCCCCACTTCTACTTCACACCACACTGTGCCATCTTTTGCGGTCTCTGTCGGCTCACTCGCCAACCGAGCTCTCTTTTTTGGTAGAGGAGGAGTCTCCTCATCTGCAAGATAAATAATTTCAAATTAACATTTTGTTTTGGTTCTAAATAAAAAAGATAGTCAGGAAATAAAAATCGGTAATTTGAAAAAATCTAACCTGAAGACAGCTCAGAGTCCGAATCCAGTTGAAGGACTATGTCTTCTCCATCTGAGTCAGAAGGGTTGGTGTTGCTCAGGATCAGTTCCAATGCCTGTTGAATGGTGTGCCTTCTCTGCATTTTGTTTCTTGTGAACAAAATAGGTGAAGCAGTCCCTTCACATCCCCCACAGCACAAAAGGCTGCATGCAAATTTGCTAAGGTGTTAGCAACCTTATGCATATTCCCAGCACAACAATGCAGCTGGGGGATGGGCAGACACACTCAAGAGCATCTTACATTCTTTTGTTTACACTCTCTTACAAGACCTGAGGTGGATCAACACAATTGCCCCCTGCAGATTCCTCAGACAATGGCCACATTTACAAATGAAAGGATGCTAATTGGAGCCATCAGAATTGTCTGTTTGGACTAAGGGTCATTTGACCCTCTTTCAGGACTTCAAGGGGGAGCTCGAAATTTTTGGGACTTCTAGTGTTAAAGCAATGGACATTGAATAACAGTAATGTGAACTTACCCTTAGGCCCCTTGCAGACGACCGTGGACAAGATCCATGTGCTATCTGAGTTTTTTGTGGATAGCACACTGACCCATTCATTTGGTTGTGTACATGCACACAACCATGTTTTTCACTCAGTGTGCGAGCCGTGATTCCGCGCTGCATCAGACTGAACAGGTCCAATCCTGTTCAGTTTTTGCAGAACTGACTCATCCATAAAAGCCTATGGGAGACTAAAAATCTAGGTCGGCTCACTGATGTACTCCATGTGTCATCAGTGTGCCATCCATTTTCGCAGACAAGCTAGGGATATAATTAGATGTCTCCTGTGTGTTTTTTTTTTTTTTTTTTTGTATGGTGGATCTGCAAACTAGGATCACACACTGATGTCACACTGAAGACACTCTGTCCGTTTTTGCGGACATACTTTACTAATGCTGAAGACACACTGAAGACACTCTGTCCGCAAAAACTGAACACTAATTACTACTTTGCTGACCGCAAAATATACACGGTCGTCTGCAACTAGCCTTAGGCTAGGTTCACATCTGTGTTCGGATTTCCATTCGGGGGGGTCCGCGGAAACCTAATCCGCTTAAAAAAAAAAAAAAAAACAGTTACCCGTGGACCCCATAGACTATAATGGGGTCCGCATGGTTTCCATTCAGTTTCCGCCCGAAAAGGGCGAAAAACGCGGAGAGGGGAACGGAATCCCGATATGGAGAGGCAACGCAGGTGTGAACCAAGCCTCACACTAACCAGAAATCACTGATCAAAACATGCATGTCTTCTGAAAATGCATATACTTACGCGAAAAATGCAGATGTGGAACAGCTCATGCCACATGGCCATATTACAGCTATGTAAAGTGGGCCCTTATGGTTCCAGTTTTGTACTGAAGCTTACAGAGGTCTTTATAAGAAAATTGACAGAAAAAAAAATTGCATGCTCCATTACATGCTGTATGTATGAAAGTATAGGGAAGCATTAGTTATAGCAGATAATATTTTCGTATATAAAGAACCCAATGAAGTCTTATGGAGGAGGCACGCACTAGTCATTTTGTGTGCATGAGTCCTTTGACAGTTCAGCTGGCATGTCCCACATGTGGCCATCTTAGCCACATAAAGAGTAACAGGTCCTGATATTTAGTGACCACAGGAGAAAATGATCTAAATGTTTATTGCAGCACCCAGGGTATTCTTCCCACCACTTATGTTGAGCAACCGCAAGTAATTTGTTGTTACATTCATGCTATGTACAGATAACTGATAGTATGCCATGTCCTTTTAGTTGCTACTCCAAAGGGAGACTATCACCAAAACCCATCATATCAACCCAGCCTCGCAGATAGATAGGTTAGGGTTACCTGAATGAAAGTGTTTTCCCCTTGTGAATTGGTGCCTTTGTTGCCAAGATATCGCGGTTTTTGTTAATATACAAATGATCTCTATGAAACAATGAGGGCATGGCTTCTTGCCTTTTTGGAGCAATGGCAACACGTTCATTGCTCAAAAGACTTCATTTACAAGTTGATAAAAACAGCGATATCTCAGAAACAGAGGCACCACTTCACAAAGGGAAAACAATTTGATTCAGGTGACTCTAGCCCAGGGGTCGGCAACCCCCGGCACGCGTGCCAATAGTGGCACACGAGGCTTATTTCCCTGGCACGGCAGCCCAAATCCTCACCCAGCAGTTTCGATCGGACCAAACACGGCCAAAATGAAACTGCTATTATTATACTCTGTAGAGTATAATAAGCGGAGCCCCTGGGGAGGTGATCAAACATAAAAAATAATGTTAACTCACCTTTCCTGCGCTCCGCAGCCGCTGTGTGCACACAGCGGCTGCAGAGCGCAGGAAAAGGTGAGTTAACATTGTTTTTTTTGGTTTTTATCTCTCTTAGCCCTCCACTTATTATACTCTGGAGTCTGAAGAGACCCCACAGTATAATTATAGCTAATGAGTGGCGACAATTGGAATATTATAAAAGTTAGAATATTATACCATGTGCAGGGGCCACTATGGGACATAATACCGTGTGCAGGGGCCACTATGGGACATAATACCGTGTGTAGGGACCGCTATGGGACATAATACCGTGTGCAGGGGTCGTCAGACTTATTGACTGGCACTCCGAGTACCTTAACTTTGGTTTTTTAATTGAAATCGGCACGCCGAACAAAAAAGGTTGCCTCTGCTCTAGCCTATCTACTGCAGGGTTGGGTTGATATGATGGTTTCTGGTGATTGACTCCCTTTAATATTTAGAATATTTAGTTATGTATCTAATATGTTTGACGTACAAGTATAGATACTAAATATCGCTGAACAATATACTGGTTTATTTTGATGCTGTATTTTATGTACACTACTATTCAAAAGTTTAGGGTCACTTAGAAATTTCCTTTTCTCAAATGCCCTCCATGACAGCACCACAGGAGGTTGTATCTCCTCCCACTATTAGGGACAGGAAAAGCACACAAGAGATTAAATAGCCCTTCCCCTTCCTCCCTCTTCAGTGTTTTTTCCTGTCCCTATTAGTGGGCAGACAAGAGGTTTGGAGCATATTTACCCAGCAGAGTGGGGTCCAGTGCGGCTGTCCCTGCAGTTCTGCGCCGTCTCTCCGCGGAGACTCGGTGGGTCCATCTCCTCCTGCACTATCCTGGGACAGTGGAGATGTGTATCGCGGGCCTCGGTCCCTCTTCTGAGGCTCCCTGGCCTGTAGAGTCCCCTGCCTGTACTCAGAGCCGGCGTTCCTGGCTGGGATACACGCCGATGCCGCTTCCGGTCGTGGTGACGTCACTTCCGGTTGCGGAGAAAGACGCTAAAGGAGGGAGATTTGAAAACTTTAGCGTCCTGAACAGGTGCAGGTGGACCGGAAGCATTCCTATTCATGGAATGCAGTACGCTGGTTGTCGGTGGCTGGATTTAAAAAGCATCTCAGACCAAGAGGCTTTCTCCTCAAGGTAGGACCATCTGTGTCTGTTTGTTATAATGCCTGGAGATGAGTCCTCTAGAGTGGTGTATGAGCCTGGCGTACCCCCAGCCCCAGTGAGTAATCTGGTAATGGGATGTTACATGGTATGATTAGGGGAGTTCTCATGTCCCTTTATTGTCATGTATTTATTTAGGAAAAAGAAGCTAAAGATGTGTCTTCTAAATCTAAGAAAGTGGCTGTATGTAAAAAATGTGCCATCTGTGAGAAAAAGCTTTCTTCCACGTACAAAAAATCTTTATGTCAGTCTTGCACTGAAAAGATAATTAAAGAGGAACAGCCGTCTTTAATGGAGGAAATTAAAGGGATGGTTCGGCATGAGATCCAGTCCTCCCTAGCTTCTTTTTCCCATGCCTTTTCCTCTGCTGAGCCACAACCTGCGGCCAAAAAGAGGAAGTTAATTACTGATCCAGATTCGGATAATAGTGAAGTTTACGTCCCATCTGTGTCTGGAGATTTCCTGGAGGAAGGGGAATTACCTGGGCCCTCAGATGTTGAGGATAGAAGATATTACTTCTCATCTGCATTCACTCAGGAGCTTCTTGCTGCCGTTAGAAGCACCATGAATATAGAGGATGTTCAGGAGAAGCAAACTATTCAGGATGAAATGTTTGCAGGGCTCAGGCCAAAGAAGAAATTAGTTTTTCCCATTCATGAGAATTTAGAGGGCCTAATTCAGGATGAATGGTTACATCCAGAGAAAAGACTGTTTTTGTCTCAAGAGATTAAGGACAGATTTCCCTTTGATGAATCTAAAATCAAAGGTTGGGCTGAAGTGCCAAAAATCGATATACAGGTGGCTAAAGTGGGGAAAAAGACGACGCTTCCTTTTGAAGACTCGTCGCAGCTTAAAGACCCGCTAGATAGGAAAGCTGACAGCCTCCTTAAAAAATCCTGGGAGTGCTCTTCAGCCCTATTACAAGTGAATATTGGATCAACTTGTGTGGCAAGGTCTATGTATAGATGGCTAGACCAGCTTGAGATCCACCTTAGAGAAGGCACCTCAAGGGAAGATATCTTATCCTCCATTCCGCTGCTACAGAAGGCCACTGGCTTTCTTGCAGACACCTCGGCAGAGTCAGTAAGGATTGCCTCCAGATCTGGAGTGCTCTCTAATACAACTCGCCGAGCATTATGGCTAAAAATGTGGGCCGGTGACCCAATTTCTAAACAAAAGCTCTGTGCTATTCCCTTCCAGGGAGAGTATGTGTTTGGTCCAGAATTAGATACGTTGCTTGAAAAGGCAACGGATAAAAAGTCACTTCCAGAACCAAAACCTTCAAAAGAAAACAGCCATTTCATCCCTTTCAAGGATACAGTTCTGAATTTAAATCCAAGGGTAAAACAGGCAGATGGAGCTACCCTAAGGGAGGCAGGGGGAAGAATATCTTCTTTAACCCCAATAAGCAATCCCGGGACAAACCATGACGCCAGGAGAATAGGGGGCAGGTTGTCCAGGTATGCCGTAAACTGGAAGGAAATAACATTCAACCTGTACATCCTAAATTCTATAACAAACGGCTTCAAAATAGAATTTTCGACCTATCCCCCCAGGAGAGTAGTGTTCACATACATACCATCTCCTACGCTTCACCTGGCTTTGATGGAAGGTGTCCAGAAACTTCTGTACATTGAAGTAATTTGTCCTTTTCCCCCCTTAGAAAGAGGGGAGGGTCATTATTCCCGTTTGTTTATGGTAAAAAAACCAAGTGGGGCGTACAGAATAATAATAAATTTGAAGCCTCTAAACAAATACATAGTTTATCATCGCTTCAAGATGGAGTCAGTAAGATCCACAATTCCCCTGGTATGGCAGGACCATTTTATGGCCACCATCGACCTTCAGGATGCATATTATCACATTCCTATTCATCCTCTCTACCAAAAATTTTTAAGGTTTGCAGTCCAACATGGGGGGGAGTCACTCCATTTTCAGTTTCGGGCTCTCCCCTTTGGAATATCATCAGCCCCAAGGCTATTTACAAAGGTGATGGTGGAAGTAGTAGCTTTTCTAAGAAAACAAAATCTGATAGTGGTCCCTTATCTAGACGACCTCTTAGTGGTAGCTCAGTCTTTTTCTCTTCTCCAGTATCATGTTCAGATAGTATGTCAGACTTTACAAAAAATAGGATGGGTAATAAATTGGGGGAAATCCAATATAGTCCTAAAGTATCGCAAGATTTTTCTAGGTATCCTGCTCGATTCCCATCTGCAGATGTCTTTTCTCCCTCCAGACAAGATAGTGGCTCTAAAGTCCAAGGTTGCTACCTTTCAAAGGAAGACAAAGGTATCTATAAGGGAGGCAATGTCTGTGCTGGGGTCTATGACCGCTTGTATTCCGGCAGTTCTCTTGGCTCAAGCTCATTCAAGAGTTCTTCAGTCCTTGATACTGTCAAGTTGGGACAAGAGTCAGCTGTCATTAGACAAGACGATCTATGTGTCTCACAGTGTAAAAGTCTCCCTACAATGGTGGAGGAAGACCGCAAACTTACAGCAGGGAATTCCTTGGAATCCCTCTCCAGTAATTCAGATCACTACAGATGCAAGCAGATTGGGTTGGGGAGCAACCCTTTCTCAGAGATCATTTCAGGGGGCCTGGTCTGCAGCTCTCCACAACCATACCTCAAACTTCCTAGAGCTCAGGGCAGTTTGGGAAGCCCTAAAAGCAACCGGACCATTGATAAAAGACTCTCATGTCAGGATATTGTCAGACAACATGACAGCAGTAGCATTCCTGCGCCACCAGGGAGGTACTCAGTGGCGGAACCTTCAGGCTCTCTCGGCTCAGATATTTGCCTGGGCAGAGGGACATCTAAAATCCATCTCTGCTCTCCATCTAAAACGTTCTTCAAACCATCAAGCGGATTTTCTGAGCAGAAAACATCTAAATCCAGGAGATTGGAGTCTAAAGGCAGAAATTTTCCAGCAGGTTTGTCAGGTCTGGGGAACCCCAGAGGTGGACTTATTTGCCAGTCGTCAAAATACGAAGGTTCCTCAGTTCTTCTCACTCAATCCAAGAGAACCTTGTCTAGGGGTAGATGCCCTTTCCCACAGCTGGGATTTCACTCTGGCATATGCCTTTACTTCCACGGGTTCTGCAAAAGATTATCAAAGAGAATCTGAGGGTCATTCTAATAGCCCCAGTATGGCCCAAGAGAGCGTGGTTTGGGCTCCTAAACAGTCTCAGAATGGCAGATCCATTGATACTCCCATTACTTCCAGACCTTCTACTGTACATCAAGGTCCAATATTTCATCCAGATCCTCAGAAACTCCGGTTAGCAGCCTGGCTTCTGAAATCTCCATTTTAAAATCAAGAGGACTGTCTGAATCGGTTATTCAAACCTTCCAGGCGGGAAGGAAGAAAGTTACCCATGCTATCTATAGTAAGGTGTGGAAGAAATTCCTTTCCTGGTGTGGCAGTAGTGTTCCTGATATCAACCATCCAAATATAGCAAAAATCTTAGATTTCTTGCAAGCAGGTCTGGATAAGGGTCTAAAACCTAGTACTTTGAAGGTACAAGTATCAGCCATTAGCAGTTATTTTGATTCTGACTTAGCTAACCATCGCTGGGTTAAGAGATTTTTTAGTGGGGCCTGCAGGCTTTTCCCAGGGAGAAAGGTGTTACTTCCACAGTGGGATATCAACATAGTCCTTAAGGGCCTGACGCTGCATCCCTTTGAGCCAGTCGCTGAGGCTAATATAAAAGAACTGTCCTGGAAAGCGGCTTTTCTGGTTGCCATAACATCTGCCAGAAGAGTTAATGAAATTCAGGCTCTCTCTATCAGAGAACCTGTCCTAAAAATTTTAGAGGACAGAATAGTTTTTCGGCCGGACCCTACCTTTTTTCCAAAAGTAGTTTCAGATTTTCATATGTCTCAGGAGATCATTCTTCCTTCCTTTTGTCAAGATCCGTCTAATAGGAGGGAAGAATCGTTTCATAGGCTAGATGTCCGTAGAACTATCCTTTCTTATCTGAAAGCCTCTTCAGACTGGAGAAAGGATGAGAATCTTTTTATACAGTTTTGTGGCCCTAACAAGGGGAAGAAACTGTCAAGGAAATCCCTTGCCAGTTGGATTAAAAACGCAATTTCTAAGGCCTATCTGTGTCAGGGGTTATCTCCCCCGAAACACCTTAAAGCTCATTCTACCAGAGCCATGTCTGTTTCTTGGGCTGATGCCTCCTTAGACCAAATCTGTAGAGCCGCTACTTGGTCTTCGGTCCATACATTTACTAAACATTATAGATTGGACCTTTCTCGCAAGTCGGACCTCTCCTTTGGGAGGAAGGTCCTGCAGGCGATAGTCCCCCCCTCAGAGTAGTTATCTGGCATTCCTCCTGTGGTGCTGTCATGGAGGGCATTTGAGAAAATAGAATTAGTACTTACCGGTAATTCGGTTTCTGGTAAGCCCTCCATAACAGCACCCTGATTTCCCTCCCATTAGCTAGACTATATTTGGTTTAGGATATACTAATAGTGGTCATCTGGAATACACTGAAGAGGGAGGAAGGGGAAGGGCTATTTAACCTCTTGTGTGCTTTTCCTGTCCCTAATAGTGGGAGGAGATACAACCTCCTGTGGTGCTGTCATGGAGGGCTTACCAGAAACCGAATTACCGGTAAGTACTAATTCTATTATTTTTGAAAGAAAAGCACAATTTTTTTCAATGAAGATAACATTAAATGAATCAGAAATACATTCTATACATTGTTAATATGGTAAATGACTATTCTAGCTGCAAACGTCTGGTTTATAATGCAATATCTACAGAAAAAGAGAACTTTCATGTGAAACTCGACAGTCTATTCTTGTTCTTAGAAATGAAGGCTATTCCATGCGAGAAATTGCCAAGAAACTGAAGATTTCCTACAACAGTGTGTACTACTCCCTTCAGAGGACAGCACAAACAGGCTCTAACCAGAGTAGAAAGAGAAGTGGGAGGCCCCACTGCACAACTAAGCAACAAGACAAGTACATTAGAGTCTCTAGTTTGAGAAATCGACGCCTCACAGGTCCTCAACTGGCAGCTTCATTAAATAGTACCCACAAACGCCAGTGTCAACGTCTACAGTGAAGAGGCGACTCAGGGATGCTGGCCTTCAGTGCAGAGTGGCCAAGAAAAAGCCATATCTGAGACTGGCTAATAAAAGGAAAAGATTAATATGGGCAAAAGAACACAGACATTGGACAGAGGAAGATTGGAAAAAAGTGTTATGGACAGACGAATTGAAGTTTGAGGGGTTTGGATCACACAGAAGAACATTTGTGAGATGCAGAACAACTGAAAAGATGCTGGAAGAGTGCCTGACGCCATCTGTCAAGCATGGTGGAGGTAATGTGATGGTCTGGGGTTGCTTTGGTGCTGGTAAAGTGGGAGATTTGTACAAGGTAAAAGGGATTTTGAATAAGGAAGGCTATCACTCCATTTTGCAATGCCATGCCATACCCTGTGGACAGCGCTTGATTGGAGCCAATTTCATCCTACAACAGGACAATGACCCAAAGCACTCCTCCAAATTATGCAAGAACTATTTAGGGAAGAAGCAGCAGCTGGTATAATATCTGTAATGGAGTGGCCAGTGCAGTCACCAGATCTCAACCCCATTGAGCTGTTGTGGGAGCAGCTTGACCGTATGGTACGCAAAAAGTGCCCATCAAGCCAATCCAACTTGTGGGAGGGGCTTCTGGAAGCATGGGATGAAATTTCTCCAGATTACCTCAGCAAATTAACAGCTAGAATGCCAAAGGTCTGCAATGCTGTAATTGCTGCAAATGGAGCATTCTTTGACGAAAGCAAAGTTTGAAGGAGAAAATTATTATTTCAAATAAAAATCATTATTTCTAACCTTGTCAATGTTTTGACTATATTTTATATTCATTTTGCAACTCATTTGATAAATAAAAGTGTGAGTTTTCATGGAAAACACAAAATTGTCTGGGTGACCCCAAATCTTTGAACAGTAGTGTATGCTTTCTCTGATACAATGTATGGAGTTGGATTGGTATATCCTATGAGTCATACAGAAAGCTAATACTATTTTATTTGCATGTACTTGAGTATGGTGTTATTCTTTTGGTATATTGTATATACACTTTGTCATATTTATGTATCCCTAAGGCACATATTTATCCTATACTATTTATATCCTTTCAGGACAGGTATCCATTGATTGAAATGTTCAACTCTGATATTGTCTAACTCTCAGCATATAATGTATAGGTCTATGATATTCATGACTTATCCTTAGGAAAGACTGTCAATAATTAATCGGTAAAATCAAACACTCGGCACCCCAAACAGTCAGAAGTTTGAAGTTGTAGGGTGAGCTCTACTTACTCTCCTAAGGCCAGTGACGTCATGTCCATTGGCCACATATGCATTCTACATCAAAATGTGCATGCTACTTCAAATGAATGGGACTGAGCTACAATATCAAGGATAGCCACTATACAGTGTAAGCAGTATAAAGACCATAGAGCACTTGTCCAAACACTGAAACTGCTTCAATCTGCTGATTTCTGGGGGTTCTCTCTTTTGGACTCCCACCAATCTGATATTTAAGAGTTATCTTAAGGGTAGATGACCAATATCATAGTCCCAGAGAACCCCTTTAATGGTTGGTGGTGGGTCTTCATCATAACAAGTTGATGTGAACTTGAAATGGCATACATTTGAGTGGCATGGATTATTTTTCCATGTAGGCACTAACAACTCTTCTACACAAGAACAGTGTAAATGTCCAAATTACTTGCCTAAGTTTACAGATGGTGTAATTGTTGTAGATTTCTATTCTGAAATTCTGCGACATAAACCAAAACAAAAACATGTACTACAGTGAAGGCAATTGAGCTTTAACTCCTTCCCGACATTAATCGTACTATTACAGCAGATGTCAGGTATTTAAATATGGTAGGTCTCTGCTGTATCATTACACTTATTGTGGGCAGTAACTCTCCCATAGCCTTGGTCAAAGATGACCGAGGCACCATTTTCCCGATGGTGCATGTTCACCGCCATTTTAGGGTGGATTGCTGACCCCAGAACGAGATCTGGGGACAGCAAACCATTAACTTGGAGCCTATGGAAAAAGACGCCTTATGCATTCCCATACACGGAAAGAATGGTGACTACATTAAATTGTTTTGTTTTTTTACACAAAGTTTTGAATTTTTTTAAGGGGTTGAAATGGTAAAAAAAAAAATATATATATATAAGTTTAGTTTCGCCATACTGACCCACAGAATACAGGTGACATGTCTTTTTGGCTGCACAGTGAACGATGTAAAAACAAAGCCCATAAGAAAGTCGTGCAAATGCAGTTTTTCTCTAATTCCCTTTCTGAATTTTTTTTCCAGATTTCCAGTACATCATACGGAATAATAAATTGTACCATTATAACAATTTGTCCTACAAAAATTAAGCCCTCATACAACTGTCAACAGAAAAATCAAAAAGTCATGGCGTTTAGAAGGCAGGGAGTAAAAAATGGAAAGGGTTAAAGAACCTTCACATGCTGTGAAAATGATCTGTAAGTTTTCAGTAAGAATCTGACAGGAAAAAATTATGCCGTACTCCATTGAACACTGTATATACGAAGAATTACGCAGATGGGTAGATTTATCATTTGGGGAATTTGTACAGTCAGTTTTGATAGCATCTGTATTGCCAAAGTTAGCACCAAATGTATTAAATATTAGATAATATTTAATAAATTTGGTACATCTTTAAGTTAAACACTTCTGTCTGTAAATATGAATCCACTTATTATGCCACCCCCTTTCCTACTGGAGTAAGATTGCTACGATTTTGCTACTTTTATAGAAGTTGCATTTGATGGTGTATCAGTCTTAAGGGCTAACCATGGCCAGTTCCCCACCCACTCCAGAAATGCAGTGAAAAGTGTTTAAATTGCAAAAAGTTACATCAATTTTGCAAAAATAAGCACATAAAATGCAAAACCCTGTTTATCGACTTCTTGATGCCAGAATTCTGTAGTGCAAGGTTTGATCCCCCCCACGCTGTGCTGTGTTTTATAATGCCAGCCTTGACCATACAACTACAGTATATGATTTTCTGACATTGGGAATACAATGTAGCAATGAAAGAACATTTTACCTGTGAAGAATTATAAAGCTGAGCATTGACAAATGTTGTTAATGGGTAGAATTGAATTGAACATGTTACATAAGTGGTGCTGGTGGCATTTGGCAGGACCTCAACTCTCCGTCTTCCATAGAAACTAACGCTGGTCATGGTCACACAATAGTTGTCAGCTGTTTAGCCGACAGCTATCAGCTCTGACTCACCAAAAACCTGCATATTTGTCTTGGAAAAACGTGTATGCTGTTTCAATGGGGGGGGAGATCAGTGGCTTTTATTACAACTGATGCTGCTTATTTCAGGGAAAACTATAGGACTGTACAGGTTAAAATTTAGGACAGATTTTCAGCCAGTCTGGAAAGACATCATCATATTGTATTGAAACTGGTGTTATGTGTCAGTAAAAAAAATCATCTTATGCTCCAGCAAGAGCTTGTCCAAATAAGAATTTTAATATGGGGCTATTGTAGTTTGCTCAGCGTTGATCTTTCAGCCAAATGTCTGTGGCCAAAATAACTTATTGCAACATATTACCTTTTTCTTTACACAGTTTATGCATCAAGAATGAGAACTCAGTTCATTATCAGAAATGCAATAAAAATGCAATTTACAGTATTAAAAAACAAAAACAAACTATTGTGATGAGATAAAGTTGTGCATACAGTAGGTGTGCCCCAGATGTGTATGCTCTCACAATTGTATGTGTATGTGTATCCTTTCACAATTAAAGAAAAAGTAATTTCCACATTTACCTGTGCAACAAGATGCTTTGGACAGAATCCAGGTCATCCAGGTTCTTACTGACAGCGCGTGGGATGATATGACCACCAACGTTAAACATGGTCCTAGCACAGAGAAAGTGTTTCTAGTCCATGCTCATCCTGTAGTGTCTTATTGATGGATGCAGTGACTACATGGCAATCTCACATGACAAAGTCATTTATACAGCATTGGAGCTGAATGTTACTGTAATGCAGCCCCCTTTGTGCCCCATCCTTCATCCCAGCTCCAGCATAAGAGTGGTGGCCACAGTCAAGCTGAGGTTCCTTGTCCCCTCCTCCTTTAGGGACCCAATGTGTTGTGCTATCAGCTCAAGCAGTGCGGTAAACTCTTCCATCCTCTCTCCTGTCTCTCAGCAGCTCATACTTGTGATCTTACCAAAGCCTCAGCCCTTCCCACTCCCCATTCATCTCACAGACGTCAGGGAGATGAAAAAAGACCAGTGAGGACTCAGGAGACTTGTCCAACAGTGACTTGTCAGGTATATCAAGCTTAGCCCAGAGAATTTATAACTTCAGCACCAGCTTTCTGGAAGATCATTTAGCTGTAAATATGAGCAGCTAAAAACTTCTTTTTTTTTTTTTTTTCTTGTGCAGTTTTGAAATATTCCTGCTCAGCTATTCCTATGAAAGCTGGTAACCAACTTATTCAATTGCAACTACAATACCAATAGTCATCTGGCTGTCCAAACTCCCAAGAAGCAAATCTATGGAGCAGTAAGGAACTGGGAGATATATCAAAGCAAAAGGGTGTATTCATACAACTGAATCCCGTCCCAGAAAGTCTGTGTGCCGGGCGTATTTCCTGGACTGAACACAGTTATGTGAATGGATCCTACGTTATCATAGTGAGTTATGATGCAGTCAGCTCCAGAACGGTCGGATTGCTACAATACTGAACTAAGCCTAGGTTCACGCTTTGCGCTGTGTGACTGTTCAGGGATTCCGTCCTCCATGCCGCTTGAAAAATGCAGAGAGAAAAGTCCTGCAAGCAGGACTTTAATCTCTGCATTTTTCGGGCGGAGACCTGGCGAACCCCATCATAGTCTATGGGGTCTGCGAGTTTCCGTAGGTAACTGCTTTTTAAGCGGATTGGGTTTCTTTTTTTCAGGTCCCCAAGTGGATCCAAAGAACGGAAACCCAAACACAGGTGTGAACCTAGCGTAATATAAAGCTTTGAGTTCAGAAGTGTAGTGATCCAGCCGTTCTGGAGCTCAGTGCATCATAACTCACTGTGACGTAATGTGTTCTATTCACACAAGCTAGTTCGGTCTGGACAGGACTTGGTTGTGTGAATATAACATCATAAAAGCTGACTTGCCTTTCAGGTAAAGTTGGGTGGAAACTCGTATGGGTAAATTGCCTCTTGGGTTTTTACGTATAAATGTATTGACACGTCAGGAGAGATGATGGGTGATCTGTAACCCCTTCCCTTGTGCTTCCCTAAATATAAGAAATCTATGTAATCGCAGAGACATGCAGAATAAGGGTGGCAGATTATTTTTACCACATAATGAATACCACAAATACATTTTTTTTCTAGTTTACCAATACATTTTACTGAACATTACATGGTGCCATTAAAAAATACAACTTGCGCCACACAAAAATCAAGTCCTTATATATTTGTATATATATAAATCAGTTATGACTCTTTGAAGGAAGAAAAAAAAAACTGCAGTGATGGGAAGGGAAGCCCGAGCAGGCATTCTATTTCCGATTGTATCTAATAAATCCTACAAGCTAAAGGTGATAAATTTCCTTTAATCAAATATTTAACTTAATGGGAAAAGGACAACTTATTTTTACTGTTAAATTTTCATTTTATGGGCCCTTACTCTTTAGAGAGAAGTACTAGTTAAATCACCATTATGTGATGTGAGGACTATGGGAAGCCTTCTTAAAACCAGATAAGTGGGATGCTGAGAATCCCAGACAGCAATTAGACTCCTGTGTATCCTTGTACAATAGTAATACCCTCTGCGACATTCTTCCTCTAGTGCCTGAGCTCACTGCTCACAAAGCCTCCTTGACTTGTAATCTTGTTCTTTTCAAAGCCTCATATGATCCTGGGTGAAATCTGAAGTATTCTCGGAGGAATGTAACCTTTAACCTTTCCAAATGAAACGTGCTTAGGCTCTAAGTGAAATTTATTATAGAATGTTTTGTTGAGAAATTAATTTAGTGAAAAGTAAATAACCCATTTAGTATTAGGTTATATTCACATGCTGAGTTGCAATAAATTCACCCTGAAAAAAACAAAAATCTTATGCGTTTTTGCCATGGTTTTCAACACAGTTGCAATTGATACAGTTGATGCTATGTTCACATCTGCGTTGGGGTGTCCATTGCTCTGGTCCATCAGAGGACTAGAACAACGAACTATTGGACCTCTAAAATAGCGGACACATACAGAGCCTGATGGTTTCCATTCACTATAATGGAGTGCATCAGGTGTCTGCTGTTTTTGGTTTAAAATAAGTGCATACTGACAACAGTGCATACTCGCCTGTCTGTTCGGCCAGGGATCCAGCAGAGTCTTTCTGCTTGGTTTGGCTGATTCTACTATGCACAGTAACAGTACACAAAGACTGGGGACCCAAATGGAGACTCTCCCCTGGACCCCCAGCCGAATGGAAAGGTGAGTATGCACTGTTTAAAAATCTCCCCAGGGGTAAAAAAAAATTGATTGGCACACCTCTTTGAGAGTAAGTAGCACATGCTACTCTGCACCACCTGTATGCTAATGGACATAAAACTTCTGGTTTCGGCTATGTTCACATCTGTGCCACTGTGTCATTAGTTATGGTACATCAGAGAACCAGAACAATGGACACATGAACTGCTTAAATAGCGCACACCAACGGTACCCTACAGATCCATTGACTATAATGGGATCCTTCGGGTGTCTGTTCTTTTAAACTGAAACTAACAGATGAAAACGTCGGCCTTGCAGCAGTTTTTCGTCTGGTGATTTTTGACACACACAGCAACGGTATTAAAACAGACTAGCATAGTAGAAATTTGCTACTGAATGAAAATTCCCCATGAAAATTCGTGCCTCTGTTTCTGAGATATTAATTTATTTCACAATATGAAAAATGAGTAGTTTGGAGCATCAAGGCCGGCTCCATTGCTCCAAACTGTTACACCCCACACTGCTCTAATACGCCCTCCTTTCTCTCTCCCTTCTTTGAGTTACAGGGCCAGAAAGCTATACTGATATAAATGAATACCTCAGCAATGGAGGCATAAATTTTCATGTGGAAAAAGGTTTTACATTCAGGTGAGCCTGACCTATCTAACTGTGTTGCTAGTTTGATATGCTCCACCCTGGTGACAAACTTTCATTAAGGGGAATCTTTCACCAGGATTTTCACCACTAAAACCACTTTTCTGTTACGTATAAAATACTTTTTAGCTTTCCCTCTGTTATGTTAAAAATCGTCCGTCTACATATATAAATCCACCTCAGGCCCCACGTAGCAGACCACAGGAAAAAAAAGCGCTGTGGGAAAAGTGGCAACGCATCGCAGTTTTTCCTGCAGCGCTTTTCACAGGTTTCCTCTGCGGACTTTCTGCTTTCATTATACCTATAGGGAAACTGCTGCCGTTTCCGTAGGTATAATTGACTGCGAAGGTTTTGGAAATTGCAGCGTTTACAATGCGCGTATTTTTCCACAATGTGTGAGTGGGATTCACTAGAATCCACTGTGCTGTGACTGTAAAATACAGCGTTTATTTCCGCCGCAGGCAAACTGCAGTGTTTATGCCACGTGGGGCTAATCATTATGCTAATCAGCTTTGAAGAATCACATTGGCCTTGTCTGAGGAGATGAGTCACACTGAGAGGCTAGAGGGGGTGAACCCTTCTGATGTTGATATGGTCCATGTGCTGCTTTAAAGAGGCCCTTTCACCACCACCACCAACTCCAGTAATTAGCATCTGTTAATAGGTGCTGCTCCTCTGGCAATTCTGGCACAGTTGGAATTTTTTCTCAAGTCCACACCATTCCCAAGAAATCAAAGCTGTAAGTTTTGGTGCCTGATAAACTATTTAGACTCTGTACTGTCAGATGGGGTGGTGTCAGGCAGGAGCAGACAAGTGGTGTGATTCTGAGCTTTGACACTGGCTGCCCCTGATTGGAGCTCTGAATCACACACCCCTGCCTGACACTGCCCTGCTGATATTACAGAGCTTAAATTGCATGTCGGGGCACCAAAACTAACTAAACTTGTTGCTCAGGAACAGTGAGAAAATTCAAACTATGTGAAATCAGTGCAGCCGCAACTATTAGCAGATGCTAAGAATTTGAATTGGTGAAGGTGATGAAAGGTCCTCTTTAAAGCTGGGAATCTCAGCCTTAAAGGGGGTTGTCCGGAATAAAATGATAATTTAACCCTAAATTAAACACCCTCCCCTGGCCTAACTTCTAACTTACTTTATCAAAAATGTATATTTGCCCAGATTGCTGTGGCGGACAGGCACGTTTTCTGATTTTCCGGTGACGTTCCTTTTCCCCGTTTCCGGAAACAGAACGTCACCAATACTACCCCCCACCCCATCATACTTACTTGTCTTCATGTCCTGATCTTCTGGCACGAATCATCACTTCCTTTACTTCTGCTGGCACCTGCGCAATTGAGCCACAGGCGCCAGCATAGGAGAACAGGAGAAGGACAGAAAGAAGTCATCTCCTGTGCCCATACTATCCGGACAGGAAGACAGGGAAGTATGATGGGGGGCTGGGCTGAGTTAGTTAGTTAGGGCTAGCAGTCTGCGGGCTAGCTAGGGAAACAAGGAGGGGGGTGTGAGGGAGGGGATGGAGAGAGAGAGGAGGATCTGAGTGAAGAGCAATGCATCATGGTAGTTGTAGGATAAGAGGGCAGGAAGCTACCCATGTAAACAAATGCAGAGGATACCAGGAGCTCCCAGAGAGACTCAAAACACTGCTAAAGGTATTTGGGTGCACTTATTAACCTATTAATAGCACTAAAACACTTTTAAAAAAAAAAAAAAAATAAATAAAAATTTGCTCGGAAAACCCCTTTAAATGTGTACCAGGCTTATGGTTCTATGTGCTAGAGAAGTGGAGGTATCAGTAGTTAAACATGTATTCGAGAATATGAGCTACAGACACAGCTCCTATTCTTAACTTTTAACTGCCGGTATCTCTGCTTTGGTAGCATGTAGAATCACAATCCTGTTACATTTTTCATGATGATATTCTCCACATTATCCCATTCTTTAAATATGATGTATTATAGAGCAGAAACCTGGTGTCAGTGCCCACGATGCCTCAGTCACAGATGCCTGAGGCACCATTTTGGGTAGGATCCCTGTTCCCTCAGAATGAGATTTGTGGGCAGCGTTCTGTTGTCTAGGCAGCCAGGAGTCTATTGAAGGCTCCCAGGCCTAGACAATTCTATTACAGGCTGTACTAGGTGAAGTCGATCTAGAAAGGTTACAGACATTGATTGTGTCATATCCTGTGTGTTCCTATTGCTGTTTTGTGATCTTCAATCACGAAAAGTAAAGTCTCAGTTCTGATATCAAAAAACGTCTTTTGGATTTCTTCTTGTCACGACTACACTACACTGCACGACACTACCAGTACTGCGTAGGTGGTTTACACCTCCATCTGTAAAATTATCACTTGTGATGTTATTACCAATTCTGAGGTCTTAAGGGAAAGATGTTGAGGTAATGCCACTGATACTGCAACATCACCACCCTTATGATATATTCACATGCATTGGTTCCCTAAGGAGACCCACAAAGCCATGCTACCAGGGGTTACCTCATAAGCAATGATATCACCATGGAAGTGTTATCATAACCACTGCGATGCCATCATTCTGTCATTACATTTACACCAGTACCATTATGACTGGAATCGGATTAAGGGTGTTCATAGTACAAAGCAGTACTTTTTGGGGCTCACAAAGAACCCAGGTATGAATGTAGGTGTCTGATTTATGGTTTGACATAACAGAAATTTTTTATTCTCTTCTGAATCGATTGGTCACATCCACCAAATCATCATCCACTCTGTTAAAACATGTAATAACCCTATTAGCATTGTTATTACTCCACCCATAAAGCAGCACACTTTCCTTTTCACTCTAGTACTAGATACTTTCCCTACCTCCACAGGAGCACGTTTCTGATGTCATAGTCCTAGGATCCGTTAGGAACCTGCGTAGATTTCCATTCTAACTCGTGCCAGAAAACTGGTCAGATATAATAAATATTTCAGGCGGAGGTGTCCCTGGTTTGCCCCACTCTGCCCACATTCACATAATATGGTGAGTGAGGCACAGAACGGGGCTTGTGGTGCACATTTGGCGCAATAAAGGACCTTGTGTCAAATGTGCACCACAGTATCACTGGCGTAGAGATTGATAGATTCCCCCAACTAATAATTGGTGTAAAGTTAAACTAGACAATCTATGGATATGCTAGATTTATCAAACAACATCAGCTACTTTATTTGGCGCAGTTTCATACTGTTTGCACTAAGGTAAACTTTAGGGCTTAGTCACACAACCATATGACTAAGCACTGTACTGAATTGACAGCTTATGAAAGTTCAGGACAGTAGTGTTCTAGCCTTCCAAGAGCTCACTATGAGTTCCATTTCACATGCCAGTGGTCAGATCGGGAAATACAGCCTGTGTTCTGGACAGAACACAGTCATGTGAATAAGCCCTATGGAAGTATTCGTAAATCTGCCCCATTGGATTTATTCATTTTGAAAGGTAGCTTTGAAATGACATAATCACTACACACACATATCAGTGGACAGTACATAAATCTGTCAAATTATCTTCTTATAAATGTCTAGAGCAGGGTGCAAAACCGTTTCTGGTCCACAGGTCATACTGTCCGATTATATCACTCCCAAAAACCGCATAAAAAATGACATTGACAGTACATACCATAAATGCCTGGTGTGGCTTCTACTTAAAGTACTCCCACCCATCAGAAAACTGGAGGACTTCTACACTACAAAGAACAACAGTTGAGGTGGCTCAAATGGTGGCTTATATTTAGAAAGGTGTGACTGTCTTTCCACAGCTCCATCTTTCTGAACCATCTGGACACAGATATGCATGTACTGATAGGTCGAGGCTGTACAGAAAGTCAGCATGTGTACCCCTCAGGTTGCAGGATGCACAGTTGTGTCTAAAGGAAAGTGTTTTGACTTTATATACTGTCGCATTTGAATCAACATATGGATTTTGTTTTGGGTACAGCGCGCACCCTATACCACAATATACAAACACTCTATACAGATACATAAGGAGGGTAGAATAAGCTGAACAATGTCTATTAATCCTTTTGTAGTATAGTTTTATTGTATTTGAAGACTGAAGCTATGAAAGCAGTAACTCTAGACATGAGTTAAAGCCAGGAACTGGGCGCTTTTCAAGTGGTTGTGCCATAGATATGTTCCACAGTGTTCAATTGATTAGAATTGGGGCCTGGAGATATGTAATTACAATGAGCTCCCGGTGTAAATGGAGTCCTGTATTGGACAGATTTTTTAAGATTGCTTATTTAGGGTTTAGTGGAATTAGTCCTGTGATGGAGGGCAGACTGTACTCTGTGAAATAGCTCCTGGCAGGTCCCCTTTATACTCCCATTTATGACTTGTGGTTTTGCAAAATCAGCAGTACATTAGTAGTCAGTATAAATTATATGTATATTGTGCATAAATAAATTAAATATCTTCTATGAATGTGGTCTCTGCTCAGAGAACAACCAAATATCTTGCTGGAGAAAAATGTGGTAATAAAATACATATTTTAGCAATTATGTGAGTTACTGACTTGTCAGATCTAGATATCTTATTCACTCTACTGTCTGTTCTCTACTATTTGGGCAATGTGCATTAATGGGTTGTAGGGAACAGCTCACATGGTGGGGGGTGGCAATGACCAAGTTCACGCAGGGAGCGGGTTTCAAAGCTCCAAAGGTGCTTTATTTAGGCGTTTCAGCACAAAACGACGTTATATAAACAAAACAAGAGCCTAAGCCTGTCCGACACTAAATAAACAGCATCATGCCCCTCACTAGCCTAGTGCAGGCAAATACATAACAGCAAACACAGTATGAAAGTGTGTAAACCTTCACTCCAGGGGTGCTCTCTCTCTCTCTAGCCTGCCACTTGTCAGCCCTCCTCTTGCCAGGCTTCCTTCCTCAGCTGAGAGCACCTGGGAGTAGGAGAAAACCCCGTAGTGGAACAGGAGTGTGGACTGGAAGACTCCCGCTACCAACTTGTCCTCCAGTCCAGAAAATCCAGCCCATGTAACTTAAAGAAAATCCCTAGCAGACTACGCTCTGCTAAGGCAACATATATCTTCCTGGATTTACGCTACCTCGCCTGGCTGAGGAAACCAGGCGAGATATACACCCTGTCCAGCACTTTACCATACACTTTACCACAGGGTACAAATTACCTTGTATAGTCTGGTAGGTGCCAGCTTTCTTTTTTATATTAAGTATTGATTCAAACTGCACTTGAAGTGTATACCAATGACGAATGCGTGTGATAACTTCCACTGTATAGCCTTTTAGCAGCACATGTCCCCCATAGGCTCCCATGTAACAGGATACCACACTGAAAACTTACAGCATGACCCTTTATGAAATAGAGAGCCCCTTTGAAAAGACTACAGATTGGGCTTACATACACTATGAGACCAATATGGGCTCAGCTCAGTGCTGTATTGCCTGGTTGCAGCAAGCAAGAGCAAAAGACTTGAGACATCATGGGAGAAAAATCGCCAGCATCACACTGGAGCCCATTCCATACTGGACATATGATTGCTGAGCAATGGAGACTGCAATCTACCATTGAGGATTGAGACATACATGCCAAAAGTCCCAATGTTTCCAGAATGATCCCAGGAACTGAGACATAAATGGGGAGGCTTTTATGTAAACTGCACACCAAATTAGGCAACCTTGAGGCATTCCCAGGTGGACTTTGAAGTTTAGATTTTGGCTTAGGAAATAACATCGAGTATCAAAGTTAGCAGTGAAATGGGAAAATGGAAATGGGAGAAAATTGGGTCTAGGAATGAGAGGGAAGTCATTGCTAGGAATCAGAAATGAATGGGGTAGCCATGCTGTATTGCAGGAGAGGAACCATGCTGAGGTCCAGGGACTAAGATTTAAATGCTTACGGTGCTGGAAACCAGGAATGAGAGTGGGAGCCGTGCTGGTGACTAGGAATGTGAATAAAGCCATACTGGGAACCAAGAATAATGGGGCCATCTTGAATTAGAGAATGTGTAGGTCAGCAGGGAACTAAAACAGAGTTGGGGCCCTCTACAGTTATATGTGTGGGCTAGAGCAATCTGTGTAGAGCAGTACAGCTGTTTGTATTAGATGTGATACCAAGCATAAAATACATGATTTGGGGATCTTTCATTGTTATTTGGTGGTTTTAGGGGGCTTTACATTCTGCTCTGATTTTTAGACACTTTAACTTGCATTCTATGTTCTGTTTTCCTTGAGAGGACTACCCTTATAAAAGACCATTTTCTGTACAAACTTGGGTGGTCAGCTCATAGAAGTTTCATTGTATTTCACCGCCACATAATTTGCATTTGTTGGCACCACATGCCTATTTACACAGGGCAATGTCCTACCAATGATGTAGCATATTTTATGCTGTATAAAATGTAATCACCTAACAAACAAGTGTTTGCTCATGTTTTGAGTGCTCATTTACATGGGCCATTTATTGAAAATGAACATAACTGGGTGATGAAATGATTGGCTAGTGTCAGAGAACTCAGAATCACACCCCCTTCCCCACAACTACCCGACATAGCCACCGGACAGCATATCAGGCACCAAAACTAACTGAACTGATTGCTCGGGTATGGTGGGGGCCTAGAGAGAAAATTCTCAAAAGTAATCACATATAAGAACTGGAATTGATGGAGGTCCTCTTTAAGGCATGTTCCATCCAATACCATATAATTGGAGCTATCTACCCTAGATGTATTGCACACAGAGTCCCTGCAGCTCTACAGCCCATGGCCATAAAGGATTCAATTCAATTGTATCCTTTTTTTTTTAATTGTAGTAAAATTGTGATACAACACAGCCTAATGCTAGGTTTGCATCTGCAGTTCATTCCAGAATGGATGCTAAACATGGATCTGTTAAATGATGGATACAAGTGGAGCCCGATAGATCCTAATAACTTATTTTCACGGATGAAAAAGCAGAACTTGAAGAACTTTTTTGACGGACTCTCTGATGCAGATATAAACCTAGCCTAACAGATGTACTATATAAGAGTATTATAAACTGTAGCTGAATAGTTATTCTATTTAACTTTAACAACTGTGTTCAATTTTTGTGTCTCTAAAGCCTGTTACTATGTACAGATGATATAAGCATTTTGCTGTTTTATTAAATGCATCTGTGAACAAGTCTAAGCTTAAACAGTTAACCAGCAAGAAGTTTATCGGTGATTAGGAGTGAATGCAGAAAAACAGATATTCCAGTTGCTAAGCAGCCAAATACTAAGCTGTTAAGCACATAACAAGCACAAGAGATTTCTTCTGTCACTGTTTAATACATATATAGTAAAAGTCAGATGTCACAGATCAGACTGGTGTGACTGAGCGCTGTCTCTGTTAGAGATCTTGTGCTGTGAGCAGTGGGGGTCTATGAGCTGGGAACCTTATTTAAAATGCAGGGAAATGGGCATTGCAGCACCTTGACACTGGGACACAAGTCAATACAGGTCCAAGCTGAAAGATGAGTTAAAGGGATTGCTGTACAGTTTTCTAGTGAACCCAAGAAGTCTCAGGTCACAATCCTGCATTGACATGTTTTGCAATATCTTATCTTTCAATTGGTATAGAAAATGTAAAACAAATAGTATCCATCTATCTCTTGGATGATGGCTTATGGTAAATTAGTTACTGTGTAAAGGTCCCTTTACATAGCTCTATTGTCAGGCTTATTGTTATTCCTAAACACTTGTTCCTGATAACTGGCCTGTTTAAGGCCCGGGCCCCACGCGGCGTAAACGCCGCGGTTTGCCTGCGGTGTAAACTCCACAGAAGAAAACCCCAGCGTTTTAAAGTCACTTTGTGAAAAAATACACACATTTGGAAATCGCAGCATATCAATTATATCTACAGAAACCCTGGGGTTTTCTCTATAGGTATAATTGAAACAGATAAGTCCAGAGAGGAAATCTCTGCGGACTTTCTGTGAAAAGTACTGCGGCAAAAACGGCGATGCGTTGCCGCCATGGTTTTTCCCGCAGCAATTTTTTGCTGCGAGATGTTACATGGAGCCTTAGCCTAAATGTGCAAAGGAGCACCTGACAATCGAGCAAAGGATCAAAAATAAAAGATGCTAGGTTGTTGGCAGAACAGGGCAATGTACTGCCAACAAATATATGGAGATGAATGATTTGTTGATTTTTATACTGCCTTTATTGCAGTAAAGGTGCCCACATTGATCAGGAATGAACTCTCCTAGAAGCACGCGCCAATAACTGGCCTAATACTAGGGCAGTGTAAATAGGGCTTTATGCACCAATCACGTATAATAAGAGAAGTAAATAACATAGTCAATGGCACCTGTCAAGGGGAGGGTGTTGGACAGCAAGTGAAGATGCTGTTTTTGATACTGATGTGTTGAAAAAATGAAATATTATGCAAGCGTTAAGCAGTCTATAAATATTATTGTGAACAGAATCTGACAATTTTGGCAGGACCAGTGGACCATCTAAAAATGGTTCAAGGAAACATAACTAGTGAACTGTGGCAAGCTCATAGGCACCAGGCACTGAAATCTCACTGATGAATGTGTGGAGCAAGGTCTGTCTGGTCCAATTCTATAAAAAAGCTACTGTAGGACAATTTGCTGAATTAATGAATGCTGGCTATGACAAAAAAGTTGTCAGAACAAACAGTGCAGCTGCAGCCTCCAACCACTGTAAAGTGGTGGCATCAGGGTACCGCAGCTCTGCTCCTACTGCTATAGCTGATTGATGCAGGACCTGGGTTTCCGACCTCAACCGATCAGGTAACGATGATCTATCCTGTGGATAGGCCATCAGTATAAAAAAGGACTGGGGCTGGAAGACCCCTTTAAGTTGATAGAGAGCAGGAAGTCCATTCTTTCACATCATCACCTTGCCAAGTGACAAAATTGTGGGGTGCCAAGGCAGCCATGAGGCAATGTCTTCCAGGTTGTTATGTATGGATGCCTATTAGGCCCCTACAGAAATAGGACCTAATAGCCATCTGTTCACATTCATTGCACTATGTTGTACAGGCGATCAAGAGATCACATGTTCAAATTTTTCATGTACAAATGTGTTAAAAAAAAACAAACAAAAAACAAAAAAAAAAAATTGTTATAGAAATAAACATAATTGGTATCACTGCATTCATAAAAGTCCAAACTATTAAAATACGTTATTTATTGCGTATAGTACATACCATAAAAAAAGAAAATGGAAATGTACACCTGCTCTTTTTGGTCACCTTGCCTGCTACAAAAAAGGAATAAAAAGCAGGGCTGTGGAGTTGGAAGTTACCGACTCAAGCTTCAAAATAAAATGATTATTTTTATATTATATTATACATTTATCAATATTGTATAATTAGGATTATAGCTGGTTGTGTAGTTACTTTCATAGGAATTCAATCACTAGATCTCAATGAAGAATTCAATGAAAAAATACAAAATTTTATGCATGTCAGAATATGGTGTCTCCCAAGCAATTTTTTTTAACCAAAAAAGTAAAAGATATAAAACATACAATGATACCAATATTGATATGGTATTAGTGTAATTCTAATGACCCACAGAAAAAAAAAATATTAAAGCTAGTTAACATCCTGAAAACAAAAAATAGATTTTTATTTTTGTTTTTAAACGGTCACCCAAAAACATTACTAAAAGCTAAACAAAATAGTATATGTACCCCAAAATTTTGGCACCTATAGAATGAATATATTGCTGAAAAAATAAAGTAATGACTTGAAATGTGGAGAGGGAAAAACAAAAACATTCTCCATTGGCATAAAGGGGTTGTCCGAGGAGTTAAATTTACCTTGATTCATCCGGCGGATTCTTTATAGTGGACCCAGGAGTTCCAGCCAGGTTCTGACCCCTGGGTCACATGATTGGAATTAGCCCCCAACCCCAAGTTCACTCCGCCCTCTCCCTCCTCTCTTGATCTCGCTGGTAATTTACCTGGGAGCTGGCTTTAGTATAGTCAGCCAGACCCCATAGCACAAGAAAATTACCTGTGAGATCAAGAAATGAGGGTGGGGTCAGAGTGACGCAGGGGTCAGGGACTGGTTCAGATCATGTGACCCAGGGACCAGAACCAGGCTGGAATTCTCAAGTCCATGATGAAGAATCCACCAGATGAATCAAAGTAAATTTAAGTCCCCGGACAATCACTTTAAAGGACAAACTAGTCTGCACCCTTGAGGAGTTAAATTATTAAAACTTAAAAATAATGTTTTGGGTAATCCAAGAGAGAAACATAATAGCTTATTGCAGGACAACTTTTTTAAGGTAATGCCTGTTCACCTCTTTGTGTTTCTGATAATATGCTGTCAAATATTGGCTTTACTATATATTTCAGAAAGCAGTAGCAAATATGACATTTTTGAAAATTTAAAAGAGTAAAGATCGCCACCTATTGACAACTCTGTAAACTACATGTATGTTCATATTGTTTTATAAAATACATTAGCCACATTAACCTGAGTGTTAATAGTTATTTTCCATATAGTTAATTTCTCTGTGAATAGGGGCTATTCATATGAAAGATATTTTGATGGTCCATTGTAATGGACCAACAAAATATAGGTCATGTTCTATTTTTGTCCGTTTTCACAGATCCCTCCATACACTGCAGTGTATGAGTGATCCATGAAAATGGGCCCCCGTTGGGTGTAAAACAGCTGTGAAAAATGGACATTTTTAAAGGCTATTTTCACCCAAGTTCATCTGAATGTAGACTTACCCATGTACCTTTCTTCCCTTAACAAGATAATAACCAGCACGCTAAATATTGTGTATATTCAATTTATTTTAAAAACAGAATAAAAATAGCTCTGTATAAATAGTGGTATAAATAAGATCCTGTAAACATTACAACACCTTCGCAGAGGTAGGCTTAAATTTCATTGATTTGCTTTCTTCTAAGGTTATCTTCAGAAAGTGGTGGAATCAAATGGACAAACTCAAGGAGGTTCAGAAACAAGCCTCTGTCAAATGGGTTGTAAAACTTTCCTCTCTCGTCCATCAGATATATGTACTTCTTTGCATTAATTCTCTCATTTGTTGTTATATTCACCGCGGCCATGTATAGCTGTAAATATGAAATACATGTTAATAAATCACTCATTTTAAGCTGATGTAATCTGCTGAACTGCTGGAACTGCCCAAGAACAGGTTGGCTTCCATCAGGACTCCAGGTTGTGCTGTACTGAAATAACTGGCAGCTAAGGGTAATGTCTAGTGCAGTATATTATTTAGGTTCACTTTACAGAAGGGTTCTTGCATGAGCTCAGTGAAGAGCACAGATTATGCTTTATAGCAGGATGGTCAGCAATGAATTTGCTATAAATATTATTGATCTCTCCAATGATAAAAATACCACAAAATCAGGCTTTTCCCTAAAGTAAATAAGACAACATGTAAAGACAGCAGCAGAGTTAGCACTATAGCACTCTCTAGCTCACCTTTCCAATGCATTTACAGGGCTATGTGTCCTTATATTAATTTAACCAATAAGCTAAATGTGCCAGAATTCTGGCTTAATTTGCACCCAAAAAAACTGGTTTATAGGGCATATAGGGGAATGAATGTAAGTTTTTGGTAAAAGGGGGCATATCTTAATATGCACCAATGTGTGCAAAAATAATGGCAAGATCCAAGTACATAGTAACCACTAGGTGGTATAAATTTAGACAAAAATTTCTACAGATGTACCGAATTCATCATCCACCATTAGCCGCTTTCAGACATTTGGGATCTGTTTGGACTGTCTAGTCTAAGCTTACAAGGTCTAACTTATTAGTAACTTTGTCCCTTTAAACTGTACATATTAGCCTTAATATCACAACTACTTACACACATTCCAGTCATCATAGCGGAAATAAAACCAATGATGGTAAGGAATAGACCGCCAAATCCAATTAACAGACTCTGACCTTCGACCTGAAGCCACATCCAACAAAGATAGATACCAAGGACGCAGTTGATGCACATAGTCATTAGGAATCCCACAAAGTAAACTCTGTGAATGGAATATACAGTATAGAAAGTGACAGATATTACTTGTAAAATCTGGAATTTACTTGAATGCACTTTTTCATAGATCATTCTCTGATAAACAGAGTACTTACAACTTACAGAAAACGTAAAGGAAATACATTAGCTAATCCATGTAAGATAAGTGTTTCCTGCTCCTGCATTACTCTGGCTAAGAAATCAATGTAAGATGTTAAGTAAGCATTTATGCTAGAGACCTCACAGTATAATGTGAATGAAAGAACATCCAAACCTGTTACGATGCCCGACATCATTGTAGACATAAGGACAGTAGTGATCAAAATTAGCTACACAGCGGTTTGTCATGCGACAATGCTTTGAGCGCAGCGGCTTCACGAGATGACAGGTGTGACAAAGTCTGCTCAGAGGATTTTTGCCATTTTTCCAGTCATTAAAATTGATAGCCTAAAAGAAAACATTGAGAATCATTAAAAACCATCAGAAAAGTCTTGTCAATATTGATATACTGTAAAGACATAAAAAATGAAATACAAATGTAGGCCAATTATTCATTTATATGTTAATCAGCTATTGGCTATGTATGTCCCATCCAAATGCATGCACATTCCTGCCCGCTCCCAAAAATGAAAGAGATGGAACCAAGTGTGCACCAAACTTTTAACAGAAGACTTGCAAGTACCTATAAACTATTTTTTTCTGTATCACAGCTGTTACTGCAGCTAAACATTATGGCACTTTAATGTTTAGGATTGTAATTTAGGATTAGGATTTCTTGGGATTCAGTTTGGAGTGAGGTAATATGACCTTCACTTGCATATATGGCCATAGGTAGGTACATGTAAGTATGGATATTCTAACACTGATGCAATTATGGCAACCCTGACACAAGCTTGTATAAGATAGATAGATGCCATTAGTTTGTGTATAAAATGTTATATCTTGCATTTTTAAGTTACAGCACCTTAATAACTACAATGACACTGCCTGTTTAGACTGTAAGGCTGAGGCCCCACGTTGCGGAAACGCAGCTTTTTTTGTTGCAGATTTTGCTGCGGTTTTTTGAGCCAAAGCCAAGAGTGACTACAAAAGGAATGGAAGATATATAGGAAGCTCTTATACTTCTCCCTTCTCCTCAATCCACTCCTGGCTTTGGCTCAAAAAACCACAGCAAAATCTGCAACAAAAAAAGCTGCGTTTCCGCAACGTGGGGCCTCAGCCTAAAGGGGGAATTCAGCCAAAATGTTTCTTCTGACATACTTGGAATCTATGATTTTTAGTCGCTCACTTTGAACACAAGGAACTATGGCTGTCTATAGAGCACTGAAACTTTTGGGCAGGCTCAGTGATTTCAGCTGCTGGACACATTCTAAGCAATGTGCCATGGATCGGAACATTCCTCTGTTTAGAAGGTTGTGTTATTCGCAGTACTAAAACCTGTGAATGGAAAAAAAAAGCATCTGAGTACTGTATTGTTTTTGCTCATACATACTAGTTATTAAATGCGAAGTCTATGTCATATTATGAAGAACAGATTATTTAGTGAGTGCCTAACAACGTATTCTTTATCAGTTCAATAATAACAAAGAGACCACTGTATGAATATGTCCCCATACTGAAAATCCCTACTGGGTGTAAGGGCTGTAGTATTAATGCACAGATCCCACTTTGTGAAGGTGTGCTAAGCAGAAAATACCAGTCAATGAATATACACATAACATCTACTATCCATTATCATGTAAGCTTATTATATTTGTGTCATGACCTAGTGGCCTAGACCAATAATACAGCACCTGCCTGACAGCATAATGATACTCGTCGGTGTCCTGAGGAAGGAAGCCAGGATCCATCAAGGATGCTTTTAAGAAAAAGGTCCACATCAATACATTGCTCAGGAAGAATATAATATGCCATTCCCAGAAAGCATTGTATAGAATAGGTAGAATCTGTACACAGGGAGACAAGAAATTGTTTGGTCAGCACTTCTCTCAGAGAGATCAATTACCAAAAACATATGAGCTATATTACACAGTCAGGAAACAACCTCATAGCCAAACTGAAAGTGTGCCACGGTACTTGTCTTTAGGTTAATCCAGTAGTTTCTGACACATTTCATTTTAATGGCAAACATAATGATTAAAATCACTTTTCTGAAGCTGTTATCCAGGATTTTAGTACTAATGACTGACTGAAAGGGCTGTGGTGCTCTGGAAGCAGGAACAGCGCCATACATTATGTAGTGGCTGTACCTGGTTACTGCAGCTCAGTCCCATTCAAGTGAAAGAGACTGAGCTAGAATACCATTCACAGGCACTGCTCACTGTACAGAGCTGTAACTACTTCATGAGCAGCATACCCTGATTTGCTTATTGTAGTATACTTGAAGATTTTTCTCATTTGTCTTTTCTTAAGCATCTGAAAACTCTCATCATGGCGTATTCTGCTATAAAATGTGCCTTACATCCTTGTCATTAGCAATTTTTCTTTGCTCCTACTGGTCATCTAAAAAGATATTCCTCCATTGTAACAGAAATAATAATAGTCACAACTCATATTTTTAAAGGGATGTTCCAATATATTTTTTAAACTCATATTTTTAAAGGGATGTTCCAATATATTTTTTCAACTATGCAAAGGCTTAAAATACTCACCTCTCCGTTTGGCCAGGGATCCAGCAGAGAGTCTCCATTTGGGTCCCCAGTTTTGTTGTCATTCTGCCCACCCATAAGCATGCCAGCCAATCAGCAACTTGAGCGGTGGAATTCTGTTTGAACAGAGTATCAGTGTTCAGTCACTGATTTGGCCTGCATGTGAGCGATACAGCCAAGGTCAGGAATACTGGGGACCTGGATGGAGAGTTTCCTGGATTCCAAGCCAAATAGAGAGGTGAGTATGAAGAATTTGTTATTTTAAGTGTTTCCACATGTTAAATAAGGGAGTTGGAACACCTCTTTAATTTGAGCTAGAAAGCCACTGGAAACAAACAAATTTCCACCACCTCAAAAATTAATTTTTCATTAACTTTCACTCTTATCCAGTATGGTGCATCATGGTACATCTACATATACCCCAACCAATTAGTTGCTTGTATTTCTTCAATACTGATATTTTTACAATATGAAATCATGTCATGATGGATATATAACCCATGTTTCATAGCAATTTTTTTGGCCATTATATGGAAACATTTGCTACGATCATCAATTCCTGAACTGGCTTATATATACAATATATCGGTGATGATCAAGCAGTGGGATTGGAATGTAAATAGCCAGGACTAGACCCGCAAAAGGTATGCATCAAAACTACAAAGACCTTTTTTGTTATATATTTGCGTTGTGTTATTTTGTACTATATATATGTATTTTCATTTTGCAGAATACTGCTACAAAGTCATCTTTTCTTTAACTATCTGTTGCTGATAGAGGTGTTTGTCCGCCAGTATAACTTATACCTAACCACAGGATAAGGGTTATAATATTGTAGATCGTTTTACTTCATTATTATGTTGTTTTACCCATTTTCTTTCCAGAGCACACAGCTTAGAGGAATTACTGGTCCCAGTGGTTGGGCTACCACTGATCCGCAACTTATCCCCTAAGCTGTGGATTGTGAATAAGTTGTACTGGTAGGGGATTCCCAGGTGACTAATTTAACCATTTCCAGACCGGCCATTGGGTATTTACGTACGGGTAATGGCTTTCTTGTTCGTGCAGCTGCAGAAGCGAACATCGGTTAATGAGCGCTGTATACACAGCTATGGGAGCCGCCATGATGCGGCTCGCGTCTGACCTGGCAGTCACATGATCCTCCGGGGATCACATACTGTTAGAGCTACTGGGTCCTTGAGGACCCAGATCAGCTCAGAAGTAATGGGCAGGAGGCTGTATTTCTCCTATAACTGGGGTTAAGGTATCAGCCCCAGTTACAGGGTAAATCAGCCTCCCCACCAAAAAACAGTGTTCAGATGCCCCCAAAGGTCTATTATGACCTTATGGGGACACCATGTAAAATAAATAAATAAATAGAAAACTAAAAGAAATAAAAATTTAAGTACAATAATTAAAAAAAAAAAAATGCCAATATCATGCCGACATCACAGGTTCTAGTCCCTTCCCCAACGACACAATGCAAAATAAAAATTACTGTAACAAGAGGGAAATCTTTTTTAAAAAGTTTTTTTTAAGTAGCTCTTTGTGCTATTAAAAAACAAACAAAAAAGTGAAACAGACACGTTTTCCCTCCTCTTTTGTTTATATTTTCCTGGATATTAAAAAAAAATCTAAAATATGCAAAAATAAAAATAACATAAAAATAAAGCCCTATGTGTCACCGAAAAAAGATGCAAAAATTTGTTGAATAACCCAAATTATAAAAATGTTATAGCCCTCAAAACCGAATATAGGAAAAAACCTGAAAATGTGCCTGTTCTTGAACCAGAGAATTTGGCCTGGAACTGAAGTTGTTAAGAGAAAACTGCTCTTTGTCACTTTCTGTGCATATTGCATTAATCCACATTAGACAGTGTATTTTAGGAATGCAGGCCTGGTTTGTGTCATTGAGAGTATTGATGAAAGGCATAAATTCTCAATACAGTGGGGAAAAAAAGTATTTAGTCAGCCACCAATTGTGCAAGTTCTCCCACTGTTCTGACTCAATAGCTTGGCTGCAAATGTGAGGTTGTGAGAGTGTCCTGTAGTCTCTATGCTAACCAGCAATTTACACCAAGATATTTATCAGATAGTGTTCAACTCAACTGAGGAGGCGTAGATAAGATTCCAGATGCTTTAATCCAGGTAAATCTTGTGTCGGGAACTGCCATTTCTACTAGTATATAATGTATCTGGCTTCTTTGCCCCTGCAGTTTGGCTTCAGAGACCCCAGGCATTCAGTGCAAGTTTTGTTTTGTAAATACAGTGAGTCAGACACATGTGAGGCAGAGCTGCTGGGGGGAGAGATGTGAGCAGAGCTGCTGAGACAGACATGTTATGTCTGGGGGAGTCTAAGAGCCACTTGTTCCTCTTTACTTCACAGTATATAGTTAGGTATGTGTTACCCCCTATATACTCACAGGACCTAGCTAGTAACCGTAGTTAGGGATCCATATATATATATAGTTCAGGGCAGTGATAGGTTAGGCTTCCGAAGGCCAACTAGCTAGTTAGAGGCCCGGTGGCACTAGTAGTTTAGCTGGCAGGTTAAGGACTCAGTGTTAGGGTAGTCAGGCCTGCATCTACTTCCGTCACCGTCGCCCTGTTTGCTGCCTGTGAAGAATCTCACCATCATCATCATCTCCTGATCAGCTGTCTGTCATCTCCTGGAAGAATCCGAGGATCCACAGTCATCCACAGGGGCCCCTGCATTTCTTCTGTTGCCTGGAGGTATTGTGCACTGGACTCTTGCTATATATCTATATATATACCCGGGTATATAACCTAAGACGGTTGAGGACTTGCTGGTTGTTGTAGTATTGCTGTGTTCTGAGTATATTTTATGTATGTATTATTACCCTGTTGATTCTTATAAAGCTACTGTTATAACCTTATGTGGTATCTGTATGTATTCTTCAGACTGTGAGATTAGTACAGTGATCCTTGTTAAGGCTACTAACTGTATTTCATGGGTAAGTCCCAGGAAGAGATCCTCCCTGTAATACAGAGGCTCTATCCTGGGTGGAGGCACTGATATATTTCATATATGTTCCCACTCTTCCCTTCAGCGAAGGCTTCAGGTCCCATTATACACACAGGTCAGCGCCAGAGTCTGTTGCGGGAGGGATAATACTCATACCCCCCCCCCAAATAGGGCTACATTTGGAGGCACTGCTGAGATTTAGAAGTGGGAATAGTCATTGATATGGAGAAGCGATATTGTCATGTCCCAGGACTTGGTTTAATTCACTGACATGTATCTGTGATACTGTTTGTCTTTGTAGTTTGTCCCTTTTCTCTCTCTGTATCCTTAGCTGTGATGCTGTAGCTCCTCCTCTCTGTCCCTCAGTTTAGTTTCACTTCTTTGTAAGCAACATGTCTGCTCAGCTCCTGGTATTTCATCATTTTTCACCTACTGCTGTATGAGGTTCTACAAGATTTACCTGGATTAAAGCATCTGAAATCTTATCTACGCCTCCTCAGTTGAGTTGAACACTATCTGATAGATATCTTGGTGTAAATTGCTGGTTAGCATAGAGACTACAGGACACTCTCACAACCTCACACTTGCAGCCAAGCTATTGAGTCAGAACAGTGAAAAATGATGCATAAAGACTGCCAGATACGGCTGTAAGACAGTTCACCAACTTCTGACATACAGTCAGTCACAGCAAGTTACCTGAAGCCAGAAGGAATCAGCATTGTGTAAGTTGCATCTGCAGCTCAGACTCCCTCAGCATAAGAAGATTCTATCAAGCAGCCATCTTACTCCAGCAAAGTTATATTTATCCTGTTTGTGTTGCATCATGGCTGAAGGGCACCCTGAAACACAAGGTAGCATGGACCTCAGTCTGCAGCCCAGTGAGAAGGCTAGACGCTCAATTAAACAGGTTAGAGACAATCTAGAAGGTTTAAAGCATGAACTTTCCTGTGAACTTTCAAAATGGTGGCAGAAAATACAGACTAAGATATCTGCCATGTGCTTGCCTGCATACCATATACCACCACTAGAGGGAGCTCTGCGACAGCTTTGTTCTATGCATGGACATTATAAAATGAAAGCTGAGGAGTATGAAAGCATATTGAGGAAACTTCATACAGACGATTCCTTAGTTGAATTGCAAAGCTTCCAGCATCTCAATTCAGAACGAGACAGCTTAGTACATGAAACTAAGTTAAGGACAGAGGCAAGAATTGCGCAACTGCAGGAAATGGCATCCCATGTTTCTGAGTCTACCAAGCGTTCAAAGCGTACATCTAAGTCACGTTCCTCAAAATCTTCCACACTCAGTGAGCAACTTATAAAAGCACGTGCAGAGGCGGAAGCTACTAAGATACAGGCAGCCTTTGCACAACAGAAAGCAGAAATGGAAGCTAAGGCAGCTCAAAAAAGGGCAGAACTAGAGGCTCTAGAGAAACAGAATGAGCACACTGCAGCCATGGCAAGGTTAAGCATTTTAGAACAGGCCATCAGTGGAAGTGAAAGCGACAGCACCAGTTTGTGTGATGTGGAAGCAGAGGATCCCCTCAAGCGCACAAGAGACTATGTACTAAGCCAAAGCAGTGAATCCCTATTTGCCACAAATGTTCCTGTCAGGGACAACATTTCTCCAGAGCAACAGGGCACAGTATCTTCTGCAGCACACCGCATTCAAGGTCAGTACAATGCCCTGCCTGTCCAGCATCCAGTTTCTTCTTCCTTCATGGATTCCCAAAGCCTTGCACCTCAGCAAATGCAATATACTGATACTCATGTAAACACCAATGTGACACCATACTACCAGACTGCAAACAACCGTCCAGTCTCACATCCATATGTGGCTAAACCTATGGACTTTAAGCTAGCTCCTAGGCTGAATGCCTACGCAGCCCCTACACTACCTACCTCTGTTAACCAGAACCCCACTAACAACGTAATCACCGCTACTCAGCCAGCAACTCAATATTTAAAGTCAGAGAGAACAGACATGTCAGAGTTTGCAAGGTACATGGTTCGCCGTGAGCTTACTAAGACTGGACTCACAAGGTTCGATGACCAACCTGAGAACTACAGAGGCTGGAAATGTGCCTTCAAAACTGCAATTAGTGACCTTGGCATTACTGCAACTGAAGAATTAGATTTGCTTATCCGGTGGCTTGGCCCACAGTCCACAGAACGTGCTAAAAGACTCAGATCCGTCCACATTTACAACCCCACAGCAGGCCTTACCGCTACTTGGGAAAGACTGGAGAAAACCTATGGCAGTCCTGAAGCAATAGAGAATGCTCTGTTCAAACGGTTGCAAGGGTTTCCAAAGATATCTGGTAAGGATCATCAGAAATTTCAAGAACTTAGTGACCTACTCATGGAGCTCCTACTGGCTAAGGCGGACACTCTCCTACCGGGCCTCAGTTACCTGGACACTGCTCGTGGGGTAAACCTGATAGTCTCCAAGTTGCCATATAATATTCAAGAAAGGTGGACCACAGTTGGGTCAAGATACAAAAATGAGAATCAAGTCTCCTTTCCTCCATTTTCCTACTTCTGTGAGTTTATCAAGAACATTGCAGAATCCAAGAATGACCCAAGCTTTTCCTATGGGGATCCCAGTGTTCC
The DNA here is from genome assembly GCA_947044405.1 of Leptodactylus fallax. Taxonomy (NCBI): domain Eukaryota; kingdom Metazoa; phylum Chordata; class Amphibia; order Anura; family Leptodactylidae; genus Leptodactylus; species Leptodactylus fallax. Next base: position 7,117,247 of record CAMRHE010000012.1, read on the forward strand.
TGGTTCACCTCCTATTAAGTATGACAGCTCACATTCTAACTACAGAAACCGCAGAGGCCCAGTTTCGGTGAAAAAGACTGATATTCTTCCTATACCTACATCAGCACCAGAAGAAAGCAGTTGCAACAGCAACCAAGACGAAAAGGTAGAAAATCCTAACCGTCTGTGTCCTATTCACAAGAAGCCTCATCCCCTCAAGAAGTGTATTGGCTTCAGGAGGAAACCAATCCAGGAACGTAAAGAGCTTCTAAAGAAACTAGGGATATGTTTCAAATGTTGTGCCTCTACTGAACATGTTGCTAGAGACTGTAAAATTGCTATTAAGTGTATAGAGTGTGGCAGTGAGAACCATGTACAAGCTCTTCATCCATCCCAGCCTAGTGCCACACCACCTAGAGGTTCCCCTTCCCCAACTAAGCATGGCGGGGAGAACACAGATCAAGCAGCAAATACTACCACAGTATCTTCCTCATGTACAGAAGTCTGCGGAGAAGACCTTTGTGACAAGTCCTGTGCAAGGATATGCCTAGTCAATATATACCCCAAGGGCCAACCAGAAAGGGCTCTGAGGGTGTACGCCATCTTGGACGACCAGAGCAACCACTCACTTGCAAGGTCAGAACTCTTTGATCTGTTTAACTTAAAGGGTGATACTTATCCATATACCTTGGGTACTTGTAGTGGCATATCAGAGGTTTCAGGAAGAAGGGCCAGTGGTCTTGTAATAGCTTCTCTCAAGGGCAATTTGGAGATACCTTTGCCCACACTTGTTGAGTGCAACCAGATACCATCAAACAGAGAAGAGATACCCACACCAGAGGCGGCTTTCCAGCACCCTCATCTAAGGGCTATAGCCAGTGAAATACCATCCCTTGACAAAAATGCAGACATTCTAGTTCTACTAGGTAGAGACATTCTCAGACTGCACAAAATACGCCAGCAAATTAATGGACCACATGATGCACCATTTGCCCAGCGCCTCGATCTAGGATGGGTAATCATTGGCAACGTCTGCATAGGTAGGATGAAAAGGCCCACCAATATTTCTTCATTTAAGACGCATATGTTACCAAATGGTCGCAGCACTTGTTTTCAGCCATGTCCACATCACTACCAAGTGAAAGAGAAGATAAGCAACAGTAAGTGGCTGCATAATCACCGAGACAACGTGAATACTTTCCTGCCTAGGGACGACACCCTTGGATTAACAGTGTTCAATACAACAAGTGATGACAACAAGCTGGCATCGGCTATAGCTGATAAAGAATTTCTCAAACTTATGGACAAGGAATTCATTCAAGATGATTCCAACAGCTGGGTAGCACCCTTACCTTTCCGCTCCCCGAGATCAAAACTACCAAACAATCTGAAGCAAGCAGTTTCTAGATTTTCCTCTTTAAAACGTACCCTCAAGAGGAAACCAGAGATGGAGAAACACTTTGTAGGTTTCATGCAGAAGGTTTTTGAGAGAGATCATGCAGAACCTGCACCTCCACTAAAGGAAGGAGAAGAATGCTGGTACCTTCCATCATTTGGCGTGTATCACCCTCGCAAACCTGACCAAATCAGGGTCGTGTTCGATTCTAGTGCTCAGTATGAAGGCGTCTCTCTCAACAACCTGCTCCTCACTGGTCCTAACCTAAACAACAGCCTCATAGGAGTCTTAATCCGTTTCAAACAGGAACCAGTTGCAGTGATGGCCGACATCCAACAGATGTTTCATTGCTTCATTGTTAAGGATGATGACAGAAACTATCTCAGGTTCCTATGGCATAAGGACAATGATGTCAACAATGAAGTCATAGATTACCGGATGAAGGTACATGTCTTTGGCAATAGCCCATCTCCTGCAGTAGCGATCTATGGACTGAGAAGGACCGCCCATGAAGGTGAGAAAGAGTATGGCTCTGATGCTCGTCAGTTTGTTGAGAGGAATTTCTATGTTGATGATGGTCTTAAATCCTTACCTGCAAGTGAAGAAGTGATTAATCTCCTCTCTAGAACACAGGAAATGCTGTCTGTAGCTAACCTCAGACTTCACAAGATCATCTCCAACAATATGGAGGTAATGAAGGCATTTCCCTCTGATGATCATGCAATCAACTTGAAGGATCTTGATCTCAGTTCTGATACTCCTCCTATGCAACGCAGCCTAGGATTGCTATGGAACACTGAACAAGACACATTCACATTCCAAGTGTCTTCTTGTGACAAACCTTTCACCAAACGAGGAGTTTTATCTGTTGTGAACAGCATTTATGATCCTCTTGGTTTCATTGCTCCCATCACCATTCAAGGCAAGCTACTACTAAGACAGCTTACCACTGAGAACATGGACTGGGACACTCCACTGCCTGCTGAGAAACAACTGAGGTCTGACTGTGGCACTAACTTCGTTGGAGCCTGCAAAGAACTGCAGTTAGACAACTTCTTATCCAACAATGGGTGCACTTGGACGTTTAACCCTCCACATTCATCCCATATGGGAGGTTCCTGGGAACGTATGATTGGGATCACACGCAGAATCCTTGACTCTATGTTGATGGACCACAAGTCGACACTGCTTACCCATGAGACGTTAATAACCTTTCTTGCTGAAGTGTCTGCGATAATCAATGCAAGGCCACTTGTCCCAGTATCTTCAGACCCTGAATCTCCAATTATCTTAACCCCAGCAACGCTTCTTACTCAGAAAATTGGTACTGCTGCTACCTCTCCACGTACCTTAGATCACAGTGACATTTACAGACACCAATGGAAACAAGTTCAACACCTGTCCAATGTGTTCTGGCACCGCTGGAAAACAGAGTACCTCCACATGCTACAGAGCCGTCACAAATGGCAGACCTCAAAACCTAATCTCCAGGTGGGTGACCTCGTCCTTCTAAGGGATAAAGAAGTCCATCGGAATGAATGGCCTATGGGTCTCATTACTAAAGTTGTCCCTAGTGATGATGGGAAGACTCGGAAAGTGGAGGTCAAGGTAACCAAGGGAGGCTCAGTGCGAGTTTTCTTCCGCCCAATTAATGAACTGGTGCTTCTTCTTCCAAGAGGAGATGTCACATAAAAGAAGATAAGGACACCATTCACAGCTCATGGCGGGGAGCTTCCTTCCATGAACTAAAACCGTGTTCTTGTGGATTACAGTGTGGGTCGGTGGAGGTGTTGGCAAATTGCGGCTTCCCGACCTGAAGATTGGTTTATTTGGACTAACTGTTGATTATTGTTTGTTGTGCATGTTTCTTTTTTGTTTTTCAGGTTTGAAGAGGACTTTATGGACATCTCAGGACATTTAATGTTTGTTTTCATTGAAATCTAAAGATTTCAGGCGGGGAGTGTCATGTCCCAGGACTTGGTTTAATTCACTGACATGTATCTGTGATACTGTTTGTCTTTGTAGTTTGTCCCTTTTCTCTCTCTGTATCCTTAGCTGTGATGCTGTAGCTCCTCCTCTCTGTCCCTCAGTTTAGTTTCACTTCTTTGTAAGCAACATGTCTGCTCAGCTCCTGGTATTTCATCATTTTTCACCTACTGCTGTATGAGGTTCTACAAGATTTACCTGGATTAAAGCATCTGAAATCTTATCTACGCCTCCTCAGTTGAGTTGAACACTATCTGATAGATATCTTGGTGTAAATTGCTGGTTAGCATAGAGACTACAGGACACTCTCACAACCTCACACTTGCAGCCAAGCTATTGAGTCAGAACAGATATAGCTCAGAGGGGAACCTCCCACTAGCTACTACATGGGATTACCGACCGCCTGTTCCTCCCCTGGTTCAGGTAAAGGAAGAACCTCGCTCAGCCAGTTACCCCCCCAGTATGGCCGTCGCTAGCAGTTCCTCTAGTGACAGTGCTATTAGCACTTTAGCCAGGCTGACTGAAATGTTAGCTCAGGGCCTGCAGGCCACTCACTACAAGAAACTAAAAGTATTCTCTGGTAATGTCCCAGTACCACAAGGGGAGGAAAACTTTGAGATATGGAAAGAACATACTCTCCAATGCCTGAAGGAATGGTCTTGCTCTGAAGAAGGCAAGCGGCAGCGTATCAGTGAAAGTTTGCAGTCTCCTGCTGCAGAATTGATCCGCTTGTACAGAGACTCTCATGAAGGAGTGAGTGCATTGGACTATATACAAGTACTGTCTGATCACTTTGAGCCATACTATGACCTTGCCCAGATGGTTGCTGATTACCGAATGGTTCGTCAAAAAGAAGGGGAAAATGTCTCTACTTTTATTAACCGTTTACAGCTACTTCTTTCACGTCTGGTGTACCACGCAGCTATATCTACTTCAGAGGTAGACGCTATGAGAACCAGTCAGTTGGTGAGAGGGTTACAACCTCATCATCCTCTTGCTCAAGTACTCAAGGTCTTACTATCTGATAGAGTCCTTCCATTTCCTGACTTAATGAAGTTAGTGAAGAAACAAGAAGCTGACATTAGTTTTAGTACCCCTAAGAAAGCGAAAAGCATCTCTAAAGAAGATGTTGTTCCTAATTCAAACAAGGACAAACCAGTGGAGCGGTCAGAACTTAGACAGTCCGCCACTCCACCCACTGCCACTCAATGGAGGAAGGATGCTAGAACCTGTTATAAATGTGGTCAGACGGGCCATACTGCCAGACAGTGTACGGAGGACAGTGAGGGATTGGGACACAGTGCTGTCTTCTCTATTCAGAATCAAAGACACCGAAGGAAGGCGGGCCGAGTAAAGACCAGAGGCGCTATCACGGGCTCCAGGTCCGTTGTCAAAGTCACTGTCAATGGTCATGCCGCTCCTGCCCTGTTTGATACAGGATCTCAAGTGACCCTGATTTATCGCTCGTTCTACCAAAAGTATCTGAGGGATATACCTCTTCAGTCTACAGGACAAATGAAATTGTGGGGGCTTAATTCAGGATCATATCCTGTAGATGGCAGCCTACAAGTAGTTATAGCTGTCCCTGAATTAGAAGATCAGAGTGTCGCTCCCATGAAGATTACGGCTCTTGTCTGTCCTGATACAGGGGATTCTTGTACAGCTCCTGTGATACTTGGCACTAATTGTCCCGCAGTGCATTATGCTTTTCAGAAGTTTCTTGGAAGAGATTGGAACCCTGCAGCTCAGCCGGTGAATATATCTTCTGATCTTAGAGAACTCTGTGATGCCCTGTCTACTGGCTATCGACATGGAATGGTATATCATATCGGTGAGAGAACCGTGGAAGTTCCTGCCGGCGGGGAGAGAATTCTGAGAGTAGCCTCCAGCATTGCTCCCGATTTGCTTGAAGGGGGGAGTTATGTCCTTATGGAAACCCCTGAAGAAATGATTAACCAGAATGGCTGGATGGTGATCCCAGAGAGAAAGGACTGGAGAAATAAAGTGGAGTTATCTACCTGTGTGACAGTGAGGAACTGTTCACCGCATCCGATTGTAATTGGACCATACCAGAATGTGGCCCACTGCTACCCTGTGCTTGGAGTAAATCCATACGCTGAAGTGTGCAGGATTCAAATCCGAGATGCAATCCCTAATCTCAATCTTGACTTGAGTGATCCACATTTACCAGAGGCCTGGAATCAGCGACTGACACAGAAGTTGTCTGAATTATCGGAAGTGTTCTCCATGGATGATATGGATGTAGGTTGTGCTAAAAGTGCTCAACACACTTTCCGATTGACCGATTCTACTCCCTTCCGGGAGCGACCACGGAGCGTTGCTCCAAAGGATGTTGATGAGTTAAGACAGACTCTACAGCAAATGAAAGGTCAGGGGATCATTGTGGACAGTAAGAGCCCCTATGCCTCACCTATTGTGGTGGTAAGAAAAAAATCTGGAGCAATTCGCCTATGTGTGGATTACAGAACTCTGAACCGGAGAACCTTACCTGATCAGTATACACTGCCGAGAATTGAAGAAGCTCTGGAAACTCTGAATGGAAACTGTTGGTTTACAGTGCTGGACCTAAGATCGGGATACTATCAAGTCCCAATGGCACCTGAGGATCAGGAAAAGACAGACTTCATATGCCCCTTGGGTTTCTTTCAGTTCACTCGTATGCCGCAAGGTACAAAAGGTGCGCCAGCAACGTTCCAAAGGTTGATGGAAAGAGTGTTAGGTGATTTAGTGCCCCGGGAATGCCTTGTATATCTTGACGACATTATTGTGTTTGGAAAGACGCTGGAAGAACATGAAGAACGACTCATGAGAGTACTCCAACGCTTAAAAGAAGAGGGGCTGAAGTTGTCGGCTGACAAATGCAAATTTTGTAGATCTTCGGTCACTTATGTAGGTCATATTGTTTCTGCTGAAGGAGTTGCTACCGATCCTGGTAAGATTGAAGCTGTGGTGAATTGGCCCCGACCGCAAAATATTACGGAGTTGCAATCTTTCTTGGGGTTTTGTGGATTCTATCGACGATTTGTGGAAGGATATTCAAAAATTGCTCGAGCCCTCCTCGACCTGTTGAAGAGTGATGCAGGAGATCCGGGAAAGAAGAAAGGGTCTTCCAAAAGCCTTTTTGGCGATAGGTGGACTGCGGATTGTGAAGAAGCATTTAAGTTGTTGAAGAAGAAATTGACAGAAGCTCCCGTTCTGGCTTATGCTGATGCACAGAAGCCATATGTGCTACATGTAGATGCCAGCTTTGAAGGATTAGGTGGTGTGCTGCACCAAGAATACCCGGCCGGGTTACGGCCCATAGCTTTCATAAGTCGAAGTCTTTCTCCCAGCGAGAAAAATTATCCAGTACATAAATTGGAGTTTTTGGCGCTCAAGTGGGCCATTGTTGATAAATTACATGACTATTTATACGGAGCCACGTTTGAAGTAAGAACAGACAACAATCCACTGACATACGTTTTGTCAACCGCTAAACTCGATGCTACAGGACATCGCTGGTTGGCAGCTTTATCCAACTACCAATTCACACTCAAGTATAAATCAGGGCCTAAGAACATTGGGGAAGATGCTCTATCAAGACGGCCTGGATTACCTAGTCCGGAAGTAGTGGATGAATGGGAAGAAGTGACAAGTCCTGGAGTAGGAGCTTTGTGTGCCATGGCTGCTGTAGTTGAAGACCGAGTAGCCTTTTCTGAAACTCGGCTTATTGACTCTATTGGGGGAGGTCCCGAAGCTGTACCAGACATGTTTGCCTACCCTGCCGCTTTAGGATCCTTTGAGAGTTGTTCTATATCTTCAAAGCGAATGATCTGGAGTCAAAAGACTGATCCTTTAATTGGACCTCTTTATCAAGCAGTGAGTTCTCAAGACAGAGAAATGTTAAAGACATCCCTACCCTCTGAATGCAGTCAACTTCTACGAGATTGGGAGAAGTTTGAAATAGACAATGGCCTACTTTATCGTGTGGTGCTGTATCATGATCACCCTGGAAGGCGCCAACTAGTTATTCCAAGCTGCTTTCAGAAGATGATTTTCCGAAGTCTGCACGATTATCATGGTCATTTGGGACCTGAGAAGACTTATGGCCTAATACAAGACCGATTCTACTGGCCCAAAATGAGAGATACCGTGACTCGTCTGTGTAGGTGCTGTCGCAGATGTTTGCAGAGGAAGACTGTCCCGGTTCGAGCGGCCTTCATGGGACACTTGAAGAGTTCGGGCCCCATGGATCTTGTCTGCATAGACTTCCTTTGTATTGACAACGACTCCAGAGGATTTGGAAATGTATTGGTGGTGACTGATCACTTCACACGATATGCTCAAGCCTTTCCGACTAAGGATCAAAAAGCAGTCACTGTTGCAAGAGTGCTTTGGGAAAAGTATTTTATCCATTATGGCTTACCACACCGGTTGCATTCTGATCAAGGCCGGGATTTTGAGAGTAACCTGATCAAAGAGTTACTTCAGTTGTTGAACATCCGCAAAAGTCGGACGACGCCTTACCATCCAGAGGGAGATGCCCTTCCTGAAAGATTTAACAGGACTTTACTTGATATGCTTGGTACCTTACGAATTGAGGATAAGCGATCCTGGAGTCGAAAAGTGGAGGCTATGGTGCATGCCTATAATAGTACAAGGCACGAGAGCACAGGATATTCACCATACTTTCTGATGTTTGGAAGAGAGCCTAGGCTACCTATTGACATCTTGTTGGGAGTCTCTACCGATGGTATCAGTCATCGAGATCATTACCGATACGTGGCACGTTTGAAAGAAACGCTTAAGAGTGCTTATCAGCTGGCTGAGGAAAATGCGGCCAAAGTGAATGAAGGAAATAAAAGGAGATTTGATCTTCGAGTAAGATACCGAGAATTGAACCCTGGGGACCATGTTCTGCTACGGAATTTGGGAGCATCTGCAAAACATAAGCTGGCTGATCGATGGCGGAGTGAACTCTTTACAGTGGTAGATCAGTTGCCTGGAATACCAGTCTACAAGATAAAAGGACGGGACGGGAGGATCAGGACTTGGCATAGAAATCATTTGTTGCCTGTACCTCAGATTGATGGTATGGATATCTCCAATGATGGCTCGGCCTGCGATTCTCCACAGTCCTTAGCCGATATTCCACCTGACCTTCCTGAAACTCCTGAGAGTGATTGGACTGTGGCTCCTGAAGTTCCTAGATCACCAGTATCTTCTCCTTCAGGGAGACCTATGAACCCTCAAACTCCAGAATTCGTACCTAGATCTGTGTCTACAGATGAGCAGGGATCTAGCTCTCCTACGCCACCAGCACCATCCCCTCCCATGGCTGACAACCCTAGTTTAGGGCCTGGACATGCTAGTTTACCTCAGAGAGAGGTACGGAGAGGAGAGAGAATTAGACACCCTCCACCTATGCTGACATATGATAGTTTGGGGGACCCCAGATTTACTACTCAGCCTCATTTATACCATGCTTGGGTGGGTGCAGTGTCCACTTTGGTCAATATGTTACCAATTTTCGCTCCTGCTGGCATGTATACCTATTAACCTGTTGTGACTCTGTAAATGCAAAAGCAACCATATTGATATTGTCATTGGTAATGTTGACTGTATACTATGACTTTGTATGTCTTTGACGTGACGTAAAGATTTCACCAGAGGGAGAGTGTAGGGAACTGCCATTTCTACTAGTATATAATGTATCTGGCTTCTTTGCCCCTGCAGTTTGGCTTCAGAGACCCCAGGCATTCAGTGCAAGTTTTGTTTTGTAAATACAGTGAGTCAGACACATGTGAGGCAGAGCTGCTGGGGGGAGAGATGTGAGCAGAGCTGCTGAGACAGACATGTTATGTCTGGGGGAGTCTAAGAGCCACTTGTTCCTCTTTACTTCACAGTATATAGTTAGGTATGTGTTACCCCCTATATACTCACAGGACCTAGCTAGTAACCGTAGTTAGGGATCCATATATATATATAGTTCAGGGCAGTGATAGGTTAGGCTTCTGAAGGCCAACTAGCTAGTTAGAGGCCCGGTGGCACTAGTAGTTTAGCTGGCAGGTTAAGGACTCAGTGTTAGGGTAGTCAGGCCTGCATCTACTTCCGTCACCGTCGCCCTGTTTGCTGCCTGTGAAGAATCTCACCATCATCATCATCTCCTGATCGGCTGTCTGTCATCTCCTGGAAGAATCCGAGGATCCACAGTCATCCACAGGGGCCCCTGCATTTCTTCTGTTGCCTGGAGGTATTGTGCACTGGACTCTTGCTATATATCTATATATATACCCGGGTATATAACCTAAGACGGTTGAGGACTTGCTGGTTGTTGTAGTATTGCTGTGTTCTGAGTATATTTTATGTATGTATTATTACCCTGTTGATTCTTATAAAGCTACTGTTATAACCTTATGTGGTATCTGTATGTATTCTTCAGACTGTGAGATTAGTACAGTGATCCTTGTTAAGGCTACTAACTGTATTTCATGGGTAAGTCCCAGGAAGAGATCCTCCCTGTAATACAGAGGCTCTATCCTGGGTGGAGGCACTGATATATTTCATATATGTTCCCACTCTTCCCTTCAGCGAAGGCTTCAGGTCCCATTATACACACAGGTCAGCGCCAGAGTCTGTTGCGGGAGGGATAATACTCATACCCCCCCCCCCAAATAGGGCTACACTTGTAAACCTCATACAGCAGTAGGTGAAAAATGATGAATCACCAGGAGCTGAGCAGACATGTTGCTTACAAAGAAGTGAAACTAAACTGAGAGAGAGAGGGAGGAGGAGCTACAGCATCACAACTAAGGATACAGAGAGAGAGAGGGGACAAACTACAAAGACAAACAGTATCACAGATACATGTCAGTGAATTAAACCAAGTCCTGGGACATGACACTCCCCGCCTGAAATCTTTAGATTTCACTGAAAACAAACATTAATAATGTCCTGAAATGTCCATAAAGTCCTCTTCAAACCTGAAAAACAAAAAAGAAACATGCACAACAAACAATAATCAACAGTTAGTCCAAATAAACCAATCTTCAGGTCGGGAAGCCGCAATTTGCCAACACCTCCACCGACCCACACTGTAATCCACAAGAATATGTTAGAAATACGACACGGTTTTAGTTCATGGAAGGAAGCTCCCCGCCATGAGCTGTGAATGGTGTCCTTATCTTCTTTTATGTGACGTCTCCTCTTGGAAGAAGAAGCACCAGTTCATTAATTGGGCGGAAGAAAACTTGCACTGAGCCTCCCTTGGTTACCTTGACCTTCTCGTGGTAATGTCGGATCAGCAGAGCAGAAATGTAATGTCCACCTGGAATGATCACTGGGTTCTGTTCCTTGCTACACAAGTCAGACTTTCCAATCCGGCCGCTCACTCTCAATAATTCGTGGTGGTCGATTACGGGGTTTAGTTTGTAAAGTGCACTGTTCCTGGACAGATTGATGCTCTTGATGATATCCCTCTTGTTGAACACTCCAGATGATAACTTGCTCAGCGTGTTCAATGTCCGCTGCGGTAGGGTGTTTCGTACACATATGCCAGCCATGACACTCTGTTGATGTGTCCTTCGCAAAGCACTGATCGATGTGAAACAGTCGGGCGACAGCTCTCACAATGGATGACCAGGTTGAGAAACGTTCAAAGCGATGTGGCTCCAGCTTCGCCTTTGGAATCACAGAAGTGTAGAGTGTGGAGGTCATAGGCCTGATTTCCTTGTCAGACTCGAGATCCACTAAATCGTAGACAGCATTGTTAGGAGACAAGCAGGGATCTTCATACAGGAAACTTGGAGGCGACAGCCACATATGGTCTAAAAGGTGCGCTGTCGGTGCAGGCCTTGTACCACGGTCAGCTGGGTTAAGTTGTGTGGAGACGTAATGCCACTGATCAGGGGCAGAGAAACTTCGGATACGTTCCACTCTGTTTCCAACATACACATAAAATTGTCTTATTTGAGTGTGTATATAGCCAAGGACAACTCTGCTATCAGTGTAGAATGTAAATGAATCAATGGCGATGTCCATTTCATCTCTTATTGCTTCAGCAATTTCTACTGCAAGCACAGCTGCACAAAGTTCGAGTCGCGGAATGGAGTGTGCAGGTTTTGGGGTCAGTTTGGCCTTACCTAGAACAAATCCACAGTGTAGCTCATGATTGGCTCCAAATGTCCTCAGATAGGCCACTGCAGCTATAGCGTCCACTGACGCATCAGAGAAGATGTGGATTTCCTTCCTTACTGCAGCTGAAAGGGAGCTGGGTACATAACAACGTGGAACCTGGAGTTGTTCCAATACTTGCAAAGAGGTTTTCCATTTTTCCCACCTTTGTTGTTTCTCAGCAGGCAGTGGAGTGTCCCAGTCCATGTTCTCAGTGGTAAGCTGTCTTAGTAGTAGCTTGCCTTGAATGGTGATGGGAGCAATGAAACCAAGAGGATCATAAATGCTGTTCACAACAGATAAAACTCCTCGTTTGGTGAAAGGTTTGTCACAAGGAGACACTTGGAATGTGAATGTGTCTTGTTCAGTGTTCCATAGCAATCCTAGGCTGCGTTGCATAGGAGGAGTATCAGAACTGAGATCAAGATCCTTCAAGTTGATTGCATGATCATCAGAGGGAAATGCCTTCATTACTTCCATATTGTTGGAGATGATCTTGTGAAGTCTGAGGTTAGCTACAGACAGCATTTCCTGTGTTCTAGAGAGGAGATCAATCACTTCTTCACTTGCAGGTAAGGATTTAAGACCATCATCAACATAGAAGTTCCTCTCAACAAACTGACGAGCATCAGAGCCATACTCTCTCACCTTCATGGGCGGTCCTTCTCAGTCCATAGATCGCTACTGCAGGAGATGGGCTATTGCCAAAGACATGAACCTTCATCCAGTAATCTATGACTTCATTGTTGACATCATTGTCCTTATGCCATAGGAACCTGAGATAGTTTCTGTCATCATCCTTAACGATGAAGCAATGAAACATCTGTTGGATGTCGGCCATCACTGCAACTGGTTCCTGTCTAAAATGGATTAAGACTCCTATGAGGCTGTTGTTTAAGTTAGGACCAGTGAGGAGCAGGTTGTTGAGAGAGACGCCTTCATACTGAGCACTAGAATCGAACACGACCCTGATTTGGTCAGGTTTGCGAGGGTGATACATGCCAAATGATGGAAGGTACCAGCATTCTTCTCCTTCCTTTAGTGGAGGTGCAGATTCTGCATGATCTCTCTCAAATACCTTCTGCATGAAACCTACAAAGTGTTTCTCCATCTCTGGTTTCCTCTTGAGGGTACGTTTTAAAGAGGAAAATCTAGAAACTGCTTGCTTCAGATTGTTTGGTAGTTTTGATCTTGGGGAGCGGAAAGGTAAGGGTGCTACCCAGCTGTTGGAATCATCTTGAATGAATTCCTTGTCCATAAGTTTGAGAAATTCTTTGTCAGCTATAGCCGGTGCCAGCTTGTTGTCATCACTTGTTGTATTGAACACTGTTAATCCAAGGGTGTCGTCCCCAGGCAGGAAAGTATTCGCGTTGTCTCGGTGATTATGCAGCCACTTACTGTTGCTTATCTTCTCTTTCACTTGGTAGTGATGTGGACATGGCTGAAAACAAGTGCTGCGACCATTTGGTAACATATGCGTCTTAAATGAAGAAATATTGGTGGGCCTTTTCATCCTACCTATGCAGACGTTGCCAATGATAACCCATCCTAGATCGAGGCACTGGGCAAATGGTGCATCATGTGGTCCATTAATTTGCTGGCGTATTTTGTGCAGTCTGAGAATGTCTCTACCTAGTAGAACTAGAATGTCTGCATTTTTGTCAAGGGATGGTATTTCACTGGCTATAGCCCTTAGATGAGGGTTCTGGAAAGCCGCCTCTGGTGTGGGTATCTCTTCTCTGTTTGATGGTATCTGGTTGCACTCAACAAGTGTGGGCAAGGGTATCTCCAGATTGCCCTTGAGAGAAGCTATTACAAGACCACTGGCCCTTCTTCCTGAAACCTCTGATATGCCACTACAAGTACCCAAGGTATACGGATAGGTATCACCCTTTAAGTTAAACAGATCAAAGAGTTCTGACCTTGCAAGTGAGTGGTTGCTCTGGTCGTCCAAGATGGCGTACACCCTTGGGGTATATATTGACTAGGCATATCCTTGCACAGGACTTGTCACAAAGGTCTTCTCCGCAGACTTCTGTACATGAGGAAGATACTGTGGTAGTATTTGCTGCTTGATCTGTGTTCTCCCCGCCATGCTTAGTTGGGGAAGGAGAACCTCTAGGTGGTGTGGCACTAGGCTGGGATGGATGAAGAGCTTGTACATGATCCTCACTGCCACACTCTATACACTTAACAGCAATTTTACAGTCTCCAGCAACATGTTCAGCAGAGGAACAACATTTGAAACATATCCCTAGTTTCTTTAGAATCTCTCTACGTTCCTGGATTGGTTTCCTCCTGAAGCCAATACACTTCTTCAGGGGATGAGGCTTCTTGTGAATAGGACACAGACGGTTAGGATTTTCTACCTTTTCATCTTGGTTGTTGCAACTGCTTTCTTCTGGTGCTGATGTAGGTGTAGGAAAAATATCAGTCTTTTTCACCGAAACTGGGCCTTTGCGGTTTCTGTAGTTAGAATGTGAGCGGTCATACTTAATAGGAGGTGAACCAGGAACACTGGGATCCCCATAGGAAAAGCTTGGGTCATTCTTAGATTCTGCAATGTTCTTGATAAACTCACAGAAGTAGGAAAATGGAGGAAAGGAGACTTGATTCTCATTTTTGTAACTTGACCCTACTGTGGTCCACCTTTCTTGAATATTATATGGCAACTTGGAGACTATCGGGTTTACCCCACGAGCAGTGTCCAGGTAACTGAGGCCCGGTAAGAGACTGACCGCCTTAGCCAGTAGGAACTCCATGAGTAGGTCACTAAGTTCTTGAAATTTCTGATGATCCTTACCAGATATCTTTGGAAACCCTTGCAATCGTTTGAACAGAGCATTCTCTATTGCTTCAGGACTGCCATAGGTTTTCTCCAGTCTTTCCCAAGCAGCGGTAAGGCCTGCTGTGGGGTTGTAAATGTGGACGGATCTGAGTCTTTTAGCACGTTCTGTGGACTGTGGGCCAAGCCACCGGATAAGCAAGTCTAGTTCTTCAGCTGCAGTAATGCCAAGGTCACTGATTGCAGTTTTGAAGGCACATTTCCAGCCTCTGTAGTTCTCAGGTTGGTCATCGAACCTTGTGAGTCCAGTCTTAGTAAGCTCACGGCGAACCATGTACCTTGCAAACTCTGACATGTCTGTTCTCTCTGACTTTAAATATTGAGTTGCTGGCTGAGTAGCGGTGATTACGTTGTTAGTGGGGTTCTGGTTAACAGAGGTAGGTAGAAATGGGGCTGCGTAGGCATTCAGCCTAGGAGCTAGCTTAAAGTCCATAGGTTTAGCCACATATGGATGTGAAACTGGATGGTTGTTTGCAGTCTGGTGGTATGGTGGCACATTGGTGTTTACCTGAGTATCAGTATATTGCATTTGCTGAGGTGCAAGGCTTTGGGAATCCATGAAGGAAGAAGAAACTGGATGCTGGACAGGCAGGGCATTGTACTGACCTTCAATGCGGTGTGCTGCAGAAGATACTGTGCCCTGTTGCTCTGGAGAAATGTCGTCCCTGACAGGAACATTTGTGGCAAATAGGAATTCACTGCTTTGGCTTAGTACATAGTCTCTTGTGCGCTTAAGGGGATCCTCTGTTTCCACATCACACAAACTGGTGCTGTCTCTTTCACTTCCACTGATGGCTTGTTCTAAAATGCTTAACCTTGCCATGGCTGCAGCGTGCTCATACTGTTTCTCTAGAGCTTCTAGTTCTGCCCTTTTTTGAGCTGCATTAGCTTCCATTTCTGCTTTCTGTTGTGCAAAGGCTGCCTGTATCTTAGTAGCTTCCGCCTCTGCACGTGCTTTTATAAGTTGCTCACTGAGTGTGGAAGATTTTGAGGAACGTGACTTAGATGTACGCTTTGAACGCTTGGTAGACTCAGAAACATGGGATGCCATTTCCTGCAGTTGCGCAATTCTTGCCTCTGTCCTTAACTTAGTTTCATGTACTAAGCTGTCTCATTCTGAATTGAGATGAGGGAAGCTTTGCAATTCAGCTAAAGAATCGTCTGTATGTTGTTTTCTCAATATGCTTTCATACTCCTCAGCTTTCATTTTATAATGTCCATGCATAGCACAAAGCTGTCGCAGAGCTCCCTCTAGTGGTGATACATGGTATGCAGGCAAGCACATGGCAGATATCTTAGTCTGTATTTTCTGCCACCATTTTGAGAGTTCACAGGAAAGTTCATGCTTTAAACCTTCTAGATTGTCTCTAACCTGTTTAATTGAGCGTCTAGCCTTCTCACTGGGCTGCAGACTGAGGTCCATGCTATCTTGTGCTTCAGGGTGCCCTTCAGCCATGATGCAACACAAACAGGATAAATATAACTTTGCTGGAGTAAGATGGCTGCTTGATAGAATCTTCTATGCTGAGGGAGTCTAAGCTGCAGATGCAAATTACACAATGCTGATTCCTTCTGGCTTGCAGGTAACTTGCTGTGAGTGACTGAGTGTCAGAAGTTGGTGAACTGTCTTACAGCCGTAACTGGCAGTCTTTATGCATCATTTTTCACTGTTCTGACTCAATAGCTTGGCTGCAAATGTGAGGTTGTGAGAGTGTCCTGTAGTCTCTATGCTAACCAGCAATTTACACCAAGATATTTATCAGATAGTGTTCAACTCAACTGAGGAGGCGTAGATAAGATTCCAGATGCTTTAATCCAGGTAAATCTTGTAGAACATCATACAGCAGTAGGTGAAAAATGATGATGAATCACCAGGAGCTGAGCAGACATGTTGCTTACAAAGAAGTGAAACTAAACTGAGAGAGAGAGGGAGGAGGAGCTACAGCATCACAACTAAGGATACAGAGAGAGAGAAGGGACAAACTACAAAGACAAACAGTATCACAGATACATGTCAGTGAATTAAACCAAGTCCTGGGACATGACACCCACTTAAAAAGATGAGAGAGGCCTGTAATTGTCATCATAGGTAGATCTCAACTATGAGAGACACAATG
Organism: Leptodactylus fallax; assembly: GCA_947044405.1. NCBI lineage: Eukaryota > Metazoa > Chordata > Amphibia > Anura > Leptodactylidae > Leptodactylus > Leptodactylus fallax. The sequence continues at coordinate 7,133,742 of CAMRHE010000012.1, forward strand.
AGAAAACAAATCCAGAAAATCACATTGTCTGATTTTTATAGAATTTATTTGCAAATTATGGTGGAAAATAAGTATTTGGTCACCTACAAACAAGAAAGATTTCTGGCTCTCACAGACCTGTAACTTCTACTTTAAGAGGCTCCTCTGTCCTCCACTCATTACCTGTAGTAATGGCACCTGTTTGACATTGTTATCAGTATAAAAGACACCTGTCCACAACCTCAAACAGTCACACTCCAAACTCCACTATGGTGAAGACCAAAGAGCTGTGGAAGGACACCAGAAACAAAACTGTAGACCTGCACCAGGCTGGGAAGACTGAATCTGCAGTAGGCAAGCAGCTTGGTGTGAAGAAATCAACTGTGGGAGCAATAATTAGAAAATGGAAGACATACAAGACCACTGATAATCTCCCTCGATCAGGGGCTCCACGCAAGATCTTACCCCGTGGGGTCAAAATGATCACAAGAACGGTGAGCAAAAGTCCCAGAACCACACGAGGGGACCTAGTGAATGACCTGCAGAAAGCTGGGACTAACGTAACAAAGGCTACTGTCAGTAACACACTATGCTGCCAGGGACTCAGATCCTGCAGTGCCAGACGTGTCCCCCTGCTTAAGCCAGTACATATCCGGGCCAGTCTGAAGTTTGCTAGAGAGCATTTGGATGTTCCAGAAGAGTATTGGGAGAATGTTATACGGTCAGATGAAACCAAACTAGAACTGTTTGTTAGAAACACAACTCGCCGTGTTTGGAGGAGAGCGAATGCTGAGTTGCATCCAAAGAACACCATACCTACTGTGAAGCATGGGGGTGGCAACATCATGCTTTGGCGCTGTTTCTCTGCAAAGGGACCAGGACGACTGATCCGTGTGCATGAAAGAATGAATGGGGCCATGTAGTGGCCTAGCCAGTCTCCAGATCTCAACCCCATAGAAAACCTTTGGAGGGAGTTGAAAGTCCATGTTGCCCAACGACAGCCTCAAAACATCACTGCTCTAGAGGAAATCTGCATGGAGGAATGGGCCAACATACCAGCAACAGTGTGTGCCAACCTTGTGAAGACTTACAGAAAACGTTTGACCTCTGTCATTGCCAACAAAGGATATATAACAAAGCATTGAGATGAACTTTTGTTAATGACCAAATACTTATTTTCCACCATAATTTGCAAATAAATTCTTTAAAAATCAGACAATGTGATTTTCTGGATTTGTTTTCTCATTTTGTCTCTCATAGTTGAGGCCTACCTATGAAGACAATTACAGGCCTCTTATCTTTTTAAGTGGGAGAACTTGCACAATTGGTGGCTGACTAAATACTTTTTCCCCCCACTGTATTTTGATAAATATACTGTACCAGAATCAAGAATAGAACATGGGTGCATTTTTTAAAAATAAAGATTTATGATATTCAGTTTTAGTGTGAATAGTCTCAATTGTTTTAACTTATACTGTAGATACTAAAATGTAGGTTATGAAATCAGCAAAAATAAGAGTACCTTAAGAAAGTATGTTGGGTAGCCCCAGATGAGCAGATTGCCATAAAAGAAGAGTATGGGAGCTTTTGATTTACCTGGACGACCAAGAAGCCACGAACTACAAAGAAAAGTAAAAAATCCCTTTATTACAACAAATCCATTAAATCACATAGGACATAAAAAATATGTTAAAAAACAAACACATGAACAAAATAGCCACATATTAAAAATAGAGGGCTTCTTAAAGGGGTTTTCCGGGCAAAAAATGTTTTTTTTTTTTTTAAATGTCTGTTAGTGCTATTAATGGGTTAATAAATGCACCCATATACCTTTAGCTGTGTTTGAGTGATTTTTGGGTGTCTCTGGGAGCTCCTGGTATCTCCTCCATTTGTTTACATGGTTCTGCTTCCTGCTATGTAACCTCCACACTAACCCCTCTCACCTTACTCCCCCCTCCTTCCTCCCTCCTCTCTCTCTCTCCCTCCCTCCCATACACCGCCTCCCTATCTCTCTAGCTATCCCGCCCTTCCCTACCTACTCAGTCCAACCCCCCGACCCCATTATATACTTACCTTCCTGCGAGATGGCTCCTCCTTCTTTACTAATTCTGCAGGCATGCGCTCTTTTGCAGCGCTGCTCTGTTCTCTGCAGCGATTATCGGCAGCAATGCAGCGTTCGGAGAAGAGGGTGCAACTGCAGAATCAATAAAGAAGGAGGAGCCATCTCGCAGGAAGAAGCGTGGAGGGTAATTATAATGGGGTTGATGGTGGTGGGTGGAGTAGTAGTGACGATCCGTTTCCGAAAATGGGGAAACGGATTGTCACCGGATAATCAGAAAATGGGTAACTATACAGTGCCTTGCGAAAGTATTCAGCCTCCTTGAACTTTTCAACCTTTTGCCACATTTCAGGCTTCAAACATAAGGATATAAAATTTTAATTTTTTGGTGAAGAATCAAGTGGGACACAATTGTGAAATGGAATGAAATTTATTGGTTATTTTAAACTTTTGTAAAAAATAAAAAACTGATAAGTGGGGCGTGCAATATTATTCAGCCCCTTTACTTTCAGTGCAGCAAACTCACTCCAGAAGTTCAGTGAGGATCTCTGAATGATCCAATGTTGTCCTAAATGACTGATGATGATAAATATAATCCACCTGTGTGTAATCAAGTCTCCGTATAAATGCACCTGCTCTGTGATAGTCTCAGGGTTCTGTTTAAAGCGCAGAGAGCATCATGAAGACCAAGGAACACACCAGGAAGGTCCGTGATACTGTTGTGGAGACGTTTAAAGTCGGATTTGGATACAAAAAGATTTCCCAAACTTTAAACATCCCAAGGAGCACTGTGCAAGCAATCATATTGAAATGGAAGGAGTATGAGACCACTGCAAATCTACCAAGACCCGGCCGTCCCTCTAAACTTTCATCTCAAACAAGGAGAAGACTGATCAGAGATGCAGCCAAGAGGTCCATGATCACTCTGGACGAACTGCAGAGATCTACAGCTGAGGTGGGAGAGTCTGTCTGTCCATAGGACAACAATCAGTCGTACACTGCACAAATCTGGCCTTTATGGAAGAATGGCAAGAAGAAAGCCATTTCTCAAAGATATCCATAAAAAGTCTCGTTTAAAGTTTGCCACAAGCCACCTGGGAGACACACCAAACATGTGGAAGAAGGTGCTCTGGTCAGATGAAACCAAAATCTAACTTTTTGGCCACAATGCAAAACGATATGTTTGGCGTAAAAGGAACACAGCTCATCACCCTGAACACACCATCCCCACTGTCAAACATGGTGGTGGCAGCATCATGGTTTGGGCCTGCTTTTCTTCAGCAGGGACAGGGAAGATGGTTAAAATTGATGGGAAGATGAATGGAGCCAAATACAGGACCATTCTGGAAGAAAACCTGTTGGAGTCTGCAAAAGACCTGAGACTGGGACGGAGATTTATCTTCCAACAAGACAATGATCCCAAACATAAAGCAAAATCTACAATGGAATGGTTCACAAATAAAATCATCCAGGTGTTAGAATGGCCAAGTCAAAGTCCAGACCTGAATCCAGTCGAGAATCTGTGGAAAGAGCTGAAAACTGCTGTTCACAAACGCTCTCCATCTAACCTCACTGAGCTCGAGCTGTTTTCCAAGGAAGAATGGGCAAGAATTTCAGTCTCTCGATGTGCAAAACTGATAGAGACATACCCCAAGCGACTTGCAGCTGTAATCGCAGGAAAAGGTGGCGCTACTAAGTATTAACTTAAGGGGGTCGAATAATTTGGCATGCCCCACTTTTCAGTTTTTTATTTTTTACAAAAGTTTAAAATATCCAATAAATTTTGTTCCACTTCACGATTGTGTCCCACTTGTTGTTGATTCTTCACCAAAAAATAAAAATTTTAAATCCTGAAATTTTTGAAGCCTGAAATGTGGAAAAAGGTTGAAAAGTTCAAGGGGGCCAAATACTTTCGCAAGGCACTGTACATTTTTGATTAATTATGTTATTTAGAAAGTAGGAAGGGGGAGGGTGTCTGTCTAGATTAGTGTAGGGATTTCCAGTTATCCATTTAACCCCTTCTTGCCACAGCCAATTTTCATTTTTGCATTTCTGTTTTTCCCTCCCCCCCATTCCAATAGCCATAATTTTTTCATTTTTCAGTTCACATAATGGCTTTATTGTTTGCGAAACAAATTGTACTTTGTACTGGCACCATTCAATATCTTGCACAATGTACTAGGAAGCTGGAAAAAAAATTCAGAATGAGATGAAATTGCAAAAAATTGCATTTGCGGGTTTAATTTTTCCAGCATTCACTATGTGGTAAAAATATGTTACCTGTATTCTGAGGGTCAGTACGATCACGGCGATACCAAATTTGTATGGTATTTGTAATGTTTTGATACTTTTTTAAAAAAATGATAAACTTTGCAAAATAGAAAAAAAATTTTGTGTTGCCATATTGTGACACCTGTAGCTTTTTTATATTTATGTGTATGGAGCTGGGTAAGGCTTATTTTTATGCGGGACAAGATGGCTTTTTTATTATTACCATTTGGGGAAGGTGTCAAAGTTTGATCACTTTTTATTTCATTTTTTATAGGAGGCAAAAAGTTGAAAAAACAGCTATTTGGCAATTTTGATTTGTTTCCCCGCTAAGCCGTTCACCGTATGGGATAAATATTTTTATATTTTAATAGTTCAGGCATTTTGGAGCGTGGGGACACCTAAAGTGTTTGCTTACTTATGTTTATTTATTTTTATATGTGATCTAGGGAAAGGGGGGTGATTTAAACTTATATTTTTTGTGTTTTTTTAATACTTTAAAAAACTTTTTTTTCTTTTACTTTTATTTGCAGACCCCTTAGGGACCTTGAACCCTAGGAGGTCTGATCGCTCATACTATTTACTCCAATACTAATTGCAGTGAACAGTAAAATCCCATGATAGAGCCATACTAATGACATGCCTGGGAGCCTTCAATAGGCTCCCGGCTGTCATGACAACTGATCGCCACCCTCTTATGACGTTCTGGAAGGCAGTGATCAACTAAAGATGGCGGCGCCCATGGCGCCTGCACACTTTAGATGCCGCGGTCGTGTTGTGCACATCGCTCACTACCTCTTTTGTGAAGTTGGTTAGAATGGGACGGAGGGGCACCAGTTGGGAACCTTATTAAAACTGGTGTTGGAAAGGCAAGTCTTAAATTCCCCCCAAAGTGTGAAGGAAGCCTAAGACATCTGTCTCAGCATTACAAGCATGACTTGAACACATTAAAGTGAGTAACAAAAAATATCAGTCACCTCCAGTTAAACTTTGCTTTTAGACTTTTTGACTGCATAATAGAACTTTGTAGATAGGAAACAATTTGCTTTGATTTCCGTCCCTTAGCCAGACGTAATGGGGTGTTTCTATTATTATCTTCAGTTTCCAGATCAATTCCATCCTAGTGGTGAACACATTTGTTTGTTAGTAGAATTGAAAAGACCTAATACAGCTAAAAAGATTATAAAAATAAAAGACAGCTAAAATAAACATATTTTTTTGCTTATTACATTGGGGAACACAGCACCATGGGGTATTGACATGGCCACGAGGAGGCTGACATTAGGAATAGCAAAAGATGTCGGCTCAGCCTCTTATACCCTTTCCACAGACACTATGATAACCAGTTTTAGCCTAGTGTCTATAGGAACCAGACACAACCAGAACAGATCTTTCTGTCTTGTATCGTTTTTATTTTTTCTTTCTTTTTCTGGTGCAGGGGGTCTTCAGTGTGTACGCTACAATAGTTGCACCCCCCCTGCAGGCTCTACACTCAAGAGCGCCTCACCGGTTACCCAGTCCCCACTACCGCATCAACGGATGGAATGCCAGTGACCCCACTAATATGTGCGACCCCACCCTTATACCTAGCCTTACGTACTTCTCAGGGATCCATATCCAGGGCCCAATCCTTGACCCTTTTTTTTGCCTTTATGGGGTCCCTTCTCCTGGGGCCGCCATTTTAGATAATAAACTCCTTTTTTCATTCCAGCACTGCGGTCTCTTACTTTAGTCCCCAGCCTCTCCAGCTTCCTTGTCCCTCTTCCAATCCCGTGGACATGGGAAATCTCTCCTGGACTGGGTGGCTTCCCTTACTCTTGCCAGACTTAACCAGTCTGTGGTGGAAACTTTGGAACAGCTGTCTTCCCAAATCACCGTTTAGTTGGCGACTTCTAGGCCCCTCCAGACATCCTCTTCGCTCCACGAGCCATCCTAGCAAAAGACCCAGGAAATATTCCTATAGGTCATGTACTCCTTCCCTTCCTCTGGGCACTCCCCAGATAGGGCCACAGCTCATGCCTCCATTCTGAGAGGCGGAACCTTGTCTCCCCTTCCACGGTCTGTCTCTCCTGGGGTCGCCTCTGACTGACTAGGCAGGAGCTCATCCGCGCGGTCAGAGTTACTTTACATATCTCAGAGGACCCAGATCCTACTTCTCAAGAAGACATCTCCTTCTGCCACAGTCGTGGCCCAAATCTAGTCTTCTCCAACCATGGGGCGTTTGACCATATCTTGAAGGAACAATAGCTTCACCCGGACCATCCCCGGCCCTCCAGTAGGAAGTCGAACATTCTTTTTCCTTTTCCAGACCAGTCTGTCTCCAAGTGGTCAGAGCCTCCTACAGTGGACTCTGCAATAGCTAGGCTCTCTTTTCCATTACAGAGGAGTTGTCGTGATTACATTCTTGGACGACCTCCTGGTGTAAGCTCCCTTCAAGATGGACAATCTGACCAGCTTGTGGATCACCTTGGACCTCCTTTGTCGGTTTGGCTGGCTCATCAACAAGGAAAGGTCCTGTCTCGTGCCTTCTCAGTGCATGGAATTCCTGGGCATGATCCTCGACACTCACCAGGGCAAGATTCTCCTCCCGGAGTCCAAGATCCTGGCTCTCCGATCCAGTGTGTCCCTCCATTGAAGGAACTGTCCGTGCTCACTTTAGTTCTGCATGCGGGTTCTGGGCCCGATGATCTCGACCTTCGAACTGTCCCTTTTGCTCAGTTTCATTCTGCAATTGCTGATTCTGGCCCCGTCCAGCTTTGACTGCCTGATTCTCCTGCCTCCCCGAGTTCACTGACAGTTTCTTTGGTGACTTTCCTCCCCAGGAATCTCACAGGGGAAGTCCTTTCTTCCCCTCCATTGGCAGGTGATCTCCACCGATGTCAGTCTTCCTGGCTAAGGAGCGGTCTTCGGTGCCTTGACCGTTCATGGCCTGTGGTCCAAAGCCAAGACCTCCCTCCAGATGAACCTACTGGAACTGAGGGCCATCTTCTTAGCCCTGTCTCATTGGACCTCTCTCCTCCAAAGGTATCCAGTCAGAGTCTAGACTGACAAGTCCAGGTCGCCTACTTGAACCATCAGGGGGTACCAGGAGCTATGCAAGAAGCCTTCCACTCTCTTCTTTGGGTGGAGCGCCATGTCCCAGCCCTGTCGGCAGTCCACATTCCAGGCGTGGGCATTTGGGTGGCAGACTACCTAAGCTGAGAAAAGCTTGACTTGGGCGGGTGGTCACTTCTTCAGAAGATCTTTCTTCACCTTACCTTAGCTGCATTTAAAGGCATGGCTGTTGAACAGAGGTCCTGAGGTTTTGCGTTTTTTGAAGCCTGTTATCCAGACCATGCTCAAGGCCCAGAAACCTCAGTCTGCAAAGATCTATTATCACACATTGAAGGCCTAAGTACGGTGGTGTGAGAGTAATGACTTCCATCCACTCTCTTCTCAGGATCCTGGCTTTTCTCCAGTCCCGTCTGGACCAAGTACTTGGTCTTTCTTCTCTTCCATTCTTTTTCAAAAGACCCTGGCCTTCCGGCCTCAGGTGAAGACTCTCTCACAGGGAGTGGCACACTGTGCTCCTCCCTACTGTCCTCCAGTGGAACCTTGGAATCTCTTTCCTTGAGGTGCTTCAGGCTCCCCGTTTTGGGCCTTTGCGTGAAATCTCTCTTTGTCTTCTGTCCTGGAAGGTTGCCTTCCTGGTGGCCATCACTAGCATCCACAGGGTCTTTGAACTGGCTACCCCGTCCCGAAAGTCTCCCTTTCTTATTCTCCACAAGGACAAGGTTGTCCTTCGTCCGCCACCATCTTTTCTGCCTAAGGTGGTTTCTTCCTTCCACATCAACGAGGATATCATCTTACTGTCTTTCTTCCCAGACCCCAAGCACCCGTGTGAGCGCTCTCTTCACTGCCTGGATGTAGTCCGAGCGATCTGGGTGTATTTGTCTCTCACTGACCCCTTCCATTGTTCGTTCGTTCTCAAGGATTAAATGCCGTCTCTCCCTGTGACTGCTCATTCCACCAGAGCTTTTGGAGCCTCCACGGCTGTTTAGCATCAGGCTTCCGCCACTGCAGGTCTTTCACCAGGTTCTACTAGATCCATTCTGTGGCCTCTGCCGATGCCAGCTTGGGTTGTAAGGTTCTGCAAGTAGCTGTTGCTCGCATGGCTGTGTAATTCCCACCCTCTGGGACTGCTTTAGGACAATTCATGGTGCAGTGTCCCCCAATGAAATAAGCGAGAAAACAGTTTTTTGTAATCCCTGTAAAATCCTTTTCTTGTTGTATTCATTAGGGGACACAGATCCCCACCCTTGTTACTTGTTGTTCCTGCCCTGGGCTGTTTTGGTTCGTTTTCAGGTTCAGGACAAGTTAGTGGTGTTGGTTCAGTGTTCTTTTTGTTTATTTGTGTCTCTCTCCTGCTCTGGTACAAACTGGTTAGCATAGTGTCTGTGGAGAGGGTATAGCCCAGAGGTGGAGCCAACATCTTTTTCTATTCCTAGTGTCAGCCTCCTAGTGGCCAGGTCTATACTCCATGGTTCTGTTTCTCCCAAGGAATACAACGAGAAAAGGATTTTACGGTTAGTACAAAAATCCGTTTTTTATACTCCAATTACCATGACATTCCTTTTTTTTATTTTGTCGTATGTGCCTATAGAACATGGAAATATAAGGTTATAAATTTGTGTCAGAAGTAAATAGGAATTTACTTACTTGCTCACATAACAGCTGAACAGTAGGGAGATTTCCACTTAATACTGCTAAATGTAGTGGGGTCTGCAGAGAAATAAAAATTAAATCATCATGGCAACGGAGGCACCAATTCATAAGAGGAAAACAATGTTTGATTCAGGTGACCCTAATATATCCACCTGCAGGGCTGGGTTCAAAGGTTGCAGTAACGCCTGTACAAGCGTCACAAATGTTAGTACAGACAAATTTACACTTTAAAAAAAAAAGTCTGTGTATTACTATACATGACACTTTACTCTGAGTGTTGTGAACTGTATGGCGAAGCGTTGAAGAGTGCCATAATCTCCTACCAATGAGCAAGGTGCAGCAAACTCTTGTGGCATTGTGTTCTTCCTGTTCTTGCTCCTGCTTATCTTCACTTAGTGAACAATCATGTGCGAGCATAACAAGTTCACATTTATGGCATAACCTATGGATAAGATATGAATACCCCTTTATGGACCTTTAGGCACACACTGTAAGTATAATGTGTTAGCTCACAGCAATTTTGTATTGGCCATCAATGATGATAGTGACCTCTTAACATTATGTATGCCTCTGTTTTGTTTATTTGTATTACTGTAAATTTCATACTCTTTCTTAGCTAAAAATACTCCTCCTCAAAAATGCTAAAAGGAGTATTTTTACTCTTCTGGCAAAAATGTAATGTGACCTCAGGATCGGCTGATATCCTAGGTTCTGGTGACAGACTCACTTTAACAACGTTTTGAGCTAAGTTAAAAGTGGACACATCTGTATACTTAGTCATGTAGGATATCATGTATAGATAAATGCATAGAATTTATCTCTCTATGCATCAATCTATATACACATTTATCTAACCAAGAAGCTAGCTCTCCGACTGTAAGTGTAGAAAAGATTCTGCTTGCCATGCATTTCATTGGTGGCTAGTGGGTTGCCAGTACAATATTCCCTTGATTAACATTGCTAAAATATAGGCTGGGCAGATTTTATTCGCATCACAAGCTCAAGGGGCAGGAAAGCTCTCTACACCCTCTCTGAATGTCAGTTAACTGCAGGGCAGCAGAGCTACGTGTGGTGTTTCTGCAGAGAAGCACAGCACTTCATAATAATTTGCATATATGTAAAAAAATTAGTTTTATGCAAATAAAGCCAAGATTCAGAAAATAAAGGTGCGCGGTACTTGTGAGGTACTGGTTCTCATTTCTTGCTCACTGGAAAGCCTTTAAACCTGCCCCTTACTCTTTCATGTGACACACTTACACACATAATAAATGTGGTACAAAACAAAATACACAATTTTTTTTTTTTTATTGCAAATTAAGCCAGAATTCTGCCACATTTGACTCAGTAAAAATACCTAATGTTATCAGGTAAGTAACATTTTTTGGAATTTGGGAACTTTATGCAAATAGACCATCTGTAAATAGGAAGTTATAGTTTGCAGAAAAAATTCAGACCCAGTCTTTACAATAAATATCAACTTTAGTGAACTTGGCCTTTTAATCCATTTCCGTCTCCTCTCTGCATTTCCTCATGAGACTAGCTGAATACTGAGAAGTAGGCAGCATGGAATAACTCTCTCATACTATCTGCCAGGGGAAGTGGGCACATGGCCAATGTTCTGTTATAAGGGGTCAACAACATGTTCCATTTGTTCTTTATTTAGTAAAGGTTATAAGGACATATCATCAGTCTGCAAATTCACTTCCGACTATCACCTTACATCAGTCAGCTCAGATATACATCGCTGATCTGTTCATGACTCGATTCGATTTGTGTTCTAAAGGCTGCTACATCTTAACCCTAAACTTTCATATGTACCATAAACCTGGAATATGTTATTCAGTTATTTTTTAATGTAAGTCTGGAAAAACGTAGTCTGAAAAGTCTGAAAAAAGGGATTCTGTCACCAGAATGTAGCCCTGCAAATAAGTTAGGGTTTTCCCCTGTGAATCAGTGCTTCCATTGCCATTATATCAATCTACTTGTCAATATGCAAATAACTCCTTGTAACAATGAGTGTGTTGCGGCTTACCTCTGGAGCAATGGCAATGCCCTCATTGCTCCAAAGAGTTAATTTACATATTGACAAAAACAGTGATATCTCAGAAGCAGAAGCACCAAGTCACAAACCACCATTTGATTAAAGTGACCTTAAATTAACTATCTGTGGGGCTGGATTGATATGCTGAGTTCTGATGAAAGATTGCCTTTAAAGAGGACCTTTCACGTCATGTATATTCGGTTTTATATACCGCTAGAAAGCCGACAGCGCGCTGAATTCAGCGCACTGCCGGCTTTCCCGGTATGTGCCCCGGGGCTGGAGATATCGGTGGTGTAAGTTTCACGGTTTACTGTCAGAAAGGCGTTCCTGACAATCTAGCTGCGCAGTGACGAACGCCCTCCCTGACTGTGCTCGTTCATATACTTGTACTGGGGGGGGGGGCGTTCCTTACAGCTCAGCGTCATTGCCGGTGCAGTAAGGAACGCCCCCTCTGACAGTACAGCGCTATAGACGAGTACAGAAAGAGGGGGCGTTCCTTACAGCCCAGCGATGACGCTCAGCTGTGAGGAACGCCCTCCCTCTTTAAAGGGTGTCTATCACCGCCCCCAGCTACTTTAAACGATACCTTTCTTATATTTCAGAGCCCCAGAAATGCATAGAAAAAGCACTTTTATTCTGTATTCAAATGAGGATCTTGGAGCACAGGGGGAGATTTCTTCTATTACTGCATTCAGCTCATCTCCCTGAGCAGTGTGAGTTGATCCTTCCACTGCTCCAACGTTATGGAAAGCTGTAGTGAAATTCTTTTGAATACAAAGTTTGCTCATACAGTCCCAGGTGTGCTTGAACATACTGAGCATGTGCCGTCTCTAGGTTCCGCCCTATACCCAGAAGAGAAGAAGAGGCCAGGAATAGAGCAGAACTAACAGACAGCGCATGTTTTTATTCATTTTTATTCTGCTAACAGCATTTATAGCACTATGGGAGCAGTTTAAAGTAGCTGGGGGCAGAGATAGACTCCCTTTAAGTATAAAATTATAATATCAGTCAGCAAATTATTCAGTGTTATTCATAATTCTAGCCAGGGGCGTAAATACCGGGGTAGCAGCGGTAGCAGCTACCACAGGGCCCGGGACATTAGGGGGCCCGGAGCCCTGTAGCAGCCGCTACCGCGAACCCCACAAACCAGTGGCGTAACGATCGCGATCACAGGGAGTGCAGCCGCGACCGGACCCGGCAGGGTACGGGGCCCGCGGCCAGCTGGACATGACCGGGCTCCGGACCACTATGATAGCGGTCGGGGAAAGCCTGGTTCCCCGACCGCTATACATACTGTTATTGGAAAGGGGCCCTGGCATATTGCAGGCCCCTTTCCAATAGATGGCAGGGCAGGGGAGGTGACTGAAAATAATAAATACATATTCTCACCTCTCCTGGGCACAGCGTTCACTCCGGCGCTCTTCCGTCATGTGACTGAGGCCTGTGATTAGGCCCCAGCGGTCACATGACGTCTGTGCGCAACCACGTGACCGCTGAGGCCCAATTACAGGCCTCAGTAGCGACGTCGGAAGAGGGCCTGAAGACGCTGAAGAAGGCAGGATGGAGCGAGGATGCCAAGGAAAGGTAAGACAAGGTGAGTATGAATGTTTGTTATTTTTAATCACCTTCCCTAGGCCTCCGATTATTATATTCTGGGGTCTGAGGAGACCCCAGAGTATAATAATAGCACCGAAGCGTAGGGGGGCTGTTGGAAGCTTATAATACTGTGTGGGGGCCACAGTAGAGCATATACTACTGGGTGGGGGCCACTGTAGAGCATATAATACTGGGTGGGGGCCACTGTGGGGGGCATATAATACTGTGTGAAGCATATAACACTAGGTGGGGACCACTGTAGAGCATATAATACTGGGTGGGGGCCACTGTAGGGGGCATATAATACTGGGAGGGGCCCACTGTGGGGGGCATATAATACGGGATGGGGGCTACTGTCGGAAGCATATAATACTGGGTGGGACCACTGTGGGCAGCATATAATACAGGGTGGGGGCCACTGTGGGGATCATATTATACTATGTGTAGGGGGAGCAATGTAGAGCATATAATACTATCTGGGGCCACTGTTGAGCATATTTTACTGTTTGGGGACCCGTAACCGGTTCGGGGTGGGCCCCATGTCAAATGTTCGCCTTGGGGCCCAGCCATTCCTAGTTACGCCACTGGTTCTAGCCTAGCTCTGACTAACTAAACTTCACAACTTATGTCACAGTAACCAGAAGAACATATTTTTACATTATATTTTAGGACAATTTATGATTTTTTTAATTACAGTGTTATAAAGATTAGATGTAATTTGTATAAAAAAAAAATCACACAGATATATTGTCCAGTCTGTCACATAAAAAGGCATCAAAGTAATCCTGGTCATGAAGTGGTTAAAATGAGAGCCATTCTTTATTGTCCAGAGAAGTAATTCCTTTAAGAAGACAGACCCTAAGTCTAAGGCCCCACATTGCAGAAAAACAGCTTTTTTGTTGCAAATTTTGCTGTGTTTTTTTTTTTTAGCCAAAGCCAGGAGTGGATGAAGCAGAAGGGAGTATAAAGCATAAGTATAAGTATAAGCACTTTCTATAAATTTCCCACTCCTGCTGAATTCACTCTTGGCTTTGGCTCAAAAACCGCATCAAAATCTGCAACAAAAAATCTGCTTTTCTACAATGTGGAGCCTTGGCCTAAAGCTGGTTAGTGAATTGTGTTAATTTCAGGAGGACCTGCATTATATCTGCATGTGGGAAAACTGATATTTTCCAAAAATATCAGGAAATCTGCTTGCTTTGGAAAAAGTTTTCCTTATTTCAAACGATATACAGAGCCATAATACGGCTGTGTGCTTGGAGTGTTATGTCTATGAGCACATCCTTTGTCTATTCCCAGGGGAAAATAAACCGAACAGGCTTGATTTTTAATTCCATTTGAGATAAGCATAAGTAGCTATCTTTGGAGGTGGGTGTTCACCAGTGTACACTATGTACAATAATTCTTTATAATTATCATTCTTATGACTAACATTTTAGCCTGCAACAGCAAGTGAATTGGGTCAGATCAAGACTGATACATTAAATACAGATAAATCCTACATTATCTATGCATTTATTATTCAGGTTACAGTGGCTTGCAAAAGTATTCATACCCCTTGAACATTTTCACATTTTGTCACCTTACAACCACAAACTTAAATGTATTTTATTGAGATTTTAAGTAATAGACCAATACAAAGTAGCACATAATTGTGAAGTGGTACGAAAATGATAAATAGTTTTCAAAATGTTAATCAAATAAAAATCTGAGAAGTGTGACGTGCAAAAGTATTCAGCCCCCTGTACTCTGATACCCCTAAATAAAATCCAGTGCAATCAATTGCTTTCATAAGTCACTTAATTAGTTAATAGAGTCCAGTTGTGTGTAATTTAGTATCAGTATAAATACACCTGTTCTGTGAAGGCCTCAGTGGTTTGTTAGAGAACACTAGTGAACAAACAGCATCATGAAGACCAAGGAACTCACCAGACAGGTCAGAGATAAAGTTGTGGAGAAGTTTAAAGCAGGGTTAGGTTATAAAAACATATCTCAAGCTTTGAGCATCCCAAGGAGCACTGTTCAATCCATCATCCAAAAATGGAAAAAGTATTCTACAACTGCAAACCTACCAAGACATGGCTGTCCACCTAAGCTGTCAGATCGAGTAAGGAGAGCACTGGTCAGAGAAGCAGACAAGAGGGCCATGGTCACTCTGGAGGAGCTACAGAAATCCACAGCTCAGGCGGGAGAATCTGTCCACAGGAAAACTATAAGTCGTGCAATTCCACAAATCTGGCCTTTATGGAAGAGTGGCAAGAAGAAAACCATTGTTGAAAGAAAGACAAGAAGTGCTGTTTGCAGTTTGCCACAAGCCACATATGGGACACAGCAAACATGTGGAATAAGGTGCTCTGGTCAGATGAGACCAAAGTTGAACTTTTTGGCCTAAATGCAAAGCGCTATGAGTGGCGGAAAAGTAACACTATTCATCACCCTGAACACACCATCCTCACTGTGAAACATGGTGGTGGCAGCATCATGCTGTGGGGATGCTTTTCTTCAGCAGGGACAGGGAAGCTGGTCGGAGTTGATGGGAAGATGGATGGAGCTAAATACAATCGTGGAAGAAAACCTGTTGGCTGCAAAAGATTTGAGACTGGGAAGGAGATTCACCTTCCAGTAAGACAAACACCCTAAACATACAGCCAGAGCTACAGTGGAATGGTTTAGATCAAATAATATTCATGTGTTAGAAAGTCCAGAACTAAATCCCATTGAGCATCTTTGGCAAGACATGAAAATTGCTGTTCACAGATGCTCTCCATCCAATCTGGCTGAGCTTGTGCTATTTTGCAAAGAATGGGCAAAAATCTCAGTCTCTAGATGCACAAAGCTGGTAGAGACATACCCCAAAAGACTTGCAGCTGTAATTGCAGCTAAAGGTGGCTCTACAAAGTATTGATATAGGGGGCTGAATACTTTTGCACGTCACACTTTTCAGATTTTTATTTGATTAAAATTTTGAAAACCATGTATCATTTTCATTCCACTTAATTATCTGCTACTTTGTGTTGGTCTATCCCTTAAAATCTCAATAAAATACATTTAGGTTTGTGGTTCTAAGGTGACAAAATGTGAAAATGTTCAAGGGGTATGAATACTTTTGCAAGGCACTGTAGATACAGTTAAAGGACAACTAATATTTAGTTGATAGGAGATAATGTAGAAAGCATATGATGAATGTGGTTTTTATAAAAGCAGCTTGTGCTTTTACAATCTTCTATTTCATAGGTAGTATTATACTGTATTCTATATAAATCTTACAAGAAAAAGGTAGCATGCTCCATCAGATGCCGTATGTACTGGGATATTGTCCCCTCAAAGCACTGCTATCATTCACAGAATACAGGCCCACATATACAGTATCTGTATTATACTGAAATTTCATTTATCAGAAGAACTTTTAGAGCAGGCAGGTACAATCTTTTCTGAACTGAGGGTCACATTGTCATACTGACCATTGCCATGGGTAACAATAAAATGGTGTGTTCTCACCTATGACATACATGGAATATCTTAAAGGAAGTCTACCACCTCCCCCAAGCATATTCATCTGTCACTACTGTGTTACAGAGCACATTACAGTGATAAGCAATATACCTGTCACATACCTATGTCACTTTTCTGCACAGACTGCACTTTGAAGGTTTATTGCAAATGAGGCAGACCCCTATCATCTCCTGCCTGCACCACCCTGTGCAGTGAGAGTTGATCCTCCCACTGCTATGACATCACCGCTCTACCACAGCAGCAAGGGCAGTGCTCTCACGGCTGAAGAACCACCCCCAGTGCACCAACTGCCTCATTTGCATGGCAACACAGTGTACAATTACTACCTGCCTACCCCTGCTTCTGAGTTGTGTGCCATTCCTCTCTGACAGGGAAACTACATGTGAGCAGCCTCCGACAAGCAAGCAATCCTGTGTCCAGATTGAGGGCAGCAGAACGGTACTGCAGGCCACAGGTTGTGCACCCCTATTGTAGAGGGTATGATTACAATAATACCAGTATATAATAGGAAACTGCTTAAAATGCAATTCTGTAGCAAAAGTGCCTCAAACTGGATCTTGAAATTAATAAAAAATGTAATGTAACTTGCCTTTTGCTGTTTTCTTAAACATTCTGAACGACATTCCTGTGGTTAGAAACCATTCTGGACTTTTGTTTTTGTCTTCCTGACACAGCAGACTCCCATAGTAATACATTTTCATATAACCATTGCTGATATGTAGTTATTTAAAGGACTATACAATGTTCAGCTGTCATTGCCTTTTCTCTGGTTATCAAGCAATGTACAGTAAATACAGACAATAACGCCAGTCATTTTCTAATCAAAGGAATGCTGCATTCCAAATCAATTATATGCTAAGGATGTGTATTATAGAAGTCTATGGCTTCTGATGTTCCTTTCCCATCCTTTTCTGATCCTGAGAATGAGGGGACTGCTGCACTGGTTAATGCCATGAGCTTGTCACAGTTTTTACCTGTACAGTGCTGCATGGTCCTGAAATACAGCTTCATTCGGCAATAATAGGGAAAACCCTTTAAGGCCAGGGCCCCACATGGCGTGACACATTGCAGAAAAATACAGGCAGCAGTTTTGGAAATCGCAGTACGTCAATAATGCCTATGGAAAAGACGGTGGTTTCCCTATAGGTATAATTGAAGCAAAAAAGAAAACGGACTTTCTGCATAAAGTGCCACGGGAAAAACCGCAATGCATTTCCACCATGATCTCTCCCGCAGTGCTTTATCGCTACAGCCAGGTGCGTGGGGCCTTAGTCTTAAGGCGGAAACACATCGTTTTTTGTTTCAGATTTTGCTGCGGTTTTTTGAGCCAAAGTCAGGAGTGGAATTAACAGAAGGGAAATGTCTAAGAGCTTCCTTTATGTTTTCTATTTCTTTTGGAGCCACTACTGGAATCTGCAACAAAAAATGCTGAGTTTCTGCAACGTGGGGCTTTAGCCTAAAAAAGTGATTTGTCTGCAGAAAAGATGCACACGGTGTATCACAGGGAAATTATTATAATATAAAGATCAGATTATGCAGTAGGATGAGAAGTGTGTTATAATGTGACATTCAAGCCATTATAATAAAGCTACTCTTTCCATTTGTACAGAAGTAAGGAGAGCCATGCTATTGGAAACCACCAGGGACAATTTTACTGCACTGTCAGCAATGCAACTGACAATTCACACGTGCAGCTACTTCACTGTAGTGTCACGCTCCCTTCATAGTTTACTCAGCCACAGAGCCAATCATATGGTTGTGGCAGTCCCTGGTACTGCAGTTTATTCCTTTTCAAGTGAAAATGGGTAACATCAAAGCCCACTGCAACAGGAATTAAAGACTGTTGGGGACCATGATAATCAGAATGGGTGGTGAGGTCAGTATACCTTTTTTAGGACATCTGGACATGCCTTTATGCATAAGATTTAAGCAATAGTACTTACAAAAGTTTATAGATTTACAATACAGTTGTTTACATCCCAAATTCACTAAGATTTTTACTTTGTGTACTTGGTGTCTTACCTGACCAAAATTGTCTGTAAGCCTTGGGTTACAACCTGAGTATATGAGCAGGTGTGACAATTCACAGTGACCTGTATAAAATGGAGCATACAATTAAATGTAGTCCTAAAGAACAGAGAAACTTGCACAGTGCATACTAATATATCTAGATATAGACTGTACTGCAGCAACGGGAGTGGCAGGAGAGAGGTGTTTTTATTATTATTATTTCTTTCTTTAACCCATTCCAAGCGTGTCCATTCTTCTGGTCTAGTGTGGACTCCATTGACTATAATGGGGTTGGGTGTTTGTCGTTTTGAAACATAATGTGGCGGATGAAAAAGCGCTGCGTGCAGGACTTTTTTTCGTCTACCGATTTCAGGCGAACATAGCCTGATATGGGTTTCATTTTATGCGGTGACCCTATCTAATTCTGAAACACAGTTTCATCTTGTGAAGCTTGTACAATGTATTTCTCTGGTGGATATAGATGTATAGGATGATTTCCTGAAAGTCTTCTGACTTAATTTGGACCAAAATGTAAATGTTACAGGTAAAATAAATAAAAAAGACTATAACGTTAAAGGGGTTTTCCAGGATAAAGAAAATGCGACTAAAGGCAAGAAATGCTTGTTACATGAATGAATAAACATAACTGTGTACCCTTATGTGTTTTTGGAACATTTTTACCATTCCTCATATTTTCAGGCTCATGCAATACTTCCTGGGTTCGAGTTCCTGGTTGTGGGAGTGTTAGTACTGTTACAGGCAGCCTCTCACAGCACCCGCCCACTGCAACTCCTAGCAGTTTTTCATTCACATCCACTTATGTATGTGTTTATACACACACACACACATTATATAGTTATATATATATGCATACATCTACAGTCATATGAAAAAGTTTGGGCACCCCTATTAATCTTAATCATTTTTAGTTCTAAATATTTGGGTGTTTGCAACAGCCATTTCAATTTGATATATCTAATAACTGATGGACACAGTAATATTTCAGGATTGAAATGAGGTTTATTGTACTAACAGAAAATGTGCAATATGCATTAAACCAAAATTTGACCGGTGCAAAAGTATGGGCACCTCAACAGAAAAGTGACATTAATATTTAGTAGATCCTCCTTTTGCAAAAATAACAGCCTCTAGTCGCTTCCTGTAGCTTTTAATCAGTTCCTGGATCCTGGATGAAGGTATTTTTGACCATTCCTCTTTACAAAACAATTCCAGTTCAGTTAAGTTTGATGGTCGCCGAGCATGGACAGCCCGCTTCAAATTATCCCACAGATGTTCAATGATATTCAGGTCTGGGGACTGGGATGGCCATTCCAGAACATTGTAATTGTTCCTCTGCATGAATGCCTGAGTAGATTTGGGGCGGGGTTTTGGATCTTTGTTTTGTTGAAAAACCCCCCCCCGCCGCAACACAAAATCCCCCTTTTTTTTTTTTAAATTTTTCCAAAAAACCCCCCGATTTTGAGTTGAATCCATGTGACCCTCAACTTTAACAAGATTCCCAGTGCCGGCATTGGCCACACAGCCCC
Source organism: Leptodactylus fallax (assembly GCA_947044405.1). Lineage (NCBI taxonomy): Eukaryota > Metazoa > Chordata > Amphibia > Anura > Leptodactylidae > Leptodactylus > Leptodactylus fallax. The sequence continues at coordinate 7,153,459 of CAMRHE010000012.1, forward strand.
AAAGCATGATGGAACCTCCACCAAATTTTACAGTGGGTAGCAAGTGTTTTTCTTGGAATGCTGTGTTTTTTTGACGCCATGCATAACGCCTTTTTGTATGACCAAACAACTCAATCTTTGTTTCATCAGTCCACAGGACCTTCTTCCAAAATGAAGCTGGCTTGTCCAAATGTGCTTTTGCATACCTCAGGCGACTCTGTTTGTGGCGTGCTTTCAGAAACGGCTTCTTTCGCATCACTCTCCCATACAGCTTCTCCTTGTGCAAGTGTGCTGTATTGTTGACCGATGCACAGTGACACCATCTGCAGCAAGATGATGCTGCAGCTCTTTGGAGGTGGTCTGTGGATTGTCCTTGACTGTTCTCACCATTCTTCTTCTCTGCCTTTCTGATATTTTTCTTGGCCTGCCACTTCTGGGCTTAACAAGAACTGTCCCTGTGGTCTTCCATTTCCTTACTATGTTCCTCACAGTGGAAACTGACAGGTTAAATCTCTGAGACAACTTTTTGTATCCTTCCCCTGAACAACTATGTTGAACAATCTTTGTTTTCAGATCATTTGAGAGTTGTTTTGAGGAGCCCATGATGCCACTCTTTAGAGGAGATTCAAATAGGAGAACAACTTGCAATTGGCCACCTTAAATACCTTTTCTCATGACTGGATACACCTGGCTATGAAGTTCAAAGCTCAGTGAGGTTACAAAACCAATTTTGTGCTTCAGTAAGTCAGTAAAAAGTAGTCAGGAGTATTCAAATCAATAAAATGATAAGGGTACCCAAATTTTTGCACCGGTCAAATTTTGGTTTAATGCATATTGCACATTTTCAGTTAGTACAATAAACCTCATTTCAATCCTGAAATATTACTGTGTCCATCAGTTATTAGCTATATCAAATTGAAATGGCTGTTGCAAACACCCAAATATTTAGAACTAAAAATGATTAAGATTAATAGGGGTGCCCAAACTTTTTCATATGACTGTATATACATCTTATATACATACATGGACAAAATTGTTGGTACCCCTCATTTAATGAAAGAAAAACCCACAATGGTCACAGAAATAACTTGAATCTGACAAAAGTAATTTGCCAAACTACATGGTGACAAGCCACAAAGCTTCTGGGAGAATGTCCTATGGACAGATGAGACAAAAATCGAAATTTTTGGCAAGGCACATCAGCTCTATGTTCACAGACGGAAAAATGAAGCATATCTTGAAAAGAACACTGTCCCTACTGTGAAACATGAAGGAGACTCTGTTATGTTCTGGGGCTGCTTTGCTGCATCTGGCATAGGGTGTCTTGAATCTGTGCAGGGTACAATGAAATCTCAAGACTATCAAGGGATTCTAGAGAAAAATGTGCTGCCCAGTGTCAGAAAGCTTGGTCTCAGTCGCAGGCCATGGGTCTAGCAACAGGATAATGACCCAAAAAACACAGCTAAAAACACACAAGGAATGGCTAAGAGGAAAACATTGGACTATTCTGAAGTGGCCTTCTATGAGCCCTGACCTAAATCCTATTGAGCATCTTTGGAAGGAGATGAAACATGCCGTCCGGAAAAACCACCCTTCAAACCCGAGACAACTGGAGCAGTTTGCTCATGAGGAGTGGGCCAAAATACCTGTTGAGAGGTGCAGAAGTCTCATTGACAGTTACAGGACTCGTTTGATTGCAGTGATTGCCTCAAAAGGTTGTGCAACAAAATATTAAGTTAAGGGTACCATCATTTCTGTCCAGACCTGTTTCAAAAATTCTGTTGAAGCATGGTTGAAAAGCAATGTCTGACTTTCATTTGTTCATTTTCATATAATTTTTATATATTATTACTTTTGTCAGATTCAAGTTACTTCTGTGACCATTGTGGGTTTTTCTTTCATTAAATGAGGGGTACTGTGATGAACCGACCCTCAGTTTTATATCTTTCTTGGAAGTGTGTTTTACTTGCTTAGGTCAGTCCTTCCCCCACTTGGAATGCGGTGCTTTAGTGGAGTCCACATTGCTGGACGATAGGCTTCACTGGTTTTATGTGTGTTCATTGGAGATGGCTTGCTATAGCCAGGCACTTTTATTATCCCTGGCCAGATGGGATGGGGGATAGCAAGCCTTAACTTCACCCTTCTCTCCAAGGGTTCTGCAAAGGTGGGAGAAGGGGGGCTGCCTGGGAGCAAGGGGGTGGGTGGAGCACTAGCCATATGCAGTGGGCAGACCTGGATTTGGGGGTCATTCAGCATAGAGGCAGTAAGGAGCTCTGATCTGGGAGAAGATGAGAGGGCCTGCCCTACTGAGGAATGCTTTGAGGGCCTAGTTCTGGACAGCATGTAGAAGGATTGTTTTATGCAACTTGCTTAAGCTTGCGCCCTAGGCCCAAAACTCTGCTGTGGCCTAGAGAAACGGACTACAAGTCTATTGTGTTGAGCATGGAAGAGAGACAGCTAGGACAAAGCTGTGTGCTCAGGTATTTTTTCTAATCTTGATTTCCTTTTATTTTGGTGTATTGTATCATTTCCCTTTTGCTTGTATGTTTATGCTTGATCATATTAATATTGTATATTTCTGTATATGCTACTAATTCATACCGACCCACTTCGGTTATTAAATATATAAAATTTATATCGCTCATTTCATTTTATCCTATGACCCGGTCTACTCACGGTGTGTGAGTGGGAGGTTAAGAAAGAAGTTTGATCGCAGGCGTGCCAGGCGGCTGGGCGAGGCGATATTCTTCACAGTGGTGGCAGCGTTGTGGGATATTAGGGTAACAGTGTGTGGGTGTGGTATCACGCAGACACTGGGGATTGCGGCAATCCTATGGAACGAGCGCGGTATGAGATCAAGCTTAAAATACGGTGAAAGTTTGGTACAGTACTGTTCCCTCCCTTCTTCTTTTTTTCTGTCCTATCTTTTATTTGGAAACGGCTTCCAGTGGATGGCTGGTGGGACCAGAAGCATAACCAAACGTCTGCAGGACTTGGTTGCTGCTGAACTCCAGGAGATGGCAGATATGGAAGCTACCATAGCCATGCAGGAGGCGGAGCAAGGTCCTGAGAGGCTGGCACCAGGCAACATCACCATGCCAGACGGTTCTGCAGGTGCCCGGACCCCAGAGGTAACTGTGCCTGGAGGGACCAGTAACCCCAGTTCTGTGGGGGTAACGGACTTATACTTGCAAATGGCCTTACAGCAGATAGACGCCAGTGACTATAGCGCCCGTCTGCAGGTGATTCACCAGTACCAAGAAGCTGCAGAGCACCGGGCGGAGAGAGAGGCCGCTGCTGCAGAGCGTCGGGCGGGGAGAGAGAAGCTGCAGAGCGCCGGGCGGAGAGAGAGCATCAGCTTGAGCTAAAAAAGCTGGAACTTTGCCAGCAGGCGCAACCTTCCCCTGCACCAACTCCAGGAGCCCGAGCACTAAAGATCCGATCCGAGAACTTTCCAATCTTGGAAGATAACGGGGACTTGGACTCGTTCTTGCGGGGATTTGAGAGGGTGTGTAAGCAGCATCATATTCCCCAGGCAGAATGGGCCCGTTACCTGTCTCCCCGGCTGAAGGGAAAAGGCTTGGATGTTTCCACGAGCTTACCAGTGGACGCGGACTATGAGACCATCAAAGCGGCGCTGATCCGGAGATACCGGCTCACGCCGGAGGTGTACCGCAAAAAGTTCCGGAATATCCAGCGGGGTCCCACAGAGAGCTATGCAGATGTTCTGCACCACTTACAGGTTACATTCTGGCAGTGGATCAAAGGACTTACTGTCACCACGTTTGAGGGAATTGGGGATCTTATGATAAAGGAACAATTTCTCCAGGTGTGCCCTCTGGAGGTCCGCCAGTTCGTGTGTGATTGGAAACCCAAAACAGCAGACAAGGCTGCAGAGATTGCTGACGACTATGTGTCCACCAGGGAGCAAGGGTTCAAGAGAGGAGCCACACTGCAGAGACCCCCAAGCGGGAAGGAGGGGCAAAGCTGGAGTTCATCACAGCCTGCGGTCTCCAAGTGGGGTAAGACAAACTCTGTCCCGGGTGCCCCCTCTACTTCCCCTGTCCCAAGAACTCTGGGCGCCCCGGGTATCCCCTCCAAGTCCCAAGGAGAGGTCCGGCGATGTCACGCCTGTAACCAGCCAGGACATTTCAAGGCGGAGTGCCCCAACCGCTCTAAGAACCCCCCTGTTTTCCCAGCCGCGGCAGCTGGCCCATCTGTATACTTGGTGGGGAGGGAGGGGTTGCAATCCAATGCCAACAGTCAACAGGTCATTGTGGGGGGTAAAGTGGTCATGGGATTTCGGGACACTGGGGCGCAGATTACTCTGGTGCAACCTGACTTGGTCCCTGCGGACAGTATTATCCCTGGAAAAACTCTGACCCTGAAGGGTATTGGACAAGAACACATAACTGTGCCCATGGCTTGCGTCCACTTGGACTGGGGTGCGGGAAAAGGGATGCGTGATGTGGGGCTAGTGTCTGATCTGCCTGCCAATGTACTATTGGGAAGAGATTTGGGGCCCTTGGTGTCCCAATATGGGGTGGGAGCAGCCCCACCTCGCTGTGACAAAATGTCTGTACTGAAGGATGATTTTAATGAGGTGTTGAAGCCTGTCACACAGGCAGAGGGAGGGGTCAGCTGCCTGTTTCCCCCTGCTGTGTGTCCAGCTAAAGTAATCAGTGAGCATGTGAATGAGACATTGTGGAATGCTGACCTGGCTGTAGCCCCGCCCACCTCTGCGGGTGATGAGAGCCCCCTCAGTGTGACCCTGGCTCAGCCATTCCCCCATGCAGTTCACTGTGAATCAATGAATGAATGCAATGTCAATGTAATTGCTAATTCTTGCCTTGCAGGTTTACAGGGTAGCTCTTCTGAGATGCTGGGGGCAACCCCAACTGAGGACAATGTGCCAGGTGGTCAGGTGGGTCACGGGGATCTCAGGGCCGATCCGGATGAGGAACGGACTGCTGGAGTTGCGGTGGTGACCCGCAGCCAGAGTGCTAGAGGGGTGGAAGGCGCTCCGACCCCTGAGCCGTTCCCTCTGTCACCCGGAGAAGGCACTGAGACCGCCATGACTAACCTCCCCACACTGGAGCCGGAGGAGCCCGGCGGGTATATGACATGCACATCTCTTCTGTCTGGTTCCAGTCAGGAGTTCAGGGACGCTGTCCAAGCTGACCGCAGTCTGGATGCATTGAAGGAGCGTGCTGATCAACCTCCCTTGGAGTCGGACAAGGACCGCGTGTACTGGGAGCAAGGGAGGTTGTACTGGGAAACGATCCCCACAAAGGGAAAAGAAAGTCGGCTCAGGGAGAAACATTTAGTGGTACCCCAACCCTATCGGGTGGAGTTGTTGCGGATTGCTCATGATATTCCACTGGCAGGCCACCTGGGGATCGCTAAGACCAAGGCTCGCCTCAGCCACTTATTCTACTGGCCTAAGATGGGGACAGATGTAGCTAAATACTGCCGTTCATGTGACACTTGTCAGAGGATGGGCAAGGCGGGGCAAGGCTCCAAAGCACCAATGATACCTATGCCCATCATAACCGAACCTTTCCAGCGGGTGGCTGTGGATCTCATTGGACCCCTGTCCATTCCCAGTCGCACCGGGAAACGTTTCATATTAACGGTAGTAGACTACGCTACTAGGTACCCGGAAGCTGTCGCGCTGTCTTCCACCTGGGCTGATGTAGTGGCCAAGGCTCTGGTAGGCATCTTCGCCCGTGTTGGATTTCCCAGAGAGATGCTCACAGACCAAGGTACCCAGTTCACATCTGCCTTGATGCAAGGCTTGTGTAAGGTAACAGAGGTGCAACATCTGGTGTCCAGCCCGTATCACCCACAGACCAATGGCCTGTGCGAACGGTTCAACGGCACCCTGGAGCAGATGCTCAGGATGTTAGTCGAGTCCCATGGGCGTGACTGGGAGCCTTATCTCCCGCACCTGCTGTTCGCTTACCGGGAGGTGCCGCAAGCCTCAACGGGGTTCTTCCCCTTTGAGCTCTTGTACGGGAGACGTGTACGTGGGCCCCTAACTCTTGTGAAAGAGTCCTGGGAAGGAGAAACAGCCATCCAAGGTGTGCCAGTCGTGCCCATGGCCCAAGTGCAGACGGCATGGGGTGCTGGAGGTGGGACCCAAGAAGGGGGTGTGTCAAATGTATTACCTGTCAATGTATTGTGGAGGGATGGTTTGGGGAAGCATAATCTCAGTCATTTGCCCAAGGTATCACCATCACCCACCCAAGTACAGGAGGAACAGGGTGTAGGCCCAAAGGGGCAAGGCGTCTGGGAGGGAGGACAGGGTCCAAACATACCTGTGCCAGAACCAGAGGTGCCCCTAGGTTTGGAAGCAAAGGGGGAGGTGCAGAATCCCCTAGAACTCTCCCAACTAGCGGCTAGTGTGGGAGAGACCCTTAGAGACTGCCAGGAAGGGGTCTCTAAACTGGTATCACAAGGGCCTGGGGTTGCGAGTGTGGATCTGCAGGATGCCAGCACTCAGCACGAGGTCCCAGTGCAGGCCGGGGGTAGCCAGGTGGGCGGAGACTGCCGGGATGGGGTCTCAGCACCGGTACCACAAGGGCCTGGGGTCGCGAGTGTGGATCTGCGGGATGCCAGCACTCAGCATGAGGTCCCAGTGCAGGCCGGGGGTAGCCAGGTGGGCGGAGACTGCCGGGATGGGGTCTCAGCACCGGTACCACAAGGGCCTGGGGTTGCGAGTGTGGATCTGCGGGATGCCAGCACTCACAACGAGGTCCCAGTGCAGGCCGGGGGTAGCCAGGTGGGCAGAGACTGCCGGGATGGGGTCTCAGCACCGGTACCACAAGGGCCTGGGGTTGTGAGTGTGGGTCGGAGGGACCCAGAGCAAGCAGGAGGTAGCCAGGTCTACTTAATTCAGAGCCTGAACCTTAGAAGAGTCTCCATTCAGACAGGAGAGGAAGAGGGTATCAGTACGCCAGGAATATGGTCAGGGACCAGCGCAGGTCCCGGCGGGGTGAGGCCGCCAAGGTGTCCGCGGAAGGCGATCTTAGGATTGTCCTTCCTCCCGACACGCTCTAAAAGGGGGAGGTGTGATGAACCGACCCTCAGTTTTATATCTTTCTTGGAAGTGTGTTTTACTTGCTTAGGTCAGTCCTTCCCCCACTTGGAATGCGGTGCTTTAGTGGAGTCCACATTGCTGGACGATAGGCTTCACTGGTTTTATGTGTGTTCATTGGAGATGGCTTGCTATAGCCAGGCACTTTTATTATCCCTCGCCAGATGGGATGGGGGATAGCAAGCCTTAACTTCACCCTTCTCTCCAAGGGTTCTGCAAAGGTGGGAGAAGGGGGGCTGCCTGGGAGCAAGGGGTGGGTGGAGCACTAGCCATATGCAGTGGGCAGACCTGGATTCGGGGGTCATTCAGCATAGAGGCAGTAAGGAGCTCTGATCTGGGAGAAGATGAGAGGGCCTGCCCTACTGAGGAATGCTTTGAGGGCCTAGTTCTGGACAGCATGTAGAAGGATTGTTTTATGCAACTTGCTTAAGCTTGCGCCCTAGGCCCAAAACTCTGCTGTGGCCTAGAGAAACGGACTACAAGTCTATTGTGTTGAGCATGGAAGAGAGACAGCTAGGACAAAGCTGTGTGCTCAGGTATTTTTTCTAATCTTTATTTCCTTTTATTTTGGTGTATTGTATCATTTCCCTTTTGCTTGTATGTTTATGCTTGATCATATTAATATTGTATATTTCTGTATATGCTACTAATTCATACCGACCCACTTGGGTTATTAAATATATAAAATTTATATCGCTCATTTCATTTTATCCGCCGGGGGGGGGGGGGGGGGGGGGGGGGGGGGGGGGGGGGGGGGGGGGGGGGGCGGGCGCGCCCCCCCCCCCCCCCCCCCCCCCTATGACCCGGCCCACCCCCGGGGGTGGGGGGGGGGGTTAAAAAAAAAGTTGGCCGGGGGGGGGCGGGGGCGGGGGGCGGGGCGGCCCCCCCCCCCCCACCCACAAATTTTCCCCCCCGGGGGGGGGTGTGTGTGTATATATATATATATATATATATATATATATATATATGCGAATATATGTGTATACAGTGGGGAAAAAAAGGATTTAGTCAGCCACCAATTGTGCAAGTTCTCCCATTTAAAAAGATGAGGCCGGCCTGTAATTGACATCATAGGTAGACCTCAACTATGAGAGACAAAATGAGAAAACATATCTAGAAAATCACATTGTCTGATTTTTAAATAATTTATTTGCAAATTATGGTGGAAAATAAGTATTTGGTCAATAACAAAAGTTCATCTCAATACTTTGTTATATATCCTTTGTTGGCAATGACAGAGGTCAAACGTTTTCTGTAAGTCTTCACAAGGTTGGCACACACTGTTGCTGGTATGTTGGCCCGTTCCTCCATGCAGATCTCCTCTAGAGCAGTGATGTTTTGTGACTGTCGCTGGGCAACATGGACTTTCAACACCCTCCAAAGATTTTCTATGGGGTTGAGACTTGGAGACTGGCTAGGCCACTCCAGGCCCTTGAAATGCTTCTTACGAAGCCCTGGCGGTGTGCTTGGGATCATTGTCTTGCTGAAACACTCAGCCACGTTTCATCTTCAATGCCCTTGCTGATGGAAGGAGGTTTGCACTCAAAATCTCACGATACATGGCCCCATTCATTCTTTCATGTACACGGATCAGTGGTCCTGGTCCCTTTGCAGAGAAACAGCCCCAAAGCATGATGTTGCCACCCCCATGCTTCACAGTAGGTATGGTGTTCTTTGGATGCAACTCAGCATTCACTATCCTCCAAACACGACGAGTTGTGTTTCTACCAAACAGTTCTACTTAGGTTTCATCTGACCATATGACATTCTCTCAATACTCTTCTGGAACATCCAAATGTTCTCTAGCAAACTTCAGACGGGCCCGGATATGTACTGGCTTAAGCAGGGGGACACTTCTGGCACTGCAGGATCTGAGTCCCTGACGGCGTAGTGTGTTACTGACGGTAGCCTTTGTTACGTTAGTCCCAGCTTTCTGCAGGTCATTCACTAGGTCCCCCCATGTGGTTCTGGGATTTTTGCTCAGCATTCTTGTTATCATTTTAACCCCTCGGGGTAAGATCTTGCGTGGAGCCCCTGATCGAGGGAGATTATCAGTGGTCTTGTATGTCTTCCATTTTCTAATTATTGCTCCCACAGTTGATTTCTTCACACCAAGCTTCTTGCCTATTGCAGATTCAGTCTTTCCAGCCTGGTGCAGGTCTACAATTTTGTTTCTGGTGTCCTTCCACAGCTCTTTGGTCTTCACCATAGTGGAGTTTGGAGTGTGACTGTTTGAGGTTGTGGACAGGTGTCTTTTATACTGATAACAATTTCAAACAGGTGCCATTACTACAGGTAATGAGTGGAGGACAGAGGAGCCCCTTAAAGAAGAAGTTACAGGTCTGTGAGAGCCAGAAATCTTGCTTGTTTGTAGGTGACCAAATACTTATTTTCCACCATAATTTGCAAATAAATTCTTAAAAAATCAGACAATGTGATTTTTTAGATATTTTTTTCTCATTTTGTCTCTCATAGTTGAGGTCTACCTATGATGACAATTACAGGCCTCTCTCATCTTTTTAAGTGGGAGAACTTGCACAATTGGTGGCTGACTAAATACTTTTTTTTCCCCACTGTACATAGTATATAAGAATATGTATGTGTATCTGTATATATATTAACTGAGAATGTCTGTAAAGCACAATCACACAATATAGTGCCATGATAGAATACTTCCCAGTGACGCTAGGTTCACACAAGCATTCAGGGACTCTGTCCTCCATTCCACAAGCAGGAGTTATAGTCTATGGCCGTGATGGCGAACCTATGGCAGGCGTGCCAGAGAGGGCACGCAGAGCCCCCTCAGTTGGCACGCGCGCCGTCACCATATCTCACTAACGGGGAATCCGGTCCAGGATTCCTCGTTAGTGAGCGATCGCTTCTTTCAGCTGTATGTGCAAATGCACATACAGTTGAAAACTGTCAGTGTAAGCCACGGTCCACAAGATCGCGGCTTACACAGTACATGCTAAATGCTGTACTCTGGAAGGATCTTCTGACGTCATAAGGTCACAGGGTAGGCGTGTCTTTGCTTGTAAGAAGCTCCTTCTACATGAAGAAAAGTATCCCGAGCAGTGGAGGAACATGGAGAGATGTGGGGCTCAGGGTGTAGTGTGGGGGGAGAGATGTGGAGGGGAGAGATGTAGGGTGCAGGGTGTAGTGTGGGGGGTAGAAATGTGGGGGAGAGATGCAGAGTGTAGTGTGGGGTATAGAGATGTGGGGTGCAGTATGTAGGGTGTAGTGTGGGGGGAGAGATGTGGGGTGCAGGATGTAGTGTGGGGGGAGAGATGTAGGGTGCAGGGTGTAGTGTGGGGGTTAGTGATATAGGGTGCAGGGTGTAGTGTGGGGGGAGAGATGTGGGGTGCAGGGTGTAGTGTGGGGGGAGAGATGTGGGGTGCAGGGTGTTGGGGTTAGTGATGTAGTGTGCAGGGTGTAGTGTGGGGGGAGAGATGTAGGGTGCAGGGTGTAGTGTGGGGGTTAGTGATGTAGGGTGCAGGGTGTAGTGTGGGGGGAGAGATGTAGGGTGCAGGGTGTAGTGTGGGGGGGAGAGATGTAGGGTGCAGGGTGTAGTGTGGGGGTTAGTGATATAGGGTGCAGGGTGTAGTGTGGGGGGAGAGATGTAGGGTGCAGGGTGTAGTGTGGGGGGAGAGATGTGGGGTGCAGGGTGTAGTGTGGGGGGAGAGATGTGGGGTGCAGTGTGTTGGGGTTAGTGATGTAGTGTGCAGGGTGTAGTGTGGGGGGAGAGATGTAGGGTGCAGGGTGTAGTGTGGAGGGAGAGATGTAGGGTGCAGGGTGTAGTGTGAGGGTTAGTGATGTAGGGTGCAGGGTGTAGTGTGGGGGGAGAGATGTAGGGTGCAGGGTGTAGTGTGGGGGGGAGAGATGTAGGGTGCAGGGTGTAGTGTGGGGGTTAGTGATATAGGGTGCAGGGTGTAGTGTGGGGGGAGAGATGTAGGGTGCAGGGTGTAGTGTGGGGGGGAGAGATGTGGGGTGCAGGGTGTAGTGTGGGGGGAGAGATGTGGGGTGCAGGGTGTTGGGGTTAGTGATGTAGTATGCAGGGTGTAGTGTGGGGGGAGAGATGTAGGGTGCAGGGTGTAGTGTGGGGGGAGAGATGTAGGGTGCAGGGTGTAGTGTGGGGGGAGAGAGATGTAGGGTGCAGGGTGTAGTGTGGGGGGTAGAGATGTGTGGGGGAGAGATGTGGTGGTTCAGGGTGTAGTGTGGGGGAGAGATGCAGAGTGTAGTGTGGGGGGTAGAGATGTGGGGGAGGAGAGATGTAGGGTGCAGTATGTAGGGTACAGGGTGTAGTGTGGGGGTTAGAGATGTGGGGTGCAGGGTGTGATGTGGAGGGGAGAGATGTAGGGTGCAGGGTGTAGTGTGGGGGGAGATGCAGAGTGTAGTGTGGGGTGCAGTGTGTAGTGTGGGGGGTAGAGATGTGTGGGGGAGAGATGTGGGGGTGCAGGGTGTAGTGTGGGGGTTAGAGATATGGGGTGCAAGGTGTAGTGTGGGGGGAGATGCAGGGTGTAGTGGGGGGGTACAGATGCAGGGTGTAGTGGGGGGGTAGAGATGCAGGGTATAGTGTTGGGGTTAGAGATGCAGGGTGTAGTGTGGGGTGCAGAGATGCAGAGTGTAGTGTGGGGTGCAGAGATGCAGAGTGTAGTGTGGGGGGAGATGCAGAGTGTAGTCTGGGGTGCAGGGTGTAGTGTGGGGGGGAGAGATGTGGGATGTAGGCTGCTTGCAAGAGGAGGGAATGGGGGTGCAGGCTGCTTGCGAGCAAGAGGGGGGATGCTGGGGAGGCAGGTTAATTTAAGGTGAAATTGCCGTGTTGGCACTTTGCAATAATTTAGTGGGCTTTGGGTTGCAGTTTGGGCACTCGGTTCTCTAAAAGGTTCGCCATCACTGGTTTATGGGGTCCATGGGTAACCGCTTTTTAAATCACATGCTTTTTAAATCATGCAGTTTTCCCTGCATGATGCTAATGATAAAGCATTCACATCTTTTGCACATGTTGCCCGTCTCCTTCAGAGCCTTTGCTGCCAGTCTGTCAGTGTCCATAAAACCTTCTAACCACTCTCCCGTTAGCATGCTTGTCTGATGGAGACAGAGGAGAGGTTAGAATAGTTAAAAATAAAATAAATAAAATATGTGCTTGTCTTCCTTGCTGCTTCTGGTGCTTCTAATCACTGCTGGAAACCAGGGACTGGCTTGTCTGGTGATCAGGACCAGCCCCCACCTCCTCCCGGCTGCTGTGGCAGTCAATAAAGTTTAGACAATGCTATTTCATCAGTGATGACATCACGCTCATGGAGGGTGTGGCTAACATCTGAAGTCATGAGCACAATGAAGAGCACATGATCAGGACCAGTAAGAGGGCGATTGAGGCAGAGATTGTGTTGGTCACACATTTCTGCAAAAGGATAGGAAATGTTTTTTTGGACTCGATTAGAAAAATGAATTTCACCACATTTTTTTGTCTTAAAAAAAAAAAAAACCCTTTAACTGGTACTGATTGATGTGTGTGAATAATAATATTGCAGTATGCCAAGCCTTGGAGAAAGTTGCTATACTCGTTCTTGATAAAGATGGCTATCCAACAACATTCATGTTAAATCAAGTCTGGGCAAGTATTGCTACTTCATGTATTGCTAAGCTAAATGTTCCATTATATGAAACTAACACTTTCTGGTATATATTATAGAAAGTCTATCGGCTTGCCTAAAAATATATACTGTCACCACCGTGTTAGTGTTTATTAGTGTAATTTGCTCTGTAATGCGGTGATGGCAGTTGAATGTGCTTGGAGGAGGAGGTAGACTCCCTTTAAAGATTTCTCCTTGGAGCTGCTTAATGAAGTATATCAGAAAATAATATATATATAGTAGACATACTTAAATATGAATTCAGAAAACCTTTTATAGTGGTGACATTTGAATTCCTTCTTTTTAGGCCCACAAGTAGGCACAGGGTGTTTTATGAACGTCTATTGTCTGGAACGCTTTAGCTTTTGCTCAGACTACTGTAATATCCTTCTCTTTGGCCTCCCATCTAAGAGTCTTGCAATCCTCCAATCTACTTTTAGCTCTGCTTCTAAACAGTTATCCCCCTCACCCCTCCACTGCCTCTATCCTCAGCCAGTCCTATGACTGGCTACCCATTGCCCAGTGAATTTCGTCCCTAATATTAACAATGAGAAGCAAGACTGTCCAAAACCTGTGCCCTCCATACATCCCTACATGTAGTTTTTGATTCTCACAAAATCTTTTTGCTCTTATCTGTTCCTCACACAATTGTCACCAGAAACTTCTCCCATGTATCCAACATACTCTAGAACTCTCTTTCCCAACAAATCAGACTGTCTTCCACCAATAAAACCTCCAAAAGCAACCTGAATAATAATCATACCATCCCTACTTTACCATATGAGCACTTGTTTCACCTATTATTTCCGATTATCTTTCCTTGTAGAGTGTAAGCACAAAGTCCTCTCTTCTTCCTCTCTACCACTCAAGTTAATTGTATTTGTTGTTTTTTTGTCCCATGTTAGGTACTTGATACCATCATTAGAATAAATAATTATATTAAGACCAGGGCTCCACGTGGCGTAAACACCACGGTTTGGATGCAGAAAAAAACGCAGCATTTTACAGTCCCTGCAAAGTGGATGGGATTCAATTGCAGGAAAATACAGTTGTGCTAAAAAGTTTACATACCCTGGCAGATTTTCTGGGTTTTTTGGCCTTTTTTCAGAGAATATGAATGATAACACAAAATTTTTTTTCTCCACTCATGGTTAGTGGTTGGTTGAAGCCATTTATTGTCAAACTTCTGTGTTTTCTCTTTCCTGGGTTGTCTTGCATGTACTGCACGCTTGAGATCTCCCCAGAGTGGCTCAATGATATTGAGGTCAGGAGACTGAGATGGCCACTCCAGAACCTTCACTTTCTTCTGCTGTAGCCAATGACAGGTGAACTTGGCCTTGTATTTTGGATCGCTGTCATGTTGGAATGTCCAAGTACGTCCCATGCGCAGCTTCCTGGCTGATGAGTGCAAATTTGCCTCCAGTATTTGCTGATAACGTGCTGCATTCATCTTTCCTTCAACTTTGACCAAGTTTCCTGTGCCTTTGAAGCTCACACATCCCCACATCATCAGTGATCCACCTTCATGCTTTACAGTAGGAATGGTGTTCCTTTCATCATAGGCCTTGTTGACACCTCTCCAAATGTAACGTTTATGGTTGTGGACAAAAAGTTTTTGTCTCATCACTCCAAATTACCTTGTTCCAGAAGTTTTGAGGTTTGTCTCTGTGTTGTTTGGCGTATCGAAGGCAAGATTCTTTGTGGCATTTGCGCAGTAATGGCTTTCTTCTGGCAACTCGACCATGCAGCCCATTTTTTTCAAGTGCCTTCTTATTGTGCATCTTGAATCAGCCACACCGATAGTTTTCAATGAATCCTTTATTTCAGCTGATGTTATGTGTGAGTTTTTCTTTGCATCCCGAACAACTTCCCGGGCAGTTGTGGCCGAAATTTTGGTTGGTCTACTTGACCGTGGTTTGCTTCCTGGGCATGTTATCAGGCCAAAATCACCGGGGTATGTGAACTTTTGAACAGGGTCATTTTGATGTTTTTGGTTGTCATTATGATTTAAAAAGAGAAAACACAGAAGTTTGACAATAAATGGCTTCAACCAACCACTAACCATGAGTGGAGAAAAAGTTTTTGTGTTATCATTCATATTCTCTGAGAAAAGGCCAAAAAAAACCAAAAAATCTGCTGGAGTATGTAATCTTTTTAGCACAACTGTATGTGCAGCGGACACGCTGTGATTTCCAAAACCGTTGTGGTTTTGGAAATCACAGTATGTCAATTATACCTATGGAAATGTTAGCGGTTTCCCTATAGGTATAATTGAAGCAGAAAGACTTTCTGTGAAAAGCGCTGCGAGAAAAACCGCGATGCGTTGCCGCTGTGGTTTTTCCCCAGCGCCTTTTGCTGCGGCCCGCTACATGGGGCGTTAGCCTAAAGAGGACTTTTCATGTCCTCAAACCCCTTAAGTGTCAAATACCACTTCAGCCACTTTTGCTGAATCCTATGATGTGTTTATGTTTCAGCTAGCTTCTCCTGTTGCAGATATTGGTGCCGTTAGTTAAAACAGTCCCTTAGCAGTAGAAGACATTACAACTGTACTACCAAGGAGGTGTTCCCCTCTGCCCTATGTTATCAGTAGCTGAAATAAAGGCACCAATATCTCTAGAAAAGGAGCAGCTACCTGAAAAGTAAACACATCAGTGGAGGAGAGGCTGACTAAAGGTATTCGACACTTAAAGGGGTTGTCCAGGATAAACCATTTTTTGACAAAGAAGCCAGGGAAGATAAAAAGTGCTTCTTCCAAGGGAAGTCCCCGAAATTGCTGAGGCCATTCAGTGGCCTAAGGAAAGGACGTTCCTCTTCCTTTAATTTTCTTGACCTTCCCTCGCCACCTTGCCAAAAACAGTTTATCCTGGACAAACCCTTTAAAGAAGACTTTTCACCGCCACCCTGTAGTCTGCTGGAATTTTACTATACAGTCATATGAAAAAGTTTGGGCACCCCTATTAATCTTAATCATTTTTAGTTCTAAATATTTGGGTGTTTGCAACAGCCATTTCAATTTGATATATCTAATAACTGATGGACACAGTAATATTTCAGGATTGAAATGAGGTTTATTGTACTAACAGAAAATGTGCAATATGCATTAAACCAAAATTTGACCGGTGCAAAAGTATGGGCACCTCAACAGAAAAGTGACATTAATATTTAGTAGATCCTCCTTTTGCAAAAATAACAGCCTCTAGTCGCTTCCTGTAGCTTTTATTCAGTTCCTGGATCCTGGATGAAGGTATTTTTGACCATTCCTCTTTACAAAACAATTCCAGTTCAGTTAAGTTTGATGGTCGCCGAGCATGGACAGCCCGCTTCAAATTATCCCACAGATGTTCAATGATATTCAGGTCTGGGGACTGGGATGGCCATTCCAGAACATTGTAATTGTTCCTCTGCATGAATGCCTGAGTAGATTTGGAGCTGTGTTTTGGATCATTGTCTTGCTGAAATATCCATCCCCGGCGTAACTTCAAATTCGTCACTGATTCTTGTACATTATTCTCAAGAATCTGCTGATACTGAGTTGAATCCATGCGACCCTCAACTTTAACAAGATTCCCGGTGTCGGCATTGGCCACACAGCCCCAAAGCATGATGGAACCTCCACCAAATTTTACAGTGGGTAGCAAGTGTTTTTCTTGGAATGCTGTGTTTTTTGGACGCCATGCATAACGCCTTTTTGTATGACCAAACAACTCAATCTTTGTTTCATCAGTCCACAGGACCTTCTTCCAAAATGAAGCTGGCTTGTCCAAATGTGCTTTTGCATACCTCAGGCGACTCTGTTTGTGGCGTGCTTTCAGAAACGGCTTCTTTCGCATCACTCTCCCATACAGCTTCTCCTTGTGCAAAGTGTGCTGTATTGTTGACCGATGCACAGTGACACCATCTGCAGCAAGATGATGCTGCAGCTCTTTGGAGGTGGTCTGTGGATTGTCCTTGACTGTTCTCACCATTCTTCTTCTCTGCCTTTCTGATATTTTTCTTGGCCTGCCACTTCTGGGCTTAACAAGAACTGTCCCTGTGGTCTTCCATTTCCTTACTATGTTCCTCACAGTGGAAACTGACAGGTTAAATCTCTGAGACAACTTTTTGTATCCTTCCCCTGAACAACTATGTTGAACAATCTTTGTTTTCAGATCATTTGAGAGTTGTTTTGAGGAGCCCATGATGCCACTCTTCAGAGGAGATTCAAATAGGAGAACAACTTGCAATTGGCCACCTTAAATACCTTTTCTCATGATTGGATACACCTGGCTATGAAGTTCAAAGCTCAGTGAGGTTACAAAACCAATTTTGTGCTTCAGTAAGTCAGTAAAAAGTAGTTAGGAGTATTCAAATCAATAAAATGATAAGGGTACCCAAATTTTTGCACCGGTCAAATTTTGGTTTAATGCATATTGCACATTTTCTGTTAGTACAATAAACCTCATTTCAATCCTGAAATATTACTGTGTCCATCAGTTATTAGATATATCAAATTGAAATGGCTGTTGCAAACACCCAAATATTTAGAACTAAAAATGATTAAGATTAATAGGGGTGCCCAAACTTTTTCATATGACTGTACATGTCGGCATTATGGGGAGATGTAGTCTATATTATAACACAGTTAAGGCGGACTATAATAAATTACTTACGTTTCACTACATACTGTAAGTATTCTATACAGTTTGGTCTATTGCCAATTAATGACACATTGCATCACACATTCTCCCTACCCCCACAGATTTAAGCCACTGAAAACTTGCATAAGTCATCGTTTTCATTTACTTTTTCCCTCTCCCAGGACTGGTTTCCATAGAATGCAATAACATCTATAAATACACAAAACCACATAACCCTATACTTTCTACTGGTGTAACTGTATACTGCCCCATAAACAAAGGGAAAAAATCAGTATGCACAGTGATGGCAAAGGACGAATACAGTATTTGCCCTTCAATGTGTTCTCTGGGCTTTCATTAAAAATGTATGCTTTAAATCTTGTCTTCAGCTAATATAGTAGAAATAGTAATAAACATCAGATGCTATTTTAAGGGCCAGTTATCCTTTAGTGCCAAGGACTTTTAACATTCTCCAGGCAAGCAATAATAATAGTTCTAAATTTCTGGAATCTGGGGAAAATAATAATAATACATATGGTAAAAGCCAAAACAAAAGAAAATAATAAGTCGATACACGTATAAGAGCTGAGATGTAAAGACTACATCAATGGGCAGACTAGGTTTTTAATTCCATCAAAACTATACATATGGTGAAATCCAATACTGAACACTACGGGAAGGACATGTGTATTTAAAGGGGTATTCCCATAATGATAACCATATCTATATTTGTAGATAATTAAAAGTTAAACATTTTTGCAAATATAAGTAGTTAAAAATTCTGCAGAGTTTTAAAGATTTCCTCTAAAAATCATAGTGGCGACAGTCTGTTGTCTTGATCGGTTGTCAATAGATACGACCACAAATGTAGAAACTTTATATGGTTTGGGACTTGTCAAAAATCCAGCTATGATTTTCTTATTGTAGCTGGGTTATCTGGCAGGGACACTACATGTATGAGAAGATATCCCGGCCACGATAAGGAAACCATTGCTGATTTTCTGACCTTAGAAAGATCCTTCATTCATGGTCGTATCCATTGGCAGCTGATCAAGACAACAAGACTGTGACCACAAGATATTTAGAGAAAATTTAAAACTCTGCAAAATGTTTAATTACTTATATAATCAAAGCGGCCCTGCTTCTGTGGCTCCTATTCATTTAATGAAAGGGGTGCGGATGCACGGCCGGCACACGGGTGACATCCGCGTGTCCCCCATACTTTTAATTCATGGCTGGCAGTAAGCACACGGTCGTGTGCAACCGGCCTAAGAAAGAAGAGAATCTCCTCTTTCAAATGTCAACTAAAACAAGTTTGTACGTTTTATAATTTAGAACCTTTCTTTTATCTCACTAAATGTTACACTAAGTTCTATGTAAATTATTTTCAGAGATACCACTGGTTGAAAACAGTCAGGATTGGGATTTTTTATATAATATATATTATATAGTTGCATATAAATATCCTATTTCCGACTGTGTTTTCGAGATATAATGTTTGAAGTGACCATCCCCTACCCTCATTTTCTCTACATGTTACACAGCCCCCCTACTCCCATATACCGTATACAGTAACTTTCAGTGAGAGGCAGAAACAGCTCTCAGAACAGAAACAAGGGGAAGAAAGAAAAAATGCAGGATTCCACAGAAAGGATCCAAAATCTGTTAAAAAAGTATATTACATGTATTAATGACACAAATACTACCAGAAAATCAAAAGTCCAAAAGTTTAGTTACAGTTTAAAAATGTATCAGCCGGCTATTACCATTTCCATTGTTGATGGGGTGTGTCCCCACACTGCCTGGTACTCTCAGCACTACATGGGTAGTGTCACAGTGTGCAGGGGGGTGTCCTCAACAGGTACCACCCAGTTGTCAATTCATTAATTTCTAGGAATAATAATGCAGGAACTGCACAATGCAGAGTTCTAAGATAAGGTACTTCAGAATTGTTATTTCATGGAAAGTACATGTATTCACTAAAAACAGACATGTCAGGAGTGGTGACAGCTCCTTTATAACAGTCCTATACAGCTTCTCCTAACTCTAGAAAATGCAGTAGCTAATTATTTAGTCCCCTTTATGCCTCTTCTTCTTGCTTTCTTTGGCTGCTACTAGAACCCCTTTCCTTCTCCTAACCTACCTAGACCTGAACATTTTACATATATATATTTTGGTGTGGGAATAAAGCTTGGCTAAAAACTGGCCTTGTCTGTTCCCTCCCTGCTAGCAAACTATGCCATTTTCATCTATGAAAACATCTGACACTCCTTACTTTCAGTGTAATTTTTGAGTGAAGGTATAGTTCCATTTTTATTATCATTTTAGGATCCGGGATCATGACCCTTTGCATAGTGTTTCTAATTTGGGAGCTCTCTGCATTGAAGTCGGAAGCCTACAGTAGAAAGCCTACAATTATGACTGCTTGTGGTCAGTTTTTAAGAAGGAAGGAATGAAGAGGTGTATATAATGACATCCTTAACTCTAAACATGGCAGATACATGATCAGAAAGTTAGTCTATTGTGAACAGTGTACGGAACACAACTCATTCCATATTGGTCAGTGTACAAGAGTCTAGAACGACATGACCACTGTAAAATAGTGAGTTTAGGTCCATGGTCAAATAATTGTATAAATATTCATAGTCTTTAGTGAGTTGAATAAGTGCTTTTAAAACACATAGGTAGGTACATGAGTTTTCTGACATAATGGAATTAATAAAATTGTGTGTGTGAAGAGTACCATGCAATTTGCATTTGTGTCACTAAATGGTAAAGCTTTCAATTCACAGTGGGCAAAATATTTGGGTGCGGGGATACAGTGGGTACATACATCATCACTGCTGGCCACTATGCTATTGTTGCTATTATATGGTCCAGATTACGGCTGCAAATCCCATAACAACAAGTTTAATGACCAAAACAAGCAGAAACATAGAGATTTGTGATACTGGAAGTTTGAGTCATTAGATCCATGGTAAGGGTAGCACTGGTGGCTCTGAAATGGACCGTATAAAACGCATTCTGAGCATCTCATTTTGGCCTAAGGCCTCATGCACGTGACCATGTGCATTGTCAGTGTCCTAGTGTTTGTCGTGGCTAGCACACTGACCCATTATATTCTATGGCCTCATACACTTGACCGTGTGTTATCAGAGGCCCATGTATGTAGCTGTGAGCATGGGGAAACACTCAAAGCAGGTCTGTTCAGGCACACGGAAGTAAATTAATGGGTCCGTGGAGGCACGGCAAGCACAAGCATATCATCCATGTGTTGTCCATGCCATTCAACCATGGACCCTCCCCTGCACACAGTCATGTGTATGTAACCATACTGTAGCCAATAAAAACCATTTAAAAATTATACTGAAATCAATGAGGCCATTCATGGATGCAATTTTATATGTTTTCTGTAAAGACAACAGAACAGAATTACATAGTGCATAGTACAAAACATCAGTGTGAACAGAGCCTTGTGAGGACAATCAATAGACATAAGCTAAAACATTAATAAATACATGTATGTCTGACAGAGGGTAAGAAGGTGACATTGATTTTGTTGGTTGCTAAATTACAGTAAATCTTTACAGTCTACTGCCTTGACAGACTTTCATCATAGATTTCTCAAAATACTTCCTGTTCCTGAGAAAATGTTCTAAGATTTGCACGTCGGGTACAACGTTTCTCTACAATCACAGTAAGATTGTGCAATTTTACATTGTGAATATATAAACTGACAACATTCAGTATGGAGAATAGAGAGGAGACATTTACCTGTCACATCACAATATAAAACGGTAAAAAAAAAAAGTTATTTCCTGTTATTTTTCAGGTTAGGATCACATGACTGTCATTACAGTCTGTTACTTTCATCTGTCCTGGGAAAAGAGCAGCGGGCTTAAATGCGATAGAATGACTGATGCATGCAGAGCTGAATGATGTAGCATAGAGCCTATGTATAGAAAGACCATGAGGAAAACATTTGTGTCTGGCATGTCACTCCTGACAGATCTACTGACAGTATGAGATGTTGGAAGAGTTATAAAACTATCACATCACATCACGTCATAGGAACTAAGTTTCAACTATGTTCATTTAAGGAATGATCAAGAAGCTGTGGAAGGATCATACTCATGCTTGACCATATGAGGAACAAAGGATGATAAAGCTAAGATACTTCAGCCTTTAACCCCTTCACGCAAAATCACGTACATGTACGTGATTGGGTGTATGGAGAGAGCTCAGGAGCTGAGCTCTCTCCATACACAGAGGATGGCTGCTGAATAACACAGTCAGCACCCGCCACTAACCGTCAAACGCGACCACAACATCTAAAGTGCACAAGCACCATGGGCGCCGCCATCTTTTCCCGATCGCCACCCTCCGGAAAGTTATGGGAGGACGTGATCGGTTGTCATTACATCAGTTCTATTACACGCTGCCAGAGGCAATAAATGGATTTCACTATACACTGCAATACTGAAGTTTAGGGATCCCCACGCTCAAAAATGCCCGAACTATTAAAATATTTATCCCATATGGTGAACAGCGTAGCGGGGGAAAAAATCCAAATCGCCAAATGGCTGTTTTTTTCAACTTTTTGCCTCCTATAAAAATTGGAATAAAAAGTGATCAAACCATCAGACCTTCCCCAAAAATGGTATCAATAAAAACGCCATCTTGCCCCGCATAAAAAGATGCCATACCCAGCTTCATACACATAAATATAAAAAGTTACAGGTGTCACAATATGGCGACAAAATTTTCTTTTCCATTTTGCAAAGTTTTAAATTTTTTAAAATACTATATGAATTTGGTATCGCCGTGATCGTACTGACCCGCAGAATACAGGTAACATGTCATTTTTACCACATAGTGAATGCCGTAAAAATTAAACCCATAAGAAATTAAAGCAAATGTGTTTTTTTTTTCCAATTTCATCTCATTCTGAATTTTTTTCCAGCTTCCCAGTACATTGTACAGGATATTGAATGGTGCCAATACAAAGTACAATTTGTTTCAAAAACAATAAGCCATTATGCGAATTGAAAAAATTATGGCTTGGAATGGGGAGAAGGAAAAATGGAAATGAAAAAATGAAAATTGGCTGTGGCATGATGGGGTTAAACACAGGCAATGGATGCATGGAGAGGAGAGTACTAACTCCACCCTCACACCTGCTCTCACTCTCTTCATTCTGACATTCTATTACAACAACACTTGACACACTCTGTTTATTTGGTTTAAATTTATTTTGTCTTTTTGCAATCTTGCTGTGTGCATTAAAGTGAACTTTTCATGTCCTCAGGCACATGCGGTTTTATATACAGCTAGAAAGCCGACAGTGTGCTGAATTCTGCGCACTGTCGGCTTTCCTGTTATGTGCCCCGGGGCTGGAGATATCGGCACCGATCTCTGCCCTCTGTCAGAAGGGCGTTCCTGACAGTCTAGCTGGGCTGTGAAGAACACCTCCTCTGACAGTACTCGTCCATATCCCTGTACTGTCAGAGGGGGCATTCCTTACAGCTCTGTGATGCCGCTAGACTGTCAGGAACGCCCTTTTGACAGTGGGCAGAGATCGGTGCCGAAACTAACGGCACCGATATCTCCAGCCCCGGGGCACATAGCGGGAAAGCCAACAGTGCGCTGAATTTAGCACACTGTCGGCTTTCTATCGGTATATAAAACCGCATCAATGTGAGGACATGAAAGGTCCTCTTTAAATATTTTAGTTTTTTATCTTACAACTCTTGCTGTTTTCTGGTATCACCCTACTGCACTCCTCATGTCATCAGCTGAGAAGCGCAGGTCATTATTTTACAGGCCCCCTATGGGAATGTGTGTGGGTCGGAGTGACTTGTGTATGCAGTGCCATGGCTGTTTTATTAGTCATAGTCTAGGCCTGGTTCTGTGTTAACTGCTGATGTTAACATATAATACAAGATTTCTGTCCCTTTCATCATTATTTGGGGGCTTGGGGGAACTGTACTACATGCTTGCTCACTCCATTAGACACTTTAACACTCCTATAAAAAGACCACTTTTCAGAGATAATGTTGGTTCTTGGCTCAAAGATATTTCATATTTTTGTTTGTAAATATTTTGTTATTACATTTGTGTAAGAAAATTATAATGGTACACATATAAATGAATAGAATATTATTAAATCTACTAACCTTTGAAGGCTGCCCAGTGCAATGCGGTGTCGCCTTCCAAGTCACATAAGTGTACTTTGGCACCTTTCCCAATAAGATAACAACAGAGGGCTGTGTGTCCATATTGAGCAGCAGTGATTAATGGTGTATATCCTTTCTGATCTTCTATATCTATAGAAACTCCTGATTTAATAAATAGGTCAACCACAGCGGTGTAACCATTGACTGCAGCCCAATGAATGGGGCGTTGTCCTGTTTCAGACTGACTTGGCAGATCCGCAGGTCCTTTACAGTCCACAAAGAGTCCAATGAGCTCAACAGATCCTGAAAGTGCTGCCCAGTGAACTGGCGTGTGCCCTTTTTCATCATAATGTCCCAGAACTAAAGGTCCTTCTGCGTCAATTATTTCCTGGCACTTCTTTAAGTCACTGTCAAAGAATGATAGATACACTGTCACTGTCACATATTATGTCACTGTCAAGAAGAATGACAGAATACATTAACTTAACTTCAGTCTACCATCTTCAACTACACAGAATGACTGTTATAATATAGTTAGAAAAGATTAATCTTAAAGACCGTGACAATGATTTAAAAAGTGGCAAAAAACAGAGGCGTCACAAAGTAAAAAAAAAAACAACTATATTTACCTGTACAATTTCCCTCTGCTTCAGCACACTGTTCCAGTAGTCCCCATTTGTCTCTTTTGTTGGCCTGCAGTGATGACGTGCCCTAAATGTGCATGTGCCTGCAACAGTGGTGATGCCAGCAAGTATGGCACATGACCACTGAGGCCAGTTATACTAGTGTGTATGGCAAATGACCACTGAGGCCAGTCATACTAGTGTGTATGGCACGTGACCACTGAGGCCAGTCATATTAGCGTGTACGGCACGTGAACACTGAGGCCAGTCATATTAGCGTGTACGGCACTTGACCACTGAGGCCAGTCATATTAGCGTGTACGGCACATGACCACTGCAGCCAGTCATACTAGCATGTACAGCATGCAATCACTGAACCTAGTCATATTAACATCTACGACAAGTGACCTTAGAAAATAGTCATACTAGTGTGTACATCATGTGACCACTGAGGCCAATCATACTAGATTGTACAGCAAGTGACCACTGAGGTCTGTCATACTAGCATGTATGGCACGTGACTACTGAGGTCAGTCATACTAGCGTGAATGGATGGCACATGACCACTGAGGTAAGGGATACTAAAATGTACAGCACATGACTACTGAGGCCAGCCATACTAGCATGTATGGCATGTAACCACTGAGGCCAGTGATACTGGCATGTACACAATGTGACTACCGAGGCCAATAACTGAATTGGTCATGTGAACATGTACTGCACTGCTCCTGGGGTATTTTATTCCACAGATTCACAGTCCTTACAGTGTAGGAGCCTTGTTGGCTCTTGAGATTAAACCTTTTTTTCTCCAGTTGGAGGAAGTGCCCCCTTTTCTTTTGAGGGGATTTTACATGGAACAGCTTTTCCCCCATATTTATGTATGGGCCATTTATACAGGTTTATCACATCTCCCCTTAAATGTCTCTTTTCCAGACTGAACAGATTTAACTCCTTTAGGCTACGGCCCCACGTTGTGGAAAAGCAGCTTTTTTTGCTGCAGATTTTGTTGCGGTTTATGAGCCAAAGCCAGGAGTGGATGGAGCAGAAGGTAGTATAAGAACTTCCTATATATTTCCCATTCCTTTTGTAGCCATTGTTGTCTTTGGCTCAAAAAAACGCAACAAAATCTGCAACAAAAAAAGCTGCGTTTCCGCAACGTGGGGCCATAGCCTTAAGGTGAGGCCCCACGTTGCGGAAACGCAGCTTTATTTGTTGCAGATTTTGTTGCAGTTTTTTGAGTCAAAGCAAGGAGTGGATTAAGCAGAAGGTAGAAGTATAAGAACTTTCTATATATTTCCCATTCCTTTTGTAGCCATTCTTGGCTTTGACTAAAAAAAAAAAAAACACAACGAAATCTGCGGTTTTAGAAGCCAAAGTCAGGAGTGAATTAAACAGAAGAGAAACGTCTAAGAGCTTCCTTTATATTTTCCATTCCTTTTCAAGCCACTCCTCACTTTGGCTTAAAAACCGCAGCAAAATCTGCAATAAAATACGCTATGTTTCTGCAACGTGCGGCCTTAGCCTTAGGCTCCACGTTGCGGAAAAGTTGCTTTTTTTTGTTGCAGATTTTGCTGTAGTTTTCTTGAGCCAAAGCCAGGTTTGGATTGAGCAGAAGGGAAATGAAGAGCTTCCTTTATTTTACATTTGTTTTGTAGCCACTCCTGGGTTTGACTCAAAAAGACACAGCAAAATCTGCAACAAAAAAATCAGCTTTTCCGTAATGTGGGGTCCTAGCCTTAGTCTCTCCTCATAACTGAGGTCCTCCATGCCCCTTATCACTTGTGTGGCCCTACGTTGTACCTTTTCCAACTCTAGGACATCCTTTCTGTGAACTGATGCCCAATGAGTCATCAATGATTTATAAACTGGTACTATTACATCCCTGTCCCACGAGTCCATACCCCTTTTATTACATGACAATATCCTGCTGGATTTAGCAGCAGCTGATTGACATTGCATGCTGTAATTTATCCCATAGTCTACAAGTACACCTTCTCCTTCTCCACCAGCAATTCTTCCCGCTTTACTCCACCTAGGACATATTTTGCATGAAGATTATTTTCAACCAGATGCATAACTTTACATTTAACCACATTGAACCTCATTTGCCATGTGGAAGCCCAAAGACTCAGTCTGTCCAAATCAGCTTGTAACCTATGTACATCCTCTATAGACTGTACTGTATAGCTTGGTGTTATCTTCAAAAATAGAGACAGTGCTATTAATCCCATCTTCTATATTATTAATAAATAAGTTAAATAACCCAGCATTGAACCCTGGGGTACAACACTTATAACATAGGACCAATCTGAGCTGCAGGTATTGACTACAGTTCTCTGGATACAATACTGTAACCAGTTTTCAATCAAATTACAAACTATATTTTCCAAGTCAAAGGCCCTGATTTTACCCATTTAATGTCTATGAGGGACAGTGTCAAATATGCATTTGCATAGTCCAGGAACACTATATCCACAGCCTACCCTCTGTCCAGACTTCTACTCACCTCTTCATAAAAGCAAATCAGGTTAGTCTGACAACTTCTGTCATTAGTAAAACCATGCTGTCTGTCACTTATAACATTACATACAGTCACATACTCCTGTATATAGTTGCTTAAGAGCCCCTCAAACAGTTTCGCCACAATGGATGTTAAACTCATCTGTCTGTAATTACCTGGGGGAAGACCTAGAACCCTTTGTGAAAACTGGCTCCACATTAGCCTTGCGCCAGTCCCTTGGCACTGTGCCAATCACCAGAGAGTCCCTAATATCTTGTAGGAAAAAGCAGCAAGTTAAATCTTCCCCAGAGATTTACATGGGGAGGGCAAAAATACAAAATGCATCCAAAAAATGCTGTTTGTTCTGCATTTTTTAGCTGCAATTTGTTACATGTGGCATTAGCCTTATACAGGAATGTGTAGGGTTAGGGTTTTGTGAATGTTCTAGAAATGCTGCTAAAAGTCTGATTCTAACCAAGGGAAATACTGAAACTTTTTTTTTTTTGGAATTCAGATTTTCCATGGTCAACAACACACAATAAGCTTTACAGCCAATGTAGTCCCTTTAGAGCCACTGTAGAGATAGTAACCTATAAGAATTTACTTTTATGAAATCTGATAAGGTGCCTAGATGTATTTACATCTACATAATAAGTCAAGTTAAAATGGCAGGCATTAGTAAAGATGTAGCTTTAATAACTTACATTGTGATCCTCCTGAATTTTATCAGTGTTCCTTAATCAGAAAGGTATCTCATGCATATTTATTAGGAATTGAGGCTATGCCCATCCCTCTTACTGCCTTCCCATGCTGTTGCCTCTGCTGTGACTCATCGTATCATCTACTGACCAACAGTCAATGCAACTTGTCAAAGTCCTCACTAACCAAACCCGTCCTATATACAACAGTGAAAATCGACCGTGTGAAAACAGCTGCCCCTCGGGTGCAAAATAGCTGTTGAAAAATTGATGTTTTTAACGGCCAATCTGCACCACAGTTGTGTGAATGTATACTTATTCACAGATATGGAAATCCCCTTTAATTGCTTTTCTATACAAAACAAAAACACTGTGTTTTACAGTACCTGCAAAGTGGATGGAACTCTACCTAATCCCATCCACACATTGCAGACTTTCTGTGAAAAATACTGCGGAAAAAACACGGCGGAAACGCATTACATATTTTTTCCGTAGCGTTTTTTTATTGCAATTTCGCTGAGTTTTTCTCTGCGGACTTTCTCCCTCTATTATACATATACAGAAAACTAAAGCGTTTCCGCAGGTAAAATTGACATGTTGCAAAATGCAAACGTTTTTGAAAACGCAGTTTTTCCACTGCAGGTTTTTTTTTTTTTTAAACCAGAATCCCATCCTCTTTGCAGCAAAAAAGGGTTTTCCAGCCTCAAATCAATTTTTCATACTGATGACTTATGCACAGGATAGATCATCAGTATGAATCTGTGGGGGTCCAACAGCCACACCCCACACAGATCAGCTGTTAAAGCAGGCTATAGGTGCTGGAAGATTCTTGCAGATGGGTGGCGCATGCAGCGCCGCTCCTATTCAATTAATAGTAGTGGAGCTACAGTTCCCCAGAACCACCGCTATGCAGTGAATAGGAGTGTTGCTGCATACGCTCCCTGTCCACTAACAGCTTACTGCACTTACATCCTGTGGACACATCACCTCTATGAAAGCTTGATTTGGGACTAGAAAACACCTTTCATCAATACTTCGATTTTTTTACAAATTTGAGAAAATTATCTACTGTACTATTATATAAGGTTGTCACTTTTGTACTGGCTTCTTAGCAACTAAAGTCAAACTTTCTCAGCACATACTGCTCATAGCAAAGGGGCCACTTGTCATTAACTGCTAAGGAGCTATTCCAATAGTGACAACCGAGATGGCTGTGCCATAATGCCAAGTGCAAAAAATAAACAAAAATGTCAATGTCTTTTTAAGGCTGAAACACACAATATGGATACACAGTGTTTCTGGCAACTGCAGAAATGAAAACGTCAAACACTATGCGTTTTACAGTCCCAGTACAGTGAATGAGATCTCATTTAGTCTAATCCACATATTGCAGAAAAGAAATGCTGTGAAAAATGCAGTGGTCTGAAACAGCATGTTAATTTTAGCTCCAAAACCGCAAAAAAATGCAGCTGAATTTGTGTAGCGGAAATTAGCAAAACACAATGGAAATGACAAGTACAAGGTGTATAAGATCCATAGAGCTCTCTCTTATCTCCCACAAACATAATTCACAAACTATAGTTAACTTTTGATGTCCTGATATATGGTATATACCTAGTACACAGCTCGCACAAGGTGAAACTAGATATCCACAACACTCTCATGTGTTGCAAAAACTAGATCACTAGGCATGCAAGTTATTACTCCATGCTCTCTTCGTGCTCCTTATATAGATGGTGTCATCTGACTGAAATGTCCGGCTTCTGATCTACTAATCCAAACCATCCCTATTGCTTTACTAAACTGTATGCCTGGTGATCTAGAATGTGAATAAGGCTGAAGCCCAGTGTTGCTGAAAGGCAGCAGAAAAAGACGCAGCGTTTTACAGTAGCAGCAAAGTGAATGAGATTCTGGCTAATCCCATCAACGCATCACAGAAAAAAAAGCGTTTTCCCTATAGGTTTAATAATTAGAGAAGCCACAGAGAAAAACACATAAAAATGCAATGAATAACGCTGCGGAAAAAAATGCGATATGTTTCCGCTGCATTTTTTTCGCAGCATTTTTAGCTGCATTCCACAAAATAGGGCCTCAACCTAAATGATATTTTGCAATGTATCAGAGTGATGTGAATCTCTGGTTTCAGACCGTGACTGTAGAATCATGTTGGCAAACCTATGACACGCCGTCGCCATGATCGTTCACTAACGGGGAATCCGGTCCAGGATTCCCCATTAGTGAGCGATCGCTTCTTTCAGCTGTATGTGCAAACGCACCTACAGATGAGCTGTCAGTGTAGGCCGCGGGACCGCTGTTTACCCGGTAGATGCTAAATCAAAGGCTAAATACTGTACTCTGGAAGGACCTTCTGACGTCATAAGGTCACATGACAGGGTAGGCGTGTCTTTACTTGTAAGATGGTCCTTCTACATGAAGAAAAGTTGTGTCCCCGTGTAGTGGAGGGACATGGAGAGATGTGGGGTGCAGGGTGTAGTGTGGGGGGTAGAGATGTGGGGTGCAGGATGTAGTGTGGGGGGTAGAGATGTGGGGTGCAGGGTATAGTGTGGGGGGTAGAGATGTGGGGTGCAGGGTGTAGTGTGGGGGAGAGATGCAGAGTGTAGTGTGGGGGGGAAAAATGTGGGGTGTAGTGTGGAGGGAGAGATGTGGGGTACAGGGTGTAGTGTGTTGGGGAGAGATGTGGGGTGCAGGGTGTAGTGTGGGGAGAGAGATGCGGGGTGCAGTGTGGATGAGAGATGTGGGGTGTAGTGTAGGGGAGAGATGCGGGGTGCAGTGTGGGGGAGAGATGCGGGGTGCAGTGTGGGGGGAGAGATGCGGGGTGCAGTGTGGGGGAGAGATGCGGGGTGCAGTGTGGGGGGAGAGATGTGGGGTGCAGGGTGTAGTGTGGGGGAGAGATGTGGGGTGCAGTGTGGGGGGAGAGATGCGGGGTGCAGGCTGTGTGCAAGAGGGTGAAATGGGGGTGCAAGCTGCGTGTAAGCAAGAGGGGAATGGGGGTTCAGGGGAGGCAGGTTAATTTAAGGTGAAATTACTGTGTTGGCACTTTGCCCAATGGCTTTGGGTTGCAGTTTGGGCACTCAGTCTCTAAAAGCTTCGCCATCACTGCTGTAGAACATCCTTCACTAGCACCTCTACACTCAGTAGTACCAGCGATGTTATTACTATCTCACAGCCGTCACAAGTTTCCATCAGATTCTTAGCAATAACTTTTCAATTATTTCCTATGAGTTATCAATTCAGTAGTGTATGGGCAGTATATGGTATGTCCACATGGGAGCAATACACAGCAAATAGTTTTCTGATGCAAAACTTGTGCATTGCAAAGGGTGAAATCTAAGCAAAAACCTATAACATAAATTGACAATCTGCAGATTTTAATTAATTCATGCTGTAGATTTTTCTACACACAATGCTGATGGAGAAAATCCACAGTGTTTCTGCTACATGTGAACATACCCTTAGGCTAAAGAACCACGTTACGGAAAGGCTATGGTCCCATGTAGCAGGCTACAGCAAAAAAGTGATGCGGGTAAAAAACACAGCGGCAATGCATTGCGGTTTTTCCCACAGCGCTTTTACAGAAAGTCCACAGTTTTCTCTGCGAACTTTTTGCTTCAATTATACCTATAGGGAAACTTCTGGCGTTTCCTTTGGTATAGTTGACATGCTGTGATTTCCAAAACCGCTATGGTTTTGGAAATCGCAGCATGTCTGCTGTGTGTATTCTTCCACAATGTGTGGATGGGATTCGCTAGAAAACACTGCGTTTTTTTCCACGGCATTTACGCCTCGTGGAGCCCCGGCTAAAACAAACCCAGTAGTGGCTACAAAGGGAATGGGAAATACAGTATAAAGGAAGATATTATACTTCTCCATTCTGCTCTGCTTTTTTTTTAGCTGTTTGTGCTTTGACCATGTACCTTCTGCCCACAACAAATATACAATCCCCTGCATTAAAGTCTTGAACCTTCGTGTTAAGTAACCATCTGCTGACATGTTCCTTGTCCATAGAGGTTCTGCAGTAGCTGGGCTATGTATTATAAGGTACAGTACGTTGCACATATTTACATAGCTGCCATCAGAAGACGAAGATCCTACCTTAGTGGATAAAATAAGAACATGCAGGACGTGCACTATGAACCTGTAGAGTAGTACAGTAATACCTCGTACATTCGCGAGGTTAGGTTACAGAGCGGGTCGCGGATCGCGAGGAATCGCGAAAGTTTGGTACAAGCGCTTAGAAGTGCTTACAATGCCGATTTCTAATGTTTAACCCCTAAATATCAATAAACTTTACCCTACAGTACTGTACAGTATACTAAAGTATACTGTACAGTACTGTATATTAATACATTCATTCATTTTTCTTATACACTCACAGTAAAATGAAACTAATTACCGGGTACGTAACGAACAGGACGCTACTACCCAATAGCGAAGGTGTTTTTTTTTTATTAAATTTCACAGATCTGAGAAAAAAGAGCAAAATCTATATATGTTAGTTGCCAAAAAAATATCGCGAATCTGTGAATTCGCAAATTCGGAAACGCGAGTGTACGAGGTATTACTGTACTTGGATTTTGTAATATTTTATTATAAATAACAGCAAAACACTATATATAACATATACCGTATAGTAACTGAATTTCTGTACACAGTTTAGAATATCTTGTGAGTCATTTGATGCAGGTATGAGGTTTCCCTACGGTGAATGTACCATATTTATATCCCAGCAAGACTTCTAAAGCTTCTATTCCAGCTAATTGGCTGAAAATCCCATCCTGTTATTGTAATGGTATAAATGGGTCTCAGTGCCTTTTAAAATCCATTAGTCCCATTCTGTAACACCTACAGATACACTGTACACATGTGCATGCAGGCCATGAAGCTATTTACCCACTAATGTATTACTG
This sequence comes from Leptodactylus fallax, assembly GCA_947044405.1. Lineage (NCBI taxonomy): Eukaryota > Metazoa > Chordata > Amphibia > Anura > Leptodactylidae > Leptodactylus > Leptodactylus fallax. The sequence goes on from CAMRHE010000012.1 coordinate 7,185,711, forward strand.
TGGGTCTTCTGCTAGAGAGCGATTAATGCAGCCATAAAGCCACAGCTAGAAAGCCCACATATACTATGTACCAAAAGCTCATGTAAGCCTGAAGCTACACATTGTAGAAAAACTGCATTTTTGTTGCAGATTATGTTATGCAATTTTCATAATACAAAGTCAGTAGTGGATTTAGCAGAAGGGAGGAGTATAAGTGCTTCCTATACAGTGGGTACGCAAAGTATTCAGACCCCTTTACATTTTTCACTCTTTGTTTCATTGCAGCCATTTGCTAAAAGCAAAAAAAAAATCATTTTATTTCTCATTAATGTACACTCAGCACCCCATCTTGACAGAAAAAAACCCAGAAATGTAGATATTTTTGCAAATTTATTAAAAAAGAAAAACTGAAATATCACATGGTCATAAGTATTCAGACCCTTTGCTGTGACACTCATATTTAACTCACATGATGTCCATTTCCTTCTTATCCTCCTTGAGATGGTTCTACTCCTTCATTGGAGTCCAGTTGTGTTTAATTAAATGATTGGACTTGATTAGGAAAGGCGCACACGTGTCTATATAAGACCTCACAGCTCACAGTGCATGTCAGAACAAATGAGAATGAAGAGGTCACAGGAACTGCCCAAGGAGCTCAGAGACAGAATTGTGGCAAGGCACAGATCTGGCCAAGGTTACAAAAGAATTTCTGCAGCACTCAAGGTTCCTAAGAGCACAGTGGCCTCCATAATCCTTAAATGGAAGAAGTTTGGGACGACCAGAACTCTTCCTAGACCTGGCTGTCCAGCCAAACTGAGCAATCGTGGGAGAAGAGCCTTGGTGAGAGAGGGAAAGAAGAACCCAAAGATCACTGTGGCTGAGCTCCAGAAAAGCATTAGGGAGATGGGAGAAAGTTCCACAAAGTCAACTATCATTGCAGCCCTCCACCAGTTGGGGCTTTATGGCAGAGTGGCCTGAAGGAAGCCTCTCCTCAGTGCAAGACATATAAAAGCCCGCATAGAGTTTGCCAAAAAACACATGAAGGACTCCCAGACTATGAGAAATACGATTCTCTGGTCTGATGAGACGAAGATTGAACTTTTTGGCGTTAATTCTAAGCGGTATGTGTGGAGAAAACCAGGCACTGCCCATCACCTGCCCAATACAATCCCAACAGTGAAACATGGTGGTGGCAGCATCATGCTATGGGGGTGTTCTTCAGCTGCAGGGACAGGACGACTGGTTGCAATTGAAGGAAAGATGAATGCAGCCAAGTACAGAGATATCCTGGAAGAAAACCTCTTCCAGAGTGCTTTGGACCTCAGACTGGGCCGAAGGTTCACCTTCCAACAAGACAATGACCCTAAGCACACAGCTAAAATAACAAAGGAGTGGCTTCGGAACAACTCTGTGACCATTCTTGACTGGCCCAGCCAGAGTCCTGCCCTCAACCCAATTGAACATCTCTGGAGAGACCTGAAAATGGTTGTCCACCAACGTTCACCATCCTACCTGACGGAACTGGATCTGCAAGGAAGAATGGCAGAGGATCCACAAATCCAGATGTGAAAAACTTGTTGCATCATTCCCAAGAAGACTCATGGCTGTACTAGCTCAAAAGGGTGCTTCTACTCAATACTGAGCAAAGGGTCTGAATACTTATGACCATGTGATATTTCAGTTTTTCTTTTTTAATAAATTTGCAAAAATATCTACATTTCTGTTTTTTTTCTGTCAAGATGGGGTGCTGAGTGTACATTAATGAGAAATAAAATGAACTTTTTTGCTTGAAGCAAATGGCTGCAATGAAACAAAGAGTGAAAAATATAAAGGGATCTGAATACTTTCCGTACCCACTGTATATGTCCTATTCTTTTTGAAACCACTCCTACAACAATAAAACTCAGCTTTTCCGCATTGGGTGGCCTTAGCCTTTGGCTAAGGAAAGGTAATCTTTTTGGAAAGCGTTTTATAGTACCAGCAAAGTGAATGAGATTTTGGTTTATCTCATCCACACAAAAAAGACCTAAAAAACAGCTTTTTGAAAAAATGCATGCTAAATTTACCTGTGCATGTTCATTTTCCCTATAGATTTAATAGGGAACTTAAAAATGCTGCAGAAAAACACAGCAAAAACTCAATGAAAAATGCTGCAGAAAAAAACATGATGCGTTTTCGCTGCGTTTTGCTATGTGGGCCTTAGCCTTGAGCAGTTTTCTGGGGTTTAAAAACTGATTGTAGATCTTTAGCCTTGTCTGAGCTTAACTTTTTTATGGCGTATCCTCTAAGAAGGCCCCCTGACTGATCATCTGTACAGAGTCACTTCTGTCCTATAAATAATATGGGGCTGGAAGCAGAAAGCTCCATCCGCTGTCTTCAATGTGAGCTATGTTGCAGTGAAGATGCTTGGTGGCTAGACAATGAACACAGCATTCTGCTTGGCGCCGGAAGAGGCTCTGCCTTTTTATGGCCTATCCTGAGAATAGCCCATAAAAAATTAAGCCTGTACAACCTCTTTAAGGCTGAGGCCCCACATTGCAGGAAAGGTGCTTTTTTGGCTGCGGTTTTTGAGCCAAAGCTAGGAGTAAACAGAAGGGAAAAACTGCATCAAAAAGGCAGCTTTTAGGCCGGGGCCCCAGCAAAGCGTAAAAAAAACCGCGGCGTTTTACAATCACTGTGTAGTGGATGGGATTCTGGTGAATCCTATCCCCACAGTGTGTTAAAATACGCGCAGTGTATAATTGACATGCTGGAAATCGTAGTATGTCAATTATACCTACGGAAACGCCAGCGGTTTCCCTATATGTATAATTGAAGCTGAAAGTCCGCAGAGGAAACCTCTGCAAACTATCTGTGAAAAGCGCTGCGGGAAAAACTGCAATGCATTGCCGCTGTTTTCCCCGCAACGCTTTTTTGCTACAGGATGCTACATGGGGGCTTAGCCTTAGGCAGTGCAGTGACTGTTTATGCCACTTGTCCTTATCCGGTGTTACACTTCCTGTGAAGTGAAATCACTTACAGCCCAAGGACTGGATGCGGCTGTAGGTACATTGTTTGTCAGAATCCTTAAGATAAGTCATCAGTGTCACTTGACTGGAAAACCTGAAGCTCTGTGTTGGATTAAAAAACTCTGTAATATAATGTTTTTATTGTATTCCTTCCCTCCATTCATGGTAATGATTAAAGGATTGTCCAGTTCATTTTTATTGATATCCTATACTCAGGATAGGTTATCAATATCAGATCAGTGTGGTGCACGGCTGATCAACTGTCTGGAGGATCTGATTCATGGTGGCTGTGCAATATAAACACAGCCTCGTCCCATAGAAGTGATGGCCACTATGAATCAGACAGTGTATGATATAAGCAGTGAAGAATTCACAGCACTCACACAAGCACCGTGGCCCCATCACACAGCTGATAAGCTGGGGTCCCAGGTGTCGGACCTTCCCACTTATCTCTCATTGATGACCTATCTTGAGAACAGATATCAATAAAAGACAACCCCTTTAAGACAACAATGCAGAGATATCAAAATTCTCCATGACTTTCCTGCATGTATCACCAGCTGAATACTGACACTGTTTAAAACAAATTGTAACCATTTACAGAGTACTGGCTTCCATAAAAAGTATTTGTATTATACAGTGGAAAATCAATCAACCTACCCCAGTGAATGATGGTTGTTTTTCTGAATGCTCTCACTGTAAGGATAGCAATTCCGAAAGAGTCTAAAACGGGAGAATGGAGAATTCCTGGAAACACAATTACCTAATAGATTAAGTGACTTCCAACTGGAGCTTCCCTTTAAGACAACTGCTTTGTTGCTTAGCCAAGGACTATTTTTTTATTGCATACTTTCTGATCCTAGGCAGGATATTCATGTTTTTCTGGGCACATGCATCATCCGTTCTTTTTGCTAAATGCTCTTCTAGATGAGAAGTCTGACCATAGATCTGCTAATAAAATGACCAATATAATCAAAAACTAGTATTTTATACTGAGCGTCAGTGAAATGAATAGGATTTCTGGCTAACAAAAATCAGTTCCATAAACACAGGCGTTTATCACACAATGGAGAAATGTTTTTGTTAGCCAGGAAAAGATTCACACAAGCAAATAATCTGTACATGAAAGTTGTTTAACAGGAAACAGGAGTGTTACCTGCTGTGTAGTGCCCTATTATAGGGAATAGCTAAAGTGACAGTGGGGTGGAAATAACTTTTGTGAAAAGTCATAGCAAAATATTTCTGTATGTACATAGAAATCTGTGGAAATAGTCCAGATAGTGAAAAATTGTTTTCCATATGCCCTATGGCATCAAAAAAAGGAAATCATCTATTGTAATCCCCTCACTATGAAAGCAGATGGCCAAAGTATGGAGCACTAAATGGTTGCCTTGTAACACCACATGTGTTTGTGACTCTCTTTTGATGTCTAACAGAGTCAGTGACTCTACTGTCTCCATAACTACCATCCAGTTCCATAGTTCAACCAAGGGATAGGAGAGTTAACTGAGGAGTGCCATATACAGTCATGGCTACCTCTGTATGGCACTGATGGGGTCGGGGTTAGGTGACATCTGGGTGCCAAACGTGAGATGAAGGTCAGCACGTCAGTTTTTTGTACAGCAAACCTAATCTGACCCTGTGTAAGATCCACTCACATATACAATTATTGTTGTGGAGGGCCATAAAAATTTTATCTTGGGGAAGCTCCACCATTTCTTATTCAAAAGAAAGGCAAAAAAAAAGGTAAAAAACAGAAATAAGTCTAAAAAAAACTAAAGCTTCAGGCTGAAGCCCCACATTGCAAATGTCAATTATATCTGTGGAAACGCTGATGGTTTCCGTATAAGTATAATAGGGGCAGAAAGTCTGCCGAGGAAAACTCTGCGAAAATGCAGTCTAAAATGCTGGGGAGAAAAAAATGCAGCCCTTTTTTGCTGTGTTTCGCTACGTGGGGCCTTAGCCTCAGTGTTTTTTTCAACTCAGTCATTACATATGGATAGAAATAGAGAGTGATGTCTGTATCAGTCATTCTGGCAGGTTTACTATCCCGTGATGGATCACAACAACGGACAGTAAAACACTAGTGTGAGACTAACCCGATATCTGGTTGCTGCGGTAAATAACCAATCACACCGGAACAAGTAATCCTGCTCTTAGGCTTGGTGACTTCTTAGACATTTAGGACAGAAGGTGTCATGCTGAAACCTAGTCTTCCAATTTATATTGTTCTAAGGCTCATGTGGAGGGCACAGAAGCCATAGAGGCTGTGAAGCTGCTTAGTAGGGAACCATACATGTCTCATGAGTTGCCATACAGGCACATTTTCTGGCGTGAGTTATAGTAAATTTGTCGGGCATCCCTGGCCTGAGCCACCTTGCTCAACGCACCGCTCCGCCCACTTTTATAAAAATTGGGAAGCATGGCGTAGAAAGAGAGAAGTGGTGCATCTTTGGCGCAAAAAAAGGCACAACAATTATTCCAATCAACACCAGTTTGCTGGCATGGAAGGAATAATAAATTCTCCCCAAAACCTACTATACATATGATATTTGGGGAAACATTACACAATTTGTCATATGGAATTTAACAGAAAACTCTTTCTGCCTGTTTTTTTTTTTTTTTTTTTAATTGGAGGTACAGTAGAGGCATGAAAGGGTTAAACTTATAGGGAAACCCCCGGCGTTTCTGTAGGTATAATTGACATTTCCAAAAAACACAACGGGATTCTCTAGAATCCCATCCACTTTGCAGAGACTGTTTTTATCCAGTTTGGCCGTGGCGCTTACGTCACTTGGGGCTCCGACCTGAAGAGGTTTTCTGAAGCAGTTTGTTGCTATTTTTTGCTGTTTCGTAAAATTTCTAGTGTTTTTTAACCACTTCAAAAACTTACTCATCCTTTTTTTATGCCTTCTGTTTATTTCTATGGAAGTTTCAGGAAGTTTTCCAGTCCCCCCCCTCTCCTTTCGGCAACCACCAAACCTGCAGCGTGTTATTGTCCGGAGTGCCCGGAAGGCCCCAACTGAAAATGGCACCTCACCTTGCCTGCAAAACAGGTGCAAGACCTGCAGGCACATCCACACCGCTAACAGTGTACCTGTCCCACAGTCACAACAGGTGCACAGAATTAGGGGGACATTTTCCTGCAGGTCTTCCAATGTGGTGTATCTCATAATGTGTGTGCAATGTCCCACCACAAGCCTCTATGTGGGGGAAACAGGGCAGAGACTTAGTCAACGCATGAACTCACACAGATTCACCATTAATAACAGCAGAACACATCTCCCAGTGGCCGCACATTTCTCTGGAGAAGACCACTCTATTGAAGATTTGCAGGTTGTGGTTTTAATGGGACATTTTAAGATACAGGGGGAGAGAAAGGAATGGGAACATAAATTAATGCAAAAATTTCAAACTCTGCAATTTGGACTTAATATTCATGCCAGTTTCATGTCACACTATGTATGAACTGTGAGGGTCACAAATCACTACCTGATGGCAAAAAGATAACAACAAGAATTACTGATCCCTCCGTCATGCTCCACAAGTTTCCAGATTGTTTATTTATTGACCTGTTGTAAATAACTTCTCTACTTATATTGCATTTTGTTATTTTTAAAGATTCTAAGATCCTTTGAAGGTCCATATCTTTTGTGTATAAAAAGTCTGTGAATTTTCCGTTTCTTGTATAACACCATGTCTAAAGAAGAGAGCTAGTACTCTCAAAAGCTTACCATCAAATACAGTTGTGCTAAAAAGTTTACATACCCCGGCAGATTTTTTGTTTTTTTGGCCTTTTTTCAGAGAATATGAATGATAACACTAAAACATTTTTTCCACTCATGGTTAGTGGTTGGTTGAAGCCATTTATTGTGAAACTTCTGTGTTTTCTCTTTTTAAATCATAATGACAACCAAAAACATAAAAATGACCCTGTTCAATCTAGCACAGTTGAAAACTATGTAGTCTAAGGCAAAGTTCACATTTGCGCCAAATTCTGTTGGAGACCCAGTCACATTGTTGGCCTGAAATAGACGGACAAAAAAGTCCTGCACACATGTTGTTTTTATCTGCCAATTTCAGTGCTAAAACAACGGACACCCGATAGGCACCATTATAGTCAATGGGTTTTGTCAGGCTCCGTATGTCACTGCTATTTTAGCGGTCCGCCTATCCGTTGTTCTGGCCCGTCGGAAGTCCAATCCTAATGTGACCATGGCATAAGTTTAGACAGTATTAGTAAATCTAATTATTCTCATCCCAACAAACAAATGTAGAAAAACCTGCAGACACACTACTCTTTCTCTATGGACTTCTATGGAGGAGGCAAAAAATAAAAACCACTGTGGAAAAGCAGTGAAAACTGCAAGTATTTTTGCTGCTATTTCCGCAATGTTTTTTAGCTGCATTTCGCTACATGTATCTATAGCCTAAAGAGGTGTTCCGTCTAGCAATGACTTCTTCAGTGTCCTTTCTATTGGGAGCTATTAAACATCTTACGCTAGGTTCACACCTGCGTTCGGGTTTCCGTTCGGGGGGGTCCACTTGGGGACCCCCGAACGGAAACCTAATCCGCTTAAAAAAACGGTTACCTGCGGACCCCATAGACTACAATGGGGTCCGCTGGGTTTTCGCCCGAAAAGGGCGAAAAATGCGGAGAGAAAAGCACTGCTTGCAGCGCTTTTCTCTCCGCATTTTTCAAGTGGAATGGGGAATGGAATCCCCCAACAGAGTTCAGGCGCAGGTGTGAACCTAGCCTTATTACGTAATCTCAGTCTCATATATATAATATTATTATACATAAGGAAATGTATTTACTAAAGTTCTATAGTCCACCAGAAGTATCTATCTATTCTAAATTCTATCTCAGTGATGTGGAACATGCGACCTGTAGTGGAACTACTACTCCCAGCATGCACAGACAAGTTATAAGCCTCTGCTATACTGCCTGTATATAGCTGCGGGAATTTACCATTCCTTGACTGCCTTGAATATATCTGCTTCGCCGCTGTCCTCCATGACGTGTTCTTCCCCTGGGGCACCACAAGTCTCAGCAGTCAGTGTAGTCCAGTTCTGTGTGGCACTCTTGCTGTTTCTTGCCAGGACAGGGTCCCGCGGTATCTCCAGGGGAGTGGGTCACGTAGCAACAACGTGCGTCTGAACAGTCACCACAAGCTGCATAGCCTGCATGAAATGTAGCAGATCGGAGGAGGACACAATAGCAGGGCCGGCTCCTGTAATTACAGGTTCATAGCTGTGTCACCCTGTGAACCTGGCCATTGTTCACACTGCTCCTCCTGTATTAACCAACACTCAAAGAACAATATAGCAAAATCCTCTCACCATGCACCAAGTACAGAGCAGCTCCTCATGTGTGGCGGTGCCAGGGCTCATGTCCACATCGGGGGACTGGATAATAAATTGGTCCAGCTCCCACCAGGGTAACAGCCTGTCATTCAGTATCCATTAAAAGCAGTACAAAAGCCGGTGCATGAGTCCGAGGAGAACATGTCCAAAGTATCTTTAACTACGGAGTCCTCCATCATAGTACAGCTTTCTGCCGGATATGCTATGTGAGCCACTGGGTGTCACATTACAGCTACACGGAGAGGTTAATTAACCCTCTGAGTTCCAGTGGAATAGCTTATTGAACTTGGTACAGAGTCACATAGGAATTGACACAAACACAACAACGAGGTACTGCACCTATTCACATAGTGCATGCATTAGCGACATTGGGGCACATGTATTAAACTGTCTACAAGACAACCAATCACAGTGCAGCTTTAATTTCTTATTCTGCTCTTAAAAATGAAAGCTGTGCTGTGAGCAACTAAGAAAGGTCTTCTTTTGGACAGTTTATAAATCTGCTCCAATATTGTAGTAAATATACATAAGGTCTGTTTAAGTGCACTGGGAAATCATCTTCTTAACAGTAAAATCCATAGCGTGGCCCCAATCTCCCCTACTAGGGGCGAACATACCATTGGTGAAACCGGTGCATCGTCAAAGAAGCCCAGAAGGTCAGGTGGCACTATCAGCTTAAGGCCGGGGCCCCACATGGCGTGAACACTGCAGTTTGTTTTACAGTCACAGCATAGTGGATGGGATTCTGGTGAATCCCATCCCCATTTTGCGGAAAATTACGCGCAGTGGACACCCTGTGATTTCTAAAGCCGTTGCAGTTTTGAAACTCGCAACATGTCAATTATACCTACAGAAACTCCAGTGGTTTCCATATAGGTATACTTGAAGCAGAAAGTGCTGCGGGAAAAACCATGATGCGTTGCCACAGCGGATTTTCCCACAGTGCTTTTTTTGCTGCAGGACGCTACGTAGGGCCTTAGACTAAAGCATACCTCCCAACTGTTCTGGATTCAGTCGGCAGGGGCTATGTCCCGGCTTTAACTCCTCTACATTCGGAATATGCAGATGAGTTGGACACAATGAGCTGTCCGCACCCTGCTTCACCACTCTGCCCCTGTGTGCTCCAGTCCCGGGAGCTGTAGGCGCGATGTGATGACATCACAGAGACTTCAGAGGACAATAAACTGGGGGGCAGATTAAGGGGGATATTAAACTGAGGGGGCAGCTGGAGGGATACATTAGAACTGGGGCAGATGGAGGGGACATTAAAAGGGGGCAGCTGGATGGAGACATTAAAATGGGGGCAACTGGAGGGGGACATTAAACTGTGGTGGTGGCTGAAGGGGGAAATTAAACTGTGGGAGCACCAGGAGGATAACATCATAATGTGGGGGCATATTATGTTACGGTGACTGAAGGGGCATTATACTGTGTGGGGGCAAAAATAAATGTATAGGAATGGGTGGAGTCAGAGTAGGTGGGGCTAAATTTGCCATGGTGTGCACAGCACACCAGACATTCTGTCCTTTGAAAGTTGGGAGATATGTTAAAGGGGTTATGCCACCAAAAATGTTTATCCTCTAACCATAGGACAGAGCAGGAGTTCCCAAACTGTGGGTCGTGACCCCCCTATGGGGTCGTTTGAAGACTACTGGGGGTCACAAGCCATCAGCAGTAATTAGGATGTGCAGCGCTACAGTTCTGATATGACTGCTGATAAAGATCAGCAGCCATATTGGTAGCAGAACACTGCACAGTCTACAGCACTGGAACCAGGTGGACTCTCCACTCCTGGGTGTCCGGCTATCTTCTGGCATCCTTTTCAGGCCTCTTCTAGCCTCTTGTGATGTCACGCACCCCGGAAGTCACATGGGGCGCACTGACCCAGCATTATGATGTTAGTCATATCATGGAGTCAACACGCCCCAGGGGCGTGTGATGTCACGAGACCTGAAGAGGATGCAGTCTAAGGAGACCCTAGAGTATAATAATTCACCGAAACAAAGGGGGGGGGGGGAGTGAACATCATGAATTTTCATCAAAACGAATCTCGTGGAGTTCACCCATTTCTACTAATGAAATATCCTGAAGCATTATATAGTATGGGGCCACTGGGGAGTATTATACTGTGTGGGGCCACTGTGGAGCATTGTGCTGTGTAGGGCCACTGTGGGGGGGCTGCTCTGAAGTATAATACTGTGAGGGGCCGCTGTGGAGAATTATATACTATGTGGGACCACTGTGGAGCATTATACTGTGAAGGATCACTATGGAGAATTATATACTGTTTGGGACCACTGTGGAGAATTATATACTGTGTGGGGCCACTGTGGACGATTATACTGTGTGGAGCCACTGTGGGGATATGCTCTGGAGTACTATACTGTATGGGGCCACTGTGGGGATATGCTCTGGAATATTATACTGTGTGGGGCCACTGTGTAGAATTATATACTGTGTGGGGCCACTGTGGAGAATTATATACTGTGTGGAGCCACTGTGGAGGGCTGGTCTGGAGTATTATACTGTATACTGTAAATACTTATTTTCCACCATAATTTGCAAATACATTCTTAAAAAATCAGACAATGTGATTTTCTGGATTTGTTTTCTCATTTTGTCTCTCATAGTTGAGGTCTGCCTATGATGTCAATTACAGGCCTCTATCATCTTTTTAAGTGGGAGAACTTGCACAATTGGTGACTAAATACTTTTTTCCCCACTGTAATGGAAGAACACAATGTACACCATGCTCTGACATCATCATAGGAGCATCGAAGACACTACTATTTGATTTTGTATGAGGGATGGATGAAACATGGGTCTCCAATCCCTGTAAAGATATATTATGTAAACAAATGATTGCTTCACAAATGATATACAGTAATACCTTGTACATTCGCGAGGTTAGGTTACAGAGCGGGTCGCGGATCGCGAGGAATCGCGAATGTTTGGTACAAGCGCTTAGAAGCGCTTACAATGCCGATTTCTAATGTTTAACCCCTAAATATCAATAAACTTTACCCTACAGTACTGTACAGTATACTAAAGTATACTGTACAGTACTGTATATTAATACATTCATTCATTTTTCTTATACACTCACAGTAAAATGAAACTAATTACCGGGTACGTAACGAACAGGACGCTACTACCCAATAGCGAAGGTGTTTTTTTTAATTAAATTTCACAGATCTGAAAAAAAAGAGCAAAATCTATATATGTTAGTTGCCAAAAAAAATCGCGAATCTGTGAATTCGCAAATTCGGAAACGCGAGTGTACGAGGTATTACTGTAGTACTAAAACAATAGATGAAGGTACATAGATGAATGTAATTTATGTAAAGCTGAGAGGGCCATCTAGCAGTAGCAAGTGAGTATTACAATGTCAGTAACACTGACAAACAGATATGGAGTAAAGGTAATTTACAGAACAGGTAAGGCAGGGTTCACACTACCGTTGATGTCCGTTCTGATAGTGTCCGTTAAAAAAAGAAAAAAAACAAAACAAAAAACGGACACCTATCATAACAGACATTAACGGACACTAACTGATGTTAATGTGTCCGTTTTTTTAACTGATCTAATGCTTTCTGAGCATGCGCAGGAAAAAACGGACATAAAATAACGGACAGTCACTGATGGCTATCAGTGACTATCCGTTATAAGTCTGTTACCCATAGACTTCAATGTTAAAAAAATAACGGACACTTGCTGTCCGTCAAGAATCCGTTTTTTTCAAACGGACAAAAAGTCCTGCATGTAGGATTTTTTGTCCGCAAAAAAATAACGGACTTCTGACGGATTTGATGTAAACGGACACTAATGGACACAATATAAAAACCCATTGAAATGAATAGAAATTTTGACGGATTTCTGATGGTTCAGCTAGTGTCCAATGCTAAAATCTTGTAACGGACAATAGCAACGGACACTACTGACGGTCACCAACGATAGTGTGAACGCCCCCTAAAAGAGCCATTGTAAGACATATGATAATTAAATCACATTACAGTGAATGACATTTTAGAAGGTTCCTTGCTAGAGCCACATATGAAACTAATGAGCTTGGGGCACCATGGTATATATAACATACATTTATCATGCATTAAACACCAAGTAGCAAGTTTTACTAAAAGCTGCTACTATAAAAAAAATACCAAAAAACAGATGTTTTTTTTTTTTTTTTTTGCAAGAATTGCTGCAGGTCTTAAACTGCTAAACCTCCAGCAATAGCTGACATGCTGCAGGTTGAAATCTCTGAGCACGGATCACTTTGGACTGTATTTTTTTTTGACAGCATGTGGTTATGATATGGAGAAATCTCATCCACTATTCTGTTACTGTACATTGCTGTAAGTACATGGTGGCTAACCCCCAGTGGGTACACCCTGTGTAACCCCAGTAATTTTGTAAAAACTGGAGCAAATTTATCAAGCACTCCAAGCTCTGGCACTCCAGCAGAAAATACTATTTGCCTGGAAAAGTAAGGAGCCAAAGATGTCTGTTCTGCAAACTTTACAGAGACTGGAAAAAGAGGTCATGGCCGTCCAGATGAAAGAGACTGGGAATATGAACGATTAGTCAGAGACGTCACCTGTAAGTCACTAAATGTTACTGCCCTGTATTCACCTAAAATGTCTGCAGAGCCTTGTGTAGAGCCGGTACAGTGGGGAAAAAAGGTATTTAGTCAGCCACCAATTGTGCAAGTTCTCCCACTTAAAAAGACTAGAGAGTCCTATAATTGATATCATAGGTAGACCTCAACTATGAGAGACAAAATGAGAAAACATATCTAGAAAATCACATTGTCTGATTTTTTAAGAATTTCTTTGCAAATTATGGTGGAAAATAAGTATTTGGTTACCTAGAAACAACCAAGATTTCTGGCTCTCACAGACCTGTAACTTCTTCTTTAAGAGGCTCCTCTGTCCTCCACTCATTAGCTGTAGTAATGGCTCCTGTTTGACATTGTTATCAGTATAAAAGACACCTGTCCACAACCTCAAACAGTCACACTCCAAACTCCACTATGGTGAAGACCAAAGAGCTGTGGAAGGACACCAGAAACAAAATTGTAGTCCTGCACCAGGCTGGGAAGACTGAATCTGCAATAGGCAAGGAGCTTGGTGTGAAGAAATCAACTGGGGGAGCAATAATTAGAAAACGGAAGACATAAAAGACCACTGATAATCTTCCTTCGATCAGGGGCTCCAGGCAAGATCCCTATGGGGTCAAAATGATCACAAGAACGCTGAGCAAAAATCCCAGAACCACACAGGGGGACCTAGTGAATGACCTGCAGAAAGCTGGGCCTAACGTAACAAAGGCTACCATCAGTAACACACTACGCCGCCAGGGACTCAGATCCTGCAGTGCCAGACGTGTCCCCCTGCTTAAGCCAGTACATATCCGGGCCCGTCTGAAGTTTTCTACAGAGCATTTGGATGTTCCGGAAGAGTATTGGGAGAATGTCATATGGTCAGATGAAACCAAAGTAGAACTTTTTGGTAGAAACACAACTCGTCGTGTTTGGAGGAGAGTGAATGCTGAGTTGCATCCAAAGAACACCATACCTACTGTGAAGCGTGGGGGTGGCAATATCATGCTTTGGGGCTGTTTCTCTGCAAAGGGACCAGGACGACTGATTCGTGTACATGAAAGCATGAATGGGGCCATGTATCGTGAGATTTTGAGTGCAAACCTCCTTCCATCAGCAAGGGCATTGAAGATGAAACATGGCTGGGTCTTTCGGCATGACAATAATCCCAAGCACACCACCAGGGCAACGAAGGAGTGGCTTCGTAAGAAGCATTTCAAGGTCCTGGAGTGGCCTAGCCAGTCTCCAGATTTCAACCCCATAGAAAATCTTTGGAGGGAGTTGAAAGTCTGTGTTGCCCAGCGACAGCCTCAAAACATCACTGCTCTAGAGGAGATCTGGATTTGTTTTCTCATTTTGTCTCTCATAGTTGAGGTCTACCTATGATGTCAATTACAGGCCTCTCTCATCTTTTTAAGTGGGAGAACTTGCACAATTGGTGGCTGACTAAATAATTTTTTGGCCAAAAGTTTTGAGAATGATACAAATATTAATTTTTACAAAGTCTACTGCTTCAGTTTTTCTAATGGCAATTTGCATATACTCCAGAATGTTATAAAGAGTGATCAGCTTAACAGCAATTACTTGCAAAGTCAATATTTGCCTAGAAAATGAACTTTATCCCCCAAAACACATTTCAACATCATTGCAGCCCTGCCTTAAAAGGACCACCTAACATCGTTTCAGTGATTGCTCCATTAACACAGGTATGGGTGTTGATGAGGACAGGGCTGGAGATCAATCTGTCATGATTAAGTAAGAATGACACCACTGGACACTTTAAAAGGAGGCTGGTGCTTGCCATCATTGTTTCTCTTCTGTTAACCATGGTTATCTCTAAAGAAACACGTGCAGTCATCATTGCACTGCACAAAAATGGCCTAACTGGGAAGAGTATTGCAGCTAGAAAGATTGCACCTCAGTCAACAATCTATCGCATCATCAAGAACTTCAAGGAGAGAGGTTCCATTGGTGCCAAAAAGGCTCCAGGGCGCCCAAGAAAGACCAGCAAGCGGCAGGACCGTCTCTTAAAAGTGTTTCAGCTGCGGGATCGGGCTACCAGCAGTGCAGAGCTTGCTGAGGAATGGCAGCAGGCAGGTGTGAGTGCATCTGCACGCACTGTGAGGCGGAGACTCTTGGCGCAAGGCCTGGTCTCAAGGAGGGCAGCAAAGAAGCCACTTCTCTCCAGAAAAAACATCAGGGACAGACTGTTATTCTGCAAAAGGTACAGGGAGTGGACTGCTGAGGACTGGGGTAAAGTCATTTTCTCTGATGAATCCCCTTTTCGATTGTTTGGAACATCTGGAAAACGGCTTATTCGGAGAAGAAGAGGTGAGCGCTACCACCAGTCTTGTCTCATGCCAACTGTAAAGCATCCTGAAACCATTCATGTGTGGGGTTGCTTCTCAGCCAAGGGAATCGGCTCTCTCACAGTCTTGCCTAAAAACACAGCCATGAATAAAGAATGGTACCAGAATGTCCTCCAAGAGCAACTTCTCCCAACCGTCCAAGAGCAGTTTGGCGCTCAACAATGCCTTTTCCAGCATGATGGAGCACCTTGCCATAAAGCAAAGGTGATAACTAAATGGCTCAGGGAACAAAACATAGAGATTTTGGGTCCATGGCCTGGAAACTCCCCAGATCTTAATCCCATTGAGAACTTGTGGTCAATCATCAAGAGACGGGTGGACAAACAAAAACCAACAAATTCAGACAAAATTAAAGCATTGATTCTGCAAGAATGGACTGCTATCAGTCAGGATTTGGTCCAGAAGTTGATTGAGAGCATGCCAGGGAGAATTGCAGAGGTCCTGAAGAAGAAGGGTCAACACTGCAAATATTGATTTGCTGCATTAACTCATTCTAACTGTCAATATAAGCTTCTGTTACTCATAATATGAATGCAATTATATTTCTGTATGTGATAAAAACATCTGACAAACACACATAAAAACCAGAGGGCAGCAGATCATGTGAAAATATAATATTTGTGTCATTCTCAAAACTTTTGTCCATGACTGTATATACCAGTATACGGTCACCATATAGTGATAATAATTGGTATACTGTGCCTAAGTTGGGGGCCCACTTGGACATAATTGCCCCCCCCCCCCCTCTGTGCTGAACGCCTAGCTACCCCTCTGTGCATTATGGATAAAAATGCTCATGGAAAGACTTATGACAAAAACAACAACCACTAAAAGGCTTGTAAAGGCTAAGGATTATGGAATGCAGTTCAAAAAATATGCGCAAAAAAAGCAGTGGAAACGCATCAAGTTTTTTCCGCAGTGTTTTTTTTATTGTGTTTTTGTTGCTTTTGGGCACCACTGTGAAGTATCTCATCCTACCGAAACCCGATTTCGGCACACCTGAGATTGCTTCAATTACCTCACACCCACCTCCAGAGAGTGTTCTGGGCTGATAGGATAATACAAACCGATCTTTCTAAATTTTATATATTTATTAACCCCTAAACGGGTCGATACTAGACACTTAACACATACAGAGAATACATGTATCGGTTAGCAAGTAAATACAAGTGGAAAGCAACATGACACGGTGCACAAAATAAAAGTTGGAATAAACAGAAGGAAATATTACCAACACAAGAGTGTGATTGGATCTCTGGGCTCCGGATGTTGAGCTCAGGTCCTGTACTTAAAAGCAGTCCAAAAGCATGCGTCTGGGCATGCTATTCCAGTGGCAGCACCCCCTAGATTTGGGCAGTGCTACCCGGTTGGCTTTCAGCAGAACAAAAGACAATTTCCAGAACCAGTAGATAGTCCATTTCTCTGAGCCCATGTGGTAGGCTTCAGGGTTCTTTCTTCAGCAAGTTACAGAGCATGTATTTCCTACATGCTGTCCAGAACACAGTCTCAGGCCTTACTGCTAGGCCGCATGATAGACCACATGGTTGAAGTCTACACCATGACCTCCCCTCACATCTCCTCCAACAACAACAAAGACAGAAAGACAAAAGACAAACCTCTTCCTGGTCTCAGAACTTTTACCTAACCTGGTCTCCTCCCTAAGTGATGTCACCAGGAGGAGGAGCCCCGCCTTCCTTTCTAAATCCATCAGAGTCATATTTCGTTATGGTTCCTTGCCAGATGACGGTAGAGTCGGTCCGGCGGTATGATAGCCTCACCGCGTAGACCCCAAGGATGACACCTCAATCCCCTTTGGGTAAGGAGATCAGTGTCTGGACCTTTTCCGGGCTTTGAACAGTAACTATTTTGACCTCGAAACGTGCGCCTTGACCTGACACATCTGGGGAATTTATCAGAGCCCCTGTAAGAGGTTCCCCTGTGAAGATATGGTCATAAAACCATACTTTTGATGTGCAGCTGGCTCGATCTAGTCTGGCAATTCCACCTTTCTGCAGGGAACCCCTGTGGAGATGATTAGTGTGACAAGGGTATATTAATTGGGCTATACATGGGACTACACAGGGTCTGGGCACAACGCAGCCTGACCCCCCTCCTGTATCCAAACTAGCTTTAATACTAGGCATCAACCCCCCTTGTGTAATAATAATATGGACCGGTAGTAATATATCACAGCAGAAATATTTAATTGGGGGTCTCATCATCACAGTGTGATGAAAAGACCCTCAGTTACATATCTGCCTTTGAAATGTATCATTCCTTATTCATAGTAGTCATACCTACTTATAGGAATGACGTGTTTAATTTCTGTGCATACAATGGGGGATGGTCACTCTAGCCAGACAGTTTTTACTACCTCCTGGTCAGCAAGTGGCATGGGGGAGGAAGGGCGAGCAACCTTCCCCCCAGCTCAACCCCCAGACACACATCTTTCTCTAGCGAGGCAACCATCCCCCTTTTCTTAGGTCCTGCAGGGTGTGGGGAGGGGGGGGGGGGGGCTGACTGGGGAAAGTGTGGGTGGACACTCCAAAGAGAGGCGAGGCTCCTTTTATCTTCTGAGTCTGGCTAGCATGTAGGAGAGACATGCTTTGGTAACTTGCTGAAGAAAGGACCTTGAGGCCTACCACTTGGGCTCAGAGAAACTGACTACAAGCCTGTGCCGGTATTTTTCTATCTGTTATTCCCCTTTTTATTTGATGTGCTGTATTTTACTTTTATCCGTATACTTGGTAATTGATATATATTACTGTATATGTTAATGCTTAGTACCGACCCACTTGGGTTAATAAATATATAAAATTTAAAAAGCTCGTTTTGTATTATCCTATGACCCGGTCCGCTCACGGTTTGTGAGTGGGATGTAAAGAAGGTTGGTCGCAGGTGTGCCAAGCAGCTTAGCAAGGCGAGATCCTTCACACCCCCCGTGCTGAACGCCTAGCTACCCCTCTGTGCATTATGAGTAAAAATGCTTATGGAAAGACTTATGACAAAAACAACCACCACTAAAAGGCTTGTAAAGGCTAAGGATTGTGGATTGCAGTTCAAAAAATATGCGCAAAAAAAGCAGTGGAAATGCATCAAGTTTATTCCACAGTGTTTTTTATTGTGTTTTTGTTGCTCTTGGCTCAAAAAAACACAGCAATACAGGATACCTCATCTCTAGTCCTCTATTCAAGTGGCACATCCCAGTTGTTCCCTGATGCTGGCACTGGCCAAGCCAGAAGAGCAGAGGCTCAGGTAATTGCTGCGTCCAGTTTCTGGGCTTAGTGGTCACTTGCTGGGTACCAGTGACGCATTAGCAGGTCCATTTTTCTAATTTGATTTGTCTTTTTATGTGGTAATAACTTTGGAATGCTTTAATTTACCCAAGTGATTTTGAGATTGTTTTTTTCATGACACATTGTATTTCAAGTGAGTGGTAAACTTTGATTAATATTTTTTTTACATTTATTTATAAAACAATTAGGAAATTTGGTGAAAATTTGGAAAAATTATCAATTTTCAAAATGGAAAATGCTCTTCTCTTATCACCCAAATTAGTTAATAAATATTGTTTACCATTTTTCTGCTTTGTTTTTTGTCTCCGACTTGCAACATGAGGCCTTAGCCGGTTTGTTTGTACATTGCACTGCACAAAAATGGCCTAACTGGGAAGAGTATTGCAGCTAGAAAGATTGCACCTCAGTCAACAATCTATCGCATCATCAAGAACTTCAAGGAGAGAGGTTCCATTGGTGCCAAAAAGGCTCCAGGGCGCCCAAGAAAGACCAGCAAGCGGCAGGACCATCTCTAAAAAGTGTTTCAGCTGCGGGATCGGGCTACCAGCAGTGCAGAGCTTGCTGAGGAATGGCAGCAGGCAGGTGTGAGTGCATCTGCACGCACTGTGAGGCGGAGACTCTTGGCGCAAGGCCTGGTCTCAAGGAGGGCAGCAAAGAAGCCACTTCTCTCCAGAAAAAACATCAGGGACAGACTGATATACTGCAAAAGGTACAGGGAGTGGACTGCTGAGGACTGGGGTAAAGTCATTTTCTCTGATGAATCCCCTTTTCGATTGTTTGGAACATCTGGAAAACAGCTTATTCGGAGAAGAAGAGGTGAGCGCTACCACCAGTCTTGTCTCATGCCAACTGTAAAGCATCCTGAAACCATTCATGTGTGGGGTTGCTTCTCAGCCAAGGGAATCGGCTCTCTCACAGTCTTGCCTAAAAACACAGCCATGAATAAAGAATGGTACCAGAATGTCCTCCAAGAGCAACTTCTCCCAACCGTCCAAGAGCAGTTTGGCGCTCAACAATGCCTTTTCCAGCATGATGGAGCACCTTGCCATAAAGCAAAGGTGATAACTAAATGGCTCAGGGAACAAAACATAGAGATTTTGGGTCCATGGCCTGGAAACTCCCCAGATCTTAATCCCATTGAGAACTTGTGGTCAATCATCAAGAGACTGGTGGACAAACAAAAACCAACAAATTCAGACAAAATTAAAGCATTGATTCTGCAAGAATGGACTGCTATCAGTCAGGATTTGGTCCAGAAGTTGATTGAGAGCATGCCAGGGAGAATTGCAGAGGTCCTGAAGAAGAAGGGTCAACACTGCAAATATTGACTTGCTGCATTAACTCATTCTAACTGTCAATATAAGCTTCTGTTACTCATAATATGAATGCAATTATATTTCTGTATGTGATAAAAACATCTGACAAACACACATAAAAACCAGAGGGCAGCAGATCATGTGAAAATATAATATTTGTATCATTCTCAAAACTTTTGGCCATGACTGTAGGTGCAAATGCAGAAAATGAATGAGAGAATCCACTACCCCCACTTTAGCCTGATATGCAAACTGAAGGCTATGTAAAGACAAAGCTACACATCTAAAGACGGTGCATGCGAAGTAAGCAGCATGCATGTGCATGACGTGGTAACGTCTAGCCCTTCCATCTTTTTGACATGTTCCTGCCACCTAAATAACAGACTCAACACAAGTGGATGGAATAAATTGGCCACAGCAGCCATTTTTATTGCAAACAAACAAATAACAATAAATTATGCAATACCTGAGCATATAGCCGTATATCTATCTGTATATAGGCTAAGGAGGTCCTCAAAGCCAATAATCTGGCCTATTCCCCTTTTTGTTTTTACCTCCAGCCGTTCGCCCAGCTCAAAGGCACCAAGTCACCATTCCCAGGTGAAAGGAATCCCATATTAAAGATCAGCCATTGTAGGCCAGACAAACTCCCATTCATAGCGATGCCAGTCCTTGGGGAGTCCAGAGCCTTACAGCTACCCCCTCCAACCATACAACCTCTTGTGTCCCCCTA
Organism: Leptodactylus fallax; assembly: GCA_947044405.1. Taxonomy (NCBI): domain Eukaryota; kingdom Metazoa; phylum Chordata; class Amphibia; order Anura; family Leptodactylidae; genus Leptodactylus; species Leptodactylus fallax. The sequence goes on from CAMRHE010000012.1 coordinate 7,206,379, forward strand.
TCTCCTCACAGAATGTAAGCTCTTGTGAGCAGGGCTCTCGCTCCTATTGTTTGATATGTTTATTTATTTGTCACATTGTAATGTATATCATATTGTCTGTTCATGTGTCCTCTGATTTGTAAAGTGCTACGGAATATGTTGGCGCTATATAAATAAAGTTATTATTATTATTATTACTTCGTGCCCAACTCCGAGGACCCCCCGCCATAAACGCGAAGTCTTGACACCTTAAGACCTAGCATCCCTCCACACCTTCAAAGCAACCTCCACACCGTCCTGAATCGCCAAACACCACAGATCTATGCCCACCGCGTTCAGGTGCACCCCATCAGAACGCCAAAAATTGCCCACACCTGACTCCAGATCCCTGTGGCGAACAGCTATGAATCTGTTCCATTTAAAAAAACACGCTATAGCCTTATTCACCTTAATCCTGGCTCTATTTATGCTTTCCACACATCTAGCCCCCTTCCAAGCATGATGATGCACCATATCAGACCACACCGTGACCAGAACTGACGACAACGCCCACAGACAGAGCATATCAAATTTAATGTCGCAAAATGAGCTCACAGAATGGCCGAACCCCTAAATTGTTCCCCCCCCACATGGAGGACCAAAACATCCGGTGAGCAATCTAACCTGGAAAAACCAATGAAATTCCGGTAATACCTGGGACCAACTCATGCCCCGAAACCCCAGCCATCTTACCACCACCTGTTCTCTGCTCTCAACGCTCCCCAGAACACGTAGGAGTGTCCCAAGATCCACACCAGCTCCAAATCGCCACCACCTGAAAAACACAAAATAATACATACATGCAACCGACAATAACCAAGTCAGAAGCCTACAATGAATTAACTCAACCATTCAGGACGCACATATGTCCGGAACCGGACTGACTCCCACCTGCCAATCCTCTGTACCACTGCATCACCTAAACCGCGACGAGTCACTTCCTTCGCAGCACCAATTCTAAAAGAATGGCCCCCAAATTCAGCAGCAGAGCGTCTGCAGTGCAGCAAACATTTTCGAAAAACTGCCAGAAATTGAAATCTCGGCAAGTAAGTCCCATCCTCATGCCTTAACAACGGTTCCCCCGCTAAACAAACAACCGGCAAAAATGCATGAAAACAAGCCGCCGATGCCAGATGATGGAACCAATCCCACTGCAGGCGAGACAGCGCGTCAGAAATACTGTACAGTTATCAACCCCTGGGACATGTTCAGCCACCACCCAAGAATTCAGGGACAAACATAACAAGACCAACCATTGCAGTACACAAACCACAGGGGCAGAGGATGCGGATAGCTTATTAATCGCCTGAACAACTCCCAAGTTATCACATTGGAGGCGAATCTTCTTATTCTTAAAGCGATCACCCCAGACAGAAATCACTACCACAATAGGGAACAGTTCAAGCAGCGCCAAATTACGAGTCCAACCTTTTTCTTGCCGCGCTGCTGGCCAGGACCCAACACACCATCTCCCCTGATAATAGGCCCCAAAACCCACACTTCCTGCAGCATCAGTAAACAGTTCCAAATCAAAAGAATCCACCACCTTGTGTAACATCAAGGAGTATCTGTTATAAGTCGCCAAAAGGGAATCCCACACTGCCAGATCATCTCTAAGCTCCCTTCCTAGGCGCATGTAATGATGAGGCACAGTGACCCCACACGTCGCCGCTTCCAGCCTTCTACAAAAAACCCTCCCCATGGGTAAGATGCGGCAGGCAAAATTAAATTTTCCTAATAATGACTGCAATTCCCATAATGTCAACTTCTTCCACTGCTGCGACCCCCGCACTTCATTCCGCAATTGGACCAGCTTGACCTCTGGCAGGTGACATTCCATTGCCACTAAGTCAATGCAAATACCCAAAAACGTCAGGGCCCATAACTGACCCTTCTGTTTTATCCCCAGCCAAGGGGATACCGAAACTCTTAGCTACCCTTTCCAAAGTATGTAGTAACAAAGAACAAACCCCCGACCCTGCTGGCCCAATACATAGAAAGTCATCCAAATAATCAATGACTGATGACCAACCAACTTCAGGTCGAACCAGCCATTGCGCGAACGTACTAAACGTCTCAAAATAAGCGCATGAGAGGGAACAACCCATGAGCAAACAACGATCGACAAAGTAACTCCCTTCCCAATAGCAACCACGCAAATGCAAACTATCCAGATGCACTGACAACAAACGAAAAGCCGCCTCAACGTCAGCCTTCGCCAAGAACGCCCCACAACCGAACTCCCTCACCTACCGAATGGCTTCATCAAAGGACGTATAAACAACCGAACATAACTCAGGCTCTATCCCATCATTAACCGAAGCCCCTTTTGGAAACGACAGGTGATGAATCAGCCTGAACTTGCCCAACTCCTTTTTCAGAACCACCCCCAATGGGGACACCCTCAAGTTCTCCAGGGGTGGATCCGAAAAAGGCCCGGCCTTCTGACCTAACTCCACCTCTTTAAACAATTTGTCCCTCACAACTTGCGGATGCTGGTAAGCAGACCGCAAATTCTTGAGAACCACCCGACAATCCCCTTCAACGAACGGTATCCGAAACCCCCCTTCAAAACCATCAATCAACAGACGCGCCGTGTCCCTGTCTGGGTACTCACTTAGGTACGGACGCATCATGTCCAGCCTGACCAGACTCTGTCCCTTTACCAGTACCATCTCCCCCTTTGGATTTTCCTCCCTTAAAGCATCTAGAAGCCCCATGAGACCCACCACAATTGGAGCATTCGTGTTTGAACTTACACTTAGCTCCAAATTTACAAGACCCCTCATTGAATGCGAAGCACAGCCCTTTTTGGGAAGCCGCCGAGCATCCCGATACATCAGAGCCCCCGGCGCCATATTGAAAGGACTGCCCGGACCGCACGGGCACAGTTACCATAAGCCGCAACCCAATATCCTTGTGATCCCACCGGATACTAGGTCTGACCGCTCTGCGCTAATGAAATTGTTTGTCGTATCTTAACCATGCCTGCACCCCATAAACTCTATACGCCTCTCCTATGGCGTCCATGTAACAAAACAGGGCGGAGCAATTCTCCAGCGCCTTTTCACCAATCACACTCGCCAAGATTGCAAAAGCTTGCAACCAATTTGCAAATGTCCTGGGTATCAGCATACAACGCCTTTTTTTCTTCCTCCTCTTTTTTGGACTCATCTTTCTTCGATCTGTCTAAATTAAACCTTTCTAAAGGGAACAAGGAGAAAATCTCCACATACTCCCCTTTCCAGATCTTATCCCTTACCTCTTGCTTCAAATGAGCCCCAGCGGCCCTTCGAAGCAAACATAAACCTCACCCTTGCAGAATCGTCCAACCTGGGAGGGTCATCTTCTTTATCCTTACCCGCCGACTGATCCTGCACCCCACTGACCATTGCTGCCGTAGAAACCGCCACCACCCCAGGACTCGCCCCAAACAGATCCTGCGCCGCTTCCCGTCATACCCGAACCACAAACACCAGGCGGCCCCAACCACCCCACTCCCGGCAAGGCCGTACCAACCCACGCCGGGACTGGCGATGGCGGTACAGGGGCCTGTACACCCCGCAACAAGTGCCCTAAAACCCCTAAAAAATCCACTAAACCCCTACCCACCTCCCCAGGATGCCCAACCCCACCCTGGGTTGGAAGTAAGGGAAAAGGAGAGGAAAGGACAGACGGACACCCACCTGACTGCCTGGGTACTGTGAGCCCACCAGTTGCAGATCCTGTATCCAGACAAGCGGCAACCCTCTGCTCACACGGCATGATCCCATCTCGGAGGTGAACCACAGAAGTGACAGACGTGAATGGCTGCTGTGACCCTCCCCCTCCGACTGAGGAGGAGGCCAAAGTTTCTGGAGACTGTGACTGCATCTGCACGCTGACGCTCGGGTCATCCACAAGTAGCCCGCCTGGGGAAGAACGCTGGATCCTCGCAGACTACGATCCCGCATCCACACTGCTCACCACCTGCAGGGCATGCCCCAGGGAAGAAGAACCACCCTAGGACACAACCAATCCTGGTCCTGTTCCACCACTGGTAGTTTGAACTGGCGGAGGCGCGACCCTCCGCCTCCGCCGCAAGTCTTGCTGCCTGCTCGGATTCCTCCCTCCCCAGGATGGCCTGGTGGCAGCTGTCACACCAGTGTCCCGGATCGGAGGGTCCCGTGAGGGGCTCCACCTGTGGAGCTGGGCTTGCGGGGCCTCATCTGGACTGAGGCGCGCCAGAGGCCTAGTCCTCCGCGGCCGTCTTGGAGAGAGAGGGGGAGCTGTAGCAGGAGCTTCCCCTGGCCCCTGTAGCTGACTAGAAAGCTGAGTCTGCAGCCATTCTGTGCCGCGCACCTCAGCCGACGCGCGCATGGAGACAGTGACACTCAGAGATCTCGCACAGAGATCCCTCAATGTTTCTCTTCACCACGAGTGCCATTACCTTCACGGGCTTTTTCTTTTAAACCCTCTCCCTCAACCAGACTTGCCTCTGACTCCTCCTTCCCCAACCAAATGACCAAATGGCTGCAGTCCATCCACACCCCCATCATCACAAGTCTGCACGTTCTCGTCCGGCCCCTTCTGGAGCTTGTACCGTGTCTTGGGGGTTAGCAATAGCATATCACAACAAACAGTAAGCAATTAGCAGGATCATGAATACGCTTGTCCACCATGTAACCATATCAGATAAGTAGTCCAGTGCAACCTGATAAAATTAGATTTCTTATGCTTTTAGACTACTATTTGAATTGACAGTATATTATATTTTGTATTTTGCAAAGGACAATAAGATTTGGGAGTAAAATTATTACAAATTTTCTGTCAACATTCTTATATATGTAAAATGATGTTAATCTGTCAGTTAGAGGTGGTAATACTCTCATTTAAGATTTTAATATATGTTCCTTTTACTGTATTTTTGGATCTGATGGTGTATAGGACACATTGCAAAATGTATCTAAAATGTCTCAGATGATTTTTTATTTTTTTTTTTTTTACAGAAAAACGCTGGCATTCACAGAACATATCACTCACACTCATAGGACTGTAATCAAACTTCACTGGGAGCCAAGCCAAACAAATCAATTAACCTATTAGGTTACTCGGCAAGCTCCCAAAAGGTTAAATAAACTCAAATAGAAGAACGTCGTTCCCAAATTGTCATCACTGTTTTTCCCTTCTAAGTTGTCACTTTTTGTCTTGCCTTTCCTAGGCCATTTTAAATGGTAACATATACTGTAACCCCCAACTAGAAGTTCAGTTAGCCTGTTTGTTAGTGTACTTCAAGTCTATAGCACAATTAGAATGGAAAACACTTTTACAGTAAAACAGATTGGATTGTTAGAGAGTGTGGCACTGATTTCAATTTTTTTCTAGGGGTTTTTGGATACTATTTTGTCTTCAAGTATAGTTATTCCAATACAACTAAAGGGGTAGAACATTTTGGAGAGAATTAAGTGGTTTGTCCCAGTTAAAAATGTTGATGACCTATCCTAAGGATAGATCATTGGCTCTCAGCAGCTGATACGCAGAGAATGGAGCAGGAAGCAGACAGGTCAAGGTCATCAACATTTTTAGCCCAGAAAATTCCTTTGAGTCAAGGTTACTCGCAATTACATAGTATATTAATGCTACTAAATTTAAAAAAAATCTAAGAATAATAATATAATAACAAAAGTGCAGTGGGGACCAGATTCAATGGGTTCAACCACAGTTATCTATATAGAGGAGAAGGAAACTCATACAAATTCAATATGAGGCTTATTGTATAGGAACATTTCATACCACAAGAGATTGTACAAAGTGAACAATTTATTTAATCAGGATTAGAGACCTTAAAGGGATTATCCGGGATAAAATTAAAACGATCCCCTAAACTAAACCCCCTCCCCCGCCTAACTTCTAATTTACTTTGTTTAAAAAAAAATGTATAATTACCCCGTTATGTGACCACCCCAGGCACACTTTCTGATAATTCGGTGACGTTCCGTTTCCTCGTTTCTGAAACAGAACGTAACCAATACTCCCACCCACCTCCACCCCATCATACTTACGTGTCTTCCTCTCTGGAAACGGCTCCTCCTCTTCTTTAACTCTGCTAGCGCCTCAGAGGCACTTCCAGTCTGTGCCATCAGAGGTGCCATCTCTACTGCGCATGAGTCTCCAGCCTGCGCACAGCCTGGAGAGTGAAAGAAAAGGAGGAGCTGTTGCAGTAGAGAAGTCTAAAGAGGAAGACAGGTAAGTATGATGTGGTGGGGGGTGAGCTGAGTTAGTTAGTTAGGAAGGGCTAGTAGTGAGCGAGATAGCTAGGGAGACAGGGAGGGGGGTGAAAGGCAGTGAGAAAGGAAGGGGGGAGTGAGAGCGAGGTAGTGTGAAAGCTACACAGGAAGCTACACAGCAGGAAGCTACACCATGTAAACAAATGCGGAGGATGCCAGGAGCTCCCAGAGAAACCCATAAATTACTCAAAACACTGCAAAAGGTATTTGGGTGCACTTACCGTATTAACTTATTAATAGTACTAACAGACCTTTTTTTTTTAAAAAAAAAAGATTTTTCGCCAGGAAAACCCCTTTAACCTACACTAGCTCAGAATATATATGCATCAGTGTCAAAAGCAAATCTCAATCTGTACAGCTAGACATAATTAACTAATTATATATGAGAAATTATATTATTGTAAAGAGCATGATTTTATTATATATCAATTGCCAGCCCTTTGTTGTGTGGTGCCTCATGCAGTACCTTTTGCTGATGCAACCCCATATATTGTAAACTCATACAGTGCACAAATAACCACATCAACAGTTACTATCTATAAATGTTATACAGTATAGTGCCCAAATAACAGCTCCATGACTTTAAAAAAAGCATCTCTACAGTTGCTGAATTAATAATGTTAAAAATGTCAAAAATTGACAAACATCTAAATATCCATGCTCCTGATTCTCCACCCAGAAACCATCATTCACTCCAGTGCAGCAGTGCTGAGGGAAATTGTATATGAAATTGTATTGCCTACTAGCCAAACTCTGGCTGGGTCTGCTTAGCCAGTCAAAGCATTGAGATACAAATGACTGCTAGGGTTGGCACATTTTCAAGCATACTTGAGGCTTGAAAGAGCGCGCCCTGCGTGAAACGGACGTTGCCTAGCCATTCTATGTGCAGTTCCTCTCTCCCTATCTAATCCTATGGATATGTTTTTATCTAGGACTGAATAAAAAGATGTTTTTATGAAAAATCTACACCTGGGTGAGTGCCCCCTTTATTCTTTCTCTATATTATTTCATGTGCTTCTTTTTCTATGGGGTGTGAGCACCACCTATTTGGGCATTATTATTATTATTATGCAACTCCTGTCTGTTTTATATGTTTCCATGTATACCGGTATATATAAATTAGGTGTTAGCAGTGCCACCGTTTTTCTTTTTCTTTATTTATAGACCTCTTACTAAACTCTCCCCACTACAGTCTGTCCTGTATGAAGCTGCCAGATTCATCTTTCTGTCAAACCGGTACACAGACGCATCTACCTTGTGTCAGTCGCTGTATTGGTTGCCCATCCATCACAGAATACAATATAAAATTATCACGCTGACCCCCAAATCCATCCATAGCGCTGTGCCCCCCTATATCTTCTCTCTCGTCACTGTCTACAGCCCTGATCGTCCTCTCCGTTCTGCCAATAACCTTAGACTTGCATCCTCTGTTATCCGGACCGTACCCTGATCACAGTGTAATGTTTGGAGGTGTACAACAATAACGCCTTTTATCCTTCCTCCTCTATTCCTCAGATCCTGTCCTCTCCATCTAGAAGTTACCCTGCACTCCCTGCACTTAGTATCTGTTTATTCACAACTACCGGTTGGTGACAGCTCATACAGCTTCAGTTACACAACCTTTCCTATTAAAAGATGGCTGAACCATTGTAGCAAACAAGCCCTCTGACCTCTTGTGTCCCCCTATCTCCTCATAGAATGTAAGCTCTTGCGAGCAGGGCCCTCACTCCTATTGTTTGACAGGTTTATTTCTTTGTCACATTGTAATTAGAGATGAGCCAATCGATTCTGCAGAAGTGGAATTCGATCCAAATTTCAGGAAATCTTCGATTCACCACGATTCCGGATTTCCTGATGCTTCGCGGCAACGAATATTTATTAAGAACCTTTGTGACATCAGACGGTCGCAAGATGTTCTCTAGTGATGTGATTGGGTAGGAGTGTCTTTGCTTGTTAGCAGATCCTTCCACATGAATATAAGTTGTCCGTGCTGAAGAGAGAGAGAAACATGACCACGGCATCTAAGGGCTTCCGGCATTTTGCCGCCCACCCCGGCTCTCTGTAGCCCGGAAATAGCTGTTTATTCGGCGCAAAGTAATTTGGATCGAAGCAAATTTTTTTTGGAACCTCGAATCGAACTGCTGAATCGAACTTTTGAGAAATTTGCTCATCTCTACTGTAATTGTAATGTCTCATATTGTCTGTTCATGTGTCCTCTGATTTTTAAAGTGCTACAGAATATGTTGGCACTATATAAATAAAGTTTTTTATTATTATTATGATTATTATTATTATACAAAGCCAGTCAGAATCTTGGCTCAGTTTCCAGACAGGGACTAATGCAGGCTATGTTAGCCTGGCTTTGACACTGATTTATTGCCTGTGATTGCTTCTTGTATCTAGGCTCTCTGTAGTTTCAGAACTCAGTCCAATGACTTTGTTTACTGCTGATCTCCTAATTTACTGAGTTTGACTTGTTTTGCTGGTTGTCGATCCAGGGTTTGACTACTGGCAATTTGTCGCTTTTGTTTTTGGCAATTCCTGTACTCTCCTGGTTTTTAACTCCAGCTATGTTACTTCTTTCTCTGTCTGTCATAGGATTTCTGGTTTGGTCCTTAGCCTGCAAGTGTATCTGTTTTCTGACACATTATTTCACAGACGCAACCCAGGTCCCACTTGCCAAGTCCATCCTGCCCTATGGCAGGCTTTGCTGAAAATCAAGGTGTAGACTTAGACTCTGCTAACCGGTGTGGTGTTGGACTGTAGGCAGCATATTATGCTTGCAGTATTTTGCTCCTATTAGTTACCTGCTACAAATTAGAAAACTGCTTAAATAGCAATTCCACAACAATTATACAGTGTCATTACCGCCTTGCACTGTGGATAAAATATACTGAACAGTGGCTGAGTAGCAGTGTCACACAAAGTTTTAAGGAATACCACCATGTTCAGATGTTTACAGATTGCAGTGATCAAATAATAACACCATATATAAAATAAACTGAAGTGTAGACTGTGCGATTAATCAAAAAGTAACTGAAACCAAACACCAACCAGGAAAACTGATGTGATTTTGTTCACGTTAGTTATTTCTGTTTGGTTATTACAATATTTGCAAGGTTCTACTTGGAGTTTCGTTTGGACTGAACACGTCCAAATCAGAACTGCTATTATCATACTCTGGGGTCTGGTGAGGTGATCAAATATAAAAAAACAGTGTTACTCACCTCTTCTGGGCTCCTGTGTGAGTCCCTGCTGTCTTCGGATCTTCTGACTGACATCAGGGACCACTGAGGCCTGTAATTGGGCCTCAGCAGGTCAGGTGGCATCGTGATACATAGGTACAAGTGTCACAAGGCTGTGTAACCCAAGTGACCGCTGAGGGTCAATTATAGGCCTCTGCGGTCCCTGATGTTAGTTAGAAGACCCGAAAGACCCGAAGCAGGGAGTCGTGTTGGAGCCCAGTAGAGATGACTAAAAAAATTTTTTTATGCTTGTTCACCTCCCCTGGGCCTCAGTTTATTATAATATGGGGTCTGAGGTCAGAAGAGATGCCCAACACATACTCATACTGTAAAAGGGGCGTGACCTAAATAATCTCCATTCATTGTAATTGAGGTAAAAGTCTTGATTAATTGTAATTTTGATTTAGGTCATAATCATCCAGCCCTATTAAAGAGGTTGTCTTGTGGGTAAAAATGTTTTACAAATAGCTCAGATTGGGTTAATAAAAGCAATCCTTGCCTCACTGATTCCCTGCCACTCCTGTACCAATGCTTCTCAGGTTCCCCACTGGTCTCTATACCTGGTCCCTCTTCACTCACTGAAAATGCTGTTCAGACAATGACTGGCTATAGTGGTTTACCACTACATGAGAAAGTTAGTAGATCAATAAGGTCAGTGTTATTTCCTTTATATTATTTTTAACCAATCTGAGCCTTATACCTTTTAATAACAATTATTATTATTATTTATTTGTATAGCACCATTAATTCCATGGTGCTGTACATTTGAGGGTTTACATAAGGTACACAAAATATACTAAACAAATTCAATACTAACAGTGACCAACTGGCACAGCGGGATACAGGGCCCTGCCCGCAAGGGCTTACAATCTATGAGGGAAGAGGGATAGAGACAGAAGGTGAGGGGAGAGGCTGTTCAGATGATGGTGTGCTGACAGTAGTGTTACTGGGGGTTGTAGGCCTTCCTGAATAGGTGAGTCTTCAGGGCCTTCTTGTAGATTGTGATTGTGGGGGACAGTCTTATGTGTCTTGGTAATTAGTTCCAGAGTATGGGGGATGCACAGGAGAAATCTTGGAGAGGATTATGTGAAGAGCGGATAAGAGCAAAGCTGAGTAGGAGATCTTTGGCGGATCGGAGGTTACGTGCGGGCAGGTAGTGGGAGATTAGGTCAGAGATATATGGAGTGGACAGGTTGTGGATGGCTTTGTATGTCAGCGTTAGTATTTTGACTCTATTCGCTGTGCAACGGGTAGCCAGTCAAGGGATTGGCAGAGGGGAGCAGCTGATGAAGAACGGGGGGAGAAGTGTATTAAGCGAGCAGCACAGTTTAAGGTAGTCTGGAGGTGGGCGAGAGTATTTGCTGGGAGGTCCTGGAGAAGGATGTTACAGTAATCTAAGTGGGAGATTATGAGGGCGTGGACTAGCATCTTTGTAGTTTCAGGGGTGAGGAAGGAGCGGATTCGATGGATGTTCTTGTGTTGGAGGTGGCAGGAGGTGTTGAGGGTTTGCTATGTAACAATGCAACACAATGTCTATATAATAGTGCCATGCAGAAAATATGAAGATTTTTAGGTGGTTACAAGACCCTTATGCCAGGTCACAGACATCCCTGGCCGTCACTGTACATATGACATTTGAACTCATCATTGCTAATTGTGGAATCTGGCTATAGCTTTGGCACTGGGGTTCAGGACCTTTAGTTTCTTCCTTTGAGTATAAGGAGTTGGTAGACTCTTCATAAACTATTTAAATTATATTCAATTTTAAAATAAGATTTAGCCTCTAAAAGAAGCTTTTTAATGCCAAAGAAAGATTTTCTTCTTCAAGCATAATGCATTGAAAAATGTTTAAAATATGATTTCAGCAATTTAGTTTATGGAAGACTGTGATTGCTTACATCAATAGGCTGCATTGTTACAAAACAATTTCTGTAAACGTAGAAGGTTCTACAATCAAGAATGTTATATATTGTGAACACACAAAGATGAAATGGAAAGGAAAGCCGTTTCCTGATTGCCATTCAGATTGCCAGCATGCCAGTAGCTGAATGGAAAACAAACATGAATTAAACTGGTATTCAAAGCGCAGGTCAAAGTTTAATAAACCAACAAGATGAGAATCACTTCCCAGATGCTACAAATGGACTTCATTTTCTTTTATGAAGGCAAGTGCTTCTTCACTGACCCCATATCCTACAGCATTTGATGACCTCTGATGTTTGATTATTTTCAAGAGAAGGAATTATTAGTAGGTAATGAATTACAGGAACCCGTAGTGTGTGCAATTTTATTCATCATTGCTAATTTATGGAGTACAAACATATTTAGAATTGATCTACAAGATGACAATCAAATTTGTTACTTGGTAAATATATAGATGTAAAAAACAATTAACTGCTTTTTTTAACTCTATATATGCACAAAAAATAAGCATGATTACACATAAAGACATAGTATTATTACATATTTTAAAAATCTTTTTGTGTATACTTTTAATAACAATATCCATTTTATTTCATATAGTACCCCACATATATGGTAAAAAGCAAATTACATATTCTTATATGACTCTTTATTAATGTAGTAACTCAATTCTTGGATAATAGGTCCCATGAACAAATAGTATTCACTCAACTAAATTTGAGATTAATGTAGTTCCAGCAATATCAAAAATAATATATAGCAACTCTCAAAATATGTAATTGTTCATTTTACTTTATACTTTGTTTAAAAAATTTCTGTCATCTTCTAATACTACAGAATGAACTATCCAGTGTCCATTTTGCTCACATAATGAAGAATGTAGCCCATTAACCTTGCTCATGTTCTCGAAATAAGAACTAAAATAACTGAAGATTTTTTTTTTTTAAATTGACACTTATTACCTATCCATGGAATAAGCAACCCCTACTGATAATGAGAATGGCGGTCCCATGTCCCTCATTCAAATGGAGAGGTTGTCAAGCATGTGCGCTGTCACTCCACTCGAAGACTTTCCACGACAGGTTTCGATCTGGTTTTATGTGTTTTATGATTGATTTGGCCCTCATGAGGTGTAGGCTTGCAAAACTATAAATATGTAAGGTACTGTGAGACAATATTATTTTCTATTGATGGAGAAATCATTGGGACCACAATTATAAATGCTGTATTGTTTTTATAAATGTCATGTCAATGTCCAAGGATTATGTACATATAATTCTTTAGGGATCTGATGACCTATGAATATTCTCTTGGCTCATTGTTCTATATACAATGGTTTTCCTAATAAAATGGGTATAAATGACTTATAAATTAGGCTTTGTACGTCAATGGGGTCCATGAGGAACTGATGTTATCTGTCGTATTACACTTCCAGGATAGTGGCATGGCTTCTGTTATAAATGGAAGCCACGACACAGATATAAACAAAGTCTTAAGGTGTGATATGTGGGTGTGAATATTTCAGTACACTAGAAGTGTTAAAAGACTACTATAGGGATGGTGTTATTATCTACAACACAGCTGTGAAAATAACCAGTGCCAACCACTGGCTTCACCATGAAACTGTTCAATATATTTTCCATGATAGAGTTAAGGGATACACATATGTTACAAAGATAACAAAGGCTTTACATTGAAAGATCAGTTAGATCTCCATTAACGTGACAATATTTAACACCTAAACCCATCTGTTAAATGAGACCTGACCACCAACATTTTTTAATTACTTTCATATGGCAATAATCTCTACCCATTAGTTAACTAGGCTGCATTTCTGCAACTGACCTAGAGGTTAAAAAGAGTGCGCTCTCTGGCATGCAAACTTTGCTGCTCAGGTTTGATTGTTTATGAGTTTTCCAATTCAGCTTAAACTTTAGGTAACATCTGTATCCCATTTACTTGTATATAAAAATGATCATTACTCATACAAACTTTTGCTTCTATAAGAGAGGCCAGGGGTTGACCTTCTCTGTGCCTGTTAGTCATTTCTTTTACCTGCACAAGTTTACAGAAATAAAGGTAGCCATACATTAAAAATGCAAAGACCATACAGGAAAGTAAGTTAAAGGGGTCTTTGTTTAATTAAAATAAAACATAATAATTGTATAATGAAAGTTTTTTGTGCACATTTTAACAAATTTTGGTTATTTATTGAAACCCATATTTTCCATGCTTCTTTCTCCACTTATGATGCTCTTTTCCACCTCCTCCTGCATCCTAAACTCTTTGTTAAGTTTGAAATCTCTGTTAAATATATCTTTGTCTCCAAAGTGTCAGTGCAGTAACATACCAGATTATATGTGCCGATAGAAGTTTTTGGATAGGGAAGGGGGACCCGGAGGAGGATGAGCTAATGAAAGAGAGAAGCAGAGACAAACAGAAGCATGGTGCTGCAGCTTTTTATCTCACTTACATCAAAACTGCTCAGTTTTTCTCTATATGTCGTAAATGGTGCTGCTGTTTCTTCTGCGTGACCAAGTTAGGGTTAGGGAGCAGAATGTCCTGAATGTCTATGGGAGCTTCATGGCAGCTAGTTTCTGCCCACTAGTTCAGGAACAGCTGAAAATTACAGATAGAGCTCAAGGGGGAGAAAACTGTTAAAATGCAGAATACAATTCATATAATAGTCATGTTAGTCCTAATGTACACACATGCCAACGTATCCCGAAAAGTCATCTGAAAGGTATGCTGTAAAGGCAGAGTTGACATTCATTTATAATCCTTCCATTCCAATTGACAAACACAACTAAATAGAAAAAAATCTCCTTTTCAACTTTTTTCAATGTTTGAACTTCATATTTTTTTAATTTCTTTTTGTAACTATGAAAAATGATCTTGGTGACATAGAACTTTACAGTTGAGAGACTCACAACTGGGAGAAGTTAAAAGTTCTTAAGAGTACAGTATGTGAAGTCAAACTTATCACAAATTCCAAAATCTTTAATATTACCCTCAGGGTCCAATGATCCAATCCCAAGACACTTGAGTTCACTTTGTTGTCTACATCTTGTCTTTCCTTTATGTCTCACAGGCAAATGTATGTTTATGTGGCAGTGAGTTTCTAGAAAAAAGTCATGAAATATTGCAGATGTATTCTATCTAGTTATGAAAGTTTGGGAATAATTAAATCTGCTTGGAATGCATGGAACATGCTTAAGAAACAAATAACAGTAATCAGATATTGGGAAGTTGGTCCCATTTACTAATTGAATTACAGAGAGCTGCTCTTTATATACAGATGGTCATGATATGACATTTTGCCTGTTGACAGGCTTGATTAAGTCCTCAGAACACACTGGCCACTGGCAAACCCTTTATTCCGGACAGCATACAGTCTGCGCATTTAGCTCCATACAATCCTTCAGATGCTCATGTCCTCAGGTATGAGTTGCTAATGGGGCATATAGTTCAGTTACAAGCATTTAGGTCAAATATCATTTTTACAATGCTGGCACAGTTGTGCTACCCCCTCAATGATTGGCTTGTAAAGAAATCGCCTGTTAGAAATGCAATTTGCATGCTACAACACTCACCTTAGAGTGACAGTAAACTAATACCATCTGTGAAATGTGTAATGTAATCATCACTGTGCTTTCAGCAATCTGATTACCCGGCACTACAAGGCTAACCTCTCTTCTTTATGGTTTATGAGAGGTTAGAATAACAATGCCATGTAAAGGGGAGACCTGATTGCAAATGGATAAATACTTGCTTAATTATTTCACACATGCAACGCATAATCAGGAACCCACAGTCTCCTGTCCATAATATCTGGTTTTGTCTCATTTACATAATGAGATCTGGAGTTGAAAAGAAATTGTGACTTTTAATGTTTGGTACAGATAGATTTTATTGTTATTATCAACTTTAACCCTTTGTATCCTTCAACAGATGTCGTTCCGCTGATTCCAGCACAGTTGGAATTTTTATTGTCTAGTCCTTACCATTCTTGAACAATCAGTGCAGTTAGTTTCAGTACCAAATATGATAATTAGGCTCTATACAGTCAGGTGGGTGGTCGTGGGCTGCAAAAGATAGTCTGGGACCAGTAATGAATCTAAAAAGCATATTGGGTTCTAAAATTGACAGAAATTATTCCCCAGGAATGGTAGGAGCTACAGAAAAAAATTCCAACTGCACTGGAATCAATGGAGTAGCACCCATTAAAGCATGCAAAGAGTTGGAGTTCATGGGAGTAGTGAAAAGTCCTCTTTAACAGAACTATAGAAGTACAGGTGCATCTCAATAAATTAGAATATTTTTGAAACGTTCGTTCATTTCAGTAATTCAGTAATACAATTCATAATCAGCGTCTTCCATGATTGTGTGTCCTGCTGAACCAGACTGACGGACCATTTAAAGGCTTAGGAAACCTTGGCAGGTGACACACTGAATTTACAATACTGAACTTTTTTACAATATTCAAATTTTCTTAGATTTTGGTTTTCATTACCTGTAATCTATAATCAATATTTACAGAAATAAAAAAAATTGAACTAGAACACTCTGTGTGTAAAGAATCTAGAAAATATACAAGGTCACTTTTTAATTTAATTACTGAAAGAAATAAACATTTCAAAGATATTCTAATTTATTGAGATGCACCTGTAGATGAGTTAAAGGGGTTTTCCCAACATGCAGTGCAATTTTTTTTTTAATTTAAGCACACAAGCAGTTAAACCATTTGCATAGTAACTGTGACTTCACCCACCTCCAATGTGCCCTTTCTCCAAAGATCTGCACCTCCCATAGCTATATTACATTTTCATCTTTACTATGGAACTTGTGACAGTCTGCTTCGCCAGTGGAAACTACATTTCACAAAGTTCTTCTATATGAAATCTTGTTGTTGTGGGAATACCTGCTAAAGGGTCATTTCTATCTCCGCATATTGCTGCTGGGACAGGAATAAAAGGCTGCAGGTCCAGATTGCCAGGTAACAGGTGAGCATAACTGCTGTACACTGTTTTTGTAACTCCCATAGAGGTGAAAGGAAGCTACAGAAACACTGTAGTGCAGCTGAGTTACACTGTTTCCGTAACTCTACAGTTATAGGAACAGCGTAGCTAAACATACTCTGCTGTTTCCATAACTTCTGACTTATTGGTTGCGACTTGTGGCCAGTTATTCCTGTCTAGACAGCTATGTCTATTCCCAAGATGGGAATAACCCTTTAAGCAACATAGTTTAGGATAGATTGAAGATGTCTTGGTCTTCTCACTGCTGACCATAGAAAGGCATTATAGTAGTCTACAGGGATATTATAAATGTGTGTACTATTATTTTAGTAGTGTTCTGACTCAATAGCTTGGCTGCAAATGTGAGGTTGTGAGAGTGTCCTGTAGTCTCCATGCTAACCAGCAATTTACACCAAGATATTTATCAGATAGTGTTCAACTCAACTGAGGAGGCGTAGATAAGATTCCAGATGCTTTAATCCAGGTAAATCTTGTAAAACCTCATATAGCAGTAGATGAAAAATGATGAATTACCAGGAGCTGAGCAGACATGTTGCTTACAAAGAAGTGAAACTAAACTGAAGGAGAGAGAGGAGGAGCTACAGCATCACAGCTAAGGATACAGAGAGAGAGAAGGGACAAACTACAAAGACAAACACAGTATCACAGATACATGTCAGTGAATTAAACCAAGTCCTGGGACATGACACTCCCCGCCTGAAATCTTTAGATTTCACTGAAAACAAACATTAAATAATGTCCTGAAATGTCCATAAGGTCCTCTTCAAACCTGAAAAACAAAAAAGAAACATGCACAACAAACAATAATCAACAGTTAGTCCAAATAAACCAATCTTCAGATCGGGAAGCCGCAATTTGCCAACACCTTCACCAACCCATACTGTAATCCACAAGAACACGGTTTTAGTTCATGGAAGGAAGCTCCCCGCCATGAGCTGTGAATGGTGTCCTTATATTCTTTTATGTGACGTCTCCTCTTGGAAGAAGAAGCACCAGTTCATTAATTGGGAGGAAGAAAACTCGCACTGAGCCTCCCTTGGGTACCTTGACCTTCTCGTGGTAATGTCGGATCAGCAGAGCAGAAAGGTAGTGTCCACCTGGAATGATCACTGGGTTCTGTTCCTTGCTACACAAGTCAGACTTTCCAATCCGGCCGCCCACTCTCAATAATTCGTGGTGGTCGATTACGGGGTTTAGTTTGTAAAGTGCACTGTTCCTGGACAGATTGATGCTCCTTGAGATACTGTCAATCTCTTGATGATATACCTCTTGTTGAACACTCCAGATGATAACTTGCTCAGCGTGTTCAATGTCCGCTGCGGTAGGGTGTTTCGTACACATATGCCAGCCATGACACTCTGTTGATCTGTCCTTCGCAAAGCACTGAGCGATGTGAAACAGTCGGGCGACAGCTCTCACAATGGATGACCAGGTTAAGAAACGTTTCAAAGTGATGTGGCTTCAGCTTCGCCTTTGGAATCACAGAAGTGTAGAGTGTGGAGGTCATAGGCCTGATTTCCTTGTCAGACTTGACAGCCACTAAATCGTAGACAGCATTGTTAGGAGTCAAGCAGGGATCTTCATACAGGAAACTTGGAGGCGACAGCCACATATGGTCTAAAAGGTGTGCTGTCGGTGCAGGCCTTGTACCACGGTCAGCTGGGTTAAGTTGTGTGGAGACATAATGCCACTGATCAGGGGCAGAGAAACTTCGGATACGTTCCACTCTGTTTCCAACATACACATAAAATTGTCTTGTTTGATTGTTTATATAACCAAGGACAACTCTGCTATCATTGTAGAATGTAAATGAATCAATGGCAATGTCCATTTCATCTCTTATTGCTTCAGCAATTTCTACTGCAAGCACAGCTGCACAAAGTTCGAGTCGTGGAACGGAGTGTGCAGGTTTTGGGGTCAGTTTGGCCTTACCTAGAACAAATCCACAGTGTAGCTCATGATTGGCTCCTAATGTCCTCAGATAGGCCACTGCAGCTATAGCTTCCACTGACGCATCAGAGAAGATGTGGATTTCCTTCCTTACTGCAGCTGAAAGGGAGCTGGGTACATAACAACGTGGAACCTGGAGTTGTTCCAATACTTGCAAAGAGGTTTTCCATTTTTCCCACCTTTGTTGTTTCTCAGCAGGCAGTGGAGTGTCCCAGTCCATGTTCTCAGTGGTAAGCTGTCTTAGTAGTAGCTTGCCTTGAATGGTGATGGGAGCAATGAAACCAAGAGGATCATAAATGCTGTTCACAACAGATAAAACTCCTCCTTTGGTGAAAGGTTTGTCACAAGAAGACACTTGGAATGTGAATGTGTATTGTTCAGTGTTCCATAGCAATCCTAGGCTGCGTTGCATAGGAGGAGTATCAGAACTGAGATCAAGATCCTTCAAGTTGATTGCATGATCATAAGAGGGAAATGCCTTCATTACTTCCATATTGTTGGAGATGATCTTGTGAAGTCTGAGGTTAGCTACAGACAGCATTTCCTGTGTTCTGGAGAAGTAATTGATCTCCTTGCAGGTAAGGATTTAAGACCATCATCAACATAGAAGTTCCTCTCAACAAACTGACGAGCATCAGAGCCATACTCTTTCTCACCTTCATGGGCGGTCCTTCTCAGTCCATAGATCGCTACAGCAGGAGATGGGCTATTGCCAAAGACATGTACCTTCATCCGGTAATCTATGACTTCATTGTTGACATCATTGTCCTTATGCCATAGGAACCTGAGATAGTTTCTGTCATCATCCTTAACAATGAAGCAATGAAACATCTGTTGGATGTCGGCCATCACTGCAACTGGTTCCTGTCTGAAACGGATTAAGACTCCTATGAGGCTGTTGTTTAGGTTAGGACCAGTGAGGAGCAGGTTGTTGAGTGAGACGCCTTCATACTGAGCGCTAGAATCGAACACGACCCTGATTTGGTCAGGTTTGTGAGGGTGATACACGCCAAATGATGGAAGGTACCAGCATTCTTCTCCTTCCTTTAGTGGAGGTGCAGGTTCTGCATGATCTCTCTCAAATACCTTCTGCATGAAACCTAGAAAGTGTTTCTCCATCTCTGGTTTCCTCTTGAGGGTACGTTTTAAAGAGGAAAATCTAGAAACTGCTTGCTTCAGATTGTTTGGTAGTTTTGATCTCGGGGAGCGGAAAGGTAAAGGTGTTACCCACCTGTTGGAATCATCTTGAATGAATTCCTTGTCCATAAGTTTGAGAAATTCTTTATCAGCTATAGCCAGTGCCAGCTTTTTGTCATCACTTGTTGTATTGAACACTGTTAATCCAAGGGTGTCGTCCCCAGGCAGGAAAGTATTCACGTTGTCTCGGTGATTATGCAGCCACTTACTGTTGCTTATCTTCTCTTTCACTTGGTAGTGATGTGGACATGGCTGAAAACAAGTGCTGCGACCATTTGGTAACATGCGTCTTAAATGAAGAAATATTGGTGGGCCTTTTCATCCTACCTATGCAGACGTTGCCAATGATAACCCATCCTAGATCGAGGCGCTGGGCAAATGGTGCATCATGTGGTCCATTAATTTGCTGGCGTCATGTGGTTGCTCTGGTCGTCCAAAATGGCGTACACCCTCAGAGCCCTTTTTAGTTGGCCCTTGGGGTATATATTGACTAGGCATATCCTTGCACAGGACTTGTCACAAAGGTTTTCTTCGCAGACTTCTGTACATGAGGAAGATACTGTGGTAGTATTTGCTGCTTGATCTGTGTTCTCCCCGCCATGCTTAGTTGGGGAAGGGGAACCTCTAGGTGGTGTGGCACTAGGCTGGGATGGATGAAGAGCTTGTACATGGTCCTCACTGCCACACTCTATACACTTAATAGCAATTTTACAGTCTCTAGCAACATGTTCAGTAGAGGAACAACATTTGAAACATATCCCTAGTTTCTTTAGAAGCTCTCTACGTTCCTGGATTGGTTTCCTCCTGAAGCCAATACACTTCTTGAGGGGATGAGGCTTCTTGTGAATAGGACACAGACGGTTAGGATTTTCTACCTTTTCATCTTGGTTGCAGCTGCTTTCTTCTGGTGCTGATGTAGGTGTAGGAAGAATATCAGTCTTTTTCACTGAAACTGGGCCTCTGCGGTTTTTGTAGTTAGAATGTGAGCTGTCATACTTAATAGGAGGTGAACCAGGAACACTGGGATCCCCATAGGAAAAGCTTGGGTCATTCTTGGATTCTGCAATGTTCTTGATAAACTCACAGAAGTAGGAAAATGGAGGAAAGGAGACTCGATTCTCATTTTTGTATCTTGACCCAACTGTGGTCCACCTTTCTTGAATATTATATGGCAACTTGGAGATTATCGGGTTTACCCCACGAGCAGTGTCCTGGTAACTGAGGCCCGGTAGGAGAGTGTCCGCCTTAGCCAGTAGATGCTCCAGGAGTAGGTCACTAAGTTCTTGAAATTTCTGATGATCCTTACCAGATATCTTTGGAAACCCTTGCAATCGTTTGAACAGAGCATTCTCTATTGCTTCAGGACTGCCATAGGTTTTCTCCAGTCTTTCCCAAGCAGCGGTAAGGCCTGCTGTGGGGTTGTAAATGTGGACGGATCTGAGTCTTTTAGCACATTCTGTGGACTGTGGGCCAAGCCACCGGATAAGCAAGTCTAGTTCTTCAGCTGCAGTAATGCCAAGGTCACTAATTGCAGTTTTGAAGGTTCATTTCCAACCTCTGTAGTTCATAGGTTGGTCATCGAACCTTGTGAGTCCAGTCTTAGTAAGCTAACGGCGAACCATGTACCTTGCAAACTCTGACATGTCTGTTCTCTCTGACTTTAAATATTGAGTTGCTGGCTGAGTAGCGGTGATTACGTTGTTAGTGGGGTTCTGGTTAACAGAGGTAGGTAGCGTAGGGGCTGCGTAGGCATTCAGCCTAGGAGCTAGCTTAAAGTCCATAGGTTTAGCCACATATGGATGTGAAACTGGAATGTTGTTTGCAGTCTGGTGGTATGGTGTCACATTGGTGTTTACCAGTATCAGTATATTGCATTTGCTGAGGTGCAAGGCTTTGGGGATCCATGAAGGAAGAAGAAACTGGATGCTGGACAGGCAGGGCATTGTACTGACCTTGTATTGACCATTGTACTGACCTTGAATTCGGTGTGCTGCAGAAGATACTGTGCCCTGTCGCTCTGGAGAAATGTCGTCCCTGACAGGAACATTTGTGGCAAATAGGGATTCACTGCTTTGGCTTAGTACATAGTCTTTTGTGCGCTTGAGGGGATCCTCTGCTTCCACATCACACAAACTGGTGCTGTTGCTTTCACTTCCACTGATGGCCTGTTCTAAAATGCTTAACCTTGCCATGGCTGCAGCGTGCTCATACTGTTTCTCTAGAGCTTCTAGTTCTGCTTTCTGTTGAGCTGCATTAGCTTCCATCTCTGCTTTCTGTTGTGCAAAGGCTGCCTTTATCTTAGTAGCTGCCGCCTCTGCACGTGCTTTTATAAGTTGCTCACTGAGTGTGGAAGATTTTGAGGAACGTGACTTAGATGTACGCTTTGAACTCTTGGTAGACTCAGAAACATGGGATGCCATTTCCTGCAGTTGCGCAATTCTTGCCTCTGTCCTTAACTTAGTTTCATGTACTAAGCTGTCTCGTTCTGAATTGAGATGCTGGAAGCTTTGCAATTCAGCTAAGGAATCGTCTGTATGTAGTTTTCTCAATATGCTTTCATAGTCCTCAGCTTTCATTTTATAATGTCCATGCATAGAACAAAGCTGTCGCAGAGCTCCCTGTAGTGGTGATACATGGTATGCAGGCAAGCACATGGCAGATATCTTAGTCTGTATTTTCTGCCACCATTTTGAGAGTTCACAGGAAAGTTCATGCTTTAAACCTTCTAGATTGTCTCTAACCTTCCACGTAGGTTTAATTGAGCGTCTAGCCTTCTCACTGGGCTGCAGACTGAGGTCCATGCTACCTTGTGCTTCAGGGTGCCCTTCAGCCATGATGCAACACAAACAGGATAAATATAACTTTGCTGGAGTGAGATGGCTGCTTGATAGAATCTTCTATGCTGAGGGGGTCTGAGCTGCAGATGCAACTTGCTCATAAATGTGGTGCCTACTTTGGAGAGTGTCTTTCTCCCTGTGCATGCCCTCTCTCTAGAAGTGGTATCCTTGGGTTTCCCCTCATGGGTCCTGGGATAATGACACAATGCCTCTCTCCTGCTGAGTGGTCCAGGCCCTTTCTGTTTGTTCACAAGCTGTGAACAGTGCTCAAGAGAACTTCAAAATACTGACTCGCTGGTATTGTTGTCCAGACCTCCTCCATTGGATTTACCCTGGTGTCTCTGATCGCTGTTGGCGCTGTGGTTCCGAGAAGGTAACTCTTTATCATATCTGGTGGAAGTGCAGGGAGATAACAACCATTCTGGGCTTCTCTATTTGACCTATATGGCAAGGTTAGTGGTCGCTCCCTGGCGCCTCTGCTCAGCTGGCTATTCTCTCCATCATACCTGGAAAAATCTCTAAAATTAAGGGCGACCTGTTGCGACACTTCCTGACAGTTGTCAGATCAGATCCATCGTCACTAGAGCAGCACGACTGCTCCCTCACTCATGGAGTGGCTTCAGGAGTTCCTCCATATACAAAGAATAGACACCCTGGCTGTCAAAAACGAACAAATAGGCACGGAATACATGCAAAATAGATGCACAACAGCCATTAAAAGCGAGAAACGGATATAGTTGTGTGACTATAGCCCAAATCATGCTAGGAATTCTGCATCCACAGCTGTAATGTATGCAGCCACTTGATCAATTGGAATTGCCCTATAACTTATATGAACATACTATTCTGCAGAAAAAACAGCTGCTTTTAGTTTATGGTGGTAAAAGCAACTAAAATCATATAGTTTTAATATTCCAGGAAAATACTACTGCATACCTCACAATTG
Organism: Leptodactylus fallax; assembly: GCA_947044405.1. NCBI lineage: Eukaryota > Metazoa > Chordata > Amphibia > Anura > Leptodactylidae > Leptodactylus > Leptodactylus fallax. The sequence goes on from CAMRHE010000012.1 coordinate 7,229,800, forward strand.
CAAGTCAGTGGTTATATTTAAACTCAACCACCAGAGGTCACTATAACTCCACTGTTCCAACATACACAGTATAGTTTTACCATCTATTAGCTTAAATTGAAAGTTTATCCTGCCCAAGGCTGTTTTCATTTCAAGTGAAAAGTATTACATGAATAAATTGGCCTAACAAAGTGTGTTCAGAACCAGCAAGGAAATGTGCTTGAAAATTTTGCAGAATAGGCTGGAAGGCATTTTCAAAAGATTAAGCCACAAATATGATCACGTGCAGGTTTGCTGACCCCTACAGCAAGTAAAGGGTTTCTTGTGAGGAAAGGATAATAATTAGTTCACATTGGAGCCCGTTTCTTAAGAAATAAAATACTTTTAAAGTAACAACACAATCTGCCTGTTTTCTTTCTTTGTAAGGAAATGCATAAACTTCTCTTTTGCATTGTCATTGTGTTTAAATTGTGACCAGAATATAAAAATACTGTTAGAGGGGTTGTGGCCATGCTGCCCAAACGTGTATTAGAGACGTTCTATCAGCTTCTGAGATTTGTCGGACAAATGGGTAGGGCTTAACAGGAAAGGGACAGGGCTTGTCAAAAAGAGGGAGGGAATTACTGTGTAACACTATAAGCCAAACAGCGTGCAAAAATTGTTTGTCGGAAACTAAGCCAACTGCTGGGTTTTTTCATGCATGCAGTTTTGAGGGTGATAAAAAAAATTTTCATTGGGGTTATTTAAATAATTTTTGTATTTTTCTTCAGAGACAAATAGGGCTTTATTTTTGTTATTTGTATTTTTGTTATTTTCTTTTTTTCTTTTTATATCTGGGAAAATGTAAACAAAAAGGTGGAGAAAAGTGTGTTTTTTGCATGTTTCACTTTTTTTTTTATAGCACAAAGTGCTACTAAAAACTTTTTAAGGCCAGGGCCCCACGTTGTGAAAACATTTTGTTTTATCAGCGTCAGAAACGCTGTGGCAAAAAACGCTGCATTTTACAGTACCTGCAAAGTGGATGGGATTCTGGCTAATTCCATCCACACACTGCAGAAAAAATTCTTCAGCAGAAAGCTGCATTTTCAAAAATGCTTTTTTTTTTTTTGAAAATCGCAGCATGTCAATTATACCAACGGAGACGCTGACGTTTTCCATATAGATACAATATAGGCAGAAAGTCTGCAGAGTTTTCCTTTCTGTGAAAAATGCTGTGGAAAAAACTGTGATTCGCTTCCGCTGCGTTCTTCTCACTGTGTGGGGCCTTAACCTAAAATAGTTTTCGCTCTCTCTCTCTACGTTACTGTAATTTTTATTTAGCTGACACATTGTGTTGTCTCTGGGGGCAGGGCTAGAACCTGTGATGTGGGCGTGGTATAGTATATTTTATTATACTTTAACTTTTATTTTTTATTTGCATATTTATTTTTTTATTTTTTATTTGTGCCCCCCCATAATGTCACAATAGATCTTTGGGGGGAATTTTAATAGTACTTTTTTTTTTGGCTGATTTCTCTTGTAACTGGGGCTTATACAGTTAGTCCCAGTTATTGGACGAATTAAACTTCCTAAGCTGAACTGCAGATCTGATCTGAGTCAGAGGGGAACCACAGCATGGTGGCTCCCATAGCTATATACACAGAGCTTATTGAGCAACCAATCGCAGTGCACCTTTCATTTTGTATTCTGCTTCTGAAAAATGAAAGCAGCTTAATAAATCTAAAACGAGAAAAAGTCCCACACTGATATAGAAAAAATACATATTTTAATGAACAATAGATATTACAGTACATAAATATGACAAAATTCATGAATGAATAAATTGAGTGGGGGGGGGATTATGCAGATGGGCCCCTTGCAGACAACCGTGGGCGAGTTCTGTGTGCTATCTGTGTTTTTTTGCGGATAGCACACGGACCCATTCATTTGTATGGGCACATACACACAGCCATGTTTTTCACTGATCAGTGTGCGAGCCGTGATTCCACACTGCGTCAGATAGAACATGTCCTATTCTGTTCAGTTTTTGCGGAACGGACTCGCCAATAGAAGCCTATGGGAGACTAAAAACCTAGGACAGCTGATGTACTCCATGTGTCATCAGTGTTCCGTCCGTTTTCACGGACAAGCTAGGGATATCATTAGATGTCTCCTGTGTTTTTTTTATGGTGGATCCACAAACTAGGATCACACACTGATGGCACACTGAAGACACTCTGTCTGTTTTTGTGGACATACTTCACTGGTGCTGAAGATACACTGAACACACACTGAAGACACTCTGTCCGCAAAAACTGAACACTAATTAGTAGTTTGCTGACCACAAAATACACACGGTCGTCTGCAACTAGCCTTACCCATACATTGAAGTAAATGGAACAAGCTGCAAATACAGACAGACATAGGACCTACTCCATAATGTGTGTCTCTCACTACAGCCTGGATGGACACACAGCTGCAAAAACTACGTCTGTGTGCATGAGCCCACAGAAATGCATGTGTTCGTGCTTTGATCCGCAATTATGGATCAAAAGCACCATCTTGTGAAGGTGGCCTTAATCTATTAGTTTATCTGCTCCATTATCTTAATAAATTTGGTACAGATTGTGAAAACAGAGAATGTGTGATTTATTATGAAGTGGCTCGGGCATCTTCATAAATCAGCTGCATGTCCCAGCACCACAATGGAATTGGTGTAGATTTCCTTTATAACTCATGCCAGAATCCTGGTGTGAGTTACTTAGAATGACTATAGCGTGACTTATTATGAATATGCCTGCCCTGTTCCCTGCCCCGTGCCACCCACATTCACACTATGTGACGAGCAAGGTGCAGAATGGCAGTTGTGGTGCACAAAGGCAGTTGTGGCGCAAGAAAGGGCCTTATACCAAATGTGTGCCACAATATCATTCCTCTATGCCGATTGCTAAATCTTCCTCAGTGGGTTACAATATCTTAGACATCCAATACATTAATTTGTGGTGATACTTTTCCTTAAATTTGTAGGTAAAAAATAGATTATAGTTACAGGCATTATTACAGGATTTGTAAGTGCAGTTGTACTTTATGTTTTTTTACTTTTATACAATTTCTAATAAGATCCATTGCTTGATACAAAGTGGCATGACTATGGTTGTCGATATAATCAGTTTTTTGACACTTTTACAAACCAGGAGGCTAACTTTATGAATAAAAATCGCTCATTTTTGAAAAATGATGTCTTATTTAGTAAAAGCGGTAAAACATAATAAAACAATATAAATATGGTATCACCGCAGGGTCGGCTCCAGGTTTGTGTGGGCCTTTTGGCGACAGAGCCTCAGTGGGCCTCTTTTGGAGCAACTCTTGTGCACCGCAGCATGAAAACAACCGACTGGGAGTTTTTTGCTGAAGCAAACCTACCAGAGTAGACTGTGATACAATTCATTCCATACAAGTAAAGAGGAATTTGAGGTGGACATCTACCTTGGATTCCTCTTTATTTTCTGCCCCCCTGGCTCACGGTGGTAGATGCAGAGCATCAGCATTCCAATGAATGAGCCTAATCAGTGGGGAGTCTCAAGCCACATCTCTGAATCACCTGCAGAATTTGCGGCAAGATCGAGCAGGACTCTTTTCTTTTTCCAACGTCCTGCTCCAATTGTTTTCAATGGGAGGCAGAATGAGGGAAGAATATAAAGAAAAATCTGCCACAAAATGAGCGCCAGATTCCACCGTGTGAACAGGGACTGAATTGGCCTCCACATATACAGTGCTGGCCAAAAGTATTGGCACCCCTGCAATTCTGTCAGATAATACTCAATTTCTTCCAGAAAATGATTGCAATCACAAATGCTTTGGTAATAATATCTTCATTTAATTTGTCTTCAGTGGAAAACCACAAAAAGAATTGTCAAAAAGCCAAATTGGATATAATTCCACACCAAACATAAAAAAGGGGGTGGACAAAAATATTGGCACCCTTTGAAAAATCATGTGATGCTTCTCTAATTTGTGTAATTAACAGCATCTGTTACTTACCTGTGGCACATAACAGGTGGTGGCAATAACTAAATCACACTTGCAGCCAGTTGAAGGATTAAAGTTGACTCAACCTCTGTCCTGTGTCCTTGTGCGTACCACATTGAGCATGGAGAAAAGAAAGAAGACCAAAGAACTGTCTGAGGACTTGAGAAGCAAAATTGTGAGGAAGCATGAGCAATCTCAAGGCTACAAGTCCATTTCCAAAGCCCTGAATGTTCCTGTGTCTACCGTGCGCAGTGTCATCAAGAAGTTTAAAGCCCATGGCACTGTGGCTAACCTCCCTAGATGTGGACGGAAAAGAATAATTGACGAGAGATTTCAACGAAAGATTGTGCGGATGGTGGCTAAAGAACCTCGACTAACATCCAAACAAGTTCTAGCTGCCCTGCAGTCCGAGGGTACAACAGTGTCAACCCGTACTATCCGTCGGCGTCTGAATGAAAAGGGACTCTATGGTAGGATACCCAGGAAGACCCCACTTCTGACCCAGAGACATAAAAAAGCCAGGCTGGAGTTTGCCAAAACTTACCTGAGAGAGCCAAAAACTTTTTGGAAGAATGTTCTCTGGTCAGATGAGACAAAAGTAGAGCTTTTTGGGAAAAGGCATCAACATAGAGTTTACAGGGAAAAAAAAGAGGTCTTCAAAGAAAAGAACACGGTCCCTACAGTCAAACATGGCGGAGGTTCCCTGATGTTTTGGGGTTGCTTTGCTGCCTCTGGCACTGGACTGCTTGACCGTGTGCATGGCATTATGAAGTCTGAAGACTACCAACAAATTTTGCAGCATAATGTAGGGCCCAGTGTGAGAAAGCTGGGTCTCCCTCAGAGGTCATGGGTCTTCCAGCAGGACAATGACCCAAAACACACTTCAAAAAGCACTAGAAAATGGTTTGAGAGAAAGCACTGGAGACTTCTAAAGTGGCCAGCAATGAGTCCAGACCTGAATCCCATAGAACACCTGTGGAGAGATCTCAAAATGGCAGTTTGGAGAAGGCACCCTTCAAATCTCAGGGACCTGGAGAAATTTGCCAAAGAAGAATGGTCTAAAATTCCAGCAGAGCATTGTAAGAAACTCATTGATGGTTACCGGAAGCGGTTGTTCGCAGTTATTTTGTCTAAAGGTTGTGCTACCAAGTATTAGGCTGAGGGTGCCAATACTTTTGTCCGGCCCATTTTTGGAGTTTTGTGTAAAATGATCAATGATTTGACTTTTTTTTTCATTCTCTTTTGTGTTTTTTCATTGAAAGCAAAATAAATGAAGATATTATTACCAAAGCATTTGTGATTGCAATCATTTTCTGGAAGAAAATGAGTATTATCTGACAGAATTGCAGGGGTGCCAATACTTTTGGCCAGCACTGTACATATACAGTGCCTTGCGAAAGTATTCGACCCCTTGAACTTTTCAACCTTTTGCCACATTTCAGGCTTCAAACATAAGGATATAAAATTTTAATTTTTTGGTGAAGAATCAACAACAAGTGGGACACAATCATGAACTGGAACAAAATTTATTGGATATTTTAAACTTTCGTAAAAAATAAAAAACTGAAAAGTGGGGCGTGCCAAATTATTCGGCTCCCTTAAGTTAATACTTTGTAGCGCCACCTTTTGCTGCGATTACAGCTGCAAGTCGCTTGGGGTATGTCTCTATCAGTTTTGCACATCAAGAGACTGAAATTCTTGCCCATTCTTCCTTGGAAAACAGCTCGAGCTCAGTGAGGTTGGATGGAGAGCGTTTGTGAACAGAAGTTTTCAACTCTTTCCACAGATTCTCGATTGGATTCAGGTCTGGACTTTGACTTGGCCATTCTAACACCTGGATACATTTATTTGTGAACCATTCCATTGTAGATTTTGCTTTATGCTTGGGATCATTGTCTTGTTGGAAGATAAATCTCCGTCCCAGTCTCAGGTCTTTTGCAGACTCCAACAGGTTTTCTTCCAGAATGGTCCTGTATTTGGCTCCATCCATCTTCCCATCAATTTTAACCATCTTCCCTGTCCCTGCTGAAGAAAAGCAGGCCCAAACCATGATGCTGCCACCACCATGTTTGACAGTGGGGATGGTGTGTTCAGGGTGATGAGCTGTGTTGCTTTTACGCCAAACATATCGTTTTGCATTGTGGCCAAAAAGTTCGATTTTGGTTTCATCTGACCAGAGCACCTACTTCCACATATTTGGTGTGTCTCCCAGGTGGCTTGTGGCAAACTTTAAACGAGACTTTTTATGGATATCTTTGAGAAATGGCTTTCTTCTTGCCACTCTTCCATAAAGGCCAGATTTATGCAGTGTACGACTGATTGTTGTCCTATGGACAGACTCTCCCACCTCAGCTGTAGATCTCTACAGTTCATCCAGAGTGATCATGGGCCCCTAGGCTGCATCTCTGATTAGTCTTCTCCTTGTTTGAGATGAAAGTTTAGAGGGACTGCCTGGTCTTGGTAGATTTGCAGTGGTCTAATACTCCTTCCATTTCAATATGATTGCTTGCACAGTGCTCCTTGGGATGTTTAAAGTTTGGGAAATCTTTTTGTATCCAAATCCGGCTTTAAACTTCTCCACAACAGTATCACGGACCTGCCTGGTGTGTTCCTTGGTCTTCATGATGCTCTCTGCACTTTAAACAGAACCCTGAGACTATCACAGAGCAGGTGCATTTATACGGAGACTTGATTACACACAGGTGGATTATATTTATCATCATCAGTCATTTAGGACAACATTGGATCATTCAGAGATCCTCACTGAACTTCTGGAGTGAGTTTGCTGCACTGAAAGTAAAGGGGCCAAATAATATTGCACGCCCCACTTTTCAGTTTTTTATTTTTTACAAAAGTTTAAAATAACCAATACATTTCGTTCCACTTCACAATTGTGTCCCACTTGTTGATTCTTCACCAAAAAAATTAAAATTTTATATCCTTATGTTTGAAGCCTGAAATGTGGCAAAAGGTTGAAAAGTTCAAGGGGGCAAAATACTTTCGCAAGGCACTGTATATCCACCACACCCCCATATGGCATAGTGCCCCATTTCCTGGCCCCAACACAGTATAATGTCCCATAATGGCACCTTTACACAGTCTAATGTCCTAAAGTGGCCTCCACACAGTATAATGTCCCATAACTCCCACATACAGTATCATGTCCCAAAGTGGCCTCCACACGGTATAATATTCCATAACTCCCCCATACAATATAATGTTCCAAAGTAGCCTCCACGCAGTATAATGTCTCATAGCAGCCCCTCCATACAGTATAATGGCCTATAACGGTCCCTCCACACAGTATAATGTCCAACAGTGATCCCTACACACAGTATAATGTCCTATAGTGGCCCCTGCACACAGTATGATGTTCCATAGTGGCCCCTGCACACAATATAATGTTCCACAGTGGCTCCTGCACAGCGTATAATGTCCCATAGTGGTTCCTCTGCACAGTATAATGTCCTACAGTGGCCCCTTCATACAGTATTATGTCTCATAGTGGCCCCTACAGTGTTCCTTGCAAATATTGCAAAAATTTTGAGTTCGGCAGACGAACTATTATTATATTCAGGGGACGTTTCAGACCCCCAAGTATAATGATCGGAGGCCCAGGGGAGGTGATTAAACCTAAAAAACAATGTTACTTTCCTCTCCTGGGCTCTGGCACAACTCCCTGCTGTCTTTGGCCCTCTTCAATAATGTCACAGATGTGGGTTACGTCCAGGAGAGGTAAGTAACATTGTTTTTCATATTTGTTCACCTCCCCTGGGCCTCTGATCATTATACTCGGGGGGGGTGGGGGGTATAATGATCAGAGTATAATAATAGCAGTTTCAGTTCAGTCGTATTCAGTCTGAACAAAACCGCCAGGCGTTTGTTCACCCAACGAATACTGTTGCCGTAGGCCTGTGGCCCTACTTACCGTTCCCTGCTCCTGCCCACGTCCGCTTTCTCTTCCACTTCTGCTCTCCAGGGGGCCCCTGCATCGCATATCACTGTCAGTGATGTCCTGACGCTGTTCAGCGCCAGCGACATGATATGAGACGCATAGGGCCCCCTGGAGGACTGAAGGGGAAGCAAGGGAGGCCGTGAGCAGAGATCGGTAGGTAACTAGGGCTCGTTACTTGCTGAGGCTACTGCAGCAGGTAATGGCCTATAAAAAAAAACAAAAAAAAACTCACTCAGGAGCTTGGGGCACTGTCACTTGCCTGTGTTTGCCGGGTGCTGACGCCGGCCCTGTATCACTGTAATCGTAAAAACCCACTGGTCAAAGCTGCATGTCATTTTTAATGCAGAATGTATGCTGTAAAAACAAAATGAAAAAATTTTAGGTTTTTTTTTTACATGGACCCCACAAAAGCTAATCAAAACATTATATGTACCCCCAAATAATGTAAATAAAAGTACAACTCATTACACAAAGAATAAAACCTGACATTGCTATGCTGACAGAAAAATAAAAAAGTTATGAATTGTGTAAGGCGGAAATGGAAAATATAAAAAAAATGCACTAATGTCCAAACTACCCTGCATCCTTAAAGGGTTAATATATCTCCCTTATTGTTTCATGCAAGTATGCAATGTTTTATTCATCTGGCCACATCAAGTGCCAAAAATCAACAGCATCTGCTTGACAATTGTGTGTGAAGTCAGATCTCTTCAGTTTAAAGAGGCAAATAGGAATCAAATAGCACTAGTGTAATGTATATTGCATCTTTAAAGGGGTTTTCCAGGATCATGATATTGAGATCCACTTGTTCTTCTCAGTCCACTAACATCACATCCATTGATCACATGGCCAAATCCTATTCAGATGAATGGGGATGAAGTGCAATACTGAGTCCAGCCACCATACAATGTATGGGGCTGTGCTTGGTAATTAGCAAAGAGGCCTCAGCAATCAATATCAAGTCCTTTAACCCCTATCAGTGGATTTGTGGAGTTCTCCCTGTATTGAGCCTGCTAGAGATGACGCAACTGAAAATAATGATATAGGACATTTTGAGGCACATTATTAGAGGGGAATAAATGTACTAAGATGTTAACCCTGTGCATGAATATCCAAGCATCCAGGGCCTCATCCGAAGCTCAGCCCACATGTGGTGACCAATGGCCGAATGATATTGGGAGTAGAACTGGGCATTTTGTGATAATGGATAATCCAGAGGTTATTCCATAAAGGGAAACAAACCATTATATCTGTAAAGGCAAACAAAACTTTTTAGGGATTTCCATATCTGTATGGCTAATTTATGAATTGGCAGTAGTTTACAGATACAGTACTGTGTTAGACTGGTGTGGAAAAAAATGCTGCAAGAATTTTGTATGAATGCTCTAGAAAATAGAAGTGTTGATTTGTAGAAGTGTGTTTTTTTAAGATAAGATAAGATAAGATAATCCTTTAATAGTTCCACCATGGGGAAATTCAGTGTGTTACAGCAGCATAGATAATATAAAAACAAAAAAGCTCCACGGTAGAGGCATTACAGTGACAGTAGGTACAGATAAAAAAGTAAAAAAGTAGTAGAAGGGATACCACAACTTAAGATCTTTCAGTTGTATAGAATGATCTCCGCTTAGGTCGGTGTTGGTTGTACAGCCTAACCACAGTGGGGAGGAAAGACTTCCTATAGCGCTCCTTCTCACACTTAGGGTGAAGTAGTCGGTCACTGACAGTACTGCCCAGTACTATCATGGTCTCATGCATGGGATGGGAGTTATTCTGTTGTGACCACCCTTTGCCTTCAAAGCAGCATAAATTCCTCTATCTACACTAGCACACAGTTTTTGAAGGAACTCTGCAGGGAGGTTGTTCTAAACCTCTTGCTGAACTAACCACAGATCTTCTGTGGATGCAGTCTTGCTCAAATCCTTCTGTCTCTTTATGTAATCCCATTCAGACTTGATGGTGTGATGGACTCTGTGGTGGCCATATCATTACTTTCAGGATTCTTCTTCCAAAGAATTTTTGCTTAACTGCATTTTTTCCACATCTGCCTACAACATTTGCATAAAATCTTTACATAGTACTGTATATAATTCAGTAGATTCTAAAATAATCCATAAAACTGTTACATTAAGAAAGTGAGCTAAGTGATATTCAGCTTTTAAGAAGGGGATATCTAGGAACCAGAATCTGAGATACTATATTTAGTCAGCCAGAAAATACAAAAGAAAACTGGGTAACTCTGTCTTAGGATCATACTTTGATCTATGGGTAGGGGCGTAACGGCCTGGAGTTGAATAGGCCTGTGGCCAGATGACGATGGCCGGTGTCCCACAACACTATTATGGCGGTCCCAACCACTATGCATTTCGTTAATGGAAAAGGGCCCAGCGTTATGTGATGTCTGTACGCCGGGCCCCTTTTCAATAGTAGTCTGCCCAGGGAAGGTGATTAAAAATAACAAACACTTATACTCACCTCTCCTGGGACTCCGACAGTTCCCAGCATCCTCTTTGGAGTTCTTCCGGCCTGTGACTGAGGTCATGCACCTCAGGGATCGCTGCTGGGGCCTGTGATGGAGCCTCAGCGATCAAATGGGACGCACTGGCGTAATGATGTTAGCACGTCCCATGTGCCCACTGACCCCAGTGGTGACCTGTGGGGGTGTGTGACCACAGTCAAAGGCAGAAGAGGACCGGCAAGGATACTGGAGAGAACCAGATGGAGTGACGATGCCCAGGAGAGGTGAAGCAAGTTGACTATAGGTGTTTTTTTAATTTCCCTTATCTCCCCTGGACCTCCACTTATTATACTCTGGGGTCTGCAGAACATCACCTAAGGCTAAGGCCACTTGTTGCAGAAAGGCTAAGGCCCCACGTTGCAGAAACGTAACATTTTTTTGTTGCAGATTTTGCTGTGTTTTTTTGAGCCAAAGTCAGGAGTGTCTTGAAAAGGAGAGCACTATATAGCTAGTCATGCTCTCAGTGGATGCAATTGTATACAATTTGTGCAATGTTTTCACCCCAGACATGATCTAGGATTTTATTCTGATAGCAATAAAAAAACTGCCATCTTTTTGGCACAGGTTTTATTTTTGCCTTTGTTTGGATCAGCATAGCCATTTAGTACAACAGTTTAATTTTTTGCTCATCTGCCCTGAAAAATACATTATGATACTTTGAGCAATATAGTAAATTTTAAATATCCTTTGAGATCTCTTTGCACTGTACATTTCAGACCATCTTAAGCGCTCTGATGAAGCAGTAGCAACGTTTCTAGATAAAAACTCTTGCAGAGCTGCAGTAAGTAAAACACCCATGCATGCTGGTATTACTGCTCTTGTGATTGATCTGCTGCTATACGTGGGTGGGTGTGCCGGTTTAATGATAAAAAAGTCTAATAAATGAAGATTAATATGGCTTTAATGCTACTGCTGTAAAAATAATCATATACTTGTGTGGAAACGTTTGCAGAGATATTAATAAAATCACAGCCAAATAAAAAAAAAAAGTGTAGAATTTGCAAACAGAAAAAAAAAAATGATTGGAATGACTTGAATGCAATGCTTCATTTATGATGTCTGCACATTGGCAGCCTAGCCTTTACACGATCAGGGCTGTCTCAGTATTATTCTTTAGCCCTGACAAGAGGTTTATGGCTGCAGTGCCATATTACCAGGCAGGAAATTGGCCAAGCAATTGTTCCATCAGACGCTCCCATTGCTAATTAGCCTTGCGCTCTTGTATTATTTTTTCAAAGACTTTCCACCCTATGAAATGGATTTAACAAGGACTGCACAGTTCACGTACTGAGTATGTACTGTATATAATCTGATTACCTTTCTCCTCTGCGCGCTATAAGTTTTCTTTCCCTGCTATACTATGGTTCAAATGGAAATGAGCTGTTCTGAAATGTTATTGGGCTTGACTAGAAACCCCTCATCCACCGCTAACTTTACCTTAGAACATTCCTTTTGTTAATTTAATTTCTGGTAACAGCAGTGCATTGAATTGGTTTTTTTTTTTCTCCCCTTTTCTGCAAAAACCCGTGATAGAGTTGCTGACATGTAGAAATTGGCCCACTGAGGTAACTGAGATGTTGGAGCGACTGGAACAGTAGACTTTTATGGGTCAAACAGGCCGACTATTAAGTGAGAAATGTGAGTTTTAGTGTAATTACTATAGCTGTGCCTCAAGTGTGCTCCAGGCACTTGTCCAGCAGTCTAATAGGTGATTTAATGACCACTAGTCAAGATGTCTTGCTATATTTTAAGTAAGTCAGATGGGAATTTGGAATACAATAAAAATGGCACCAAGTGAAATGGGGCAAAACTGCAACCAGACGCCTATACCAATTTACTTTTTACATGACTCTTTTATTAAACTTTTACAACACTGTGATCTGCTGATGTTTTCACTTTGTTGGTAAATGCAGTAATAAATCATGCATTATATGCGTTGAACATGCACACATACTGTAGTTCAGAAGATATTCCAGGAGGCCTCCATAGATGCAGCAGTTTGATAATAATGATAATCGTCATAACTGGCCTTATCTATGTGTGACCCATGCAGTCGTACAGCTCGCCAGCTGCTAGGTTGTAAGGAGGGACAAGCATTTGGTTGCTTCTGTTATGAGCACAACTTGCTGCCCTGTGGCTACTGCTCACCAACTATTTGAAGAGTAAGAGAAGACCTTCAGTGCAGAGCAGCTTCAAAATCTTGTCTTAGTTATCAAGCTGGTCAGGAAACAAAAATTGGTGTAAGCGCCACACAACTTAAATCTCAAGTAAAAACCTGTGGGGTTTAATTGGTTAAATAGGGGCACTGAACAGATGAAAACAAGGTGTGCAGGACCTTAGGGCACATCCATATGGGATGTATACATTGCATTTACACCATGGAATTGTAAGCAGAAAATTCACAGCGGCAGATTCATTCACTCATTCATTCTTCCCTCATAGATTGTAAGCCCTTGCGGGCAGGGCCCTCTATCCCACTGTGCCAGTTGGTCACTGTTAGTATTATATTTGTTTTGTATATTGTGTACCGTATGTAAACCCTCAAATGTAAAGCACCATGGAATTAATGGTGCTATATAAATAATAATAATTCATTAAGAATCTATATCACTATTTTGGTGAAAAAATAGTTGGTTTGCGACTTTTCAACGTTACTTGGAATTATAATAATTGCAAGTGGCGTGTTATTTTTTTACTGCCATCGCTATGAACTGGTCAGCTGGCCTGCTAAGAACTGACAAATATTTCTGTCAAGGTGCACAGCCTATGTCTTGTCATGAATCTGGCAAATGCTCAGTCGTCGCAGGCAACATCAAGAGTGGCATAATATACGCTGGTCTTCATGAGTCGACCCCAGAGTGTTATACAGAAGTAGTAAAGTAGATTTTAACAATTCTTATCAACATACTAAACAAAATCCTGTAGTGTAAATTGAAGGTATGGATTTTAAATCTGCAGCATGTTAATTTTTGTGGCAGAATTTCACAGTGGATTTCACAATAATGGCAAAACTTCACTGTGGAACATCCTCTAATGCTAAGGCCCCATGTAGTGGGCCACAGCAAAAAGTGCTGCGAGAAAAACTGCCGCGGCAGCAAATCGCGGTCTTTCCCACAGCGCTTTTCACAGAAAGTCCGCAGGGGTTTCCTCTGTGGACTTTATGTTTCAGTTGTATAAGGAAACTGCCGGTGTTTCCGTAGGTATAATTAACATGCTGCGATTTCCAAAACTGCGATGGTTTTGGAAATCGCAGCGTGCCCACAGCGTGTATTTTTTCCCAAGGTGCGGATGGGATTCGCTAGAAATGGGATTCGCTAGGAAACCCGAACGCAGATGTGAACCTAACCTTAGCTGTGTAGTCTAAAGGCATGTCTACTGTAGACAGGAGAGAAATGCTGCAGATTTTCTATCATGAATACTGCAGTGGCACGCACCAAATGGTGTGTTTTTTTGCTGTATATTTCATAGAAATTCACCACTGATGTCACTCTATATATTACAAAGGGTGAAATCTGTGTAGAAAAACCACAGCATGAGGCCAAATTTACACGTTTACATTTTATCTACGTGTGTCTAGGCATTTTTCAACACATTCATTTTGATATGTTTATTCAGATGTCAGTGTTTTGTGTAGGTCTGCAAAAAAACAAACTAAGCACATCCTTTTTTCATAGATGATGATGCATTACATCAATAAAAGTCTATGGGTCCATGAATAAAACTATGTCAAACCCTCTTCACAGACACAGAGACATATGATATGATGTGGTCAGAGGCGTAGCTAGCGGGGGGGGCAGAGGGACGGCTGCCCCGGTCCACTGAATTTTTGGGGGCCCACCACAGGGCCGCCATTAATACATCCTTTATTTCTAACTGGATCGTGTCTGCAGACACAGATTTAGTTAAAACGTAACCTGCAACTTAACTGTATTGTAAACCACAATCCAATACAGGCCTGCAGTTTACAAGACGCCGCCGAGACCACAGACGATGTCTGCTTCTCAGCACGGGCGGCGCAATGGCGTCACAACATCGCGCTGCCTGCGCTCAGACACAGACGTCCTGTGAGTGGACAGGGAGGAAGCTCCGGTGGGTCCATTCATCATCGAAGGTGAGTATGACTTTTGTTTTTGTTTTTTTAGCTTAGTTGTGGGTATATTAATAGTATAAGGGGTGGTTAGGAGGGGGAAATATAATTATAAGGGAGGATTCATTAGGGGGCATTATGACAATGGGGGGGGTCATTTATATAAGGGTTATTGGGGGGTATTATTAATACAAGGGGGAGGTTATTTATATAAGGGGCCATTAGGGGGCATTATGAACATAAGGGGGTGGTCATTAATATAAGGATCCATTAGAGGTGCAGTATTTATGTCAGGGTGAATCAGGGGCATAATATGAGGATCAACTAATTTAATTAAGGTGGCACTTGGGTTTTAATAAGACTAAGGCCCCACATAGTGGGCTGCAGAAAAACCGCAGCGGTAACATTGTGGTTTTTCTTGCAGCACTTTTCGCAGAAGGTCCGCAGAGGTTTTCCCTGTGGGCTTTCTGATTTCAATACACCTATATGGAAACCGCCAGTGTTTCTTTAGGTATAATTGAAATGCTTCAATTTCCAAAACCGCAACGGTTTTGGAAATCGCAGTGCATCTGCTGCACGTATTTTTCCACAATGTGTGGATGGGATTTGCTAGATGTAAAATTCCGGGTTTGTTTCTGTGGGTTTTCGCCACAT